>JAUDJH010000002.1:10000000-12500000 GCA_036320925.1 Automeris io
TTTTGCCCACCTATGATCTAAATAATGCAGAGAATACTTTTATATTTCGATAAACTGTAAGAAATAAGTAGACGCTCTAGGAAGGCCGCTGCAACGCGAGCTGTACATTATGACGAGCTGCAAGGAAGGGCAGTGCAAATGGGGCCGCCTCTTTATTATAATATGTAGTTGTGAAGGTTCTTTCTTTAGTTTCGTTCGTAATGTAAGTGTTTATAGCAAGTTGATATAGTCTAAATGATAATATTTTTAATGTTTACCAAAATCTCTTTGTAATTACATTTTAATTCTATGTAGTTATCTAAAATATCTTATTTTCTTTTAATAATAAGTATCATATCAAAACAATAATTATCGAGTGTATAATTATACCACATGAAATGCTTTTCGGATTTTAATCACTGACTTTAAAAATCACTTAAATTTATAGGGGCCGATTTATTTAGTTATTGTGGATAAACCAACATAAAATAACCATATTTTTTAATAATAATTTAAGTAAGATAATTAGAAATTGTAACAAATCCGGGATTATGAAGTGAAGACTTGTTTCTTTTTTTTCTTGTATTTAGAACTTTGTATAAATTCAGATAGTGTAATGAGTTTTGTTTAATCGCAGTTAACACAAAATGTGTTTTTGTATAAAACAACAAACCAAAGTTTATTGGTTCGTACCAGGTCGCTAGATAAACGAGGGTGAACAACCAAAATTAAATAAAAGTATGACAATCATATTTTTTATAAATAATTATTTATATCTTGTTAAGAGCGTTCGCAGATCTGATGTTTTTTGACTCTCGTTTCGTTAAAGCTAAACGCGCGTGAACATTGTTAACCATGCCATAAGAAATAATTGTAATTCGATCGAGAATATATTGGATTACATAAGGATTATGTAAAATTTGAAAAATTTGTTGCATATATCGCACTAATAATTAATATTACAAGCGGTTATACCGTATATACGTTTATTTTTTAAATAAATCACTATAGCATTGAATACAAATGATTGGTGCTTATCCTGCATTGGGCATGCATATTAAATATGCAATTTTAAAGTTGTTAGTTGCATATTATATTATTCTCTATGTTAACTACTTTGTAAATATCAATGCATGTACAATTTACTATTTAAGGTTAATAACTTTTAATTATAGATTATGATAATGAAATAACTTCACCAGTAACAGGTGTTGGGATAACATTTGGCCTATAATAGTGAATACTTGAACATTTCCTCTCTTGAAGCCATAATTACTTTATAAAATCTGATTAATTTCCAGAAATATATAAACAAGTATTATAAAGCTGTAGATTAATAGATGGAATGTAAGCTCAACACTGATGTTTTAAATAAGTACATGGGTGAAGGAATATTGTAACGAGGAGCTCAACTCAACAGCAAAGTTTATAAAACGAAATTGCTTTTAAAGTCTTTCATATTAAACCGAAAACGTTTATCGTATCGAAGAATAAAAAAATTATGTGAAAGTTATTATAATTGAAATGATATTCTATGAACGGGTTTGACGATAATGTTGTAGTGGTTGTGAGATGATTTATAAGAAAGTTCACTAAATCTGTAAATCTAAGTTATATTTTTTGTATAGCTATAAACTTTAAGAGATGAATAGTGATTAAACAATATTATCACAGTAATTCAAGTGTTTCATTAATGAATAAATTAAAAACACAATCAGATTTATCGATTTCATTTTAATGCAAATAATATTTGAAACATTTATATACTTGTAAATAAGGCACAGCCAAGCAGATTAACGGAAAACAATATGATTATATTTTACGAACGCTTATATATTATAAAAGCAATAAAAACAAACGTCATTACACATTTACATGAATATTGATGCTTATTTGTTAAAATGCGACGACTCCATCGATTCGAACGCCTCCAAACTGATATTTATTCTGAAATAACAGCATTTTACATTATTAAAAAAAAAAAACACATTAATCAGTTGCGCTACCGGTCACGTTGGACACGACATATAAGCGTAAACTGGGAACAACCACTAACGAATCTGTCATCCCGGAAGGGATGATTCATCTAATCGGACCAGTAGTTTCAAATTAATTCAATAATTAGAAAAGAGCTGACGATCTTCACACAGCTAAAGAGATTTAATCATATCTTAAGATCCATCTCTATAAAGTCCCCTCTCAAATATAAAAAAGAATAATTAAAAATCGATACACGTTAAAATAGGGGTGAGGTCACACAATCGTATTTGTTTTTTTAGTTTTAACTCGCGTTATCTGCTTTTTAACTTTGGCAGACAACTCATTCTGCAACACCATGTTGCAAACAGGACTTTCGTACGAAAAGGAATACAACGGATTTTATGCAATTAATAAGTTAAAAAATTACGATCGCTTGGCCTCACCCTTATTTTACAACCCCTCTTTTTGCGTTAAAAGTATAATATGTTGAAGTAACCTGTCGAAAGCCGCTTGCATATCGTTAACTTTAGTGGGATGGCAGACGATGCCCAGTTTGCTGGCCTGCGCGTCGAACAGCGACGGCAGCCATCGCTTGGCGGCCGCGTGCGCAGACTCCGGTGTCACGTCCGATATTGCGCACACCAGATCACTGATAACGGCATACAAAAGGGCACCATTTATGTAATATATCGACATTTTTTTTAATTACCGACAGGCTCTCGCTTGACCTCAATCTCACTTGATGGAAAATGATGAAGCTGATGCTGGAGCGCGCTAACCCAACAAATACCGATTCACTCGCCGTTTCTCATGGCGTGAGATGTAGGAAAAACAGACGCAGAAAGCGAATTCAATTCCTTGGCGGTTCGCAACAAAAAAGAAATAGGCAAAATTTAATGTATCCTATACTTGGTTATTTACATAGATGGGCAAAATGTAATCAGATTAATAGAAATGATTAACGATCACATTTTAAGTTTTTTACCATTAATATGACTGCATTTTGCTCATTTATGTTTTAAACACTACAAAATCCCATATTGTATACACATTTATCATTTCTTAATGTTTTAAATGGATTTCATTATGATTACAGAGCGAGAAAATTAAAATCACGACTACCTTTTGTAATCGTTCATCGTTAATCTGATTACATTTTGCCCATCTCTGGTTATTTAATAAATGTAATGACGTACAATTTGGTCTAATATGGATTCAGAAACGCTGAGTTCAAAATTAATTTATTCGATTGTGAGTATATATTTATTAAATGTCCAATTATTTAAAGATGCTTTTAATTAATGGCAATAAGGAATGCAGCCCACTGTGGGCGGCCACACACTGACCTCAATGCCGCATCATCGCGCCGGTGTATCGCTCACCTGTTGTAACGTTCCCCCGCGCGGTACAAGTAGGACATCAGCGACTGCTTGACCACGTCAGCGGGACACTTCTCATTCTCGACCACCTCGAACAGCGCCGTGCTCTTGGCCGACGCGAACAGATCCTCATCAAATTTACCGTCCGCCAGAAACTCGTCCTGTAACATGTACACATAACCAGCCTGTCTTTCACCTCGCGTCGTATTCTCACCGTGAATCACTTTAATAAAGATGGTAAACGTAAACTTTTTTATTATAGATAGGCTTGCGCGTGGCCCCAAGCTCGCCTCATGGAAAGTGAAGGTGAGGTCATGCTTAGCGGGCGCGGCAAAGCTGTGCAGAATTGATTACATGAAATGCACTCCTTAAGACAATAATAAATCATTTATACAAAAACCAGTTTAAAAGCTGTACATTCCTGTATCTTGGGTGTCTGTATTATACACGTCACACAATATGTTACAAGCAGTTTATATTTGCTGCATAGCTCCAATTTGAACTTTTAATTTATAATAGACCAGAAAAAAAATTAACCAGTGTTAAATTCAAATCAGCACTGCTGTAGAAATAAACAACTTCAACCAAATAGTGTTTTATATGAGCTTAAATAAGATTTTATTTGCTAGTGCAAGCCGCTCTAACTAAAATTAACACCATTTACTAAACGACATCACTGGTCCAATTATTGAAAAACAGTGCAGTATCGGTACATCTGCTGCCTGCTGCCACTGCTTCGCACAGTATACAAGCGCCAAGGCCAAAAGGAGATTTACCAGTATCGACTTGGCTTTGTTGTACGCGGCGACTGTGTTGGTGGCGCGGTAGAGCGAGAATATCAGCCGGCCCTCGTTCCTGGCGGCTCTGATGCCGTAGGAGTACGACAGCCCGCAACCACGGATCAGCCTCCACATAGGACCCTGCACACAGAATACTAAATTACAGTATTTTTTCTTAAGGGGGTCAAAACATTGTTTCGCTCACACAAAACATATTATATATGCATGCATGAATTTGTGCATATGAATCAAATTTTAGTCGATCGAAATATCTACACATTTGAATTTGCTTATACTTTGTTCAGAAAATAAGTTCGTCTTTTTAAATTAACTGAATATATAAAACTAGCTATGTCCGCGACTTCGTCCGCGTGGAATAGTTATTTTGGGCATTTTAGTTAGTTATTTATTTTAAAATTGTAATATCTTCTAAGATGTTCATTGAAATTAAGTGATGTCGAAGACAATTTTATTCACAATTAAATACTCTTAATCAACAACACATTTATTTGGATAAAGGTTAATATTATTACGTTGATACAACTCTTAATAAAAATGCATTTATTTCGACCAAATTTGATTACCATAAAAACGGTTCTAGTGAGTTAATCTTAAAAGATAGACATATACTGTCGGGGACATTTTTTTAGATCATTTCAAGAGGAATAATTCTTTCCTAGATATATTTTTGGTATCTTGAACCGTTTTCGCAGCGCACGCAATGGAAGCCCTCAAGGATGAATAATTTTACCCGTTTTTTTTCACATTTTCCATTATTTCTTCGCTCCTAATAGTTGCATCGTGTTGTTATATAGCCCAAAGCCTTCCTCGATAAATGGTCTATTCAACATAAAAATAATTTTTCGATTCGCACCAGTAGTTCCTGACATTAGCGCGTTCAAACAAACAAACAAACAAACAAACTCTTCAGCTTTATAATATTAGTATAGATTAGCGTGTTGTGTTGTGTTACCTCTAGCTGCGTGAAGTACTTGACGGCGACGTTGAGCGGCGCGACCTCGGCGACGTCGTGCCCCAACGGGCCCGGGCTGAACTGCGCCAGGAACGAGGACTCGACGCCGCCCACGCCCACCACGAAGCCGCCGCCCCACCCGGACAACAGCTCCGCGTCCCAGTACAATTGGGGCCTGCGCAGATTATTAGCCCGTGAGCACACGTTTGCAACATTCTTCATTTAACCGAATAATTTTTTTTTATATACGTAGCGCTGGTTTACGGAGTCACAGCTACACGGTATCTCACATTCCGGCTAAAATTAAGAAGTTCTCTAACTTTTACTTTTGCCGTGTCGTTGGGCTGTGGAAAGTTAGTAGTTAGTTATTTATAGTTGGTTATATATAGAAACAAATTCATAGCCTCGGTTTTAGCTTTGCTAAAGTTAAAACGCCAATAGGAGGGTACAGACGCCTCACTGCATTCATACACATATCATATATAACTTTCTTACACTCACCTTGTCACAACAAACACACAGAAACACACACGCGCGCACACACATCTATCTCTAATTGTTGCGAGTTTACTGTTTTTTCATTTTCCTTTTCTTTGTTAGTTTTTAAATATTATCATTGTGTAATTGGCACAACTTGTCAACTGTACCGTATTTAAAATGTATATATGTGATGTTCAATGATAGTGAATAAATTTAGTATATAATAAATAAGTTTAGTAGTAGTAGTATAAATTGTCCTATAACACAACAGTATATTTTACCACTACAGACTTTGCTTTCGTGTGGTGCTGGCCTAATGCTTGCGCATAGTTTCAGTTCGTCTAAACTTGGCACATTTGTACCATAATGTACTATTGTTTTACTTGGTTGTTAAAATGTGTATTTTATTTACTTTTAATAGGAGTTTCGTTAATTAGTTATAAAAAATGTATCCATTACGTCGATTTTATTATGCCACACACCAACTATATACAGGGTGGAACCAACGAACAAGCCTTGGAGGAAAAATACAATTATTTGTGGGAGTTATGATTGAAACTCGAATGTAAAATCGTTTCAAGATATCAGACGTTAAAACTAGGCTTGCAAATACACAAACCAAATACTGCGTGCGCCTGCGCAGTTAGTATTGTCATATATTTACATAGCTACAATTAGTGTTGTCAGTCAAATGATTTTTAACACTAGGCTGAATATATACACGGTGTATCAACTACGTCTCACGAATACTGAAGGACAATGTTAATATACTTAAAGTATAAACAAATAAAAAATATTTTATCTTTACGACCAATAGTTTATGAGTAAATTTATAAACAAATTTGTTCGCATAATGCTCGGCAAGCAATGGAAAGCGGCTATGCGAAAAGATCCACCACACCGTTAACGTTCTCAATGACGTAATTAAATCACAATATGAAAAACTTTAAAGAAGCCTACCTGCCCATCTAACATTTTTCTAGTAATTAGTGCTAACTATAAATGCGAGGAATATTAATACGTTTTAACTTTTTCCCCACTGCATACGTTCTTTAGTTATGCAATATCTATTCCTTGAAACAAATGTTTTATTTTTAATAGCGAAACTTTATTACACAATTATGTATAAGAAAAATCAGTCTTGGATATGGCTAAGGAAAATTGATCTTACCTAGTTCTAGGCGCGTTCGTATGAGATGTGGCTCAAATTGAGAACCCCCTCTTTCGAGACAAATTCGTGTGCGTCTTATAGTTTCTTTGTGGACTCTCACAAGAAACGAGGGATCTTCGATACTTTTCTCATTAAGTTGTTCGAACACTGCAGAGATCCGCGTCTTCATTTCGTCCGACGTATCGCACTGACGACTGAATACTCGTTCCTTAACGTGACCCCACAGGAAAAAGTCTAATGGGGTCAAATCAGGTGAGCGAGGAGGCCAGATGCAAGTACCAAAACGGCCAATCCATCTGGAGGGAAATTCTTGATTTAAGTGATCTCTGACGACTCTAACAACGTGAGGCGGTGCTCCATCATGCTGAAACCACATATGTCCTAATTGTGCCAAAGGGACTTCATCTAAAAGATCTGTGACAGGTCCTTGTAAAAGTTCCAAGTATGAAGCACCGTCCATCCTTTGGGGTAGGTAAACTGGTCCAAAAATCTTCCCCTGGTGGATTCCTGCCCATACGTTTACTGACCACCTGATTTGATGTCCAGTTTCTTGGACTGCATGCGGATTTGTATCAGACCAGATATGTGAATTACGACGGTTCCACATACCGTTCCTGGTGAAGGTGGACTCGTCTGTCCACAAAACATTCTTTACAAATCTCAATGCGTTCTGTTGGCTTAACAGCCATCTGCAAAATTGAGTCCTTCTCTCCATGTCAGTTGGCAATAGTGCTTGCACTTTGTGGATTTTGTAAGGCCTCCGTTTGTGTTTTTTTAATATTTTGTGGACCGTTGTAAACGTAATCGAAATTCCACTACTGCGAAGAATCCTCGACGCAGTTCTGAGTCCAAGACGCGGATTTTGATTAAAAAGCTGTAACACCCGCTCTTCTTTCCTAACGTCCGCTTGGATCCTGCCTCCGCATCTTATCGGGGTGATCGGCTGGTTATCCAAAATTCGCTGATAAGCTGCAGTAATAAGCCTTGGGTCGGAAGGGTGCTGTGCGTTTGGAAATCGGCTACAATAAATAGACAATGCACGAGATGCATTGCCACGTGCTTCTCCATAACACATGAGCATTTGCCCGTATTCTCTTGCACTATACTTGTACATGCTGTACACGAACACAACACAAAAAAAAAACACAAAACTGAAATAAAACAAAACGCGGTTATTGTTTTTTTAACTTCGTAAATGACGTAAGAAGTTCCGGAATAGACGCGCGTTAAATCGTAGCGAAATCCAAAGGCGCACTGATCAAATAAAAATTTTGATTACCTATTAATTAGAAATAGTAGGGTGACCATCCTGAGGTCTTAAAATGCTGGAATATCTAGGGTCCAGGATCTATCGGCACTAACGAGATTTAGAAGAATCTTAATAACGAATAATATGATTGTTTCGATATTTAATTGTTATTTTTTAAATTTAATTAATGGAAACCATATAAATATTACTTATTTTAACTGAATATCATTTTGTATTTTATTTTGATACGGTATAGTGATAACACCATAAGCACCGTAAAATTCAGCAAAGCCCGCAAATACACAGCATGCCTTGGAAAAGGGTTATAATATTGAATGCCAAAGTACTTGAAAAAAAATGTCTGCTGCCAAGATGAGGTGGAGGCGGTGCGTACGTGTTCTGCGCACCACCCGATATGGAGGTCGGATGAGCAGGCCCTTTACACTCTCCAAGAGATAGAGCTTAAAAGGGTATTTGCTTGCCGGTTTGTTGGAGGAATACGGATCCCAGGTCCAGCTATCATTGATTTCGATTTTGATTTCGAGACAACTCGGGAGTTTTTAGTCAGTAGAAGTTTAACCCACTGGCATGACCGCTTTCGAGGTGGCTCTGATGGTCCTATACAGGATTTTCCTCTGGATTACCAAAAAAAAGCTAATAATATGTTTTCTTCTATGTTAGGATATTATGTATGGTTACAAGCGACATTTTCTTTATACAAATGCAGCGGATCTAAAATTTGTAACGTTTACATTATTAACATTTTGTACAGTCCGCGGTTGTAATCCTTCTAGACCCTCATCCAAACCTTTTCTAGGAACGGAGCCCTAACACCAGTTAACCATAATCCTTTGATCCCTCAAAATCTTGTTTCACTATTCACATAAGTTTATTTTATTCTCAAAATTTCATTTATAAATCTAACGCAATGTTCTTGTGGATAACAAGCTAGTCCTATATCACTTACCTGAAACGTCATTTCATCGTGTAACTGAAAAGGCTAAATGTGAGCATTACTGTACAGTTAGCAAGTTTTGCTATTTTCATTTAATACAAATCTAGTATATTACTATTTTGTAAAACACTGCTCTAAACTATCAATGAAATAAATAAACTATCGATTGGAAAGATATGCCGCAGAGACATAAACATTTTCCGTAGACAAACACGTAAAAAAAAGAAGTGCTAGATTTAAATCTTATAAAGACGTTATAGTGAATAACACTTAAAACTTTACAGTGCCATGCTGTACCCTTTCAATATGCAATAAAAAGTTATTTCAGGTGCAGTGTACTCACTTTGTTGTAATAAAATAGAGAAAATATGAGGTTAACCGTTTTTTGTAATAAAATATTAATCTGCTAAATTAGGTAGGTAGATTTTTACAAATGAATTTCATAATAGCGTATTTTTCATTTATTTATTTAAAATCGTTGATACTATTTCAAACGATTTGATACGAGCTGCTGCCTGGTAATAGAACATTTTTAACGTAGACCTATAATTACTATTTGTTAAAAGACTAATAATTATGTTTGTAAAGCGCTGAGACATTTATTACAGGTTTTGAAGAAAGATTTTATTTTTATTTTAGCTTGTGTTCTTTAATTATTTAATTAAAATAATACCCCGGATTATTTTTTAATTTAGAATAGCTATAAATCAGAAAAGATCACATTTTTAACTAATATGTATAGTCTCGGTACTAGAAATATGATTGTCACCCCATGATTGCCTCGTCCTCGTGACTCCTCTGAGTTACCAGACAGAATAATAAAAATTACACAATTAGACTAATTAAGATTTAAATAAGAATTTCACTTTTGACTACTAAAAATACAGTAGGTATAATATTTTACAGTAAACAAAAATGCTAGTTTAAAGATTTATGATTATCAATCTGACTCACTCGCTTCTATTTAGTGCAGTAATCGTTTTATAAATTACTGAATTCAAGGCTTCCTTTCGTTTGAAATTGTGACAATTACTTCGTTGACGATGTATGTATGATAATGTATACAGCATGACATCCTAGAAAAATAATTGATCTTCTATCTTATAGAAAACGAGTGACATTACAAAAGATCTCAATATCTTACCGCTAAAGTTATCCTCAATATTAAATTATACTACTAAAATACGGAGCATTCAATTTTTAATATTATTAAAAATTTTATTTGTATGTTTATTTATCTAAAGAACATTCTTAAAAAATACAGTAAATTGCTGTAATTTCAGTGTAATAGGTCGCATTGAAGGGATTAAACGGAGACACCCGATTGGTCGTTCTAATTAAATCCGATTGGTCGTGCGGTGTTGCGCTTTTTTAAGAAGTCTGCACACAATACTTTATTACAGTGACGGTTATTTCATACAAACATAAAAGCAATGCTTGTCCCACGCTCTAAGAGTATTTAATTCTAATATTATGAATTATAATAAATTAATTTTGGTTTTTTTAAATAACTTGTTTTTACTATATCTATCGATCCATCGAGAAAGTATTACAACAAATCATTCGCATTAAATGTGTAGGTACCAGCGCTACCTACAACCACAACTACCGTGTATCTAGCGGGTTTTATAGGGGTAAAGCAAGCATGCTTTGAACAAAAAAAAAGTAATTTTATGGTTTGTACTAATGAATATCAATTAAATTTTATGTGTAAAATATTAATCAAAAAAAGAAAAGCATTTCATTGCATGTTCCGTAGTCGAACAAATAATGACAGTTCGCCATATTGCGTATTTTTTTAATATTAAGTTTTACGGCCATATTGTGTATATTATCATATCTTAGTTTCAGCGTTTCCACTTTTAGAGATTTTTTCCTCTTTTTAGAAAAAAAAAACTAATAGTATGTATAGCTTAGAGACATTTTAGGAATTTAGGAAAATTTGGGGTTTCGGAGTTTTTTTTGTAAGTTAGTGAAAGACGTGTTTAGCTTTTTAAATGTTTGATAACAAAATGCAAATAGCAGACAATGAATTAAGAAACCTAGCTCTCATCGAAACCAAGTATTATGGGGTTGAAGTTGAGGAAATAACCTGGAGATTGTGCGGCTGAATTTAATTCACTCCTCCTTATCATACTATAAATTGACAAGACGTCGTGCGCTCCCATTCGCACGAAGGTAATAACCCCTTTTTTATTGTTACGATTTACCAAGGAGTAGTATTCGCTTCCTGTATCTATTTTTCTATCTTCTGATAACATGGGAATCTTCAAACGACGAGTGAATCGGTATTTGTTAGGTGAACGCGTTCCATCATCAACCTCATCATCACTTTGCATCAGGTGAAATTAAAGTCAAGCGCAAGCTTATCTGTAATAAATAAAGGAATGAATAAAATGTCAGCTAAAATTTATTTGAATAAAATATTAAGCTTGAAAGTTATCATGGTAATTTCATGTAATGTAGCAATTTAATCAATACTTCACAGCCTCGCCGTGCCGCGTCCTTGCAAGCACAATCTGGAGAGGCCTTAGCTTACTAGGTTTTACGACAAAGCGCGTCACCACGTTGCATAGACTTCTCGGACGTCACAGCCTATCGTGAACCAACGGGTCGCTAAGACTGATATGCCGGAGTGGTTGCCAGCATCACAACGTCTTATTCTTCGATTTGGATCGGATTAACTATGTGTTCAAATAATGTCCAGAATCTTTTCATCCACGGCTTTTTAAACGCAGTGAAAACGTTTTAATCTTCCGATGTTATTGTTTCCTCTTTCTTTCTCGTCGAAAATTACGTCAAATGTAGTCAGATAGTCAAAATGGTTATCATTACAAATTAATTATCTTATGGTCATTTAAATAGCAACCATCCTATGGAATGGGATTTCTCAATCAAAATATTAATTTGTTCTTTTTGACGCGTCTATCTCAGGCGAAAATTCAAGTGAATTGTTAAAACCTACACCGATAAATCGGAAACTATACGAACATAAAACACCAATGCTACAGTCACCAAAACTATTACAAACGGGAATGATGTAATGTTAATACGTTTGCACGGTGTCGTGTACAGGCTCGTTAACATCGCCTTGAACTCGAGCGCACGTTAGCGAGGTTCACGGATATTGAGTAAAATTAGGTCACCCGTCAGCTGTTTTATTTTCGTTACATTGCTGTTTTTCGTATTGTTTGACTAATTTTATTAAATAACTTAGATTTTAGACTATGTAGGTTTTATTTATGGTGTATAGTGGTAATACATGCGAAAAATTAAAAATAATCATCAGTCAATTTTTTTTTTTTTTTCAAAAATTTCAGTCCTACTGTGTTCAGAAGCTTGTTCCGATTCTATATTTTCAGTATTAGGGAGTTAAAAAAAAACACCCTGTATATATATATATATAGACTGAATATAGGTATAGCACATACATATACAGGGAATAAAGAGAGGGTATTTAAAAAAATTGGTTCCTTATAAATATATATATATATATCTATACTAATATTATAAAGCTGAAGAGTTTGTTTGTTTGTTTGTTTGTTTGAACGCGCTAATCTCTGGAACTACTGGTTCGAATTGAAAAATTCTTTTTAAGTTGAATAGACCATTTATCGAGAAAGGCTTTAGGCTATATAACATCACGATGCAATTATTAGGAACGAAGAAATAATGGAAAATGTGAAAAAAACGGGTAAAATTATTCATCCTTGAGGGCTTCCATTGCGTGCGCTGTAAAAACGGTTCAAGATACCAAAAATATATGTATGACAGAGTTATTCCTCTTGAAATGATCTAAAAAAATGTCCGCGACAGTATATGTCTATCTTTTAAGATTAACTCACTAGAACCGTTTTTATGGTAAGCATTTTGGTCGAAATTAATGCATTATTTGTTAAGAGTTGTATCAACGTAATAATATTAATCTTTATCCAAATAAATGTGTTGTTGATTAAGAGTATTTAATTGTGAACAAAATTGTCTTTGACATCACTTAATTTCAATAAACATCTTAGAAGATATTACAAAACCTTATACAGCAAAACAACGTTTGCCGGATCAGCTAGTATTTTATATAACTAAACTTTAAAAATATTCAAAATGACAGCTCTGTGCAATCTAGTGTTAAGATAGGAATATCAAACTCACTCTGATGGTATGATCTCGTTGTCGTGACCAAATCTCTTCCAGGGTTCGGTGCTGAACTTGTATCGTTCGAAGTCAGCAGCCAGATGCAACCATCCATTCTGAGTGATTGTCCTAAATAACAATATATTTTAATCAAGATTATCCAACAAAACAACAAATTTCTATAACCATCATTCGAGATGAGAGCATAGCTTATAAATTTGCTAGTGTTGTATCCCAGTTAACAAAAATATCGATATATTTCGATAAATTACACCAAAACAAGTAGTACAATTACTAATAAATGTTCGATGGCCAATCAACTTTTAAGTAGAATCGAAATTTTTTAATGGTAAAGAACTAAGTTACTTGCTTACTTACTTGAGAGTGGTCTTCGCTTCTTGCACGGCAACTTCAGCGCAGTCCCCAGAGGAGTTAAGTTGCTCCATCAAGTCTCGCAAGAATTTTTGTTGTCGCAGCACCGTGCACCAGTGCATATTGCTGTCCTTGCTGTACACGGCGTCGCGGACGGAGTCGTAAACCATCTTGTTGCCGTTTCTACGGACCTTGGGGTTTTAATCTCATTTTTACATCAATGCTTTAAACATTTGTTACGTCGTTTTTCTTACATAATATTTTTGTCTGCCTGTAAGTTCGCTTAACGTTTTTATAACATAAATAAAACTTGATACTGTTGTCATCATTTAGGAAAAAAAACCGGGCATGCGATATTATTATTAATACCTTTATCTTAATATATATAAATCTCCTGTCACGATGTTTGTCCGCGATGGACTCCTAAACTACTAAACCGATTTTAATGAAATTTACACACCACGTGAAGTTTGATCTAATTTAAAAGATAGGATAGTTTTCATCTCAATTCATAGTCGCAATATTATTTTATTGCAAATTATTTGTTTATTATTTAGCAGTCATAATTTACAGTTAGCTCCAACCGATTCTAAAAGATGGCGCTATCCGTTGACTGGATTGAGTAATTATTCAAAAACCAGTCACAGCAAATCGTGGCTAGTCTGCTATAATTTATATGGCAGAACAACGTTTGCCGAGTCAGCTAGTATTCTATATATTTCAATGAAGAGTAGGATCGAGTCTACTGACAATTGTAATTGCATTTTTGAATGACGCGCAGAAAAAGTATAATTTTACTGAAGACATGTATTTAATGTAAGTAATTAATTTATTGTTCACTTTACCTGTGAAACGTCATTCATCAATCTCTGTGCGAACACGAGAAGGCGTTCTTTCGTCAATTCGACACAGTACAGCACTTCATATAAATGATTCACGACCTCTTCATAATCTTGCGGTTCGCACTGCAAAACAATTATAACATTTGTAATATCTATTTTAATTTCATCAAAACTTCTTCTGACTAAAAACCCTAAGGACATTCCATGTTCTCTCCGAAATAGGGGTCAAGGAATAAGCCTGCTAACTTCTTTAGCAGTCGAATGATGGCAACTGACCCTGGTCTCAATTTTGACGAAGTTCCCGAACTGTCCGACGGAGAAGTTGCCGGAGCTGTCGACGCCAATGTCGTTTCCGAACATGACGGTGAGCTGCTCCGTGGCCGAGATGACGTCCTCGTGCGACACCAGGCGGCCGTCGCGCCGCACCGCGCACTCCGCCAGCGCGTTCATGTGCAGCGGTAGCCACATGCGAGTCTTCTGCTCCACCGATCGCATGTCGAATATCATGTTGATCTGAAAACATATATACAGAGTGTGATAAATATTCTGTCCAACTGGAAAGGGGCATACTGATGTCACGATAACAGTACCAAAATACATCAGAAAATATTAGTCATAAACATTAACAAGTTATTGTCATATGAAGTTGAAGGAATTAAAAATATATTACATGTAATCTAAACTCGGATTAATGACAAAAATCAGAGTAAAGATTAATCAAAAAATTTAACTGATAAACGGTGCTTGGGATCCATGTGTGTCTTGACGAATATGACGTAATAACATACTAGCATGATTATTTGCTTTCCTTTGTTCATAAGCTACGCACGCTGTCAGAGTTACCATGTAAGTTTCAGATCTCCTGTAATACAACTGATCACCGTTCACAGGGCACTTTTTTTTTTTAACTCGGGGGAAACCCGTTATGGGCCGTCAGGGGATGATGAGGGTCACCCCCCGGTGTGTCGGAGTCGCACCGACTAAAACCCCCGGGGTGTTCCTTCTCCCGTTTGCCGGGGCCAAGGGCAAGGCTGTGCCAGCTTCCTCAGCGCCCGGCGACGTCTGGCCTATAGATGGAAGGCCCCTGGACACCATTCCGCTCTCCTTCAGTTTCTTCGAGCGGTGCGCGGGAACACATCGCGCACCGCTCTCGCCTTGGAAATGTTGGGCGACGCACTCCCTCAAGTGCGCCGCCCAGGCGTTAATCCGTTAAGGAGGGAAGTGCCTTGAGTAGGCTTCCCTCCTGCGTCCAGTACGGCGAGGGCGACGGAGGGGCGGAAAGGACAGGGAAGATGAAGCCTGCCTCTTTCGCTCACGCTCCGCCTCCTCTTTCACTCTAAGGACCTCCTCTGTGATAAGGAGGACCGCCTTCCATGACCTGTCGCTGTCGAGCATAGCCCGAATAAGTGTGGGCAGCGACAGGTCATTTCCTACCTGTTGCGTTAAGGCATCCCTTTCCGGGGCCCAGGCTGGGCACCCGTCAAACATGTGCTGAGCGGACTCTTCAGCACATCCGTCGCAGTGGTGGCAGCGTTGGGTCGGCTCACTACCGGTTATTCGGCAAAGGTACCAACCGAAACAACCATGTCCGGTCAGTGCCTGCGTCAACCGGTAGGAGACGATTCCATGGCGCCTGTTGAGCCATTCCCGTAACACTGGACGGATGGCTTCTACAGTCTGCAGGCCGGCACTGGGGTGCTCCAGCCTGGTCTCCCATGCTGCAACGGATTCGGCATCCAATAGGCACCGTTTCCTTTTTATTTCGGACAGGGCCGGCCACTGGCCCCGGGCCTGCTGCTCCACGCGCCATGTATAAAGTGACGCGAGTTCACAGGGCACTATGATAAGATATTTCTATTATATGCCATGTGGGTTTGCTCAAAATGTGGTCCTTCACCAGTGAGCATGTGGTGTGTTTTTTTTTTGTTATTTATTTAAAAACACTTTGCCTCACTATCGTAAGTACTTTTTTGGAGTCATGAATTGCACAAAGCACTTGAACAAACTCCTAAGCCCGAAAACATTTTTTGTAGGTCATATAAAAATTTGTTTCGTGTGGGGGGGGGACTACACCCGCAATCGGTAGGGCAGAAGTCGCAAGCTCGAAGCAGAGTCAAGTGAATCGTCTAAAACAATAATATTATAAATACAACTTACATAGACAAAATTGGTCTTGAGACTATGGACCCTGGTGTAGATCGGCACATCTTTGAGATCGAAGTGGGGGCAGGGCTCTGATCCCGTGCTCCATGTAGAGATCGAGTGGCACTTGAGAGAGTCGCACGATGGCACCGGCACCGAGGCCAGCATGCCGGCAGGGGGCGTGCGCTGCAAACAATATCAATATTTCGTCAGTCGGTATTGAGTACTGCGATATTTGGGAATTTTATGAGAGACAAAAAATCAACTGTGGTTAACCGGGTCATTTACGGCCCGAGACGCAGTTCCTTTGTCGTAACTTTGAGTTTCTTTCGGTGTTTGTTCTCAAGGTAGTCGTTTCCGATATGCTAGTGGATCACTGTTAGGTTTGCTTTTACTGGCTGTCCGTCCAAGTCGAGCTCCGAACCCACAAGGGGTGCACTTGCATTGCCACCTAAACCCATAAATCGCTGGCTCAGCACCCTAAGTGCTCACCCACTCAAGCCTGGTGAAGTTGTAGAGGAATTTTCCGGTCACCAACAAGTAGTCTTGTCAAAAAGAAATTACAAAAATCAGTGATACAATTTTAATGCAATTTTCATCAATAGATGTAGTCATTCTCGAGAAAGGTTTATATGTATAATACATATTACAGGAATCCAAAAAATCAAAGATTTGTAATGTGATGTGGTAACGAACATATTTTTGTGCGCTTAAATCGCAAACACTGGCAAACCTTTAACGAGATAGATCGAATTAATAGACTGCGGAATTGTATATATCAAAAGAACGAGAAACAAGTCCGCGATGGTATATATTTATCTCTAAAGGACAACCCACAGTAACCATTTTTATCTTATATATTATATCTGTCTGTCTATTTGCGACAAGGGCTGTAGAGGATAGGAGGGAGGTAAAAAGAACGGAAGTAGGTTTAGCTTAAGGTCAGTACAACATTTATGGCGGTACGAATTTCTCCAGGTCCGCTAGTATTTGATAAAATCATAAACTGTCGTGTAGTAGATATTCACCTCATTGTAGTCTACTGCTTGCGCTAACAATTTTGCTTTCTCTGCCAATCCACTCTCGCCCAGCTGATCTCTTTGCTCTTGGATTCTTGTCTTCTCCTCCTCAGCCATCCTATACATGGTGTTAACTTATTAAATTAACTAAGTCAGAAATAATAGCTGGAATAGCAAATCAATTCTATTACTATATTTTCAGTCATATTCTAATCACGAAATATTTGACATTGTTCTATGTACACAATGTCACTAATGCAATACTGAGGTTGGATCAAGACTAGATAATAAATATTTTTAAAATAAAGGATCATCTCTGAAAATTCTCTTGAAAAATAAAATCAACATATCAATGAATTTTTTTTCTAAAATAGCACATTTAAAAGTCAAATAAATATTTGAAAATTCATTCTTTATTACTCGATAGATTAAACATGTTAGTATACCGTACCTATTTTGAAGTTCGATACTGGGAGAACCCATTATAACAACAACATCGTCCGTGAAGTAATCGCGCAGTAAGCCTAGATAATAGTCCAGTGGCTCGTCAAGAAGCTTTTTCATCTGATCTTGTGGATTCATTCTCGTAATAAACTGTTAACAGTAGTAAAGAAAAACAGTTTCAATCTAAGAAGCAAAACAAAAGATCACGCGATAAAATCGATGATACTGCCTTGTGGTGTGTACAATCTTTGGAAATGAATAAGTGTTCTAGTACTTTCTCTTTGAGAAGAGAAAAGAAAAGCCTTAACCTCAGTTAAGGCTCTTTTCTTTAACTGTTAAAAGGAATTCCACTAGGGAACTCAAGTTTAACCTAAACAAATTCAAGACATTGCATTTGTCCACACTAACTAATTTTAAAAGCGTATGTAAGCTCGAGGAATCCGTTTTATTATTTGCTTCTAACATAATTATTTATAAGAGAATTTGGAAATTTATAAAAAGTCGGCATTTATGAGAATATTTGCTAGATATATCACACTAGCT
Organism: Automeris io; assembly: GCA_036320925.1. Taxonomy (NCBI): domain Eukaryota; kingdom Metazoa; phylum Arthropoda; class Insecta; order Lepidoptera; family Saturniidae; genus Automeris; species Automeris io. The sequence goes on from JAUDJH010000002.1 coordinate 10,018,439, forward strand.
TATTTGAAAAAACACTCTAAAAGTGTATCTTGTACGATAATATGTAAAGAACACTACCTTGTTATAAGCACACGTTAAAAGCTTAATATTGACTTGTGATATTAGCCGTCTACAAAATAAAGATATTTTTTATTTTCATTTTACTTCTCTACGATTATCATCATTATATCAACAGAAGGTCGTTCACGGCTAGACATAGCTTAACCTAATATTTTCTAGAAAGACCGGTCTGTAGCAGCTTGTATCTAGCATCGTCCTGCGATCTAGATTAGGTCCTCTGTCCACCTTGGTGGACGTCTCATACTGCGTGTTCCAGTACGCGGTCTCCAGAACTGTCCTGCCCCAACGGCCATTCACTCTACGAGCTATGTGAGGTCGATAATATCGCAAGTGAATCTCCTTACACTTCCTAGTATAAATGGGACTTCATCGCAATTTCATGTATATCCTTGCCAGTTAACAATAATATTACCCTAATATCAAATTGAAATATTCTCATTAAAATCGGTTGCATTTTAAATTTAAAACATTATGACGCATTACCATATGCTATAAAGTTATAAGGTACTCACATCTTCTTCATTTTGCGAATACAACGCATCGCCAATACACCTAAAAGCTACCGCGTGATGCGGGTCAGATTCCAAGCTGGCCAGGCTTTCTCTAAGCAGCTTCTTGATGAGACGCGCCAAACGATCCATGTCAAGAGGTTCTTCACCAAGGCAAACCCTTTTGAGGCACTTTCTTGCCTCATCCCTGGCTTCCTCCAGCTTATGAATCGGCACATTATCCAATTCGATCTTGATCATCGGTACTATATTCTCCGTAATATTGTATGACACCTGATGTTGTTAAAAACGAATTAATAATTATAGAAGCATTGTACTGTTTAAATTAAGTCGATAGTAAAACTAAATACCCTATTTGTAAGCACTACAAATGGGTGCAAAGATCGTTATGTCCACTTGTTTTACTATTCTTTTAATTCCAGGTTGGCTTCACGATGGTAACACTTCCGGTGATGTTTTACTCAGTTATAGTTGACTGTAGTCTGTTTCCATCAGGTGGGCTAGAGTGTTCATTTCTTATAGTATAAAACAACCGATCAAGTGCAAATCCGATTCGTGTTCGTTTTGCCAAAGTACATGATTCTTGGTCAACGGGATGTAACCTACAAATTTTGATACGTTTGCCAAAATGTAAAATATGAGACAGAGGGTTGTATTTTTTTAGAAATGTGACATAGTCCATGCTTTCCCGAAAAAAAGGTTCTCGACAGACAAGCCGGACAAACTATGGACAAAACCTGAGGGATCCTTATTTCCCTTTAAATTACAGAACCCTAAAAATAAGTAGCGGACTTACATCTCCAGCAAGCGCATCCTCTCTCTCGACGAGGGCCCTCTGCAGAGGGGCGGCCGCGGTGTCGCATAGATATCGGAGCAGCAGCGCGCAAGCCGTCAGATCCTTCAGTGCAGAAGGCTTTGTCAGCGGCGGCCCGCGCCATCCGAACAACACCTTAAGGACAATCCTCTTATTTTATTTTCGCTCTATTTAAAGTCATATTATAATCTGACGTCACACTTCTAAAATCTAAAAAAACATGTAATGGCCTAATATATGTGTAAGACGGAGATAGGCAAAATGTAATCTGATTAATGATTAACGATTACAAAATGTAGTCGTAATATTAATTTTATTTCCCTGTAATCATGATTAAATCCATTTACAACATTAACAAATAATAAATGTGTATACAATTGAGGATTCTATAGTGTTCAAAACATAGAGGATCATAATACAGTCACATTAATGATGAAAAACGCAAAATGTAATCGTAATCGTTTTTCGTTAATCTGATTACATTTTGCCCATCTATGGTGTCAGAGCACCTCGACTGGGTCTGATGTTTACAAGGCATTTTCCTTGGCCACGACAAGGCGGAAAGTGGAAAATTTTGGGAGTTTAACCAATACGAGTAAACACTTCTATAAGCATCGGGGTCACGAACATCTCCCTTAAATCGATCCAATGCCCCCCTCCGGGCGGTATCGCCCTATTTTTGTAGGCCATAATTTACTTTCCTTCGGATTTAATACCATAGTAGTCAGAACCATTATTAAGCAACAAAATATATAGTAATTGTATAGTATTGGCCTAAATAAATCTTTGCGCGAAGGAGTGTGTGTGTGTGTGTACTTGTCAAGTCACACAAGTCAAGTAAACATTACTATCCCAGACACCAAAGTGATCGGGTGTGTTATGCTGACTGTACCATATTATTATATTTATACTAAATATCAGAGACTTCGGGAGCGGTTACGACAATAACAATTTCGCAGTTACATATTAAGTCTACAGAACGTACCTATTTTTATAAAATATAACATTTTCTTTTACCTGTCCACAATCTTCAGTATCGGCAGGCCAATTTTCTACAAACTCTCCGAACTGCGGGGTTGGTGGGATTGTCTGCCATGGTCGAACCCATTCTTCTTGGGGCTCCTTTTCTCGCTAAACAAATCACAATATATGTAATTTGATGACGCTCTGAAGGCAAAAGAGAATACTAGAACCAAAAATTTATAACCTTAATCCTTTGATTACAAGCTAAATAAATGCAAAGAATTTATTACTTAAATATCACACTGAACAGAGCTATTTTTAGATGAGTGATTTTGATCGAATTTTTATTAAAAAAAAAAATATATATATGTGTATTCAAGAAATAAGTAATACGTTTAATTATTCCCGTAAAATATAGAAAAACGGATACGTATTGTGCGATCATAATTGCTGTCAGCTGAAACAGCGCGCGTGATAAATAACTGGCGCACCAATCGATAACAGCGCAACATTCATTTTGTAATTGGTTTTATATAATCATGTTCACGAGATTTTCTTTTAAAATATATAACTTACTAAGTATTATTTTTACTAGCCGTGCTTATTATAATAGGAATCAAATACAACGAATAATCATACGACGAAAGATGTTACACGTTGAAAAAATCATTCTACATACACTTATCATTATACGCCAGTATTTATAGAATAGAATGATCTAAAGAACCAAGGAGTCCTCTGAGTCATGCTACTATTTTAATAATGTCAAAGTTAAAAGGACACTCCTCAAGATGAAATGTGGGCGTATGATTATTATGCCTGTTGCATACGATGCGTTGTGCGGGTACTACTAAGTACTATGGTAAATATGGAATCTACCATACTTTACGTACATACAAATTTATACTTTACGTATGTTTTGTATACAATATTTGCTATATTAACTTTTTTACCGATCTCTACCACACGTATATGTCTACGCGATACGGTAATATTCTACAAAATTCACCTTAACAGATATAGAATACATATTCGTGAAGTATTTATTCAAATTATTAATTTATTATGAGCACTAGATTGCCCATAGCAGTAATTTTGACTGTTTTTAAAGTTTAGTTATATAAAAAAAAATGTATTTATAAGGAAACATTTTTTAAAATATTATAACTTATTATATATTATCTTATAGTATTTATTAATAGTTGTTCTTACCTCCCCCCTCTCTTTATTCCCTATTTACGTATGTGCTTATACCTATATTCAGTCTTTGTAGTGTTAACTATGAATTGGTACTATATCGTATACAAGGCATATAAAAAAATATGATTTTACTATGTTTTAATATTAGCGGTTGTGTTACTACTACTTATTCTCTGTAATAACCATTACTGTTTCTAGGTAAATTAAAAATTTACCATAAAATACAATTCAATTCACAATATATTCAAAAACCTTGACATTAATTAGTTATTAAAACACTAGTGGCAGTTTTAAAAGGTTTTCACTGCCAAAAATATTTTATAACTGACCGAGCGAAGCGACGTCAAGTCTAAGTTTACAGTACCGTTGAATATATTGTCTGTCTGAAGGTTATAACATCTTACCCAACTAAGATATAAGACTAATCATTTATAACAATTCAACCTGAGACTTAAGATATGACCATTGTAGAAAATCAAGTCCTGGGAGCTCTTTGCCAATGGATGTAGGTGCACTCCAATCCATACTAGGCAGGCCACTTAACGAAGATGCCAAATATTTGTACAATATAGCCAAATTAGTCAAGATAAATCAGAATTGTAGTTTGTAATATATGTGTACCTTACTGAGCGGCATCGTCGCGTTGCGACAAAGCCCAATACATAAATAAAAAAAGGAATAAAAACTTAAGAATTTTTTATTAATAACTATTTTGTAATATCGTAATTCTTAGTTTAAATTATTAATTAAGTTTAAGTTATAGTTTATTGTAACAATAAGAAAATTTCAGATTTTGTTTCAATATGAATAGCCATAGCCTTTTTTAAAAGATATTTAAAAAATGAAATGAAAAAAGAAACACAAGTAAAATACTACTTAGCCTAATAAGCTAAATAAAATACAGATTACCACGTATTTTGAGACTTCAGTCTAATTTTTTATCCTGAGGAAAAAGTAATATCCGCAAGCAAGCAAAGCCCCGGGGAAGATAAACTATAAAAGTCGTTACTTGTTAATTTTAAAAGTTCAAAAAGTTTTTCATTCGTCCTTAATGTGTTGTTTATCATTTTTTTAATTCGCGTAATCTAAAGTTAATCGTTAGAATATAATGATCTGTTTGGATGAGAGCCAATATAAAACACGTAATATGCAACACGGCAACGCGTTCTACACGAATTAGTCAAGGATGTTGAAGTTCAAGGTCAAACACAGGCGACCAATTGTTTTTCAAGTCTATAAATTTATAGTCACTTATCTCACCATTATTGTTTGGCATAGGTAAAGCAATACATTGTGGGGTTGCAATAAATTTTAATTAAAATGAATGTTGTGTGGTTACAGCAAAGGCAATACAGTTCATAAATAAAGATAGTTCTTACAGAAGGTAAAGTCCAAAGTATTCGGATTCTGCGAATATACGAAGGGATAATATTAAGGTAGAAAAAAGACGCGTTACACAAAGGACTCAAGATAGTAATAAATTAATAATAGATGTACTACTTATAATAAAAGCAAAATAAAATAGAACTCAAATGTTGCCCCTGTGCTAATTGTAACAATTTGTGTTTAATTGAATTAATAAAAGCATTCATGCAGGTCACCTTGACTATGATATCATCTTCCACAGTGGCTAGAGCTCGAAACACATCATCCGCTTGTATCTGGCCGGCGAGAATTATCGTTACGTTCTCGGGACGATAGAACTTTTTGTGGAAGTTTCTTACCTGCAACAATATTTAACACAATATTGTCTGTCAGTTTGCAAAAAATAAAAAAATTGCTGTTTATGTGTTGATTTAGCAAAAAAAAAAAAAAGAATTCCTGCAAGGCTACGGACATTTAATATTATAAGATCAAATCAAGCCAATATTAATGAACACATGAACAAAGTCTACGGCTGAAATTTATAGACGCTGTTTCGACGTTGCGTGGCAAAGTTTAAAAATAAATAAATCCGTTTTGACAAAAAACTGAATATATAATAGGAACTTAGATATAGTCATAGTATTAGATGTTGACCAAATCGGTGACTTACCAAAGCCTTTGACATTCATTGAGTGATATAAATTGTAATGTTTTAGTTAAGTCTCAGGAAACTTAAAGTTACGTATATAAACCACAGCCTTAGACTTTGTTGAAGCGTTTACTTAATTAATATAATATATTTATATTTTACCAATCAAAATTATTAAGACCTTTTCATCAGATGCTTTGCTGTTGTAAAATGAGCTCCTATGGGCTTTTTTAGGTGTTATTCTCTGAACTTAAAACTTATGACATGACAAGGGCCTTTTCACAAATAAGAGCGAAAAATGTTCTTCCAAGTCTGCAAGTGAATGATAACACCTACTATGTTGTTATTCCTGGGAAACATAATATAGCCCCACATTAGGAGTATTCCTGTGCCCATGGATCTGTTTAAAAATAAATCCTGCATACAGAAACATCCAGAATCGAAAAAATACCTGTAAAACATAAACGATTGTTCCATGTGGGAATTGAGCTCACAATCCACAGTATAGAAATCAGTCAACTTAGCTGCTGTACTAGTCAAGCTAAAAAATAAAAAAAAAATACCCCATAATTACTCACTTTAGTATTATCAGTAGATGTTCTAAGATTTTTCATGATACCTCCAGTCTCAGCTGAGTATCCACTATTAGGATACATAGCTCTTAGCAGACGTAGTTCACACCTAAAAATTACTTGTAGTTATAGTTATTAATATACAATGTTACTGGTTACTAACGCAAAACATCTTAAGGCTGACTTTGGTACATCAAGACTAACAACTTTTGTTTTATGATTTTTGCCAAAACTTAACACATCCTAAGATACATATTTTTTTAGTTTTAGTGGGGATGTCTATCAATCGTTAGCTCTATGTTTTAAGTTTAGTCAGGAGATGATACGAAATCGTCTGCTCCAGTTGCATCGCGCCGCCTTTCATAGTGTTAAGAAGATCAGAACTGCAAATTTGATATATTTATTTTTTGTATGGGAAAAAAAAGATTGAATTAGAAAAAGTCGTAAAACAAAAGTTGTCAGTCTTGATATACCTAAGTCAGCCTTAAGAGGTTTTGCGTTATTTACCCATAACCCTGTATAGTTTCATGTTTTTAGTTGTTGAAGATAAGTATTGTTATTCAGCCCATACTTTTGCCTCAAGTTGTTGAAAGGTCTTCCCATGCACATGAACATATCCTATGATATCAGGTTCTTTAAAAAAGCATAAATAGATATGTGTACAGGATGGCATGACATCTCTGATCATCGGCAAGGGCAAAAGCGTCTCAATAGCTATATTCTGTTTTTTGGACTACAATATAATTTCCAACAGGAGTAATGTAATTAATAAAAAATAATTTAATAGATGCTCTGTATTGAGAATAAATATAAAACAATGAAGCAAACGAGCATGGCTGTCTAGTACGATTTGTTTTAGGTATCACAACCAGCCAAGGTCACCATTAAGGAAGTCCATATTTTTATCATCTATACAAAATTTTCTATATTCAATAGGTACACTAAGTACTGTGCTGTTTTTATACATTTTTTATTCTAACTATTAAACACTGCTATCTATTTAAATTCATGTTTAACAAAATCAATATATAACAAAATGTAATAGTATTTTAGTATAAATAAATAATTAGTGCAATTACTAATTAGAAAATCTATCTTATGTTTTAGTAAAAACTAGTAAAATTGTGCAGGAAATAAATTAGGTAACTATTGTGATTTAACAGATCATTTAACAAAAAGTTGAATAATATATGATGTAAAAATTAACAGCATATATTATTCTCAGCATATTTATGGTGAACAATATGATAAAATGTCTTCCTGCATAAATTATGGCCATTTAAGAAATATTAACAGCTGTAATTATGTAAACATTGTTAAAAGTAACACAAGTATATCAACATAATGTTTTTTTTTTGTGAATTGAGATTAAATAAGACTTAAGCCCTTTTTCCATTTATGTCAGCATGCCCAACAGTGGAGTGCAGTGATTAATCAAAAAGGAAAGCAGGCGTAACATGTAGCCATTATTCAAAATGTTGATATTTTTTAAATATATTGACAGGAAAGTAATATGCGGGCGCATACAATAAAAAATAAATGCAAAATAGGTAAATTCAGACTTTGAATCGCGGAAAACATGCCTTATTGGACCTAGACATTAATACATATGACACTCACCTGCTGTCGGAGTTGTTCTCCCTACCCTGCATTTCACAGTAGACCACACCCGCATCCTCCCCATCACCGTCAATATGGTGTACTTCAGTGATGAAGCCATGATCTGTTAGGGTGGGGTTCAGGATATGGTCCAGATATATTGGCAGTAAAGTCAACATTCCTGCATCACCTGCTGTATTTATAGTGTAACAGGTGTGGTCAGTGTCTGTCCATGCATTAGTGCCTTGCGCCATGCAGCGGTTAGCAAGTAAGTCCAGAACTCCTTTGTATGGATAACGCTCTGAGCCCAGAAAGATGAGATGCTCCAAGGTATGTGGCAGTCCATCATCGTCATGAGCTTCCGTTGCTTTGTGAAAATATAAAGTTATGATCAAAATCACTATTTTACAAGAACATAAAAGATTGTTGAATGTTGCTATAACACAACCCATCCAGGCCTAAAAGCTGTTAATGACCCACTTTGTATTTGTCTTATATTAAAAAAAATAAACTGTTTTTTTGCCTGGATGCTGATATTTTACCTATGATAAAAAAAAGATCTTTGTTTAGAAAACAATACTAAAGAATTAGTTGTATTCACATTAAAACTACTTAATATATTCCAAAATATCGAAAGATCTAAAAAAGAGTTACTAATATATAAATAAAAATAAAGTTAGTATATTTGGAATTCTATTTTATTATAACAGTTATCCATTTCAACAGTATAGAAAAAGAATTGTCTACAATACAATTGAAGCAGATTATTAGATTATAGATAATTTTTTTAAGTATTTTGAAATGATACAACATAAAATCTACTAATATAGTCCTAGTTAGAAGCACTTTATGCTGTAAAAAAAGTAAAATAAATTTTCTATTAATTCGGATTCCATTTGGTCATATTGTATTATAATGTGTTTTGATAAAAGTAGGAATTTTTGAGAAATTGAAATTTAATTACCAAGAGAAAAAAATCCGTTGACAAGAGGACCTTCCACTTCAGCTATGATAACTGTAAGACCAGTTTTTTCTGATTTAAATTTATTAACAGGTATAGCGTCCGACACAGTGGTCGAAGATATTAATCTAAAATGAGCCATTTCCTAAATTTTTTAAAACGTATGTTTAACAATACCGATATAACTAAACACCGGCCCAAGATCCAAATCACAATTACTAGAGTAGGCGATAGCCACTACTAAACGATTTCAGATATGAAATCGATTAGTAGAATACTCAATGTTCAGGCCGAAAATGAATATAATGTATTGATATATAATATGGAGCTGATCTAGAGAACCGTTTCCTCAAGCCAGAAAACCGGTGTTTGATATTTTATGAATTGATAAAACCATAAAATGTATTTTTATTTTATTTATATAAATGTATGTATACATGTCTTGAAAATGTCTTAACTTGAGAATTAGTTCACCGATTTCATTCACTTTTTTTTAAATTTTCTAATAATTTGTAGAAAACCTGAAGAGGAAAATTGAAAAAAAATGCGCAAAAATTTTAATAGAAGGAAGTCAAACACATGGAAATAAGTAATAGTTATTCACTTATTGTTTTCTAGTACTCCTGATAATTTGATGTGATTATAAAAACAAGCGTATTTGTTACGTTCTCTGAATTAAAAACTACCTCTTCTTAATGATAAAAGATCGGTTACTATAGTGCCTCTCTTATTTTCTATAAACTGTATTTGTATTGTAAATATAAACTCGACGAAATCGATGATTGAGTACTACTCTCAATAATCAATTTCATTGAAGATCAACATCTTTTAGACTTTTTTTTTGGGTTTTGTTTAGTCGGATTGCAATTCGAATTGATTCAACAAACAATCTTTTTAAAGGAGCACTATCCCTGTACTGGAATGTAGAAATACATAAGGTGCGTTTATGGGGGGAGACATTTTATGACATCAAACTGGAAAGTTTTGTTACTAATGACAAACGTCAAACCGTTCATCGCAGTCGAAAATAACGCTACTTTTAACCCACCTCGGTAAATGGTAATTGGATGGCGATCTATCAGTTAAGCAAATATTAAATGTCATTACTGTAAGAACAATTTAATTTTCGGGTATTAATATATTATTTTAGTACCTAATTTAGTAAAAAATAATTATGACTAATCCTGATAACATGATAATAAGCAACAAAATCTACAATTGACATAAAAAAAATGCCATTAAAACATTAACATTAAACAAATGTCAAACTGTTCATGAAGGGTGATTTGGAAAATACGTAACTAGGGTTGAACGAAGTCGATACTCTGCACTTATCAATTTAAAAAAATACTGAGTGCGTGCAGTTCACATGTCGTAGAAGCGAAACTAGCTAATGTAAAACTATAGATTTATGTGGTTCTCTTTTTAGAGATGCTTTTCTGTTTTATAGATTTTCAGATCACGACGATTCTAAGTTTTTACTTTCATTAATAATCATCAAATTGCACTCACAGAGCCGTACACGTGATCTGTCATTTGAATCTATACAAATGTTAATAAAACCTAAGATAAATAAAACAAAATATGAGTTACCGCGCATGTATCCATGTATATTATTTGAGGCCTATAACTTGCAAGTGAGTGCATATGCGGTTGGAATACATAGATCTCCTTTTCTTTCTCTCTATGTCAATTGTTTCATCTCTCTTATATAATGAAGTAGCCTAAACTTAACGCATTCTTAAAATTTTTTTTTCCTTCCATCTCGCTTCCACTTATTAGTTATGGAATCACTGCCCAAGTAGTTATACTCTAAAATATATTATTAGATAGATTGAAAAATAGGAACAAAATAAACCGTTTCTATACACCCAATATAGAAACCGTTTATAAGCCGATGTAGACTCGTCGGCCGGGGGATTCTTGTTTGAGGCTCTGTGCGGAGCGGAGCTCTTGTTAGTTTACGTGAGGATTGTATTATTGTGTCGAATCTCTGATAGTTGTTGTTTTGGTTATCTCCGTAAATGTTAAATCGTACTTAGTCTAAGTCACCACGTATATTTGTTATTTGTTTATTTTTAGTAAAATGGCTATTGATCCTGACATCTATTTTTTTTTTGAGTAAAATAAATTCTGATCCTAACAATATAATTATTTTTAATTTTCAATATTTGAGCAGTAACAATAATTTCTTGTAGCTGAAACGTCGGTTTTCTTTCTAAAATAATTTTATATTTAGTTGAAAATTCTGTGAAATAATATTAATTACGTTGATTTATTAGTCAGTTGAATTTTACGTTCTTCATTCATAACAAATGCCAATGAACTAGTTGCTTTAATAATCATTGTAATATATATTGTTGAGTGGTTGATATTAACGAAGTCACAAAGGACCAGTCCTTGGAATAAAGCAAAAAAAAACTGTTGATTTGCTTATTGTTAAACATATGAGAGAAAAAAAACAAGCAAACGTTAGCGCCTGATCATATTTAACATGCAATAACTACGTTATGTAACGAAAATAAAAACACAAACTGAAAAGTTAAATATGTAACTAATGTATGACGTGTTTCAAATAATACACATTTTTATTACATGCCATGCATGTTTTCTCAAGGTTTATGTGTGTTTTCCTTCACCGGTGGGCATGTGGTGCCCAAATCCGCAGTTAATCTTGTAAAACCTAGATCTTCCTGCGGCATGTGAACCCACAACCATTTTTGCCACTACGCTGAATACTGGTTCTGTATCAACTAGGCCACCAGAGGCACAGCTATTTAGAATATGTAATGTATAAATAATAATATTAGACACATTTAGTGAACTAGCAATCTCGTAAGTATGTAATCACAAAAAAATGTGCTGGCTCTATCAAATGACTAAAGCATTCTTGATGAAAAGTAAGATGGAGTCCAAGAACGGCAGCGACTATCAAGGGAGGACATTCCATTCGACGTCATGATTAGTGATGAAAATGGCCGGGAATTTTCCCAAAGTGCCCAAAATTCCCGAGAACATTCCGTTAATTCCCGGGAATATTCCCATGGAACGTGTAAACAGAAATATACGTTTATCTCTTAAAGTTTATTTCCAAAATAAAATAATGGCCTGTGGGTCGATTGTAAACATGGTTACATATGATATCAAAACGAGACTTTTATATTGCAGTTTATTTTCTTACTTAAAATTTAAATATAAAAAATAAATTACCTTTGCTATTTCATTCCGGATGAAGTCATAACTATTTTGAAATAATCAAAAAACTTTTTATTTATACTTATTTAAGGATGTTGTCTTTATTATATAGGAAAGTTACACGAGTGTAGTGTATAAATTGTGTGTGTCTGAAGAGGTCAAACTTTTCAAAATGATTTGAGACGTAATAAACCACAAAATATTTCAAAATAGATATATTTGTATATTATTATTTAAAATATTTTTATTGATGAACAATAAAAAAAATCATGATAAATACTAATATATCGTCACACTATAATCCGGGGTAAGCAGAGATACAGTAGTAGTTTTATCCGAGACGATACACGGTGTCCGGCGTGCCCCCTGAGTGACAGGTTTTGGAGGGGTGGGCTTTACTCTTACCCCTCACAGAGAGGTAGCCTCAAGAAGGCTTTCTGTACCCTGAATGTCTGGACGAATTTGGTTTCCTAGGCCCGGGTGGAGCAATCAGAGGGACACCCCGGGGGTTTTTAGTCAGCAGGAGTCTGACACACCGGGGTCGCTGCCCTCACGGCGTCCCTGATGGTCCTATGCAGGATTTTCCTCGGGATAAAAAAAAGTAGTTTTATTCACTTAGCGCTAGTAAGTTGTGCCTAACGTGACCAGAAGTACAACTGATCGCCGTTCTCAAGGCACACACACACACACACACACACATCACATTCACACATGATATTTCTATCAGATGCCATGTAGGTTGACTCACGTTGTTTTCATTCGACGGTAAGCATGTAATGCCTAAATCCGTATTTAATCTGAAAAAACCCAGAAGTACCTACCGGGGTTCGAACCTACGACCATTCACACTGTAGCGCATTGAAACCGGTCTCTTATCAACTGGGCCACCACCGCTATAGTACAAAATATTTTAGACGGATTATATTCGTAGTCTGCGATATGTTTATCAACTGTGGACCGACAAAGCGACAAGATGCGCGGAGGCAAACAACGCATGCGACGGCATTATACAGATTGTGTGCGTGTGAGTGAGAACGCAGCAAGACGTTCCCGCTGACACTTTTATGTCACCGCTCAAAAATGCCGCACAGATGCGAATCTTAATAATTAATTAATTTTATTTTTGTGTACTTTTCTTTTAAGACCTTCGTGATTCTAGATGAACAGAAAATATCCTTTAAAAATTGATTCCTTTGTGAAAGCGTCATAAACTGTAAAATATGCGACATAAAAGGGCACATGTTTTGTTAGTATTATCTTAAAAGTAAAATTAGTGGTACAAGGAATTGCTAATATCAGTATTTGATTTTAATTTCAGCTTAATGCCTCTGGGCGTTTCTGAGAAAAAGTGTCAGACAGACAGACAAGGAATTGGTTCTATAAAGGTTCTTTTCCTTTTCAAATAACGACTTCTAAACAGTAATGCAGTGGTCATGTGTAATTATATTTTTGTACCTACATATACATTATGTAAAAAGCTACAGAAAGTATTACTATAGCAGAGAGTGAATATAGCTCTGGTAAAGAATCACTAAACGCCAGTCGTAACACTTAAAGAACTACCTGAAACACCGCTATTAGGAGATTGTCACCTACAGTGGATCTAAAAACTTCTACTCCGGATTTATTTATACTATAAAATATTATAAAAATTATATATATAATAAATATCATTAAAAAAATACACAAATCTGGAGAAATTCGTGTACATACATAAAAAAACATTACACACTAGCTGTGTGTCCCGGCGTTGCTTGGGAAGAAATAATTTACTCACTTCGCCATATGTTTTTCACAAACGACAAAACACGTATCTTTTATTTCTAGCGTAAATACTAAATATCAATTTTTATAGGGCTTACTTAAATTGACGGATTTTAAACAAACAAACAATCTATTCACCCTTATTTTATCTTCTTAGGGATTGATTTTCCAATAAGGTCGAAACATTTTTTTTTCTAATTTCCAACTAATAGTCGAAATACTGGTTTTGATAGTGCTTACTTCAAAATTGGCAGATTTTTCAAACATTTTTCCAACCATAGTTTCAACCCCCTTATAGCGATGGAATCACAAAAACTCTACGTTTTGTGGATACCTACATCATACCAATTAGTAGTAAAAACCAATTTCCAAATTTCATGTTTCTGGCTGTTGTAGTTTGAGCTTAACGATGATAAGTATGTTATGAATGTCAGGACAAGTGATTTAATATATATATATATATATATATGTATATAGATTTTTGAACATAGGTTAAAACTAAATAAATATTATTTATTTAACTCAAGAATAATATCGCCTTCCTTTGTTTATAAAATTCATACGTGAAATTAAAAAAAAACACATGGGTTCGGTGTAACAGGGTTGATGCCTGAAGGGCCTAGCTCAGTAAATAAAAAAAACAATCAAAACCTGTTACATAAAATTTATTAAAAAAAAACTGGAAATAATAACACGCGACTCGCGAAAAAAAGATTTGAGCGGTGGATTCGGGTGTGCTTGTTGTTCCTTTTGGCTTTAAAAGGAACAGAGGACTTAACAGAGGAATCGGCGACTCAGGCGACCCCCCTAGGCTGGTACGGTCGCAGGTCGGCGACCCTGGGACGAACGCGGCGAGACACGCCGGGGCTCGCAGTCCTCGAGGCTGGGGGCGATACTCGTGGCCACTCCCAGGCTCCCGCAACCAAGTGCAGTTCCTTTTTAAGGGAACGTGTAAAGAACCTGTAATCGCCGGGAAAAAAGGGATATGCAGTACAGGCAGGATAGGAGGGTGGCGGCGCGGTGGACAGGAACAGCCTCTAAAAAGAGACTTGACCTAGGTCATGGTCTGTCCATTCCTGTCTCTTCCATTATCTCTTTCATGAAGGTACTGATCTGGCACGAACAAGGACCCTCCTTTCATACAGAGTGACAGCCATGATTACGGTTGCCACTCACTGGCAAAAAATCCGATGGGGAGTCTACTCAACGAGACTAATGATGATTGCTGGTTGATTACACACTAAAATATAAACACCATTGTTATTAAACAAAAATGATGTTATAAATATGATGTTACTAAACATCATATGCATTGTTAAAACTGGTAATGCAAAACCATAAACACATGTTAAAGGCCATGCAAGCCCATAAAAAGGGTTATTTACCAAAAGGAGGGAAAAACCGAACCCACAATAACGCTATACGCGTATATTAATAAATAATTTAACGTGTAACCAACCAACTGGGGAGAGAAACTAAAGAAAATAAAAGAACTAAGTCTTGAAATTGGGCTAGGATTATGGAGTAATATAAATTTAAATACTTTATACATAATGTTAAATACATGTACTAAATAAACTAAATGTAAATATATAATAGTACATGATAAAGATGTGACAAGGTAAAATACATTTTGTTATTGTAATATAACAAAATATATGTAAGTGTAAAAAATAAATTGTAACCAACGCCTATAAAAATTAATTTATTAATTAAAGGCTAAGTACAATAAATGGCGTGGTTATAATTTTGTGTGTTGTGGATTTAAAATTAATCCCGACGACTGGGAATTAATTTCAAATCCTTCAAATGCCATGTGCCTAGGTCCTTACCGGACATGTCCTCTAAGACAACTACTAACGGGGATAACGTTTTCGTAACTCTACACTTTGTAAATTTGGGAGCTAACTTTTTACTAAAGTATGCGGCCTTGTTACTCTGGAAGTACTCCTTCTTCCAGACGAGGTCACCTACTCGTAACTCTGCATCCCGCCTCCTCAAGTTGTAGGGTTTGGAATAACGTTGATGAGCATTCCATAAGTTGAGTTGGACAGTGTCGAAGATTCTCGCAAGAGCCCCTAGGTTCCCAGCGTAACTGTCCCTGGGCAAGAGAACTAGGCCATTTGGGTCATCATTCTCTATGAAATGTGACCCGCATGGAACTAGTTCACGCCCGTGCACTAGAAACGCCGGTGTGAACCCAGTGGACTCATTGATGGAGGTGTTCATTGCGAATTGAATCTTCGGCAACTGGACATCCCAGGTCCTATGGTTCTCATCTATGTACATGGTGATCGCCGTAATGATGGTGCGATTATAACGTTCCACCGTATTAACTTGAGGCGTGTACTTAGGTGTATATTGGATATTAGGCACTTTATAACGCTTAAAGAGTGCGTTCAGCTCTTTACTAATGAACTGAACGCCATTGTCCATCAGCACCGTTTGCGGTATACCGTGGATTAAAAAAACGTGGTTCTCTAATAATTTTGAGACCACTGGTGCTGTCGCTGTTCGCATAGGCAAGATTATTGTGTATTTAGAAAAACAACAAGTAATAACAAGAATATATTGGTTACGCTGAGATGACAGTGGGAGTGGACCCATAATGTCTACAGAAATAAATTGGAATGGACGCGAGCATACTTTTGGTCTACCTAAGCGACCTAAAGGAGTGTTATTAGAGTACTTGTTCGCTTGGCAAAGCTCACACGTAGAGACGAACTCTACTGTATCTTTGTACATACCAGGCCAGTAGTATTGTAACGATAAACGTCTATATGTTTTAAAAACCCCCATGTGACCCCCGGTCGGCTCCGAGTGTACTTTGCTGAGCGTGTCCTGCCGATACTCAGCCGGGACGACCTCATTCCACTCAAAGTCGCCCTGGAGACTATGCTGGGTCTTGCCTTTTCTGAAAAGACGTTCGTTAACTATTTGAAAGTTAGGAAAACTAGATGGACTGTTCATGCAACCCTGGTATGTATTTTGGTACCAAGGATCCGAAGTTTGTACTGGGTGGTTTGTAGGGGTCTGACCTATTGTTGCCACAGGCATAGCACGAGAGAGTGCATCGGGGATGACATTGTCCTTGCCCTTTCGATGTTTTATAGTGAAATTAAATGAGCTAAGGCGTACTCCCCATCTTGCCAGACGACCACTTGTGCCGGAAAGGGACAGAAACCAACGTAGGCTGGCATGGTCAGTAAAAACGGTAAAAGTGCTTCCGTTGTCCAAATAACATCTCCAGTGTTCGAGCGCCGTTATTACCGCCAAGCATTCCCTCTCAGTGACGCTATAGTTTTTCTCTGCGCCACTGAGAGAGCGACTCATGTAGGCAATAGGTCGCTCGACACCTTCGATGGTTTGGGACAACATGGCACCAATACCGAAGTTACTGGCGTCTGTGTGTACCTCGAATGGTTTTGTAAAATCTGGGCAAGCTAGAACTGGAGCCTGTGATAAACATGTTTTTAACTGTAAAAAGGAATTGTCAGCCTCTTGTGACCACACAAACGGTGGGGCATTCTTCTTAGTCGAAGTTAGGGCATTAAGATGTCCCGCTAACGACGAGAAATTAGATATGAAACGTCTGTACCATGACGCTGTCCCTAAAAAACGTTTCACGTCTTTCCTGCACGAAGGTGTTGGAAAACGCAAAATTGCCTCCACCTTTTCGCTGTCTGTACGAAGTCCAAATTCGTCTACAACAAAACCTAAATATTTAATGCTTTCTCTAAAAAACCTACTCTTATCCAAATTTATTGTTAATTTTGCGGACTTAATTTTATTAAGGACGCGTAATAAAAGCGTAACGTGTTCTTGGAAAGAACCACTAATTATGACTATGTCATCTAAATAACAAAAAACTTTGTTTTCGAACTCGGGACCAAATAAAGTGTCCACGAGTCGTTGTTGAGTAGCCGGAGCATTGGTTAGGCCAAACGCTGTAACTTTGAATTGAAATAGACCACGGCCGGGGATATAAAATGCCGTTTTAGGGCGATCCTTCTCTGCAATTGGTATTTGCCAGAATGCCTTGCTTATGTCTATAGTCGACAAAAATTGTGCATCGCGCATATTATCTAGAATTTCGCTAATGTAAGGTATGTTATATGTATCTTTCCTTGTGACTGCGTTTAGCTTTCGAGAATCCAAGCAAAAACGCTGCGAGCCGTCTTTCTTATTTACAAGAAGAACTGGTGAAGACCACGGGCTTTCGCAAGGTTCAATTACGTCTAGCGCCAACATTTCGTCAACTTGTTCCCTAAGAATTCTTTGTTTCTCGGGTGACATCCTGTAATATCTTTGTTTTATTGGATATGTGTCCCTGGTATCTATTTGATGTTGTATTATGTTGGTGCGACCAAGACCTACTTTTTGGAATGATATATCCTCAAATTGCGCGATGATGTTATTCGCGATTGATACTTCGCTATTGTTCAAGAACTTAAATGACTGTATATGTATGTCCTCCGGAACGGTAAGTGCAGTACATACCGCTGGGTCTGTGTTCTTAAAGTATTCAGCGTTATTTGTTATGTCAGTGCAAAGTTCGAATGATTTTATGAAATCGATTCCTAATATAAGGTTTGAGTCGATTTCTGGTATAATGTGTGTTTTTACGAGTTGTGTTTTACCGTTAATAGTTAATGGTAGTAACAAATGACCTAATGAAGATAGGTTCTGACCACCGGCAGCAGTCACCGTTATCACGTCGTCCACGACCGGTACAATGTCATACCGTCGTAAGGATTTATGGACATCCCTACCTACGATCGATATGACACTGCCCGTGTCGAGGAGACCATGCACGGTGATATCAGTGCCAGCTATATGCACCTTAAGATAAGGTCTAGGATCACCTGTTGGTTTACTCAACACAACCGACGAGAGGTCCACTAACTGTGGTAACAGTGGGCCTTGATCCTTTATAATGGCTGCGCTACTAGGTGCGCGAGATTGTCGTCGGTTGTGGCTAACTAGTTTTTTGGCTTCTCTTGTTTTTTCTGTGGTGGTACACGGTTCCTTTGTTGACTGGATTTACTACAACGAGTGCAAGTCTTTATCGTGTAACCTGGATTACCGCAGTTGAAACAATGAGGAACGCTAAATTTCGGCCTATTGCCATACGAACGTGGTTTAGTATTGTTGTTGTGTTGTACTACGTTTTGTTTGTACCTAAATTTTTGTGGATCCTCAACAGGAGTTGGGTCTGTGTAAGCCCACTCCGGGGCAAGTGCCTTGTTAAGAGAAGTTGAAGGCTCGGAGAAGCCTAGTGTATAGTTTCTAGACTCTTCGAATGTAACACACTCTTTTTGGAGCATGTCCAGAGTTGTTATATTCTTGCCCGTTAGTGTTTGTGCGTAGTGTGGTCTTATAATCCTACGGACAATTTTTAATTTTTGATCTTCGGTGAGGGGATCCTTAAGGAGCTTGAACATTCCCTTGATGATGGACAAGTAAATGGTAATGTTCTCGTTCACTCCTTGAGTGCGCGCCTTAATGACATCGATGAAGTCACTGTCAAAGTTAGGTCTATCAAAGGTGCTAGTAAGACCTTCCATCAGCTCATGCCAATCACTGACGTTTGCCTCCCTAAACCAGGTTAAGGCTGCGTCTGTTAAGTACTCGTAGGCCAAGTTAAACATTTGCGTATGTGTTAACCCACGAGATATTCTATATTCCTCTGCTTTCATTCTGAACATGCGTACACATGATTTTCCATCGTATTTTATTCGACCAATGTCTTTATAGATAAAAGATGAACACGTGGAATCGGCATGTGGAGTAGTAATAGTTGGAGTCGGTGATGTAAGCTGGGTCAACTTTGTATGTACAGTATGTAATGAATTCACTGTCATACTGTAGTGTTGAATACGTTGTTCGATGGATTTTAGTTGTTTACGATCCGACTCAAGCGATGGCGTTGTTAGTCTATTTATTCTGTAGTCCAAATGTGAAATGAAAGTTTGAGTCTTAATAAATAGTGGCTGCTGGAATCTCTGGGAGAGAGTTGCTACGAATTCGCTTACTGTAGCGATAGTTTGTGACAGTTCTGACATTTCCGTTTCAAATTCCAGATTCGATGTCAAATCATCTTCTGTTGTTAATAAAAGAAGTGGCTTTATTTGTTCTCGAAGTTCAACTACGGTAGCCTTCGGAATTGCGCCTCTAATTCGAACCTCATATGAGAGTTCCGGCTTGTTCAATAAGTGGTACTTCATGTTGAAAACTATAGTAAAAAATTAAAAAATAATAATGTGTGTTATGTGTGTTTAATACACCAACAAAAATACGCAACAACAATTAATGAGACAAAAAAAAATTTATTAAAATGTAAATTTATAATAAATTAATAACTAACTAAGGGATAGGAATCAAAAGGCTGACCTACCGAGGGGTTGCTACCCTTCGCTTCTGGTAAGGAAGCGGGTCTGCGGGAAAATATACCTAAAATGTCAGAAACACAATAAGATACCTAGACCAAGTTTTTAGTTAGAAACTGAAAGAAACAACAAGCACTATTTCCTTGTGGGCGCCAATGTAACAGGGTTGATGCCTGAAGGGCCTAGCTCAGTAAATAAAAAAAACAATCAAAACCTGTTACATAAAATTTATTAAAAAAAAACTGGAAATAATAACACGCGACTCGCGAAAAAAAGATTTGAGCGGTGGATTCGGGTGTGCTTGTTGTTCCTTTTGGCTTTAAAAGGAACAGAGGACTTAACAGAGGAATCGGCGACTCAGGCGACCCCCCTAGGCTGGTACGGTCGCAGGTCGGCGACCCTGGGACGAACGCGGCGAGACACGCCGGGGCTCGCAGTCCTCGAGGCTGGGGGCGATACTCGTGGCCACTCCCAGGCTCCCGCAACCAAGTGCAGTTCCTTTTTAAGGGAACGTGTAAAGAACCTGTAATCGCCGGGAAAAAAGGGATATGCAGTACAGGCAGGATAGGAGGGTGGCGGCGCGGTGGACAGGAACAGCCTCTAAAAAGAGACTTGACCTAGGTCATGGTCTGTCCACAGCGGCAACCAACAACTACCCCCGCCTGTCCCGGAGATAACAAAATAAAACAACTACACATAACTGGCACAAGGAAATGGGTATTATTTATACAGTTAATATGCTAACAAGAGTGATCAAATATTTATACAAACAATAACTTACCCGGTTATACTAATCCGGGTTCACGATAGGCACGACCAGTTGGCACCGTCGGACAATATTCGGACTATTAATGTACGTCCTCTCACTGCTAAAGTTGAAAGAGCAATGACAAATGCGTTTGTCTGGGGCAGTAGGATAATTAATCTACGCCGCGCAAATAGATGTTTCTCGAATTTGTGGAGAGTTGTAAGCCCTAGCGTAACTCCTTCAAAATATGTTATATGTAAATACCAGTTATGTAAAAGAGGGAGGAAGTATCATAGCGTGACATAAATCAACGCTACATCGGCTTGCCGGAAGGTGCGAATGTCATAGTTTCCCTTTACCTTTAAATTTAATCACATAGTTAATAATAATTTCATTGTAATGTAATATATTACCGAGGTTTATTAGTACTAAGTATAAATTACACCTTAAAAACAACCTCAAGAAATCACGAATCGAGAAAATTATGATTGACAAAATTGATGAGATTTGGGAATTTTGGATGCATGGAATATTCCCCAATTTTCCCGGGAATAAAGGGAAGATTCCTGGAAACTTTCCGAAACTTTCGGGCATTTTCATCTCTAGTCATGATGCTAGACCCCAAACACCGCGACAGTTAGTCTCTAGGTACACAAACAATTGCACGTACACAGGCGGATACCACCGAAACGCGACGTACCGAAGCAAGTCACTATAACGGTCTTTGCACTTGTATACTGTGTTCATTACTCAATTCCGGGAATTGCTCTACCACCGAAATTGTCACTAATTGACTCCCATAAACGAAAATAATATGTACCTTTATAAAAATATTTTACTCATTGCCTGCTAATTAGGAAAAGAAATAGATTTGTTTATCGTTTATTTTGCAATTATAATTTTGTAAACTTGTAAATTTTTGTAAACTACAGTGAGCAATGATGACAATACCTGCTAAGCAATACGTGAAGATTTGTATAAAAAATGTATGAAGAAATTATCATTGAATTTGACTAATCGTCACTATTCAGATTTTTTCATGTCATATAAAATATATGATCCTCATATAAAAATAGGTATATTTATATTAAAAATAAAATTATATTATTTACTATTGTATATGTTAAGGAATTCCTTTCTGTATCTGAGATCTTCATCAAACCTTCATCATCATTCATATATATCTACGTATGACAGAGATATAGGGGAAAAATAGTTTTTGTTATTATTAAAACTTATAACTCCGCAAAACTGCAAACTTATACCATATCAAAATAGGACTAAATTCCTGTTTCACACTGCTGATTAAAAAAAAGGATCTAAATTGGTTGATAAATAGCGCAGATACAGGTACACATACGCAAAAAAAAACAGAAAACGTCTTTCTTTTTAAAATTAATTACATATCGAAATGATTTTCTAACAGCTAGTTCTATTCCGGCAGGTTCAACTTTCAAGACAGATGTCGAAGACCAACGCTGAAGCCGGGACTTCGATTAGACACTAATAATTACTTATTATTAATGAATTAAAATAGCAGTAAGAACTATTTTTACTTATATTATCATGTGTTACAATAATTATTTACTAATTATGTTTGAAATTTGTATAAAATTAATAGAGATCGGAATTAAATAAAATATAGAGAACGGCATAATGAGTAATAGTTCTTTATGCGAAGCCGTTATCGGCTATACAGACAACTTGTTACAGAAGAGAAATAAACTTTCTATAATAGTATATTTATACTTTAGTTTCTCTTTTATTAGAGTCCGTTGTCAATCATATTTTACCCGTAATGTAGGGACTTTCTCGGACATGTGACTGCTTAATTGCACTGTAAAATTTATCATAATAGTGCGCCGCTTGTTTTCATGGCTCGGTTTGTGCGATTCGCCATAACCTCAGTACTTCAGTACCTACCCGCACAATCACCGAAATGCCATAGCCCCCACCGGTACAGCTTCTGCTAATCGGTGACTTGCGTTTCATGACACCGCAGTCGCGTTGTGTTCCTTCATGCTTGTGCTGATTTGTGTTTCGCTGTTCATACAAGCGTGACGTGAAAAAAATCAATCTTCCGACGTATTCAAATTTAAAAGTTTACACGGGAATTTAGTTTGGTGGATTCAGTAAGTACCTTTATTTGTGTAGATTTGTCTTCGCTGTTTAATATTAAATGTTTATTTGTAAAATATTAATTATAATAAAAGAGATAATTTTTTATAAGATTAAATATTTTTAAAGATTATATAGTATTTATCAATAATACATTTTTTATTTGTAATTTATAACTTCAGTGGAAAGTGCTAATTATCTTTAATATTTAATAGAAAAAAAGCCAGGTAAAAGTGCAGTGAGCTTAAAACCTATTTATACTTTTTAAAGTATAAAATTTAATACTTGTTTACCTGTTTTCACGTCTTAATTGTTAGTTTTAATACATTTAATTACTTTTAAACATTAGGATAATTTTATAATTATCTAGTTAAAAAAGGCCTAATTAAATAAAATATCTTTATATATTCAAGAAATATTCAAAACAGGAAATACAATTTAGAAAATCATATTAGGTATATTAGGCCATATATAATTAACTAAAATTATTATAATAAAATAACATATACATATATATTATAAAATTATACCAAAATATATTTATTACCTTGCTGCAAGAAAACTCTCGCAATATTTTATGAAAATTGCTATGCTATTGCTACTTTTAACTGTTTGACAGTTACCACATTTGTCTAACCGGTGGAAACACGAGTTGTAAATAGCAATGAAATTATTGCAAAATAAGGTTCGAAAGCCCAGGGTACCCAATCAAACAAACGAAAAATAGTACACTTTATGGAGATCTATTATTTTTCATTTAGTTTTGATAAAAATATATTATTTTCTTAATGGATAACAAAACCATATACAGTCAAAATCGTTTATGATGACATCGTCTAGAACAACATACCGGTTATAGTGACCTAGAACAAATGTCCCGGCAAAAAAATAGGACTTCGTATCTCGAAAACATCACCGGTTGTTACGACTATTGGTTTTTACAACTAAATATAAGTAGTCCTTTCGATATCGTTATAACAGATTTTGACTGTATATACCCTATAGAGATTTCCGCCGTAGGCACATATCGTTTTATTTGAGACTTAATTACTTCGCTCAGTAGCACAGTCAGAGTGCTACTTTAATACCTATGTATATTCAGAGCTAGTACCAAGAATGAGAATGGAATTTCGAAAATAAGTGGTTAGCACCTTCGGAATATTTGGCTATCTCGTAATGTACAAGAATGTTTTCCTTGTATAATTACCTAACAGATAAAATTATATTGACGTAATTATAAACATGTGGCAACAGTAATTGTCATTAAATTATTAAGAATAGATAAAACAATACAATGGGCAGACTAAGTTGCAGAGTTATATCTTATCTACTCTATAGATATTAGTTTTTTTTTTAATTCGCCACTGTTTTTTCATGGGTAGCTTAGCTATTCTGATTTTCATGTTTTATTTCGTTCTCTATTGTACACCAAATCAGGGGTCATAACCTTTTCTGAAGAATCAAATGACATTACTAAAAAAGAAAAAATAAAAGATAAATTTAGAAAAATCGATTTTGTTAGCATAATTTGCCTAGTCGCTCGGGATACCATGGCACCGGAACCATTGCTTAAAAGTTAAAACCGGAAAATACGCGTCAAATCGTGCCGTTTAGTAAGCCTAGCGATGGCAGTTGTAGAAGATCCAAAAATAAAATAAGATTGACATAAGCTCCATAGCTTATAATTCCATAATTATAAGCTCTATTTTATTTAAATTCCATACATATTTGGACTTTTGACTGACGTTATCATTGTTGGAATGATTCTTGTCTAGGTCTTCTGCTATAGACTATAGTCTACTTTGTTAGTGTCTAACTTAAAAAAAAAACTTGATATTAGGTTTTTAAAATAATAGCCTTGGTTAAATTTCTTTTAAGATAATGATTTATATATTTCATTTACACAATATTTACTATTTTTTAATTACCACTTCGAAAGAAAATAGGCAATCAAAATTACGTATTCAAGATTATCATCACAATTGATTATATCTTACAAGATCTTGCGTAGTCTTTGGACGTTTTTTGGACTTACTTACGTAGATACCGTAATTGCCTTCCGTCTCACGTTTTGCGCAAGAGTAATTGTTGGTACCTGCTAGCAATCGAAATGTTCTACGTATGAAAATAGTAATATATTCAAAAATGACTTCACTAAGAATATACAATTAGTAAAATTAAACTTAATGGTAGTTCTATTTTATCACGTGTTTTATTTATTACTAACTAGAGTTCGGACAAAACAAAAGGTCTGACAAACAAACACTACAAATCAAAGGACTATTTTTTATTGTATATATTTTCAAAATCAATGAAAAACGCTGAATCTGGAAATATGTAATACTCAATATTGACAAAAAATGTCGCTTAAAGCAAATAGCATTTCACCCCTTCATATGAATTTGAAATTGTGTTTACGCTTGGATTATAAATTTAATATCTAAACTTTAACGTTGAGAATAATTTGTTGGTAAGGAAATATTTCAATATTTCGTATATTAGCTTATATTTATACTTAGAAAATATGTTTACAATTACTAATTATAAATATGCAGAACAATGTTAGTATAAGTGAACAAGGAGTAAACGAGTAGTTAATGAAATATTCTGTAGAAAAATTATAATTAAAACTATTTTTTTATAAGTACTTATACATTGAATATTTCTATTAATATGTTTTGCTATTTTAAATAAATAAAAAAATGTAAGACCACATTTTTATAATACAACTAGCTGATCCGGCAAACGTTGTTTTGCTATATAAGTTTTTGTAATATCTTCTAAGACGTTCATTGAAATTAAGTGATGTCAAAGACAATTTTATTCACAATTAAATACTCTTAATCAACAACACATTTATTTGGATAAAGATTAATATTATTACGTTGATACAATTCTTAACAAATAATGCATTAATTTCGACCAAATTTGATTGCCATAAAAACGGTTCTAGTGAGTTAATCTTAAAAAATAGACATATACTATCGCGGACATTTTTTTAGATCATTTTAAGAGGAGTAACTCTGTCATACATATATTTTTGGTATCTTGAACCGTTTTAGCAGCGCACGCAATGGAAGCACTCAAGGATGAATAATTTTCCCCGTTTTTTTCACATTTCCCATTATTTCTTCGCTCCTAATAGTTGCATCGTGATGTTATATAGCCTAAAGCCTTCCTCGATAAATAGTCTATTCAACACAAAAAGAATTTTTCAATTCGAAACAGTAGTTCCAGAGATTAGCGCGTTCAAACAAACAAACAAACAAACAAACAAACAAACAAACAAACTCTTCAGCTTTATAATATTAGTATAGATTTAATCTCGGAGCGAAACCCAAGTTGTTTTATCTTCTTTATTTTTAATACTTGATTTGCTTTGTTATATTATCAGAATTGACGAAAAGAAATATATCATTCAATTTATGATAAAGCAAATCTTTTTTCTGTGCATAATTCATTAAATTATCATAGTAAGCGTGTGGGTTGTTTATCCTTTTATCTATCTATCAACATACCGAACTAAAGCTGTGATAGGCAGAATAAGAGAAACGCTAAAACGATTTTGACATTCGATTAGCCTTATTGAATTGTATTTATAAAATATGGAATCAATATCGGAAGTACAAATATAGGAAATCCTACAATTATGGTCCGTCCTCCTTTCTCTGAGATACTATTATAGTGTTGATAATTCTTGTTCTTTTTTAATTAGTTATTAATCAAAGTTTCCAAAAAGCAATTGTATAATTATTTAGCTTTGTGAGAAAATTTCCGTGCTTCCTTTCTCACATCAAAACTTTTGTACCTTTCCATTTAGTTAATAACAACTTCGCGATAAAGTTGTGTCAGTTAACAAGGATATTAAGTTTTTTTAAGAATAATATTACGTAAACATAAATGTTTGCACAAATTATTTCGAACAGGATCGGTTATTTGGTTTGGTTCTATTACATGCATTATCACTCTTTTATGTTCAATTTGATTTTAACTTTGTGCTAAAGAACTTCCTCAAGATAGATATTCCAAGCATTTTACCCCTGCATTACTATTTAAAACTATCTTGAAAATAATAAACTTAAGATTCTAAATAAAACCAATATATATATATATATTTATTTATTTATAATGTGATTTAGTGTTAATACTAATAAACTATGCAGCGTGCATGTAATTGCAATTAATTATACTAATAAATTATGCGTGTTTTGGTACCCCTCCCTGACACTGGCACAAAGTTGCCTTTTTCCATTGTTTCAATGATTTCAATGATATAACAAAGAGTTATTGTAGTTATCTTTATTTCATAATATTGACATTAATTGTTATAAAACAAGCTATTCATCAAGCTCTTCGTCTACAACACTAAAATAACTTTATTGTCATATTGGCATGGTTTCACAAAATTTAATTTATATACCTAATACGTATAAGTTTTCAAAATCCGATGTATTATTAATCTCACCCGATTGATGCGATGATTGAGCAATCCACTTCTTCGTTGCTGGTCGTGGGTTTGAAGCCAGAATGGAAGAATTATTTCCATGGCCTAGAGGTAATTGTTGAGGTTTTTTATGTTTGTGTGTGTGTTTATAAACAAACCAGCGAAGCTGGCGAAAATCCTACAGAGCAACCACGTGTTCACGTTTAAAAAAAACTGTATCAATGTAAAAACTATACATTCTTGTGTTGTGCTTTTTTGGCAGCGAATATTAGGAAATACTTGTTACTAGACAACCTGGCACTGGTGGTGAATAATGGTTCCCATGAAAAAATGCCTTTAACAGGTACCGTCATTCTGGCGATGAACAAGTGACATTACATGACGAAAGATCCCCAGTTTTAATGGATACACATAAAGACGATACAAAAGTGAAAACCGTTAAAGCGAGTTGTATAAAGATTGTTTAAAATGAACAGTGTTTATTAAAGATTGCAACATGAATGTAGGTACTTAACGTTTCTATATGTACAAACTTTTAAGTTACATGAGAACAAAACCACCGGAAATGTGACTGAGAAATATTTGATATCCAAATAAAGAACATACTTATAGATTTAAGCAGAACTTAAAACCATAAGTTATGTACAAGTACCTAGTTGTTACTACACAGATATTTACATTTGTATGTCTATATTGAAATTAAATATTTGGTTACGAGGTAATTCCATTAAGTATTACAAACAAATGATTTATTATTTTTAATACTTCGTAAGAACAATAAGAAAATCTTTATTGGTTTATTAATACATAATGGAGGACCTACGTATTTTATTTTACTTTAAAAAAATAATATAATGCCTGTATATCTAATATGAATTGTTCATCTTAATAAATATTTAAACAATCAATAAAAGTACAAATATATAAATGCCATGTTTTATAATGAATATTTACATAACTTTAAATTTAGACAACCATCACCTTAAATTCTCAGTTTGGAGCACCGGCGTAGTGGCCAGCCTTTCGGTTTTCTACAGACAATATACTCTCGAGCAGGGATGCTACGGAGCTTCGACTCCGACTCCGATAAGTCGGAACTTCCGATTTTATCACTCCTCCGGTTCCGACTTCGGTTCCGAAACTTTTTAATCGGATGTATTAATCGAAGGTAACCACCACTGTAGTAGTCAATTCATTTTGTTTCATTTTAGATGTTGTTGAAACATAATATCAATTAATCAAACAATCAATAATTTAAAGAAACTTTCGTTGAACCTAATAATATATACTTAATAAAAGTAAAATTTTGTACTTAATTTGAAGAAATTTTTATAAATTCGTTTGAAATAAAATAAACTTAAAATTATTAAATTTAAAATTAAATTTACATTAAAATTTATTACTAAAAGGTATTGTTTTACATCTACATTAAATTAAATAGAAATTAACACAAAAACAACCCTGGAGCAAATTTAATTTAATTAGTTCACTGCTAATGGGACAATGTTAATAAGAAACACAGCAATTTTCATTTTCATAGTCTGTGGATGTGTAAATTTATTACTTTCTAAATAAAAAGGTTCACTAAATAATGTTTTATTTGTCCTTAAATAAAATTACTTTCTTCTGCCATCACTTGTGATTACTGACATTGCTTCCGACTCCGAATCCGACTTCGGTTCCGACTCCGATAAATCAAATTTAAAAACTCCGACTCCGACTTCGGCTCCGATAAAACTGCCTCCGTTACATCCCTACTCTGGAGAGTGTGCGGCTGAGTTGTAGGATTTAGTTCCCCCCTAGCGCTTTTACCATAAATTGACAAGACGCCGTGCGGGTTTGTACCCTTATGTGGTTGACATTCCAGCTGCTCGCACGAAGCGATTCGCCATCTCCTTTTTGCTACGAACCGCTAAGGAGTGGAATTCGCTTCCTGCCTCTGTGATTCCAACATCTTACGACATGGGAATCTTCAAACATCGAGTGAATCGATATTTGCTGGGTGAGCGCCCTTCATCGTCGGCCTCATCATCACTTTCCAGCAGGTGAGATTGAGGTCAAGCGTAAGCCTGTTCGTAATAAAAAAATTTGATTATATTGTAACTTACTGCAAACGCCGTCTATTGAAAGTACTCGTAATCGGAAGTGACACTTCTCATACATAATTACCAATTTTCTTTTTAAATCTTCGATTGTTCCTTTTGCTTTTACTAATTTCTTTTTCTCCTGAATCACAACAGTATTGAGGCGAACAAGTTCAAACGGTCTTGACATTTTCGAATTTTTATAGGTTTAACACATGGTAATTGAGTTTTTAAATATAATATTGTAAATATACATAGACTGTGGTCATTCAGGAACAGTATAGTAACAAATCAAACACGCTGCGTTTCTTCTGGCGAAGGTGCGAAATTGTTTTCAAGTTCAAAGGCCTTATTGTACCCATGACACATAAATTACTATAGGTTGACAAAGCCGCTAACTGTTGGATGTGGGATGCCTTGCGCATACAAATTTAGTAAAGTTCATCGAATGTGAGTAATCTTTCATTTTGCGACACCATAAGGCTGTACACATACATGGTCACACCTCTTGCGACAATAATTTGCGGAAGTAATAAAAGATCTTTGTCTTCATAAATTCTATAAACGTTCTTCTTTCAATTATCGTTGGATATTCATTATTACATTTAGAAATAGCAAATGCCTTTGTGTAACTAGAAAATACTATGTCCGACATTACAAGAATCGCATTGTGGCGAAATGTAAGTGACACTCGATATGGTCTGATACAGTTGATATGGAATAAACACGGACTAAATAACTCGGTACGATACAATGATCTCATTTGTCGTTGATTTTTTGAATAACGGTTATACCTAACCATTTAAATTAGAAAATGAAATTGCTGCGGTAAAACTATCGATACTGGCGTAACAATTAGTAATGATGAACTAAAAATAAATGGTACAAACTAAAAATAAAATAATATTAATTTAACAATATAAAAAAATCTATTTATAAATAAGGTAATGATAGAGTATTATAAATATGTTTACGGTGAACATTAGTTGAAACCATATCTGTAGACGTATTTTCCTTATACGATAAACGATGGTGTAAAGAAGTCTAAGCTTTCACTTTTCATGTCTTGTTACTTTCACATTCAGCCATTGCAAAAGTTATACTACCGATACTTTGAAAGTGTGAGAATTACTCAGCTACTTACCTGATGGTCTAATAGCATTATACAATTGCTATAAATCAATCTAATAAGATTAAAAACAATTAACAAATACATTTCTCAGCTGGGATCTTAAATACCTGGTAATGAGAAATTAAGACATTTATATCATGGTAGTGCTTGATTAAAAATAAAATAAACAAATCAAAACTTGTTTCCAATCAAATGATTCTGAAATCAGGCATGTTCAATCAATAACCATGGAAGTTAAGTATTTCTATTCGGGCGGCGCCGGGTCACCCCAGCTAGTGTAAAAATTAAGAAATTAATGTACTTTATACAATGTTTGTTCTAAGAAATTGATAAAATTTGTTTAGTAATACGTTTTATATTAGGTATCTTTTTGTTTAAATTCCAATATAGCTCTTTGTCAATATTATTTGATTTATTGTATCAGAAGTGGACAATACATGAGATATGAGTCTATGTGAAGATAAAACACTTTATATTTGTTTATAATAATTATTATATTCTTGTGGACATAAAACGCGTAAATCTTAAGGTATGATTCGAATATTGCTCGGCAGCGACTGCTGGAATCCGAAACACACCTTTACACGTAAATATTTCAAATTATTACGAATAATTATTATGATTTGCGTCTTGAGTTTTGATGATCCGAAGGCAATTAAAATAATTCATTGTGAAAAATAAAATGTGAAAAATATTCCGGTTTACATGTAAAATAACAGCCTCATAAAACGGTAGTAGTATAGATACAAGAATTTAATATCAATAAAAACCAACATTACCTACAGTATAATTATTGTACAAAGTTTCCTCTGCCTATATTTGTTGTAATTCGTGTTTATTATGTTTTTAATGTGCGACGAGTCTCAGCTACCACCGCACACGACCGCTATGTGAGTTACTTTAGCTTGCTATCTCCACAGTTGTAGAGAACAAAATTACTTTATTTAATGTTATATGTTGTCTCAAAGCCTTTTTCATATCGATTACAATTACTAACACAATAATCGGATCGTGTGTCTTAATATTGTATTTCGAATAATTACTTCCCATTTTACATCCCTAGTGAATGTCGAGCGAGCATAACTGTATCTGCGATTCTACCTATACCCATATATTGTATTCGTTCACTATACATATATTTCTATATCTCAGTAGTATTTAACTTTTGTTTTAGTAACACGGGGAAACCCATGATGGGCCGCCCCCGGGTTGTTGGACTTTCATCAACTAAAACACCCGGAGTGTTCCACTATTCCACCTTCCGGGATAGAGGTCACGACTGGAGCCTTCTTCTCGATAAGTAGTATTAAATCTACGTATTAGTATTGAAGGTCCTTCAAAATCAGTTATATATTTTCTTTGCGAAACTTAATTAGTAGTTTAAGTAAAAATTAAACAAATTTTGATAGCATACTATATTCAGGAACGAAACTGTAAATAATGGTGTAAATGTAACTAAGGATTTTTTAACTTCTACCAGCACGCTACACTGTAGCTCATAATTCACCTCGTAGTATTTAGCGGTATATCCGATTCAGTTTACATTATATAGAAACATTTTTTTTTATGTCCGAGGTAAAATCCTACATAGGATTATCAGGGCCGCAGTGAGGGCAGTGACACCGGTGTGTCAGACTCCTACTGACTAAAAACCCCCGGGATGTCTCTTTAATCGCTCCACTTGAGCCTAGGAAACCAAATTCATTCTGACGCTCGGGGAGCAAAATGCCTTGTTGAGACTGCCTCTCTGTGAGGGATAGGAGTAAAGAGCCCTTCCAAAACTCTCACTATATAAGAACATAGGTCAACCAGAACTGTCCAATTAAGATTTCCCTATGTACAAAACACTTATTCTATATCTAATTTTTCGGAAGGGAAATAGCAATTCTTTTTATATTTAATGACAATATAATATTAGGAGAATGTCCTCATTTATTACTTAAAAACATTAAGAAAGATGATAATAATTATATTAAAATTTATAGCTTGTCTAAATATATATCCAGGAAAGACAAAGGACAGGTAAATATCGTACCTACGAGAGTAAATAATTTAAAATACTGTTCGAGTTTATTCATATGAACTTATCAAAACCGGATTTTAAAGAATTTTACGATATGTGTCTTTAAGGTTTGGTGGCTGTGGTAATATTTTATAAAATTCTCAATTCAAAAAAGAAAAAATCGAGTAAAACGTTGTAGATATTTCACAACGATTTGTTTCAACGCGTCGCGTCGTGATAACCATCTAGAAATTCCCAGTAAAGATGTTAAGGCCACATCAAACATAAGCTTTTGCTATTGTTCACAGATGCCATCATAGACAATGGATTTTTAATTTCACTCAGTACACGATTTTTCATTACATGAATACCTATAATATAAAAGGTCATCGACTCTCACTTTCATTTGCGTATGCTTTCATCGACTACTATTGTGCCTTCGCTCAGTGAACTCTTAAAATACGTAGAAGTATTACTAGTACTAGCAAATATCCTAACTTTTATTGAGCGACTGTAGTCTGCATAGCGCCTCATCTCTGTAAAAAAATATTGCTCATTAGAAAAAGGAAAAATAAAATATAATAAACAAAAAAAAAATAGATTATCGTTTAACTAAAAAACATTATAATGTGCATTATTCCAACGATCACTCATGATCTGGAAGCTTAGCCAAATTAACATTTAATCAGCGATAAGGCTACTAGGAAGGCCTTAAATGTATGGAATTGGCATAACGTGACGATGTAATATTTCGAAAGCTTATGTCAATTCTTTAAATTTTGCACTTTTCTATAATCGATTTCACTGATCGAATGCTACTTTGTCTAAACTATAGGTCTCCAAACTTTTTGTATCGTAGACCCTGGCAGTGTTTTTTGATTTTGGGTAGACCCCTGCTAAGCTCATATGGTATTTCGAAAATTCATCAACATTTCATTGTGTTTTTAACTAATTTGTGATTGTATCCAAGTGTAGAGTGGAAAACCAATAAAAAATATATATTAAGCTTCATACGTTTATTAATGAAATTCAAATTGACAAAACTATATTCAAATTTATGATCTGTGTACTATTTAAATGCCTTTTAGTGGGAGGGATGAACCTGATGCTTGGATAATTCATTTTCAATATATGGCATTAATTTATCCTCGGTTAGTGATGGCCAGTTTGTTACATTTTTTTGTTGGCAGATTTGTAATCGCATTAAAATCTCTTTCCACTTAACTTGGTATGAAAAAATTATTATAATATTTTTCATGGTATTCCGCATTATGAAATAAGTAGCAGGTATACATTTTTGAAGTAAGTATAGCTGATATCCGTTTCTAAATTGTACGTGTAAATTGTTCGTTACTGCTTAATTCTGAAGAGTTCCTCGTAAAATTTGTTTCTTCAATGTCAACATATGGGGTGATTATCCGTTGTACCATTGACAAAACATATTCAAACCCTGGAGGTCCGTATAAACCACTTTAGGAATCAATGGCCTAAATTTTCTTATTCGTAATATTAGGTTATGATTTGAGTTTTGACGCTTTGGTAAAATACTTCGATATTTTATTCGTCTTGATTGCCTACCTCACGGTTGCGTGTTAACCTACATTTCTTTAACCTCATCGAGTCCTCCTTTACAACTCAAACATTGTATTACTTTACTACTTAATTTCCATTTAGGTCAGCACTATGAACGGTACAAGAATGACTTCGTTTTAATTTAAGAAATCTGATAAAAATAATGGTGCATATATATCTATACCAACAGAGATACTACTTATAAAAGTATCTACACTTTTTTTTATTAAAAGTAATTACTTCGCCTAATCAGATATATTAACGGCTTACGCAGGATTACAATCAGCCACACACTTCCCAGGTTATTAATTTGGACGCTGATAATAACACAAAATATACAAGTACAAATTAGATTAGGTGCCAGAGTTGTTGTGATCAGGTTTTTTAATATCAATGGATGACGATTTAGGTGATGCTGATTTTTATTGAAATTAATCAAATTAAAAGTATTGTTATTAGGTACAAATCTTTTCCCTTGATACTTTTCCCCCCCTAATACCCCCGGGGTGTCCCTCTAATCGCTCCACCCGAGCCTGGGAAACCAAATTCATCCAGACGCCCAGGGAGCGAAATACCTTGTTGAGGCTGCCTCTCTGGGAGGAGTAGGAGTAAAGAGCCCTTCCAAACCCTATTTCTCAGGCGGCGCGCCGGATATTGAGCACCGCCTCCCTCTCATCCGGGCAGCAGACTCCCTCAAGTCTACTGCCCAGAATTTATCTAACCTGACTAAAATCTGCTGTAGTAAAGACTAAATCTTTGTAAGAAGCAGAATCTTGTTAAATCTGGTCACACTATTCTCGGATTATGCTATCAATGCTTATGGGGATGCTGATATCGAAAACAATATAAGCAGATGCTGATGTATGATAATCAGAACCTCAATTGTATTATACTTTTGTTTCAGATTTTATAAATACGGTCTGCAAATCTTTTGATGTGCGATAAAAATGATATGACAAAGCCTGTGTTCATATATAAATACACAATATAATGTAAAAGAAAATATACAAAGACAAACATTAACACAAATCACTAAAGATGGCAAATATTGAGATGAGCTTGGACAACAATATGAACAAAGCTGAAAATAATCGAATAGAAGAGGTAAGATCTTTTTTAATATATTTATGATTAGGTGTTAGAAACAATATTGTAAAGATGATTAGTTAACTGTTTTTATCCACATAAATTTTGTTTTTGTCACTGTAATATCCATTGGAGTGCTTTTTGTAATCTATTACATTTTTTTGTAGATAAAGTCAAGTTTATGACGTATGATTGAAAAATATACATTTTTGTAGGTATTATCTATATCGTTGAAAAAAGTAAGTCAAACAGAATTGCATTTCTGCTCATCTTCAGAATATATTCGTCAAGTCTGGGCTATGTTTTAATAAATGTTATTTAGAAAGAGAAATAGAACGATAAAACAAATATATCGATAAACGACATGGCATTCTATAGAAAAAAAAACAACCTAATATTACAACGAAATTTATCAATCCAAGTACGTCACAAGGAACGAACCGAGTCCGTCATTACTGTCGGATCATTAAATGTACCAGTATATATAATAAGCATAAATGCGCAAGGGATAAGCTGTAATTGTAGTTGATTGAGAAAGGCGTGAGAGTGGGACTGTTTTAAACCCAGCCGCAGGCAACTTCCTTCTGTTCTTGACCTTTACATACGCGATTTTTAATCAACTTTATAAATATTAATTCAAAAAGGTGTTGTCAAACAATTGATTAAAAATAAATTTAAATATAAATTTACATAATATTTCGTAATTGATAATTTTGCCATAATTCGAATATATTTATTCAATATTTAAATAAAAGAATAATAAATATTAGGTCCTTACATATGAAATTGGCGTTTTGTATGGAAGGAACAAAAAGTCGAATATTTTTTAATATAATATATTTAATTAATCAAAGTATGAACCATTATTTTCTTTGCACTTTTGCCATCTCATAGGTAGTTCATTGATCCCTTTACTAAAAAAACCGGTCGGACGGGAATCAATAAAATCTTTGAAGGCGATTTGGACTGCCCCATCGGAGTTGAATTTTTTCCCTTGCAAGAAGTTATTCAAATTTCGAAAAAAATGGTAATCTGTTGGAGCAAGGTCCGGGGAGTACGGAGGATGTCTTAGACTTTCCAATTGAAGCTCTTCTAATTTAGTAGCCGTCTGTTGCGCAGTGTGTGGTCTAGCGTTGTCGTGAAGCAGCAGTGGCGTGGAGCGATTGACCAGCCTAGGTTGTTTAGCCGCTAGCTTTTCCATCATGGTTTGCAATTGCTGACAATAGACATCAGCCGTAATAGTCTGGCCAGATTTGAGAAAACTGTAATGAACAATACCGGCACTAGTCCACCAAACGCTTACAAGTAACTTTTTTGGGGTTAATTTTCGCTTGGGGCAGGATTTGGCTGGCTGGCCAGGATCCAACCATTGCGCTGAGCGCTTCCGATTATCGTAAAGAACCCATTTTTCATCACAGGTAATGATTCGGTTTAAAATACCTTCATTATTGTGCCGGTTTAGTAATGTAACGCAGCAGTCGACGCGCGTTTGCCGGTTTGCTTCAGTCAATTCGTGAGGTACCCACCTTTCAAGCTTTTTAATCTTCCCAATTTGCTTCAAGTGAATTAAAACAGTTTTATCACTAACATCGCAGCCTGCAGCTAACTCGGACGTGGTTTGCGATGGATCCGCTTCCACAATAGCCTTCAACTCTTCATTATCAACTTGAGTCTCAGGCCGTCCACGGGGCTTGTTCTGCAGGTCGAAATTTCCAGAACGAAAACGTTGGAACCAAAAACGAACTGTGTTTTCTTTTGCAACACGACCGCCATACACATCATTCACCCTTCGAGTTGTTTCCGCAGCACTAGTGCCACGGCGGAACTCGTACTCGTAAATAATGCGATATTTTAAGTTTTCCATTTTGTAAAATGAGTGACGCAAACAGAAAAAAACAGAAGAAAAAAACAAATGAATTACGATCATCGAAGCACAAATACATGAGTCTATAGCTGTACAAATTTGAATTTGGAATTCCTTACCAAAGAGGAGAAATTTGTGATTAAAGTGGCCAGTACGAAAAACGCCAATTTCATATGTAAGGACCTAATATTAATTAAAACACGTAAGGACATATGCATATACCTGTTTGTAAATAATAAATCGTTAATATATAATTCTTTTTCTCTTCCATTCGCTTATTATGAAGTAAAAGTATTCTTTACTGTTATTTTAATTAAGGACATGTAAGTACTAACGATATTGGCGAGTGTTGTAAGTTCTTGGTACTAGTTGAGTTCTTTGTTTACTTGTTGTTGTAATAATTAATATAAGAAACAATTGATAGTATTTATATTATCATTTATATAAAGATTTTAGCTTGAAATTATTATTACATCAAAAGTACCTACCTCCACGCGAACGAAACCACGTGCGCAGCTAGTTAGTAATATTTTTTCATTCATTGAACTAAAATTAGGTTTTTTAAGTCTGTATTTGAATAATTATTATCATCGATCATATTTTTAAAGCCGATGTGTGTCGTGTATAATGTTGATCTCATAGTTAGCTTAAAGTTGAATTCAAATTTTTATTTCTTAAAGCGTTTAAAGTAGGTACTTTATACTAATTCAAAAAGGTATTTATAAGTAAAAGAATACATCGCAAAATAATTATTCCTTATTTTAAACACAATAAAAAAAAGTTGGCGTCTACTTTCAATGGAAATCCTTTTGACGTCATTGTGACGTCGGTTTCTATAAAAACGTACCCATAATTACCTAAATTGTCCCGGTGAATATATATGATGATGCCGACTACTTGATTATGCGTTGATTACAAGAAATGATAAATAAGATTTTAATAGAAACAACAGTTCACGATGTTTTGCTAGTCACGCTGCAATAAATCATTTGTCTAATGCTTTTGAAATCATTTAATCCTTTATATTTTATCTTCTAATCTTCTTTTAAATATTCTATGTGAATAAAAACTCATAATTTATATTTGACGTAGAATTGTATTCGCCTGGTTTAGTTGTGAAGGTCTGTCCCGGCCATCAACCAATGTCCAGTCGAAAAAAATAAAAATAAATCGTATATTCCTGCTCCCTTTTGAAACACGCAATAATCGTTAACTGGTTTTCCACAGATAAACTCAAACCTTATCAAACTTTATCTTTAATTACGATACTCTTAGATATATGTTGATAGACTTTTGTTAATACATATCAGTGCGTTGCGTATTTATAGCATAATACAACAGTTAGTTTTGTTTATATATTCGACATAGTTAAATAGTATTTTGTATAACAGGTGAAACAAAACGGGCTTGATGTGGAGAAAGGGAAGATTACTGTTGCACCCTCAAGGAAATTACCCCGGAGTAAGATTATTGGGGTGATGTTGGCGGTAGGGATATTGATAGCCGCGTGTGCGGTGGCCTGGATATTCCAAGACTGGCAGACGAGTTTACAGGTTTTCGCTATACTTGTTGTAGTCTATCTCCTCTGCTTCTATTGGAGATGGTTATACGTCGCAGCCAGAACCGCCCCAAGAGATTTCAAGTAAGTTAAATCATTATTCAGTTCCCTCAGTGCTAGATCTATTATAATAATAATATGGATATATAATAAATAGATTTAATTTTAAATTATGTTTGCATTTGTATTATGGCTACTAAGTAGGTAAATCTATACTAATATTATAAAGCTGAAGAGTTTGTTTGTTTGTTTGAACGCGCTAATCTCAGGAACTACTGGTTCGAATTAAAAATTTTTATATTGAATAGACCGTTTATCGAGGAAGGCTTTAGGCTATATAACATCATGATGCAACTATTAGGAGCGAAGAAATAATGGAAAATGTAAAAAAAACGGGGAGAATTATTCATCCTTGAGGGCTTCCATTGCGTGCGCTGCGAAAACAGTTCAAGATACCAAAAATATATGTATGAAAGAATTATTCCTCTTGAAATGATCTAAAAAAATGTCCGCGGTAGTATATATCTATCTTTTAGGATTAACTCACTAGACCCGTTTTTATGGTAATCAAATTTGGTCGAAATTAATGCATTGTTTGTTAAGAGTTGTATCATACGTTGATACAACTCATAATATTAATCTTTATCCAAATAAATGTGTTGTTGATTAAGAGTATTTAATTGTGAACAAAATTGTCTTTGACATCACTTAATTTCAATGAACATCTTAGAAGATATTACAATAACTTATATAGCAAAACAACGTTTGCCGGATCAGCTAGTATAAGATATAGGGTTATTATGATTTTATAACAAGCAAATCTGTAGATTCCAGAAAAACTCGAGATTCGAACTCTGGGAAAATTATTATAGGGGGGTTATTTATAGTTAACTCTCTCCTGATATCGTCTACGTAAATGGCGATCGGAGAAAAAGACGGGTTATAGATAAGCGCACTTCGGCAGCCATAATTTTCTTTTTCTCTTCGTTTGCCGTTTATAGAGAAAGATTGTAAAGATATAGAAAATTGGCTTAGTATTCTCTATGCTTTATCTATATCTAGACTTGTTGATACATAAAATTTACGTAACTAAACTATGTGATCATCGTTATTTGAATAAAACTATTGACTCTTCCTATAGGGCGTTATGGTGCTACATAAAAATTTTAAGACTATCGAGCAAATTCGAAAAGAGAAATTGGTCAATGCCCGATATATTTCATGATGTAGTGAGCAAGCATCCTAATAAAGCCTGCTTCCTTTTCGAAAATGAATCTTGGACTTTTAAGCAAGTAAGTACCTACATAAAACATTTTTACTAATAATCATTCTTCTAAGCAAACTTACTTAAAAACAAAAAGCTTAATTTTTTTTTAATAATTTTAGAATTATTAAAAAATAATTTTGCCGATATTTAGATATCTCGTGCTGATTATAGTCTAGAATAGACTTTAACGTGCTGCTTTGTAATTGTTTTTTCGAATAAAAAATTTAATTAATATTTTAATTTAATATTATTACACAGGTCGAAGAATTTAGTTTACGGGTAACAGCTATACTTAGAGCTCAGGGTGTAAAGCGTGGAGATGTAGTAGGAGTTATGTTTAACAATTGCCCAGAGCTACCAGCTACTTGGTTAGGTATAGCCCGTTTGGGAGCAATCTCGCCACTCATAAACACAAACCAGACTGGAAATGCGTTGTTGCACTCTGTTAATATAGCTAATTGTGATGTCGTCATATACGGACAGGAATTTCAAGCCGGTTTGTATGCCTTTTAACATCTTTCTAAAATACCTAAACATACCATATACATAGAAATATATACAATGTTACTGGTAACTAACGCACAACCTCTTAAAGGTAGCTTAGGTACATCAAGACTAACGACTTTTGTTCTACGACTTTTGCCAAAACCTAATACATCGTTAGATTTTTTTTTTAGTTTTAGTGTGAATATCTAGTCATCGTTAGCTCTATATTCCAACTTTCATTCGATCTGGCGTAGGTATCCAATCAGCTGGTGCTATGCAGTCGTGCGCCAAGTTACGTTGCTATGCAGCGTTAAGGATCGTGTAGCAGAAAGTTTATTAACCCTATACCTTGTTTATTTTACAAAGTCGCTTATAACAATTATTTGAACGTAAATTTCCATATTTAGTTAAATAGTGAAAATAAATGTTTATTGATTGACGTACTAATACACTATTAAAACAAACTAGAATCAAAATAAAACATTAAATAATTGTTTCACAAACAAAACCAACCTATTATTTGTCTGCCATAGGGAACATCGTAAAATGAACAAGGTAAAGGCCTCTACGTAAATTAATGTTTCAAAGGTTGTACAATCTGTACGTATTTATACACTGAATCCACAATCCCTTCATACTTATCCAGGCTTAGGACTGGCTACACTAAAAAATAAAAAAGTAAATAGAAAAACACGAACATTGATTCGTAATCAAGCAATTCATCGCACCAAAAGAGGCGCGCGGTCTGTTTGAAGATAGATAATTGCAAACTATTTTTTAATGTAGGCGTATTTAAAAAGTGGAATCACTCTATTTACAATAATTAAACTATTTACAAAAATACTCACAAATCTATTTACTCGGTGTCAACACATTCGGAAATAGTCTCGCGGACTCACGGCAAGCTTCAGACAGATTGACACCGCACCGAGCATAAACACGCACCATTTCGGTATATTCAATGGTAGTGTATCGATTTGACATTGTGATTTATGAAACGAACGTGTCACTGGGACAACTAACACGTCACGGCCGGCGCACACGCAAGCAAATTTGCGACTGACATGACTCGTGTCACACAGTAGTCAAGCACATGTCGCCACGCCCGCTCACCGCGCTGCAGACCCCTTTCTTTGTTAGTAGCGACACAAGACGCCGCGTACTACGTAAGTCTGTCTACGGTCGCCTTTGTCGGCGTGGCGCGATCGTCGCCTTAGGAAGAGTTAAAAAGTTCAGAACTGCAAATCTGATTTTTATTTTTTTTGTATGGGAAAAAAAGTAATTGAATTAGAAAAAGTCGTACAACAAAAGTTGTCAGTCTTGATAAATCAAAGCCACCCTTAAGAGGCTGTGCGTTAGTTACCTATAACCCTGTATATAAACATTATGGTGCCCTACTAATATTAATATTGAAGCCCTCTTGCCTACATAAATGCCATGCCCAACAGGGTCCATAGTTGTAACTAACAAAAAACAAAAACATCTCTGTATACGCTGTGGAGTGCACTAAATAATTTGAATTTGATAGCTCGTGTTTTGGAAAATAACTTAACTCCTGATAGCGAATTAATATTTTTGTCCCAGAAATCATTAATACGTTTTAGCATGTAATGATTTATACATGGTTGTTTGGTGTATTACCTAATTATCTACGCAACTATTTGCAATCTGGCTTGATTCAAGGACCATAATTATTTAACTTCTTGATGGGTTTAGTTGTTCTTATTTATATGTTTAATCATGTCAGGTTTTCAAATTATATTTTACTTCATGAAATAATCATTACAACAATTTAAATGTAAGTTTTATGGTAGTTCAAACTTTACTTTTTTAATATATTTATTCAGACATTTGCAGGTCCTATGTGCATGTTCTTGTGAATATATGTACATATCATTATCTATGATACTTTGAAATTAGTCTCTAAGACTGTCTATTTATATTTTATTGACCTCTTCCTCGCTGTTTTCTGCGAGTTGAAGCAATAAATGGGTGTCAGCTGAAAATCAAAACTGGGTGGCACTTCGTATTTGCTGAGCTGACTTCCATTTGGCGCATCACAACACAGGGTTTCTGTTTTTGTTATTTTCTGTCTTCATTAATCTATCTTTCTGTGTTGAATGTGTGTGCCCAATAAATGCTTTTTCTTTCTTTTTTTCTTTATTAAGACGTATATTTATTGAGATAAAGGAAACATCTATTTTCTCCTGTTGAATCTTTATTTACGTAGCAGTTAGTTATTATTGATTGAACATTAACTGTACTGATCCGGCGTTGCCCTGGTAGAAATAATTTATATCATTTAACATTTAATTTCCTTAAACGACAAACTCGTGTATTATTGGTTTTACTTTTATGTGTTTACTTCAAAATTGACAGATTTTCAAACAAAATTACACTTTTGTTTCACCCCTTTAGGAGTGAAATATCAAAACATCCGCCCTTGGTGGATGGCTACATCATAAAGAGAACCCAATGCCCATAGTTTATATTTCTAATTTCAGTATCATACCTCGTATGATATGTCATTCAGGACAAATGTTTATATATATAAAAAATATGGCTTCGTTGTAGGTATAATTCTTATAGGTCAAGACCTATAAGACGACGACGTTAAAAACATAGACCCAGTACGACAAAGCTTATAGATAGCTGTACTTTTCTGTTTATTGTTTGAATTACTTATCCTCAAGCTTGAAAGCGTTAGCTTTTTCTTAGAAATTTGGATAAGTTATCTTTCATTTTAAATTGTTTCCCTAGATAAAAGTACGTATATTTAATAATTCTCTGTAATATTTCTGCCATACAGCTTTCGATGAAATAATAAAAGAATTGAATCCAAGAACTAAGCTGTTTAAATTTACGAGGCGGCCTTTGAATACGTCTAGTAATGGAGTCTTGGTTGCTGAATCTCCGAACGATTTCACTCATATGCTAGAAACGACGGCACCAGCAACCTGGAATAAATCAGAAGGAGACGGGTTTAGTGCGAAATTGTTATATATTTACACATCAGGAACTACGGGATTACCGAAAGCAGCTGTTATTTCTTCTTCTAGGTTCGTCGAATAAAAAATTATTAATTATTCCACATTCTAGAATCTACAGAGGATAATGTGTATGCAAATTGGTACAAAAAAAAATCGCGATCATTGCATCGCTTTTTACACTGCACCTGATGGTAAGTACAATGTAGTTCAAAAACGAAAGCGACCATCAAAGGATGAAAATCCATTGATATTCCCCGTCATGTCGGCACACATATACCACGACTGCAGGTCTCTAGGTATATGAGTTACTGGACATACACTATGACGGTCTTTACGCTTATGTACTGTGGTCATGACCTAGTTCGGGCAATCGCCCTACCAGCAAGAAATAATTCGTTCGAGATATTCATAGCAATTAATGTGACTA
The DNA here is from genome assembly GCA_036320925.1 of Automeris io. NCBI lineage: Eukaryota > Metazoa > Arthropoda > Insecta > Lepidoptera > Saturniidae > Automeris > Automeris io. Next base: position 10,062,257 of record JAUDJH010000002.1, read on the forward strand.
ATTATTAATAATTGATATATTTTGTATATATTAATTTTGTTATTGTTATTTTTAAAAAAGTGCATTTAATCATTATTATTCTTATTTGAATCGTTTAATATGAATTTACAGGATGACTTTCATGGCGTCTGGCGTCCATTATCTTGGCAGTTTGAGGACTAGTGACATTATTTATTGCCCCATGCCATTATACCATTCTGCAGGAGGGTGTATTACTGTTGGTCAAGCTTTTATCTTCGGTTGTACTGTAGCTTTGAGGACAAAGTTCTCTGCCTCCTCATACTTTTCTGATTGCCAGAAATTTAACGCAACGGTAATATATGTTTTATTATTATTTTCAAAGATTCCAGCTGTCTTTTTACTCGTAATCACTATAGTATTCTCTATTACATCCTGATTCTAATTCTACCACAATGTAAAGTATGAACCTTTTCCTGGTTACACTCAAGTTCCTATCCAAAACTAACAAACTAAGTTCCAGTTTTTTATTAAACACAAATTTAGTTTCTAAACAAAGTCTAAAAAGTCAAAATGCCGTCTATAAATCTCAGCCTATCTTTTTAATTTCTTTATATGGATCCACTTTATTATTGTAGTAAATTTGGTCTATTAGTTCTAAAGTCTAACGGGCTTAACTACTAAGAAGGTTACAGAACTGGGATTATTTGTTATAAAGACACGCCAGACTAGTGGGCTATAAGGCCTTTAGCTGTACTAAATCAATGCTTAAGATCCGTGTGTTAATATTTTTCAGGTGGCTCACTATATTGGTGAGATGTGTCGCTACGTTTTAAGCACACCTCCGTCACCGAACGATAAGCAGCATAAAGTGCGAACAGTGTACGGCAATGGAATGAGACCCACTGTAAGTATTTACTTTTGTAACGAAATATTAAACGAATAATTTGATTAATTCATGATTATTTATGTAATGAAATTGTTTTAAATAATTATTGTATACACATAGAGTAAAAACACTGGAATTTTCATGAAATAGCTAGGTATATTGTCTAGATACAAGCCTTTGCACGCTTTTTTGGCCGCCTGGAAATCTCTTGGATTTGAACCAGATAAATTACAATCTTTGTTCACCAAGGCTCATTCTAAATATGGGTGAAAAAAAAAATTGTTACATAATTACGGACATGGCGTCCTAACAAAAAACATTACTTATACAAAACGAAATAACTTGGAATATTATATTGAAGTTATTTATACATATTAGTTCGGCATTGACGCGTCATTGAACAAGAAGATAGTCGTTAATAATAAAATTGAAGAAAAATGCATAATTTTCAGATATGGCCCGACTTCGTCAAAAGATTTAATATAAAGCGAGTTGTGGAGTTCTATGGTGCAACAGAAGGAAATGCGAATATAGGTAACACATTTAAATAATTACTTCTTGTCAATTAATCATTTCAATTTTATTGCTTATTATATAGCACTATAAATACTTTAGCGGATCATTTACGCATAAAACCTGTTTATTCACTAAAACACTTCATTTTGATTTCATATCAATATATTAAATTTATCGTTGAAAATCGAGTCACCAACGTTTTGTGTTATGAATCATTTTGAACCATAACTATATCAACAATGTCAATATGCACTTGTAAAACTATTTTTATTACAGTCAACGTCAACAATAAGACAGGCGCAATAGGATTCGTATCAAGAATCATTCCGGCTGTATATCCGATTGCGATTCTCAAAGTTGATCAAGATACTGGCGAACCTATAAGAAATTCAAAGGGCTTATGCCAGGTAATTGTTGTTATATGAGTTTGTTGTTATATTGAAATATATATATATATGTATATTTTTTTTAGTAATGATGTATTATTAATATGATTTAACGCAAATTCCAATCATTAATGAATTAATTTTAACTTGTTCTTGTACCATTATAAATAAACGAATGCAAAGTATGGAATATATGTAATGCATAAAACTTAAAGGAAAATAAGGGACTTTAGAGGGATAGTTCAAAAATAACAGAGCAGAAAAAAAACCATAAATATATAAAAAAAATTGAAGAATTTAATTTAAATTCCAATGTTTAGCATGTTTGTTTTTATCAAATTATATATCTTTGATGTTAAATACAAAAAGTTTGATTATTAATGAAATAATGAGACATACTTGTGTTTTCAGCTAGCAAAACCTAATGAACCAGGCGTATTTATTGGTAAGATAAAGCCGAATAACCCTTCGAGAGCATACCTTGGCTACGTAGACAAGAAAGCATCTGAGAAGAAAGTCGTGAGAGATGTGTTTGAACACGGAGATTCCGCTTTTATATCGGGCAAGTTAAATGTTTTGATACGAGCGATAAGATCAATGTTCAAAAGAAAAAAGTAGATATTCGAATAAAGGGATTAATGAATAGGAAGTGGTAAGAGTTTGCAAAGATCAAGGTGGTGTTTTATTCTTTCTGCGTATAGGTATTCAGAATAAAGTAGGCAGCGGTGATGTATCTGGACCCGGATCTGGATTACATCTGGACCCCAAGACAAATTATCATTCGTTTGTTGATAACTCTAGTAGAAAAGTGCTATGAAATTGACATAAAGCGTCAGCGTGATCTTTTTAGGGCTTATGTCAATCTCATACATAATTTATGTGGCATGAGATTGTCATTTGCATTTCATGCAGTTGTGGTGGCTTAGTAGATAAGGGACCGGCTTCCATGTGCGGTAACGCGAATGGTCGTAAGTTTAAATCCCGGTATATAACTCTGGGTCTTTCCAGATTACGTACGGATTTAGACACTGCATGCTCAGCGGTGAAGGAAAACTTCGTGAGGAAACACGCATGGCACATGATAAAAGTGTCATGAGTAAGTGCCCCGAGAACGGCGATCAGTTGCGCTACTGGTCACGTAGGGTTCGACATGTAAGCACATAGTGGATACAACCATTAATGTATCTCTGCTGACCCCTTAATCTCATAAATTTGGAGTTAAATATGTCGTTAACGCTTACAGAAAAAGTTTTTGTCTAGGCCCCAGGTCTGTGAACTAGAATTAGCTAAGTGAGAAATTCGTAACTGCTATCTGCTGTACTAATGTCATAAAAAAAAAATGAGTGTTCAAGCTATACTTTTGCCAGCACTAAAACCTTTAAAATATCGTATTCTCGATAGTTGTAGATATTTGAAATTTGCCGTACCTTATACATAGATCGATGTAAAGTAATGTGTGTCCGGTACACATTTTTCATTTACTGGTTGGTGCAAAACATTTTTACAAAGTATTTATCATAGGCAGAAGTATCTGCTGCTTTGTAATATATTTTTAGGAATATATTTACATAAAACGTATATATCCTAGACACGAAACATTTGTCTATGACCACGTTTTAGTCTACTTTGTTCGTGGCTTTAACGTAAATATGTAAGGACCCACTTTAGGCATGCTTAAAAATTAAAATGCATTCTTATACACGCGTCCCTTGTGAAATAAATTATTATGCAAAGTCGACTTCAGAAACAAACAATTGTGTATTGATTTCCTTATAAAGATTATTAAGTGCGCATAACAAGATATATGTATTACATAAAAATATTGCAAAGGTGTATAAGTATATTACAAGGCATATTACAAGCTGACTTTAAAAAAAACACTAGAAAGATTTTTTTTTTCTAAAAATTACAGTTGCATTCAAAATAAAAAAAACAAATATTTAGTTTTATATGGCCAAAAAACCGGATGCATTTAAAACGTTTTATTATTATAAGTAGTGCTGTACTTTTTGTATAGAATATTGTACTACAATTTTGTTTTAATCTTTTCTTATAAATTATTCCACCACATACTTACCTAGAGTTACAACATTTCAAATTCGCCTCCCATCCTATTTATAATTTAATTTAATTTTTAAACAGGTGTTTTTCTAATTAAACAATATTTTGGTCTAATTTCCGTAGCATTAAAATTAAAAACACAATTGTGGGAAACGGTATCCATTATTTTACCACTTCTCACGGGACTTCTAATATCAAGTGACAATACATATTTTGTTTACCCATATATTTTTAGGCGAAAATTATATTTATATTTCACACTTCGACAGGTGATATCCTGGTGGCGGACGAGCTCGGATACCTGTACTTCCGCGACCGCACCGGCGACACGTTCCGGTGGCGCGGGGAGAATGTCTCCACCACTGAGGTCGAAGCGGCCATCTCCAGATTCGCTGACCAGAGAGATGCAGTCGTTTACGGAGTCGAGGTAGCCTCTACTTCATTTTTTTTTGCGGCTTTACAATGTGTTTTGCACAGTAGCTAAGAGCGACGAGTGTTTAAGCCTCTTAGCCAGAAAAGTTTATGGATTTTGATGGCAATGCGAGGGCAACCCTGTGAGTATACCCCTCGGCTTGGATGACCGTCGTTTATATTGCCCAATGCTTCTCTTTTTACACTAAAGAGTATTAAACGATCTTACAGTTTATACCATTCAAATACCATAGCTGTCGCCAATAACCATAAGAAGCACCAGCAGTGTAATCATAGTGTTGTCGATATTAAAGAAGAAGGAAAAGAAAAAAGGAGCTGGAATTTGGATATACAAGCGTGAACCCAAAACGCGACTAGCTAAGACGAAGTATGACAACCTTAAATATAATTAGTGATCAGTTAGGTTGCGTTATTGCTTGTAATAGTATGTTGTCGATGCCATATACGTAATTATCTAGTACGCGAAGATTATTATTATATTATTATTATAGATGTATTTACATATTATAGTTAAAATATTGTGGCTTCAGCGCTACCACATTTATTTTCACTTAGTTCACGTAAAGGTACTACAAGTCGGATTCTGCCAGCCCTGCTAAGTCGCCGCTGCAGAGTTGCGATTGCATGAATCGGAAGCGTGCCTTAAGGAATCATTTTTTCGTAATTTTTTCACATACAAATGATGTAGTCGCCGACTGAATCAATGGATGCTTTCAAAATTATTATTGTCGAGCAGATTCAACCTGATATCGATATAATTGTCTTTACGGGCGCTACTTTTTCCCTGTAGTTATTTTATGTATTTATAAGCCATATTGTCCTTGTTTAATATTTTCTTAAGCGTATGTGTTCAATTAATGTTTCTGTAATTGTGTGGCTGTGATTGCCTATTAGATAAGGGGCCAGTATCCATGCGCGGCGAAGATCGTAAGTTTGAATCCCGGCACGTATATCTATGTTTATTAAAATTAAGTACGGATTTAGACACCATATGCTCACCGCTGAAGGAAAACATGGTTTGGAAATCGGCATGCAATCTAATAGAAATTCATGTGTAACTGCGCTACTGGCTATGTTGGGCACGACATAAAAGAGCAAAGTGGATACAGCCACTAATATATCTCAGCACACCCCGAAAGCGTACTGATATAATATTGTTGTATTGTTTCTTAAATTATATTCTCGACTTATGCCTTACGGATGTCCAAGGGCCTCACGACAATTCAATTGTTTTTATTTAAATAATGCTACAGTGTAATAATGCCATTCCTGGTATAAACAGATACCCAACACGGAAGGTCGAGCGGGCATGTGCGGTATCGTGGACACGGACGACACACTGGATCTGGACAAACTCGCTACGGACATTGCGAAAGACTTGCCAAAGTATGCAAGGCCTGTATTCATTAGGGTTATGACAAGTGTCGATATGACTGGTGAGTAATGAGATATTGAATTCATTGTACATGAAGAAACTTCTTTAAGATTTCGCTTACACTCATTATCTCCTGATGGAAAGTAAAGATGAGGACAATGTTAGAGTGCACTCCCCTAAAAACACCTGAATAGGTTTTAATGAGTGTAACTATTCAGTTATACCTGAAAACACTCATGTTATATAGAGTGAAAAAGAGGTGTCCAGTGTTTTTTAATTATAAATAAGTTTATAATTCAATTATATCTGATGAAAAGTAATGATGAAATAAATGATATACCATAATAAATGATATTGCAGCAAAAGATGTACTAAATAAATATTTTATTTCCTTACAGGTACTTTCAAAATGAAGAAAGTAGATCTACAGAATGAAGGGTATAACGTAAATGTAGTGAAAGACAAATTATTTTACTTCGATTCTAAATTAGATAAGTATGTTCGTCTAGGACCTGAAGAATACGATAAGATAATTAGTGGAGATATTCGACTGTGATTTAGATATAACTTTATGAAAACTACCATGTAATTTAAATAACAACTCGTATTTGATTTTTATATTATGGCATAGTCTGAAGGGATATTTTTTGTACAAAGTTTTTTATTTATTATAATACCTAAGTATAAAGATTAGTTTTTAAGTATAAGTATCTATTGTATAACAAAAAAGGAAGTGAAGCATTGTTTTTTACGAATCGGGTAGGTATATACAAATTGTTGGCAACTTTGTTAAATTTAATTATGAAATCAAATTATTGTAGCTATTAAAATTGTCTAGTTTGGTTCAGACCAGATATGTTCCAGTTTTTACAATAATATCAATAACTCGCACTTTAAAAATGTATTTAACTAACTAATTTCTGTACATTAATTGATTAGTGAGGATTGTATTGGATCTATTCAATAAAAAAATATATTCAGAAATAATTAACAATCACCACCAGAAGTGACAGTTAAATGAAAATTTCTTAGATTGAACTAGGTTTTTATCCGTGGTTTAGATAAATTAGATATTGTAAAAGTTTTGATGTTTAATTTTTGCCCTATATCAGCGAACCCTATATTGGAATATTTTACTATATTTTAAAGTATAAACCGGTATAAACATATTCTATGGAATTAATGTCTGTATTTTTTTTATAACTTCGCTACAAAATAAATATATTTACATGCTTTGTATACATGCCAGACAGTATTTTATATGTACAAATTTATTACACTATAAAAAATTTAAGATACAAAAGCCTTTTGAAATGTAAACCTTTTTTTTTTTGTCAATGAGTTACTTCAATACGTGTTAATAATAATAAACCAATGCTAAAATGGCAGTTAAAAGTTTAATCGTCGAAAAGAGACTCGTGAATCGTGATATCCGTTAAATTAATAAGTAGTTGAGTGGGTATCCATTTATTCGTTTTTAGATATTAATATAATAAAAATATTTTATTCTTTGAAAATATTCAGTGGTTTTCATACATTCAATACTATGATTATAGATGTGACATTAAATAAAGCGAGAAATAAATCAATTAAATAATTTGCTCTATTATTAATCTAGGCGTTTATTTAGCTATTGTTAGCATTCTATTCCATTTATATTTCATTTTTTTTTAATTTATTATAGCATGTATACAATATGTGTATACTACTTAATAGAAATACAGTGTTAGTATAAAGAGCGAAATTGTAATTTGCTTGTAATTAAATATATAGGAAATATATGGAAATAAAATTTAATTGAGGATACTATTATAGATATTTTTTTATTTTAATGTATCTACCCTCACTTTTATTATATAAATCATATTATAAACAGATTTATTTTTAACTGGTTCTCGTCAGTTTGGAGAGCCGCTAGTACGCTACTTAAATTCAATTATTCTTCAGGTACATATCAATATAAACAATGCCAGGATAAGCTGACTTGACACCCGTAGTGAATTCTAGCGAGATGTTTGGATTACGAATTACGGTAGATTAAAATGTTAAAAAGATAGTTACAAAGAAAGAGTGTTATATTGAATATCGGCAAATTTATAAATAACACCCATTCTATCAATATACTCTTAGGCAAGGAGTATAGATGTGGTAGGTGAGCAGCAATTACTATTTTTGATACGTGGTAACAAGATAATTAAAAATAATTAAAGCTTATTTGAATAGATCTACAGAGTGAGGTAATTCAGAGGAATAACTAAACGTATCAAATGGCATTACGAGAGTATGTTCTTCCAGTATTTACTGCTACTGAAAAAAATGTTTATATGGAAAGTAGCGGTAAATAGCGAATAGACCATGCATTTATTCAAAATAGATACTCCAAACTATGCGGTGGTGAACTTGTACTTAATAATCCGTCCAGAGAAAATGTTTACTATTTTATAAAGCATCTTCTTGCCTTTTTCTTTCTCGTGCATTTATAATGATTAATCCCTTTTTCGCACGCCATAGAAAACATTCCGCTTATTTAATTAAGCCAAGCATTGCGAGAAAGAGAGAAACAATGGCAAATACACGAGAAAAAAAAAATAAAAGCAAATGTTTTAGGACATAAGAAACACTTGCTCCGGAAGCACAATTAAATATATCATCTTTGCTAAATATATTTTTAGCTTATTATAAACTAATAGTAGAGATGGAAAAAAAGTGAAATCCTTAGAATCCTTATCCTTGATAGTTGTACACGAAATATAACATGGGCTCAGACTGAGGTAGCGCTATGATAAAACTACGCGTGTGAATGAGATAATGATAATAGCAAGCATTTCTACTGTTATAATTGTCCCATGCTTAACTAATAGATAACCGGAGCTTAAAATCTCACTGCCATGGATAGACGGGCAAAATGTAATCAGAATAATGAAAACCGATTACGATTACATTTTGGGTCATTATTGTTGTTATATTTTTTCTATCTATGTTTTACACCCCAAGGAATCCTCAATTGTACATATATGATATGGCACTATATTATAAATGTAATTACATTTTTGTAATTTACTTTTGTAATATAGCGCCATCTTGCAAAGAAGGCAGTATAACAAAATTTCTGAGCAGTGTGGCTCATTTTCATTTAAGTATATTGTCATAAGCATTGAAAACGTCAAATTTTAAGTCATTAAGGATGGCTCGATCCTTTGCCTGCCTTTTGGCGAATAAACAACAACAACATTAAGTCATTAAGGGCCAACTTCGATTTGTCAAATGTAAAAACAGGTTTATTTAAAAATAATCACGCAATGATTTTGTTGATAAAAATCATTCAATTAAAAAAATAATTTAGTTATTCCAAAAAGTATTGCTGAATACTGAGCAAACATTTTTTAAACCGTTCTATATGATTGTAAACACTAATAATTTGATAGCATTAATACGAATAAACATTTTATAATGTGAACAGTGAAAGTCCCGTTATTTATATCGTGCGTACTGTACTGCTGTCAAAAGTTCAAAACTTATTGCGAAAAGCAGTAGCGAGTGGTAGTGGCTAGCGGTGGACGAGTATCACGTAATCACGTTGAGTCGACGCTCCACACTCCGTCGCATTTCCTTGCGAAAGGCAATCACCATGATGATTGCGTTGTCCGCTGTTCTAGCGGTCTTTGTGGCGGTATGGCTATACTTTGGTTTTCTTTATACACTACCAATCTTTGTCGGGCTAGGAGTTCTTTATTTTATAGTATTCCACCCAAGATGGTGCTATGTTGTTGTAAAAACAATTCCAAGAGATTTAAGGTAAGAGTTAAAATTTGCTTGTCATTATTCCTTTGTATAGTTAAAAATAGGATAGTAAATATTAAAATAGTATTATTGGAACACATTTTTATTTTTTACTGTACATTATGTGTTTTTATTGTGATAAAAAATTGTATTCACTTTCTATTTTTACCATATAAGTAATATATGTAAACCTGCAGTTTGGTTGTGATATAGCTAATATTTATATGTCAGTCTTTTATGTTAACTTATAAACAAACTTATTTTAGTGCATTGTTAACATATATAAAAATACTGTGGGCAACAAGACAGTTCAAATCAAAGAATTGGACTATTCCGGACATTTTTCATACCATTGTTGAGAAACAACCAGATAAACCATGTTTTTTGTTCCAAGATGAAGTTTGGACTTTCAAAGAGGTTTGTATCATTTAACTTATATGGTGAATGTAGTTTTATCACACAAAATTAACCAGTACTTCGCAATGCTAATGATAATAAAGGCTTGTGCAATTAGGTCACTCACTAAGCATTGTCAGAATCTTGCTACAGTAGTTAGTTTCAGCAGATTGTTCGAGATTATAATATGTGATATATTCAATGTAGTTATGTATTATATTATTAGTTGTTTAGACTCACATTTGGTTATTTGAAATATTATATTCTGCCCATAGGAGATGAAATTAAATCTCAACTTATGACCAGATTTCCAATAAAATTAATTAGCACTTTGTCTTGTGTATCTAATGCCCTTGAATCAAAATATTAATTAATATATAGAAATCCTTTATTAATACGGACAAATCCCTTTATGATTTTAATGGAAATATTTGACTATAATAATTATATAAAGATTTTTTATATTTCTAATAAAGTATAATATTTTAGGTGGAAGACTATAGTTTACGAGTCAGTGCTGTGCTGAAACATCAAGGTGTTAAAAAGGGGGACATAATTGGTCTCTTAATTAACAATTGCCCACAGTTGCCAACTATCTGGTTAGGAGCTAGTAGGCTGGGTGGTATTATGCCTTTGATAAACACAAACCAAAGGGGCAGTGCTTTACTTCATTCAATAAATGTGGCTAAATGTAATTATTTAATATTCTCTGAAGATTACTTATCAGGTAAGGTATACATGTAAATTGATATATCTATATAATTAAAATTCGAAAGTAGCCTTGCTTTTATATAAATAAGGAAAATAATGTATTGTTTGTCATCATTATTCTTTACTTCAGTATTATGTTTTTTTTTTGATACCTACATAGATATTAAAAACTGCTTCTTGAGTAATATGTAAAAGCTTATAATACACATTAATGGCTTATTTTAATAAAGTAGTATTTCAATCCACTAGAGTGAAAATATTTTAATAATTATAAATTGTTTTTGTGATGTTTGAAAGTCCTTGTTATAACATTGTATTGTAACTTGTACCTAGATCATTTGGCATGAGGTAATTCAAAGACAAAGTGTTAAAAACATTTTGTCTACAGGTGTCTGATATATTTTCTTTGTTTTAATTCTTTGACCTGACTTAGCATAGATAGTAATTTTTGTCCTAATGACTTTTAAAACATTACAAACATACCTATACTCTTAACTGTATTATATATTATTTGAAAGAATCCAGAACTGCACATTTTGAATGACAAAATGATTATCAAGAGAATTTGAAATTAGTTTAAGGGAACAGTTAGGACCTACCTATGAACATTGAGAAATGCATAACCTCATAATGCCAGTTATTTAGATTTTAAGGATTATTCTATATAACAAGTATCATATGGATAGATTGCAAAAAAAATATTTATTAAAAAAAATATGCTTATATATACATGTTACCTTTATTTTATCTCTGTTGAGGAGGACTTGTGCACATTTTTTTAAATACACTATTGCTCTAACTTTTTATGCCAAAAGATGGCAAACATAGCAACAGCTCACTTAATGGTAACTGTTTGTTGTGTACTGCAAGATCAGAAGTGTTGCCATTGTACTCCCAACCTTGAAGGAAGTTAGAGAATCTAAGGCTGAGGCTTATAGACACTTTTTTGACCTGACTTTGCTCAGGAATTAAGTGCGTTTTAAGTGCTCAAAAACATTTTTGTTATGACATCATATTACATATTTTCTGTACTATATTATGTAATAAAAAATTATATGTACCGTTATAAGTTGTCTATTCTTTTTTATTCTTATTTTTTTTTTACTAAAATGGTTCGCAACCGGGGTCTTTCGCGATAACCAGCGCCACAGACTTCGTCTGTTGCATTGGATTGAGATTGTGGTTGTGGACAGGAGAGTCTATTTCGCCATGTTTATTTCTTCCTATTCTTCTCTTTGGTATTTCTGATTTTATTGTGGCGAAACAAAAGTATTGCATTTCATGTGCGTTCGTGGGCACAAATCATCACTTATAATTATGTGATAATGTGATTATTGGTTGTAGCTATACAGGAAGTGTCAAGTCAGCTAAGTCCGTCATTGAAATTGTATAAACTGACGCATCGTACTTTGAACCCGTCTAATGACAAGGAGTCAGGAACGGCCGACGGTTTCGCTGATTTTACTAACTTATTGGAGACCACGCCACCTGCTAGCTGGACACTTGCTAACGGAGATGGATTCGAAGGAAAACTACTTTACATATATACCTCTGGAACTACAGGGCTTCCTAAAGCCGCCGTTATTTCTAATGCCAGGTATGTTAAAGTTATTTTTTTATAATAACTAGTGTACAACCGAAGGTCGATTGCTGGCTGAAGCCAGAAGCGATTAATCAGTCCTCACCACAAACACTACCTGAAGCCAAAGGCTTAAAAATCCTAAGAAATTTAGTTTAAGGTTGAATAAATATGAATAATATACTGATTTTTATTTTTTTTATTAATAGTTTATGTTAACTTTAACAAAAAAAACTTGTAGATGTGAATAAAATTACATTGCAACTCTCAAAGTAATACATTTACACAAATCAAAGACGTAATCGATTGGGTAATGTGATTAAATCCTTCAGTAGTCTCTAGCTCCTCGGTATAGAGCTAACAGCTGGTTTGAAATTTGGGCGGTCAAATAAGATTAAAGCGAAAACGGCTACTAAAAAATTAGGTGTTCTTTTTAAGGTTTGGCGGGACTTTACACCATCGCAACTTTTTTATTTGTATCAGGCACAGTTGCGAACAGGTGGGGAATACAGTTATCACCTGGGACGGATCCGCTAAATATCAATTGGCCGCTCTAGACTCAATTGATTGTAGGGCCCGTAGACTTGTGAGCTATGACTCTTTGAGTCAGGCTAAAATACAGAATATCGAGCATCGACGTAAACTCGCCTGCATCACCGTCTCTTATCAGTTGCACAATAGTGTTCTCAGGAGCTACATTCTTAATTCCATCATCATAAAACCACTACACGTCGTATCAGATATCTTCTGTATGTGGATATAACCACGAAAAGATCACTCTTACATCGTCATTCGAACAGCTGATGAGTGAATTACGCTTCAGGGACTGTATTTCCACGTTCTTATGACTTGGAAGCCTTTAAGAAGAGTTAATAGGCATTTGTTGGGCGGAAGCGGTCCATCGTCAGAATGATTTCACTTTTCGACCAGGTGGGGATTGAGATCATGGATACTCCTGTAAATCATTAAAAAAATACTTGAAGTGTACACCATAAGTTGCAATAATCATAAGTGTATCATAACGAGAGCGTGCTAGCTGCTCATTATTTTAATACTACACTTACATCTTACTGACTAGAGTATAGGAACAAGTCTGTACTTAAGTTAATTTATTTTCATGAGAGCAAACCGCTTGTGATTACTATATCTGTACACTGAATATTTTCAAATAATCTATGTTATATCCTGTTTTACTATTAAATGTTAGACTTGAACACGTATTTTAATGTGATGTTTTGGTTTATTTATAAACATTATTAAAAATAAGAAAATATTGCGACGTCAATGAATTCTCGTCATTTTTCATCAAGTGCGCTGTAGTTACGTTGTCGAGCCAGTATACAAAAACAAATAAAAAATACATTATACATACAAACAAAATACATACTAAATAAAAAATATATCGTATATTGCAACTAAAACTATATGTAATATAAACATAGTGGATATAAACGTTACAATTAAAATATGTTTGCATACGCCGAACTGGATATAGCGTGATGTTGTCTTACAGATTCGTGTTCATGACCGCGGGTTTACACTATTTCCGATTAAACAGCTCGGATGTAATCTATTGCCCTCTGCCACTGTACCACACGGCCGGCGGCGTGATAAGCGTTGGGCAAGCGTTCGTCCTAGGCTGCACTGTCATACTGAAGGCAAAGTTTTCCGCCTCTCAATACTTCCCTGACTGTGTAAAGTACAAGGCCACGGTAAGTTTTTATACTTGAGCATTCGACCGTAATGTAAATAATAAGATATTTCTATGAATTTTATGTTTTTAAATTTGTTATTTTTACATGACGTCGAAAATTGAAGTACTTTTTGTATTTATCAGTTTTTTTTTTAATTAATTTATTATCATTTACAAAAATCATTGTTACATTTTTTTTAATATAGCATAAAGAAACCACTAAGGTTTGAACTAGGGATGTAACGGAGGCAGTTTTATCGGAACCGAAGTCGGAGTCGGAGTTTTTAAATTTGATTTATCGGAGTCGGAGGCAACGTCAGTCACAAGTTACGGCAGAATAAAATAGTTTTATTAAGGGACAAATAAAAACATTATTCAGTGAACCTTTTTAATTAGAAAGTGATAAATTTACAAATACACAGACAATAAAAATTGCTGTTTCTCATTAACATTTTCATAGTACTGTGAGAAAGCGATTACCTGAGCTACTGGTCGCGTAGTCCACGACATTTTAGCGCAAAGTGGATAAAACCACTATTGTATGTCTGCTCACATAGCGTGATAGCTTGAAGATATGTTATTTATTATATCTTAAATTTGATCCCATTTTAATATGGTGCAGGATTGATACATGTTTTCGAAAGTATAAGCCAGAACTTTTGAATTGACAACAGCATAATCCATTTCCCTCTACATCTCCCTCGTGTGTAGACAGATGTTGAGAATCGAGACTGTTTCCAAGCGTATATCAGGTTTTTTTTTTTATAGCCCGGTGGATATTGTTGACAGACCTCAGGGAGCTTTTTGGTTGTCGGACTTGCACCGACTAAAACCCCCGGGGTCACACAGCGCTCTCGCCTGGATAAGTTGGGCGGCACGCTCCCTCAAGCGCATCGCCGGCGTATATCAAGTTGGGTCAACACAACCCAACACAACAGAACACAACCTAACTTGGGCAAATAAAACCTGTTGTTCACAAAGTGTTGGATATATCAGAAACCGTTATCCTCCAGTGAACATTGTCCAGTGAACAAATTAAATCAAATTTGCTTTAGGGTTGTTTTTGTGTTAATTTCTATTTTACTTAATTTAATGTAAATGTAAAATAAAAAAAACCTTTTAGTAATAAATTTAAATGTACATTTAGTTTTAAATTTAATAATTTAATCATATTTTTTTAATTTAAATTTTAAAAAATGTCTTCTACAAATTAAGTAGCACTGATTGTTTGATTAATTGATATTATGTTTCAATAACATATAAAGTAAAATCAAATGAATTGACTGCAACAGTGGTGGTGACCTCCGATGAATACCTCCGATTAAAAAGTTTCGTTATCGGAGTCGGAGTCGAAGCTCCGTAACATCCCTGGTTTGAACGTATGCTATTTACAAACAGTCCACATTTAGAGTCGCAATTAATGTATGGAACTACGTAAACACATTTCGATTAAGGTGGTCACTATTAATGAGGTCCAAAAAATGTTTTTTTAATCTTTGTTTCACATTTTTAACTGAGATATTTTCTCGCAAATTTGAGGGTAATTCATTGATTAGTCGCGGGATCAAAAAGGAGGTAGTTCTTTCCCCATACACGTTTGTTGCACGACTCGTGCACAGCTGCTCACGTGAAACGGCACGGGTATATATCGGATGATTTATTTTATTATCCTCCAAATCAATTTTTTTTTCTTTTAACAACATATACCTTACTTTGGCATGTACAGGTAGAAGTTTACAATAATTAAAGAGCCCATTATTGTCGGCTGTAAATTGAAGGTTAATATTGTGTGGTACTATACTTTTTAGAATTTTTAACTGTAATTTGTATATTAAATTGAGATACGTTTTATATGTTCGACCATAACTGGCAAGACCATATTGCACGTAGGATTCAGCTAGCGAGTGATATAGCATTATTCTCACTTTAAAGGGGGGTTCTCTTCTTTAGTATTATTATATTGGCAAGTTAATTCTATTGTTTCTATTTTTGTATAATTATTTCTAAATGCGCTTATGCTCCTGGTCACTTTGGGCACGACATGGAAGCGCAAAGTGAATACAGCTGTTAAAGTACATCTTCTTATCCCGAAAAAATAAAAAATTGCGTAACCAAAGGCATGCGCTTATTCAGTCAGCTCTTCCAAAGTTTTATCATGTGGACGTCCTCATTGCCAATTCTGTACCGTAATAATTGGCTGCGTATGTCGCAAAGCACAGTATAATAATATCACATATCATTCAAATTGTGAATACACGCGAATAAATTTGTAGTTTGAAGTTAGTGTAATAACATACAAGATTTTATAACGTATAATTTTTGCTTCTAAGTTATATTCTTTTGTTGACAGGCAGCGCATTACATTGGAGAGATGTGCCGATATATTCTCGCCACTCCACCTTCCCCTGCCGACACGCAGCATACCGTTCGTGTTATATATGGCAATGGTTTACGGCCTCAGGTAACAAATAGTTTTAAGGGCAGACATTTTTTTCGTGAAAAGAAATTGTCACCAGCAATCAGTAATGTAGGAATACGGGTGCTAGCATCCGAATCATATCTTTACACACATGTAAAGGTCACGAACATCAACGTGAATGTGACGCTTTAATATATATAAAACATAAACTTTTTTATAGTGGTAGGGCGATTGCCCAAACTGGGTCATGACCGCAGTACACAAGTGTAAAGACCGTCATAGTGATTCGCTTTCGATTTAAGCGATTCGCTGGTCTGTCGCGTTTCGGGATCAGCTTGTGTATATCCAGTAACTCGTATACCCAGAGACCTTCAGTCGTGGTACATGAGAGCCGATATGATGGAGATGGATATTTATCATTTCATGGGCGCTTTTGTTTTTAGACTACACGGTACTTACCATCAGGTGCACTGTAGTCACTAAGTCGAGCCAGTTTAAAAAGAAACTAAAAAATAATATTGGTGTAAGGTTTCAAAATACACTTTTTTGGTTTATAACACGTCGACGATTTATATTCGATACCCGTATTCGGTAAAACATACTCTGGTTAGCGATAACTAGTACCCACCTACTTGTTTGAAAATTATAATACAATGGTCACAAACTTGATCGTTGAATTAATAACTTAATTTACTTTAGAGGCATAAACAATGAGGGATCACAGTCTAGTTTGTAAGACCTTGGAATAATACTTTATCTGTATATTATAAAAACATTTTTTTTTTCTTTTTTCCAGATTTGGGCAGATTTCGTGAAAAGGTTTAATATAAAATATGTAATAGAATTCTACGGCGCAACTGAAGGAAATGCTAATATAGGTAAAGGAGGAATCTATCTATAATTCGTATTGGTTAGATTAGTTACTTTTAAATTTCTTGTGACAGCTATCTTTTGTAGAAAAAAAAATAATTAACTATATCGTCGGGTGAAAGGCTATTTGGTTGAAGCGACATTTTTTGGTGATATAGTAATATATATATTTTTGGAATCGGTAAAAAACGCTGATTCCGAATATATATATATATATATCGACGCTTGAAAGGCAATCATGACTAAGCGACAAAAATCCGTAAAATGAGTTATACCATCCGAACCGCCAGATTTTTCTGCGTCGTTTTAACAATTATGAATAGCTATAAAAAATGATTTATATGAGTGTTAACATCGTTATAATCGAACAATTAGGATTTTTTTTATATTTTTTTTAATATAATTTTGAACTTTAAATCACTCTCCTGTAAAGTTTACTCCATGTCGCTTAGTCAATATTGCCTTTCAAGCGTCGATATATATATTACTTACTATATCACCAAAAAATGTCGCTTAAACCAAATAGCCTGTAGCAACTGCGCGAATGCTGTAAGGCACGCGGGGCTGCGACGAGAGGGGTGTGTGGCAACCATCCACGCGGCTGCCTACAGTTTCAGCGCTCGCGCCGACAGTGTCGTATATACTAGCCAAGAGATCGTACGCGTCAGTCTGCCTTGTACACCGTGCAATACAAGTTGTACCGAAATTATAATCTAGTTTCATTTTCATTAATAATAGCATTGGGGCTAGTGCAGCACCCCAAAAGCCTTTCACCCCTCGATATGTATAATGCAGACTGCTTAACCTTGTTTTGTAATAGCCGACCGATTGAATTAAAGTTACCGAACTCGCTTGCTATACTAGTGCATATTTTTTTTTAATTATTAGTGTGTATGAGCCTCGAAGCGATATAATAATTTACACTTTACAAGCAAGTATGATGAAAAAATGCATTAAATACATAAACCAATATATTTGCTAAATAATAATAAACAAAACACATTAAAACCTGTACGTTGTTTCGATACAGGCGAACGCGGCAACTAGTAGATGAAAATATCGATTCGATTTATATTATATTCATATGATAATACGTTCATCGTTACGCAATAGCCCTTTCGGGGTGAACTGATAATTATTGGTGACTATCCATTTTGTTCTCATATGTCGTGCGTAACGTGACCAGTAGCGCAGCTGATTGTCGTTCTCAGGGTACTTATACTTGACATATCGAGGTGTATTATTATTCTATTAAGATATCGAGGAGTGAATGGCTATTTGGTTTAAGCGAAATTTTTTGGTGATATAGTAATATGTATAATATACGAGTATATTCGGAATTTTTTACCGATTCCAATTAATTGTCGTGTAAACCAAATAGCCATTCACTCCTCGATATCTTAATAGATAAAAAATAATTTAATTAGGAATTCCTCACGATTCACAATGTCTTTCTTTACCGGCGAGCATGCGGTGCGTGAATCCGTATCTAATCTGGAAAAGATCAGACGTACGTGCCGGGATTCGAATCTACGACCACTCGCGGTGGCACGCATGAATACCGGTCCTTTATCCACTAGATTATGCCTTTTAAATACTAAGGTAAGCTAATTAAAATTTCAGTAAACACAGACGGAACCCCCGGTGCCATAGGCTTTGTGTCGCGGATCTTCCCAAGCGTTTACCCCATCGCTATCATCAAGGTAGATCAAGATACCGGCGAACCCATACGAGATTCGCAAGGACTATGTCAGGTAATTTGAAACTGATCTGACTGGCTTAGATGATAGAGCGATTATCCGAACTAAGCTGTGACCTAGTTCACGAGTGCAATATCGTTATAGTGATTCGCTTCGGCCTGTAACGTTTCAGGATCAGTTTGTGTACCTCCAATTTTTATATAGGAAATTCAGGTTGAAATTTACAGACGCTCTTTTGACATTGCGTAGAATTCACTCAAGCATTACAATGTAAAATGTACATTACTCAATTAATATCGAAGGATATGATAAGTGACACATTTTGTAAGATTTCTGTTGGCTCTGCGAATACTTACGCTATACTCAAGTTTCTATTATGTATTCAGTTTTCGGTCAAAGACCTATTTATTTTCTGAGCACTTTGCTAAGCTATGTCAAAGTACCGTATATAAATCTTAGCCTAAGTCATGGTATACAAATATGTGGCTCGGCATGTCGATTGCAATTGTCAATTGATTCTCGTCCCATGATAGTCGCTGCTGTTCTTAGACTATAGTGCACTTACCATCGGATACAATCTAGTCACTTTGTGGAGCCAGTGTAAAAACAAATGTAGTACTTACATGAATAAATAGAATTTAGTACTGTACCTTTAATACTGTTATACTTTAATTTTAAATATAACAGCTACCGCGCTATAGCTATAACAGTTACACGGGTAGAAACGACTTCGTGAATCCTTGCCGCTTGTGTGTAAATTACATATCAAGGACGTAAAGAATTAGGTGTTTCACCCCTTAGCGTCTTATTATATGGAAATTTCCGTAATTCAGTTGGCAGCACCCGATGAACCAGGAGCCTTCATCGGCAAGATTCAGGAGAACAATCCAGGGAGACAGTTTCTCGGGTATGTTGATAAGTCGGCCTCCGAGAAGAAAATCGTTAGAGACGTGTTCAAACATGGAGATGCCGCTTTCATTTCGGGTAATTCGTAGCTGATTCGTGCATATTTTTAATTTACATTTAATTTCATTTAATATATATTTCATATTTTTATTAATTCCATATTTCATGCTAGACTTTTAATAACGTAAGTGATGTCATTCGGTAAAAAATAATTATATTCGTATCGATAATAATATAGCCTACTCGTAAACATGGATGACCAAAATGTAATCAGATTAATGAAAAACGATTACGATTACATTTTGCGTTTTTCATCATTACTATGACTGCATTTTGCTCATCTGTTTTAAACAGTACGGAATCCTCAATTGCATACACATTTATGACTCCTTAACGTTTTGTAGGGATTTCATCATGATTACAGAGTAAAAAAATTAAAATTACAACTACATTTTGTAATCGTTAATCATTCATTAGATTATATTTTACTCATTTTTGCTTGTAAATATATATTGAGTTGAAAACCTTAAATTAAATATAATTTTAAATATTCAACATATTACAAATTATAATTTATTATAAATACAATGAACCGTAATTCTAAAATCCCATGAATGAACTTGAATATTTGTTAAGTTGTAAAAAAAACCTTTTCCCGAACAGTAATACATTATTTTAATGAATTTACTTATAATTAAGAATGATAGAAGAATTTGAATATGTTTAAAGAGTTGTTAATAACTTAAGGTTAAATACATTGAAAAAATACCAATATTATTGATATTAATATTTATCAAATAAAAATATATCTATTTTTTTTAAATCAAAGAAAATTTGTGTGATGTAGTGTCTGAGGCGTACATCTACAACGCGAGTATGGTGTCGCTATCTCCACATTTAAAGTACTGGAATATATAACTCTCTTTCTTTTCCTCTCTACGTCGTAGGCTTGTTTTTTTCATGTAACGTAAAGCGCCTAAATCTTCATCTTCCTTATACTTTTACTTTCTAATGACATCTAAAATATTAATTTTATAATTTTGACATTTAAAAACTGGAACAATTCGAAAAGGTATTGTAAAAACTTACTCTCTGTCCTCAGGTGATATCCTGGTGGCGGACGAGCTCGGATACCTGTACTTCCGCGACCGCACCGGCGACACGTTCCGGTGGCGCGGGGAGAATGTCTCCACCACTGAGGTCGAAGCGGCCATCTCCAGATTCGCTGACCACAGGGATGCCGTCGTGTACGGTGTACTGGTAAGTTATAAACTGTTATCGCTCCTCCGCCGAGTCATTTAGAATCGACAAATATGAATGATTTAGGGCCATAGTTGTTATCATTATATTGATGCTAATTCAACTTTGCGAATATATAACTTATACTTAAATGCCTATTGTACACAATAACAACAAATAAAAATGTAAAGAATTACATAAGAAATCATAAAGAAATTCGCTTCTACATTCATTATGCGAACAGCTAAGGAGTGGAATATGCTTCTAGGAACCATATTTCCATGGTCTTATGACCTGGGAGTCTTTCATAGAAGAGTGAATAGGCATTTGTTGGGCGGTCGAGGTTCATCATCGAACTCATTTTCACCTTCCACCAGGTGTAATTGAGGTCAAGCGTTCGCCTATAAATTAATAATAACGAAATAGTTCAAGGCTCGTTTTCCCTTCGTACTTTATCCTGGCTTAAGACAGGCAACATACTTACTTCATATTTGTTATTCATTCATTCATGTGAGTAATTGTCTCTAAATGTATTGACTATAATTTATTTTGTTTTAATGGAAATATTAAAATATATCACTATTTTTACATATTTGGGATTAGAATCGAATACTGAATATGTCACTCGTCTATCTTCAGTTCTTTGTTAATGTCGGACCTATTCTATGATAAAAAGTTTTAGGAAAGTCAAAGTAGCGTCTAATGATCTTAGTCTTACATTCGTGTGATCGGCATTGACCGACCATTGTGGTGTGTGTCATATGTGTTTAGAATAATCGATCGAGAATCGCGTAAGGAAACTGAGTATTAAAGGTTGGCAGGACGGCCTACGGCTTTCCCAGAGAGGAAGCTTGAATAAAGCTGTTCGCTCCTCGGGCCACTGGACGAATTTGGTTCCCCAGCCTTGGGTGGAGTGATTACGAGGGACACCCCGGGGGTTTTTAGTCAGTAGGTGTCAGACACACCGGGGTCGCTGCCCTGACAGTGGTGTTGATGGTCCTATGTAAGATTCTCTCCCGGCTTACCAAAAAAGGGGCAGGGGTGTCTAGAGCTAAGCTAAATAAATTATGTTTTTAAATCAGGTGCCAAATGCAGAAGGTCGCGCGGGCATGTGCGGTATTGTAGACGCCCAGGGCACTCTCGACCTCAACAAGCTGTACCAGGAACTGACGAGAGAGCTGCCGGTGTACGCGAGACCAATGTTTATGCGCGTCATGCAAAGCGTCGATATGACTGGTAACAATAATCGATTTATTATCGAGATGAATCCCTATTGGAGTAGGCAAAGGAAATAGAACGCTACTTCTCTCTCTTTTGCAAACCTCTTTTGCTTTCTGAACACTCATTAATCCCTGCATCCACACTTGCCGATTTCGCGTACTTTTGGCACCACCCTCCTCCATCAGAACTCTTTTTATTTGGTCTGTGGAGGTAAGTTTCGCTCGGCCTCTAATTCATTTTCTAAACTGCAGGTAGATTCAAGATGAAAAAGACGGACCTACAAAAAGAGGGATTCGACCCGACTCTGGTGAAAAACGACAAACTATATTACTTAGATCTCAAGTTAGGTCAATACATCCCTTTGGGCCCGGAGGAGTATAAGAAAATCAATAGTGGCGCAATAAGGCTGTGATGTTTTTATTAAGGTGTACTGGTTGTTATAAATACGCAAATTCCGAATATTTATTAAAACTATCTCCTTATTCCAATCTGAATATCAATATTCTATATTCTCCACTAATCTAGATCTTATAAAATTCCAATTTTAATTTAGGGTATTATTTTAATTTAATGTGGTAAACGGTATTAGGGGGCTGGACTGTTAAAAATAATGTTTTAAGAGTAGGTGTACTTTTTCTCTTTCTTGCTTAGTGCCAATAGTTCTGTATTTTTACTACTTTATTGTATTAATTACAGAAATTAGTGTTGCTAGATTTCATCGGTTTTAAATCACTAGAATAGTTTATTAAATACGCTATCATTTCGGAGATAACTTAATTGCTTTCAACAGTTGGAAGAATATTAAGTTATCAGTGGCATAATATTAAGTCATTCCAGGATAGACAGACCCCATTGCTCGATATAAATTCATACAATTTTCGAATTAATTGATTTATCTGTATATTATTTTAACTCTATACTTAGATACTCTTTGCTTGCCGGCTGAGCAAATTAAGTGTTCGCCCTCCCGTCCGGTTTTATTTTGAAGGCCTTTCTCGGTCGCCAACGTAACAAAGATAAAAAACTCTCTGCTCGTCCCAAAAATGATATGGCATGACGATACAATATAACTAAACTTTTGTATAAAGCAATAGATAAAAATATAAGTAACGAAAATTATTACAAATAATTAATGCATCAAGGTAAATTTGTGAAAAAACAGATATGCGTGTATCGATTCATCTAGAAGACAATGGCCGATAAAGAGAAGACTTTCTAGACTACTAGCACACTAGTAGAGCGTGTGTACACAGTACCCGCTTCAGTACAGAGTATTGAGTTGCCAAAATATTACACTACTCCAAACAAGCGGTGTATGTGTACGTGTCCACTGGCTGTCAGTCACGTACGTACCGAAACCCAGCCAGCACAGCCAGTGCCAGTGGACACATTAAGGGCTGTGCAAAGCATACGATATTTTTGTTTCACACTTATACCTCTATCCTGAATAGTCCTCAAATTATTATAGAATGTAAGTTATTCTCGACGTATATTTGTTGACAAAAATATTATAATACTTGATTAACCAGTTTGATGGTTTATAGACAAGAACAGAATTATATAAAGTGATGCGGAAAAATCATCTTGCAAGATCAAAAGAAACGTTATATTTTTAATATTCGATTTTAAGGTCCATGTAATGGATTTGTTTAATTTTAATCACAACTCTTACAATTTCGACTAACGACATAATAATATAATATTAAAATTAAATAAAACACGACATATACAACGTAAAGTCGATTATTAAATTAAATTGTGACTTATTAAGTGTTGTGTTTTGCTGAACTAGCGAGTATTGGTGATGGAATTGTGTACTTAGTTAAGTGTTAATTGCTTATTAAGCAAAAATATGTCACACTGATGTCAAGTATTAATACATAATGAAACCTGAAAGAAATTTTTAAGTGTTTGTTTTGCAGGTGAATGTAATAGGTATGTAAAATAGAAATCATGTCCCCTTGCCTTATAATAGTAAGCATTTCAGTCGCAAATTTTTAAGACTGATGATGAAATCTGCGCATTTTTATGTTGTTATTTGTTAATGTTCTTTAGATTTAAGATGTTTTAATTATTGTATGGGTTTTGTAGGAAATTATTTTAAATAAATGTTTATTTTTATAATATATTTTTATTTTATATATATCGCCCGTTATTCACAAATACATAATCCTATTTATTTCTCGGCATATCATATTCTTGACGCTACAAGTTTAGTCAAGGTATCTTAAAAGTGCTTTTCGTTTATAATTTTCTATGTATCACTATTTGGAAGAGTAAAATTGAAAGTTTTATATTTTTATGATTCAATTACAATATTTATTTTTAACAATAAATATAAAAATTATCATAATTTTATTTTTGTAATAACTACATATAATGAATAATTAATTGTTATTTCATTTGAACTACGATGTAGAAACTGACACATGAATAATAACTATAAATAATGGCGAGTGTTAATCAACAGAAAAAAATCACTAAACACAAAAAAATTAATAATTAATTTATCTAATTGTATGCTTATAACAAAAAGTAATGAATTATAGACGTGAGTATTATAAACTTTTTATAACACAATTATCATAAAAATTAAGTGTTAAAAACTTCAGCATATTTTGAATGTGGAAGGGGATAAAATATGAAATGTCACGATTGTGCGCGGCGCGCTCTGTATTGTGGAAATTGATGAGGTGATCGGATCCGAGAGCCAGTAATGTACTCTGTGGAGCCAGTGCCGTCCGTGTGTTGATCAGCTGTTGCCGCGCATGTGCAGCTGTCGTCGAGGGGGCCCGTCGTCGACGCGGACCCTCGCGATTCCGTCGCGTCTCGCCGCTCGCAGGTCGCGGCTCGCGTCCTTCCCGCATTTAACCCAAACGGTTCGGTGTAAATGGACGCGCACGTACAGAGAACTGTAAACGCGTAGTTATATTCGGGCAGTCGGCGCGTGGCCTAGTGGGCTCCTCGCCAGGATGGACGCGTTGTTGGCAGCGCTCGTTGCGATGATGGCAGTGGCCGCCGCCATGGCCGCCGTGCTCAGCACGCTCTCTAAGGCTGCTATATTCGCTATCCTTGCGGTCGCACCCTGTCTTTACCGATACAGGAAACATATTTATGTGATCATCAAAACCTTGCGGCGGGATTTTAAGTAAGTGTATTTTATATTACGTACCGATTTCTTACATAATATTGTAATAATTGAACGAGTAAATACTTGAAGGCGCTATTTTCCTCCTTGTTATCAGACTATGTGAATTACTGGAGGTTCAACAATAGTTGTTGCTGTAAAACGTATTGGCTATTGTTTATAATATTAATGGTTTCCAATCGATATAATCATTGTTATACTTACGACCTGTGAAATATTTTTACTAATGTTAAAGAGTTCACCAATTTGATACGCGCGTATAATTACAAACACCCGATCCTCGTAAATAAATTTAAGTTCATGATTAAATGACAGTATATTTTAAAGCTATACTATACGTGTATTGATTAGATGTTTATGATTAGAATTCTCACACCCATATACAAAGGATTTGGTTATAACATGGTTCGATATGGGGTCCTCGATAAGCTGCTACGTTATGAGAATATAAAATATTTTAATAATCGAGCTAATTGTAGGTTCATTGACGTAGACAATTACATTGTTATGCTTTGCATGAGTTCAAACTAACATTATTTTATGAGACAACAATTCAATTTTTGTAACGTAGGTATTCAAAGGACCCCTTTAGTTTTAAATAAACCAAATACTTGAAAAGTGAAATGATATCTAGATAATTTTGAATCTTCTCTAACAACAGTAGTATCGTTTGCAAGAATTAGGTAAACATAAATAGTTTTATGTTCTAATATTTGTTCGATTACATAATTACAATGAGTAAAAACATGAAACGTAGTTTAACGAAATTTACTTTGCACATAGAGAACAAGGTTGCTTGGGGTATATTTCTTATAGGTAGAAAAATTAATAAAGTTGATATTAAAATATATTCAGCCCTGTTCTTATTTTTTTAATAAAATATTAGATACTTTAAAACAAGCAATTTTTTAAATTCAAAATATTTATACATTCATTTATAAGAAACCTAAATGGAAATCCATGAAAGTTTGATTTGTAGTTTTAAGTAGTTATGGAAAGATTTTCTTTTGTCGTTTTTAAATTAAGCGAAATAACTCCTTCCATACGAAAATAGAAAAATATTTTGTGAAATGTTCATGTAACTGTTCCTAAGATGAAAAATGTATCGAACAAAGATTATACGTGTGTATTGAATTATACAGGCTAAAATATCACTGACACTTACGTATATCTGCAAATATAAATTATGATTGTATCTTAAATTTACAGTAGGTGCAAACCTTTACCGTAAACTTGTACTCGCATGTGTGAGTACTGGTGACAATCACGAATAAAGACATTCTTCGTGTCCTGATGATTAGACTGATCTACACTCTTTTAATCTACAGGGCATTAAACTCTGATGATATGCAATATGTATTTATTTGTCAAATAATACGTTGTGCGCATGAATTACTTCTTATAGGGTATCGAGATAAATAAAAATTATTTTAATAAGCTACATGTAATTGATTAATCCATTGTCAGAACCTGAGGATGTGCTTTATTTAAAATTAACAGTAAACTATATTACATTAGGAATTAAGAGGACAGCAGCGGGAAACCGTATCGAGGCAAACCTCCTGACGGTGGCGTTAATTTCCGTCCAACAACTATTATTGAGAACGAATTAAATATTGAATTTTACTAAATAAACGGTATTAGAACACTACCGGATTTTATAATTATGTATTATTTGACCCTAATGGTAACTACATACTTGTTAAGGAGCTTAGTTTTTCAATAATAATATATAAGGAAACAAAACCGTTTGTCCAAATGTATTAAGTTAGTAGTTATTTCCTTAAGAGATTCATTACTTATAGCTGTAGTATTCAAATCCGGTAAATTGAAAGCGTTATCCTAGTCGATTTTAAACGTTTTTTTTTTATAACTCCTTTTTGTAATGCAGCCCTGACATATTACGGTCCATATAAAAATAAGATGTATTGTAGATAATTGTAACGATGCAACTACTGTGCTTTTTTAGGCTAATAGGCTACAAAAACCTTGTTAATTGTATATATTAAATGCCATAATGATATGCCGACGCAAGCTATTACGAACTATGTCACACGCGCTGTGTAAAGCCAATGTAAACAATATTATATCGTACAAATAATGTCATCGCGTGAAAAATAATAAAACATTCGACAAAGGCGGAGCAACGAATTTTTGGCGCGTTGAATTTTTCACCAGTGTGTGTCTATGATTCCAATCATTACAGAATTTGCAACATAAGAATCGCGGGGTGAAAATTCACATTAAAGCCTCTAAGCCATGAACATTTATTCGCATTTTTATGTTTACATAGAATAAATTGAAGGCACTATTTCTGTCTATGTGTTCATTTGCAATTTCTGTGTCATAAAAAAAACTAACAAAATCCAGTAAATACTTCAGATTTTTTAAATTTAATTATGTGGTCTATAACTGAAAATCTAGAATTAGAGACTGAAGGGCAACTATTTTAAAACTGCGTCAGAGCCAGCTGCTAGTCTATGAAATTTCAGAAAACCTATTCCATGAACGAAGTATGAACAGATTACAGATAGGACAAATATGTAAATGAGGTTTCCTATTGTAATTCATTTTATTGATGGATTATCCTAATAGAAAAAGGGTCTATTCTCATATATTCATTAGGTTTTTTGCTTTGTTATTAATGGTAGCGGTCCATTGAAAGAGTAGTTTTTCTTTAAGCTTATACATATAATTGATTGGAACGTCGTATCTTGTAAGACGTTCTGTAAATTCTACGTTGCCCTTGCGTAGAAGGTCATGTTTGTCTTCATTTAATTATTGGATTACTGTACTACGCACTCCAGACTGTTGCGCTACTGCCGTCTAACCAGCCACCTAGCAGAAAAATTATCTATGGCTTCTACATAAAAAATGCGTTAGAAACGTATTTATACGTCATGAGCGTAATTTATTGCTGTTTTATTATATAACGTAAAAGGTTAACGTATGCATACAAATAAAACAAATTGATAATTGATTGTTTTTTTTTGGCTCAATAAACTTTTTCTTTCTTTTCTTATAAACATTTATATTTAATACAAGAATTATATCCAATAATTGACATCAATATGGAATTATTTGTAATTACAATTCTAGCCAACTTAATTTACACTAACAAGGTTGGCAGGAAAGTTAGATTAATATTCTTGAAGAAAGTTCTACACGGAATAGCAATACCTACGTATAATTAATTTAACTGAAGTAATCTTATTAACGACGCAATAGTATATAGTATTAAGTTTTAACTTGTTTATATTTGTTTATTATTTGTTGTTAATTTTCTGTTTTGTATGTTGGCGACATAGTCGCATATGCGACTAAGCCTTAAATAAAGATGAAATAAAATTATTTAATGTTAATCTATACTAATATTATAAAGCTGAAGAGTTTGTTTCTTTGTTAGTTTGTTTGAACGCGCTAATCTCAGGAACTACTGGTTCGAATTGAAAATGTGAAAAAAACGGGGAAAATTATTCATCCTTGAAGGCTTCCATTGCGTGCGCTGCGAAAACGGTACAAGATGAAAAAAGAAAGAAATGAAAGAATTAAAGAAACGAAATGAACGGATGTATGAAAGAATTATTCCTCTTGAAATGATCTAAAAAAATGTCCATGTCCGTCAATGTTGTGTTCGGTTGTGTTGTGTTGTGTTCCGTTATGTTCGGTTGTGTTGTGTTCGGTTGTATTCGGTTGTGTTCGGTTGTGTTGTGTTGTGTTCGGTTCTGTTCGGTTCTGTTACGTTGTGTTCGGTTCTGTTTGGTTGTGTTCGGTTCTGTTCGGTTATGTTTGGTTGTGTTCGGTTAGGTTCGGTTGTGTTGTGTTGTGTTCGGTTCTGTTCGGTTGTGTTGTGTTCGGTTCTGTTCGGTTGTGTTCGGTTCTGTTACGTTGTGTTCGGTTCTGTTCGGTTATGTTTGGTTGTGTTCGGTTAGGTTCGGTTGTGTTGTGTTGTGTTCGGTTCTGTTCGGTTGTGTTGTGTTGGGTTGTGTTCGGTTGTGTTCGGTTCTGTTCGGTTGTGTTCGGTTGTGTTGTGTTGTGTTCGGTTGTGTTGTGTTCGGTTGTGTTCGGTTATGTTGTGTTGTGTTCGGTTCTGTTCGGTTGTGTTGTGTTGTGTTCGGTTCTGTTCGGTTGTGTTGTGTTGGGTTGTGTTCGGTTCTGTTCGGTTTTGTTCGGTTGTGTTGTGTTGTGTTCGGTTGTGTTGTGTTCGGTTGTGTTGTGTTCGGTTCTGTTCGGTTGTGTTCGGTTCTGTTTGGTTCTGTTCGGTTATGTTCGATTGTGTTCGGTTGTGTTGTGTTGTGTTCGGTTCTGTTCGGTTGTGTTGTGTTGTGTTCGGTTCTGTTCGGTTGTGTTGTGTTGTGGTCGGTTAGGTTCGGTTGTGTTTGATTGTGTTGTGTTCGGTTCTGTTCGGTTGTGTTGTGTTGGGTTGTGTTCGGTTCTGTTCGGTTGTGTTGTGTTGTGTTCGGTTGTGTTGTGTTGTGTTCGGTTCTGTTCGGTTGTGTTGTGTTGTGTTGTGTTCGGTTCTGTTCGGTTATGTTCAGTTGTGTTCGGTTCTGTTCGGTTGTGTTGTGTTGTGTTCGGTTGTGTTGTGTTCGGTTGTGTTGTGTTGTGTTCGGTTCTGTTCGGTTGTGTTGTGTTGTGTTGTGTTCGGTTCTGTTCGGTTGTGTTTGGTTCTGTTCGGTTGTGTTCGGTTCTGTTTGGTTCTGTTCGGTTATGTTCGGTTATGTTCGGTTGTGTTCGGTTCTGTTCGGTTGTGTTGTGTTCGGTTATGTTCGGTTGTGTTCGGTTGTGTTCGGTTATGTTCAGTTGTGTTCGGTGTAAAATAGTCATAAATAGCGAGCAAAACACGATACAGAAATTAAACGATGCACACAGTTCGGCAGTCAATTTAATAGAGAAAAAAGTCATAGACTATATTATAAACAATGACACAAACAATACCACAGACAATCAAAACTCAGTTATAATAAATATATTTATCTATCATAAAAAGAAAAATTAAAATATAAATTAATGTGTTCAACATACTCCCAACAACTTGATGGCTTCAATAATTATAGTGGACTGTATAAAAATATGATTAAATTTAAAGAATGTTGTTGACAATATGTTGTATGAATACAACTTTAATTGATATAATTTTAGCAAACATTTGCAGAGTGTTGGTTATTATTATTAAAAATACAATCCACATAAAAATATTTTTTAAGTAGTAATTGTACACTTTTCTTTATATAATGCTGAGTTTTTAAATTTTTAGTTAACAATGTTACACAATGTGGTTATTGACTTAAATCATGCTTAAATTGAAATTTCTTAGTTATTATTAAAATTACAAAACATGAAAATTAAAAATCAACTGCATAGCTAAGTATATAACATAATAAATAGAATCAATTGCAAGTATAACTTGCTAAGTATAGTTATGCTTAATCTATAGGTAAAATACATATTTTTGTTATGGAAGTCTTGTGAGTTTTACCATTTGCCTTCATTACTTCTATAGCTCTTACTTTACCATCATCACCAGGATAAACCTTTGTGATTCTAGCCATGGGCCATGTCATGGGGGGTGTATCTAATTCATTTAAGATAACTAAGTCGCCCACCTTTACATTAGGTAAACTATTTTTCCATTTAGGACGATTTTGAAGCAAATTTAAATATTGTTTAGACCAAAGTTTCCAAAATTGTTGCTTTAATGCAGTACATTTAGCCCAAAATTTTAATCTGCTCTCTGGTAATTCAGTTAAATTTTGTTCTGGGATACAATTTAATGGGGCACCAGTTAAAAAGTGGCCAGGCGTTAAAAAGGATAAATCATTAGCATCTGAAGACATAGGGGTTAATGGTCTGGAGTTTAAAACACCTTCTATTTGTACAAGTACAGTGTATAGTTGTTCATAAGTTAGCACATGACTACCTAATATTCTCTTAAGGAGAAATTTAACGCTTTTGACAGCTGCCTCCCATAAGCCCCCAAATACAGGTGAGTAACTAGGTATAAAGTGAAAATTTATACCTAGCCTACTAGCTTCATTTTGTATGCTATTCTGATGACATTTTGAATTTATTAATTTATACAACAATATAATTTCACTATTTGCACCCTTATGTGTTGACTGATTATCACACCAGACGTCAGAAGGTAAATTTCTTCTAGCTATAAATCTTTTAAATGCTGCCAAATGTTTCTGTGGAGAGGTCAGAGACCAACTCCAAATGAATTGCTTTTGTAACAAAACAAACATAAACTGATATGTATGCTTTAGTTTGAATGACTCTTCTTACACGTGATTGCTTGATAAGTATGGGACCAGCAAAATCTATCCCAACCTTTTGAAATGGCCTACTAATGGTAACTCTATCAGCTGGTAGGCATCCCAATTGCTGTGCTGTGACAGCCTTTAAACGGAAACATATAGCACACTTATATATTACATTTTTAATAGATCTGAGTCCATTAGATAGCCAATATTTTTGATTTAAACTACTCAATACAAGTTTTTGACTGGCATGTAATAACTTAATATGTTCATTTTTTATTAATAAATTGGTAACAATAGAATATTTTGGCAAAATTATTTGGTGCCTCTGAGCAAAAGGCAAGCCAGAATGTTGCAGTCTACCACCAACTCTAAGCAAGTTATTGTTGTCTAAAAATGGATTAAGTCCCTGTAAATTTGATTTTATTACTTGGCAATTTTGTAAGGCATTTATTTCCTTTTTAAAATATTTATGTTGTTCGTGTTTTATCAATATTAACAATGCATTATTTAATTCTGAATATGTAATAAAACTGTTATAATTTTTAATTGTTGTTTTTCTAATATTGTTGTAAAAACGTAGTATGTAGGCAAGTACACGTTGAGCTTTATTAATATCTGAGTACTTATTAATAAAATTATCTAGAAATACCTGTTCAGCGCCATGTGATACTGCACAAACCACCTCCTTCACCGAAGAAGCCTTTACTTCAGGTAAAAATAAAGGAACAACAAAATTTGAATTATTGAAATCATAATCAGCCTTTAACATTGATTGTGGTCCATACCACCATAATTTATTCCCCTGCAACTCACAGGGTTTGACTCCTCTACTCAAGCAATCAGCAGGATTCTGTTTGGTATTTATGTAAGCCCAGGAAAATCTATTTGTATAATCTAATATCATTTTTACTCTGTTAGCTATGTAGGCATTAAGTTTAATTGGATCTATTTTCAACCATGCTAGTGTTACTTGAGAATCTGTGAAAAGATAAACCTGGTCTATTAATATTTGTTTTATTAAGGTGTCATAAACCTTTTTTATTAATTTTGATAATAATAATGCTGCATTCAGTTCTAAACGAGGTATAGATAAGTGCTTGTCTGAATTTGGGTTTATACGTGATTTTGAACACAATAAGTGCATATTTACATTGTCATTTTCATCAATGGTTCTCAAGTATATTGCACAACCATATGCTACCTTGGAAGCATCTGAAAATCCAATTAATTGCAATATTGATTGCTGTTTGCTATACACACTTCTCAATACCTGTATAGGTTGCATTTCAATTAAACTGTGATAAAAAAATTGCCATTTTATTTTCAACTGAACTTGTGGAGCAGAATCCCAATCTGTTTTGGAAACCCAAAGTTGTTGCATAATTAGCTTGGCCTGTAGAAATATAGGTCCAATCAAACCTAATGGGTCATAAAATTTACTAATAAAGCTTAATATTTCCCTTTTTGTTTCTACAGACTGCCTAGGTGGAGGAGCAAATACAAAGGAATCTAAATTAATATTAAAACTTAGTCCTAATGTTTTGATATCATTTTGGATTGATATTTCACCAAAATGCTGCTGTTCTTCTGGGATATTTTTTAAAATAGACTCATCACTAGCTGACCACTTATGTAAGGTGAAACTACCTTTGCCTAATAGGTCCACAAGCTGATTTTTGACTTGTAATATTGTTTTTAAATCATTATTTGTATATAGAATATCATCTACATATGTAGAATTCAATATTACAGGTGATGCTAGTGGATAATCATGATTGTACTTATAGGCTAATTCATTTAAGCACCTTGTGGCTAAAAATGATGAAGCCTTTAACCCATATGTGACTGTATTTAACTGTAGGCATTTAATTGATTCATCAGGTTTATCCCTCCATAGGATATTTTGCAATGATCTTTGATTTTTCCAAATTGAAATATTCCTGAACATACGCCTAATGTCACAAATAAAAAAATGTTTATGTAATCTAAATAATAGTAAAATACTGAATAAATCTGGTTGAACTACAGGGCCATTCAACATAATATCATTCAATGAAATTTTTGTTGTAGTCTTCATGGATCCATCAAATACTGTTCGTAATTTTGTACTTACAGCATCGTCCCGTATAACGGGGTGATGTGGCATAAAATAAACCTCATCTTGTGACAAATCATAACTACTTATATCAATATAGCTTGCATGGCCAAGGTCTATATATTCTTGAATGAATTTTTGATATTCGTGAAATAATGTTTTATCCCTTTTGAATCTTTTTTCAAGATTTAAAAACCGTTTAAGGGCTAATCCAAAGGAGTTGCCTAAAGTTCTATTGATATTATTTGTTTTTAAGGGTAGTGAAACTTCAAATCTATTGTTCACAAGTTTGACTGTGTTTTTAAAATATTGTTCACAGTATTGTTGCTCTGATGTAAGATGCTCAGTGAATGTTTCAGGTACAGCCTCTAATTGCCAGAAATTTGATAAGGTACTGTTTATGTCAGACTCACATTGTTGACAAAATAAAGAAACAGCAGCATTCTGGTGAAATTGGACTGGAACATTGCCTGCCACTATATAGCCAAACTGTGTATGGAGAAGTTGTGGTTGTGCAGGATCACTGGGCTTGTAGAGCTGTTCAGGCTGCGGTAGCAGTGTCTGAAAGAATACATCAGATGATAATAATATCTCTATTTCGCTGGTAATATTAAATTTATCATCAGCCAATTTTATGTTTTTCGGTATAAAAATGTTTGATAGATTAAATGTTGTTTGAGGTAAATTGCTAGTTATTTTGTCCACAACAAAGAAATTAGTATTAATTTTATATGGGTATACACATGAAAATAGCTCCAATTGAACAGAATGCTTTATAATTTTTTCTGTATTTGCAATCCCAATTATTTCAGTATTAGTTGCCTTTAAATTTTTGCCAATTTTGTCTGCTAAACTTTTTATAATAAAGGAGGATTGACTGGCACTGTCCAGTAAAGCCTTGGCAATAATTTCACGGCCATCCCTGGTTATGATTTTAACCTTTGCAGTAGGCAATAAAATTTGGCTACCACTGCTTGTGCCTGATAACACTGCAGTAGTATTTGCAATACTGTTTGACTCTAATTCTGTGTGAAGCAAAGTATTATGTGGCTGTTTGCAATGTACACATTTAAAATGGTATTTGCATTTACCTAAGTGCTTATTTAAACAAATTTTACACAATTTTTTATTTTGTATAAAGTTTACTCTATCTTTGGCTGATGCTAGCATGAATTGTGGACATTTAAATAACTTGTGATTTTTTCCTGAACAAAACATGCAATTATTTTTAATATTACCAGATATATTGACTGCATTTATACATTTACTGTTATCTGTTGTACATACTGTCTCTGCTGAATTTTCCAACGCTAGTGCTCTGTCCTCTAAAAAGGTTATAAGTTCTGCAAAAGTTGGTTCTTTATTTTTATTTAGGTGAAGGTTATATTCACATTTTGTTATACTATCTAACTTTTTAAGCATAATACAAACAAGTATACTATCCCAGTGCTCTACTGGTTGCTGGAGGTTCTCTAGAGCTGCAACATTCTGCCTTGCACTTGATATTAAGCTTCTTAACAATTTTACATCTTTTGAGGAAATAGAAGGTATTTCTAATAATTGTGATATATGACTAAATACAATTTGATTTTTATTGTTATAACGGTCATCTAAAATTTTTATAGCTTTGGAATAGCTGAGGTCAACTACAGGCAGGTGCTTTATGTAATCATATGGCTCCCCCTTTAATGATGCTCGTAGATATATTAATTTCTGTAAATCCTCATAGCTACTGTTTCTGTCGACAAGACACATGAAAAAGTCAATGAACGGTTTGTATTGTGCATAATCGCCGGTAAATGGCGGTATGTCAATTTTTGCCATTTTAATATTACCTTTACTAAACTGAGACTTGCAGCCGTTGTTGCTACCTGATGATGAATTTAGAGACGCCATCCTTGTGCGCAGCAGATCCATACATTCGTAATATGTGTCTTCAGTGGCCGTCGGGTCATCCTGATCGTCCCCTATTTGATGGAAGATGTTCATAAATTCGTCGAAAGTTGATTGCAGCCTCTCCAAGCGCGTTAATAACATTTGCTCTGATGCTTTGTTGAAAAATTCTTGTGTTAGAGCATTTTTTGTCCTTGTTATGGTTCCTTTTAGTGATGTTTTTTTTCTGATTAATATTGCAAGGGTAGTTTCGTCCATCTTGCTTGCGTTGCGTCCTTTGTTCGTTAGTGTTATTTGTTGCTGAACTAATATTATATAATTTCACTTGAAATACTATGTAATCTATACTATTACTAGTTTCGCTCGAAGAACCATGTAAAATAGTAATAAATAGCGAGTAAAACACGAGACAGAAATTAAACGATGCACACAGTTCGGCAGTCAATTTAATAGAGAAAAAAGTCATAGACTATATTATAAACAATGACACAAACAATACCACAGACAATCAAAACTCAGTTATAATAAATATATTTATCTATCATAAAAAGAAAAATTAAAATATAAATTAATGTGTTCAACATTCGGTTGTGTTCGGTTTTGTTCGGTTGTGTTGTGTTGTGGTCGGTTGTGTTCGGTTAGGTTCGGTTGTGTTCGGTTGTGTTTGGTTGTGTTGTGTTCTGTTCTGTTCGGTTGTGTTGTGTTGTGTTGTGTTCGGTTCTGTTCGGTTATGTTCAGTTGTGTTCGGTTTTGTTCGGTTGTGTTGTGTTGTGGTCGGTTGTGTTCGGTTAGGTTCGGTTGTGTTCGGTTGTGTTCGGTTTTGTTCCGTTGTGTTGTGTTGTGGTCGGTTGTATTCGGTTAGGTTCGGTTGTGTTCGGTTGTGTTTGGTTGTGTTGTGTTCGGTTCTGTTCGGTTGTGTTGTGTTGGGTTGTGTTCGGTTGTGTTCGGTTCTGTTCGGTTGTATTCGGTTGTGTTGTGTTGTGTTCTGTTGTGTTCGGTTGTGTTCGGTTGTGTTGTGTTGTGTTCGGTTCTGTTCGGTTGTGTTCGGTTCTGTTCCGTTATGTTCGGTTCTGTTCGGTTGTGTTGTGTTGGGTTCTGTTCGGTTGTGTTCGGTTGTGTTGTGTTGTGTTCGGTTGTGTTCGGTTGTGTTGTGTTTGGTTGTGTTGTGTTGTGTTCGGTTCTGTTCGGTTGTGTTGTGTTCGGTTCTGTTCGGTTGTGTTCGGTTCTGTTCGGTTGTGTTCGGTTGTGTTCGGTTCTGTTTGGTTCTGTTCGGTTCTGTTCGGCTCTGTTCGGTTGTGTTGTGTTCGGTTGTGTTCGGTTGTGTTCGGTTTTGTTCGGTTGTGTTGTGTTGTGGTCGGTTTTGTTCGGTTGTGTTGTGTTGTGGTCGGTTGTGTTCGGTTAGGTTCGGTTGTGTTCGGTTATGTTCGGTTTTGTTCGGTTTTGTTCGGTTGTGTTCGGTTGTGTTCGGTTGTGTTCGGTTTTGTTCGGTTTTGTTCGGTTGTGTTGTGTTGTGGTCGGTTGTGTTCGGTTGTGTTGTGTTGTGGTCGGTTGTGTTCGGTTAGGTTCGGTTGTGTTCGGTTGTGTTTGGTTGTGTTGTGTTCGGTTCTGTTCGGTTGGGTTGTGTTGTGTTGTGTTCGGTTGTGTTCGGTTGTGTTCGGTTATGTTCAGTTGTGTTCGGTTGTGTTCGGTTGTGTTGTGTTCGGTTGTGTTGTGTTGTGTTGTGTTCGGTTGTGTTGTGTTGTGGTCGGTTGTGTTCGGTTATGTTCGGTTGTGTTGTGTTCGGTTCTGTTCGGTTGTGTTGTGTTGTGTTGTGTTCGGTTCTGTTCGGTTATGTTCAGTTGTGTTCGGTTGTGTTCGGTTGTGTTCGGTTTTGTTCGGTTGTGTTGTGTTGTGGTCGGTTGTGTTCGGTTAGGTTCGGTTGTGTTCGGTTGTGTTCGGTTTTGTTCGGTTGTGTTGTGTTGTGGTCGGTTGTGTTCGGTTAGGTTCGGTTGTGTTCGGTTGTGTTTGGTTGTGTTGTGTTCGGTTCTGTTCTGTTGTGTTGTGTTGGGTTGTGTTCGGTTGTGTTCGGTTCTGTTCGGTTGTATTCGGTTGTGTTGTGTTGTGTTCGGTTGTGTTCGGTTGTGTTGTGTTGTGTTCGGTTCTGCTCGGTTGTGTTCGGTTCTGTTCGGTTCTGTTCGGTTATGTTCGGTTCTGTTCGGTTGTGTTGTGTTGGGTTCTGTTCGGTTGTGTTCGGTTGTGTTGTGTTCGGTTGTGTTGTGTTCGGTTCTGTTCGGTTGTGTTGTGTTCGGTTCTGTTCGGTTCTGTTCGGTTCTGTTCGGTTGTGTTCGGTTGTGTTCGGTTCTGTTCGGTTGTGTTCGGTTGTGTTCGGTTCTGTTTGGTTCTGTTCGGTTATGTTCGGTTCTGTTCGGTTGTGTTCGGTTCTGTTCGGCTCTGTTCGGTTGTGTTGTGTTCGGTTGTGTTCGGTTGTGTTCAGTTGTGTTCGGTTGTATTCGGTTTTGTTCGGTTGTGTTGTGTTGTGGTCGGTTGTGTTCGGTTAGGTTCGGTTGTGTTCGGTTGTGTTCGGTTTCGTTCGGTTTTGTTCGGTTGTGTTGTGTTGTGGTCGGTTGTGTTCGGTTCGGTTCGGTTGTGTTTGGTTGTGTTCGGTTGTGTTCGGTTTTGTTCGGTTGTGTTGTGTTGTGGTCGGTTGTGTTCGGTTAGGTTCGGTTGTGTTCGGTTGTGTTTGGTTGTGTTGTGTTCGGTTCTGTTCGGTTGGGTTGTGTTGTGTTGTGTTCGGTTGTGTTCGGTTATGTTCAGTTGTGTTCGGTTGTGTTCGGTTGTGTTGTGTTGTGTTGTGTTCGGTTGAGTTGTGTTGTGGTCGGTTGTGTTCGGTTATGTTCGGTTGTGTTGTGTTCGGTTGTGTTGTGTTGTGTGTCTATACTAATATTATAAAGCTGAAGAGTTTGTTTGTTTGTTTGTTTGTTTGTTTGTTTGTTTGAACGCGCTAATCTCAGGAACTACTGGTTCGAATTGAAAAATTCTTTTTGTGTTTAATAGACTATTTATCGAGGAAGGCTTTAGGCTATATAACATCACGATGCAACTATTAGGAGCGAAGAAATAATGGAAAATGTGAAAAAAACGGGGAAAATTATTCATCCTTGAAGGCTTCCATTGCGTGCGCTGCGAAAACGGTACAAGATACCAAAAATATATGTATGAAAGAATTATTCCTCTTGAAATGATCTAAAAAAATGTCCGCGACAGTATATGTCTATCTTTTAAGATTAACTAACTAGAACCGTTTTTATGGTAATCGAATTTGGTCGAAATTAATGCATTAAGAGTTGTATCAACGTAATAATATTAATCTTTATCCAAATAAATGTTTTGTTGATTAAGAGTATTTAATTATGAACAAAATTGTCTTTGACATCACTAAATTTCAATGAACATCATAGAAGATATTACAATAACTTATATAGCAAAACTACGTTTGCCGGATCAGCTATGTCTTGATAAGCGCGAAACTCGAGAACGACTAAACCGATTTGACTGATTTCTTTTTTGTTGTGTTTGTTGAAGTATGGGGAAGGTTATTACGGAGAGAAAAATTAAAAAAATTGTCTGAAAAAGTCTAAAAACAACACTTTTCTATATTCTCATACAAAAAATTCGTAATAATATTTTAAAGTCAATTTGAACTTTAACACCATACCATAAAGTTTAAATGTCAGTGGACGGGTTCCGGGAAGGCAAAACAATTGAGTGACGTATAAATATTAATGTCAATATTTGTCAATTTTTATACATATAGCATTAAGGCCAGGTTCTTTCAAACGATTTTCAAAAAAATCTGTCGGGGAAGCTATTAACATTAAAAAAAACAATATGACTTTGTTTTAGAGAAATAGGGCAGAACAAGGTCTGCCGGGACAGCTAGTTATAGTATAAACTGCTTAGTGAAAGACTAGCCGGTATTAACATGCGGTAACGAGATTGATCGTAGATTCGAATCGCGACATGTATCTGTATGTTTTCCAGACTAAGCAAGGTTCACGAACTTTGGCACTTAATGACTGCCGGTGAAAGGAAACATCAGGAGCAAACTCGCATGTCCTTTACCAAATTTATCACATAAAGTATTGTATTAATACGTACATTCTATTATAACTTACGTCAAACTAGATCGTTTGTACTTATGAAGATTAAAAATATATGTGAATTATAGCGCCTTGAAAAGAGCGATCGGCTATGCCATTGGTAATGTTGGATAGGAGATGTAGGAGAAAAATATATATACCTATTAATATATCTCTGCTCATTTCGAAAGGGATATATCGCGACAATATATATTTAATTATTACTACCTTTATGTATAAAGTACATTCGATTAATAGACAAAGAATGACGTAGATATATGTACACTTTTTTTAATGGTAAATCGTGAAGAAGATTAACTAATTATTAGATAAATATTATTAAAGCGTGCAGTTTTTCAATTTATTGTACTACATTATTTTATATTTCAACGCGTAACAAATTTAATATATACTGAATAACATGTGGTGCTATTCTCTTGAAAATATTTAATGAGGAACTTTGTTGTAGCTCCTAGGGAAATGAGAATTTATTGATTTTTTTCTACAACCTATCCGTATCCTCGACAAATTTAAGTTTTATTTTATGTACACTTCACTTTAACGTGCCAGAATAATAGTAAACAATATCAGGATATTTAACTTTAAAATAATACTAACATATCGTCACGCCATATCCCTTTCGGGGTATACGGAGATATACTATTGGATGTGTTCACTAATAAGCTTAATTAGCACTGATCTACCGGCAAACGATTAATATTTATTTTAGAAATAGATGTAACATGGTTTGTTTTTATTTGTATTTAATAAAATTAATTCCATTATGTCTATTAATAACTTGTATAAGTAAGAAAAATGTTATATTTATATTATATTTTATTATATTCTTTATGTTATACTAGCTGATCCGGCAAACGTTGTTTTGCTATATAAGGTTTTGTAATATCTTCTAAGATGTTCATTGAAATTAAGTGATGTCAAAGACAATTTTGTTCACAATTAAATACTCTTCATCAACAACACATTTATTTGGATAAAGATTAATATTATTACGTTGATACAACTCTTAACAAATAATGCATTAATTTCGACCAAATTTGTTTACCATAAAAACGGTTCTAGTGACTTAATCTTAAAAGATAGACATATACTGTCGGGGACATTTTTTTAGATCATTTCAAGAGGAATAATTCTTTCATAGATATATTTTTGGTATCTTGAACCGTTTTTGCAGCGCACGCAATGGAAGCCCTCAAAGATGAATAATTTTCTCCGTTTTATTCACATTTTCCATTCTTCGCTCCTAATAATTGCATCGTGATGTTATATAGCCTAAAGCCTTCCTCGATAAATGGTCTATTCAACTCAAAAAGAATTTTTCAATTCGAACCAGTAGTTCCTGAGATTAGCGCGTTCAAACAAACAAACAAACAAACTCTTCAGCTTTATAATATTAGTCTAGATTTTAAAATGAAAAAATATTAGAGTAGAAAAAGATTCTAAGACAAATATAAAGACCAGCCAGTTTGATTGGTTTGATAAATCTAGTGTTAAAATAAATTATTTAAAAAGTAGAAGGAGAGCACAGGAAGTTAGAAAATGGACATAGGCACACTGCTTGATCCCGAAAGGAGACAGGCGAGGCAAAACTTTATGACAGTCTGCATTTTCGTATGTACTGTGGTTTCGATCCAGTCGGGGATTGACACCACACTGCTACGTTGATATTTTTTATACTGGGCTGAAATAGTGACTACACCGCACCTGGTGGAAAGCATAGTGTAATTCAAGAATGGCAGTTACCGCCTAGGGAATAATCCACTGCCAGTCACCACCGCCATGTCGGCCCACATATACAACGACAGAATATCTCTAAGTATATAAACTACTACTGGAGGTACACTAATTGATGCCGAAACATGATAGAACGTGTGTAATAGAACACCACAGATGAACACCTCAACCTAACAAAACATACAATTACCTAAACCCTTCACTAAAATAAAACAATATTATTGTAAATTAGATCGTCGTGATTATATATTATAACAACGCTATACGATTGACTTAAGGTAATCGTATCAACTTTATTAATTAAGTACTCTATTCTAGTATAATTGTTTGCTCGAACTCACTAGCTGCTCATAAGCCTGACATAAGGCTTCGCAGTCTTTATATTGTAAACTATTTTTTTTTTTTGTAATTTAGAACTAATAAATAAAAAAAAACATGGCCATAAACTAACATAACATTAACTAACATTTAGGTGTAGATCGCGCTACAAATTTTATCACACGTTTTTCGCAATTCTGGAACACTTGAAATCATATGTACGCGTACGCACTGTTATAATAGTTTTACAATTTTCAGATTTCTATGGCGCTATGCAAATGCTATGATAAGGTCGAAGCAATGGGGGAGGCACAACTCTACGGTGGTCGAGCTGTTTACGAAGCGTGTGCAAGACAATCCGGATGCACCGTGCCTGGTCGTGGTGGGTGACCGTACGTGGACTTTCCGAGAGGTGTGTATTAATGCGTGCATTTTTATGAACTGTATACTTCATTTTTGTCTCCAACTGTACCTATTGTGACTTTTTAATCAACACTGTTTAAAATAATGCGTAAGTAATAAGGGAAAGAATTGCCCGAGTCCCTAAATTCTATACGTGATTTAAGAGTGGTAGTACTGAGGGGTTCCTTTAGGTAGGGCGTTTGTATCCAACTACAGTAGCCGAAGGAAGGAGCCGAAAGTACTTTTCCCTTTTTCCACTATATTTGTGGAATTCATAGGAAAGGATTTGGACATTTAACCCACCACATTTGTCTAATGCGAGTGTGCACTGTATGCAGAAAAGGTGCATGCAGTAATTTAGATGCTAGTATCAGTCAGTAGTATCAGTTACATGCAGTAATCAGCGTGCAATTCGGCATACTATATACCTTAATCAGCTCTTACGATACCTCAATATGATGAAGAGGGAACCGCTAATTTATTCTGCCGGTGAATCCTGCGACTTTAAAATAAATTTATTTATATTTTGACTTAAACATAAACAGTTTTGTTGGGGCCCTAGTTTATTTTTTGAGCCATGGCCTGTAAGAATTGGGATCAAAGAACATATTTAAAGGCCTATCATAATGATTCTCTTTAGTCTGTCCCGTTTCGGAATCCGACCGTATATTTTGAGTTATTTATATTAAAATACCTTCCGACGGAGCATGCGACGAATACGACAGTCAATAGATACTCGTTGCTTGGGGTCTAAATAAAAACATACGATAAATAATAACCATAAAGACAATTGTATATTGTATGAAATTGCCATAACGTGATATTCCGTAATCATGTATCAATTTCATCCATATTTCTACAGGATTATCGTTTGTAGAATATTATTTTGTCTAGGAGTGACATGTAGCAGCCGCCTTTTTGACATTGTTCTGTACTCGTGTATTCTTCATCAGGCGCGATATTAGTATTACTGAGTAAGAATAAATACAAACGAATACACGCCGTAGAAACCTATCATGTATATTTATTTACACTAAACTCTTCAATATTATAGATTGCATCGAAATCGAATCAAGTAGCGCGAGTAATGCAACAGTATGTCGATCTGAAGAAGGGTGACGTGGTGTGTATATTCATGCCCAACTGCGGGGAATATGTGTGGTCGTGGCTCGGCGTGGCCAAGCTCGGCGGAGTGTCGGCACTGATCAACAGCAATCTGCGACATAAACCGCTTTTGCACTGCATACAAGTGGCTAAAGCAAAAGCGATTGTTTACTCCGAGCATCTAGCAAGTGGTGAGTTTTTTACATTAAAAGGTGGTAAACAAACTAATAAGCTACTTGACGGATAGTGGCTATTATCTCCTATAACCAATGCTGGAAGAGGTGTTACCACCTCGAAGTATAAAGACAAATGATTTTAAAATTAATATAATGTCATACGAAACTTATAGAAAATATCGTGAAGACACTAGCTTATTATGTAGCAAAATGGTCACCTAAAAGTACTCTGACACCGCTGTTCAGTTGCGTTGCTGGTCACGTTTGGTATGACATAGGAGCAAAGTGGATAGAGATACTAATGGATGTTGGTCACAGTGAAATTTATATAGCATGATGATATATCGTTTATTATTGTTATTATTATTATTATAAATAAAGACAAATTCGAGGCCCCTATAGTCTTTATTTAGTTTTATTTATTGGACTAGACTGTATTCCCCATCAGGTACTTATTGTCACTTTGCAGACTAAATTAAAAAAATCGCATAATAATTATTACCTAAACAACAAAGAACATTGA
Organism: Automeris io; assembly: GCA_036320925.1. Taxonomy (NCBI): domain Eukaryota; kingdom Metazoa; phylum Arthropoda; class Insecta; order Lepidoptera; family Saturniidae; genus Automeris; species Automeris io. Next base: position 10,106,186 of record JAUDJH010000002.1, read on the forward strand.
AATTTAGTAAAGATATTATCGTGGCCATATTATATTTCTGTGTCCAATGTTATGTTCAATAACATTACCATTAGTACAATGAATGTCGATTTTATGAAGCTAAATATTCTACATTATACTGAAAGCAAAATATGATAATTGTTATAATATTCAAATAAATACCTTAATTCTTTTTTTTTTTAATTACATATCATTCTTAATTATTTAAAAAATAACAATTTGAAAAATACTAGATTTTAAATTACCTATTATGATTATTAGTTAATGTTTCGTATTTAAAGATACAAATATCTAATATAACTTGGTATTCGTTTTTGCTTTATCAATATCGTTACATACACAATACACTTGTATTTCGTACAAATTATAATATTTTCTAATCGGTGTTTACAATGTTATAGGTCAGCATAATCATTTAGATATAGGCAATACAAATTTCAAAGGTCACGTAATAAAAAAAAAAAATAATTTATTCTACATATATAAATTAACAGCCGTCGAAGAGATTCGCAACCAACTGCCGGAAGAAATGAAACTGTTCCAACTGTACGGTGAATGCTGCCCCGGTGTCCTTGACCTCGGCGTCGAAATGGAGAAGCATTTGACGGAATACCCAAGTATTACAGAGAAACTCCATTATAAGGACACGTTGCTTTACATATATACCTCGGGAACCACCGGCATGCCTAAAGCTGCAGTTCTGCCGAATTCTAAGTCAGTATTTATTTTGTATCATAAAAATTTAAGACACAAAATAATATTATAATAAGTTTTTTGTACACTGGCTCTATAACACTTTGTCGACTATAGCGCATGTGATGATAAGCACAGTGTATTCCAAAAACTGCGAGGCCTAGCAAGGGATGGGATTTTATTCACATCGTCATGGCGAACTTCATATGCCACGGCTGAAGGACTCTTGTATATATGAACAGTTGGAGGTACATAAACAAACTGATCTCGAAATGTGACAAGCCGAAGCGTGACACTATAACGGCCTTTACACTTGTGTTTTGTATTTAATATCTATTTGTATGTTTTGAAACGTTAGACAAGTTTAGCTAATTTCTACAATGCTTTCACAAAAGTAAGTAAGTACATTGGAAGTGACAGTACAGGCAAACAGAAATGCATTTAATCATTATTCGTATCGCCAAGTTTGAATGAAAAAAGTAACACTTATTTCTAATCAAAACACAGACCATTCGGAAGTAAAGGCCGAATATAGACCGTTTTGGAGTGATTATATCATTTGGTGTTGATGTCACATTCGATGAAAGTTTGATGTAGTTCAGTGTGAACTCGTTGCTAGCCGGGAACGTCCTGTCTTGCAGAGTTGCTTTTCTCACAGGCTTGGGTCACAGAGGGTCTGCACGGTAGATGTGTTGGCGGCTAAGTACACAGCCAGTGACTGTGAAAGATTGGCTATTGCGTTATTGCTATAAAGACCTAACACTTTATAAATTGGTAAAATAGGAAAACAATTAACAAGGAATTTCTATAGCGCAGGTAACCCAAACGCATTAAAATAAAGATACAATAGACACGCTTTGCGTAACCACAACCGATTTCTCTGATAGCACATCAGTGCAATAGCACTAATATTATGTCATTTTTACATATGTTTCACAGAATCATATCCCTATTTGATTATAAAAATCGGGCTAACATTTGTATATTTTTATTTATATATAATTAGGAGAACATATAGATAAAAATAATACACAAAGATGGTACACTAGCCTGCAAAGTCATAAATTAAGAAGAAAAAGCCAAGTAAAGCAAAGTATCAACAAAAATATAAATCAATCTATGAAACACATGATCTGTTTCCAGATATTTATTGGTGACAGCGGCGACGGTGCACATGTTAGGGCTGCGTTCTTCTGACCGCATGTACAACTCGCTGCCCCTGTACCACACGGCCGGCGGCGTCGTCGGCACCGGAGCGGCTCTGGTCGCCGGTATACCGACGATACTGCGGACCAAGTTCTCAGCGAGCAACTACTGGACTGACTGCATCAAGTACGATTGCACGGTATATTTCTTTTTACATTTTATTAGAAACTAACTCTTACAGATCACGTAAAGATCGAAGAGATACGAAGAACAGTCGTTTTTGAAAGATAATCATGCTATTGATAGCACGTAAAAAGTTTCTTCGATGATTCGAGTAGGTAGCAAGGATGTATTATGTAAGAATAATGAAAAAGATATACAAAATTAATGTGTGTGAAAGCAAAAGGAGAGCATGATCCAGACTTACCTACTAAGACCAAATAAATAGTATTCTGATGTAAGTAAGCTCAGGAGGACGTGGAATCAGCGAGAGTGCAGAAAGGGATGAATAAATATTAAAGAAGGGAAAGAAGTTAGCAAAGATAGAAATGGTGTAACATTATTTTTGCTTATACCGATAGAGACACGGTGTGATGCTAGTTAGATGAAATAATACGAAAACCCCCGGGGTGTCCCTCTAATTATTTCACCTGTGCCTGAGAAACCAAATTCATACAGACACGCTGGGAGCAAAAAGCCTTGTTGAGGCTACCTCTTTGGAAGGTGTGAGAGTAAAGATCCTACCCCTCTAAATCCTCTCTCTTAAGCGGTGCGCCAGACACTGCACATCGCCTCCCTCTCATCCGGGCAGCAGACTCCCATAAGTCTACTGCCCGGATTTAGACGGATACAGTGTTAATCTTTATCAATTTAAAAACGTTAGATACCTTAAGTCTCTCATAAGCACTATGATAATACCTTGCGATATACAATTTAAATAAACATCTTAGAAGTTTTCACAAAAATCTCACACCGTGATGGTATGAAAATAAATTAGTCACTACATATTTATTAATATTTTAAGAACGAAGATAGAATAATAAACAATAGGGGACGAGAGTGAGAGCGGAAGGGGAGGGACAGAAAAGATAGGGATGGAACAGCAGGGAGGGAAATGAAATGAGCTAAAGAGGAGAGGCACAGGGGGACTAGGTTAATACGACATTCAAGGTGGTATGAAATCAGATGGAACAGCATGTACAACAATAAAAGCTAGTATAACAATAAAAGCAAGATTGGTTTATGCAGGTGGCTCAGTATATTGGTGAGATGTGTCGATACCTACTAGCACAGCCGGCACGCGACACCGACTCACAGCACCACGTTCGAATCATGGTCGGCAACGGCATGCGACCAGCAATTTGGCAACAGATGGTTGACAGGTAAGATACCAAAGCTTCATTTTCAAAAAATTGTCTTTATCGTTAAGCTTTATAACATCAAGTAGTGTAGTCACCGCAGCCCCGAATCATTAAAATTTACAAGGCGAGGCAAAAACTACTGTCGTCCACTTCGCTCGCCTTTAACCTTGGTTTCTTAATTATATGTATTCACTCAACGAAAACATGTTCACAACACGATTTTTTGTGAAAACTACATATCTTTTTAAAAACGTAATATCATTTATTCACGTGAAACGATCTTTGACCTTGCATAACATGAGACGTGATAATGATATCTTGTGAGACTTAGCTTGAGAGTTAACTTTTCAAACGTAAAACAGAGACTTGCTTAAATTTTCAGTCTATATTGTTATGGAGATACCCACTTTCTTAAATACAGTGCAAACTCTATATAACGACCCTCAAGGGACTGTGCATATTTTGACGTTATAGAGAGTTGTCGTTAAATGGAGAGAAGAAAAATCTGTATTAGAAAAAGAAAAAGTTTATTCCAGCTTGCCCCTTCCTAGATCCAGGTCTGAATCAACGATGTTTACGATTTAGTAAGATTTTTTAACTTCGTGAACTTTGACCGAACGCAAAATCGTGACACGAAAATAAATAAATGTTCTTCATTATTTCATCATTTTAGCCTGAATTTATCCACTCCTGAAGATAGGTCTCTACCAAGGCTCGTCGCTTTCCCTGCCCTGGGCTGCTCGGATCTAAACACCTCCAGCTTGCCTTCGCAAGTCGTTGGACCTTCTCGCCTCTGGGCGTCCCACGATACATTTCGGCGAGGCGATCACTCTAGCACTCGCATACTCTAACGGTTGTCAGTTCTTCGACAAATATAATAGATTCACTGCTACTCCAGCCTGCTTGCGTGGTTCTCGGTTTAAATATCTCATGTTTTTATTTGGTCTTTTTTACTTCTTGAACATTTTAAAATACAACCGACAACAGATTATTTTCTTTTATCTATTCCAGGTTTAAAGTTCCGCAGATAAATGAAATATATGGTGCAACAGAAAGCAATGCTAACATCAGTGAGTACTTACACTCCTTATACCTTAACGTGAGCCTTAACTTGCCTTACACTTCAGCTAAGAGATATTTATAATCTAAAGTTAAATGGTCCAGTATCCGATTTATCAAGAAAATATTTCTCCATAAATCATACAACTAACTTCATTTTTTGGTATGTTTTATTTACATACGATAAAAGTTAACAATGAAAGTCCACTATTATTATTCACTTGTTTTACTTGAATAATACTGCACATCTTATTAGTATGTTTACAAGAAGTATCTCTATATAAGTATAAGTAAAGTGTATAAGTAGTATCTCTGATATGGATATTTATTTTAATTGTACAGTAAATGTGGATAACACTGTGGGTGCAGTGGGCTTCCTCCCCAAGTTGTTGCCGGCCAGTCTGCTGCCGATAGCGCTGGTGCGCTCCGATGAACAAGGGAATCTGGTCCGTGGGCCCGACGGCTTTTGTATCCGATGCCAGCCGCGTAAGTCTTGTATACTTACTAACAACGACTAGGGTTTTCTTGTCTGCTTTGAAAGGAAACCTGAGTTTTTCAAGGTCATGAAAAGGTAGCCTAAAGTGACAGCTAGTAAACCTTTTCGAACTATACTAGACGTTTAACTTATAGCAATTTCACAGTGCATCTGGAAGCGACACTGTGAAAATATATTTAATTTAGTCGAAACTTACTACTTTGTAAAACATTGAATTTTATTTTAAATTTACTGGCATACCTTTTATTTTATAATTTATCATGTATAAATAAAATTAAATTTTATAATATTCATTTTATTTATTGCATATACAGAGTATATTTAGTACGTTAAAAGTTTAGTTGTGGTGGTCAACATTAACCAATTATATTATCTGTTATCTTACTTTTATATAACTACTATATTTAAACAGCAACACAAAATTCCTAAAATTGTAATAATTGATGAAGGAAATAATAATAATTAATTTATATTTTTTAAGGTATATGAATGTAGTTAAATGATGAATTAAACAACATTCCAAATATTTTAATAATAAATATAATACATTAAATAATGTCATCACTCTAAAAACGACGGTCGGCTCGGTTGGGCACGACTTACAAACGAAAATTGGAAAAGGTACTCGACTCTTATGAATTTTAATTTTACAGATGAGCCGGGCATGTTTATTGGATTGATAGCACAAGGCAATGCGTCTCGAGAGTATTATGGTTATGTTGATAAGGTGAGTTTTTGTTAATATTTTTATTGGGCGCCTATAGATTAAAACCATGGAATTAAAAAATATGTTTCTTAATTCCATGACTAAATAAATACTTTGTTTAATCACTGCCATGTAGTGTTTTATCTTGACCAAATGCTGACTTAACCTAATCCTGTAGCCCGCGCATGTGTGTTACACTAATACGCTTGTTAGTTTGTAATACTAAAAGGTCTAGATAATGTAACACTGGATCAGCGATAACGTTAACACTTAACGGACGGGCCGAACCTGCTCTGTCTTTCCTAGTATCCGGGCATTTTTTAGGGGAATTAAATAAACGTTAATGTATGGATTTAATACTTCCTAAAATCAAAACTACACCGTAGGAACAACAGGCAGATAGTGCTAACTAATGGCACCAAGAAAAAATCTGTAAAATAAAAAAACTAACGCAACGTACCTAACATTAGCATTAAGCAAAAACGTAGATCTACGTAGTCCGTCCGTTAAGTTTTAATAAATAAGTTCAACATTTATGTGAATGACATAAACTTTCTAGATATCACGTCAGTACGTTATGTCAATTCCATACAGTTTGGACTTTTTTACTAGCCATATCAATGAAGGAATCTTACTTTGTTTAAGCCCTCAGATTCGAGAGTGGTGGTCGAAGTTCCGTTCGTGAATGGGTGATGGGAGCGACTCATTTTCCTTTTACAAAGAAATGCTCCCTTATTTTATACAATAACACTTAGGATAATTTCCTATATTCTCAAAAAGCTATAAATTGATTGATATATGATTTCTTTACTACTTTTATTTTAATTTTAAGAGTAATTTGGTATAATTATTATTAGAATGACAGCAACAAGAAGCTGGTGCGCGACGTATTCTGCAAGGGAGACGCGGCATTTGTGAGCGGCGACATCCTAGTGGCGGATGAGCTCGGCTATCTGTTCTTCCGGGACCGCACCGGCGACACGTACAAGTGGAAAGGGGAGAACGTCGCCACCGCCGAGGTCGAGGATGCTATGTCGCCGGCGCTTGACCAACGCGCCTGCATCGTCTATGGCGTATCCGTCAGTATTTTCTGTATACCAGCGAGTGTTTTGTTGAGTCGTTTAACCTAATTCTTCCTTCTCCTTTGCGTAATAGAACCACGTGGAAACGAGGCCATAGACTTAATGTCACTCATATGCCGACACATATTAAAAAGTTTACGCATTCGAACCCCTACTGAGTCAGCAGACTGTGTTATGATCTTTCCAGCCACACCATTCCCTCCCTCTTATGATATTGAGTCCTTCAATAGGAATTGGTATTAAGAGGCTTTTTAACAAGCCGTCATAAATACGAAAACTTTCGACTACTTTTTGTCAATAGTTTTAGTTGGTTTTTTAACTGTGCTATTCCACATCAGATGTAGTGTAATCCTTATGCCCCCCATAAAAAACATACCACAAGGAGGAAATCGTCGAGTGGCGTAACTCTGTCCTTTTTGGTAATACATTAATGGAATAGCTGGCTGTTAACACTGCTCACGTTCAATGACAAGTGTTTGACTTGTTTAAAGTTATTTCGTTAAAAAGGTTTACTAAAATGACTTCAATAAAGGACAACTTATTGTTAATTTAGGTAAAGATGACTGGCCTAATGAACGTAACATTTCCTACCAATATAATGTACAATCAACCAGACCATCGACCTGATTGATTATACGAAAGTGGCAATCTATGTTATATAAGTGTCTATAAGCAGAATTGGCGACGATAAATATGAATGTCTCTTATTTATTTGATATTAGATACCACAAACGGAGGGCAGAGCCGGCATGGCGGCGATCGCGGACCCCACCAACAGTCTAAATATGGAGGAGCTTGCTCGGGAGATTGACAACTCATTGCCATCGTACGCGAGACCGATATTCCTTCGCATCATGAATGACATCGAGATCACTGGTATGTATACACTATTTACATCGAACTGTGTTGTGTGTGTGTTGTGTGTTGAATGAAGACAGCTGGATGTTTTTGAATGCGAACTGCCCAGAAAGAGTCAAGTGACGAGTTTTATAGCGATCATCGATTCTTCGTCAAATGTGACCAGCTCTCTTCCAATTTTTTTTTTTTACACTGACATGTCACAGTGACTGCACCAAACCTGATGGTAAGCATGGTGCAGTCCAAACAACGCCAACGACTATCGAAAGGTAAAAAAAAACCCATCGGTAGTCGCAGCGATCATGCCGGCCTGCACAAATATCTCTTCACGTAACGCTTAAAGGATCTCATATCATAGGATGGTGGGAACACGCTCGCCGGAAGACCATTCCACAGCCCAACGACACGGCAAAAAAAGGAGTTAGAGAACCTCTTAGTCCTAGCCGGGATGTGAGATACCGTATAGCTGTGACTCCGCAAACCCGCGCGCGTGGTTCTATTCAGGAAGGGAGAGGGTGGAACAAGGTTAAACAACTCTTCAGAACACTCGCCATAATACAGACGGTAGAAAACACTTAATGAGGCAACATCTCTACGCAATTGGAGCGATTCAAGATGTTCAGAAAAGTCTGGATCGTTCACTATGCGGGCAGCCCTACGCTGCAACCTATCCAGGGCATCAAGAAAGTACTGGGCAGAACCATCCCAGAGATGCGAACAGTATTCCATACAAGGCCTGACCTGGGCCTTATACAATAGATACAAAAGATCAGGTGTGAAAAACCGACGCACTCTATTAATCAATTAGCAATTATCAATTTAGCTTGTTATTCCGAAAAGCTATATAGATATCTTGTGGCATAAAGCAGTGATAAAAATAATAAAAGCATGTTTATACGTGATTAAAAGTGATTGGAAAAGGTTTAGAGATTTTGAATATATTTTTCTTACATTACAGGTACATTCAAACATAGAAAAATTCAGTATCAAAAGGAAGCCTTCGATCCAGACGTAATAAAAGATCCATTATATTTTCGATCTGGTGCTACATTCATCCCGGTTACTTCTCAATTATTCACCGATATCTGTCAAGGAAAGATCAAACTATAAAACGTCAATTGTGAACTCTGCTGAAATCATTACTGATGTAAATTATTTGTGCTAGAACAATTAAAGTGTATGTGATGATAATACGGATTCCAATGAAAACAAATAAATTCATTAAATTGATTGTACTTTTACAATCAATTTAGTACGTTTATTTACACCGGGCACTGTTTACAAATTGAATGTAAAAAACTTTATGTGATAAATTGATACTTTTGATACAAGAAAGGAAAATTCAATAATAAATATTTTTCATTATACGTTCAACGTGTCGTACATTAGGAACAAATAATAAAATCGGGTGTTAAAATAGCATTGAAGGACTAGGTATAAGGGTTCGGAATAACGATAAGAATGTGGAATTTTTGGTCAAATTAATCTAAAACACTTGTATTTATTACCTTATAGCCTCACATAAACAGAAAATCTTTCCAAGTTGGTATATCTGGCCAGTTAAGTTTTGCTTTTTCAGTCTTGCTGAATAGTTAATGTAAAAAAAAAGAATTTTTATACGTAGTTATCAATTTTATCAAATGCTCCTAGAGCACAATATATTGTTAGCAAAATTGTAACTAGATTCTTCTTTAAAAGTTCATTTAATTAAATTATATTAAAAAATTTATGACATTAATTAGATTCATCCGTAAGGCTAACTTTCGATTTCTATAAATTACTTCAAATTTCTAGAGAGCCTGGCGCTTGTTAAATTTCGAACTACAAATACTTATAACATTGGATGATTTGCATTTTTAATTTACAGAACATTTATTACCTTTTTTTTATTTTGGTGTCCCGGGGGGAAATCCTACATAGGACCACCAGGGCCCTGTGAGGGCAACGATCCCGGTTTGTTAGACTCCTACTCACTAAAAATCCCCGGGGTGTTCCTCTAATCTCTTCACTCGGACTTGGGAAACCAAATCAATTAAGACGCTCGGGGAGCGAAACTGCTTGTTGAGGTTGCCTCTTGGGAGGGGTAGGATCAAAGAGCCCACTCCTCCACTCCTATCTCTCAGGCGGCGTCGTCCGGACACTGCGCACCGAACATTTATTACTCTAATAGGGTCTTAAAAATTTCAATTCGAATACGTGATGTAAAATAGAGCAATCATTCTTCGATCCATAAAGATTTAAAAAAATACTTAGATATTATAGAGGACATTCCATTACCTAGTCACATAAGTATGTTCCGGGTTATATAATTAGCAACGATTTTGGTAAATTGTGATTTTATATTTAAGTACTTAATTACAAATGTCTATTAAATGTGAAAAGATATTTCTAGGTGAAAATGCACCATGTTTAGGGAATATTTATTTCCTGTTCCTTGGTGTTTTTATACCAAGTGTTCGTGCATTGATTGAATACGTTTTAGTCACAATTTGTTTTTGTTAAATCTATTTATATTTTGTGTTGTACTGTAATATTGCTGCACTACAATTTAGATAGTTTTGAATTAAAGTAATAATTAAAAACTCAATATTGTATTTTCATTGTTTGCACACACACTACCCAACAACACGTTCTGTAGTTTTCTGTTATATAACAGCATTAAAAAACTGACCTGTCTCTACTAGCGGCAGTCAGCACTATTAAGCTGTTATATCAATAAAAATAAAACAATGTTTTATAAATAAACCTTTATTTTTTCAACATATATATTTTCTGCATATATTGCTAACATAGGATAAAACAAATTTAAATTAAATGGTACAAATTGAAAAATATATTCTATATGGATTATTTAAAAGGCCAATTAAAAATATTTAATTTATAGATTAAATACTTCAAGACATAAAATTATTAAAATACTGATCAAGACAGTACAGCAACAAAATACATAACACTTAACCAATTCGAATTTATTTAAAATTGAACGAGAATTTGAAATAAGTAAATAACTAAGGTATATAACAATAAAAGAAACGTATTTGCTTTCTTAAAATACATACATTAACTATTGTGCGTTGGTCGCATTGAAAATTTTAACGGCGTGGTATATTTCTGCAAACTTTATAACACTTGGGGCATCATATTATGTAACCGCTCGCACTGGTGGAAAAAATCGAGGAAAAAAGATTGCTTGATAATAGTTCGCTGTGTAGCGAAGTCGGAACATGTGTAAATACGAAATCTGCCTATTTATACTTTCCTACAACCAAATATTCGGTCGTGCGGCTTGTAAATCTATACACAGGTATTTGTTAGAAATATATTTCTCAATGGATATACAAACAATCTGTACGTGGTATCGGCGAGAGTGCAAGTAGAGATTAATCATTCATTAATGCTAAAGCAAAAGAGGTTTGACATAGATTTGTGGTGAATGATTCTTTTTGTCTTTCCCAGTAGATTATCGGCGTTATGATAAATAGATTGGTATATGATATATTTCCGGTAGTTCTTTCTTGAAATATACTTAGAAAGGTTTTTTTATATTTACATTGCAATAATCGACATCGTCGTATCTTTGTTACAATTTGATGACGCAAGTTACCTATATATTAAACATAGATCTGATAGTCCTTATGATTTATTACATATAATATTATATATTTTGCTTCTTAATGAACGTAGTCTAATATACTTTTTCATTTTATTTCTAGACGACTCAGTCAACTATATACTCATTACATATATTACTCATTACTCAGGATCACTATTACCAGATAAATATTTGCCTATTTCGAGTTACAAATAATCTATAAAAATTTGAAATATGGTGTTCTAATATACAACAAACATTCAATAGAAATTGGGCAGTGTTTTAACTGTATACATGATTACATGAAAGATAATAGGACATACACGTAATTAAACTTTCAATCGATAAGTCTTAGGTGAAATCTAGCACAAGGATTAGTATGACATGTTTTACAATTTATAAATATTACTGTTTATGTCATTATTGAAAAATTTAAAATATGTTAATATTACTCATAGCTTCGTGCCTTAAATTCATTAAAGCGTGGATTTTTTTGTTTTACGTGTTAATAAAAGAAATGGTGTTACGAATATTGTACGCACCCCTTTTAGTATTCTCTTTTGTAATAACAGATCCTTGTAATAATTAAATAAATTAGTTGTTAAACGTCTAAACCCCTCCCCTTGGATTCCACAGATGTAGTGGAAAAGGGAAGGGAGATATTTGCCGTGCAGTGGGACAAAGCTAGCTAATAATAATAGTTGTCAAGAAATTACCTTATAAAACTAAAATAGTAAATAATTTGACATCTGTGACTAGAGATTTCGAAAGTGTATTATTTCGTTTTGAATTTAGTCCATTTTAATTTTACAATATAATTAAAAATAATGTTTCTATAACATACAATAGCAGTATTTTTCCTTAAAGTAAAATTCCAATTGAAATATATAAATAGTCACATTACTGTAAAGAAAAATATATTTTGTGTCAAATAAAGAAAATTCCCAATTATGAATTATATTAAATATTACATCTTAATATACAACTTATTGCTATTTCGATCCTTGGTCAGGTCACACAATAAATACATTGACGGAAAATATCGTAAATTCATTAAAATAGTATCACCAAACAAATATAATTTTAATCACAAAATAAAGCACTCATCTTTACAAAAATATAACGTTTTTTTAAAGTACACAAGCCCTAAGATCACTTGCAAGCCCCAAAAGTCAAAACTAAGCTTATATTAGCGCTATTCATATTGACGTTCAAAAGGAAAGTTTATTTCTGTTTTTAAAATCAAGTTATCGTTTATTATAAACTATTTTTTTTTTGTAAATATGATTAAATATAGTGAAACTATAAAACAACTATAATATAAAATTATATTTTATCAAATGTTGTACCCACCTATGGAATATTTAATTAACAAAAATATTTAATTTAAATAATATTCACTGCATACTTTTTTTAATACTTTTTAAAAAATATATTCAGTATTGGATACAATTGGTATTTTATCTATGAAGTGAAATGAAATGGACCTGTCACTGCCCACATTCACAATTCTGCTTAGTAATGCTCGACAGCGACAGGTCATGGAAGGCGGTCCTCCTTTTCACAGAGGAGGTCCTTAAATTGAAAGAGGAGGCGGAGCGTGAGCGGGAAAGGCAGGCTTCATCTTCCCTGTCCTTTCCCTCCGTCGCCGTACTGGACGCAGGAGGGAAGCCTACTTAAGGCACTTCCCTCCCTAACGGATTGACGCCTGGGCAGCGCACATGAGGGAGTACGCCGCCCAACATCCCCAAGGCGAGAACGGTGCGCGATGTATTCCCGCGCACCGCTCAAAGAAAATGAAGGTGAGCAAAATGGTGTCCAGGGGCCTTCCATCAATAGGCCAGACGTCGCCAGGTGCTGAGGACGCTGGTACAGCCTTGCCTTTGGCCGCGGCAAACGGGAGAAGGAATACCCCGGAGGTTTTAGTCGGTGCGACTCCGACACACCGGGGGGTGACCCTCATCGTGCCCTGACGACCCATAGCGGGTTTCCCCCGAATTAAAAAAAAGTGCTAAGATCAAAACAGCTGGAATTTAGTTTGAAGATCATATAATGCGTTACTATAATATATCATTACTGATACTAAGTGTGAGCAAGGAAGCAAGAAAATATCTTAAAGAATATTCATCGTGTTATAATTTAATCCTAATAGTTTTTCTTTTATTGCGATTACGGATATTACCCAACTCTTTTTAAAGAAATCCAATACCATTGCGTGTCTACTAAATAACCTATAAATGTACTTTTATAATAATGTTACACTATTATTTCTTAAAATGATAACTACTATAAAGGTACTTTTTCTCAGGCAGAGACGGCGCTGATTCGAGCTCTAGATTAAGCAAAGTTAGCTGAGTCCATGAATAAGTAAGTCAAATTAATAAATCTGCACTTTTCATTCGGGGCAAACTTAAAAATCATTCAAAGCAGAGATTCTACAGTTTCCTAACTACATATCACTTGTTGATAATTTTATTTCCACTGCACACTTGCTTAGATAGTATTCAATATTGCTAAATTTGATACTTTCAATATACTTTAAGTCACAATCACTATGATTTTTGCCAGAATCTCGTGTTCACTGAAGTTTTTCATGTTAACGCATTTCACCTGCAAGTGGAAATAGCATAGTTCTTTAACTGCAGACAAAAGGAATATACTGGCAAGCATGCAGCCGAAGAAAATCCATATTTTTTTACACCGGCTCGACATAGTGATTACAATGCACCTGATGGTAAGTACAGTGTAGTCCAAAAACGAAAGCGACTATCACAAGATGAAAATCTATTGATAGTCTCCGTCGTTATGTCGGCCCACATATACCATGACTGAAGGTCTCTAAGTATATGAGTTACTGGATATACGCAAGCTGATCCTGAAACGCGACACGCCAAAGCGAGTTACTATGACGGTTTTTACACTTGTGTACTGTAGTCATGACCCAGTCTGAACAATCGCCCTACAACCAAACAAAAACAAAAGTGCTTAAAACACAGATGGGCAAAATGTAATCATACTAATGATGAAAAATGCAAAATGTAATCGTGATCGTTTTTCATGAATGTGATTACATTTTGGGCATCTATGATGTAGCGTACTGTGTTACCTGGTGCGCGGCGCGCGCATGTATACGTGATCAGGTGTTGGTAAGCGAGGGGAACCAGGCGGCGATGCCGGTGCGCGGCGGCAGCGCAGCGCGCAGCAACGCCTCCTCGTGTGCCGACAGCCGCAGCAGTACCGACAGCGCTCGCGTCAGCTGTCTCGCTTCTAGCTCACGCGCGGTCAGGAATTTTAATACCACGTGCTTTAAATACCTAAAAGTTTTCGTTTTTAATACTAGCTCGGTAAAAACCACACTGTACTTGATATTAAGTAGTGCGCTGTGTATAACGCGTGACTAGCGAGAAACGGATATAGTTTGTCAATACTTGCTGTGATGGTATCCGTCTCTTCAGAAGTCCCTTCACACTTCTATTAAAGGACTAAATAAGAACACCTAGGTAGTGGAATTTGTTCTCCACATGTGATTTTCCAACATCGTATAACAATCGAATCTATTTGTGAAACACGAATTTAACTACAACTGTGGGCTCATATATTTACACTGTAGTATATATATGTAGGTTATAGCTGTAGAAACAAATAAATTCGCTATGGAATTAAACTCTTAACAATGAAATGTAGATATTTGAAGTACCTATAATAGAATATTCTCTGTTAATTGTTTCATTAGACAACAATAAGATTAGCCTTTTAGATTCCGAAGGATTCATTTACATGTAACAACTTACCGTCTACTAATATCTTGTTCTTCGGCAGACGTGAGATCAGATTTACTGCTTTGTAATTCTCGCTGAAGTGTTTTCTTCATATCAGATATTCTGTTTTCTAACGTTTTTATTTTCTGAGGAGAAATAATATAGAGGATTTGTTAAGATAATGTAGCTACATATTAAGTTCACAATGTTTACAGATATAGAGTAATTAAATCGATAATAATTCTGTGAGAAAAGTTTTGCTCCCAAGTATTTGTATTTTAATTGACCCTTTTCTTTTGAATTTAATGGTGTTGTAGACTATTCACTATATATTTATTTATTTCTGTCCTTAACATTATCTATATTCTAATTCTTTGTACTATACTAATCGATAATTAACAACTATTTTAATTAACTTTATTAAATCTTTACATATGTATCTAAGTAATTTTATTTACACATTTCATACTACTTTATAAAGATATTTATTTCGTTATATCGTGTCGTGCGATGAAAGCGGAGACAACAACTCTCAGGTTGAAAGTCGTTGTATAACGGCACGCGCGGGGGGATTGCGCAAGCGCACGCGATTCGAGCGCTCCGACGCCCGCGCAACCGGCTAAACAGTCTCGATATCAAACTTGACACGATACCACGCACCATTCCGTCACTAGCTGTACTGTTCTCGTAATTGTTATTTTGGTGTTCATATTTTTGTTATTGTGCTGTGTCCTTCTTCGTTTCTACTTGGATTGACATACTTGTGCTTCATTATATCGTCTTGTAACTTTTTATACTGTACTTCATTAAACACCTATCTACTTGCTGTCTGGACTTCTTCATTTCTTTCTATCATATAATCTTTATACGCTACCCTGCGCTATAGCCTAAAGTAAGCCTACTTCTTTACCGCCATATCTACCAGTCTAGTCTCAAAATGGCTAACAAAATAAATAAAAATATGTTCCCTTGGTGTTTGCGTGAAATAAATAAAATTTAACTGGGAATTGAAATAAATATCGCAGGTACCACTTAATTGTAAATAAGATCATGAATCGAATACCTTATTTTTATCACAGATTTCAGTTTCTAAGTCTTGTGTAGTCTTTTTTAATACATTTTCACTTTCGACCAATTCATTTATCCGTATCTTGAGTTGTTCCATTTCGTTTTTTCTTAAACTTTCATTTTCTTTTATCAGCATACATGCCGCTTGGTTCTGTCAAATGTAAATGAGTGTATGTGAGTGAAAATAACTTTTTTTTTACACTATCGTAATATCAAACCGCCAAATCAGAATGATTCAAACATTTCATAAAATCATAATTAAAATGACACAAGTGAAACGAACTACTGAGTTTTAGTACGAATGGATAACAATTACAATACTCTAACAATATGAATAGCAAAATGCATGACCTCAATATAAAATGTAATGGCTTGGTATTAAAATCAACTTACTGAGGTACTTAATGAAATATAAATAAAATAAAATGAATTAAGTGTTCAAATTAACTTTTCGAGTGTATCGAGTTGCATGTTACTAATTTATGATTTGAGATTAAGACTAAAGACAGTATAATGCCCTGAAGCACGTCGTATTGTCGGCAAGATGTGCTGTCGGGCAACATTGTTGCTTCAGCGGAATATGCACTGTATAAATCGACGCAAACATTGAGTCTGCGCATGACTACTGTTGTTTTAATCGACGTAAAAATCCTTAAAATTATCGATTTCTTTTTATATGAAAAAAAAATTGTCAATCGACGGTCCGTCCAATGGCAAATAGTTATTTCAAGCAAAGAATAATTGTTAAGCAAGGATTAAGTTATTGTGTAATATAATTATAGCATTTACCTCTTTATGCTGCGCTATAACACCTTCGAGTTCGGCAATCTTCGCCTTAAGTTCCGTTATTTCTGATTCTTGGTACCTAACGTTGCACTGACTCATTTCAATACTTTGCGACATGTGAGCGTTTCTTAATAAAGCCTCATCTTTTTCACGTTTTTCTCTGGAATTGGATACTTTTTTTATTGCAAATTAAAATGTCAAGGTTAAATCTTAATACAACGTTTCAGTGTGTAACTATGCCGACGTAATAAAGAACAAGAATTAGGCACTTGGTCAAAGTGTAAAAGAGAAAACTATGCTACACTAGCGCTCTGCAACAGTTATTATAAGCTTAGCAAAACTTTATGCTATCACATATCACATTTTAAGACGTTGATGACACTAATAGCACTGCCTTTCCTATATAGTCTGGTCTTCAGTAGTCCGTTTTTAAGCCAATTCATCGAGACAAAATGTATATTATAATAATCTATGCGCTTTGATGAAGAGGGCTGATGTCACAGAAAAGAATTCGTTGATAGAAAAATCCTACTCCAGTTTCATATAATGGATTTATTATTGGAAATAGTTTAGAGAAATGTAGTTCAGTATCGTTAATAAACTTATATCAACGCGATGAAATTTAATGATATCATAAAAATATACTTAGAATGAAGTATAATACATTGCAATAGCTAGTTATTTTAAATTTTAGAGATATCATATCATCTTTGTAATATACCGTCAGGTGGTAAACAGTGGTAGTAAGTAGTGCAATAAATTCCTATCTAATATTAGCGTAAATGTATGCTTTACTTTTTGGAAATGTTATGTTTCATACGTAAATACTCGATAAGAGAAAAATATTTATCTTACGTCTCGAGATAGATAAACGTAACACGTTTCGCATGAAGATTTATTATCTTAAACTTCTCTAATCCCAAGTGGTAAAGATAAGCTATTTAAACAGTTAACACGAGTAGCTTAATCTTAAAGACAAATGTTTATATAGCATCATTCAATTTTAAAACTTTATGTAGACGTGAGACATGAACAGTTGATGTGAATTTTTTGAGATAAATCTATCTATACCATGCGTTAAGTATATGTTTGAGTTTGGGCATATAGTGACCCTACTTGAGATGCTATGGTCCTGGGTTCGTTTCCCGATAGTGAAAAACTGCACTGTGATGATCTGATTAATTTGTCGCGAGACATGGTTGTGTATTTGCATTTAACTATATACATTTTTGTCAAATACTTGTAGTACAAGGGTAAGCTTAGTTTGTGATTTGGTCAATGTGTGTAATTATCTGTAAAATATTATGTAATATTATTATATACTTAGAAGTGATAGTTTTCTAATAAATTGTAGAGATATATAAATTGAAACAAGGGTTTTGTAAGGGAAGCATGACATTTGGCAAGAGGCGAGATCTTATATCGCAAGTACAGGAAAAAGTTCGAATACCCTTAATAACATTACAAAATATGGGTTTTTTGGGATCATGAATATATTTGCAGTTCATAATATGACCGCGATTTATATTGATGTATGGGAACAGCAGTTTACCAACGGTAAAGTAAAATTTTTACTTAAATCTGATTTATCTCCTCGTTAGATCAATGTAAAGCACCTTTATAGTTCATTTACAAGTACGGAACCCTCGGCATGCGAGTGCGACTCGCACTTACCCGGATCATTTTAGGCCTTTTCAGCTTATTATCACTTGTGATCCTTGACAACCGGTATGATTGCATCTTGAAAACCGGTAGTATTATTTTTCATCTTATAAATGGCATGTATGAGTGGACTAATTATGACAAAATAGGTACTTACTACACCTATTATGTTTTAACATTTTTATGTTCGCTGTATATATAAAAAACGTGCAATAATTAAACGTTAGATAGATATATGAAATAGCTTACTTCTCAAACTTTCTCTGTATATCAATAAAATCATGTTGCATTTCAGTGACCATCGAGTTCAGGTGGTTGACTTCTGCTTTCTGTTCGTCGCACGTTCTATTAGAGCTGTCCATCTTTTCTTGCAAGATTTTAACTAACAGTCTTTCGTTCTCTAATGCCTGTGTCAGTTGTTTGTTCTCTTCCGTCAGCGTTTGGAGCCGGTTTTCTAGATCCATTGTCTTTTCCTGAAAAAAATTCATGATTGACTAAACTTGAACGCATTATGTTTGATTATAAAATAAATGTGTTTAAGAGTGCATTATTTTCTTTAAAGTACGCACCTGCTATTTAGGATGTGTATCTAAAAGTACATATTTCAGTTTTTACACTTTTGAAACATTCTGCACATTACGAGATTGTAATATTTTGTATATGCTCAGTATTAAAAATAAAATGCTGTATTTAAGCAATAAAGTTTAAAAATCGACTATTATCAAACAATGAATTCTAATTTTATAATTAATTAAAAATTTATAAGTAACGTATTTTTGATTTAGTTGCATTTCTGGATCTGCCCTTGATGTCTAACTCCTTTCTTACTTCTTCTTTAAGGTCCGCAAAACAATAGCCACACCTCTGTTAGAGGTCCTCCATTGTTGCACTCGTCTACTTACAGGCGTCAGTAGCCACTTTCTATTAGGTGACCTGCTAGCTTGTTTGCCACCTATTGGCATATCAGAGAAAACTTTTTATGTAGAGTTAATATTGGTTATATTGCTCTAAAGACATATTTTAACGTGCCCAGTATAGACGCTGGGCCGTTTACGCTACAATCATTTTTACAATCACCAGTTTGGAATGTGGTATTTACTGAAAACAGCCAACGGGAAGCATAAAAGTTCACACTTGTTTTGTTATGTTTACGTTAACTGTAGTAGTTATTATAAGATTTACTTCGTTAAATGAAATATCTATGTATGTTATGCAGCTCTTCAGCAATATTAACAAGCATTTGTAATCCCCAATACACCATCAACGAATTTATCATACCGAGGGGTGAAAGGCTATTTGGTTTAAGCGACATTTCTTGGGGATATAGTAATATATATATATTTTTGGATCCGGTAAAAAAATATATATTACTATATCACCAAAAAATGTCGCTTAAATCAAATAGCCTTTCACCACTCGATATAAAAACGTAAATATGTTACCGTACGGTATGTATGGAAGAATATCAATGAGAAGTGACACAAACAAAATGCAACAATATTAAACCAGTCTAGTGTTTATTAGCCGAACGGCTGGGTTCACTCCGTTCCGCCATGTCTTATACGTAAAAACGTTTGCAATACTATGCAATACAATATATGCTTGGTAATATAAAGCAGGAACTATATTTCCTTTCGGTCTAATTTTTTGGTTGAGCAGTTGTACAAATATGGCATGAATGCCAATTTCGTTTAGGCTGATTGTATAATGCCCTAGAAGCCTGCATCAGTATTATAATAGCTGATGTTTATGGCCATCGTAATATATTCGCCATGTTTAATTATTATGGTATCTAGTGACCATTATAACATGCATACCATATGGTAAGGTAAAATATATGTGTACTTCCTTTTTGCGAATTACACCAATTGTTTGTCAATCAAGTAAACGCAATTGCTTACATTACACCAATTGTTTGTCAATCAAGTAAACGCAATTGCTTACATTCATATATAATTTTACCAAAGGAATTACTGATTTGTATATGTGCTTATATTTAATATTCATCAATACATTAGTGCTTTAATTAGTAGAATTAGTATTAAACAAACACCCATGCAAAATGCAAAAAAGCACCAAGACCCGCGCTATTCATAAAGCTATCAAACCTACACCAATTTATTACAAGAAATAGCAAAAAAAATATATATTCACTTCTCCGACAAAACCGTACATAATTTCACTGTAAAAAAAAAAACAAATGATATGATTAAATAATAACTTACTTGGAACTTAACTTTTAAAATGTAATAACACTTTCACAATTTTATAATTACAAAATCACTATAAACGTCGTTCATATGGCACTGTGTATTCCATCTGACGAGTGACGGCGTCGCTCTATCTAGATTCGTCATTATAGTGATAGTGGTCACGTGTTGTTATGTTTTATCTATATGATAACAAGGTGTTTTGCAGATAGCATCATTTACGTTAACGCATACCCGAGTAGACGACAAAAATCACACCTCTCTTATATGAGCCATTCAGCCCTTCTTCACGTAAACAATAGTGTTAACACTCCACAGGCATATGTTAAAATTCACACACGTAGTTAATACAGATCACATTTATTTACGACGCCACAAAATTAAATTTGATTAAAGCGACCTTGAATTGCAGAAAAGGCTACATACGCCACTCTACTGAGGGGTTTAGCCATTTTGTATGAATGTATTTATATACTTCACAGTGGCATATAACACAAGCAAGCACCTATGCCAAGTCAGGCACGGCTTTAAACTATTATTTTATTCTGTTTAATATGATCTTGGAATTATACACTGCATTGATCGTTATTGTAGGGTTAATGATTAATCTCTGTATTTTTTTTAATGTTATTCACATATCAAACACAGGAGAAAATAAAAAATCAAAATCGTTGTATTAATATAATTATTGTTTTGTTTTAAGGCACACAAATAATTGTAAACCTTTTAAAAGTATAAATAATAACAAAATAGATATTTCTAAATTTGCTCTAGCAAATAGGTTTTAGTGCTTATATAAATAATTGGAACCAATTAGTTCACAATGAACTAATAATAAATAAAATGTGTTATTCATGGAATAATATTATTCCAGTATTCTTTAAATCTTAACAATATGAATAGATCGTAATAATTTTCCTAACGGATCATTTTCCTTGTAATAATAATGGAATTTTTATATCACGAATGTCAAACCTATTAAAAATATAACAAAAACTATTTTAAGATGATTCTCACAATCAAAATTAGGAACTAGAGTAACTAAAACTTAGGTGAATCAAATGAGATAATTGAATATTACACATTAAGCTATCGCTCTAAGCAAACCAGGCGAAATTGATGTTTTTATACAAAAAAAAAAATTACAACTACATAAGTATATTTAGGGTTTCGTCTAAATACATGTCCACTAGCCTAAATGGTGGGGTGCGATGTAGCAGTTAGCTATACAAGCAAAAGGAACACGTGTCTATTTGCTAAAAAAAAGTCGTGAATGTGCTTAAATGGCAAGTGAACAAGCATCGTTAGACCTTTTTTACATTCAACAAAAAAATAAACCATTTAACCTTTAACTTAACTATAGAAACATTGATATAGTATATTCAAATCAACCAGCGTAAATAAAGTAATTTTATTTCAATTATAATTATGCAAATTAGATTCTTAAACGATTTGAAATTATTAAAAAAACATCTTTGTAAACTAAGCAGCATGGGGTAAGCTACATAAAATTAGTACTTCTTAATGACAGTAATCGATAAGTGATAATAACACGATTTCATGTAACAGTAATTTGACTAGTCTTATATAGATCTCAGAATAATCACAAACTCACTATGAGGGGCATTAAAGCAAAAGGGCTTCTATACATCATACTTAAAACAGAGAATAACCGACCACCAGAATAATAAATAAAATAATATGAGAAATAATCATTAAAAAAATTAACAGAATTCATTAGAATTTGATCATTCCAAAGACATGTTCAAAGACAATGTTTGAAAATAGCAAAAAGTGAACTGAAGCCTTTTGCTTTATCTCACATAGAGCAAAGCTGTTTGTTTCATCTCACCGATGGAGAAAATACAGTTATGTAAAAAATTCATTGTTACATCATCCAAAATAAAATTCGTTTTCATAAGTTTGCGCATAATTCTGAGAGAGGACTAAAAAAAGATAAGGCAAGACCAGTTTTAAAACGTCTATATGGTGTAGAGGCTTGAACTCACTGTCGCGTGTGTGCTCGAGTTGCGCAGGGACTTGACTTCCATTGCCAGCGAGCGCACCTCGCCATTCAGTCGCGCCACCTAAAGGTCCACTCTCATAAATCAAGTTACTACAATTGTTTTCAACATGCCAACGCGTGCAATGCAACGTCAGAGAGGGAAGTAGAAATACAATTTTCAAAGCGTTGCGCAATAATGCATGCTGTATAAGGAAGACATTAGACAATAGGTTTTGCTGTCAGTTTTAACCAGTCAGTCTGATAAAATATAATTCCATCAGTTATTATGATATACTTGAATTAATGTCTTGGTTTACATTGGCGGTTGTATAAGCATACTTTGCCATCTATTGTACCGATGGGTGCGGTGGGCAATACGCCCTGGGCCTTCGAAAAGATTCGCACATGGTTGATTTGTTAATATCTTGAAGTGAAATACTCACTCAAAACAATGTTAAAATAACAGAATTTTATTTTTTAAATAATTACTCCCACGGCATAAACCGAGCACTTGTTTTGCATTAGCAATTTAAAAAAAAAACATTTGTAAGAAATTTAAAACTCCCACTACATAATCTTAACTTAAATAATAACAAAGCCTGTATTAATGCCATCTATTGCACTAAATCAGCACTACATCTATATTTCACATTTAATTTAATTTATATATTTAATATTCACTTAATATTTAACTATCATACTTTTATTAATTTAACAGCATAGACACTAGTCATGTTTTCATTTCATTACAATATAGTAGATACAATATTAAGATACTAAAAAACATTCACATTATACGATACCTTTTATTAATTTATATTGGTTAATATATTATATTACAAACATGTCGCATGTTTTCGTTAAAACACTCTAAACACATTTGAAGTTAAGAACAAAATTCTTTGTGATAAAACGAAGGTAATAATACCATATTTTAATCATAATACTCGATTTACATTGTATATATATATCGCTTATTTGTGTTACGGCGTAGCAAGAGTCGGATTTGGTCCCCGTGAGAAACGCAAACGAATCGCGTTGAGCGAGGAACGAGATACGTGGAGTACGTAGACTAGGTACCAAAATAAAAAAAAAAAGTTTAAAATGATTAAATCAAAAATAATTATGCATTTAATGTTTTTCATATTAAATCATAAAAGCCAAATCCAAATTAAACAGCAATTGATTGTTATAATATAAATAATATGCTAACATGCAAGGTTAATCAAAGAAAATATGAATACCACCTACTTACGCTTAATATAATTCTCAAAAATCGATTCCACAGTAATTGTAACAACTTCATTGTAAATAAATATTAGAAAGTACTATAAATATAGTTATGATTAGACTTATTTTGCTGATACCCTGTTCCCGCCTTTTGAAAGCTGATTTTATACAAAAAGAGTATAAATGAGATTTTAATTTTACCTTTGCATCGCTATTGACTAAATTCTGTTTTACTTTTTCCAGTTCGATCGTCATTGAAACTAACTTCTCTTGTAACTCCCTTTTCTCCGTCTCTATTCTTCTTCTCTCCGAACCTTCTTCGCCAGCCTGTCTTGACAGTCGTGCCACCTATATTTTAGGACTCAGTATGACACTAGCCGGTGTAAAATATATAAACTTATTAACAATCTGTCGATGTTATATCGAGGAGGTGCAAGGCTATTTGGTTTAAGCGACATTTTTTAATGATATAGTAAAATATATGTATTCGGAATCAGCGTTTTTACCGATTCCAAATATATATTACTATAACCCCAAAAAAAGTCACTTAAATCAAATAGCCTATCACACCTCGATTTGCTGTTTTAAAAAAAGCGGTAATACACTAAATTATTTCATGATTAATATTAAAGTCAGAACAACCTATTTTTCAAATAATTATATCTTCAAGTCAAATCATAACCTGCCTTTATATAGAATCAAATTTTTTGTAAGCTAAAATTATATTATATGATTTTTTATTTAATGTTTCTTGTCCATATGCCTATAAGAAAGAGTTGATGACATTGCAAAGATATGCCACGGAAGTATTGAACTATAAAATAAATGGTTATCACATTTAGAATTTAGTTGCATATTTTTAGATAAACATACAAGGATTTAAATATGATTGTAATAGACGTGTTAACAAATAGCACATGCTTCGTGCAAAAACTGTCTCTCATGCAAACACTGTTGAAACACACATTTAATTAACACAATAATATTTTTGTAATTGAATTTTTAACCTACTTAGTAACAAATTTCCAGTTTATTTGTAAGTTGTGTTTTTGTTTATTTGTTTTTAGGTTAGACAGAGAGAGTGTGGAACGCCATTCTTCTCTATTTTTGCTTCTTTAACATTAATTAACTCCGTCATGCACTCTCACCGGTTTAATTTTATAAGTCTTTGACTCGAGCCGTTAGCCTAGGCTGGTTGATCTAGATCAATAAGGAGGTAAATAAGTTGATCTTTCTAAGTGATTTTATATTGTGGTACGACTGTACCTGCGTCTCCAGTGATGCAATTTGTCCACTCCAGGACGTTTTGACGTCAGCGAGAGCCACTTTGGCCTCTTGCAGCTGTCTCCTGAGGACTGCGTGTTCGCGACTAATCCTATCGTACTCAGCACAGCCAGTCTCACTTAAATCTCGTTTATCTGTATAAAACATAACATGTAGTAGTGAAATGTTTCTTTATGAAATCAAGTAAATAAATCCCAACAGCATGAAAAATGTTGCCAAGTCCAGTGAATTCTGGTTAAATGGGCTCTCCATAAATGACCTGTTACTTGTAATTACTATGATGTCCAGACACTTTTGCATTGAAATACCTTTGCTATTGGGAATTTTTGAACCTTATTGAGATTTGATGTTTTAATATAGTTTTTCGATATTTACGTCTATAATTGAGATTTTCTAGCTCAATTTCACAATAAATACTTATACAGATAAGTAAGCCAATTTATCAGATTTAAGCAAATTACGACACTGTGTTTACAAAAACTCGAATATCTTAGCGGTAGTCCATAAATATGACAACAGCCATTTCAAGCCCGGTTGTTTAGGAAACTGGGTAAACAAAAAGCCTCTATAACTGATAAAAAAATCCTAAGTCCTTTGAAATCCCACTTAAACAGGTTTCATTGTTTTATTATATAACAAAAACTGGCTTTACCTTAATTATCAGTTTATTTATTTATTTAATATATTTTAATAATAACTCAAAAACCATTTACATAAAATTTAATTTCCAAAAAAAAAAAACACTAGTGCCAGTTACGAAGGTACACTTGCATATTACATTTAGTTAGTGTTTTGGATCGCTCTATAATATGCTGGATGAGTGAGTGTTGTGTGAGTATATGACTGTGCATGCCTGTGTGTGTGCGCGTTTATTTCAGTGTTGCATGTGATTCATCTGACTGCAGTTTAGAAATAATAGCCTTAAGAGCCTATGGAGTCACAGTTTTTCAGTTACTCACATCTCGGCTAGGACTAAGAAGTTTTCTCTTACTTTTACTGAGTTTTTAGGCTGTGGAATGGTCTTCTAGCGAGTGTGTTCCCATCCTATGATATTGGGTATTTTAAGCGAAGCGTGAAGAGATATTTGTGCCGACCGGCATGATCGCTACGGCTATCGATGGTTTTTTTTGTTGTTGGTAGTTGTTGTCCTTTTTGGACTGAACCCTGCTTACCATCAGGTATGGTGTGTTCCCTGTGCAGTGTCAGGATAATAAAAGGACTTGATTGCGGCTTAAGTAAAACATATCAATGCCATTAAAGCGCTTGTGTATAGAATTAGATGTCGGAATATAGCCATTAAGTTACGAAGGTGACCTGGCAGCGACTGTCCGTCAGCTATGTACCGCTATGTTTACATTTATATGAAAAGGTGTCTAAAGTAAGTGACTGTGCAGCACTATCAGGCGACGTTTCAAGCTCGCGATTGTGGCAGCTGACAGCGCTGAAGTCACCAACATAAGACGCTTACATATAAATACACACGTTCGCCGCTGCCGAGCAATGACAGCCAGAATCGGAATAGTATCTTTACCGTCGTCGTGCATGTGATGTTGCGGATGATGCGTCGGCAGAGCGGCTCGCAGCACGGCTACCTCGTCGGACAAGTCTCTGACTGTCGCCTGCGCTTCGTGTAATGCGTTCTGCACTTCCCCTTTCTCGCGGGCCCACTCGCGACGTGATTGCTCCAATTCTTCCTAATTTACAGATTGTTTACATTAAAGTTATTTACTTAGAGAATCCTTTTATTTTAATCATCTTTATTATATGTTATAAAACAAAAAGTACTAAACTGATTTTCATGCGTTTATACTGGTTGCCAATGATTTATGATTTGTTATGCACTATTTGTTATTTTACAGACACAGAAGCAGTCAATGTAAATAAACAATGACAGCATTTTCACGAAGCATTGAAGGGCAAATGTATTCGCCAATTCATAGACAAACTCATGTTACTCGGAACATAGTTTCCGAATTATAATAATGTTTCATTAATTTTATTAAAAACTGGTTAAATGGTTTGATTTACTCTTTAACATTTCTCACAAAGTCGAGGCGTATTGCAGACAAGTGAGGAAACAGTAAACTAAGAACTTTTGTGTAAACTTTGTCGTGCCGTTAAATTATAGAATAACTCAAGCATATCTTGTGATTGTTGTTGTTTTTTTTTGTTTTCTAGATTGTAATGAATTTACCACCAGATGCAATGTTATAAAAAACACAGTGTTATACAACTCACAGTGACAGCATCTAATCTATCCTGTGCGCGTTCAGCTGACGCCAATCGGATTCGCAGATCATTTAATTGTCTCTCAGCTGCATCTCTTTCGCTTCCCGCCTTTGCCGCTTCGGCTTGAGCGGCCCGAGCCACGGCTTGAGCGGCGACCGCTTCTTCTCCTAAAAATAAATTTATGTTCACCGAATTGTAGAAACGACTTTTAAAATTTGAATAGAATTTAAGCACTAATGTACGTGCCAAACTAATTTATAAAATATGTAACAAAAAGACATTTGAATTATATACGATTGTGGCATGGTCATAAGAATCCATATTAACAAAAAATGATTTTTAAAATATTAGATTTATAAATTTGCAGTTAAAGGACTAAATAAATAAAACTAAATAAAGTTAAAGGAAAAAATAACAATGATGCTTTCCACATATAATTCAATATTATGTATCGCTTTATTTTTATTATAACTACTCATTTTAGAAACATTATATAATTAGTGATTAAAATCTTTTTTATTTACACACATCATACTCTAGAGTCACAAAAAGGCGCCACCTAGAGCTAGAACCAGCTTCAGAAAATTTCCTACTCGCGACAGTCACTGGTGACCAGTAGTAGACAGTTGATAGAAGTGCTTGGAGAGCACTACTTTTTTACAAAATATAAATATTTCAATTTTTTAGAACCGTTTTATAGTGGCCAAGAGTATCGTTGTAACTGCTGTAATGTACTGCTTGAAAACTGGACATCCATGCAAGATGTCCAATTTATATTGGGAGATAGGGTCTTGAACACTCTTATCACGTGGTGAGCAATGAACTCGTTAACCAATTGCCTACTGTATTAACGTAGTCCAAATTCCAGCATTTTGTGGTAGATAGCCTACATGAAGCAAAATGCGGCGCTTTGTGACGTTAGCGACAACTAGCGTCAACCTCATGCAGCTGAACTAGCGTCCGTAAGCAGATGATAATAGCTCGAAGTTTAATTTCGATACATGAATAAACTTGACTAGATATTTAAAATATTTTAAGTTTTTCTAATAATTTCAACGTTCATTGCAATACACTTTTTTTTTCCTTACCCTGTGTAGAGGCAAGTGATAATTTCAATTCTTCAATTTTGTTCTCCCAAAGGAGATCTCTCTCCCGCAATTTATTCTCAAGTTGTGCTGCATACTGTTCATGTAAAGCTGTCTGATCAACTTGGCCCCCAGTGCGATCTGATAAATATGTTTCTAATTGTGGAGATAATGACTGAAAATGTATTATTAATTAATAATATAATTATAAACGTATAATTTATTTATTTCGAAAATCAATAATTCTTGCAATAATCCTGGAGAAGTTTGCCGAACATGCCGGACCTGAAGATCTCGGGCCTAGACGACTGTACCTCGCGTACAGATTTGTTGGGTGCGATTGCGGAGTATGGCGGGTACGACCAAGAGTACATTCGCGCAAGCGAAATCTGGCGCACTACGTTCGACCTGTGGGTTGCTTGGGTGTCCTGCCCAGCCTCAGCAGCCAAAAGCTTAACAGAGAGAGGCTTCATGGTCGGCTGGGTTAAACCCTAGATCCGACTGTTGCCGCCGCGCGTGATCCGGTGCTTCCGTTGCCTGGAGCCCGGACACGTGACGGCTAAGTGACGACCGTAAAAAACGACCGTGGTTGACAAAGGTCGACCGTAGTGCGCTTTGCTTCAGGTGTGCACAGCCAGGCTACAAGGCCCAGGCGTGCAAGGCCAGTGTCCGCTGCGCAGTTTGCGCTGACGCCGGGAGACCGGCGGGGCACAAAGTGGGCAGCGACAACTATGCTGTCGCAAAAAGGCCGCTAAAAGCGTTGCAAGGAAGAGGGAAGTCTGCCGCCTATCCTAATAAAACGGAGGAGCCCATCATGATGGTTGAGGAGTCCCCGGCTGCACAACTGCCTGAGGGACAAACTCGCGGAGCGTCTGGCGGGGTGCCTGAGAGGGCAACCGCCTGACAAGAAGCTCCAGTGGTGTTGTTTATGTTTTCAAATATTTTAGATTCATATATTTTAAACCAAGGTACTCTGGTTTCATGATTAGGACTTAGTTTTTTTTTTTTGCATTATATTCTTAGTAGTAAGGTGACTACATATGATAATCAGTTTGATCACTATTTATACAGGGTTATTGTTGACCCACCATAAAAATAAAAGCCTGTGATAGACAACTTAAAATGCAACAATTTAAGCCACCCAATAGTCTTTAAAATATTTCAATTTTTAAGGTTTTTTTTGTTAGTACACTTGGTTTGGTACCTCCAATTCAGTCAATTTAATTTGAAGTTTTTTCACAATTTAGATTTAAGAGGTGAAACTTGAAAACATGAAAATTGAAATATCTAAAAAACTATTTCTTTTTGTACATTTGGATTGATTGATCACTATTTATTTTTTTTTTATTTTTTTTTTTTTATACCGACTCGACACAGTGACTGCACCATACCTGATGATAAGCATGGTACAGTCCAAAAAACGCCAACGACTATCGAAAGGTAACAAAAAACCCATCGGTAGTCGCAGCGATCATGCCAGCCTGCACAAATATCTCTTCACGCTACGTTTAAAAGATCCCATATCATAGGATTTATATTGATAAATATATATAATATTTATATACATTATAATTAAGATAAATTGTTGCAGTATAAGTCCTGTATCAAAGGCTTTAATTATTAAGGCAACTAAAAAATAACTCAGTATATAAATATGCATTTCTCAAGTTTTTGGTCAAAGATAAGTCATAGAAATATAAGATAAATAAAAATAGTATGTCAACCTCAAAAAGTTTAGTAGGATACAAAAATAATTAAACTAAAGTTATTTATGATTGAATGCAGCTTACATCAGATGCCGAGTCACCGTGACCACCGGAACTGGATGGACTGACTGTCGACTAAAACAATTACAATTATTTTATACCAATTAATAAAGATAAGCTTAATCAACATTAGAATAACATACGAAGTATGATAACTAGTATTTGTAACTAAAATAATACACTACAACAGCATAATTTATCATGTATAAGGTAAATAATGAAAAATCATGGGTTACATATTGAAATTAAGGTATTAGGATTTTTACATGAAACACTAATATTAAATACAATTTGTTTTTACATTATAGTTTTTAATTAAAAAGAAACACTTGTGTAAACAAACAAAAAAACATATTAAAATGTTTCGGTCAGAGAAAGGCATACTCATGAAAATTAATCTAATTAAAGTTCTCTCATCAATGTATAAGTTTTCAACTTTTGGTATTGCAGCACTACATGCTGTGCCACAGAGGTGAATAAATGTACATACAATATAATCATTTTTTATCAAAATTACTTCTCTGGGTACCCAAAAAATGAAATTGTATGTGATTTTTTTACTTTTACTACATTTCATTCATTTAAATGTATAAATTATCACAATATAACAAACATTATGTCTATCTTGTTCTTAAAAAATGCAATAAGCTCCATGCAAATTGCTTCCTTTCTAGAATGCCAACCATTTAACCCGATAAGATAAATTGTATAACTGAGGAAATATGTAAATTATTTGCATGTCTTACAATTGATAGAATTGCCATGACATCATGAAATTGGGGTCTATTTCGATTTAAAATTTTTCTAACCATTATTATAATTAATAACTTATTATTTTAGAACATACCGTGTCATCTCTTAGTGAGATTCTTCCTAAAAAAGCACCACTACGCCAACTACTCGTTAATTTACTGAGATCGCTTCCAGTCTCTTCTTTTATTTTACTCTTCAAACTAGCGAACATTTTAACTTGTAAAAACGCTACTGTAAATCGATAAAAAATAAAATCATTTATATACATTTGTGACCATGATATTGCACGGTTACTTACCAGTTTTTTTCAATTAAATACAAATCGACTTCTGATAGAAAAAATTAAGTGCGTTTACATAATTAGTTTTCGTTTAGTGTTAATAGGAATTGTGTAAAGCATTATGGTACAAAATGTTCAAAAACTAAATGCACAATATATTATAAAACTATTAAAAATGTATTCGCTATAATACTTTTATTGACAACGAAAAGAAAACCTACAAAACGTAAACTCAAGTCAGCTGTCAAATATGTCAACAGTCATACTTCAAAACAAAAGTCAAGTATTTTTTTTAAATAATATGCAAAAAGCAACAACCGTACAGACTTTTCAAATGCAGCGAAAGTAAATATATTTTTTAACAGACAACAAGAGACGAAAATCGCACCGGTTTACAACTAAGTATTCTTTCTCTCTTGACACTGCGCAGACTATTGCGTACTCGAGCGAATGGACAGTATATTCCGTTTCGTCCACTGTTGATTTCTGACAATGAAATTATTGTCTACTTTTATGTTATTACTTTAAGTTAATTACTAATTATTATTTTTTGTTTTACATTTTTTTTTTATTAGGGGCTTTTAACTTATTCATATCAGCCCCATGTTTTACATATTTAATAACATCTTATTACTATTATTTAAAAGCGAAATTTGTGTAATATGTATATGGCTACGAATATTATTAATATTATGGAGTTCTTAACTTTAATTTACTATCTTACTATACTATATTACGCTTTACCAGGGAATATATAATTCGAAATAAATAAATATTTATTACCTCCGTCAACTTCTTTTGTAAAAAAAAAATACATCCATTAGTTACCATTTAAAATTAAAGAACATTGAAACCGACAATCAATGGAAAAATAAATTATTGTCTGTCCTGGCTCGATATATTAGGTCCTTACATATGAAATTGGCGTTTTGTATGGGAGGAATAAAAAGTCGAATTTTTTTTAGTATAATATATTTAATTAATCAAAGTATGAACCATTATTTTCTATGCACTTTTGCCATCTCATAGGTAGTTCATTGATCCCTTTACTAAAAAAACCAGTCGGACGGGAATCAATAAAATCTTTGAAGGCGATTTGGACTGCCCCATCGGAGTTGAATTTTTTCCCTTGCAAGAAGTTATTCAAATTTCGAAAAAAATGGTAATCTGTTGGAGCAAGGTCCGGGGAGTACGGAGGATGTCTTAGACTTTCCAATTGAAGCTCTTCTAATTTAGTAGCCGTCTGTTGCGCAGTGTGTGGTCTAGCGTTGTCGTGAAGCAGCAGTGGCGTGGAGCGATTGACCAGCCTAGGTTGTTTAGCCGCTAGCTTTTCCATCATGGTTTGCAATTGCTGACAATAGACATCAGCCGTAATAGTCTGACCAGATTTGAGAAAACTGTAATGAACAATACCGGCACTAGTCCACCAAACGCTTACAAGTAACTTTTTTGGGGTTAATTTTCGCTTGGGGCAGGATTTGGCTGGCTGGCCAGGATCCAACCATTGCGCTGAGCGCTTCCGATTATCGTAAAGAACCCATTTTTCATCACAGGTAATGATTCGGTTTAAAATACCTTCATTATTGTGCCGGTTTAGTAATGTAACGCAGCAGTCGACGCGCGTTTGCCGGTTTGCTTCAGTCAATTCGTGAGGTACCCACCTTTCAAGCTTTTTAATCTTCCCAATTTGCTTCAAGTGAATTAAAACAGTTTTATCACTAACATTGCAGCCTGCAGCTAACTCGGACGTGGTTTGCGATGGATCCGCTTCCACAATAGCCTTCAACTCTTCATTATCAACTTGAGTCTCAGGCCGTCCACGGGGCTTGTTCTGCAGGTCGAAATTTCCAGAACGAAAACGTTGGAACCAAAAACGAACTGTGTTTTCTTTTGCAACACGACCGCCATACACATCATTCACCCTTCGAGTTGTTTCCGCAGCACTAGTGCCACGGCGGAACTCGTACTCGTAAATAATGCGATATTTTAAGTTTTCCATTTTGTAAAATGAGTGACGCAAACAGAAAAAAACAGAAGAAAAAAACAAATGAATGACGATCATCGAAGCACAAATACATGAGTCTATAGCTGTACAAATTTGAATTTGGAATTCCTTACCAAAGAGGAGAAATTTGTGATTAAAGTGGCCAGTACGAAAAACGCCAATTTCATATGTAAGGACCTAATATAATAAAAATATCCATACTACTTCCTTATATGAACACATTGTTAATAAATATTGCCGTTGCTAACCCTGAACAGCAAGCTATGACAAATTTTATTTATGCACATGAAGTGTCAAAATGTTATGTTTGTGTAAATTTTGATTTGTAAAATCCATGCATTTTCATCGGAGCGTCCTCCAGTAGTGGCACAGAAAAGTAACCAGATCCGTCATCCACTTCCGTTGCTCTAGATTTTTTCATGTGATAGAGATAATGATTTTCGTAAGAAATTATATTTATTTCTGTACAAAAAAAAAAAGACTTTAAAGTTGAAAGTAGCCGCATGTCCAAAATTTTAAAAAATGCCAATTTGTTTTTCAAATTAAAGAGTTAAAGCTTCTCAGGAATACCCGACTATATTTCCAGAGCCCCTTTTAAAGATTGCGTTTTAAAAATAAGATTAACTACTTAAATATCAACATACATACATATGTATATTTCTTTTATGGCATCATGGAATTCTATAGAGGTTTCAATCTAATAATCTATTGTATAACCATAAATTATTTAAATATTTATTTGGAAAACATACAATTCACGAAGTTGGTACCCAAGCAATTAATTAATCTGTGAATTTGTTTTGATTTTACGATTCACATCTTTAGGATTTACATTTATTGTAGTACATATAGAGCGTGATCGCTGTAAATGTTTCTTATACCGCGAGTACTAAAACACCGGTATAAAATATTGTTTCACATACACAAAACTAAATAAAATCTTTGTTGAAGGAAAACATTTACACATTTTTGTGCTGCCAACTCAAATATCGATAAATAGATTTTTAATAAAAATAAAGCTAAATGTGTTATGAACTGATTGAAACAGTTTTAACTACATCTGTTAAGATGATACTTTTCCTATATTTTTATGTTAAAATCTATAATATAAAAATGAATCGTTAAATGTGTATAAGCGCGAAACTCGAGAACGGCTGAACCGATTTGGCTGATTTCTTTTTTGCTGTGTTTATTGAAGTCTGTGGAAGGTTATTACGGAGAGAAAAATTAAAAAAATTGTCTGAAAAAGTCTAAAAACAACACTTTTCTATATTCTCATACAAAAAATTCGTAATAATATTTAAAAGTCAATTTGAACTTTAACACCATACCATAAAGTTTAAATGTTAGTGGACGGGTTCCGGGAAGGCAAAACAATTGAGTGACGTATAAATATTAATGTCAATATTTGTCAATTTTTATACATATAGCATTAAGGCCAGGTTCCTTCAAACAATTTTCAAAAAACAGCCGACAGGCCAATAGGTTTTGGCAGAATAAAATCTGACGGGGAAGCTATTAACATTAAAAAAAAACAATGTGACTTTGTTTTAGAGAAATAGGGCAGAACAAGGTCTGCCGGGACAGCTAGTCATAATCAGTCAGAATAAAGTTAAACATTGTCATAGCCAAGTAATGATAATATATCGTCACACTGTATTCCTTGCGGGGTGAACAGAGATATATTAGTGGCTATATCTACTTTGCGCTTATGTCGTGTGCAGCGTGACCAGTAGCGCAGCTGATCGCCGTTCTCAGTGCACTTACATATATTATTTCTATTAGATTCTACGCGGGTTTCTTCACGATGTTTCCTTACGGTGAGCATGTGGTACCTAAATGCGTACTTCATGAGGAAATACCCAGAAGTACGTTTCGGGATACTAACCTACGGCCCCTCACGTTGCCGCGGATGGATATCGGTCCTTTATCTCCTAGGTCACCACAGTTAATAAAAAACAAATACAGCCATACAAAAATGTTTCGCCAGAAGTACAAAGGACCAGGCAGATGCTTGTGTCCATAGACAATTTTTTTGTACTGGTGAGTACACGAAACACCTGTAACACACTATTAGTGTTTGCGCTTCAACTGTTGGCTATTTCAAATGTAATGTTGTTGTAACTACCTACTGTAAATTATACCTATAAGGCCATAACTCATTTGCGTATCTTTAGCTATTTCTAGTTACTGGTTAATAATTCAATTACTTGGAAAATTCAGCTTTATACTTATATTATAGTATTATAACTTATACTATTGTAGTGTGCACTCCGCCGGCCCACTATCACGGACGCCATAAGTTTTAATTTTTATACGGATCGCTTGCTGAACAAGCCGCGGTGGACGGTAGGAGAGAGAATCGTGCCACGCCTCGGATCGACCATTCCTTGCAAACGTAGCTCGCTTGTTATTACATATTTATGTAGTTTTGATTGTTTATTCAAAGTTTACGTGCAGTAAACGTATATGTGATGTACTTTTTGTGTTTTTAAGGTATTTTAACGTTTAACTATCTAACATAAATGATCTACGGATTTGTGCGTGTATCATAGTTTGGTATATATTTTTTTGTTTTAATTAGAGAAATCCTCAGAGGACCGTTCCGGCCGTACGCAGGGTGTATTCATTTCATACATTAAGGTCAGTAAGTCTCCAAATGAAGATTTTAAGGTGACACTAAATATTATTCTTGTCTGTAAACGCATTCCATGTTTTATCTTAAGCGTAAGTCGATGTTATTTTACTAGTACAGCTTTACTGGAGTTTATTTTTTTTAGCGAAGGTACTCAATAGTTGGAGTAAGTACTAAATTCTAAAAATGTTCTAATAGACCAGAGATGGGCAAAATGTAATCTGATTAATGATTACAAAATGTAGTCGCAATTTTAATTTTGTTGCTTCGCTTCAAAACATTAAGGAGTCATAAATGTGTATGCAATTGAGGATTCCGTAGTGGTTAAAACATAGATGAGTAAAACGCAGTAATGTTAATAATGAAAAACGCAAAATGTAATCGTAATCATTTTTTATTAATCAGATTACATCTTGCCCATCTATGTAATAGGCATAACGCTTTATAAGTCTCCATGTTTCTGGTACGAGTTCCAGTGATGATGATGATGTCCTAGCCGGATTCGGCCAAGGCGACTGTTTCAACATCGATTAAGAAAATCGAGATCCTGTTTTCGGAAACAGCCAATTGTGCAGGAGATATTTAAGTGCATAACTGGACGCGCTGCCAGAAAAGCACTCTCTCGTCCGAGCTCCCTCGGGTCCGATGGAATGAAGAATCAGTACGATCGGGAGGGAACGGGAAGCAGGTTTGGTCGAGTTTCCCTTCTCTGAACACCTGGTAGAATTGCGGTGTTAAAGAGATACCTTAGTCGCCTCGGCAAGAAGAGGGTGGTGCTATTCTATTCTGCCGGCAGTCACCACGGCTGAGTTCCAGTATTACTTATACTAATGAAATATTAGTTGGAAATACTTAAAACAAGAACAATAATTCTATAGGAATTGCTCTACTACCCAGGTTAGATTTTCATTTGAAACTAGCGGATTACATTTAAAACAAATTTTGCAATGTCAATGTCCTTCTCCTTTTATTTTTCTTTTAGGGTTGGACGGTGCGCCTTAAAAAGAACTCAATATAATAATATCATTTTTTCTAGCTTTAGTAGTTGAGGCGCTACGATATCAGCCAGAACAAGTCTTTTTTAATACAGATTTCTATTTCTACGACATTGCAACATACTTGTAATGGATAAAACAGGACAAGTCTGGCGATAGTTACGTTTACTTAAATCCACGCTTTAAGTTTACAGACTCGTTATTTTTATATATATTCTGATGTTGTAGGAATGTCTATTCAGTTCAAAGTCTTTGATTTCCAGGTTGTATGGATGATGAATAGAAAATACACTAATCATAATATACTTTAATTACGTTTTTATTATGACTTTGACACAGAAACAAAATTTTTAGGCTATTGTAAGTCAAAGGAGTTGTGGAGGTGCGTGTGGTTCCAGGATTATTATTTTACTCTGTTATAAGAGACATACACAGGATGGGTAGTTGTGTTTAAAAATAAAATGTCATATCACATATTCAGTTGTTTATTATCTATCTGTACTCAAAATCGATCCGAAGATCACATCACATAGTAATTTCATAAATAATATTACAATGTCATGTACTTTCTGTAATTGTTCTTGAATAAAAAAATGTTCACAATATTATAATTAATTTGTTCACTGGACCGGTTACCTTTAAGTAGACTGTAGGTACAACACTACATTTCATTTATAAGATACGCAAACAACTTACAATGTATATGACGAGAGATATAATTATCAATTATTGTGTTGCAGTTCTTTTTTTGTCAATATATTTACAGTTTTACATTTTTTTTTTGTGATTTACAAATAAATTCTTGAATATTTTAATTAGGTCATCATTACTCCATTCGGATTTATAATAACAGTACTTTATAGTTAAAAATATCACAAAAATGAAATATATTATGTGTAAGACACACGCAACATTAAAAATACAACAAAATGAAAAATATAAAATACACTAGAAACGTTGGGCCTGGAGAGTCCCTTCTAAATAGGAAGGATACTTTCGATGTTTTTCTTTCATAACGGCAATTTGATACCATAATTATTATTATCACACTAATTAATTATAAAAGTAATCGATTGTCTTACAATAAATGCGTCAGATCATAAAATTTAGATTATACAAATTATAGGCAACAAATAATTTTTGAAACGATAAATTTTAACAAAATAATAATATGACAAGTAATATAATAATATTTTAAGAGAGATGTGCCGTATTGATAAAAGCGAACTGTCCTAAGCCCCTGGCACGGGGCCGGCACCTAACAACAACCGACCAACATAAACACAATCGCAACGAGCTAATAACGAGTTTGACTCCGCATCCGATATTCACCTTTTATCGATATGGCATTACACTTACGTTACGACAATAAATATAACACGCTTACACATTAATCACTTCTTTAATTCCGACGCTAGGAATTATTTCATAATATATACCTAAAAATACATCACGGCACAGTATCCCTCCAATTAAATTACTAACATAGTGTCACTTTATCAGGATTTAGAATCAAATATGTATTATAATGTATCTTAAATATTCATTATTAATATATCATTATCAAAATATCCACTAAATGGGAGGAATAAATCAAATTATGAATATTCATTATTATTCTAACATTAATCGCATGACTGATCAACAAAAAGGGATATGGACTAGGAATAATATTAGGCATTAGACTCCCGCGGGCCGGGGCGCGCGCCCGCCAGGCCGTCGCACCTGGCGTCGCTGCGCGCTCGGGAGGCGAGCGAGCCAGTTGCGCCGAAGTGCCCGCCTCTCTCAATCCACAATCACCTCTACGTAATTATCAGCTCCCTTTCACATTAATACTGTCCGTTCTGAGATATAACGTTTGCAGGCTGCACTCGCCGAGAGGTGCTTGGACTCGATCGTCGGTAATGTTTTGTGCTTTCATATAGACCGTGTCGATCGGTGAAATAATAACATCTAGCAAAATCTATCCGGAATAAAAGCTGACTCTCTATCCTAATATTTAGCTTGGAAGAAAACCTTCATTTTAATATTGTCCGACAATGTTCATTGTATTCGAATATCTGACCTCTATCACTCTACGAGTGTTACGATCTAAGCTAATGTGCATTGGGTGAGCAGGGACCGCTCTGGGCTGTTGAGCTCCGGCGTCAAAAGTTTCTGTGCCGAAGAGAGAAGCGGCTACTCTATTGGTGTTTCATTACTGATTCACTTAATCTAATAATATAATGTATATCTCGACATCTATAAAAACGTAATTTTATAACGTTACGTAAGAAAATTATAATAACTTGACAAAAAATGCTGTCGTCAGGAGTGGGTGATGCAACTTTTGACACCGCGCCACTCGTACTTATTATTACATCGTTTATATACAACGAAGTATCCGTGCGACGCTCGACGGCGACCGCGCCGGTATTACAGGAACTCATATCGTATCTTAAAAAAATAATAATTATACAATAGTAATAAAACATTTGAAACCTCACTAACTACTGTTCGACGACCTCGATAAAATTACTCAAACGGCTCCGGCGTGTCGAAACCTAATCATATCACAATCGCATGACCGTGCCTGAGAATCACATCCCGCTACTTATGTACACACTCCTTCCTGAAGACGTACGAGCATTCCGGACGGCGGCGCGACGCGGGCCCAGGGCCAGCGCGGCACAGCGGCCGCGTCGCGCTGTCGCCGCACTAGTTACCGACATCCGATCCGCTACGTTAACCGTACCGCCTCCGCCGGCGTGTGCTAGGCCGGAGGAGCGCGTCCTCTACACGGTGCCGTTGGGCGCGGTCAGGTGAGGTGAGGCAGGGTGGGGGTGAGGGGGTGGGGTGAGAGGGTAGCGCGGTGAGGACAAGTGTGGGGGCGGGATAGGGTAGGTGCGGGTGGCGGTTGCCGGGTCAGGTTAAGGTGGTCGGAGCGCTGGCGGCAGTTGAACAGGGATGTGGTAGTAGCGACAGGCGGCGCGGCGGCACGCTCCGGCAGCGGCGTCGCGACACACCACTACGCGGCACCCCACCACCTGCAACCCGCACCCTGCAAGGTACACACAATATTATACGTTTACATGTATGTTGTGCCCTTATAGTCATAATTATATTCCACTAAGGCAAAAAAGTTGCTTAGTCTAGCGTTTATAACTTAGCAAACTGTGCAACATATTTTAGAGTTAACTTGCAATGTATTAACAATACAGTCAAGTTTGTCGTGTTCGTATTTACACCCATCCCCTTAAAAATCCCTGTATTTAACACTGTATAATATTTTAGTATTGTTTACTAAAATTATAGATATTTAAAATAAAATAACGTATAGTTCAATTCATTACTAGTGTTATAAAGTGAGCTTAATCTCAATAGCATTAACAAAAATTGAATTAATCTGTCTGCCCCAATAGGGGGTCGGCGTGATGATAAAAAGTCTACGTCATATAAATGTAATTAAATATCCAGTAGTAACAGCTAACTAGAAGCACAGTGTGATTAAACACATGCGCAGTGAATCTTTATTGCGTACTTTATAAATTGTATAGAAATTTGATATTTTATGTCTTCTATGAATTACTATTATATTTTATATAAGTGTAATAATAGCACGGAAACTACTCAGAAATATATTAACAAATTTTTAGGAGAAATAAAATCAAACACGCTACATTTACTAATGCAAGATAAAGAAGTAATAAATACCTAGATTAGAAACCACGAAAACGCCACTAATTATGATCTCATACTATGCAGGCATTAACCAAGCCTTAGACGAAATTATAATAAAGTTATAAATAGTTTGTGCATTAAAATAGGTATATAATCCTTTCGCAAGTTTTAGTAAAATTTTCTTAGCTTAAAATTGGTTATAATAAGTGAAGGTACATATGCTACAAAGATAATCAACTATCACAGAACCACATGCAGATTATATTTAGTATAATATAAAAGAAAAAGAAAATTAATAGAGTAAGAATAAATTAACCTTATTTATTTTAAAACCATGCTTGGATGTCTGGAAACTGAATTAATTAACATTATCTTTGACTGGTATAAAACTGCTTTCGTCTACCCCCACTATAGTAAATGGTATGATTAATGTTGAGTTCAATTCTTACCTTCACGAATATGGACAAATCTGCAGGTAGGTCTTGTACATCCTTGTCGATTAAAATCTTGGCACACCGGGAGGGTGTCCAGTAACTGAAAATATAACAGAAAAATTATTCGAATTTATAGTTTTAGCATTATTCTTACAACATACGTACAGTTGTGTGCACAATGTTAAGTCAATATGGAACAAAAGAAATTCAACCTTTCCAAATAAATTGTGATACTGGTCATACAATAATCCTCAAGGAGATAAAAGAATTGTCATCATCTGTGTCTGTTACAACATATCGTTAGTATATAATTAAACTCCATTTGACACAATCTACAAAAATATGGACAAACCACGACCAATTTCATGATAACTACTGAAGCACGAATAAACATCCTATTTATATATCTTAGAAGGCTTGAGGGCATTCAAACTTTAACATAATGTGACAACTGTATGTATGTGTTTTCTAATTAAAATCTACTTCATAAACAGTCGAAAATTATTACAGAAAATATAATAAATCTGTATAATTGTGTAAAATGTTGAATGTTGTTACGTCTGAAATGTTCATTTCTCTATCACGTTTATAGTAGTGATATTGGAATGACGGTTTATGAAATATTTTGTAATGTTAATAGTGTTAATGCTAAGTCTATATCATCACTTTATGGACATTCATACATCTGACACTGAACATATTCCTCATTGCACAGCCTTCTGAAAAAATAACGCAGGAATAGTTTTTGTAATATCAAAGAGCAAAAAACTGTATAATTATAACAATTAACATAACCTATTGTATTTTATAACGGTCGGCGGATGTGACAGTTAGTATGGACGAAACAGGGAATGCGTGTGTAGTTTCTCAGTACCTACGTAAATGAACACAAAGAGGGACACACGAAAGGCAAAGATTGCTCGAAGTCAGATATTGTTGCTGCTTCAATATTACAAGAACTTTACAAGATTCGATGCACAATATGATTGGTCCTTCCAAGCATTCTTTCATTAACGTGCGCGCCGATACAACAATGTGTGTGTCACCTTATATTGTAGCACTGTTGGGAGGCATAGAAAATTTATATAATATTATAACACAATAATGAGGTCATCACTATAAAATTATTCTCGTCAACGAGCTTCCGTAACCGTCAGAGAGATTGTTAAAGTTCGTTGCACTATGCACAGAGTAGGTATGAATATATATCTAAATGGCATGCAGAACGCTTGAAGTATAATCATTATTGCGCAGCCAATCTCATTTAAGCGTGACTATATTTTACAAAAAGCTAAAGCATGATGCTAGACAACTTTTACCAGGGCGCGGCGGAGGGCTTTCTATAGGTTTTAGCGTCCAAAGTGTACCCATAAATACCAACTGTTGCTATAATAAAGCTAAAAAGAGGCTGTGTAAGAATAATTGCGACACGCGATTGAGTCGGCTGTGATGATTTTAGACCAATATTCCGATGTTTTCAGTTGTGGAACGGAGGACGATCATGCTTCTCGATTGGTAACCATGGTTAAAATGTAAATAGACAAATTGAATTTATACCTTTAGCTTACATGACAGTTCTGGACGTGACATGTTAGTGGTAGTACAAACTGCAACATAATGACCATTAGAGAGTGCGGTTACTGTACGACAAACAAAAGAGAAACCAAGTCATATTATTACATCTACGTGAACATTGTAAATAAGCATCAAAGAGGCCTCAACAAGTCGTAAGCGAGGAATTGAAGCCGTAACGGCGAAGCACTTTAAGCGTATTCCAGAGAACTCGAAGTGTTCATTTCAATTATAACAATACATTATACATTTCCATACTTGAAGGCTTTAGAAATTCATTGTTTTTTCTGTACAAGCATTTTTTTTTGCTCTTTCACTTCGATTTCTCTTTCATCACCGTTGTCATTTCAACTACCAACTATGCATAAATATTATAATAATAGAGTTTATTATACAAAATCAAGCATCAAAATAAGTGTAAATAAGAAACCCCCTCATTAGCAGTTGATAGTTGACACTGGCAAAAGGTGAATTTTATTAACTGCCAACCAGTTGACATTGTGCAATACTGTTTCATTACGAACATTCCACATAGTGCATTGTTTATTTAAAGTGTTAGTATATATTTTTTTAATTTATCAACTTATTAGCAGTTTTATAGGCTTCGTTAAATTGTAAATAACATGAATGACCTTTAGTGAAACCGCCAATATTCATTTTGTTTGTAAGTAATAAGCCTTTAGATGTTTAAAAACAATTTGTCGTTGTATCATGCAAGTAGTGTTAAGCGGTAGGTTTCAGTAAAGGCCACGAACAGGATATCACTTATACTGAGGATATTATAGTAAGCTGATCGTATCTTACCGGGTGTAAAGCAAGGCAATACTGTAGAGTGACTTCTTCCACATTTGAAAGCAAGTATGTTTCACTATACAAAACTAAAATCATCAACAAGTAAGTTGTAGCATCAACTGTTCGTTACAACATTAATTTTATAATAGATACAGTTTACAGCACAATGACTAAAATGGTATGGATGACGACATTTACATGAGAAGTTTGTTAAGCGATGTCATCAGGTCGGGGACCGTTTTAAAAATAACAGCCCTCAGCACTACAATATTCATTTACCAACACTTTCATCATATCTTTAACATAGATACAGCATGTTCTGGCACATTCCGATCAAGAAGAGATGATAATATATCCTCATTCGATTTAGGAAACATTCGAATCAGTTGTTTTACTCTCTTCCATGTGTATTGTCAGTTTAGAAAGCCTCTTTAAAAGCGCACCTTGTCCTGCGTATGCGTATGGACGCAGTTATAGTGAACATTAACGGTATTAATTTTGGGTTCTAATATCAATAACGTTAAATGAAGCCCGATGTAAGCAAAATATGCCCAATAATAAATAACCTACCGACGAAGCATTGTGAAAAAGCAAGCTGAAAACGTAGCTTCGTGTTGTTAATGTAATCCGCTGACTGGTGGATTGAGCTCAGCTAGCTTAATGACAAAATAAAGTTTTATATAATCGTGATCACTCCACCACGTGAAGTTAGACTATTCCAGTTATTCATTGTTGTATTCATAAGTGGTATTATAGGCAGCGTTAGTTTTTAAGGGTTCTAAAATAAGAAGCGCAGGTATAGGCCGAACAATCATAAGGGCTATGTTAGAAGGTGGCTGGGCATTAATGATGAAGAGGCGAGTGAATAGTTTAACTGTCAGGAAGGCGTGCTTTTAAGGTAAACAGGTTTGAAATGTCCAAAGTGAGAAGCGCAAACGCACTCGGATTAGAAGGTAGGTGAGTGAAGCGTGTGCAGGGTAGGGTGAGCGGAATGGAGCGTGGTGGGCGGCACGCGGCACTCGTTACCTGTCCGCGCTCGTCCGTGTACACGACATAGGGCGCGTTGGGAGGCGCACAGCCTGTC
This sequence comes from Automeris io, assembly GCA_036320925.1. NCBI lineage: Eukaryota > Metazoa > Arthropoda > Insecta > Lepidoptera > Saturniidae > Automeris > Automeris io. The sequence continues at coordinate 10,150,472 of JAUDJH010000002.1, forward strand.
CGATCCGACACAAAAAGCGACATAAGATTTGCAATGCGGACGACAGCCGAAGCGGTCATTCGGAAGGCATGTAACAGAAAGCGTATAAAATAAACAGAAAGAAGTGCGACTGAAAATAAAGGGGCGACGCCTGCCGCCCCCAGCTCTACTGATGAACACGCCAACACACTGAGCACACACGAGGAGCACTAGAATAATGAGAGTAATATACCTGACGAGCCAAACGTACAGGGGTGGTGGATTCTATTCCATGCGAAAATTAGAAGGCGGCTGTGTTAGGTGCGGGCCTGCCGCCGCAAGCCGATAACCACTAGGTAGGTACGGGATCGACACATCGGCCAAAGCGCACCCGTGCGGAGCTTCTCCGGGAACAAGCGTGTACGTAGCGGGATCGACGGACTAAGCGCTCAACTCTCAGTACGACGAAGGTACTCGCGATCGACAAGAAGTAATAAAAAACGTACAGTCATGCATCTCAAGCATTATTATTACCGGGATCGTAGACACGAGAAATATACACGCACAGGATAACCACGTTAAGTGAGCGGATACATAATAGAATAGACAGGTATACAGTGTTAAACTACCGAGACATCCGCGAGGGCGTGGGCCACTCGCTTCGTCCTCACAATAATACAATACAAATGTGACAACACGCTTAGCGCTAGCCGCCCCGACAGGCCGGGGCGGGTCGATCGGCCGCACACACGTACGAGTCTCTACTATACGTGGAGACCCCGCGCTCGCGCCCCGCCGGCCGCGCTCACTCCGGCGCCTCTCTACGTCGTCTTCATCTTTTTGTAAGGATTCACAGCTGCCGCCGCCGCCGCAGCAGCTGCCGCCGCTGCGGCAGCCGAGGGCGGCGCCGGCGGCTGCATCGCGTACATGTATGGCTGCTGGTAGAACGCAGGCATCGGCATGGGTGGCGTCGGCCAGCCTCCCCGCATCATCAGTGGAGCGCGCATCAGCGTCGGCATGCCGGCGCGGGCTTTTAACGCGTGTTGCGTGTATGCAGCGGCCGCTTGAGCCATCGCAGACTGCTGGGCGGCGAACGCCAACGCCGCAACGTAGTTTTTCTGGACAACGTCTTTCGCGACAGCGGCTGGGTCGCCAGCGATTCCGTCTCCGAGCCCGGGTGTTGAGGCAGCGGGCGGGGCCGTGGGTGAAGGCGAGGGCGCTGGCTGTTGGAGCTGCGAGTGCGTGGGTTGCGGCGGCTGCGACGACGGCTGCTGCTGGGCGGGCGGCGCCGGGAGGGCGGGCAACGAGCCGGGCACGGGCGGCGGGGCGGCGCCGGGCGCGCTCGCGGGCGGCGGGGCGGACGTGGCGGGCGCGGGGTACTCACATGACACGGGCACGAACGGCTGCTGGAGCTGCATCAGCTGCTGGTAAGTCGTCGCCGGCTGGTACACGGGGACGCCGGCTTTGTCTGCAGCCGGCCGCTTATATGGCACCACGCCGGGGAACGCCTAGAAAATGTAAACATTGCGGATGTATATTTTATGTACACAAAAAAGATATTCTGTGACGCTTCGTTCGTTCCATAAATACTTACAAAGTTATCATAATAGAAGGATCCAACGCTCTTCATGTCCATCTGAAAGGAGAAACAGACGGTTGAATGGATTGTCCTGTGCGAGTGAACGCAGAGGGCGGGTGTCGCGGAGCGGGGCGCGGCGCGAGGGCGGGGGGCGGCCGTCGCGCCGGGCCGCGCTGGCGCCCGCGGGCGGGAGGAGGGGTTGCGCGGAGGGATCGTGCGGGCCGGACGGGGAGCGGACTGAAGCGTGCGAAGCTGGCGGCTATACCGGTGGAGGCTCGAGCTCGGCGGGCGCAGGACGTTTCTTGCCAGCCTCCGAAGTCGCGCCCGCTGCCGGCTGCTGGACTGCGACGGCCGTCTACGTGAAGCGAAGCGTCGCAGGACGGGACGGAAACAGTAACGATGTAGTAGATGCACAGAATACACCTAAAGCTCGGCACGAGGTGATTATGCGATAGATTATAAAAATAAAATAAATGTGAAGCGTGAGTGCGACGGAAGCGTGGCGCGAACTGAAGAGATCAAGCTCTGCTTGCGAAAGCGGCGTCGCGGCGAGCGAGACCAAGCGGAAGAATGTAAGCGAGCGCGAGCGTGCAGCCTGTGGCGTACCGCGCCGCGCGCCTGCGCCTTAAGGTGCGCCTGCAGGTGCAGGGGAGGGTGGAAATAGCGGCAGGGGTCGCGGACGCAGCGGCCCTTGACGGCGTCCATGCACACCGTGACACAGCCGTCGTCATGCGCGCCCACCGCCGGCGGCGGGTGCGCGAAGCGACACTCGGACTCGGCGCGCTTGCACGCTCCGCGCTGGAACTCCCGGCACACCTGCACCACCACACACACCAGCATGTCCGCCGCTCGCGCCTCGCGCATCATGCCGCCCACCCACCGCCTACGCCTATCCTACCCTACTCCTAACTACCGCGCGCGCGCCACCACTCGTCAGACTCGCTCTACACGAAATAGTTCAGTAATATTATTCCAAGTTAATTATTATTAAAACGTTAGGAAAAAAGGTACTTATTTGAATTCTATAGTGATTATTATTGGCAAGCATTTGCTGTCCATAACCGGACGCCGCTTTAATTTATTTTATTAAACGAAATATGCAGTTTTATATAGGAATTCAAACGAATTAACACGTCCGTCGCCTCATCAGCTTAACTTGTAATTTTGAAAAATTTACATTTAATAGTCTTTAGACTGATTATATTAATTATTAATTTGAGAGTTTTCATTAATGGAAGATAAGCGATTGGCACTACACTGCGAGCGCAAGTCGACCATGGCATAAATTATAAGAGCAAGATGTCATATATGGTTGTTCCAGCGGGACAGTATGGTCGATGTTGCGCCGACAATGCAGATCCGTCACCAGAGGGAAGAAGCGAGTGCTGCTCGCGAAGCGCACGCGCGGGCGCAGGGAGCGCCGCGCGACTCACAAGGGACGGGCAGAAGTCTCACGTGCCGTATGTTGTACGAGAACCGACAATATGATTCTTCTACAGTTTACATATACTATATAGTTCATCTATTGCACCAAGTCTGCTCGGGATTGCATATCTACAGACAATTGCGTCCCTAAGCGAAAAGGCCAGATACATTCATCAGAAATATACTTTTTAAATTTATAAATGAAATTCATTTTAGAATATGTACTTAATACGAAAATAAAAATAAAAATAGAATTTTTATTCCTTCTCTGAAAATCTTTCCAATTTTGATTCCCTTTGATCGAAATGTTCTTTTAAATTAATCATAAATTTAAATTAATAACACTTGTAATATTATACTTATTTATCTTTGTATTCAACACGATTTCAATTTATAAACCTTTTTTCACTAGTCATTTGATTCAAACTTTAATCTATTAGCATCTTTATTGATGTTCAACAGGCTCTATTCAAAGTTTCTTGCAACAAAATAAAATAATGCTCTCAGATATCGAACAATTAGCATAAAGACAATAAATACGATTGGCTCGGATCACGGTACAGCCAGTACGCCCGCTTCAGAGCACTCCCGATACTTTTTTTTAAAATGTACGTGTACACGGTAATCATACGGATGTGGGCAAAATAGATGAACTATGTGTAGATTATTATTAGTAGATAGATTAAGAGTTCATTTATCGGATAAGCGTGTCGGTCCTGGTATAGTTGGCAAAAACAGAAAGCGCTCGCTAAACGGGTGGAGACGGCGAGAATGAATGCGGTGTAAATGTGGATGTGGTCTCACTTCGAGGCGGTCGGTACGAGGCAGCTTCTGCTGTAACACCGGCTGCTGCATGACGCCAAGCGGCGAGGCTCCAGCCGAGGGGTCATGGCTCAGCACTGCCGGCACCAGCTGCGGCGCATAGTACTGCGCGTACGTCGAGCCAACGCCCGGCACGCCCGACAAGTACGGAGATGTCGCCTGCACGCATTCACAAACGTATTTCATTAACATTCACAAACTGCATAATAACAAATATCAATCACATTATTTGCTTAAATTATAATATCAATATTAACATTAAAATTAAAGTGATAGACTTTACAAAAGCGTTTAGTTATTACATATATCTACCATCAAGTAACTCAAAGATTATGGTATCGTAAGTAAAATTTAAATACCGACAGCCAAACAAGCTTCCGCATGCATTATTATCTAATAGAAATATTAAAGAAGCATACGGTTTTTCCGGTCAAGCTACCCACCGGCCACCAGAAATAAGATAAGGATCGACAGGAAAGGGGTTAAAATGCATGATGTGTAGCTTCGAGGGGAATTGAACGAGAGGTGTTGGGGCCGGTGGCGGTGCGACGCGTCGGCGGTTACCTGCGGGGCGAACAGTGCGAGACTGATCGGGTCCAGAGCGGCGAGGTGACCCCCAGCGGCAGCCGCGCCGCTCATGCCGCCCACCTCGACACAAAACCACACAAACACGCTACTCATCGTGCGCTCGCGCCCGCGCCCCTCGCGCATCTCCACCTCGCTCCACCGGTCGCGTGCCGAGACCGAGCACGGATGCTGTTAGTCACGTTGCCTACCTAATGTCACGCTTAGAGCGGTGCGAAGGGGAGTGCCGAGGAGTGTGGGGCCGCGACGTTAGCGACTGCTGTAAACTATAAGGGGGCCGCCAATGTTTAGGTGATTTAATATGCGTTCAACTTAACCCCGATCCAAAAACATGTGAGTGAGTTAAGAGAATAGTCATGCCATTTAAGAAACAAGTCAAAAACATGCGTAAGCAGTGATGAGCGATCGGCCATTGGGCTGCCCGGTTTAAGTTGTGCCACAGCTTAAGCCAACACGGGTATAAGTCACACACATTACTCTAACTTTAACCAGTAGATTGACACAGTCACAGTGTAATTTTGAACTTAAGCGCAGGAACTTCATTTAGTTGCAGCCGTACTGCTTTCGGGAATGTAAATTGCGATTAACTTTTAACGTGCATATATGATTATGTTACTTCGAAAATTTCAAAAGAGCATCCTGTTGCTTTATAAATGATTAAAATATTAAGCCTGGCAGATACTTATCTAACCGGCTAATTAATACTTAACACTAACTACTTACGTATTAAAAGGCACAACTTAAACTTAAATACTCTTCAAGACTACGTGTTTATTTAACGCATATGAAAATTGACTAGCGAATACACCGAAAGCAGCGTGTTGCGTGCAAAAATTTTCTAAGGTACAGGCCGATCGCTCGAAGCTTTTAAATGTACACAAAGGTTGAAACGTATGGTGGGTGTACTCACAACGGCCGGGACCTGGCCAGGTAGCACCTGACCCGGGGTGAGCCCCATCTGCTGCATTAAGGCGTTCTTCAGTGCTAGGTGATTCCGACCGTTGATCAACAGTTGATCTTTCAGGTGCTGTGGCGGATGAAAGTACTTGCACGGCGGTTTTTCACGATTACACCTCCCCTGGAATTACATTATATTGCAAGATTAATTACTTGTCTACTTACTTTATATATCGTACAAAACTTATTCACGAGTTAATAAGGAAAACGAACATTTTCAATGAGATAAAAGTGCTGTTTAGGGGACACGTAACTTGAAAATAAAGGAGATAAGACTTATCGGACAGCACGTAAGTGACGTATTAGTGCTTTGAAAATAGAAACGGCGGACTTCGTTTTATATCATAACGATAAGGAAGTGAAGGACGAGCGCGATTTCAGCTTAATATTGGACGAATATTCGAAAATCCCTTCATGCATCACAATTGCCGTGAGCCGGGCACGTAGGCGATCAGAAATCCTCCACTCGATTTTTCTTTATAACCGCATCTTAGGCAGTGTCAAATATTTCCGAAACGTATCGAGGGAGGGCCTACTCTCTGTTCGGCTCATTTTCGACGTCAATGAGGCGCGAGATAATTGCCTTTCGGAATCGAAGCCCTCCGCTGTACCCGTCTATGATGATTTATTTACATCCACGTAATTAACTGTCGCACTACGTGACGGGAAGAGCTCCGCGGTCGTTTTATCGTGGAGTGCAGAGCTTTCTCAGATATATTTTATTCAACGAAAAAAGCAGGAAACACGCTTATCGCTATTTCAAACGAAAATGTATACAAACAAACACAATCTAAATATTCAGCACTGTAGTAGGGGACGCGCTCGCCGATAATGTCCGCGAAACAGCTTTCGAGTGATTTACTGAGTAACTTTTGTGAATCACGATAATATCACGACGGGCACATAGTTCGTTTCACAGCCGCGTGCGATTTGCGTGCAATGTGAAAAGTCATTGTAAATACAACAAAGTGCGAATCTTTGCCGGGGGCTAAATCAGATGCAGGCATGTTCCAAATTTTCTCAGTTATTAAACTTCGACGATGCGTGCTACAACTAACTAGTGGAAGCAGTTGGTTGCATTTAGATTAACTTGTTACTGGCAGGCATAATGTTAGTTGGACGGTCCTCTCACAGTTTAAGCTTAGGAGAAAGTTAATATTTCCTGTTACTCGGTACCGTCTACTTTAGGCGAGTTCCAGTTCAAACCAAAGCGTTTGTGAAACTTGAATAAGCGGCAAAACTCATCGTGCTGCGATAACTATATCAGAACAATCGATATTATGTAGTCGCTAGGCAGCCTCAATATATTCAAAACTAAACAAATAGCTGGAAGTAACTTTTATGTTGAATCTGAACAATACACTATTCTCGTCTTTTATACATGCGTTAAAGTCGTATTTAAAATATTATTTGAAAGAAAACTATAAAAAATTGTGTTACTCTTCCCCAACTAAAAGAGGTTTAAAAGAATAAACCATCCAAATTTCATTAGATAATAATTAATTAGAAATCGAGTACCTTTTTGTAAAAAAATTGTAGAAAAGCGTACTTAAAACTTGGAAAAAGCTTCGGATTAAGGCAAAAATGACACCGGTTGAACCGAATGAACCGAAGCGCTTGTGTCTCGTTACAGCGAGAGCGTCGCGACGGCCGAATAAGTGCACTTTGAAATAGTGAATTGTATAACGAACAAGACTGAAGAAGAACCAAAACGCCTGGAGTCGGCATGCGCCACCTTAGTTAAATCAAAGCTTATTTTGGCATCTAACATATTCTACAAATTGTCACACAAAAGAACAACTCTAGAATTTTTTAGGTGTCAGAATTGAGTGCGTGTGAACCGATTCGACAACGACAGAGCTTCGAGATTAACACACACTATATTTTGCTTACAATTTAGGTATGACTTCCAGTATACAGTAAAAAGGTGAACATGCCATAGTCCAAAGGATTAATCTAAAATATGGAGTAACATGTACTTCTTAAGGTATAAGCCGATGTGTCTACATGACAGGAACTAGATTGGAGGTTCATGGAAATTAAAATTTTATGAGCTTTAAAATTAGCAAATTATAGAATATATTTAAAAGATTAATCCCGAAATTCTCTAGCTCCTTCTACTTCCCAGGAGACTGCCAAGAAGACTGCAGACAAAAAGACCGTTAAATCAAAAATATCTGTTAATCAGATTGCAAAAGATAATAAAGAAATGTAATAATGCCATGTGCAGATTCTGTGGTGAAATGTACATTTAAGAAGATGATCAGGGAATGGATAACTCGATATAATGTAATACTTGTGCTCAGTGGTTTTTTTTTTTCGAATTTACGCGTGTTTGTTGACCGGGAAAGGTCTTCACAACTTAACCGGGCCGGGTTGTGCTCAGTGGTGTCATGAAGAGTGTTCAGTTTACGAAGACCATGATGATTTTGTTTGTGATAGCTATGATAATTAATCTTGTAGCTAGCTGAAAAATGTTGTCATAAGTTCTTCCCATTATCAATGTTTTTTTACGTTTGTAAGTTAATTTTATGCCAAAAAATGATGTTATTCACTTTGCCCTGCTACCATATCCACTTTACGTAGTGTCCTGGGCAAAGTGGATAGTAAACCATGGTTGTAACTAATAATTAATTTAAATAATATTAAGGGCAAATCTAATACAATTCTGGAAATTCTTTAAATAAAGACTAATGATAAATATTTATTTCAATCTCCTCAGTTATGACTAAATGACAATGATCAAAACCAGCTCAAGATATTAACTTTACTCGAGTTTTCCCGAAGCCTCCATTATTAATAAACCTTTGTGATGAATTTGTTGTTTTCACTTTATACCTACACTGCTCGATACCTAGAAGGCGTGTGTTTTAATTTAATTTAGAAAATAGTTATTTCAAATATTATATGTATGTGTCCTTATTCTTTATTATTCTCTCTATCATATTATATCTTAATTGAACCTATAGTTTTTGGTTGATGGGCCAACAAAATTAAGAAAAATATATTTACATTTCAGAAGCAGATAAGTCATCGATTTCAATAATTAACAGAAATCATTCCTAAAAGAACGCTGCAAATATGAAACTACTCGGAAGTTGTGAATGCTATTATTTAGGAAAACATGAAGTTGTTTTTAAATCCAATAATCTATTCGAAGATAGCTTGTATTTACAATAATAGCACATTAATGCACCCATTCATTAGCGTAATAACACAATGTGTGTCTAAACAAACGAGGAGCCAAGAGTGATGTCGGGAATGCGTGGCAGGCAAACGATGCGGCCGCTAATCGATTAGAGCGTTCGATCACGATTGATAGATTGGCGACATGCTGTCGGAGGCGCGTGGCCGGCCGGCAGCCGTACGCGCGTTACTCTACAATTCGACACTGATGCTGCTATTGACCCAACTCGCGTTCCGATAAATCGACACGTGGAAAACAATGAGCAAACGAGCCGATGAATGACATAGTCCCGCAGCGACGTGACCTGTACACCACTTGTATGTAGGAAAGTGGGTGCCAGAAATATTTGGGGACGGACGGAAATAGAAGCTGTCGGTGTGCGCTGCCAACTCCCACGGTAGGCCGTAGACGCTCTCGGCACGTGCTCGTATATGCTTCTGGAAATGTCTCGCATTTTAATGTGTAAATAGATACGATAATTGCTCAAATTATTTTAACTGGAACAGTAAATTAAATTATATTTTTTTACAAAACAAACGCTCGTGTAATTGATCATAGGTATATTCCAATACATTTAAAGTTTTTTAGGTGTAGACGAAGCATTTTTATAATAAAGTAAAAATAGCTCATATTATTCTCTGATAGTGTTTACATTATTTTTTAAGACCACCAGGTGTGATTGAAGTCAAGCGTCCGACTGTTATCATAAAAAAAAAAAGTATAAATTGCACGACGTATAACTTGACATCAAGGATAGGAGCGAGTCGCAAACCATCAGACGAAATAAGATATCCTAGAGGATACCTGACCCCTAGTTTTAGAGGAATACAGCGCGAGCATGATTCCTTACTATATGTGTAATGTGTATAAAACGCATTGTTTCAGAATATATTATAATAAAAATTTCAGGTTAATAACAAAAAAATACATCTATTTAAAACTTAATTGTATAACGAACCCAAATAAGTATCACTTTTATTATCTTATGGAATATATAGTATGACTGGAATATAAAGGACTATGGAGCACAAAGAAGAAATAGAGTAAAGTCGTCTTGGAATAAGGTCGGACATCCCAATGGAATTGATTATTATAAGGGGTTTCATAGAATTGGAATGCGCTATAATTCGTATCGCGATCAAAAGCCAAAATCTGACCCCGGATGCCACAAATAATTTATTTCTGACTGGCTACAAGGAGGGGAAAGGTGGAAATCTAATTTGCAAAATATTGTGACCGGGATGTGAATGAGGTAAGCAAAGTCAATTCTGGAAGTAAGTAGAATTTGAATTTTAAAATGATTTATAGGAGTACAGGGGAGTGTCTAATGAGGTGTTATGCGAGAGGGGCGCGTGTTTACGCCTCGCGCTTAGTTCGTTTTTTTATTGCGACCTCTGGGCGAACGCCGGCGCCGCGCTGCCCGGCCCTGCGCGTGCCGCACTACCACGTTTTGTTTACGTAATAACAAAGCACGCCTATCATTCTAATAATGATCACCCACTTAATCGTTCTAATTCACCAAAATAACTCAAATGTTTATATTACATCTACAACAACAACAATGCCCAGCTCTATTTATATCTTTCATCTATTATGCAATCAACATTTTAAAACCATTATACACTAACAAAAAGTCTTGGAGACCAAGACTAAAATAAGAACGAGAGTTTGAAGCTAGTATGGCTAGATTCTGAAACAGCATAGGATAGATAAACTATAGAACAATCAGATAATTTGAGCCAAATATGAAATTCGAAATCTTTAAGTTAATAAATAATATTAACCAGGGCTAAGTTGCCAGAAGTTTATTCGATGCTGGTTCGATGATAAAATATGTATTAGTGCGCCGCATTGTCTCGAGGCTCGACTACTTTCGCTAAGGATTACAGAGAAACACGCTAACCGGTCACTTCTGAGTTATCTTCAATCTAAATATATATAACTCAAAGGTGACTGACTGGCTGACTAACTGACTGACATAGTGATCTGTCAACGCACAGCCGCATCCGCTAAGAAAGGACTTTGATGAATTCCACCCCCAAGGGGATAAAATAGGGGATGAAAGTTTGTATAAATCTTCTCAGATTTTCGACTATAATATGAATAATATAATAGCTTGATAGTTTTAGCGCCTAATGACAGATTAGGCCCTAATTTTTTACACACGCTAAACAAAAGTAAAGCCACAAAAACTATATCTAATTAATTATAATACTTCTTAACGCGAGCGAAGCCGCGGGCAAAAGCTAGTTTAATATAAACCTATTGTTTAATAGAATACTTTTTATAATTACATATATAGAGGAATAAATATTTGCAAGAGCAGTTACCTATTCTTAAGTTTTAGGTGGGGTAGTATAGTGCCGTGTGGCCAGTCGTGGGGTACGAGATTAATGCAACGGAAGCGGGCGCGACCTCTCCAGGTGTTTCATTAAATAGCGCGAGGCGCCTCGGCCGGCTCGTACGGCCATTATGAACGCTGCAAGCTCGAGGGCCATTCGCTTTAAGAACGCCCGCGCCACTTTGTAACGGCCTTAATGAATCTTGTTACTTATAGGCTCACGTAAATTGCCTATTTTACTAACGCAGGGAGGAAAAAACATTAGCTCAATGAACACACTTAGAACGCCTTTCACTGCCTCAGCGGAGTGTTTTATTTCATAAACTTTACATCAATTTAGCCCACAGCACATGTACTCATCACAATAATATCGAATGTATATTTATAAACAAACTTTTAATTCTGTGCTCGTACTGACAGATTAAATATTGCTGATGTAAATGCAATGTAAAAATACTGATCTAACAAACTGAATAAACTATAATAAATGATTTAATCAATATTCTTTTCATTATAGCATAATGATTTATTTATGAAAATTATTTAAGCTATAGGAGAAATAAAAAAGAAACCGAGAAACTAAAACAGTTAAAATAACAACTATACTTGAACAATAACGCTACGAGAACGCAAAAATTAAATTACGTGAATACAGATAGAGAAGATAAGCTTAATGACAAATGTAATTTATTGTAAAAGAGTTCGAGATTAATTTCATTTATATTTGGTCGATACAATGTAAAAATACTCAGATAGACAGACATACGATCGTAGTATTTATCATTCCGTTTTTTTATCATAGATTTATCTGTCATCACATACAAGCCCTAGTTAAATTATTTTCTATCTTCAGAGCGCAGCAGAATCAGGTTGTTAACGAGCCAATTAGTCACTAGAGATGCACACACAATGACTGTTTAGCAGACCAACTTTTAACTTTCGACGGCATTTATCTGTTGTAGTAGTTACAGACAACAATAGTTGTATAACAACAATGGATTCTGGGACGTTTCCGTAACGGTATTTTCTCTGCCTTTGTGCTGAAGTTAATAGAAAACGTTGAACGATATCGGATCCTTTCACAAACCGTCGCGTAGACAGCGATCAGGATGGTTACACAGCGTCTGTTTTATGAAGCTATCTGTTTTTTCTGTTATTTTTTCATACTTCCTTAGGTATAATTTTTTTATATTTGATTTAGTTTCCCACACGGGTCTGAGGATAAAAGGCGATAAGTAATAACAGGACTAAATACGAAATTAATGGACTTTTAGTACATACGATAAGAGAAGTTTAAGAGAAGTTTTCGGGCGGAGGTCGTACCGATAAATTGGGCGGCACTTAATTATGATCTCGGGCGGCATCTTGCAGGCGGCTAATGTCCCGGACTCGTTTAATGCGCGAACTTGTAGACTCGACTTCTCAGCTCTAGTGGGCATGATAAATCTTCGCCTGTGACCCGTGGCCCAAACCTACACCTTTCGGTGTAGTGTCGAGGATACAAAGTAAACATTTATTCTACCTTACAAGGTTATAAAATATAAATAACTTAATGAAAATGGACTTATGTATTTTTGCATGTATACGGTACTAGTGATATATTTTACACTAAATAGCATTGTTTGCCTGTCTAGCTAAAAACGAATAGACAATGAGTTATCGCGAAAAAGTGTCATGCTTTGGTAAAGTCAAGATAGTATGATCTTAAGTACCTCGTAAGTACGTATTAGATACGTAATGAAATGAACTTTTGAGTAGAGTCCGACCGAAACTGGTTTTCCGGCCGAAACCGAAACCGAAACTCACGTGGTCAAGTATAAAAGTCAACGTGGTCAAGTATAAAAATGAAACAAAAACTTACATGTAATCAGTTCCATCAAAGCATAACCTCTAAAGAAAGTTTACGTCGGGTGATAACGCACTGACTAAGTTGTGTTACTATAGAGCAATGCGAATTAGATCCGTCAACTGTCGTCTAAACGACGCAGTTACACTCCGACGCAGCCTTGAGTTTCTTTCGGCGTTTCTACTCAAGGTAGTCGCTTCCGAAACGCTAGTAGATTACCGTTAGGTTTCGTATTTCTGGCTGGCGGTCCAAGTCGAGGTTCGTACCCACAGGGGTGCCCTTGCATTGTCATCCAACCCATAAATTGCCGGCTGAGCACCTTCAGTGTTCGCCCACCTGCCCGGTTAAGTTGTGAAGACCTTTCTCGGTCAACAAACACGCGTAAATTTGAAAAAAAAAAAAAGCAATGCGAACGGCGCACGAATCCTGAACAGGGCCGCCAGCGTCCGTCAAAGCGTTGCCGGGAGAAACGAAGCTAGGCAAGCATGTACGACAACTACCGAAATCAGTTACGGTTTCGGCAAAAGTTTTGGCCAATTTTGGCCAAAACCGAAACTGCCGCCGAAATTTGATTTTTGGCCGAAACTCGGCCGAAACCGAAACCGAACTTTCGGTCGGACACTACTTTTGAGGTAATTAAGTGTCGATATTCATAAGGCGCTTACTAGGTGAGGCCTGTGTCCAGCAGTGGATTAAGGTAGGACAGGATGTTGATAATGATTCATAAGGGATGATGATAATAATTCATAAGGAGAAAAGAGAAGAAAGGTTTCATACATATTTTAAGCGTTGATTAGTTATTTGATATTTATTTATGTATTATTAGGAAAACAAACAATTATTATAATACACTATAAAAAAACTATACACTTAAATTAATCAATTTTTCACAGTATGTTGAAATATACAATTTAAGCAGACTAATAAGATAAAAAAACATTGACAATAATAAAAAAAAGAAAACCCAATATTAAATGCACTGATGGGTAATGCCGACAACGCATCCTATACAACTCAAAGTGTTAATTAATATCAGTAGTATATGGTGGCATACTTGGTCCGGTAAATTGTGAGCTAGTCTCACTTGTTTTTTTTTTTATTTACAAGGGTGCTGTTTAAAATATCAACGAGAGTCGATGTTATTACGACTATCACACAATCTAAAAAATAATGTATAGCCGACATACCTTGTTTTTGTGGATGATGCATCAAATAAAGTATCGCATCGCGAACACAATGTAGGAGTGTCTTATTTTATATATACTTTTTAAAAGGTCGACACATTTAGTATATAGGGCAATACAACTAAATTTACGCAACAGGCAACTAAACTTACTGACATTATTAACCGACATGATTTACGAGAGCCGAAAGTTTGTTCGTTTTTATTTACCAAATGAGGATATAGGAGGGCACGGTTGTGGGCTCGGGTGCGCTGGGAACCGGCAAGAGTGGCACAGTATGATTGCATCGCGTTGCGTTAATGTCGTGGAGGCTGACGTAGAGGTGGGGCGCAAGGAGCAAGGCTGAAGGCAGTGGGCGACGCATTATCTACGTATAATTAAAGCGGGCACAACGACGGCGAGACGTTACGCCAGTCCTAACGACTTTTATGGCGTATGTAACATTGCCGGCACATAAAATAAATGTGCCGCCTTCAGCGCCCCGATATAGCACAGTATTCTCAGATTAATCGCTAAAACGTTTGCTCTCACGCTATATGGATAACATTATTCGTGCTGTACAGCAACATAATAAGGTAAATTTTATATGTATTCCTAGGCTTACCAAAAACGTGAACCCCCAAAGTAGCAACACGAGAGGGAAACAACATAGAGAGATATGAACATATTAGAGCGCTATAAAAATATATATATTAAAAAAAACTGACAAGCACAAGCCCTTTTTAGCATTAAATCATTTTTGATTTCTATTGAAAACGAAATTATACATACCCCTGACTATTAAAAGAAGCGAAATTACTAGAGACAGTGTTAGAAACCGCGTTATATACATCTGGTAAAGTTCGAAATATGCCATAAAACCCATAAAATACGAAACAACAGTTTAACATAAATAAGTAATATACTTCCGGAATATTACTCATTTATTTAAAGGAGACTTTAAACATCACATATTTTCAAGTCAGCCGGGAGGCAAAGATCACTGCCTTAAAACGGGACAATTTGAGTCAAAGCGGGACGTACGGGGGCATAAACCACGACAAAATAGCAAGCCGGCCGATGCAATCTTGGTCAAACCGGGACACATGGTAAGCTTAAGTATTACAACGGCTTTTATTGATCCAAACTTGTACAATATGTTTCGTATTTTAAGAAGTAAAATGAGTCGCGAGTTAAAGAACGCCTTGTTATAAAGACAGCTAATGTATATTTTTAAATTATGTTAGTTTTATGCGTTAATACATTTTGTATTACACATAAATATTTCAATCTCTTTATTTGTAGCATACAATGAAAACTTGTTGGTTGTTGTGTCATTTGAATCTTTATATGTTCTCACATTAGCTTTATGGACAAAACAGAGCTTTCTCCGACCTTAGTGTTGCCTGAGTGCACTTTTATTGCAGATGAAATACCGTAATTGCCACTGGGCGGCAAGCCGTGACTGACGACTTTTGTACGTGCTAATTGTGCCATCTCATCTATGTGGCATAAGGTTGCCCGTCAAAAGGTCACAGGTCACGTTTCGTATGATTTTAATAAACACGGTAACTTACTTTGTTGTGGACCATATTCGAATTAGCTATATAAAGGATGTCCCTGTCTGTAAGTTCGAATAGTAGCACGTTTATATTATTAGGAGAACAAATAAGATTTCATTAGTTTTGTCAAAAGAAAAAAAAATGTGAAAGAGCGGTAGTTTAAATTTAATCGAAGTATTGTCCAACACTAGCAACTACTTTTTCTCATCTTTCAGGCAGCTTTCGGATACCACGTCTGAAGAACTCCTTATTTTTTGAGGTTATCCACGAATTAAAACAATTTTTGGTGTCTTCATATGACATAAACCACTGCTCCGAAAGAACATGTGCCATTGACCGGAAAAGATGATAGTCGGACGGCGCAATGTCTGGTGAATACGACGGGTGGGGTGGCACTTCCGAATCAAGTATTTACAAATAGTTTTTCATCGGAACCGCTACATTATCACGTAGAAAAATAATATTGTCGTGTGTGAAGTAGTATTGGGCGTTTTTCCTTCAGAACTCTGCTCAATATCATCAATTGTGTTTGGTAGTTCCAGTGATTGTTTCGCTTGGATTAAGCAACTCGCAATACACCACGTCCAGCTGATCCCAACATATAACCGGCATGCATTTTTTTTCATTAATATTCGGTTTTGCTGTAGATGTTGACGCGTGGCCAGGTGTTAAATTATTTAAATTAAAGATTCTACGAATGACGCTTATTTAGCTAAAATTTTGATATTTTTGGATAAAAAAAAAGATGTTAATACGAAGTTAATAATATGATATAGTTATGTTGTTCTTGAATGAGCAACCAAATTTTCAAGCCGGTTATTATCTGCGAATTCTAACGTAAGCCTCCTGCCATGCCATCTCCCTCAAAACGGCGGAAACCTATTTGTGCACCTAATAAATCGACGGTATCTCGTAGGAAAATCAAGCAAGATCAGTGATAGATAATGAGATTACATACATAACCAGAAGTGCACAAAAAAGAGGCTTTCATACAAAAAGGAGGAAATATATAAAACAATAACCGCTTTTCATATCCCAATCTTCAAATACCGTAATCTTGACAAATGACGGCATTTCATATGTATTCGATATAACAGGCCGCATTGACAACTCCCTCTCACCCCAAATATACTAACGCGGACACATAAATAACCATATTCGATGTTTTATTAAGTAGAGGAAATATGTAGGAAATGGTTTCCTGCATTATTACTTGAGACATCAATCAAAGAGCCAACGGTCTAGGGGTACGGGTTTATGAAATGTAATGTGAATCGATTTATACACTAAAACAAAATTTTAATTCGTAAGTTTGTGTGTCGAGGCAATTTTGCGCTATCGTAAATGGCAATAAACGGGGCACAACCGGTATAGAATGGAGCAGAATGCACGATATCTGCATTGTGGGGCGGCGGCAAGGCGCCGGCGGGTCTGGCTGTCGCGGCGGCGGCGCATACATCAGGCACGCGACCGACGGGACGCAATGCCTCCATCATGCCATACAATACATAGCTGCAGTATAAAAAATATATACAAAGATAGAACCTCCTCCTGTTCGAAGCTGTAGGACAAACTCGGCCCTATGATACGTCTTTGAAACGAGCGATAGGAGGTTCCGACGCCGTAATGAAATATAAGCAGGTGATCTATAAATAATTATTATAGTTTCAATGTTAAAAAACATTAACAGCAAAACAATTCATTTTAATTTTTAATTACATTAAAAATATTGTATTTTGTAACAGGAAAAAATATTTTATTAACCTGGTCACTTTTTACGACGAGTTTTATTATTAATATTAATTGTTAAGGCAAAAAAATATAAAAGATATTTAATTTAATGTGACAATCGTCGCCTCGGGCATTTCGGTACTTGCGACTAAGCTATGATGAGAATTCATAAGATTTCTTGAAAGAAACAACGTTCATTTATTTAATTCGATACAACTTAATTTATACTAAATTTCCGTTTAGTATGGATACAAAAAGCTGATTTAAGCTAAAAAAATACGAATCAATCGCTAAACTCCCGTTGCATTTGCCATTGACGCTGTCATGGAGTTTCGACATTGTTCATTATTTTACTACGAGTGCGCTACTAGCATTTGTTAGACTTTACACTATCACTATTTTGAAATATTTTCCATTTTAGTAATGACTTTTTTCGAACTGGCAACGTTCCAATTTATTATGGCACAAAATATTAGGCAGTTATAAGACAAATGCGACTCTTTTATAATACGAATTCAAAAACCATTATTTGTAAGCGTTAACAGGTTAAACAAAAAGGTAGACATGGTATGTTCATACATCGTTTTATATTTTATTCACAAGGAAAAAGGAGTCTGATAAACTATATTAGTGGAAACATTATTGTAGATACATAATATTGGATTATTGTTGTTAATCTTCTTTACGAATTGAAACCATCGAAACGATGACTTTCATGCTTCAACGCTTACTCACCTCATTTATTCATATTTAAAGTTAAACACTGCGTCACGACATTGTTATGAAAAAAATAGTATTCTTTCCTTTAACACTAGAACTACGAACCGGTCAAAATGACCGGTTGCATCATTTATTTATACCATTTCCTCTTTATGTCTTATTTAATATTTTACGATAATGTCATGATTTTTATTAAATTTTGTATAGAATAATATTATAGATTATTTTGTTCTTACGCTTTTAATTTTCAGAGATAACTATAAAGATTATGAGAGATAAAGAATTATAAGAGAGGTTTTTTTTGTTTTATTTCTTCGTAGTTCTAGTGTCATCACACTTAGTGATGATAAAATCAATATGTTTAGAAAACAGTATTTATGTTCGTTTTTTACGTCATGTTTCAACACACTGAACGTTATGGGTTAATCCCGCCTTCATAATGGACAAATAAATTTTATCCGACGTAGTTATGCTCTGTGACATTAATGTTTTACAGAACGATGTTGCAATTTTTTACACTCTGCTCTACTAGCCTATTGATTTTTTATACATAAATTTAAAACTGTCATTGATGCAGTAATGCAGTCAATCTTATAATTTATATTTAATTAACACCATTACCTATAATGTTATCCTAACGTACTTTTAAGGTACGGTCGGAATTTGTTCGAAAATTCGAGGCTACTTTTATGAATAACAATTCGTTGGCGATATCTATGGTAGAGAATCTAAATTATTCTAGAAGCTTTTACTTATTTAAAATGAACAAGAATGGTCTAGCCAGTTCAAAAGAAAGTATAATTCACAAATACTATGCTGGTTCAGTAACACAGAGAAAGTGAATGATAAAATAATGAGAACATTCATAAATACACAATATGAACCTATGTGACAGACACATATGTATAATATCTTCGCGATCGCTGTTGACATTAGAGTCTGACTACAATCAGTTTTAAATAACTGCGAGACCCAGACATGTTTTTTCTGCAATTTTAACGTGTAACATAGACCCATATCAAATCAATGCAAGCATTGTAAAGACATACATGCAACAGGAAAATTAAATCAAAAATATACGTTGGTATTACAGAAACCAATGTGCTTTACTAAAACAAACTACACGAACTGCGAATTGAAACAGTTAACCCAAAAAGCAGATTACCACAAAAAATATACATTATATTTTGACCACTGCGATAAAAATGATTTAAAGGCAATTAAATTGTCAGATAAATGTAAACCTAGCTGACCTTGAGTATTAACCATTTTCAAATCATTAAAGTACTGACATAGTCCTGAAAAACACAATAAAAAAGCAATAACATAAATGCAGTTTATTTAAATATAAGTCTGCAATGCACTGACGTGTGCGCGGTATGTATGGGATCCATATTTTCGCAGATATTAGTCACATTGTTTGTGTTACTGTATTATAGCCGGCAGACGCATATCATTAAACTAGTCTGCGCAATGCATGAGTAAATAAGGAGGTAATTAGCCTACATACGATATTATAAAAAATAAATACAAGATATATTTTTGAAATTATCTATGAGTAAATTATTATGTTGTTTTATATGAAACAAGTCAACCGAAATTAATATAAACGTATCTACAAAATTTAAAGACCCAGGCACCCTTTTGATTCCTACTACAAAATTGCATTTTTTTAAATAAACAATATTACAGGATTTAAATCGTAATTTTATACTTGTTTGTAATTTAAAATAAAATTGTAGATAAATGAACAAAAAAAACAGCTTATTGTTGAGAATAAAGTTGAGTAAAAAAATAGGAAAAAAATAACAAAAAATCGAAAAAAAAAAACATTTTAAGGAAGATTTGGATTGTTAGCATATTGACACGTCGCCATTTGATTAAAAAATAAATGGTTGGAATGGTATTAGCTGTAGGTAGATTCCGGGTCCGTGCCGTGGGACCTGGACGCACGAACCCTCGCGTAGCTATACCAATGGCGCGAGGAGAAGAGAGCCCAGGGCCTGCGGTTGGCCCCAGCCGAAATAAGGAGGAAAAGGACGCTCCTCAACGAGAGCGCGATACAGGAGTGGGAGTCCAGGCTGGCCAATCCAAGTGCCGGCAAGTGGACCATCGAGGCAGTCCGTCCAACTCTTAGGCAGTGGTTGTCACGCGCACATGGCTCGCTCACGTACCGGATGACTCAGGTACTCTCAGGGCACGGCAGCTTCGGGAGATACCTGAGTCTGATACCCGGGAGCGAGCCGACGGAAATGTGCAACCACTGCGACGGCTGCCCCGTAGAGAGGGCACAACATGCCTTAGAAGAATGCCCAGCCTGGGCTGATGAGAGGGCCGAACTTGCCCAACATGTCGGCAACGACCTATCGCTGCCGGCCGTAATTCGTGCGGTCACCAACAGCGAGGCCGCGTGGAGAGGAATGGCGGCCTTTTGCGAGGCCGTCATGAGGGTGAAAGAAGCGGCGGAGAGGGAGAGGCACATCGCCAATCCCCGCAACCCTCGGCGCCGCCGCAGAACAAGGCGGCTCGGGAGAAGGGAGCAGTTCGCGCAGGACTCCCAGCGCGACGAGCTCCCCTCCTGACACAGGCTGGGCGGGTGACGTTGAGGGCGTCCCCGTCCAGTACAGAGAGGAGGCGAGGGGTTTAAATCCCCCTCCACGAGAGGAGGCCTGCCCAAAGGCCAACGCCCGCCGAGCCGTCGGAAGTATTCGGATTCCCAGGCTCGGCGAAGGCGAAGAGAGGGCAGTGCTGGCACCCCGGTGGTTTTAGTCGGGGCAGGTCCGACACACCGGGGGAAGTGGCCCTGACCACTTCCCCTGACGGTCCGTAGGGATTTCCACCGGGATAACAAAAAAAAAAAAAAAGCTGTAGGTAGATTTACGTGAATTCTATCGATCATGCGTGGGATTTGCTCGCTAGAATGACATTCGAAGAGTTGCCTCAAAATGTAAACCCAAATTTTCTCTAGTTAAATTAGAGCAGGATTCCCCCCCCCCCGGGTCACTTTAGTTCGCCTGATTATAAGCACGCCGTGACGATGCAGAGCCTTAGTCAGTGCATAAAGTAGTCCTAATGATTACTCAATGCCACCTAATATCTAATGATTAAATTTGTATCTCTCAACTTTTTTAAATGTTTTCTTACTTTTTACTCAGTTCTGATCTTTATTAATAAACTTTTATTATTTTGTTCATTTGATTACAATTTATTTGGAATTAATTACAAGGAAGTGTAAAATTACGCTTGAAATCGTATAACATTGCTTATTTAAAAAATTGCGATTTTTTACGAGGCGTTGAAA
Organism: Automeris io; assembly: GCA_036320925.1. Taxonomy (NCBI): domain Eukaryota; kingdom Metazoa; phylum Arthropoda; class Insecta; order Lepidoptera; family Saturniidae; genus Automeris; species Automeris io. The sequence continues at coordinate 10,171,649 of JAUDJH010000002.1, forward strand.
TTGTGACTGAGTTTGAGACTTTGTTGATGTGTTTATTATTTACTAAAAGATCCTAAATAATTAAGGGAATTAAAGGCAAGTTGAAGGTAATAAAATATTGAAGCTATTTGCTAAATATTAAAAAGAGATAATAAATGAGCTCTATACTATTACAACTATATGATACGACGTTGAGAAATAACATAATCTTATTTTTCGTTCTTCATATAACAACATTTTTTTCCAGATCATACAAAAGGCAGATTTTAGTTTTTTCTTATTTAGCTGTTTAAAATCTATGATCAAAACAGATAATAAGCATCGTGTCATACATCGTGTGCGGGATAACAACTAGCAATAATTGTTATACTTATTACATTTATTATATCAACATCCTTTGCTGAAATTGTAATTGCGATTCCGTGATAGTCTGGTGAAATATAATGTACACGTACACGATTACCAAGGCTTACGACCAGTAACGAAGTCAATTAGGATAAATTGGTCTATGATTACATAATCGATTGGAATAGGTAGGTTGAACTACCCAATAATTTCTTTTCAGGTTTTACAATATGCAACGTGTGATTCACGGTACATAACATCTGCATCGTCATGTTTATAAGGCCTATCATTTATTCTAGACTAAAAAACAATACACGGTAAGTTTATAATTCATATATATATAATAATGAAGAAAGAAAGCATTTTCGAGACATTATGTCAATACATTAAACATTTTTTTATTATACATACAATATCTAATATACTGTCAAAGTAGATAAATAATGTAGCATTAACTCATACGTAACTGGTGTTAATTTAACAAAGTTTTTATACACATAAGTTCGCTCCAAAATTCACCAACTTATTAAGAGCTCCGTTTGTTCGCCATCATGTGTCCGCTACAAGAATTTCCAGTATTACGTTAACTCTGAGCTCATCTGACTTTTCGCACAGAACGGGTAATCGCAACCGGACGGAGTTCACGAGGCGCGGCCACATTGCCCGTTGCACCGGTGCGCACCCATTATCCTATGCAAATCCGGATTTCCCAAATATCGTGCAGCGCCGCGGGTCACCACGCTAACGTAGCTATTAATAACCCAACGTGTTACAAATATAAGAGCCGGACCTGAGCCGTTTAGTCTGTTGACGAAATACACTGTCATTGTCTTAGTATTTGACGCTTTTATGTTTTTACTCCTGTATTAAACCGAGCCATAATATATATTTTTTTTCATATTTAAAAATATTAAAACCCAGGTCAGATTATTTTAAATGTTTACAAGCTTACACAGATACTAAAAGGAATATAATTTGTAAATTCTAAACATAACAAACATTATAAACGAGAATTTTATTTGTTACGCTTTCACGTCTTACCCACTTAATTCATCATCATAAAATTTTGCATACACGTTGTTATAAGGTACAGAAAAGTAAAAATTAGTCACGAAGCGTTCGAGGGCGCGTGTAGCCACGGTTAAAAACTATTACATTATACAATGTAGTTGTCACTCAAAGAAGAGACAAAGTCCTTTCGCGAAACTTGCACCGGCAACGGTATACTTTCTACTTAAATTTCGTGAAGTAACAGCCCCGGATCGTTAAAATAATTAAGCATCTGGAAGATAATTTAGAAACGTGGGATTGTCTTGCACTGTCAGTAATACGTGTTCGTGCGCGGTTATGCCCCTTACTTTGTTAAAAGGGTGCTACTGTAATCATTTTGACACAGAAAATAACCTTATAAACTGCTACGGAAATTTCGTTAAATATTTAAGTGTTTACTGTGTTATTCAAATAAAACAGGTTGGACGAAGAAAGCGCGCCTTGGACGTAAGCACTGGCGACGGGTCAAAGGATAGGGTCAGGTCATCGCGGGTCATATAAAGAAACTGATCCTTAAGCGTCAGGGTGAAGCGAAAGCTCATCGGTGTACACATGTATCGTAATTCAAAGAAATTAAAGTAATTTTGTTTTGCATAGGGGCCAAATTATCTAGATTGCCATAACTAAAAAAAAATCCTTCTACAAAAACAGCTATAATACTCGTATTTTGGATCTCAAGCCCCGTACAATCATTTTTGTTTATCGGAGATTTTTTAAAATGAAAAAAACCTAATTTTACCATTTCAATTTAATTATTAAAATTAATTATCTTATGTTATAATTCCTTGTAATTTAAGAGGTTGACAATATTTTTTGCACTTTGTACAGGTTAACCAAAAACGTGCAAGAGAAATGAAAGGTAACTCTAGAGCCGCCGAGAGAAGGTACGTACGGTCGCGAAGTGAGTTAAACGGTAAATGGAGCAAACTCCTTGCACTGGATCCTTACAAGTATTTTTAAGAGCGCAACGAATAATTAGATTAGATGCTTGCGCAGACTGAACAGACGTGAAAACCGAGAGGAACTTTTTTTTATTAATACTCACGCGAATGTTGGAGGAGTCTATAACGAGAGGAGGCAATTTAAAGTTTTTAACATCAAAATGAGTACCTAATACGCAGTGAATTTGTTAAGTTTTGGTTAAACAAAACTAAAAACTTATTAACTTCGCGAAAATTCAATTTTAATAGACTAAATAATTTAAATAAATTGAGTTTATTATTTTGTAATAAGATATAAATCTTACCTAATTCCAAGCAGTTCAGAGAAAAAGTAAAATAAAACTTGAGAACCGTCAACACTAGAAGGCTGCCGTCTGTAAAATGGCTTGCGGCTACGTCCGGCTACCAGTACAATTTAATTAAATATGGCTTCGGATTACCTCAACGAGGCTTCACACAAACTATCATATTCAACACCCCCAATACACTCCCCAGTCTCCCCCACCTATTTCTTACATTATGACCAAGACACTGACATGTTATGTACCTCAGCCTATCCATTTCAGAAGACTAAATTAGGTGACATCTTGAGTAGATTACCTGGAACAAAAAGATTACACAATTAGTCTTTACTCACGATTTGTTTACGCCAAAGTCAATTAAGCTAAACAATGTCGCTAATAATAACAATAGCAGCGGGAGTGACGAACCAAAGTTACTTTGGTGTAAAGTCTTGACTTTGATAATAATGGGTTTCATTGGAGCGTAGCGTAGCGGAGAGGGGGTGCGATTGTATCCGATGATAAACATCGGCCGCCCGCCGCGCCATCCAACAGTCGGCGCTAATTAAACAACAACGGAGAAAATTAATTTGATTGTTTCGGAACTGCGCCTCTTTTGATTCCATCCCACGAGCGGGTTACCTCACAAAAATACGCCAATGAAGTCTTTTCAGACACTGATGGAATTGCTTTTCCACGGTGACGCACGATTCATTTTTCCTTTGCAGAGTAAACCACGGCGCAAATGTCGAGCTGTTGTCGCAGCGGACATGATGCAACTAACTTAACCATTGATATCCGATTGAAAACATATAAGTACTGCAAAATCGATGAAAATACTGATGTCGGGCTCTTTTTTGGTCACACATTTAATATACATTTTTAAAATCGTGAGTGACTTAACAAGTTTAGTAGCTTCTCGGAAGATATAATATAATGACTTTTTGCTATTTAAAGCATTTATAAGGGAGGATATTATATATTATTTTAGGTTGGAACAAGAAACATATTATAAGGTAAGCTATGTCACCTGAATAAGTTTTTAACATAAGCACTACCAGACAGGACAAGCAATATTCGCGTCAGCAACACATCACAAGAGTCTCATGCTTGCAGTATGATAGTCCTGTTTAACGAATCGAATTGCGATCGAAAACTTAGATGCATCGTGGATTGTTACCAAAATATAGTTAACTGCGTATTCATTTGAACTTGAAAAACAAAGTCTTGAGTTTTTATACAAAATACGAAAAAGTTTTTAACCAACATATTTATTATACGAGCCAATATAATATGATAAACGTTTCTTAAGTGCCACGAGCCACGTTTATCATTTTACGCAGGACATTCGGTTACGATGCTGTAATTGACATTTGGCATTTATTATTAAAGTCGTTCGATAATCTGCTTACATATTAATATGATGTGACATCTTTAGTACTGTAGCAAAACTGCAACTAACAATAATGTCTATACTCAAAATGAATGGTTCAATGCTTCATAGTAAAGTTTTAAGTTTTGGATACCAATTAAGTAAAGTATTTGCAGCCCCCCCCCAGTAACTTACTTAATGAGATTCGGGAAATTAAACGCGAATAGGCATTAGAGATAGTACAAAAAGTTTAATTTGTGTTTTGGTGTCTGCCGGTGTGACAATGTAGAATCACACACGGCATTATAGAAGACCAATTCGTTGTTTACTGAAAGTGAATTTTGTACATGACACCGAGTGGGGAGAGACACATCGCTATAAATAAAAACGGAAACGATATAAAATTTGTCTATCGACAAATTGCTTGAATAAATTGATAAAAAAGGGCATTTTATTGTATACCAATTAATTTCAAATTATAATTACTTTTCTGTATGTCAATCAGACCTTAGAGATGTTTTATAGTTATTATTCAACAATTATGACCAGGTAATACTTTAATTTGACATTTATACTATAATTAGAACCATTGTTATTTAGTATTTATGTATTATGTTAGAAAAACAAAAACATTGATCATTTATATTGTTTAGGAAAGTCTTAAAAAAAACAGTATAAATTCCTATGTATTACACACAAAGGTACAATTATATTCACATTAAAACTTTAAACACGTGTATAATAATTAAAAAAAAGTTTAAATTAATTATCCAAGGGACGTAGAGCCCGTCAAAGTGGGTAAAACAAAAAACACCTTATCTGGTAGTAACAGTGAAGTACAGTAGAGGTCGCAATTAGACAAGTAAACGAACGCCACGCCGTATGATCAACGAACGGAGCGTCACCGGACAAGTTTATATTACAATAAAAGATCATATAATTACTTTGCAGTCCTACGGCAAGCCCATCCTCTGCTATATGTAGTCTTATTGTGCAAAGTTTTTTGTGATTTTTGCCACACATGTATAAACCCAACTTGTAAGTTTCGTCGTATTCAAATGTTAACAGCGAGAAAAAAAAATTGCTAACGGCTATTATAATTTAAATTAATAGTGCATATTTCTTCTACTAGCTATATAGCTACTGACTGATGGGCACGTGCCCATAAGTCTCATCAAGACAATGGGTAAGCTGTATGTACGGTTGTTTCTCAGCGGTCACGTTTAGTCCAAAAAGATTCTTATTAACGAACAGTTTGGCTACCGACCCAAACAGTCGTGCCTCAATGAAATGCACCACCTCATGAAGTACATCCTCTTTAATTTTATTCGTCTTAGTCATACCTTGTCAGGGGCACACCTCTTCGACGTGGCGTTTGGCAAAGTCTGGCACAATGACTTGTACAAGCTACTCACACTAAGTGTGCCAGATAGGGTCATGCTCAAACGGTCATGCGAAACATTTGATCAAATTATCACTTTCAATGCCGCGTCGAAGGAGTCTTCTCTAACCTAGATCTGTTTCGAGCGGTACTTCCGTGAGGCTCCATATTCGCTTCGCTACTGTATAGTCTTTATACAAACGATATTCCAAAATCACCGGGCGTAAAGCTACCTTTTTCTGTGGATGACACTGCACTTCAAACCTCCAACCGTAACACAGAGTCCCTATGTCAGCTAGTTTAAGCTGCAGCTACCGAACTCGTGTAAATGTGATTCTGCAAATGGCGGGTAGAGGTAATTGCCGAGAAAAGCGTAGCGATACACTTATTCGTTGCCATCAATACAATTCCAGCATGAATATGTCACTTTGATGACAAACGATCCCTTGGGTTATAATGGATCAAATATGGTCAAATATCTAGGAGTCCCTCTCGATGATAGACTGAACTTAAGACTCCGTGACAAGACCTTGAGCGATCGCGCCTACTTTATTCTTAGTGTGCATATGAAGTAAGCTGTCTTTTAGGAATAAGTTGACACTTTACAAAACCGTAGTCAGACCAGTGATGACCTACGTCAGCGTAGTAATCGACCACTTCTCCAAATTTTCTCTTCACCAGTTACAGGTGATTCAGAATAAATTTTTACGCAAAGCAGTATGTGCCTCTTTGTATATGCGCAATGTAGATCTACATTGTGACCTTGAACTAGAGACAGTCGCTAGTTTCATGCGTACGGCGTCTCGTCGTTACTTCGACAAGGCGTCGAATCACCTGAGTCCACTAGTAAACATGCGTGTCAATACACAGCGTCTAGCGGTACCGGGCGCACAAAAAGCGGATTACTATTGGATCTTGACTATGTAATTACTGCGACTTTAGCACTTGCAACTCCGAATAACAGTAGACTATACGAAAGTGACATTGCCAGCGGAGGCGAATAAGAATAGTTCAGTTAAATGTCGCTAGTCGTTGCGTTTATGCTCCGAGTTACACTTCGATGTAGCCTTGAGTTTCTTTCGGCGTTTCTTCTTAAGGTAGTCGCTTCGAAAACGCTAGTAGATCACCGTTAGAATTTTTCCTGGCTGGCCGCCCAAGACGAGTTTTGTACCCACAAAGATTGCCACCCAACCTATAACTCGCTGCCTTAGCACCTTATGTGCTAGCCTATCTCGCCCGATATAGTTGTTAAGGTCTTAACCAAACCAACAGCATGTTGTCCTGCTGAAAAAAATATTTTTTTTATCCTAACTGCGCTATTGCTCTAATTTGTCTATCTAGAATCATACTAGACTTGTACGTTTATTCTTTGTCGAAAAAATATTAAAGAACTATTTCTGCCATTAAATAAACTCGAAGTTAGGTTTAATACAATCAAGCAAATTGAGCACATTCAAATGTGGTAAACCAAATCAGCTTAAGTTGATTCAGCAAGATGACCGACACGTGTGGCGTTTGCTCTGACTTTGTCTACGTAATAAGAATAAAATATTTTTTAATTTAAATTATTATACTCTTATCCACAAAGATAAATATAATCTTTGCATTGAAAAAAAAAACGTCTTTTAGTCTTTAAAGTAATATTAATTGTTAATGATATTTTAAAGTTAATAACCTATCATTCAGGGGAATGACTGCGTCATTACAGCGGTCATTCCCTTTGGAAATGAAGTCAATGAAAACTTACTCCGTTGAGTATAAAGGCAGAAATTATTATTCAAAACAAAACTTATAATTAATTGAGTTTTAAAAGTTAAACCACAACAAAAGCGAGGGCACAACAAAGCTCTTGTGAATAAAGATTTATTGCCGACAATATTGCGTTAGAATTTTAGCCCCGTTCGCAATACACAGCAAACGAGTTAGAGCTGCAGTGACGTCAAGTAGACATATCAGATAGGATGCGAGGCGACCTCTTGCCGGGATTACGGGCTAAACTGTCTGTAGTTCCTCGTTGCCAAAATGATGGCCGAATTAATGAAATATAGCAAGGGTCGCCGTGCCGGTGCGCAGTCCTGCGATGCGGGATTAAAGTTGCATTGCTTTAGCGCCAGACCACGTGCAGACCGCGACTGCAGTTATCGAAGGTGGTGGTGGTGGTGGGGGGGAGGGGTTTGCATCACGGCGTGATGTTGCCAATACTTCTAGTATTTCTCCCTAAATATATTTTAAGCATTCCGAGAGGATGTAGCAGATATAGGGCCTTAGTTAGTGCATTAAGACGTCTTACTGATTTTAAATTACAAACAAGAATAAATTACCCAATTGTAGACGTATTCTATAACATTGTTTATTGATAAAATTGCATTGTTTTAGTAAACATCAGAAGTGTGTCAAAGAATTTGTTGATGTATTTACATTAAAATTAATGGAAACATTGCTTACCATTTCTAGGCACGTCTTATAACCATTGACATTCACTAAAACTATGTATAAAATCTTATATTTTTCTACAAATTTATCACTTATAATAAAGTAACAAATTTAAGGCCAGTAAATATTCCCAATACATTTAGAACAAAAACTGAACATTTCACATTCGATAGCCCAATTTTGAGGTAAAATCTTTAAGATGGCCTCATTACTGCAGTGAGCCTTGTCAGCTTGCTGAACACGAACGCGAAGCGTTGAAAAATTGCACTGAACGTCTTGATACCGCCCCTCGCGTTGCTACGGACCCGAGCTACATACAAATAAGGTTCGCCGTTGGTGTCCTGCGATCTACAGCTTGAGACATGCTTAATGTTGACAAGCGCATCTACAATATAAAAAAAACTTTTTTTACAATTTGTCCATTAGGTATTTAAACGAAGCGTGAAGAGATTATTATGCAGGCTGGCATGATCACTGCGATTATCGATTGTTTTTCATTACTTTAGTTACAATAGTTTTTCGACTGCATCGTGCTTTTTCATCAGGTGTGGTGTAGTCACTATACCGAATCAGGATAAAAGAAGTGGTATATTTTCAATAGCAATATTAAAGGATTGCAATGATGAAATATTTATTGCTAGAAAGCTAAGCGCAACCAACTATTGCAATGTACTCGATTTCGCGACGTCGCGTCTCGTGACTTTGCTGCAAGCTATCGGTAATATCTCAGCAAAATGTAAAATAAGATTTATTTTTTCGGTTTTGTCGAACAGCAAAACGGATATCATAACGGACGTCCATAGCATAACTGACAAGTAGAAAATTGTCTGTACCGTTAGGCAAAATAAAAACAGCATTCTAAATAATCAATCCAAATCCTTTAGTGAGAGGTGGCAGTATCAAGCGAAAGCGAAACTTTATTAAAGGTCCAATAGCGTGGAGGGCCGAAGCGATCGACCTTCATAAAACAACTTTATGACAAACAATAACATTTATTACATAGTTGAGTATTAATGCGTACTCCATTTACTGCTGACTGGGCGCCGTCGCGGCGCCCTCGCATTGTTCCTTCCGCTAATTTTTTTTTTGTTGTAAGTACAGCCATTAAGAGCCACTTTATATTAAAATGTTAAACAAAATAACTGGTTAGTTATATATAGGGCATTTTGAAAATTCTTCTTTCTTTTTTAACTTTCAACCAACTAATGCTGAATGTAGATCTTTTCTATTCCTTTCCACTCACGACGATTTAAAGCTTTGGCCAACCAGTTTCTCCCAGCCAGCCACCTTTACCAGATCATCGGTCCATCAGGCCGGCTGCCTGTCTCTTCTTATTTCCTACGGCCGGTTCGTGGTTTACATTTGAGCACTTTCTTTCGCCGCCTACTATCGGGTCTACGACATATGTGGCCCGCCCACCTTAACTTTCTCACTGCTATCGAGCGAATCAGCGAATCTCGGTATTTCTCACCAGGTCGCAAAGGGAGATGCCCAACATAACTAACTCTATGGTTGTCTAAGTGACTTTAATGTGGTTTAGTGTGCGTTCAAAGTTCGGACCTATATGTCAAAAACAAACTACTCGATTGAATTAAACTACTTAAAGTTTTCTTATTTTTCATCCCGATTTGATTTGGCTATATTACATTGAATAGGTATAAGTGATAATGATTCAATGCAAGAATATTTCGATAAAGCCAGTCTTGTGTCAATCGATTTGTAAGATAAAATTAAAGTTCACTTCACTAAGTACTGAAATTTCCCTTAAATTTTTATTGGTCGTGGCGGTCAACGAATCTTAAATACCCAATATAATGTAGTTTCACGATGGTTAGGCTCGGCGGCCATAGGCAAACAAATCACGCTACGTGACACATTGATGCTATAAATACTGCCTAGGTTTATTTTCCGTAAATCCGTAATGTTTTTAGTTTTAAATGCACGGATTCTAGCATTGCATAAGTTTAATTGTTTGGATAATGGCAAATGTGCTAAGTAATAGTCCTTTTTTTACTGACTAAAGAGCAACGCCTGAAGTTTAGTGTCATCATAGATACGATATCAGAAAAATAGACGCGGGAAGCAAATTCTACACATTTCCAAAGCCTATGCACATTAAAGGAATTGTTAGTATTTATTATATTAATACAATGTGAACAAATATCTTGAAATTATATTAATATTTTATTCTTCATTCGTCGTAATCTTTGCTTTCACGTAATATAAGAAACGTTTCTTATAATAATTATTAGAGATGCCACGAATATTCGGCAACTATTCGGTATTCGGCCTATTCGGCCACTTTTTTCCACCAAATCATGTAAAAAAGGCACGTTATATTACTCAAAATTATCTATTTATTTCCAAATTACAACACTTTAGTAATTAAAATTGATCAGTGGTAAGTTGTGATGGATGAAAATAAGCTTTTCATCATTTTTTGGTAGCAAACGATTATGCTTTTCATCGTAAATGTTACCTGCCTCAGAAAATAACCTCTCACTAAACACGCTACTTCAAGGAGAAGAAAGATAAACTAGCAAATTTCGAAAAGTTTTGGTATTGTTGTTCGTTTGTATTGGGTATTGTATTGTCTTTGCTGGCTGCGCCAACGCAACGAGAAAAACAGGTTGCAACTTGCCTTAATCCAGCTAACGCGCCCCCGACAAGCATGTATTCCATGCCGAATATTCGGCGGCCGAATATTCGGCGCTTCGGCCGACAGCGTTGCCGAATATTCGGTATTCGGCCAATTCACTATTCGTGGCATCACTAATAATTATTCATATAAAAAAATCTGAACCAACATTATTTGCGACAATAATAGCTTGCTTCAAATTAATTAATTAATCATTAAGTAACTTTGGCTTATGAGTTATAATTAATTGATTACTACGTTGATATTAATTCTGTCTTTATGAATAACGATTAAATTGTCATTTTTGGCTGGTGAATAATTAAGTTCAATATTTTTAGTGAGCGCCTATAATCTATTAATATAGTTTCCTTAATAATTTGGTTTAATCTATGTTCTATTTAGTAAGTGGTATAAAGAAATGATTATGGTCCAACTAAAAATATATTTATTAAATGATTTCAGGATTACAGGCCGCGGCTTCGATCTTCATACATAACAAATATTTATATGGTCTACAGCAGAGGTGATTAAATTGCCGGCCTGATGGCTGCACGAAATCCGCTGACGGCCTTTTCGCGGCCCACAAAACAGAGTTAAATGAGACCGTATGGAACTTATTTGCTCTGAAATTCCGTCCGTTCATTCTTTGGAAGGCCATGACCGGTCGGTCAGCTATATTCTTAAAGCCTACAGATCCGGATCCGGATCTGAGCGAATGCATATCCATATTTCTAAACGCATCCAGGACATCGTTATGAGAAGAAACAGTAAAAAAAAACTAGAGCCAAGTTAGTATGATAGTAATACGTAAGTTAGAACAAATACTACATTCAGTACATACAATTATTATATTACAATAGATTTGTTTTGATGGTAGGGCGATTGCCCGAAATAGGTCATGACCACAGTACAAAAGTGTAAAGACCGTCATAGTGACTCACTTTGGCCTGTCGCGTTTCGGGATCAGCTTGTGTATCACCTAGTATACCAGTAAGTCATATGCCTAAAGACCTTCAGTCGTGGTATGTGGGCCTACATGGTGACGGAGACTATCAATGTCTTTTTTCACTCTTTGATGGTTGCTTCGTTTTTGGACTACTCTGTACTTACCATCAGGTACTCTGTAGTCACGTAGTATGTCGAGTCAGTGTAAGAAAAATCCTATACTTATTCTTTATTATATTTGTCAGGGGAGTAATAGGGGCTATTAAACGTATGCTATTATTGCAAAATGTCCATTTAATGCTGACCCAACTTTTATAAACGAATAAAGGGGCAGCAAGTAATGTCAAATTATTTCTTATACTAAACCGAAATAAAATGGTATATACAGCATTATACGTGACAAACGACGTGAACGACACGAATATCCTCTTTCGTATACTGCTTTTAGTAGCCGTTCTTGGTTAGTGGCGACATCTGTTAAACATAGTATATAAACACAATTTAAGCTTAAATAATAATGTAGGCGCCGCGACTTTTGCTTCTTTAGAAATGTGGAAATATCTCTATTTATGTCCAATTAAATGTGTACATTTAGCTTATAAAATTAGCGTAATGTTACGTTAATTAAACATTTTACTAGAACTTTAATGTAGGACTATAATTATTACAAAAACTTCCAGCTAGATCTTTGTTTTTTTCATAGACTTTAACTATAACCAACTTGAAATTACAATGTAAACTCATTACGATTTTATAAAATATAAAATGAATAACGATAAAATTATACGATTTTGTAGAGAGATACTAGTAATATATAGTATGAATACATTATGTTATTTAAAATACACGTATTTACTTTATTGTGTACGGAGAGTTTTGCTGCAAAATGCCTGTTTATTGTTTGCAGAACAATTACAATACCGTCATGAGTATACCTATTTGTTTTTTGTTAGAAACTCTGCGCACTTGGGGATATAAAAAAAATTAACAAAATGATCCGCTGGATATAAAAGCCAGAGAGTTTTGTTCAATGACACTCTGGTATATGAACATGTGTAATGCCGCAGGTTCGTTTTGACATTCCTTTTTTGCGAATTAAATTTTCTCTAAATCTTGTTTTTTTTTCTGAAAATATCACTGAAATAATGAGTATATAGAAATTATATCTATATTCATTAAAAAAAATGTAAGAAATAAATGATAAATACACAGGAAATACACTTTAACAGTTATAAAATGACTACGATGAATTTTGTTGATTTTTATTTAGTTCAAGAATCATAAATAATTACATCAGTAACAAATTGTCAGTATGAGAAGTTACGAACTTATTATGGATATAACACGGTCTCAGAAAGTATCACAAGAAGACAGTATTGACAAAAGCAACGTCGATGACTAGAAACGTAATTGTAGTAAATGCAGACCATAGTCGATAGATGTGATGTGTCCAAGTGATCGTTCCCGACAGCCAGTTCTCGTCGATGCTCATTTGCGTATCTGAGTACACCCGCGGCGGCCATTAGCCAACGATCGAAGGCGTCATTACTCGCGTAGTGGCGCGCGATAAGGAGTCAGCCGACAACACTACACCCTTAACGATACCGTAGACGATACAACTGGACAACTACCTAATATCCAATTTCGTAAAATATATTTTGAGAAACATTCAAAGAATGTTGGCCCAAATATTTGATAATAGCTTTGGAGGATTGCCCCATAAAATTTAATATGCGAGAATCAGCCGGGCCAAATTGTGATGAAATAAATCATTTTAATGAATTTCCGATAAATAAATTATAAAAACAGTTAGTTACCAGTAAAGGATACTGAAACGGATGTAATCAATGTTCGCTGAGTTTGAATACAGGGAAAAAGGGAATACGTACGAGAATATGATGTATTGTAAAATATTTAAGTACGTAAAGTATGTATTTATCGTATTAATTAAATTTCTAACTACAATTATCTACATATAATTGTAGTGGAACAAAATGCTATTAAATAACAAGGAGATCTTTATCGTATGAAACTAAATTTCGAAGAAAGATGTAGTAATTTTTTTGCCTGAGCTTATAAAAATGTAAACATTGATAACGTTTTCGCGGAGTATACGTGTATGCCTACGTTTAGAGAAGGTACACTGCATAGGTAAACTAACACGTGCAACCAACTACTTATGCTCATATTAGCCGAAGCATGTGATTTCATAAATGGCCGTGAACGGCATTGCGGAGTTTCATCGTAGATTTTAACGAGATTGCCGGCAGTCGCCGGTGGGGTAGCATCGAACTTGCGGCGAAAGCCCTCCAACACGAGTTTACAACTTATTATAAGGAGATCTTCCCGATTTGATATTAAAACTCGGGGAAATACTTTCCGTTTCTTACTCTACGCACAAAGCGAACTTTATAACGTCTCTTTTGCATAATCTTAGCTAATAAGAAGTTTATATTTAAGTTGCGTATTACAAACTAACGAAAATGTAATTATTTTATCAAATAAATACAAATATTTGAATAATTTTCACTGAATTTTTGTTTGGCTCATATTAAAAAAATATATAGATAATTAAGTTATTTTTTTATAAAATTAATTCGCGATACTACTGATTAAAATTATTGTAGATATTGAATTAATTGATTGACCAAAGGAAGTTTACGAAAGCTGTCCAACGGACCGTTTCAAAAAATCAAATTATAATTTCATCCTTTCTCTAAAATTTCCATAACTAACCCAGTCACGTTCGTTGTTCGACAAAGATAATCCGATTGTTAAATTATAGACCATTATAGAGAACTAGTATTATTTCTTAAAAACGGATCCTCGTATAACAAACACATTTTTCTACGAAAACACTAAGCATTATGTATTCAAGGTTATTTCATCTTCAAGTGTATATGTGGCGGTGAATTCGTTAATAATGCATAATGTACGCGTCAAATCATAGAGCTTGAAGAATATTTGTCAATGTTTGCCAATGCAATTTAAAAATATACAAAATTCTATAGCACAGTTAGTAATATAGTACATGTACTTTTATACTATATAAAATCTGATCGGTTAATAAAGAAACTTGACAAATGTTCAGACCGCTCAAATTAACATTACAATTATTTGTATCTTCCGTTGTACCTTATTTCATTTTAGACCACTTTAGTAGTAGACTATGCTCGACATAGCTCTCTCTAAATGAGGACCATTGAGCCTGATTTTCGGCTCTTCTGTTATAGTTAATGCGACACCGCACTCTCGAGAAGAGTGGAACCACGATTTGCGAAAAGCGAGCGGTAATGCCTGCAGGCCTTATTTACTCACAATTTATTTTTAGTCGAGCACGTGCTCATTACAATATAGTAGAAGCCGAAATAGCGTCCAACTTCATTGATGGTAGACAGACACCGCGACCGATTAAAATTTCATCTCATAGTTCAGGAGCAGAGATAATAGATCGGTGCACTCTGATAATGCTCCAGGCACGGTCGCCGCCAGTTTAAATTGAATTCACCGATCCACTGCATTTAGACAACATAAATATTTAAAGCAGATGCCTTCTTGACTAGCACTTACGTCTATTCAATAACTAAACATAAGCGTTTCTAACAAATTGTTAGTCATAATATATTTATTAATGATGCGAAGATTTTTTTTAATAAATGAATATATAGACATTTCAGATAACAATAATTTTGATGATTTTCAATGATAGACTGCTTTTTTAATTCGATAATAGTACATCATTGTAATAATTTTAATAGTTGTATGGGATAGATCCGGTTTTTGAATAAAATAAAATACATTTTTTTTACCGTGAATAAACTTTATTGAATAATGTAAATGCCATTATTATTAATGGCTCTTTGGCAGCGTAAAGGCAGTTTGTATATCCCATTTTATTTTTATTTTTAATTTTTTAGGTAAAAAATTGGACCTTGGTTTGATTGATATCTCGTTCGCTATTGATTTCTTTTGCCTCTTAATAAAATTTGCAAGGACAAAAACAAGTGATAATCGCAGGGCGCTAAATCCGGGGAATATGATGGATGCGACAAAATTTCACAGCCTAGTTCTGAAATATTATGATGAGTCCCTAGAAAGCAGCATATGGCCTGGCATTATCATATTGCAGTATAAAGTATTTTCTTTTGAACATTCTTGGATTTTTTTATTTAAATTATCTAGTTGTATACGATACTTCCGCGAATTGAGCTTTTCGTTAGGGTTTAAAAGCTTATAATGTAATCTTCGAATGTCCCACCATATACAAACATTATTTTATTCTTGTTTAGATATGAAAGAGTCAAGTTTTCCGGGTTCATAATATGCCCTCTTCCTTACGATGGTTTTCTTAGGAAATCCATTTATCAACCCCAGATATCATTCGGTTCCAGAACGGTTCAATTTTGTTTAAAACCAGAGATGCGCATATTACGAATGGGATCATTTAAATTCTTCTTACTTAATTCATGTGATACCACCTGTCTTGAATATTTCCACATTAATGCTATCTTCCTAATGTGACCCGGAATGATTTGAGTTGAATTAAGCCTTTATGTGATGTCCAATGTTGTTAGTAAAGGATCTTGCTGCAACATGGTCTTAACAACATTGTCACATCGACGGTCGCCTTAAACGGGGCTTTTCTGAAAGGTCGAAATCATCTGATTCGATTTTCTGTAGACAATATTTTCTTGCTATTAGTAAAAAATTTTGTAACTGCCACATACTTGGAATCACAAAATATTTGTTACAACTCCTTAAGATTTAAGTAAAGGTAGTCATTTTAGAGAAAAAACCATATTTGACCACTGTAAGTTGCAAATGTATATTTAGAGTCATAAATAAAGTTATTATAAAGAGCTTTTTGGGCCACCTGAAACCTTCCGAATGGATACAGCGAAGGCCCTTTGAAATATGACCCACGTATTTGAAATAAAAATACGCCAAAGATGGCCATTTGTTTTGGTATTACACTATCAACTAGCAGCAAGATGACCCTTAAAATTAACAACGTATTTTAGAAATTTTTACTTTTATTTGATCGATTGAAAAAAATGATCGTTTAGCTTTCATGTAAACTTTACGTATGTGTAAACATGTGAAGATATTTTTTTACATTTTAGATCGTGTGATTGATTTAGTGATGTGTAGTGTAGTGAGTGTATTACTAATCAAAACAAAAGTAAAATCATCGGCGATTT
Source organism: Automeris io (assembly GCA_036320925.1). NCBI lineage: Eukaryota > Metazoa > Arthropoda > Insecta > Lepidoptera > Saturniidae > Automeris > Automeris io. Next base: position 10,188,215 of record JAUDJH010000002.1, read on the forward strand.
GATGTTACGTAGTTAACCGATGTGTTGGCCCTTTATTTGGAGTTTTTACACGTTAGTGTATACCGGGAATGTTTCGGACTTTACATTTAACAGGATAAAATAGAGTTCACTATGAATGAATGGAGGTTGCTTAAAACGTCCGTTTACTTCAACCTAACCTGTACAAACGCCGTGGTTAATTTGTAGGAATAAATCAGGCTCGCTTTATATTCCCGTCACAACCGACAATGGAGCCTTAGAAGCTATTACAGTAGCCGTAATGAGATTTAGAGCGCTCATATAAAGTTATTTATGTGCAGAACGCGGTTACTGTGCGACGGTATATCGACTGCCGTTGGTATCTCAAAAAAACTCAACGAAGCGCAGGGGGCTCTGTTAAACAACTTACTGTTAAGACAAGAACTTTACCCTTTGTATACAGACAGGTCGTTGTGTCCTATGTACAACGGAATGAAAATAACTTATCGCGGAATAAAACAGATTTTTATTTCTCATTTGCTTATTACTTGCGCTATAATACACTTTACATGTTCAATAATTTGTAAAATCAAATTAATCATACTATATTTATTTAACTGAACTCTCAAAGCTCTCTTAGTTAATGAGAGGTAAAGTGTTACTTTATGACACACTAGCAAACATATCAGCGGACCTTCAGGAGCTATAGTCTGCGACTGGATACACACACCGCTATACCGAAAGAAGTGGTGATTTTTCGTTTTGTACAAGACATTCTCTCATGGCTCTCACTTTGAGCAGTTTTGATGGAGAAAGTTAGTTAAATTTCGTGTTGTTCTCGTAACATTTACCGATGGATTATAAAAATTCCGAACAGGTAGTGAAAAAGGATAAGCGCTAACAGGTAAGTCCACCAGGCCTAACGTAATACAGGTAGAAAATGTAACATGATTATTCTGCATAAAAGAAGTGTACATTCTTGAAGAGTATCTTAAAATAGAAGACAGGGGAGTATTCCGAGCTAAGAAGCTACAATCGTTATCAGATTTATATTTTTGTTGCATAATTTGAAGCTTATAAGGAATAATAAAACGTACCATATATACGTAATGATATAGCACATCATAATATAAAAAAATAATAGAGCAATATGTTGCCAGTCTTATGTAAACAATGATTGCATGTGTTTTCTAGACAATGTAATCCAATTCTTTCAGGCTTTGTAATATAGATCATAAAAACATGTGAAAAGCAAAGAGTAGTACCTCCACAGCCTTGAGTCCCATACGACTTCACGCGAGCAAACAAAGGAAAATGGGTATATAGCGTTGGAACAAAAACTCTGGTTTTAGCTCAATGTTGTTAAGTCAGTCATATTTTAACGAGTAGCGGTCATTAGCCTAAAAAGTATTTATATTTATAAAAGAATTCTATAAAAGTGTTATTTAAAAAGTTATCAGTTTAATTAAACGCAAAAACAGTAAACAGACAGACAGTTGGCAACCCTTATTATAACCGAATAACTAAAACTATAGCAAACACGCACGCCTCGTTTGGACAATGGCGCTGGCCCCATTATTTATTATTATTTTTATTCGAGAAGGTGGATGATCGATGGCGTGAAGGGCTCGCGGAAAAGGACTTCTTTGTTCGCTATGAGATTAATCACACGCACTTCGTATGATGGAGACGGAGTGAAGATATTCATTAAGGCAATGGCAAATAATGTCGATGTTTTGCAAACTTAATATAGATAATGAAATCACAGTACACTAACACAGTCATTTTATATAAAAAAAACATTGGAAAGAAAAAATATATACATACATAGAAATATAGAAGCTCGATTAGTAAGAAACTATGTTAATTGTATAATTGAATTATTAACAACACTTCTAAATACCGTTATGCTAATTAAATAAATTGAATATTGTCTTTACACCAGACCCATCCGACGCAGGTGGGCAGCTATATTTTATACAAAGCACCGCAAAAGATTCATTACGTACGGCCAACAATTTATTAGGAGAGTTATTTAAGGTATTTATTACTTTTTTGTACATTTTTCCTTTTGATCGATAGAGTTGTTTTAATGTATTTCTCATAGACGTTACGATGAGTCAGCGTTTTGCCGCCGTTACGCGGGATATAATGCGTATGCATGATTTACAATCGGCCGACAAGACGTTGAACCTCGGCCTTGTACAAATTTTCCTTATATGTTTTCTAAAAGTATGCCAAATTGGTTTTTGATTATAAACAGAAAGTAAAACGTGTACGTAATGGAATATTTATTTTCAAAGTTAGTGCAGAGAGGACAACGCTACGTGGCAATCGCGTCGGCGGCGAGTCGGGAGCGGTAACGCGATATTGCAAACAAACGCTCGGACACCGCACCTCGCGATGTCAATTAAGCTAATTAAACACAACGGGGGAGATCGGTCGGCGCCACCCTCGCCTCCCGCAACGTCCCTTAACTGACGCATCATTTCAACAACAAAAGTCATTCTTCACACAGACCGTAAACAATTGTCAACCAGCTAATACCACGTCAACGAACTATTTAGCATTCAGTGCTCTGCGCGATCACACAACAATCGTGAATGTTCAACGTAAGCACTTGTCAAATGGATTCTTATATTATTTAAGTTTACGCTGCGAAAGAAGGTCGACAAAATATGCAAACACAATGAGAAATGTCCCGCGTTAGTGGTAAGTAATTACTCGGCGATGAAATTATGGAAATGAGCGGTGAAAAGACAAATAATAGAATGAGTGCTAACAAGAGATAAGACACGGCTTAATTAATAAAGTTAGTATGCTTGTCTTGGGGTGGCATTTGACGGAGACGCTAGGCGTTTCTGGATCCGAATCGGATTATCGCATTCAGCTAATTGAGCGTTAGATTGACTCTATCGCACAGGGGAACGAATAGGCAGACTGCGCACCCGGTCTAGTTGAGATATAGGATATGAAGCCGGCAAATCTAACCAGCATCTAAAAAGAATTTCGCGCCATTTGATTCAATTTGAGTATGTATGACTGTGAACTGCCGAGCGATAGACATTCGTAGAAAAATAACACAAAGGATTGTGAGCGTGCGTCATATTTGGGAAAGTTTTAACGAGAGGGGTCCACGTTGGCAGAGGGGAGCCAGCCGGTGCGTGTCACGCGAACTGCCATGGATGCCTTTAACTGTCACCGTTTGTACGACAACGCGTGCAACATTCAAATGTTTTGATATTTTTAGCAATTTTAAAAATGTAAACTAGGTTATTTAAGTAAAAATTAATTGCTTTTGAAATGTAGGTATTCAATTCTACATTTACTTAGTCCATTTGTAATAAATTGTCTTGTTAATGATGAACCAAACCGTAAATTATGTGTTTTAAACATTAAACGATTGTATTTCGATATGAAAAGCAAGTATTGTTAAATACCATACTTTCAAAGCATTGAAATGCAATAGATGCAAGGGCTATACGTGTTATTGTATCGCAGAGTCAAGGTCAGGAGTTCAGTTGCTTACACAGGTGTGCGGGGCTTCCAAGCAGCCGGGTCTGAAACGAACGGATATCAGACAGTTGCACAGACATAGTATGTACGTTAGTAAATATCATGTTAAGCGCATTCCGCCCGTATCTTGGATACTTCCATATTTACTGATATAATACTATTCACGTCTATGTTACATCCTTAAATAGTACGATAAACTTGGACTAAATTGACTATCAAATGCTTGTAAGGATTAAGTCATTAGTGTAAATAAATGTATCTCTAAACCGAGGTTAATAACGCTATAGCAAGTGTCTGCATTCACACATTAATCGCAGAACGAGTTAAAGAAAAAATAAATTAAATAAATCTGTTAAATTATGTAGGTTAATAAATTAAACCGAACTTGATAAATATAACTTAAAAGTGAACTATAGGATTAACTGTATTTTGGTGGACAAAGTTTCTTATTAAAGAAGTCATTTTTTTGGAGTACCTACTACATTATGACTTAGTACATTATAAAAAGTGTATTTACACTCGACCTCACGCAGCGGACGGCGAAACTTTCGTTTCGGGCGCTTTATGGGCGGAAAAATTGAGAAAAGTTGGAGCGTAACGGCCGGTGGCGGCGAGGAATAGGGGCTTGGGCGACGGCGACTTTAATATAATATGTAAATCGAACGGCAACATCGCGACCTCGCACTCTTCGGAGCAGATATACGCCGAACTCATATCGTCACCCAGACGTATTACAAGGGGAATCGTAAATTATCGTGCAGCGACAAGCTAGCCAGTTTTATGCTACGGTCGAGACTGCACAAGCAAAGAAAGATCGAGCAAGGGTTACGAGCCTATGAATGCAAATGAGCATCATGGCGCAGGCGGAGGTCGGTTTAACGTTGAACATTTACATAAAACCGCTGAAAACCGCCCAGAGAACTCACTTGCCCGTCCATTGGTGTAATCATATGTTGATTATAAGTAGGCATCTCTACGATACCAACATATAGTTACAACTCGTACAAATGAAGTATTTAAACTTATAAAAATTGCATTACGTTGAAAAAAAAAATTTATTATCGCGAATAGTTTACAGTAGAATTATACAATAGCTTTAGAAAGGATAAAACTCAGTTTTGCTCATACTCATCAAAAGTTTTGTGATAATAACCGTGACTCTGGTCATCGTTTGATTAAACATTGTACAAACTAAGAGTTTTGCAACACATATTGTAATACTTTAGAAGTACTACTATATCGATTATTACATAATTAAATAGTTCCATGTTGACACATCCTTTGATGTACTTATAGTAAAAATTGCTTAGGTTTTACTGATTTCTTAAGACTAAAATATAAAAAAATAAATCAGTAGTAAAGAGATGAGTTAAAAGTTTTTTTTTTTTTTTCATAAAATTAATCCACATGTGCTCAATACCATTCTAGCAAAATAAAACACTTAAAATTAACTATAGCAAAAACACAATTTAAACGGAATTGTTGTTGAAGTCGATGCTCTGATATTTGAGTTTTTTTCTTATATTATATATTTACTCAAAATAACTAACTGTTCGTGATTTTTTATTGAAATACACACGAGTACGTATCATTTGTACTTATATCTAGATTAAGGTATGGTTATATTGAAATGTAAAATTTTTATGGTCTGTTTATTCCTGTCAACCAACGTATCTTCGTTCAGGATCTGCTCGTCAAACATTTTTTCCAGCATTGTTTTATTATCAAATCCCTCCGGTGTAATTATGCACAATGACTCAGTTTGGAGCTCTACCGCAACTCATTAAGCGGCACGAGCAGAAAGAGTATCAGACACGATTTGACGAATCAAAAATTAACAAGTACCGTCGGAAACTTCTCTACTTCGACAAGAACGGTGTCGAAAAAACTTTGAAAAGGCACCTTTTAATCGTAGCAAAATATCTGAAGCGTCGGACAGGCACCCAAAACTTTTCAATTGCGATGTTTACAAGGCATCTAACTCTACAAAAACAACGATACATCAAAAGTGAGTTATAAGTCAACTATCGCTATCCCGCAACGGCCCAAGGATAAATTTCGATTTAAGCTGACACGGGTATAGCTCAACAGAGCTGGAACATTCTTTGTCGGTTTTACTTAAACACTTATCGAGTACTTATCTACTAATATTCATGACGTTTCCTTCTAAAAAGTATTTTTGTGATATGAATTACTTTATATTGTGCCAGTTGTTAAAGAGACTGACGAATCACATGGTTCATTATTCATAGTCGTTCAACAAGTTGGCCACAGAAAGAAGTGAAGGGAGGAGCAATGGGAAACAGTGAGACGTAGTAGGGCGGAGCTACTATCGTGTTTTGAACACATAAGATACACAAATGTCGCTCTCTTGTTGCTAGGAGATTACGAGCAGATGTTTATACGTTACATTATATCGGCAAACCGTTTCAAAGGCCCTTTGTATCGGATACTAGTTTATATTTTGCTTAAACTTCAAAGCAATAAAGTTCATAAAGATGTAATTTGTAGTGAAAGATACAGATACTCGTATTAATTTTAGGCTAATAGACAAGCATCATGAAGATTATAGTTTTAAAGTTTTTCCGAGGCGAAACATCGTATGCAACTCGCTAAAAGTTGAGACCGCCCGGGGCGGCGACGCTACGGCGTGGGTGAAGGCGCTCCGAACCCATCACCGCAATTCTGCTGTCAAAGTAAGAAATATTACCCGAACTCAGCGCATTCGCAAGTTTCTTACGCTACAGGCCACCGAAGCGTTGTTTGCAATTTAATTTCCATTTACCATGGAACTTAAATTTATTGTATTGCCTTCGATAATTATATCAACAATGAGTAAGTACATAAAGTGAGGGTTGTATTTAAATTTGTATTTATCGCATCATGCAGCGGCTCAGTTCCATCCAGCATCCGCCGTCTGCTAATCCTATTCCTGCGACAAATTAATATGCTCATCGGCAGCCGCGTAACTAGATTACAGCGCGTTCATAGCTCGATTGTATTTTAAGTGTATTATCCAATTTGTTGGATATTGTGCGTACGATAATCCGCGGTCGTAGAGCACAGTCGATCGTTTAGTCGCGAACCGCACGGCGTACGCCACAGCGCCGGCATTATCACACGCCGTGATGGAACGAGCTAGCGTATTTAATAGATTTTGTTGGTGATGCGTCCGACGTGGTCAGTCTATTGCAAACTAACGGGATTATCGCTCGGATATGAGTTTAGCACGAAGCGGAACGACTACCAATCCATATACACACAAGTGTGAGTTATCTCATAATATTATAATCTGACAAAGCTGTCAATGTAAGCTAAAATTTTGACAGCTATCGTTAAATTTACGTGAAATCATTCGATACAATATCAAATCCATGTATGAAACCTTTCAGATTGTGATTTCGAATATCATTTTAATAATTTATACATTATATATAAACACTTTTAGATATATCTACATCGATCATATTACTTGGTTTTTCATTTCGTATCAACAACTGTAATATGAAATAAAATTATTTTTACTAGTACTACGGCATATATTTAAATATTGAGATAAAATGGTATCAATATAATGAAATACATATATGAATCACAACAAGAAAATTAAGCTCAATATACGTTGTAAGATGATAGTGATTTTGCACAATGTCAATAAAATATCATCGAATTCATAGTTTGAAAACAACTGACAAATCAAAATCGCAGAATTACAAATGGTAAAACGGAACGAAAAGCGGCGGTAATAATTAAAAACGACACAAACCATTAAAAGCAGTTTATAATATGAAAGTGGAGGGTGAAGTGTCCTCCATGTAGGCAGTTAAAGAGTTGGCAGAGCGCACTCGAGCACGAGTACCGGGCCTCGCGCTTGCTAACGAACCTTCCGACAAACTCTGTTCTACTCTGTAATGCTCTTGCTGCACGCGCTTCACACCGGAGCACACCGTGCCCACTCACACTTACTTTGTAATAATAATACTAGAAAAGTCAATTTAATTTATCTTTTGTTGTATTACAAATATTAATCAGCAGCAGAGTTTTTGTAGCCTTAGTAAAGAAGTTTAAGTTTTAAGGCAAATCGGAATTTGGCCAGTTTGCGACATTACCTAATTACGTAACTAAGAAATTAATTAAATTTCTTAGTTACACATTTCTATTAATAATCTAATTTTTACCGTAGATACGTATAAATCTGTAATGACTAATGTTTTTAGTCCATGATGTTGCCAATTAGTATCACCTGGATCAACTATCTCAGTGATATAATTACTGATTAGTCACACTGGGTTGTTATCAACTGTAATATGCACGGAACCAAACGGAATACTTATTTAAGAAATTGTATAGTTCTTCGTAAGGCACTTTATTTCACATTCTAAACGTATAGGTACGGACTCATACATGCAAAAACTAAGTACCGAACCATCCGCTTTAAATTTAATGCACACATAGATTTATAAGAATGTCTTTCCTTGTCAGTCTCTGGTTAGAATGTCTCATTAAACGCTGATCTAATCAAAAGATTTAAAAAGATACGTAGTACTTCGCTCTTAGTAATGATTTTCTTGTAATATAAATGATGTTTATTTGATTTCATACCATAAACGAACACACAATGGATCTGTGTTACAATTTTCCATAGTTTGTAGATATGAAAATCTATCTAAAAGTTCTTATCTATAGAGTTGAATAAATTATTCATTTAAACAACAATGAAGTTGTTTACGGTTAGTAGGTACGTCTTCCCGATTAAATTGTTCTGAACGTTTTCAATTTTCTAACTACAATAACCTCTTTTAATGCTTCCGTATTAAATTTCATTTATTTATTTAACGCAGTTATATTTAATACAATGACAGACTGAATTTTAACTATAAGTGTGCAAAATGTAATCAAATTAAAGATTAAGGATTATAAAATGTAATCGTAATTTTAATTGCGTAAATGTGCAATCATAATTATAGCCCTTCTAATCATTAATGAGCCATCAATTTGTATGCAATTGAGTAACGTAATCATGTTACATTTTGGCCATCTATAGTTTTAGCATATGTCCAGTTAACACAGTTTTTGTCATATAAATATTTCTTTGCTTATAAGCAATATATTTAGACTGTATTTTCTGAAATTAAAGAATTTGTGATTGCTACTTTTGAATACTTAGCTCGCCAACAAAACCTAATTAATTTGTAAGTATGTTTGTATGAAGATATACTATTGTCTTTATATTTAACTTATCACAATGTAGTTTTGCCAAGAACAGTTGCAGAATATTTATTTAAATATAGTAAGGAACATATAATTGCACTTTTACGTTTGATATAATGTATATTTATGAATACATTAAAATGTATAATGGTCAGATCTATCCATGTGGTAATAAGTGGCCGTCACGGTTTTGATATTTTCCTCCTCGTTTTCCTGTGTTTATTACTTTGTTTCGTCGGTTCTATATTCGGGTCATGAATATAATTAAATATCTTGTAAAGTTGTACATTATAAGGAATTACAATTAAATCCCAATTAACTTAAGCAATTATAAATATCATTAAAAATTTAACATTCGGTAGGATATGTTTTCAGAATCTATAATTGGTCTATGTAAAAAATCTAGTAAACAGAAAGAAAGAAAATAATCTTAAGAGCTATTAATTTAACGTTCTTCTACAAGAACCGTAAAAGACAAATGATCAATAGCACGCGACCCGGCCGGGTCCAGATTTTAATATCGAGATTGCGGAACGATCGCGATGTCATTAAACTGGCTCCAACTGAAACGAGGTAAGAGCTTGAGCTTGTTACTTAAATTAACTTGAAATTATTTATACCCACCGGGAATGTAGGGCGAGTCATTAATGAAACATATTGGTTAATGTATTAGATAGATCATATCTATTATGTAGTATAAATAGACATATACAGGTGTAGATTAACTTCCGTAATAATTATTGTTACGAAACGTGATACTGTGATTTTCAGTAAGTAATTTGAAACTAATGATACTTGTACATTTTTCTAACAAGCATAACACGTCCGGATAAGTATGTTTTAACCTAGCAAATATCCAAAATAAAAGATACATAAAGTCACATCTGGCGTATAAAACCTGAATTAAAAAAAATACACTTGACACTAAATATTCAATTAAAATATTTTTTTCTTTTGTCTAAATTCTCAGTTTTCGAAGTTACGAACTGTGAACAAATTCATGGACTTCGGTTTCACGAAATAAATCTGTCAGTGTCATCTGAATTAGTTAATTATATTTCTTAGCTGTTAGCATTCACGTAAACACCGTGAAATGTAAATACAGCCGTAAAATGACAATCAACATTAAAATATTATATATTTACACATCTAGCTATATTTAAAATGAGCCCACAAAATGATTAGTAATATTATTCCTCTAACGACAACATTGCGTGATACAGGCGTCTGTTTTTAAGGCAAAATTAAACTTGTGTTGGTCAAATCTTTTATGTTTAATAAAAAGATACGAGAAGCTATTTTATTATGTATCAAGTCTCTTATCGATTTCATAGGCATTAAATGAACGTATTAAAAGGGCACCACTCATGTTACATTCGTCCATAGGTTAGCCTATTACAATCAGGCGGGCTCACAGAATACACCATACATGTTGTTTACATCTTTGGCCTTACAAATAAAAAAACACGTGTTTGCTGATACTTGTCTGCCTTGTAAGGGTTTTTGGAGATGATAATGATTTTATTCGTATGTTTTATCCTCAAGACTTTACACGTGATACCTGGGTGATGTTACACGAGCTGCAGCAGTATAATAATAGAACATTATTATCCGATTGAATGGTAATCTAAGTATTCAAATGAAAATCCAAAAAATGTAACAGAAGACCAAGAGTGTGTTTTTGTCGAGTTTGATTTTCGAATTAGTTTAAAAAATTTAAATTGTAAAAAAATGTTTATTAAACATTCTGAGATATAAAGTCGCGTCGATCAGAAAATAAAACGATTTCCATTAGTTACAGCTTATAAAGGTTAAATGCAAAATCTTGTTTAGCTACTCGACAATAGATGTCACTAAGAGATGTGGCTCATCAAGTATCCAAGTGGTGTGTCACTCTGTCTTCCTCTAATTTCAGACCGTCAGGTACTTACAGGTGTAACGGACATTACACGCTCGATAGTAGGTATTAGTGAGGTTGATCGGTGGTTGTAGATCAGACTGGCGTCACAAGATATATGGACGTTGTCGTACATGGCTTGTTGCTGTAGACGTAATATATTGTGGCAGTGCAAGGCACTTTGCTTTTCTAGAGTAAATAATGTGTAGCTATTGTAAAGAGTCATCGGCTAGTCACATATATTACATGCGACATAGTACTATTTATTTAAGATCATATTGCTTTTGAAACCCTTATATTGATCTTGGCAAATGAATTAAATTAACTTGATGTCGCGCTATATTTTAAAAACTGAATTGTAGTAATTATGAATGAAATCATTGAAGTTCAGAGTGAACGTTGATCTTAAAATTATTTTCAGACATTATTACTTTCATTTCAATTAACAATAACAACGTAACTGCAAGTTGTAACAATAAAACGTTATTTTATCTTCATTCAACGTAATTTGGTATTCTAGTTTTAAATCAAGCTCAAAAACAATATTCGATGACATTATTAAACGGTGAAAGAGTCTGTTGGAAAAAAAATAAAACAGGTATTTTTATGTCTCATATATTTTTTACTGTAACGGTGTAATGAATTAAAATGTTATAAAAATCCAATAATAAAAAGCTACGCGCATAATTGTAGTTTTAAACCTCGGTACCTGGCTTTCGATTTTTCCAGATTAAGTACGGATTTAGGCACCACACGCTCACCGGTGAAGAAAAACATTGTAAGGAAACCAGCATGACAGCTAATAGAATGTGTAAGTGTCCTGAGAATGACGACAAGCTGCGCTGCTTGGGTTACTCTATAATGGGTATGGCATATAAGCGCAAAGTAGATAAAACCACTAATCTATCTCTGCTTACGCCATAACGGATAAAGCGTGAGGATATAATATTTTTATTATTTGTTTATTAAAGGCTACATCGTTTTATAATGAAATCGTCGAAAACTAATTACATAGGATCGATTATTATAAACTCGCACAACTATAAAGTCACAGTTGCAGCTGTTAAACGATGGCAGACGCAAATCCGACTCGTACGGACGATTGGCCATCGTGTGTGAACATGTGAAATATACAAATCGCAAAATATACTCTGAGAAAAGCTATGTCTGGCTTTTATAAGTGAGCAAAGCGCACAATGCGAAGGAAACCGGTTATGCTTGTTTATTTTGCACGCATTCCGGCCGGCCAGGCGGTTGGCCGGGACCGGGCGTGAGGCATTCCCGGGCGGATCAGGAACTCAATTCCTATACGGGTCCACTGGCCTTGAATCCAGACGCTCCATCGTCGCGGGTAAAATATTTTGAAATCGTGCAATATCTATGTGCCAAGAAATGTAAACTAACGAGCGGCCGAATCTGCGTCATCCGCATTTTTGCAAACAGGTACCATCTATGAAAGGGTATTTCTATCTAGATAAATTATTTAGAATCTTTGCGTCTACACATAATTTTATTAGATATTTTTAAAACACGATCTTATTCGTTGCCAATTTACGTTTTGATGTTAAAAGTGTAAGTACATTTTATATTGTAAAATGAATGATATTTTTAGGAATATTTTAATCGAAATTAATACTTATAATAAATATAAGTTAAAATAACATATTTTTTTATTCTATATCACTCATTTCTCAAAAACATAAATTAACAACATAACATATGAACGGAAAATATGTGTCAATATCTAAAGCCGGAGTATAACAATTTTAGACTTGTGTGGGTTCTCAATATGTTGTCAAATGTTTTTGGTATCCCTATCATTATAGACCTACCTAGTTAGTCTCACATAAATGACATTAGAGTCTAGTTTATGATTATGAATCATGGCTACTGATCATTATTTATGGACAAGCCGTCATCGCTTTACGTTTTGTTTATGCACTGGTGTGTGAAAATCCATTTGTCGGAAACACGTCACCGGCGCCCGCTGACACGCGAAAGGGTTCTGCCGGACAGAAGATTCTGATGCATAGTATTATCGACTATTTATTTAAACTTTTTAATGAGTTTTCAGAACGTCTAAAATTAGTAATAGGAAATTTACGGCTTCGTGGAATCACGACATCATTTTCAAACATTACGAATACTTGAAGGGTTTTTGCCTAGACCTTTACTCTTATAGAGAATGTTACATAAAGTGTTAAAGGACGTGGGAACTTTCGCTATTTGTTACAAAATTTCACTAACTCGTAATTAGAATAATTTGACACAATTTCATGATTAGGAATAGTAGTATAATTTTATTGAAACAAACGAAATAACCTCTTCCTTCTAATCCATAGACACAGGTTTCGTGTCACGTCCGCTATGAAAATTCACTTTAATTGGCAAATAATACGTAGGCCAATTAAGGATGCTAAGGCGGGCGGGGCGCGCGTGACACGACTAGTGAACGTATTCAATTATGCAAACGTAGTCGCGAAAGAACATCTCCAGCTCCAGACTCCGTTTTATTTGACCGTTTTGAATTAGAACGGGCTGTCGAAATGCAAGACGTCGTTTTCAGCTGGAACGTTTTTTTACATCTACATGCACTGATAAAATAACTTTCTCACCTTTCACTTGAGTTCGAGTATCAAATATATAGTTACCACACAAGTGCACTTTCACTTATAAGACTACAAAAACCATACATATAGATACTGTCAGTTACGTTTTATTATAATATGGGATATTACATGAGGTAGCGAAATGGCGAGATATCGACGGCACTGGACTCTTTGAGAGCTGAGGCGCCCGCCCTAGAGACATCGGCATTGTCATGTAAAGCATCGTTCGGGAGCAAGTGTGCCTTGATGTCGGTTGCGCGGCCGGGAGACACGTCTCAGGCAGAAAATGCACTTTTTGAGAACCGATTGCCTGTCGATCTGAGTTTTTCAAAGAAATATATTTTCGTACGTATCGACCCAACTATAATAATTTCGGTGTAACGGACGGTCCCAGTCTCGATTGCGGTAAAAGCAATAGCAGAAAGTAGAGCGCTTCGCCTTGGCTCATTGTTCTGCGCTCTTGTGCCGGTATTTTGAACAATCGTGACCGATCACTCAACTGAGTGGAGACTAATGAGCTTTAAAATTCTAAACCCGGATTTGATTACGTAGCCGGTTCATAATATGTTCTTGTATCATTAGCTTTTTATATTTGTTTTTTCTGCTTTAATAAGGCAACGAAATTGGACAAATACTGAGATAAAACTATGAAAAACCAGTTTTCAGAGTCTGAAATTACTTATTATTACTACGTTGGTCATATTGTGATATATATTTTTTCCTGTACTAGGCAATATTAAAAAAAAAAAGGAATTGTGCTCAACATTTCTTTTAATAATGATAATAATATATCGTCACGCTCTATCCTCTACGAGATGAGCAGAGATGCATTAGTAGTTGTGTCCATTTTTGCGCTTATATTACGTTCCCATCGTGACCACAGCGCAGCTGATCGCCGTTATTAGGCCACTTACACAACACAGCATTTCTATTAGATGTCATGCGCATTTCCTTCACCGGTGAGCATGTGGTGCCTTTGTTTTAATAACATAAATATGGATACTAAAATATCTAGAAACATTCACGCGTGTGTAACACGCGTACATGCCTGGACGCAATTGTGTACCTAGCTGAAACAAAAGCATTGATAAGCCTTTGTAAGATCGAGATGCCCATTGCTGTAAGTGTACAAATATAATTATTATTATAATAAGTACATATATTAGGAAATCAAGGTATTTAAGAAAATATTTAATATTCCGATACTGATAATTATACTACTTATTCTTCGCTATTGTTTTTACTCAACCAGTTTTGATGTGAGCGCAATCAGGGGTACAGTGATATAATATGGTTATATAATACTGCCACTTTAAAAACACCGTGGGTGCGTTAGGAATTCCTAGATAGATATTTCTTATTTAGATAGTGGTTAATTATTAATAAAATATTGTTAAACAGAAACTAAACCGGGATCGCTATACGATGAGCTGAAATCAGCAATGATCGGTTTTAAATAAATCTATTATACGTGATATATTCTAGTATACGAACCGAGTAATTACTATGATAATACTAGTAGAATACTTTTATATCTTTATAACAATAAATAACATCGAGAAGCATGGAAAACTAACTATTTTATGGAGCCAATCAATGCGATAAGATATAATAAAGATATCGGTAAAACATAGTGGAATATTAGGGAAGTCAACGCTTTTTTCCTAAGATCGTGGCCGCGGGGGCGTAGCATGGTGAGGATGTGTAACATTGATTACAGAGCCCACAGTTCTCAAAGTCCAGAAGGCACCGTGGTGTTTTAGTCGGTACAAAGTTCAGCACACCTCAGCCGCGACACCCCTTTGCGACATAAGATACGAAGAGGATTTTCCCCAAGTAAAAAAAGGATAAAATCACTAGAAAAAACATTATATTTTACAATTAAGAAAACGTTAAATTGTAACCATTCGTACATACCCAAATTAAACAAATTTTCAAATCCGTTCCGTTCGTTTTATCCTTCCTGTATATAAGGTTACTTGAGACCATAGCTATATAATAAGGAAATAATAAAATTGTCTTTACTTGCTCCACAAATGCGTGAATAGAAAAATATGGCACAAACAGTACAATTTGGAGTATAAAAATTATCACCCGTCTTTGATAACATTTTGAGTAGTGCAATCAAAGTCCAGAATGCTTTTATACAAAAATTACTGCGATACTAGTAAATTTCATTATAGCGGCATAAAATATAAAAATAATAATACCACTTTGTAAAAATATTTCTATATATTTTGTAGAGCTGCTAGTAGTAGCTTTTTTCTTGTTAATTCAAGTATAAATATATTTGTTGTAAAACTAAATAAGGCTAACCTGATAGTTGAGATACTCAATCATTGCTAGCGTATACAAAGTCACGGGTAGGAGCTTGTTACGTAATACAATTAATATTATATCGGCAGTAAAAATTGCAAAAAGCAGTTGATTGACTAGTTTTGCAGTGTATGTTCAATAACCCCATAAAGGGAGGTAGACTTTCGCTATCGCGCAATGGTCTGCCTCGCGAGTGGGTGACGTAATTACACGTCCGGCCGGCCGGCGGCGGTGCCGGCTTCGGATTCGGCACACCGACTGTAGTGACGCAAGCTAGGTGCCAAGGTCGTGCTTGTGATACTCTGCATGCAAATGAGCGCTGATACCTCACACTCATAACACTCGGTACGACGTTCCCTCCGAGCGTCAGGGGCTTGCCTCCTCGCACACCCGTCATTAGGTAGTACCCTGACAATGCCGCCTTTATTTTATTAGGCGGATGTGTCGAGAAAGGAGGTTAATGTCGTAGAATTACACGCATTGTTCCACCTAGTCGTCGTCATGGATACGGCTTAGCTAAGCTTCGTTTAAAAAAATCTTATCAGTCAGAGGCACGAGAAATATGTGATTTATTGATGAATAGCGTGTTTGTTGTAGATGTTCGGTATATTTATATATAGATATTAATTCCGTGAAATGTGACGTATGTAAAGTGATAATAGCATAGCAAACGTAGTATGTACACAAATGGGTTAATAAAAATTACATGTTTTAGTGCGTTGGAAAGAGAATTCAATTTTACTGTAAGCTTCAAGGCATCATAATTATATGTACTTTAGTAATACAAAAATTCTGAAAAGATGTATTTTAAATAATATAAAGCTACAAATAAAGTGTTTGGGAGCTGTATTCCTAACTAGCTGATCCGGCAAACGTTGTTTTGCTATTTAAGTTATTGTAATAGAAATTAAGTGATGTTAAAGACAATTTTGTTCACAATTAAATACTCTTAATCAACAACACATTAATTTGGATAAAGATTAATATTATTATATTGATACAACTCTTAACAAATAATGCATTAATTTCGACCAAATTTGATTACCATAAAAATGGTTCTAGTGAGTTAATCTTAAAAGATAGACATATACTGTTTTGGATATTTTTTTAGATCATTTTAAGAGGAATCATTCTTTCATACATATCTTTTAGATTCAATAATTCAATCAATAATTCAATTCAATTCGATTCAATAATTTTTAGATTCGAACCAGTAGTTCCTGAGATTAGCGCGTTCAAACAAACAAACAAACTTTTCAACTTTATAATATTAGTATAGATAATATATTAAACTACACACAGCAATAAAGGAAGCAAAATAAAAATTTAAATTTTTCCTTGATTTTTAACGGGCTGTATAAAAGTGAAAAATGGTCATATTGTAAATAAAAAAAGGCATTTTGAAGCTTTAAGATTTTAATATTACGATCTTTAGAAGAAGAAAAAAATAGAGTTACCGTTTTAGAGCTGCCTAAAGGAATAGACTGGAAAAAAAGTCCAAAATTAAAGTCATTTGGTTTTTGGACTTTAGATTTAGCTTTTTAAATTTACAATATGACCTTTTTTCACTGATATATGTATAATAACCCGCTAAAAATCAGAAAAAAATTGGATTTCAAATTTTGCTCCCTTAATTGTTATGCGTAGTTTATAACGCAATGTTTGATGTATATTGATTACTAGCTGTCCCGGCAGACCTTGTTCTGCCCTATTTCTCTAAAACAAAGTCACATTGTTTTTTTTTATGTTAATAGCTATTTGCCTGTCGGCTGTTTTTTGAAAATTGTTTGAAGGAACCTGGCCTTAATGCTATATGTATAAAAATTGACAAATATTGACATTAATATTTATACGTCACTCAATAATTGTTTTGCCTTCCCGGAACCCGTCCACTAACATGTAAATTTTATGCTATGGTGTTAAAGTTCAAATTGACTTATAACAAATCTTTTGTATGAGAATATAGAAAAGTGTTGTTTTTAGACTTTTTCAGATAATTTTTTAAAATCTTCTCTCTGTTATAACCTTCCCCAGACTTCAACAAACACAACAAAAAAGAAATCAGTCAAATCGGTTCAGCCGTTCTCGAGTTTCGCGGTTATCAAGACACTATAGCTGATCCGGCAAACGTTGTTTTGCTATGTAATGTTTTGTAATATCTTCTAAGATGTTCATTGAAATTAAGTGATGTCAAAGACAATTTTGTTCACAATTAAATACTCTAAATCAACAACACATTTATTTGGATAAAGATAAATATTATTACGTTGATACAACTCTTAACAAATAATGCATTAATTTCCACTAAATTTGTTTACCATAAAAACGGCTCTAGTGACTTAATCTTAAAAGATAGATATATACTGTCGGGGACATTTTTTTAGATCATTTCAAGAGGAATAATTCTTTCATATATATATTTTTGGTATCTTGAACCGTTTTTGCAGCGCACGCAATGGAAGCCCTCAAGGATGAATAATTTTGCTTGGTTTTTTCACATTTTCCATTATTTCTTCGCTCCTAATAATTGCATCGTGATGTTATATAGCCTAAAGCCTTCCACGATAAATGGTCTATTCCACTCAAAAAGAATTTTTCAATTCGAACCAGTAGTTCCAGAGATTAGCGCGTTCAAACAAACAAACAAACAAACAAACAAACAAACTCTTCAGCTTTATAATATTAGTATAGATTTAGTACAACTAAAATACTACATAATCTGAGTTACATGACGTGATATAAATTAAAAATGCATAAGTGAAAAAGAAAATTAATTATTATATAACTATCGTAATAATAGATGTAATACATAAATGGTAATTAAAATACGAAATTAATTTGACCAAATAATGTGATATGCAGTACTAAAACCACGCAGCTTTTCAATGGTGCGAGCCAATTCCCGGGTAACTTTGAAGCTATTTACGTGATTTTCCACGGCGGTGGCACAGACGTGTCTCTCGGGCCTAACCGTTTAATTAAAGGGCGACGGGGTGAAGCGGGGAACGAGAAGCTGGGCATAATGGCAGCGCAATATAGGATGGAAATGCGCGGTATGTAGGAATTTGCCCCGTTCCGCCCTGCCTCGTCCGCGAACAATTCCCGGTATTTTTTATTGACGACTCTAGCAATACAACGAGAATAGTCGAACAATTATTAATTCATCATCGCTAAAATGAAGTAAACACAAGTTATTCGCCCGATAACAATGGCGCTCGGTGATCATATAAAGTCGATACAATCCAACATATAGGCTGAGATTTATAGAGGTTAACTTTACGTTTGCTAACACTTTACTAAAATATTTCAATTTATATTACTCAATGACTGTCAAAGGATTTGTAAAGTCACCGATTTTGTAAAGATGGACTTAGCTCTGTGAATACTACAGTTATACTCAAGTTTCTATTATATATTCAGTTTTTTGTCAAAACGAATTTATTTTTTGATAACTTTGCTAAGTAAAGTCGAAATAGATAACAGCATCATTATGAAAAGCCGAAAAACTCACTATTCATATACTTCATATAAAGATTATAAACCTATCGACTATTTTCTTCTCTTACTAAAATAATTTCCCTTTTGGACGATCTCATCAGAGCACTGCACATACAATCCAATTTTTAAATCGTGTAAACTTATACCAGTAATGAATAGAGATAATGGAATGAAATCTAAATATAGTTTTTACCTAATGGATATGGCACGACAGTATTTTCCGTCAACACGTTACGCCTGACGGCGAGATTAAATTTAGAGAGTGACGTTTTTACGAACTATAGATAAAGAGCTCAAACCATAACTATGTGCGTATATCTGAAAATTAATTTCTTCAGGTTAAGCCTAACTGGATGTGGACAGCTATGGAAATAGGAAAACACGAAAGACGTATTGCTGTCTAAGAATTCAGAGAACAGCTTGATAATTGTTAATAAGCATATAAAACAGGCCATCCTAATTTATGTTTGGATGCCTTAATAGGAACTGTACATTTTTTATTGTAATCATGTATGTACTATGTGAATGGAATATAATTATATTCCATTGTAATAATTGTGTATTGGGCCACTGTATGAATAAAATAAAAGAAATAAATAAAGCAAATAATTAATAATTTTATAAAAGCAAATAGTTGAATAAATAAATCCAAAAGTTCATAGAATCAATCAAAACTGCAAAAGGAATTTTGATTTAAACAAATAATTTGTTTATTGACCAGTGTATGACCAATCGTTTGGTACCTATATATCTAGATGTGTGTCGTCCCATATATTTTAATTTATTGTTAAATAGTCACATCAATTTAATAAGTTGTAAGATTTATGAAAAAATATCATATATATATATATATATGATATTTTTATATATTTATATATATATATATATATATATATTTATATATATATATATTTATATATATATATATAAATATATATATTTAACAAAATAAACGATGCGCAAACTTATCTCTAAACATTTGTTTGCCTCTCATAAATAAAATTATTCCGCACACTATATAGGCAATGCTACAATGAGGTGGCGCCTAGAATGACTTCATAGTATTTTTCGATTGTATATTGTAATATCGAGATGTCTTGCAAGAGCAGAGTGCGCACGATCTAGCCGGAGTGCAATTCGAACGGCGCGAGTGGCGAAATCCGAGAACGAACGGAACGTGACACCCCACTTATCACACTATGTGAAAGTTGGACATCTTATTAAATTCTGTTATTTATAACTGCGTAATGTTACAGGGAACAGTATGAACCTACTGTGAAACCTGGCGTGCTTATGAACAAACAATACACTTATGTCTACGTCTATATACTGCTTTATGAAACGTGTGAATTTACATTTAAATGCGACAAAATATTTCTCACAATTAAAATTGAGATCGACAATTTATACAGCAATTATTACTTGACGCGGGGCTTTCCATCAATTTAGGTCAGATTAAGTGATTTTTAAAACTAAAGCGAACGACGATAGCCCGCCACGGCGAGTGCATCCACTACGCTTTCGCTTCTGCCTCAATTTAATGAACATTTGTACAAAACGACTGCATTGTTCTTTCTCAATGCGTATCTAAAAATATTACTAAATTTTTGAAAATTGAGGCTTTAATCTTACATTGACTTACATATAATTAAATGTCCATAGAATTGCGATTTTTAAAAAGGTATGAATGCTATATAGACGAAGCATTAGACCTTACATAATTTGTGGTGAAACACACTTCGCGTTTCACGTCACATGATTTCGCTAGACAATTTATTATAAAAAAATAATACAGAGTTTCCGATTACTCAGTACGTTTTAAAGGCACTGCTTGCTGTAATATATACATTCCTAGAACTGTGAAAGAGTAAGGACGTACGACGGCGCGCCACTCCGTTCACTAAATTTAGATTTTAGTTATACTACTACGTAATGTGTTTGCTCTTCACTTCGATCCAGGACTTTAGATTGCAACGATTATATTATTATTTCTACGTTTCACTTTATTAAAACCTACGGTAAAGTTTGCTAGTATTCCATTACTTATTACCAACCTAACGTTTATATTGTCGACTGAAGTTATTAATTTCGATATGTGAGTCACGGAAAATTATAAACTACAAATAATTTATTTGTAAATACTTATACTTCAAAAGGGTTTAATTAATACCTATTTAATGTAGCTTATCTAAAATAACCAACAATCCACGAACATTTTTTTGAAAATGAGAAATATTAGGAAATCATGTCATTTCACTGACACGAGACTTCGGTCTGAACTACTGATTGGCAGATAGAGACGCAAATTTATGGGTAAATATTAAATAAGACTAAAGTTACCATAAGACATATCTTAATAACTCTTAAGACAATTATGTGGGTATGTAAATCGACACCTACAGTTGGCATTACACAGTCAAAAGTCCAATTCACTAGCGCCTACGCTGACTTTCTCTACAGATTCTGTATCTAAAGGCAGCATCATAAAGCTTATTACTAATATTTTCAAATTATATTGCAATTCTATATCAATGTGTGTAATTGTACACTCCGAAAACAAAAGTAGGTTGCCTTATTTAAAGGTGCGCATTTAATTAATGTAATATATTTTACATTATTCAAAGGTCTAGCAAATGCGACACACGCAAACTCGACTGACACGCAACTGTTCGAAAAAATTCATGAACTCTTTTAGTTCTATGGAATACGAGTTATTTAAACAAATAATTTAAAAATGTAGTACGAATTAATAATATTCGATATAATATAAATTTAATACGTTAAAGTAAATACTTATAATATATGAGAATTTTTGTTAACTTAAATCGATCCCTAGAGAAACGACGGAAATATTTTTAAACGTGTTTTGGGATGTTTTATTTGTTTATTAGGTGTACAAATAAGTTTCTGCTGTTTTGAGAGAGATGGCATGGCACGAGGCTTACGTTAGAATTAGCAGATGATAACTGGTTTGACATTTAGGTTGTTCATTCAAGAACAATCCAACCCTATCATATTTATTAACTTTGTATTAGCATCACATTTTTTTAAAATCCAAAAATGTCTAAACTTGAGCCAAATATGCGTCATTTGCGGAAACTTTTAATTACTTCTTTAATTTTGAAAAAAAAAAACTGCAGTTCAAGTGCAGCGATTATTCATAGAAAATTGGGAAAACGTAGTTGCTAGAAATAAACAACATTTCGATTAAATTAAAACTAAATTTCTATCACAATATTTTATTTTTAAATCAACGGAAATTTATTTGTGCTCCTAATATAATAAGACGATTACCATTAAATTTTACTGGTGATATACATTTACAGAGGAAAACATATTTTAGCTACTATAAAATTATGACGTCAGTGTATATATGGTGAGTTCGCAACCAATTCAGTTTGACGGTTTCGAATGTATGACATAATCATTCTCGGGATCCCAAGTGTAAATTGATGCAATCGTGTTGTTTTTAGGTACTTTACATTCATAACATTTAATACAAGTAGGCGTCGAGATTGTCTGAACACGATTAAAAGTGTGGTCAGTGCTTCAAGGCCATTTTAATGTCAGTAAATTGTTAACGCGGAGGCGATAGACGTTACATTCGTAATCCGGTTTGACAGTGTAAAAAATATTTTACAGGCATTTTTTTTTTTCATATTGTCATATAAACGTACGCGTCTATGTGAGAGTTATATGTATGCGTGGCAGGTAAAACGTATTAAACCAATAAGCTTGGTTTAATCAACACAACACGTAGCCTACTCAAATATGAGCCCCTCACACGGCGTAATTGAAGACTTAATCACAGGAGATGTTCCGCGAAAATGAAGACGAGGCGCGCCGCCGTGCCGGGTCGCGTCTTGGGTTTGTTTGATCAAACTTCGATTACTTACCGGTGACAACATCGCTTAGGATACGAAATATGCCCTCATCCCGAAAAATTTCCAATTTCGTTTTGATAACATGATACTATGAATCGTCGTAAAACTTAGCGTTTACACATGAAAAGTGTGGCATTTATTAACGAATTATTTTTGTATTAATTATGAACAGTAACATTTCTAGTACGCAATTAATTATGAACAGTAACATGTCTAGCCATACAAAACGCATACAACACGGCGTTATGCATAGCAGTGTTGTCAACTTGTTGATCTACGCAGTTTTAGATCTACGATAAGAGATAATAAAACATTCGAAACTATATTTTGATAATTTAACAGAATGACTTTTTGTCGGTATCGAACGTAGACCTGAGTTCCACTATAGTCAAGTATCTTAAGTGTCGATGTTTATTTTCATCGCTAGCACATAAGACGATTGAGAGGAAAACAGATCCAGTTTCTAGTGTTCCGATTGGTAGTAAAAAACACATTTCGAAACACCGTAGACACCGAGAGGATGTGGAATATTGCCAAATCCGATATGAAGAAAGCAATAGTGGTGACTTATAGTCGTTCGAGCTGTGGGTGGCTGTAAAAATATACAAAGTACGAAACGTGTTTCATCGCCGGCAGGTCAGGGCATGTCGTAGCACAAGGCGCGCACGATGCAGCTAAATCGCTGATTTCGCTTTTGGTAAAAGATTCGAATCGTTCTCTCTAGACGTTATGCCTCGAATTTAGATAATATAAAATATTAACATATATGTATTTTACAAAACGTTATATAATGAATGTATCGACGTATTTTATTTATTTTTTATTTATTCTGACACGACACTGTGTCTGCACCGCACCTGATGTTAAGCATGGTGCAGTGCAAAAAACGCCAACAACTATCGACAGGTAAGGAAAGTCGGCCGTCGGTAGTCACAGCGATCATGCCGGCCTGCACAGATATCTCTTCACGTTACGGTTAAAGGATCCCATATAATAGGAAGGTGGGAACACGCTTGCCGGAAGTCCATTCCACAGGTCAACGACACGGCAAAAGAAGGAGTTGGAGAACTTCTTAGTCTTAGCCGGGATGTGAGATACCGTAAAGCTGTGACTCCGCAAACCCGCGCGCGTAGTTCTAATAAAGAAGGGAGATGGTGGAACAAAGTTAAACAAGTCTTCAGAACACTCGCCATGATACAGACGGTAGAAAACAATCAGTGAGGCAACATCTCTGCGCAAATGAAGCGGTTCAAGATGCTTAGTCACGTCAGGATCATTCACAATGCGGACAGCCCTCCGCTGCAACCTATCCAGGGCGTCAAGTAAGTACTGAGCAGAACAGGCCTGACCTGGGCCTTATATAATAGGAACAGTTGATCAGGTGTGAAAAACCGTCGCACCTTGTTCAGGACACCACGTCTACGTCTACGTGAAGTCCAGGAGATGACAGTCCCTATGTGGTCCCTGAGGTTGAGATCACAAAAATAAATTTCAAAAATGTATATCCGTTTTTGTTTACTCTGAAAAATATTTAACGTAAGCGTGCAGCTTTAATATTGTTAAATAAAAAAGACAAATAAGTACATAGGCAAATGAAATAATATCTTTTCTTCTCTTAAGAGGCTTATTTTTACCAAAATACATGACCATGAGAAAAGTTTTAAATATTGACATTGAAAATATACAAAAATGGTTGAGTTGATATATATCCAACTAGATACAGATTCGGGGATACGGATCCAGTAGTTCGCGACGAAGCACATGTCAGATCCTTTTTTTTATCGTTTGATCGCCTTATTCAGTTTAGTATTTATAGAAGTATGTAAAAGGGGAAATGTATGATTTATTTTCAACATATAACAAAAGAAACCAGCTTATTATGTAAGAATTAAAACGTCATATTCATATCATAAAATTTACGCGTAACGGACACTGTTTATATTGACAAAAATGTATGATTCCGATGTGTCCCGTTGCGGCACACGATAAGGCAAATGGCCGCGGGCAATACAACGGCCGAGGCGTTTGTTCAATGCGACAGTTTTAATTTTTATCGCGCCCATTTGCCCGAAATACTAGGCGTTATCACGTCATATAGCCGGCCTGATAACGATACGTATGAATGTATCACGTAATCGATGAGTTAACATGGATTTTTTTTTAATATTTTGTAGCGACAATTCTTTTTAATACCTATCATACCAGTTTTTAATGATCATTCAGGAATCTCTAGACTAGATTATTAATTTTCAGTATAATTTTTGATAGCTCGGGTTGTGCTATAACAATTTTATTTTGTAAAATGGCAGTAAAAAGTATTACCCTAGGTAAGCTGAGTCATAAATTGGCACCATATTATAAGTTTTTTTTTAATTTATAGATATGTAAATGCAAAGAAAATCAAGGTGCCGAGTCATCGTCCTACTCATTATATTATTGTGATGCCAATTCCCAGACAATAGCAGACGTAGCGCGGCGGAGGCGGTTAGGGTGACGTCACTCCAAACCAGCCTTGGGATTGAGGTCGACGAGCGGAATGGCGGCGAAATGTCGCCTTGAGGGGTTGTTTCTTATTCGACCAGAAAATTGCAGTCGCATGAGATTCCACAAAATATAATGTCCATAGTATAACAACTGTAGTGGATATTTTACGAAAGTGCCTAGGATACATATAACGAGTGCAATTGAAAGTTAGAACTCACCTTAATACTGTCGTAGCAAGCAGTAACTCTTCCATTCTGCACCTCAACGGTTGCCGGAGGGTGTGCGAACTTGCACTCGGTGTCGGGTCGCGAGCACTTGTTCCGTTGGAACTCTCTGCACACTTCCAACTGGAGCCAACGTGAGTCCTTGCCATTGAGCAGGCTGTTCATGTTCACCATGGTGGCCATCGTAGGCAATGTCCGTCAGGGATAGAGACGCGCGCGCGATTACGCTGAGCGAGTGCGGCGCATAGGCGGCGGAATAGGCGAGCGCGCCCGCGCGCTCTTAGCTCGCACCGCTCACACTGCTTCGCGAGATCGGATTCTGCGGCCACTGGACCACCTTCACTATACACACTGGAGCACACGCGAAGATTCTATTCCACGCAGATGCACGTGCGGATGCAATACGTTGTTTACTTATTGATTAATCTTACAATTAAGTTAGAATTAAAGACACCGACGTTGCAAGCTTATTTAGGTGAGTATTAAAGTATTAATATTATCACACGCGTTGACTATCGATGTTGACGGTTGAGTTTAGTAGAGGGCGAGCGGTGCTTGGTGCGCGAGCATTGCGACGGCCGGTGCTGGTCTGGGCAGGCGACGGTGGGGCGCGAAATAAGCTATATTAGCAGCTCGGCGGTCAGCGAGCAAGCCGGTACGGTGCGGGGCTCAACTCTGCGAACAACAAAACACACTGGTTACTCTCCGGGCGTCTCGCCCCGGAGCCAAGCACAAGCGGCTACCGGGTTAGCAAGCGTCGGCGACAGCCGCTCTCAGGCTGCGCCACCATACCCTTCAACTCATCCTCACTACACGTACACGCAACAGATGCCACACACTCCACACGTCAATAAATTTAATTAGTGCAAGCAATAATTAACATGAATTCGTGCTATCTTAAAAAATATTCTTTATACTATGGAATTTCCAGTAACTTTTAAGGTATAAAACAATATTAAAAAATAATATGTCCAAATACTGTAGAAAAATCTTTAAACTTAACGGGTTCTGTATTTGAATGATTTTAAAAGGAACAGGAAAGCAAATTTGATCAGAGAAATACACAGCAATTAATGTTTGTTATATACTATAAATACATAAACTATGTTATCCCTTATAATATTATTTATAAACCAGCAGGTAGTAACTAGCATGTACCTTGAACTTTATTCAATATCTATGTTTAATCGGAAGCGAATTATCTCATCATTAAATGTTATTAATCTATGTGCAACAGTGATGTTTTAAACAATGCCTAACCTAGCCTGACAAATCATTATTTTTTATATATATTAAATGCGTTTATTAATCAATATAAATCAACCTTTTCAAGAAACACGCCATCTATTTATTCAATGTGAAATCACAAATAGGAGACACGACCGCAGGTGCGGGATAATCTAATTAACTTTATCAATGAAACTCGCGAATACGAAGCGACTGTAGAGCGTCACGCCGTTTCTCAAATCATACGGTAAAGTACAAAATCTTTATGCCGTTAAACCGTACCTAAATATACATACATTTTAAACTCCATAGTTCCTTGTAAATATAAAGGCAAAATATTTTTTTGTGTGTTATTTGGATTATTTTATTTATCTTTTTCCGACATCTTGTGTCCGTTGTCGTGTTCACATTGTATTTTATAGGTACACATAATGTCAATGACGAGAGAATTTAAAGATTTCTTCATTCCAATTAGATTTATTTTAAAATGCTTATAATAATAATTTTTAATTTTTTGTCTTATTTATTATTATTATTGAGTTTTACGACTCTGGAGACAAGTTTTTTTTGAGCTTGTTGTTAATATTTTCAACATTCAGTAGTCTGCGATTGACGTCAAAACCGTCTTTTTGTTTTAATAACAATGATGCCAGATATAATAGATATAAGGATTTTATTAACAGAAATTGTTGGTTATTTAAAACAATATTAAGAAAAAATTATAGGATATTATACATCATACACATTATGTCAATTTATAAAACTACTTATTATGATTAAATTATAAGGACTTTCTAAAGATAATAAACTACGTTTTAAATTCAGTTTAACAACTCTATGAATATAAAAATACCCAGATTATATACTTTATTTTATAAATACTCTATAAAAATGTGATAATTCAAGTTGAATTATGATAAATTACTAATTATGAAATTATTTTTATGTACTATGATTTATGTAGTAAATTCATTAATCTCAGTATCTATAAAATATGTATTTTATAGATGTTTAGCGGTTTTCAGATAACTTTTTTATCCAACGTTAGCAACATTCCACAGTGAATGACGTTGCTTTGTCTCACCGTAAAGTTTAACAATATTACCTTGTTTCGATTTTACTGTAGTTTTAATATAGTCGATATGCTACTATGAAAATGGCAAATACCGAAGTGTGAAGTGTTTGTTAAAAGTTTGTTTGTTAAATTAAATACAAATGGTCAAAAGTTGTGCATATTCAAATTTTAAATTTGATATACAAGAAAACCAATTTGAATACCAGTTCTGCCTACCCTTTTTCTTGGTATATGTGTAACCTGCTGATTAGTAATATGTATATTGTAGTATAATCGTAGCTCTTTCTGTTCTCATAAATTTAGGCTGTGGGTCGTGATAAATCACTTGCTTAAATCTATACATACATTGTCTAAATATATCTCAGTCCATAAGTACAAACTTATTTTTGGAGAATAAATATTCCGTAAACAGTTTATTTGTCGTATCAGCCGTCACAAATACGTAAAATATATATCGCTTAACGTGGTGTCAGAGGAATCATCAGGCAAAATGTGTGTGGGCGCTTGTAGAAGCGTAACGGGTCTGAGTTGAGAACAGGGAAAAACTCGTGAAACCAAATCCTATCGTATTGCGCTATTTACAGCATAACCCGGTTGAAAATAGCTCTGGTGAGACTACACTGAGTCTCGCTCTTTTGCCGTGCATATAAATCTTCAAATTTTATTTTCAACATAGATGCAACGGCGTTTTTATCGCGAAGTCCGATGCGTCGCACCACCGACATAAATGCTTTCAGATAAAAAAAAAATAGATTGTTTTTGTTGACACATTTATTTTCGCTTACCTAGCAGTTTATTAAATAATTTTCAAATGTTATTTAGAGGACAATAATGGCTTCTATTACACAGAATGAGTGAACTAGAGCACCGATTGCTTGTTGTGTAAATTAGCAGGCGTGAAATTAAATTGCTCATTGTAACAAGGAAGCAGGTAACAATGATTATTAAGTTCCGTGCTTGACCGATTCTGGCAACTAAGTGCAATCAGAATGGAGGAAATAATTAGTATGGATGTACCCCAAATGTATTTTAATACATATTAAAAAAAAACACATTATTTGTCAAAAATTGTTACGATACAATTCACTGTCTTATTTTGAAGAGGTAATAAGAATAGTTAAACACATTGATAAAATTATTATACACATATATAATATAGCTCATACATGCATTTTAGATACATTATCTTAATATTAAAGATTCGTACATTTATGATAGGCCATCGAATAGAAAGAAAAGAGGATTAGGCGGTGTTGCAACATGAATCATTAACAATATATCGTCACGCTATAGCCCTTTGGGGGTGAACATAGACACAAGAGTGTAATGTCGTAAGTGTCCTCAAAATGACAACCAGCTGCGCTACTGACTATGTTCGGCACGATATTTAAGACAGTTTAGGCAATAGTGGATACAGCCACGAATATATCTCTTCGTACATAAATAACTGTGTTTATTAAATACAGTAGGTATGAAGTGTTTACAGAGAATATAGTGGTTCTATTTCATAACGTCGACGCCGATAACTGGGAAGTTCCATCGATGCTCGACACGCACGGAGAAGACATTCAATAACCCAGTGAAAAGATTACCAAGAGCAATCAGACGGAAGCGAATCTAAATAAGAATCTCGTGGGAGCGCCCGGGGGTGAAAACATTGGAGAGGGGGATAAACAGTCGAGTATAGAGCCTTTGTAAGAACGGCGATTCCATCAAGTTACCATCGTGAAATTTATTATTTAGATTAAATAAACAATCGAAAAGCGTGGTAAAATAAACAAATAATTCTATTCAGATAGCAAAATCGATGATCAGACCGCTCGTCTGCATCCACGGTCTTGACCGGGATTCGAACCAGGACTTCCCACCGTTGACAGGAGGGCGCTCTGACCACTAAGCTATCAAGACAATCATAATGCGACACGCTTGTCTGGCCATCGATTAATATGCATATCATATTCAAATGAACAACATGTAAAGTTAAATAATTAAATTATTAATCTTACTGCGCTTTTCGGAACCTACACGTGATCAAATTACGACAAATATTCGTCTAAAATTAAATACTTTTTCTGTGATAAATAGTTTGTCGCGAGTCATGGTTATTTCTTTAAGTGTGTCTTTGTGCAGTTCTTATAGAACAACCGTAAGCTTAGTTTAGGGCTAGGTAAATTGTCCGTAAAATATTACATTACATTATTTATTTATTTATTTATAAGTACACTTACATAGACTACATTAACACATAAAAACTATATAAGAACATGAAGAGGATACATTATGAATGCGACTATATTTATAAGTGTAGACTACATGCACAGAAGAAAAGAAAAATAAAAATACGAGTAACACAGAAAGATATAAACTAATGTAATCAGAAAATATTTATAACAGATAAAATAAAAAAAAAAATCTATGGAACAATCTTCTCAAATAACATCTTTTTTTTTAATTTGTATATAGTTTCGTTAAATATGTCGAGATCTATTGATCTCGACATATAATTGTATAACTTTGTCATTCTGCATAGGGGTGCATTTTGACCTAAGTTTGTAGAATAATTTTGAACACGGAACAAGTTAAAATTAGATGCTCTGGGTAATCTAGTAGGAGCAGAAAATTCTATAGATGGTAAGATGCTAGGAGCTTCGAGAAGATTGTTAACAATTTTGTAAAAAAATACCAAGTCAAGCATGCGTCTTCGATCGATTAAACTATTCATATTAAAATACTGTAATTGATCGCTATAATTTAATAATTTTTTACCAAGACCACAGGAAAAGGTAATATGCCTTAAAAATCGTTTTTGTATGCTTTCCAAACGCTTTATATAAATATCATAGAATGGATTCCAGACTGTACTACAATATTCCAAGCCACTACGTACCAGTGCATTGTATAATAGTATTTTTGTAGATGGTGACTTGAAATCCCTAGAATTGCGTAATATGAACCCTAAACATTTAAATGCCTTGGAGACAATGCTATCAATATGATTATTAAATCTTAATTTATCGTCCATGATGACACCCAGATCGCGAATATGAGAAACACTTTCCAGTGTGATATCATTAATAGTGTATGAAGGAGCAATTACATTTTTTTTCCTACTAAAATAAATTGAAAAACATTTGGCTATATTCAGAGACATGTCATTGGCAACACACCATTTATTAAGACTGTCCAAGTCATCCTGCAACAAAACGATATCAGCACAGCTATTAACAGATTTAAAAAATTTAAGATCGTCTGCGAAAAGATAGTAATTTGAATTCTTGAAACAGTTACCTATGTCGTTGATAAAAACATTAAAAAGTAGAGGACCCAAATGAGAACTTGAGGCACCCCAGAGTAGATAGGAAACCAATCAGACGCATATCCATTACTACAAAAACACACATTACATACATACATTACTATAAAAAACTTAAAATATGAAAAAAAAAATCATAGATAAAGTTGCTTTTAAGTTTACGTTGTCATGCGATATATTTATTTATAAACACCTGAACAAAGGAGCACAGACCGCCTGAAATATAAAAGTGAACGCATAGAATATGACCTTCGAAGGTTTTGCAACAATATGCGATCAAATTCAGTGAACAGTAACCGGGGTAAGGTCGAGCACGTGGTGTTGGCGATTGAAAGGAACTTTTCTTGTCTCGCGTGTCACCTTCAGGCTGTCACTTTGTTATTTGACGTTTAATTTTTTGCGTCAGAAATAAAAGACACAAAATTGTACTGTGATGCAATGTAAGGCGGGACATAAATGTTGCAGGTGCAACTATATTTTTAAGGTCACTTAAAACGAGATTGTGCAGCTATTGCAAAAGTTCTTTTGTTATTGTGTTCTAGATTAATTGACGGATGCTGGTTCTTAAGTAAACTATTGTATCATTAGAGTTAAACAAAAATGTTATAATTAGGGATGATACGAATATCTGTATCCGTAACCGATACTACAGAATATCCGGAGCGAATTAATATCAATATTCTTAATTGTAACGAATATATACGAATATGATCATTTTAGCTACAGTAATTTATCATAAAAATTCTTAAAACATGAAAATATTTCTCATTATGTTTACAAATAAAATACAAAAGAATAACTGAAAAAAAAAAAAAATAGCTATAGCTATATTATTATTTACTGCAAAGAAAAAGTTAATATCCTTTTGTTTACAAAATTTATTACTCGGATTATTTAAAATTATTCGGATATCCGACAAAACAATTGTGCGTTTTCTGTATCCGAAATAATACTGTTCAGTCTCTATATCCGGAATATTATACCCCTAACAGCCCTAGAGACAATGTAAGAGACGCGGAAAGTGGTCCTGGCTAGTTGGCCGGCATGGTCATAAAATGACCTTGGCTTGTGGTGTCGTGCTCCGCTGCAGACGTTAATATAAAAACTACAGTCTTTTTCTGCGACATGGTTCATCGGATTTACAATGCGATTTACTTTTCAGAGGAGTCGTTTATAATTGAACAATCTTATTTTAAAGCAATTTGAATTGTCAATCAGATCCCAGTTGCGTTATGTTCACGCTACAAAAGTTACGCTTATAACTTATTTCATAAGCGTCTACAAATACAGTGATCCCTAGACTACGACCACTTTGTACATATTACTAAAATAAAACATTGATTGTAGTGTAAAATTGCTCTAACATAAGTTGATTTGTTTGGTTTCTATCTTTCTATGATTATCGACAATCTCAAAATTAGTTAATAATTTTAAATCTACAGGATTTTATACTTTGATTCAATATTTGTGTATGAAAATATTACTATAATTAACGTTAATATGATTACTTTTTTTTTGACGTGGTCGGGAATTGTATGGAAAAATGCCCCAGAATGTTCGGAGATGAAATCTATACGATTTAAAAGCGCAAATCTTCTTATTAAACAAGAAGAAAACCGCATGAGGTTCAGCAGCGGTAGACAAAAGTTATGAAATTTAAAGATTAGGTTTTTGTCGTAATTTTCATTATAATTTTACATTATTTACGTATATTGAGTGTTTACATTTTATATTAATTTGTGTATGTAAAGAGTATTTTAAAATGAGAAAACCTTGGATAGCGGTTTTTCAAAATAAAAATATCATTTAGATACATACAATGAAACCTTAATGTAACGATTTTCTCGATTTAACGAATTTTTCGAAATCCCCTGGAACTGCCCGTAAGAGTTAATGTAAAATATACCTTTACATTACGAATACATTTGTAAAAAAAACCTTTTTATAACGATTTCAAATCATTCTAAAATATAAATAGAAAGTATTATATACTTATATTTAACGAATTTCATCAACTTATAACCTCAACATAACGAATTTTATTAGTTATCTACATTTAATTACACAATAATTCACGTCTCGACAGGTTCAAACTTGTTCAATTTTTCCTAAGCAATCATTATTGTTTGGCGTTCAGTAATATAAATACTGCTGGTTGACACTGTTGTTAGTTTTAAACTTTGAAATAGCTGATAAATAAAAAGGTGAAAAATTATTAAGTATGTAAACGAGAATCATATAATAAAAAATAGTAACATTATTAGAAAGTTGAAATTCTCACTACCTTGTTATAACGAATCGTAGACCAACCTAACCTCTGTATAACGAACTTTGCTGTAATAAATTACTTGATATAATTCATTATTTTTTAAGTCCCTTCAGTTTCGTTATATCAAGGTTGCACTGTAACTAGATATTTTTTGATATTGTGGTGATCGCCATCTATTGTTTCATACTAAAAGTATTAATGTAAAGTTGTCAGCGAAGTATTCGGATCGTACAATGGCCTAGCGTCTATATCAAATGTAATTTAAAACGACTATTTCGGAAGTTAATAATATTAGTGGGTGTATCCACTTTGCACTTATATGTCCTACACAACGTGCCCAGTATACCCCAGTTGATCGCCGTTCTCAGTGCACTTACACAAAAATCCAGTTATTTTAGAAATTAAATACGTTTATTCAGTTTTAAATGTACTAAATTAAAATTACATGTTTTTTTATTATAAACATTTAAATTTACGAAATTGAAGTAGAATAAATCGATACATTTTATAAATAGGTTTTTGTTATGATCGACCTATGTTCCAGCTTTACACAAAAATGGCACATGTGAATAAATAGCTTCAAATTCGTTGCGGTTTTGTTTTTTCCACCGCTGTTTTAAAATGTAAATACACCCTTAAAACTTTTATACGTATTAGTTGAACTAGTAGCGATACTTTCATTTATTAAATAAGATTTTGATTTTTGGAACAATTTCTGGTCATGTCCTTTTGGTTTCTCAGCTTTAAAGTCGTAAAGATTGTTGTAAGCTTGTAATACATGATTTCCAATGCTTGCAATGAAATGGGAATTCAGTGCAACTCGCACTAAATGATTTATCGGGCACGTAGGTAAGCCATGACAGGCCAAAACAAAGACTATTGTTTAACGTGTGCGGAGCAAAGCAGATCGTAACTAGCTAGCGCTACTTTCGCATTCGAGACATGCACGAAGCATATTTAGCAGTCTCCTGGGACGATAGCGGACTGGTAATTAGGGAGGCGAAAAATTTAAGGCTTAAATTTACAAGGCGAAAATTACACCATTCTAGTGATAATGCAGAGCATTCTGTTAATGAGTTCGCTTTATCGGAACGGTTATTGCATAAGATTAGTACTAAAGTGACTGTTAAGTAATATATCTTTACCAGCATTAAATTTTACTTGAAACTGATATAACAAATAATTCGAAAACTCCGTTATAATATTAAGTCATGAGATGGATTATCATTTGTCCAGGTCCGATTGATTTTAGTGCGAAACTCACCAGTTTGGCATATTGTCTCTATTATAATTTTGGATACTAAAGTACTGATATATTTTATTCTTGAAAATTAATTACATTTTTTATATAAGCATACTTCTGCCACACAATTGAGTAATAATTATGTCAAAAATATTGTGATAAATTTAATAAACCGAACGAACATACGTGTTGAGCATGTTGAACTTTTGAAACGGGGTACCTAAATCTGCTTTCTTTTGGGATTTCCATTACAGGTCCTTTAAAAAAGGTAATTGAAAAGGTTCTTTAAACTAGGCAGTATGATTCCATTCGTAATGGTGTTGCAGTTGATCATAGATGATGGTAGCTACTTAACATTAATGTACTATTTAGCTTATTTGCTACCCTATGGTATAAAAATATGAACTTTTAACCTAGTTCATAAATCTTACACTTTTCTCACCTTTGATTTCATAATTATGATAAGTTTATTGATTAAACATGACCTTTACATTAAAAAAAAAGATGTAGCATAATACGAAATTAACACTACATTTTCACAATATAACGAGCTGTAAAATATCTGTCTGGAATAAAATATTTTTAGCATAGCCCTAATTTTGTAACAGTTTTATTCTTTGAGTATAAGGTAATAACTTGCGTAACATTTTTTTCTGCGACATTAAGATTTCGTTAATATAGTGGTGAAATCTTTGCTTCAAATACCTACTCCTGATTCGTTTAATTTCACCAGATAAGATAATCCTGATAAGGACCAAGCTTATCGTTTTCCGTTCCGGTCGCGCTCGATATTTTTACTGAATTACTTATGTGCATATTTGTGTATTCGTCAAATCTAGGGAAGCAATTTATATCATTTTACAAATTCATCTCAATATTTGTCACTTTATATAGAATACAAATTCTTTACACATAATTCTGTTTGTTCTAATGTTCAAAATTAATTTTCCATTTTTATTTTACCTCAAAATTAAGATTTAAAAACTATTTATGGCTTACAGTGTCCTTTATTTTTTGCATTCGGTCTCTTATGTATAGATCATATAGTCTCTATTGTATAGATCAGGTAGCGGGACAGCTGCGACCCTATTATTCCTGACCTTTTTAAATAGTTCGTAAACTTCGTATTAATAGAAAAATTTCAACTGATTTCATCAGAGATACTAGCACGTGTACTGACTGTGATTTAAAAAGCACATTTTTAGCATGCTTTCCTGGCTAGCATTACTTTTCGAATAAAAAATGAGTGGTTCATAGAATGTCCACACAAGTTATGATCATTGTTAGTCATCTATTATCGCAATTAGTAGAAAGATAACGACTTTGTGATTAAATTAAATTAAAATTATCATTCATTAGTTATTAAAGGCCCTCTTAATCTTAACTAACTGTTGTCTCTAGTCCTGAGAAAAACTTAAGGATGGTATTAATCAATCCTGGGTTGAAAAAATCAAGACTATCTCGACTATATCTATATCAAATATTTTAGTAATCTAGTATATGTAGTCACAGTTTGTGTTTTAAGTGTGATAAGATTAAAAGAGTGCTCCC
The DNA here is from genome assembly GCA_036320925.1 of Automeris io. NCBI lineage: Eukaryota > Metazoa > Arthropoda > Insecta > Lepidoptera > Saturniidae > Automeris > Automeris io. The sequence goes on from JAUDJH010000002.1 coordinate 10,224,490, forward strand.
ACACGATAGTGATATATAAATTTTAGCTTATCTCAAAATAGTCCTCCTAAAACTTTAAATATAACAATTATATTATTTGCAAGCACACACACATTACTTGTTTCTGTTTTTTTTTTTATTATGAAACGTAAGATGTTCCTTTTTTTTTCAATATTAAGTATCAAATACCTAATGATAGATAGGATTAACAAAATAATCATTTCGCTTATCCAAGCGACGATGCGGACATAGAATTTTTCTTATCAGGGATATAATGTAATATCAGAAGAAACTAAAAAATGAAGAAAGAACTGTCAGCGGATTAGAGTTTTAAAATGATTAAAACTTTTACACTAAACGTAATGTCTATGAGAAAAGCTATAACAGGGATATGCGTGGTGCAAATTAGCACGGCCAAGTCTGACACGAGCAGGTTCAATCAAGGCGGAAGCTTTTTATGCGTCCTCAGCACACTGGAGCGAGCGGACCAATCCAGCATAACCCGTCAATGCACACATACCGCCCGCTCCTACTGTTGAAAACTTTTCCGTCGAATTTCGGAAATCGCAGATTTTCGACACCGTCCACAAACAAAGAACACCAGTAGAAGTGGATAATACACGGCCGCAAAATTTCACAACCTTTTTCACAAACAACCACCGTAAATCACTATAAACGCGAATTCCGAATTTCGACGAAATCATGCCGCATTAGGGTATAAGAATGAGCGTAACACTTACATGATGAGGGGTAACAAGCCGGGTAAAGGGAATGCAAACGTCCGTAAGTTAAAACATAGCGAGTGGCACGTAAGAAAGGAGAAATATTTCGCCGGTAGCTTAGAGGTCGCGTTCGCGGCCACAGCGGGGCGGCACGCGTCGTGATCGGGGCACGAGTGCAGTACACGGAGCAGCGCAAGTCACACAAGCACAAGCAGAGTCGGCAGGCGACTGATGGCAGGCGAGCGGCGCGGTGCGGGGGCTGCCGGTGCGCGCGCACAGCACCCCCCGTCCTGGCGCGACAGCCGCGCGCCCCGCGCCGCACACCCCACCCCGCGACTGACGCCAGCCGGCCGCGGCCGCCTTATCACACCGCGCCGCTTCCTTTCTCTTCATGCAGTTGCGAGCTTTTCGCCACTGCCACATACTTCCGCCCGCCCCGTCCTTTTTGTAGTTTTAACCGTTCGCTGTATTTATTATTTTTTACTTCTTGATTAAACTGATCGACCTGTTTGTTTTTTCTTTTAATTAAAATAACCTAAATTTCCTTACGGCCAGAAAGCCAATCTCATAAGTAATCTGCTGATTATTAGTGAAATAATCTTAGAATAACAATAATGGAGGTAATGATAAAATTAAAAAAAAAAACTTTTCTAAGTTAACTTCAAGCTAAAACTTTGTAAGTGAAGAGAACAAAGAAAGCTTTTCATTTAGTGAATCTAGACTAGCAATATGGCCGGTCGGTACCTGAATCTGTGTTCAGAGTCAGTTGACCAGACGGAGAGTGGTAGGCGAGTGCAAGCGAGCGGGCAACATGCCGCGGGCGCAGCCAAAGAGCGGCGAAAGTGCGCTGCAGAACAAGTTTGCACGCAGCGCGTGACCCACCCGGGGATGGGGATACGCTTACTTAGACCACTTAACAACGCAATATACACTCTACACAACCGATTTAGTGGCGATTAATATGCGCAATTACCCTTGTGACACCTTAATAACGTCAGACAATTAAAGTGAAAACAGTAATAAAAGTATTCTCTAATTGACAACGTTACTGTTTTTTTTCATGCTCATTAAGGTCATTCCTCAGAATTACAATTTTTTTTATTTTAGTACTCTTATTTAAAGGGCTTTAGTGAGTATGTTGGTAAGCTTTATCTATTGATATAAAAACTGAACAGGCAAGACGATTTATCGGTTTTACTATTTCCGAATATTTCGTCAAACATCCCGACATCTATTCTGTCCAAAGATAAATGTCACAAATATCAAAAAATCAAAAATGATCCTGTGAGAATCAAATTGAAGACAGTCCATCATGAGTTTTTAGTAAAAGAATCGTGGATTTAATCTGACGACGACCTTAGTAAAGTTCGAACTTTGGACGCTTTTCGTCAACTTTAGCAGTAATCATCAGCTGCTTGAAGCTAATACCATTTTCATAGTTTTAAAAAAGAACCTCTGAGAAGAGTGACAATGCCTGCAATGACACTGACTAGTTGCTTGTGGCTTGTGACACGGAAACCTCGCGCTATTGTTCCGCGACATAGATTGTAACAACTTAGAAAAAGAATTTTTCAGAATCTTGTTCTTAACACTTCGCACGTAGCACTCTTACAGTAAAACCATTACAAAATGAAATTAGGAAATTTTACATAAGAATAAATCGAATTTGCGTGTCGATTGCTCCGTACAGACTTGTTCCGTACAAACAGATCTACAAGAAGCTGATTATTTAATATTGATTTCAACTCAATATTTCCACGCTTTCCTGAGGAAAATGATCTTGACAGACGGAGTGTCAAAGTAATTTTATAAGAGCTCCTTTTTTCCTTTCGAAACCTTAAAAAAGCTTTTATTAAATTTCAAATCTTTATCTTATTTGGTTTAAAAATTATAGGCCTCCGACAGACGTACAAACTACCGAACGTACGAATTTGACTCAGAATCCGCGCTAAATTATCAATAGATATATTAGGTGCTATATATTATCTACATTATTATTTTGAGTAACTTGCATAATGGGACCCTTTTTTTTCTAAAAAAATACATTCTATTTTTGATATGAACAGTTCTGTAACTAAGAGCTATACAAAAGGTTTTAGATTAGAATATTTTATAACGAATAAACAAGAAATGATCCCTTTCTTTTATATTGGACGTAATTACGGATACGGATATCCATAACATTCCTAAAATTACACTTTCGAACACAGATTACGTATTTAAGGATTACTGTATCCATTTTAAGTTTAATTTGGAACAGCTTTTAAAATATTTAGAGACAGCTAGCGCCGGAATAAGACTAAATTGAGATTACGAGAAACTTAAGGGTAATATAATTATTTAATGTTAATATTCATAGCAAAGATCTTTTTCTGATACATTTTTATATCCATACATATGATAACCCTGTAACTTCTTAGTTTTTGCGAAGCGTATGCTATGAAGCGTGTCGTCTAAAAGCTCGTCTATACGGACGGTTCTTATAGCTGCCTGATTTATAATACCAAGACTTTTTTATAAGTTATCGTCTTAATAATCCAGAGTGGCATATTATTTGCTCATTTGTGGTCAACGTCCAGGACAAGGTCAACTTATTGTTGTATCTATTCGAGTTCCATAATATTACACATTAATTTTTTGTAAGTAGTATAACGTTATATTGAAATATAATACAAATAATAACACAAATTTCATTCATTCAGTTTCAATTATATTATAATATCATAGTAACCTGTACCTGATGCTACAGCATCACCTGAAAATAACCGGACACTCTAACTAACTTACGGCAAAAGTATCGAGTTTTAGTTCATTGGAATGGTCCTAAACAAATATATAATTGAGTAGAGGTTTTTTAAATTTTAAATTTAAAGTTTATTTGATACTTTAAGACGAATATCATACCTAGTTTATAAGAATCATAATTATTGTAATAGTATTTTCATAGAAATACTAAATTAAAACTGATTTTTTTACTAGCTTTATAAGAAAAAATAGAATAAAGAATATTGTTGTTAACATTCTACAATTATAAATTTAAAAAGTTTAATACGAAATAAGGATTTTTTTGTGTAATTATTGAATTAATCAAAGATAATTATATTTTTATAATTGCTTTTGGCGCTAGCAGAAATGATTAATTTATATGTATTTTAATTGTTCGGTGTATATGATATAAAAATTACGTTATTCCCCAATTCTCCTTATGTGACTATGTTTTTAATTAAAACTTTCTTCGTACTAGGTATTATTTAAAACTCTATTTCCATTTGACGTCGACAAACAAAGTATTAACAGTTATTTTTAAAATGCCTAAAGAGTGAACATTACACCCTTTACATTTATATGTAATTAGCAAATAGTAATAACTTTATGGCTATCGAGCGAGCCTATATTGCGTTGGAAGAATAGCAAACGCTTTGAATTTATATTACACATTATCTCAGTTGATGTCGGCCGGGTTCTCCATATATCAGCCACTGGAAGGAGCTCAGTTCGCTTCATAAAGTTGTAAAGCGATCCGTCACACATTGTTCTTACTTAGATGAGAAATCTAATTCAAGCATAAGGGATATTGCAATTTAAATGTTTTCGAATTAATTTAGGATCCAATGAAAGATTATTACACTAGCCAATTTTTTTCGATATTCAACTCATAGATGTCCATCACGCAATCCAAAACAAACTACCACCATCCATGTTTTAAAATTGCAGTCCTACTTTAGTATATTCTTTGTGGTGTTAGAAAGTGTATAAAAGAAATTATATTTTTAAAAACAGACTACAAATGAATAAAATGCGATTAAATAAAACTCTGGAAGATGCGCTCCGCTGGCAAATTTCGGTACCGAAACAAGCGATTTGGTTCAACGACCTGGCGTTCATCTTGCGCCCGCAAAAAATGCACTGCCCCGTCCCACGTTGAACGCAGTGCTCTCGCACACTTACATATAATACAGACGGAGAGTACATACCGAGAACACGGTTACCGATCGGCACACGTGTATTCGTACACCGCCCTCTCTCCTTGTACGGATACTGGACGACAATTCGTGAACAATACTTAATGCCTGTATGCTCTTAACCAGACAGCACGAGCATCTGATATCCCTTTACGTGTGTAACTAGTTACATATGGCGACCGTTTAATGTATAAAGGATTACCATGTTTAAAAGAACTTGCGACATAAACGGATGTATTTTTCAAAGTCGTCCTAATTTTTATGTCAGTGACCTTTATTCTTCTCAGATAAATTTCATTCGCAATCTTATCTTATGGTCGAAAGACCAATTGTTCGACAAATGAAGACGCGGGGGTGCGCCCACGCGGCTCATCTTTGCATCAGTTTACTGAGCACGCGCTGAGTTTCCTGTGTCATTTATACTATTATCATTTTAGCACCCACAGACAAGACTCCGTTCCCTGATATCATATACTCGTTGCTTCTCAGACAAAACTAATAGACCAAAAACTATATTTAACACTAGAAAGACTGAATATAGGTATAGCACATACATACATAGGGTATAAAGAGAGGGGGGAGGTAAGTACAACTATTAATAAATACTGTAAGATAATATATAAAAAGCCATAATATTTAAAAAAAATTGGTTCCTTATAATTAATATATAATAATTATATATTTTTTTTATATAACTAAACTTTAAAAATAGTCAAAATGACTACTCTGGGCAATCTAGTGTTAAAAGGCTTGTAGATCACCATTCAAACCTAATTTAAAAGTATCACAAAAAACTGCAATTTTGGATACGAATTTTGGATAATTCAATACGTAGTGATGATTTAGGAAAATTGATGTGACGCTTGTGGTAGGTATACGTAATCGTGATAACATGCGTAGAAAATCTATTGGTGTTCGATAATAATGTAAAATAGTGCACATTGCATTCCTCCACTTTTTAGGCTAGTTTCTGTGTGTCGAATTCGACTATTAAAACTTTTTTGAAATAAAAAAATCACTGACGATGATTCCCATGATCGATGGGTTGTACTACTTTTACATCAAGTAGATTAAAAATATTTTACCAAACCTGTAAAAAAATTGATACGATCGAATACCAACCAAATGGATATATAAACAATTATTATTCTGTTTACATTTGTAAAATGTTTTAAACTTGAAATTGATTAAATAATAACCACTATTAAAACTATTAATGAATCCGTTGGATGTTACAATTAATTTATAAATATGAAAGCACTGTCGTAATCAGTAGATAATGATGACTTTACATCAAGATACTGTAAGTGATTCTAAAGATTTAACAATATTATTATACATGTATATATGCACTATCGTGAAATGATACATGTACCTACGCACCGCTGATAATTTGCAAGTATACCGTTTTGATTTCGCCTACAAAGAGGCTTCAATTCTCGGTCGGCTGCTTACCGTCGTGTATCTACACAGTATACAACAATTAAGCTAAATTAAATATACGAAGAATTTAGAAACTGGCTAGCTTCCTTGAAGCGCAACGCCGTAATTGGCTAACCCTCGCTAAGCCACGGATGCATCACATGAGATTTATTGATTCGGTCATTTCGTATTTACACCGGTTTAATTGAATAGATCATAATAGATTTGAATAAATTATAACATTCAATCGTCACGCTATATCACTTTCGTGGTGAGCAGAGATACATTAGTTAGTTGTATCCATTTTGCGCTTATATATTGTGCCCGACGTGACCAGAAGCACAACTGATCGCCGTTCTCAAGGCAAGATTTCCTTACAATGTTTTCCTTCCCTGATAAACGTACGGAGCCTAAATCCGTACATAATCTAGAAAAACTAAGATTTTAGTGTCAGGATTTGAACCTACGTTGCCGCGCATGGATTCCGGTCACTTATTTACTAGACCACCACAACTACTAAAATAAATAATAATTACAATAATACATCATGCAGCATGGGATATATATATATATATATATATATATTGCTTGATATATTTTCCTTAGTTTACACAAAATAAATTTCTGAACGCACATATAACGCGTGTATTTAACAACCAATATACATACATATATGTCAACCTTTTTTCCTTACTGATATTATTATACATTTTAAAATCTAAAATACGCTATTATCGGAACATTGTGGATATATCTTGTCGATTCGAAACCTTTATTTATACGTTCTTTAATTTGAGGGGTGCGTTACCGTATCGACGGGATGAACATTAAATGTTTGACAGTTACTAAACCTATTAACATTTTGTATAGGAAAATGTTTTTCTTTTTTAATTATTTTTCCCTCAATTTTCTATTAAATATTAGGTCCTTACATATAAAATTGGCGTTTTTCGTACTGGCCACTTTAATCACAAATTTCTCCTCTTTGGTAAGGAATCCCAAATTCAAATTTGTACAGCTATAGACTCATGTATTTGTGCTTCGATGATCGTCATTCATTTGTTTTTTTCTTCTGTTTTTTTCTGTCTGCGTCACTCATTTTACAAAATGGAAAACTTAAAATATCGCATTATTTACGAGTACGAGTTCCGCCGTGGCACTAGTGCTGCGGAAACAACTCGAAGGGTGAATGATGTGTATGGGGGTCGTGTTGCAAAAGAAAACACAGTTCGTTTTTGGTTCCAACGTTTTCGTTCTGGAAATTTCGACCTGCAGAACAAGCCCTGTGGACGGCCTGAGACTCAAGTTGATAATGAAGAGTTGAAGGCTATTGTGGAAGCGGATCCATCGCAAACCACGTCCGAGTTAGCTCCAGGCTGCGATGTTAGTGATAAAACTGTTTTAATTCACTTGAAGCAAATTGGGAAGATTAAAAAGCTTGAAAGGTGGGTACCTCACGAATTGACTGAAGCAAACCGGCAAACCCGCGTCGACTGCTGCGTTACATTACTAAACCGGCACAATAATGAAGGTATTTTAAACCGAATCATTACCTGTGATGAAAAATGGGTTCTTTACGATAATCGGAAGCGCTCAGCGCAATGGTTGGATCCTGGCCAGCCAGCCAAATCCTGCCCCAAGCGAAAATTAACCCCAAAAAGTTACTTGTAAGCGTTTGGTGGATTAGTGCCGGTATTGTTCATTACAGTTTTCTCAAATCTGGCCAGACTATTACGGCTGATGTCTATTGTCAGCAATTGCAAACCATGATGGAAAAGCTAGCGGCTAAACAACCTAGCCTGGTCAATCGCTCCACGCCACTGCTGCTTCACGACAACGCTAGACCACACACTGCGCAACAGACGGCTACTAAATTAGAAGAGCTTCAATTGGAAAGTCTAAGAAATCCTCCGTACTCCCCGGACCTTGCTCCAACAGATTACCATTTTTTTCGAAATTTGGATAACTTCTTGCAAGGGAAAAAATTCAACTCCGATGGGGCAGTCCAAATCGCCTTCAAAGATTTTATTGATTCCCGTCTGACTGGTTTTTTTAGTAAAGGGATCAATGAACTACCTATGAGATGGCAAAAGTGCATAGAAAATAATGGTTCATACTTTGATTAATTAAATATATTATATTAAAAAATATTCGACTTTTTGTTCCTGCCATACAAAACGCCAATTTCATATGTAAGGACCTAATATTAAGTTTTTAATAGTTATTCTGCTATTCAGGACAAATACACAAAATCAAATACCATGAAAATCGGTCCGACCGTTTTCGAACAAACCCGACTTTGTTTTATATACATATGTGTAGATAAATGGCTCTTAAATGATGTATATTTAAATAAGGAAAATATTGCTATAATTTATCTGATTTAACAAACACGTAATGTTGTTAGTTCAAGGTAGTATGAATACAATAAATCTTCCTATTAAAAAAAGGCAAAGTACATATATAGAAATGCCTAATCTAACAATTATTAGACTAAACAGAGAATATTTTTTTTATAAAATGAGAGTAATGACATTGATAAAGTTGATCCTAAACGAAGTTCGAGGTAAAAGAGGGGAGGGGCGGCTTTTGTTGATTTCGCAAAAATATAATAATCACAATAAAAAAAAAAGATATCAGTAGATAACGCCCTTAGACGCGGACATACACCGATACTAGTATATTATAAAAATATAAATAGCTGCTATCAAATCGCGGGCCATTAGATTAGGTACCTAATAATACTAAGCGTCTCAATTAATTAATTTAAAAAAAAATTACTTTCGAAGAATTGTCTACCTCTTAATGTGATTCTAAGACAGTTGTAACGATTGATATATGTGCATTGTGAGTGTCTTATTTAGCATCACGACACAACCTTTTAATTAAGAGCTATGAGGCAGTTTCTTCCAAAGACAACTCACGCTGGTATGATAACTTCGATATGTTAATTAACTCGCTCTATCAAACATACATCGGTTCTTAGCCGCAAATTATGATCCGTTCAAGATACTTTACATCCTCACAAGTGTTTTAGAAGTCTTACCTAAATACTTAGGTAAGACATTTTATATTCTGTTATGTCTTATGTATACAAGAAGTTCTTAGTTTTCCATTATTTCTTTTACAGAGAAAGGAATAGGTTTTCTGGCAACTTGTTGGTATTAGTGATTCTAGTGAAGTTAATTATTTCAACTTGGTGCAGATACGGTGGCTGTCTCTGTGTGATCCACATCTTGAAATGGGTCCTTGATGAATGACGTGGGCGCGGAAATGAAACCCTTTATTGGCAACAAGAAATCAGTTGCTTTTTTGTAAGAATGTCTCTAGTTACTAGCAGTTTATTCTATATCTACATTTATATGTTTTCCTTTATATTTTTCCTTCAAAAGATAAATATAATGGGCTATAAAATCTTTCATTTCAAACTATTTAAAAAAAAGCTGTATGGAAGGGTATTTGAAGACTTCGAACATGAATCGGTCGTTTATAGATTTTTTTTCTGTTACTATGTTTGAGCAGGAATTATGCAGAAATTTACTGAACCAATCTTGACGAGACCTTCACGGTATTAATACATAGCTTCTAGTTTAAAATATGAGCTATGTTTAATCAAGATTGTTTCGACAGAATCGAAGATACAGCTTATCTAATGTATAATACGAATCACTACCAGTGTCAGGGGTTCAAATAAATAAGAACATATTTATGGTATCTACATTACTATAAATTTTATTAAAATAGTGTAAATAGGAAAGTGGATATAGATTGACTTCTAGGTACTAGGCGTAACCATACATTACGGCCAAATGAAATCGTTTCCTCAATAAAATTAAAAATGACAAAAACTAATGATGATGATGATGTAAAAACCACTGCACTGATCTTGACAGGGTCTTCACATGTTTAATACACAATTTTTAACACATAACATGACATAAGTTTGCTCATCATTGGTCGGATAAAAACGGATAAACAAAACATTATACGAATCATGTTTTTTGAGTTCCTGACAAAGCATAATAAAAATTTGGCCTTATTTATAGTCTCAATATTATTAGAATTTTTGTTAAAAGCGGATAGAAATAGAAATGCCACTTGGTGTTTGCGTAGTAGTAGCCATTCTATCCTAGAGCGATAAAATGAAATGTTTTCGTCCGTAACATCACAAAAGCTAACTGAACTTTACTGAAGGAACGAATCTAATTATTCGATTAAAACAGTGGTATTTTAACATATCCACCTTAGATGATGGGTACAGGCAACAGAGACTAGTAAAAACATATAATTGCTTCATTTATTATAAATATTTTTGAACATATATATAAGTTAACTAACTGTTAATAAATGAATAAATGAAATTGTATTAATGACTGCACAAAACATAATTTCTTAACAGAGAACCACTAATTAGTAGCGTTCAACGAACCAACAACAGTTGAAATTAAAACTTGAAGATTATTGCACACTAACAAAAAATAAAAGTTTTGTTATTAAATTCTTATTTTTCTTACTTTCGTATAAAAGTAAACTTTTATTATTTTGATCGCAAACAAAAACCAGCTAGTGATATAAAAACGACATTTGCACAACTCTTTGAAACGTGAATACAAAACATATTGTCATTAGACTAGGATTCGTCTCCTCCTATTTCCATTTAAAATAAAAAATTATTAAAATTTTGAGAAAAAAAAAATACATACAGAGTGTGTCAACAGATTAAGAGTAGTGATTAGCCGAATTACACGGTAAGCAACATGAAGCGCAAGCAGCGCGTATCGGCGCGTCTAGAGCGCAGCGTGCTAAGTGGCTTTTAAGGTCGCTTACCTCATCTTGCCATCTTTACTCAGACAATAGAACAATTTAACCAATAAACATCGATATGGTTTTTTAATTATGTAACGTGCTTAATGAAGTAGGTATCACCATCACTTTTATTAATATTTTATAGCCTTATAATTTCTAATGTCCATTGTATGCGTCGTTTGATATTAAATATACCGAGTAATCGCGCGAAAACATATTATAAAGAAAATTAGTGCAAATATTACGATTCAGGATAAATTAAGATAAAAGTATCACAAGTGAACCGAAGCTATGACAGTCCTTATTGCTCAAATTGTATAAACAACACAATTTTAAATGTTTAAAAATGTTATATATAAAAAAAAAATCATTTTCTTGACACAAGAATTCTTGAAATAAGCCTAAATTTATATGTATATTTATAAAAAAATATAGACATTTTTCATGAACTTCAAAATTCGATACTGCCAATGTACAAAGATTTAGGATGAGATTTACATTACAATTTATATTATTCAATGAATGTTAAAGAATTTGGTAAGTCACCGATTTTGTCAACATGGACTTGGCTTTGCAAATAATATGGCTATACTCAAGCCACTATTATATATTCAGTTTTTTGTTAAAAGCAAATAATTTTTGAAAGCTTTGCCAAGCAAAGTCGAAATAGCGTCTATAAATGTCAGCTTTAGCGAACGTGAATAGACTTTTAAGTAAAGATCTGATTATTTGTTATTTATGTTTTCAAATATTTGTTGTTGTTGATATACTTAAATAAGCTTATTTACTTATATTTTTGATAATTTCCATTGTTTTAGTTTTATTACAATTCGCTCCATATTTTAATCTTATGAAAATGACATCCACGTAAGTTTCGTAATCTTTATCTAAATATTAAAACAAAAAAAAAGTGACTCACTAACATTAGAAACATGAGTACAAAAGATTCTTTTGTGTCGAAATAAAACGCCAATCATCATGTCTCGCGGAAACTCCGAATCTATCATTTTACGAATAAAAGCAAGCGAGATATATGCTCGTAATGGACTCAGACAGTCATGCACGTTTAGCTGATGTCGCGTTTTTTATCCTCGTAAGAAATATTTACAATAACAAAACGGTAATTGTCTGCCTTAAGCATTGTCTTTCCTACAAGAATAATTACTGCCTTATTTTAATTAGTTGATACTGATTATAGTGTGACAATGGTGACCTAGTGAGTAAAGTGCCGGTATCCACTTGTGGAAATATGAGCGGTCCGTAGGTTCGAATCCGGGGCCACGTATCTCGGGATCTACATGTTCACCGGAGATGGAAAACATCGAACGGAAATACGTATGGCATCTAATAGAAATGTCATGTGTACTAGTGCTGTGAAAACGGGGAAAAATATATAAGCACAGATGCAATAACTAATGCATCTCTGCTCATCCTGAAGGGGATATAGCGTTACTATTTATTATTATTAGATATTTATAACTATTAATTATTTATTGTCATCATGTAGTCATATAAACGTTGTTGACCCATTATTTTGGTGTCGTTATATGTCTAGTCAATATACTACTAACTGATGATAAAATGAAACTTTCTTGAAGTTTATTTACCATTATGACCAAAGTGAAAATTTTGTGATGGCTGATTTCGTTTAAGTAATCCTTTCATAAATATTAGTTTATAGGTCGAGTGGACTAGCATTAATTTTCCAAATAAAAACGGTAAAAGTAGCCGTTTCTATTCTAATGTCACTATAAGATTTATGCATAATGTAATAATAATCTGTTCTCTCTTCAGTCGCTTTATTTTGGCAGAAATATGCTCAAGCCACTCTGGTCACGGCGACTTGAAATATAAGATGGCTGTATGGGCCGAGACACTGATCAAAATAAAAGTTTGGTTTATTACTACATTATACATATTTATACTTTCTATACTTGTATAATATTTGCGTATTTAACATGAAGACTACTCAACAGCTTAACACAAATAAACAATATGTATATCAAAAATTTTATGTTTCATCTCCACAAAAAAAAACTTATACTCTAGAAATTTTCTCATAGTAAATAAAATATTTCGTACAGTAGAGTATAACATATGTTAGCTTTCCAACTATACAATCAACTGAACTTATATTTATGCTTCTTATGACAGATGATTCATCACCAAATCACCGCCGAAGCTCTTAACATAAAGATTTTTTCTAAGACCACCATTAAAGGGGAAGACTTTTTTATCCAGTTTATATAATACAATAGCTTATGAAACGTAAATAGGTAATTTACAATTGGAGCATGTTCAACTGATCTGTCCACTATGCCATATACGAATCGGTTACCAAGATATAAATAAGTTAGAATGAATTACGTATTCGATTGTTGAAAATTAATCTGATTGAACCCGATGGTGATGAACCCGAAAAAGTACGTTGCTTTATAGAGACAGTTTTTTAGATTTATTAGTGCGATAAGCACTAGTGTTCATTTCAGTTTTATCGGTAAGGTAAAGAAACAAGCTTTTTGAAATCGACACATTTAATCATAGTCATTCTACATTATATACTAGAAATACCTTCATATCTTTAAACTATGTATTAACAAGTGCCAGCACCTTTTTCAATAAAAACATATTGTAGACAAAATCTGCAGATTTTCTGAAAATATTCAACATGAAACGCTGGTTGGTTATGAGAAAATATTATTGCATAAATAAACTAAGCAGTCGAAAACCATAATCTGTACCTTAATCCATCTATGTTATTATAATGAGCTTGTACTTGTTCCATATGGTCTTACTTGTTAGAGCTATTTACTCAAATAGTTTCACATTGGGGTAGAACACAAACACTGGCATCACGTTATGCATGATGCGGTTTGACTCCGCTGCTATGGCTCGTAAATAAGGTCGTCTCATTGTGGGCCATTATTAATGAATCTGCCAGCTCGTACGGCCCGTACCCCACCACCTCTCGCCCCGGGCCGCAACAGTACCAAAGCCAAATAACAGGTGCGTCTAACCCCGTTCGCACAATCTATTTTCGATGTCTTATAACCGTGCAGAGTAACGGCCGATGCGTTCTCCTGCTCTAAATATTCATACCATATGCCAGATACTGAGATTTGTTTTGGCGTCATCTGCTCGACATTGCAGCCTTTAAATAAGCGCGGTCTCGCGTTAGCTTTATGAAGTTTCATTAGCCGTCTGGGAACACTTACTTGGGGCATCATGTTGCTTAAATTGTGTGCGGTGTTTTCACCTCTCATGAAAGGAATGAGTTCTAAGTAAAGTTGGTAATGGGAATTGCAAATTTTACAAACATTTTATATATTCAATTTGAATGTTTTAACAATCATATGCTATAGTTTACACGTAAACCCATAATATCGTTGTTCCTTTAAAGTGTAGAAACTAAATTATTATAAACTAAACTGACGTGACTATTGTCTAGATTCTAGAGGTAACTAGTATTTTAAAACAAGTGAATAATAATATTAACAAAAGGTATCATTGCTCTGCACTGACTTAAAAGTAATAATCGGATAAGTAACATATCCATATTATATTATGCGAATACCTAGTATAAACCATCTCCACATTAAGCAGTGGAGTCACGGGCTGAGCGTACGAGCCTTCCTGACGCTCTATTATTTACTCTATGGAAAATTGCTTTTCATATCATGAGCAGCCGCTTTGGAATCACACAACGAGCCGCCCGCGCTCTTCACATAAATGCACTTACTTTACAAAATGACGTCATCCCGGCATTGTTCCCAGCTTGCATTCATGTTTCATTGCAATCAGCCTTACCTGTTACGAAACTTAACAACACGAACTAGTTTGCATAAATGCTGGTTAAAATCTCAAAGATAACGTGAGCAATAACCTAGCGAGAAGGCTAGATGAAAATATTTAAAACCAGGCAAACTATAGCCAGGTTATTCGCGTGTCACTTTTAGACTGGCAAGGACGCGGTTCGTCGAGGTCAGCCAGCGTGAGCTCACATAAGAACAACCAAACAAAGTTTAAATCTTGTGGAGCAAATTGCGTGAATCAGACAGTGACGTAATGAAGGAAGTCACCACTTGCATGAATCCTACGCGCCTCCTGCCACACTCGACCGTACCGTAATAATGTTGAAAAAATATTGCTTTGATCCGGCACCATTATTACTTGAACTGATTAGATCCCCGCAATGAAGGCTGAAGATTAACATAATAACTCCGGTCGATAAAGTTTCACAATTTGCTTTCAAGATAACATGCTTCGTGCCGTATTAAACTGGCAATTTTTAAGAATATAATAATTTGCCACCATGTTGTAAAATCATAGTTTGCCACATGCGTTGTGAATATTACAGCATTTTTGAAAATTTTATTTTGACCGCTTTAACTAATCTAGGTAGATATCTATGGCTTAGCACAACAAAAATAATTTAATTTTTTTTGTAAATAATTTTGCTTAGAAAATTGCACGCATGTTAAATCTGTATGATATTTTATAAGTAACTTCGATCTGAACATTCCAAAAATGGAAAATATTTAGAACAATTTATTCTAGAATTTAAAGCTTTGAATTAGATTATAACTACGGTCTAGTGACAAAAAGAAGTCCGTAGATATGATTTCTTTCAGATAAGCTGAGAAGTTCTGGATTTGACTAAGCATACCTCCGGTTAACATTTAGATAGCCTTTTGTATTAATTAGCATAATGGCGTCGGAGTGGGTGACGTCACGAATCTAATTTGATTACACCAGGGCAAGGCCGCTGTGGTTAGCATGGAGAGCGAGCCGGTTATGTCGCCAGACTAACAGTAATACCAAATTTTGAATTTTGATTGTAATGATTAATTATTTATGTCTTTCTATACAGCTTACAAACCACATATGAAATAAACACGTCAATAAAGCCGACAAAGTTTAGACTTTAAGGATACAAACGCGAATGTAACTCTGCTCACCCCGAAAGGGATATAGCGTGACGATATAATTTTATTAATAACAAAGTTTAAGACTCTTTGGTGCCTATTAAGAAAAATTGTTTTTTTGTAAAGAAAACATTGTTTTTAATTTTTTATGATTTATAGACGGACGCTTGATCTCAATCACACCTGGTGATGATGTTATACAGTTTGAAGTGTTTTTTTTAGTGTCCGACCGAAAGTTCGGTTTCGGTTTCGGTTTCGGCCGAGTTTCGGCGGCAGTTTCGGTTTCGGCCAAAATTGGCCGAAACTTTTGCCGAAACCGAAACTGATTTCGGTAGTTGTCGTACATGCTTGCCTAGCTTCGTTTCTCGCGGCAACGCTTTGACGGACGCTGGCGGCCCTGTTCGGGATTCGTGCGCCGTTCGCATTGCTTTTTTTTCGAATTTACGCGTGTTTGTTGACCGGGAAAGGTCTTCACAACTTAACCGGGCGGGTGGGCGAACACTGAGGGTGCTCAGCCGGCAATTTATGGGTTGGGTGGTAATGCAAGGGCACCCCTGTGGGTACGAACCTCGACTTGGACCGCCAGCCAGAAATACGAAACCTAACGGTGATCTACTAGCGTTTCGGAAGCGACTACCTTGAGAAGAAACGCCGAAAGAAACTCAAGGCTGCGTCGGAGTGTAACTGCGTCGTTTAGACGACAGTTGACGGATCTAATTTGCATTGCTCTATAGCAACACAACTTAGTCAGTGCGTTATCACCCGACGTAAACATTCTTTAGAAGTTATGCTTTGATGGTACTGATTACATGTAAGTTTTTGTTTCATTTTTTTACTTGACCACGTTGACTTTTATACTTGACCACGTGAGTTTCGGTTTCGGTTTCGGCCGGAAAACCAGTTTCGGTCGGACACTAGTAATTTTATGCTTGTTTGTAATTTTAAATAAAATTGTATTCAAATGTACAATAAATTAAAAGTTTATTAAAACGGTTTATTGTTTGGTATTAAAACGTTTAATGTTCATGCAGGAGAATGTTCGTGCACATTCTGCAGGTTCGGTGATGAACTTGTTCCAGGAGCGTAATATGGCTCTCCTAGATTGGCCTCCGCAGTCGTGTGACATGAATCCTATCGAGCATGCGTGGGACTTGTCCGGCAGAATGCCGTTTGAAGGTTTGTCTCAAAATTTACACACAGTTCTAACATAAAATATAACGAAACTCATATTTTCACCACCCCGAAGGGTATTTTATTTTCAAAATAATAATAATTATAGCTATAAGTTTCATAGACTTATAATGTGGTATCCAAATATGAAGTTTCACATGTTTAACTTCATTGGTATCAACTTTCGCCACTTCGGGAGTAGATTTAATAAAAATAAAGAGACAAGTATTTTTTGTTTGTGATCATGAGTTTACATTTCAATTTTCATGCTACTAACATAAAAAAATAATCAAATTTGTAAAATCATAAAACATTTATTTCAAACCCCGGGGGTGGATATTCCAAAATGTAACATGTTGTATTTATTTACAGATTGGTATCCTAGTATGGAATCACGCAGCTTTAACTTAATTAGTATCGAAGTTACATAAAAATTTAACCCTGTAATTCAAGGTTTGAAACGAATTTACATGCCAAATATCAAATCTATGGCGCATATATAATAGTTTCCGAGATCTCGTGATGACCAAGACAGTGAGTGATATTCCCTTCTATATGTTGTATATTATAGATAAGATTACTGAGTTTCCATTTACTAATATAAATTACGACTAAGTACATAAAACTTAGTTCAAAGAAATAAGTGTATTTTTCAGAAATTTACTACATTTAGAATATAGGTAAGACGATGATTTAAAACTATAACAGAAGTATTATTATTGAAAATATTAATTTACTTGTTATTCATTATTTAATTACGTCACCTAGCATATTTCTTGTTTATTTAGGTAAATTTACAACTGCTTATTTCTCCTAGATAAACTGTATATTCTAAGTTAAATGAATAAAAACAAATAAAAATCAGAAAAAGCTATTCGACAGTACACGTAAATAGTTGGTAAAATTCCGTTAAAAATTCTCACATTTCCTCAAATTCACCCGTGTTCGTAAGGATTCATTTGAATTATAAAGTGAAAAGCGGGTGCATCGCGCACCTTGCATAAGACACCTTATACATATATGCTAATGAAGTGTGTGGTAGCTTAAGTGAGGAACAGTTACACGAGCAGCGCGCGAAAGTAACGCGGTCGGACCCGTTGACCTAAGGGCGATCATTGAGCTAACACTTCACCCCGATTCATACAGGTCAATATTCCAAAATGACAACAAAGACTATTGCTAATGGAAAAATATCAATATTACTTCCATTTAGCCCCACATAAAAGGTATATATAATACGTAAGTTTGATATCAAAAAAATCTTAACGGTGCGGCAACAATTTAATAACTTTTCAATATAACCAACCATCATTGTCTCTGAGGCATAGAGGTTATTTTATAATCAAACAGGATTCAACGAGCTGGTTAAACAAAACAAGACAGATTTCAGTAAAGCATTCGAACAGATAGAGGGAATAAGTTTAACTCTTACAACAACCCTGCGACCGTTACTCAAAACTTTGAACTGGCTTTGTTCCCAAACACGAAACTAATTTATTCGTATCTCGCCGTACCATTCCAGTGTACTAAATAATCGAAGAGCAAATTATAAATGCGTATTAACGGTCAAGTCATAGTTCAAAGATTAGGGCAGAGGGTAACCCTTTAACAGGAATCGCCGGTAAGGTGAAGAAGTTTTAAGTTAGATTGCCCCAACACGTTGCACGTTTGATTTAGATTTTATAATAAAAGCGTTCTCCCTTTTGTATTCAGAGCTATTATATTTAATTTTAAGTTAACGTTACTGTCGATTTATACCTTTCACACAAAAGAATTCAAAACCATTCAATTAAAATTAGTCACAACTGATTTGATCCATTACGCGAACATATCAATTATTTTTATTTATAGAAAATAATATGTGTATTATACGTTGTTAACATTGCTATTAATAGCTTATTTTAAAATTAAACAATAATTAATTAAATAGTATCTGTTCGAATGATGAATCAACTCTGCATGTATCTTAATGTGCATGTCACAAACAATGAAGATTATTCACAATGAAAAAAGGCTCTTGCGGCCAACATTTCACGATGGATGATGATGAACCTTCATCATGGCAAATGCTATCATCACGTTATTACATTTGTACTTCTGATCAATGGTTCTTGGTCTACGTTAGCATTGACGAAATTATTTCGATTGGAATCGAATTAACTTTTAATTAGCATAATTAAATTTTCATTGTTATTATTAATACTCGATCTACCTAGTGGAATGAATGTCAAGTATTGAGGAGAGGTCAAGTCGTATTTTCGATTCTACAATTGCTAGTATGTATCAGAACTGTGAAAACCTATGAAAATTACTTCACCGGGGTCCTTATGATTATAACAAAGACGATTATATAATAATTTCTACACAGAGTTATTATAACTGTAGTGATGAAGAGTAATAAGACACTTACTATTAATAATTGTTATAAAGATCACGTATTCACCGCACTGTAAAGCGCAAACCCTTATCGTGGATTGACGTAAAGGTCACTTATCGTAAGGTGGGTATCAGTAATCGGCACGGGCAGCAGTGACGACGCCGCCGCCGCGCCGCACCGTGGAGTACATAGCTCGAACGTCGCGTGCGGCGCCGTTAATGGATATTGATGGCTACGGCGCGACTAATTAGCCCCCTACCACCACCTTTCCACCATCCCCGTTTGCGTTTTTCCCCAGCTACGACCTACACAACACTGCCCCATGTCCGGTCATCAATCTCGACCGGCGTGGCGGTATCTTATTCGAACACTCGAAACGAATCGAGTGATCAGTGTCTCGGAGTGACATCAGCGCGTGTGTACAGATTAGATTCTGACTTGTGGGAGTGACGTCGGTGCACGTTCAAACAATATCACAATCGAATTAGAGAGCTGCTCGGTTTGGGCGGTATCAATCACCGTGGGCGGCCGCGCGACATTGGACTTCAATTAGGCGGGCGGCGCGTGTGATTGCTCTCACTTCTCGGCACGCCAAAGGGTTACTTGACCCACTTATTTAGCTCGTCGCACTGGTACCATTCAACCGGAAGCTAGGAAACGAGTTCAATATTTATTCATACACACCGCTTCATTGCACTTGTTTTTGGTTGAGCGTTTTCTTCTAACATTTCAGATCCAATTATAAAACTAGTCGCATATTTATTATTTACTTAAAAAACTTAAAATTAATAATGTTGTTTTATTTAAATTATTATCATACAGTTTAACTACCTCGTTTAGAAAATATGATTTTTTTACGAAATTATGTATAAACTAAATCAACCACCGTGACTGAAGTTCTTATTAAAATAATGATCTATAATTAAAATTGTTAATTATGTTTACGAGAGTATTAAGGTGTTCCAGGAGCTGAAGAATAGCTTATTAAAGCGATCTGTTAAGACTCACGTATTAGGCAAAACTATGTATTGGTTTGTAGACAGTATTTTCTAGTGAAATTGTTTAAAGACTCAATTCAAAACTAGGTATCGGTATATCTAGATTGTTGCTGAAATGTTAAAATGTTTATGGTTAATAGTTATTACGGTATATTTCGAGCACATTTTATACATCAACTCTGATTTGTCATTCATCGGCCCATTGTGGTCACCTTAATTAGTGGGTTTCCTAATGTATAGTACACTCTACATTACGCTAGATACTGCACAAGCCTATATAGCTCGTTCTGAATTGCACTTTTAAAAAAATCGAATTTTTTACGTTACCACTATCATGAAACATGATTTAATTCATAAGAAACCTGGTAATTTTCACCTTAAGACATCAACTAATTGAACTATGTATTAAAGAGCTTAGCTGCCCACGGGTCGTCAAGTATTCTAAGCTTAAGAGTGATAAGTTAACCACAAAGAGGCCATGCATTGAATAACTTTACACCGACCTTTGCAGAGATCTAAATATGTACATAGTAGTAATATTTATTGTAACCGCAAACGTTATTTCGTAACAAATGTATCAGGTCTTATGTGTAAATGTGAGTGATATGGTTTAGTGCAGGCTGGCTTCGTGTCGCCGCGACCGACTACAACGCTTCATGTGACAACATTATATTGCGCAAAGTTTGTGTGGAAACAGAGATTGCATTTAGCTTTGTTATGTGGACCAGTATTTTTAATAATTTATAAATATTCTTCCGAAGCGGCAAACTATTTAGACTCCGTGGTTTATTCCCTGGTGACACAGTTTCAAGTTTCTACGTTAAAAATATCTATATTTCTTTTAAATGACAATTGTAAAATTAATACTAGGCTATTTTCTAAATTCTCTCACAAGACTATCAATTCGAAATCCTTAAAAACAAGAGAAAGAGTTGATTAGTATTAGTAACATTAGTTAAAAAAAATGTAACAGATTAAATCGTATTAAAACAGGAAATTAGAAATAAAGTTATAAGTTACATCAAAATAAATGTACACAATACTTTAGTGTGAATAATGATTACTTGCAAAATCTATGTATATACATAAAATCAGTTGTCCTGACTGTCATTATCGTAAAGCCAAAACTATTGAAGTTAGAAACATGATATTTAAAACTGGGTTCTTTGTTGATGAAAAGGTCTACTAAAGACGGATTTTTGTATATTCTACCTCTAAAGGAGTAAAATTAGGGTTGAAAGTTTATTTGAAAATTTGACAATTTTATTGTAAGCACTATGCGAAACGGTATTTAGAATTTTGGTTAGAATAAAAAAAACGTATTTGGACGGTTTCGGAAAGCCAATCCCTAAATGGTAACATTTTTTAAACCCGGGTAGCTTTATGTGACCATAGTTGGTATCATAAATTCATATATTAGCACAATAGTAAAACGACAGACAAAGACGGAAATAACTATTCTCGTGCTATTATTGAAGTATGCGTTTATTACCGATAGGCATTTCAAAGTAATTCAAATTATCATATCGTCAAGCGTATGGATTATTAACTCAAAAACAGAATTTTTCAAGAAATGTGACATGAACATTTTTTATAGTCGCTTTATCTGGCATGGTAAAATATACCTGTACGCTATATACTTTTTGGAGTGGGTAGAATTAGGTTTATTAGAGAATATACATATCTGCTTTGCAGTTTTTCGTAGTGCCCGAAAGGCCCATCTGATTTCATTTCATAAAACAAACATGTTAATTTTGTTAAGTATAGGTTCTTCAACGATGTTGTCTTTCACAGCCAAACATGTGACAAACTCGTAACTATGCTGGAAAAATCCAGATGTATACGCTAAGATTTAATATTACAAATGGTAATTGTATCAAAAATCAATTAGTGTTTAAGATTGACGCAAGCCTAAAACGGTAATGGCAATATTTCACTGATTTCGTAAACCTGTCGTGTCATAACTCTTAGTCAGAGCTGCATGTCTGTTGGTAATGCACTAAATACACCTTGAGTTGCGATAGATTCAATTTATCTAGTCAGTTAGAAATCTTACTTGTGTAATATTGAAATTATTTATATTTTAAACGTAAAATATTAATGCGTGACTTCCAAAAACTATAGTTACATTTTTGATTAATTTTATCATAAAAGTTAAGATACGAAACTAGATATCACTTGAAAAGTAGACCGGACCGATTTCTTTGGTCAAATATCGGCAGTTAAAACTTAAAGAGATCAGTGTAACGAAACAGTATTTGTTTAACAACTGGATTGATATTAATCAGAGTTATATACTCTATCGAACACATCGAGGGGTGAAAGGCTATTTGGTTTAAGTGACTTTTTTGGTGATATAGTAATATTTTCTGAATCAACGTTTTTTACCGATTTTAAATATATATA
Source organism: Automeris io (assembly GCA_036320925.1). Classification (NCBI taxonomy): domain Eukaryota; kingdom Metazoa; phylum Arthropoda; class Insecta; order Lepidoptera; family Saturniidae; genus Automeris; species Automeris io. The sequence continues at coordinate 10,247,257 of JAUDJH010000002.1, forward strand.
TCACCAAAAAATGTCGCTTATATCAAATAACCTTTCACCCCTAGACATTATAATTACAGTATAATAAATAAAAATCGATTTTAACAAGACATTGCATCATTTTGGGATAATAAAAAATTTAACTCGATTAAAACAAATCAACAAGACTTTCAAGATGATGTTAACTTATTGTCTATTTAGTATGTCTCAAGACGATGTTCCTCAAACTTTAGCTTTAATAAACATTCTGCTGTGAGTCAGTATAGTTTGTGGGTAATTGATAGATCTCGACAGGGACGACATCTAATAGGTTTCTGGAAACAGCTACGACTGTTAATACATTTTGGCGTCAATAGCAGTCCCACACGGCGATTTGAGCTACTTCACTATAATAAATGAATTAATATGCGAAATATATGCGTTAATATCTGAATGATGTTATTTGGGGTCAGCGATAAAGGAGTGTTAAGGTCGGCATGATAAACTATTTCGATTATTCAACGTGTTCTAAGATTAAAGTGGAATTTTTAATAAGTTTGAATCGCGATTTCATTTTTACGATCCCAGTAATAACAGTTATTTTTTAATTACCACTCGACGGACGCGGTACCCGTGTAACACTCAATTTAATGATTCTTCAAAATGTAAAATGCATTAACTGCAACATCTTTCCTTTTACTGCATGCTAAGGTGAAATTATACATTGTACGAAATGAGACTTCCAAGCCCTAATTGAATCAACCTATAAATATTAAAAAAATTATGTGCATGTTTATTAAAACATTTAACATGATAAAACATTAATTTAATACCCGTTAATGAATTCAATAAAAATATATATCCCAAAATGATCAACCTTGATAAAAAAATAATATTTCAAATATATAAGTGTATTATTTTACTAGAGTTCAACCAAGCTTTGTTTCGTTTCAGTTTTCAAATTGAATAAATTCGATACACGAATATTACTGAGATTTTATAGTAATAACATGACTAATTACAATTTCATTATCAAGCAACGAAAAAATAATAATGCCTTTTTTATACAAAGTCGCCGCGGATCGATTTTTAACTCGTATAATTGAAAACGAATGTTAAATTAATTTACAGTTATATTACTATTGACGACTGTACCCCTCCATTGTTCTAAATTTATCATCGTATGTAATATTTAATCGCGTTATTATCGCGTACCGTTGAAATAGTATGTAGTATATCTAGAAAAGTGTACATTAGCATAACACATGCACCCTCTCATGATCTACTGTTGCCGTCACCTAATTATAATTTAAATACAAACGGACGATGTTTGCCAACTAACCCTGTGGTTGTAATCTCAATTACTAACTCGGCATATCGCAATTAAACTCATAAAAAAAAAGTTAAACGAAACGTTTCCTTAGTTACTAGTTAAATCGTTTTTTACGATTATCCGTCTTAGTTACAGTGAGTTTATTATGTTATCAGTGTTGCAAGTTGTAGCATAATTTTTTATTTGTGAAAAATGTTATGATTTAAGTTAAAATTTATCAGAAACTATTCCAAAAACTATGGATGTTTTACGTCTGTTGAAAAGTTTTAATCTGATTTGTGAATTTTACAAAAGATAACCATTTTGTAGAAGTATAAGACTTCTTAATAATGAAACGTTATTTCGAGTATCGTGAAATGCCCTAATCTTGCATTGCGATTAATTTTCGTTAATGGTAGCACGTCTAAGATGACACTTGTAACTGTTAAAAACCACAGAAAGAAGAGATCTTTCTAAATATCATTTGTTCGAAAAATGTCTACACTATGCAGTGATTATTGTAAATATTTGGAATTTCTGACTCTAACGACAGCCCCTGCACACTGATTAACATCTGTTTGGAAAGAGTCGACTGAACGAAGCGAGGTTTCTGTCTTAGGGGGTTCGGCACTTTGATCGTCTGTCTGTCTGGGGCTTATAACTTTTAAATTAAATATGATAACAATTTTAAACTAGGATATACTCTTTAGGCCTTTGATGCAAAGTCGATAATATTAATGTAATAAAAAGACAGATTTCACGGAGGCAAATACATGCAACTGTAGGTTCATTTTTTCCCCCTTTAATATTGCATGTGCCGTTGCAAAGAACTTTTTAAGCAAAACAAAACCACTATTTTTGTATTGATAATGCTTTCAGATTATCGACAATCTTATTTCAAATAGAAATGATGTAAGGAAATAATGAGAATTGTAAAAAAAACTTTTCAAGTTACTCATTGATACACTCGTATAGTTTTGACTTATTTTACGATAATTTTGTACAAAATATTATCGAGGCAAGGTTCGATTGATACTTTATTTTATTGATTTTTGCTACACACGAGGTGTTACATTTTTAAGGTAGATTCTTAAATAGTTTGATTTTAAATGCGTACATTTAACGTAAAAGTTTTTATGACCAGTGGATCAATAAATATGTTCAGACAGCAAAGTGTAATACGAGTATTAGATTGTTTTAATTCAAGCTCCTCAATTTTATAAATCCATGACATCATTTGACTGTATATGACGTCCTGTTTCATAATGAATATGTTATAATAACTCGATACATGTTAAATAATGAAACATAATTTCTTGCAGTTATCCATACTCTATTTAATAGATCATATTTTAACAATACCAAATAATTTTAATATTTAATTCTCCAACGCAGTCTTCTTTTTGATGGTGTGAAAAAATCTGCTGTTGCAGTCGATTTTAGGTGGTGCTCACTTTCCATTATGTGAACTATCAACTAGATTATGATTACGCTTTGGTATGAAAAAAAAACTACCTCGAAATATGCCATGATTTCTATTGCGGCTAGAACTAAGCTCTTCAGCTCTTTTCTTAGTGGTATCAATGGATTATGGCATGGTCTCCCAGTGAACGTGTTCTCTTTGTTCTATGATATTAGGATCATTAAACTAAGTGTGAAGAAATATTTGTGCAGGTCGGCATGATCTGGGCTACTATTGGGGGGTGGCACTGTATTCCCCATCAGTACAGTAAACTGTGCTAAGCCAAAATAAAAAAAAAACAGTTGCAAATATCAAAAATACCTATGACAAAAATATTAAGATGTTAACCGAATGACACGTTTCTTTGCGGCTTTGGAGCACTCAGCAGCCATGTGGGCACATGCAACAATGAGTTTATACAACCGGTCCCAGAACGGGACCGTTACAGATGAGTCGCCGATGGCCGACCCGTGAATATTCATGAGTCGAGATTTGACCTCGTGGTATTAGACCGCGCTCGCGGACCGTGAGACCAGAACCTAATAACAATCGACATTTGACATTTCCGTCTGGATTAGTTTATTTTACGAACTTTAAACTAAATGCTTCTACGTGCTAATATTATCATGAGACAATTTATATTTAAAATAATTTATAAGTAAAATTTTACAGGTACTTCGAAGGCAATTGTATAGGGTTTGGAATCGTAGGGAAGCAGTTTTAAAATTTATAAAACTATTCTCTTACTTAAGTGGTCTAGTGTGAACAGGTAAAAAAAGAATTTACTTTTTTTTTCACAAAAAAAAAACAAATTGGAAGTGTACTCAAAACTTTCAGACCGAAATTTAAAATATTTCCAAAACGAAAACGAGTGCACCCTAGTGTCTATGAATTGCAAGATATAATTAATTCACTTACAGGCGTTTGATGAATAAGTTCAAAATGAAATCAGATCTTATAAAACTAGTGTCTTCTACACTACTGGCGCATAAAGATTCATTAAAATTATTTTTCTAAGAATACACCCCAAATAATAAGGATAATTATTTTCAATATATATAGAATTTGGCTGCCATGTAAACTTTAAATGGAAAAAAACGTTTTGAAAATTGCTACAAATTCGGCTACCTATTTCTGTATAGGCTATGGATTTCTACCTATACTTGAAATTATGGAGGTAAAGGGGTTAACATAGGTCAAACAGCCAGGAATTACGCTGACACTGTTAATAATGCATAAATTTTGAGGCTCGAAATATGCAGAAAACAACAATAAAGAGGCCAGATCCTCAAGCAAGGCTCTCAATGCAGCTCAAAATTATACCTTTGAGTAAACGAAATGACTATTAATGCAACAGGCATAGCTAATTAATGTAACCCAATTTTTACCAAAAAAATCTTTCTTCAAAACTTTACACGTATTTTTTTGGAAACCACGTTTTGGTGATTTCGGGGAAGCACTGACTCAAAACTATTCAACCTTTTTGAATAAAACTTTCACCCTTCATTCTAGACATATAGCTATATACCTAAGCTAAAACATTCAACTTTTTATAATAAACTAAATTCTTAAAGCAATTTATCACTCAAAATATTCAATTATGATAAATTAACTCCAAAACATAAAGAAAAGGCATATAATAGGTCTGTGCATTAGAATAAAGTCTATAGAACAATTTTCTATTTAATTTTTTTAAATTCAGATGACTAAAACCCATAAAAATGTAAAAAGTTCATAACGATCGCATTTGTTTTCTTGTTTAAATATATTACGAAAAGTCTATTGATGTGTTTTCTGTCATAAGTGTAAAAAAAAAACCTTATTTCTCGTCTTGGAAACTTACACTTGAAACAATTTAACTTTTTAAAACGCAAACAAATTCTAAAAACAAATATCGTAAAACTTGTACTTGGGTCTAGTTCATTTTTCAACAAACAAAAATCTAAATGTATCTTTTTAAATAAAGTGAATGTCCTTAGCGAAGTGCTGACATAAGAAGTCGAGGTAGAACGGTACTGGGGCAAAGTCATCAATCAGGCTAGAGGCCGCGGGTCAGGCCCCGCGTCCCCCGACCACCTGTCGCGGCGCCAGCTCACACCAATTGCTAATCAGTCACTAAGTTACACCAAATCTCAGCCTGACAGGGGAACAGCTACGCGCGTCCTCGCTTCATGTAGGTAATGGTTTTACTCTAACAACAAAATAAAATATTTTTTACATATTATCTCAAAATAATGGTTCTATGAAATATCTTTAATTAGAAATTGGAAAAATACTACTTTGGTAGTACTTTATAGTATTAAGTACTTTGGTACCTAGTATTTGTTTTATAGTTAATGAGTTTTTAGGTATATCTTAAAAAGTTTCAGTTTTTAGTAATTAATTACAATTATCACGTAGCACCATGCACTTGCATGAAACTTTTTTAATCGCCAAAGCTTTTTTTATACTATACTAGCTGTCCCGGCAGACCTTGTTCTGCCCTATTTCTCTAAAACAAAGTCACATTGTTTTTTTTAATGTTAATAGCTATTGGCCTGTCGGCTGTTTTTTGAAAATTGTTTGAAGGAACCTGGCCTTAATGCTATATGTATAAAAATTGACAAATATTGACATTAATATTTATACGTCACTCAATTGTTTTGCCTTCCCGGAACCCGTCCACTGACATTTAAACTTTATGGTATGGTGTTAAAGTTCAAATTGACTTATAATGAACTTTTTGTATGAGAATACAGAAAAGTGTTATTTTTAGACAGTTGCAAGAAATTTTTAAAATTTTTCACTCCGTAATAACCTTCCTCAGACTTCATCAAACACAACAAAAAAAAATCAGCCAAATCGGTTCAGCCGTTCTCGAGTTTCGCGCTTATCAAGACATTTTGCGATTCATTTTTATATTATAGATAATACCAGATAGGCTTAAAGTCCACCTGAAGAAAAGTTTTTACTGTCGTCTATAATCAACCAAAACAAGAGAAGTGTCATCGTTGAGTTGGCGACTTAATAACAATGACGGAAACTCTAAGTAATAACTGACTTAAAGTTTATTAAAAGCAAAATAGCCAGCGTTTTTGAAATATCGGTGCAGCTTGTCATTTAAGGTGACTGTATCGGTGTTCGGCGGGCCGTGAGTCGCGGTGGTCGCTGTAAATTTCATCGCAATAGTGTATGTATGTACACGCAGACTAAAAATAAATATGGCAGCAACAACGAGCGTAATCGAGCTGTACTGCGAAAACTGCACCAGCCTGTATCGCCTTCAACAAATCCGGCAAAGCAATATCGTGATATGTGCATTAAACGACAGTTAACTTAAATAATTAATTACTTTTGATTATTATTTTCGATAGGCATACAATTATTGCATATTTGTTATATTCTGAGATACCAAAAATATTTTTATGGGGACAAGTACAAAGAAAACCGGTTGATTAACTTCTATTCGTATTGTACGTATATCCAAAGTGCATAATGTATTTTTAGATCTTAATAGAAGACTATATTTATTGAGAAGAAGGCAAGATATTTTATTGTAATAGTTGGAACGACTTCGCATTTTCTACAAAATAATTTATGAGATACCAGAACGGCTTGAAATCAGGCAGGCAGAAAAAGCAAATCTAAGCCCTCGGAAACTTTTCAATCTCTCTCATACGACACAAATGTGAATTCACAGAAATCTTTAGGGAAAGTAGGGATGTTTTGCCCGAGGCAGAAATACTTACGACGTAGTACTTAAATAGCTACCAAACAAAGTTTGATCGAATTTAAATTCAAACTGCACGTCGGTTTTAAGTTCGTAAGTAAAAATGACATAAATTTTAACTTTACAATACAATACAATTTAGTTATACTAAAAGTAAAAAATCGGATGTTTTTATTCGTAAAGGTATATACCCTAAATATAACATTAAAAACTGTACATTAAATCGTAGGAAGAAGTATGACAAGCTAGAACAAACTCAATTGAAGAGAGAAACGTTACAATGATGTTCGTGGGCTTCATCTCAGCCAGATCACGTTCGTGGAACAAAAGGAGAGCGCAGCGAGCCGTCAGAGGCAAAACGACCTGAAAAACTCACGTTCAAATGGAGCTTTTCATACTTAACAAACTCTATGCACTTATGGTGCTCACTAACGACAGCGCCTCGGAGCGTGGGCAATGGGCATCCTTATTGAACGACCATCTTTATAATTATTTAGTTATAAAACTATTAATATATTGTACTATATTTAATGTGAAACGTCACCATTACAAAGTGAATGACGTTTTATTTCTTAGAATTATTAACATATTTAAAACAGTAAATAATTGGCGTCGATGCAAATTAGATTAATTATAATGTATTCAATATGCTAATTGCTATTTGACAGCTCCTTAGAATGTAACTGTTTTGTATTTCGTACCAATGGTCAATATTGAAATTGCTAATAAAGGTAATATTAATTATGTAAAAACATTTAATTGATTTAATAATTACCTAGTCTGCTTATAAAACATATAGCTTTACTACGGCGCAGCGGTTAATACAACTACAATAAACACAATATACACTTTTATACAAGTTTTTTGCCAATAAATCAATATAGTTTTAATTTATTTATTTCTAACACATATCCGAAGTAATTTATTAATGGTAACTTCGTGTTTGAATATATTAAAACGACGCGGGTTCCATCATAGCCATAAACGATTGTAAATATGTTCATTATAAAATATTTCTATTCAGTAGATAGTGTAGATGGGAAAGTTATCAGATATTAAACTATTGAATAGTGTCCAACCGAAGTTTCAGCCCCTGCTTCGGCTTAAGCTTTTTTAAAAGGTGTGAGGTTATTCTAATAATCTTTAGACATTGTTTATGTATAAAACGTCAGTAACATAGGCTTTACATTTCAAAGTTTTACAATTATTATATTATTCACTTTTTGTCAATATTGAACGGATTTATTTAGGATTTAAAGCCTTTACCATTGGCCGAAGGTTGTGGCAATGGCCGATTAATCTACTTCGGTTTCAACCGGCTATCGACCAATCACTACTGGATACGTATTAAAAGAAATTTTACAATCACAAACAAATCAATCAATTTTAGTTTGAAGCTTGATAGAAACCTAAGGCTATAAGCTAAAACGTTGGTGCATTTAAAAGTTTTATCTTATGTAGTTTTTATGACCGAAGGTCGAAGCCGAATCTTTTGGTAGAATATTACTATTAAATAAGGAATCGTAAAGGACCAGCTCTGTATTTCATATATCCAAATATTTTATATTAACAGTCTATTATAAAATTCTTAACAGGCACAGTGTACGATGTTTTAAAATCTTAAATTTATAATTGGGTAGTTATTATATGTAACTGCTGTTATAAAAAATGATAATTCTAATGCCTTCTGATGCTAATAATATATATTTGCAGCATTATACTCAAATTGGCTGTAGTTTCAATGTTTAAAATTTGTAAACGACAAGGCAACAATCAGAGCAAAAAGAATGTCAAAGACGCCAGTTGTGAATGTGCAATGTGACAACTTTGTTCAGCATTAAGAAGACATTAGGGGTGGGGTTACTACCAAGGCAGAGGGCACATTATTTCAAAATTTATCACGAGGCTGATAGTGTAAAAGTGAGCATAATTCTAGTTCATTTTAAAAAAGAGTATATATATATATATATATATTTAATAGTTTTAGGCATAATGCTATAAACCTTACTATGATTAGGAAAGTGTTGGTAAAAATATTACTTTTGAAGTCACTGATAATAATATTTACGAATTAATTTTAATTATTTTCATTGATCTCCTTGATTGAAGCCTTGCTTGCGCTTGTACTATGGGTATAAAGATATACATAATTATATACACATACATGACTCGCGACGAACTAATATGCTTGCCGAAAAAGTTTACTAGTACCAGAACTTGAACCAAGGCCCTGCAGCGTGTTCTTACAGGTCATTACAAACTGCGCTATCAGGTCGTTAAAGGTGTAATAATTACAATCTGAAAACCGAAAAGTGCGCTTAGCGGACCTTTAAATTTGAGCTATTGTGGGGGGAACCAGTAAGTGCGATTGCCAAGCGGCCACAGCGGATAATTTGGCGGAAACCTATCGACACCGAGGCCCAAAAACCATGCATTTAAGGCAAATCAATCGATAAGTGGTCGGACGCGCACGTGTGCTCAGTTGTTTATGTGCTGTAAAACCGCAAAGTTTTGCGTTACTGCCAAATGTGGTGTAGGTACTCGGCGTGAAGTGCCTTTTAGGGCATCCCATGAGAGGAGTTAGCATTTCGTTAGTGGACGAATGGGGCACAGCTCACGTGGTGTCATTATCGTTACAGTTCAGCAGTCGCCAATTTGAACGGGTGTGTAACGAGCACCGCGTCCGACGCTGTCTCACGACTTACTTAATTGATCTCTCCCACAACTCGACTTCTTTAGATGAATTCGCCAACCGCAATTCAGTTGATATTCCGAACGATTAACTTTTGTAAAAGAATCTTCATGCAGACTCAGAAATACTACATACATATATATCTACTCAAACCTTGTACGGACATTTCAAAATTTCATCGTACATAATGAAGCTTAGACAGTGAATATAATTTATCAAAATAAGTTACTACTTTATCAACAAAAATTAGACAAATCGAAAATAATGTCTAAAATTAAAACTTTTATATTGTTATTATTTATCATAACGCAGTGTTTCTTTTGAGATAAGTGGACGTTATAGGTGTTCTGTTATTAACTTCTTTTTGTCTTTGCTAACCGCTTTCGTCTCCTTAACATTATCTACACGCATTTGCATCGAATCCATGCATTTTGGGCTTTGCTCCTGATTATATCACTTATTATTTTTCTGGTAATAAATTTGATAATGGCAATTAATATTCTCTTTGTAAAACTATTTTCCGAAACAAGACAATACAATTTATCACGAAGTTTCCAGAGGTAGGTGACCTCTGATGGCGGGTACCGAGGCGTGCCTGCTCCGGTCCCATAAATATTTTACGGTGCACTCCTTCATACTATCATTATTAGATTGTCGCGATGCTGTTGCCACACATAGCACAGTTACATAGTATTATGTGGTCAATAATGGATCAGCATATATTTATTCTGCATATAATATCATTTAATATAGACATAGATTCATATCACCAGTCTTAGTGTTAATAATGTGATGCAGCAAAGTAGATAATTTAACTACAACTAAAAACAGGACGAATAATTCCTCTACTTACTTCATCGGAATGTCTTCATACATCATAAAAAAGCAATAGACTAGTTATCGAATTGATTACATTTTTTAATGACTCGGCAAACTGACTAAGCCGCACCCGACGGCTAGCACAGCGTAGTCCTAGGTCGGTGGCTATGCTAAGAAGTAATATAGCATGCCAATAGTAAGTACTATAATATAAGTTAGTTTTAATATGTTACAATGAAAGGCCTGTATGTAAATATATTACAGATAATTGGAAGTGTATTGGCTGATCCTGTAACGTAATAAGTCACAAAACAAAGCACTATTTATGGGCTTTGTATTCATATTTACGTTGTGATCGCAATCCATTCGAACATATGTACCTCTATCACTTCATTGCTCCTAGCTTGCTACCACCCAGAGTTAAGGTATAGTATAATCTAAAGACGTGAGTAGTTTCATTTTCCAAAAATCTTTTCGTTAAATATTAAGGTTGCATACGTGGAGTAGATAATTTACGATATATTTAAATTAAACTTATTATTTTCCGAAAATAGTATTGTTTTTGTATTTTAATTATTAAAATTTAGAGTGATAAAATATTGATTGATATAGAATATGCCAATTAATTTGAATCATAAATAGCTTTTCCTTGTATAATATACGTAAATGATATAAAACCTTATAGAATATTTAATGTAGCTCGCGAATGCGCATGTATCTACCGATACACGCCTGTAGATAGGAAGAACATTTCCGCAACTAAGATATGTACTAACTGATTAGATGGCGTATATTCGGTGTAGTGTAATCGGGCGGTGGCGGGAATAGGGATGTACCTGATGTACAAGATGTCGGGATGGGGAAGTGGTAAGGTCGCGTTACTACGTTTGAAAGTGAAACGCGAAGCGCCAGGAGAGCAACAAATTAAGTCCCCGCGGGGAGCACGCCCCGTTCACGGCCCGGACGCCCATGATGTCGCGCCGAATGGAAAACTTGAATATTTCCAACGAATTACGTAACCCAAATTCGCTGAATAAAAGTTGGCATACGTGCCCCGACAACGGGCAAAGTATTATTGAAGTTCCTTTTACATTCTAATTAGGAGTTTAGAATCGTTTAATCGTCGAGTATGTCGCCTTCGAGACTACATTTCATGTAGAAACTTCGCATTCGAAATATTCGTCATAAATTCGTGTTGGAAGAAATTATATTTAATGAGTTAAGGCTTCAATTTAAATTTTTAAATATAAGTACATTTTTACATTATTACTGGAATGCTTTATTTGCGTGATGAAAACAATTTAGAACATAGCAAAAAAATGTAAATATATTGAACATGATGACGTCCATATCTTATAATCACAATGATTATGGCAAAGTAACCAAATAATGTTATAATATGTATACTATAACTATACATATAATGAATTAAATAATAATTATTATTTATATATTAATTCAATAGTCAGTAATTAACCCCGTTCATTTTAAATTGATATTACTATATTTATTATAAAGTATAAGACAAGCGCAAAGTGTATATACTGCTAATTTATCTCTGCTCACCCCGAAAGGAATATAGCGCGTTTGTATATTTATTTCAAACCACTAACAGGTGAAACAAACTTTTGATATTGTATAGTTACATTCGTAACGTATGGTGCTGAGACATTTTTGGGTCTTGTAATGTTTAGCTACTTTTGCCATATTAATGTTTCGGTATTTTGATGTTTTACTATGTTCAGTTAGACTTGGGTGCTTGCTAATCATGTTTAGCGACTTATGCACGCTACGGTGTATATAAGGTTTGGAAATCTATACCTGTTCCGCAATTTTTTAAGCCGATTGTACATTTTCTAAATGCACATATATACATATAAATAAAATAACATAAACAGAGCTGAACGGATTTCATGGAATAGATCAGATGAACTATATAACTGCTAACCCTTGAGTTTTATAATAAAAATTGTATAGGTTATGTGTTTTAGTATTAAACAATAAGTTGTTTTGCCTTAACACCATTAGATAATTGTGTTGTCCATTTTTATTTTGCAGAACATTGCTTATACTTACAATAAATAATTTAGATATGAATAAGAATACAATATTTCATGTGAAAGACGATATCGTTTTATTGCTTAATATACTCATATTTCATACTATATTATTCGAAAATGATATAGGCGTTTCATGAGAGAAATAAAACTCTTACCGCAACATAAAGTTTATCACATGAAGTCATAAATATTTTGTACCAATATAACTTCCCCTGGCAAAGGTGTGGCAGAAACGCGTGTAACGGAATGAGAACTTTAAACTTTATTGCAGCCAAATATTTTTATTTCTTTTTAATACCTGTACTTGTTACATTTCAAAGTAATCCGCCATTATATGTAGTCAATTACTTGACCTAGTATGATCACATGAATAGACTTACTTGTAATTTAAAAAACAATAAATTGAGTTAAGTAATCATCAGCAAACGTGATGTAAATATGATTGAATAGCACTTTTATTAAAAGCGAAATCGTAGAATGAAAGAAAAAATTTAAAACTAGCGCAATTAGATGAATGGACGATACAATTAATGATGAGCCCATAAAAAGCAGGAAGAAATTTCCCAACAGCTAAACTTAAGCGAAAATATAAAATTAAATGGGTAGAACGCGTTTTTACTAGTTTATCGAGCGTTTTACATCGGGCAGACGTGTAATGGGCTCAGAGGCGCCGCGCGAGCTGCCTGTCTGTCTCGACGGCCAGACTGTATGCAATCCACACTTAGGACCTTATTAATTTCCGATCGATAAGCTTGTAGAAATGAATGTAGAATGAATGATATCTTGTTGATTTAAAAAAGATAACAAATTAGAGTGCACCTAGTGCGTAGAAGTGAAGTTAACCGAGAACAAAAAGGCCGGTATTGCGATTACTTAGAAAACAGAGTGGTCGGCGCGGCGCGGTCGACTGGTCCCTGGTCCCACTTTTAATGTGGATTTATCGACTCAAATTAATCGTGTAAGTAGAGGAGTGGCTGAAGGAAATTTGCGTGAAATGCGATTAAGGTCCTCTATTTACTGGAAAAGTATTCATGATTACATTAATTTAGCTTCCCATTACAACGCAATGTAACGATGTACGTTATAGAATAGGTGTAAGAAGTAAAAGATGAGTAATTGGAAATATATTACAAAAAGTGAGATTAATAAAGATATAAGAAGACCCCCAAGGGGTTACTTAAATCTCCGGGTAAGATCGTGTAAGGTGGAGCCCTTAGATTAGATTAGATTAGATGTTCCCAGTACCTGTTACCGCACCCTTCTAGCTGTCAGTCGGCGCAGTTAGGTTGTTCGCGCCTTGCTGCATGAGCTGTGTGGCAGGCAGCCTTGATGAACAGGTAGCAGATGTTCCATATGAGTGGGCAAGAGACTTTGTTGCTAAGTAGCTTATTAAGGCTGATAACTTCGCAGCCCAAAGGGGGAGACCTCAGTTATTCCTTAGGTCAAAGGTGGGACCCAATCATTTGGTTTTCTTTGCTTTATGTTTTACTTATATTAAATAAGTTGTTCACTGCTACATAATTAATTCAAAATGAATAGCTGTAACTTGTTTTTTTATCTTAAATAACTGGTGCGTCAGTGTTGCGGCGCGTGATATGACAAACAGCCACAAATGTAACTTACTCATAGACTAACAAAATTATTTTTTATATAATTTCATCAGTCTAATTAGTCGATAGTAACTAGAATTAATTTACTTCATTATTTTGACTGGTTGTAGTAATGATTTCACGATACACGCAGGGCATATTTACTCTGAACCTTAGCGAATGAGTAAGATAAACGCACAATAATAAAGTATACTTCCAAGTACGCAAAATGTAAGGACTAACATTGTATGTCCAATGTAACTATTCTAAACAACCACACCGTAGAATATTATATTTTTTTACAAGTTTTTGAATAGGGTTTTGAAGGAATGTTCCCCTTCGTGAGACCCGTGTGATTCCGACCCGCTTACAGTCCTCATATCATTCTCTGACTGCATAATATATTTCAGTGAATGCACCGCAGTTTGATCCTTTTCTAGACAAACTATATACTAAAGTACCTCAAGTGACAGTTCTTCTGGTGTTACCTCCACTTTCAGTCAAATAAGCACACCAAAAGTAAGAAACTTTAAAGTCAGACCATGAATTGATAAAGTTTTCCTTGTGATGATATGATCTCTTTTCTGACAATAGAATATCGCGAATAAAAATTAATTATTATAATGAAAAACATGTAAATATAAAGCCTATCTTTTAAACCTTTCAATAAGAAATAAGATTCATTAAGAAAATGTATTAAGTACAATTACTGTAATATATCGATCATATCAAACAGTTTGTAACGGTAAAAAAATCTTTAATTAGGAGATTTCAGACATTCATATTATTGGCTTGAAAATATGGCATTACTGGTATAAATATTTCGAATAACATAGAATTTAAAATATGTGCTAGAAAAACATGTGTCGATTGTTAAACGTGTTAAAAACGAATAATATAATATAGTGTGAAAACATAATGAATATGCATCAATAAAGACAGGAATATACATTTAAGTAGAAAATAGTATGCAAATAGTGACAGAGATCCACAATAAATTTGTTACTTTACGTGAATAGCAAACTGTGACAGATGACAATTAATAATGCAAATTTTTTTGTATTATGTTTCACTAAATAGGTTGACGATAATAAAAAAAAATTAAAAAGGTTTTGTAAATGGAAAGCATTTGTGTCTTATACTAAAATTTATTCCTAATTATAGATTATTTTTATTACAACAGCTGAATACTGTTTCCCCTAAAAGAGGTTGACAATTTTGAAGTAAACAAAACTAAATACTAAACTAAGTAAATTGATACTCTAATTAAACAATGTAGGTATAAGACTTATTATATTATTAGACGTAGGTATATTAACAATATATATATGGTTGTTTCTTGTAATTAATAAATAAAACGTAGAAAAATGTAGATTATATGTCCTATAAATAGGTATAAATAGGAAAAATACTTTAAAATAAAATATTTTTTGCACTCTGATAGACAATAACTAACATCGTATAATCGTACATAATACAACAAAAAATATCACTTAGCATTTCAAGTTAAATTTATGAACGTGACATAAAATACGAATTTGCTCTACATTTTTGTGGAAGTAAATCAATTTCTAAATCTACCTGTAGGTACAGGTAGCCTGAATATTTTAATTAATATAATTTATAGCAACGACAAGTCGGAATTAGTTCCAATACTACGTGCCATCTCAAATTATGTACCTACCATGATATTATGAAAAAGCAAACATAGTACGTATAAGAAACTATTGCTTGTATAAAAACAATACTATTAACGAATTAATATTTTACAGAATTCAGTTAGTATCAGACTAAAAATAAAATAGAACAAAAATATATTAAAAGATTCTTCTAAGATATTTTAATATGCAACAAAAATAACTTCTAACAATGGCACAGTTATATATGAAAAAACAATAAATTTATTTGACATTTGGGGTTGGTTATGGTTTTGAACACAAATATATATTACAAAATCTTGATAAATGGATTTATAGTCTCCATGTTACGACAAATTTTATAAATTCAGTTCAATAAAAATAGAGACATTCGGTCATCTTTCTGTGGTAGTACTCATCCTATATTAGAGAGGTAAAGTGAAATGGTATTCATTCGTAACGTTTTAAAACAGCGTTATAACGAAAAGTACGAAGCTCTCTTTTTCCTTTGGAGTTCTAGAACTCTAAAATTATACTATTTTAGTATAATCTGGAGTCGTATGGTACTTTAGGCAACACTTAAAGAAAATTGTATTAGATAAATTTCGTATCAGTAAATCCTTGAAAATTATTATAATAATATACCATCACACTATATTCCTTACGAAGTGAGCAGAAATACATAAATGTCTATATCCATTTTGCGCTTATTTGTCATGACCACCGTGACCAGTAGCGGAGCTGATCGCCCTTTCAAGGCACTTACTTACACATGCCATTTCTGTTTGATGCTATCCTTGAAAATGTTCGTTAAAAACGTTTCTATGTTTGAGATGAGATTTGGAAAATGTTAAAATTCTATACGGGACAGATTTTCTGGAAAATCGTGTAATATAACTATTGTATATACCATGAAAGCAATTATTGTAAATATTTTGAATTTCTAAGCCCAGCGTTAACATGTATATGTTAATTAAAATCTATACAGATATATCCTTTATAGTTCTATGTTTATTATTTTTATAATTTAAATATAAAATGCCACTGAAATTATATATAAAAGCAACGACTTTCAATTTAAAGCCGTTTGAAATATACCTCAACATACTGCTTTCTGAGAAAAATCATCAGATTATATTCAGACTTATAAATATATCCTTTCGTATTTGCACATCGAAAATAGTTTTAATAGATACTCCGTAACATTTATCTATTTATCATATATAAAATGATGTGTAAAGTCCGTTCTTGTAGTACCAAAAAATTAATGAAAATATCATTTATCAAAATTCTTTGCGAAATATTGAGAGAATTCGAGGTATTTGCTAATCAAACGTTACGAAAGATAAGCGGGTAAGATACTGGTATTTTGCCAAGAGAGTAATCATGAAAACTATGACTGTGAGACACAACACGATATTAAAATGGGAAATAAATTTTCAACTCGAGGGAATAAATATTACAAAGTTGCGCATCAATAGAATATGAAACTAATTGGGTATTTGTGATTTCAAACTAATGCATTAATTACATTGAAAAAAATGTATACTTACTTTTAAAACAGCTTTCTTACAATGATATATGACTCCGAGATAAAACCTGAAATGAAGAACAAACTATTACATTTTTTATAAGATGATACGAATTTATCTTATGTAGTAGAAGACTTTTTTTATAGAGTAATTCTAGTACACAGGCAACACTAACAATCAATATACAACGATAGTCTAATAAAGAATAATATAATTTTTATTAGTTAATTTTATTGGATTGAATGTACGTGTATTTTAATCAAAATTTAATGTTAACTATGTTTGAACAAATATATAGCTAAATCCTTAAGGTAAATCATTATCAAGTAAATATATAATTGCGAAACACTTCTATGGTATAAAATGGGTAGTCCATTATGATAATTATTAGTTATTGTAAAGCACCAGGCATTTCTATTTAATACATTGTTTTTCATTATAAATTTTAACTAAGCATTTTTCATAATGGGCTTCTGATGACTACAATAATATAATTACAACATAAATAAAAAAGGTAGGAAATTTATAAAACTTTCCGTTTATTTAGAAAACAACATGTTTAATTTAAAAAAAGTCATAATTATAAATGTTGTCTCTATTAAAACGAAATTGCTAAAAAGGGGATATTCCATTATTGGCTGTTTAAACTATATAAGTGCGTGATCTTGATGAATAATTTTTTTCTCACTGGACATTCATCATTCCTTTCTGTATTATACATTTAAAATTAATTGTTTTGAAAAGCGCAACTACTAGTTCTTTTCCTGCTCTTCTCGGTAGATTCTGCTTTCTGTACCGATAACAAATTATTTTTAATTTTTTAGGGCGATTTAAAATTATTTGGAAGTAGGCTAGAAAGGAAGGTAAGTAAGGTACGTAGGTAGGAAGTAGTGCTTGGAAGTTGGATGGATTTGAATAAAAATATATTTCATTTCATATTATATACACACTAGTGCTAACAAATTTCACCACCCTGGCTATTTGTTTAGAACAACCCTGTTAAGTGTAGGGCTCAAAAGCAAGACATTAAGGCACTGATTTTTTTTTTAAACTAGCTCGACATAGTGACTACAAAGTATCTGATGGTAAGTACAGTATAGTCCAAAAACGAAAGCGACTAACAAAGGATGAAAATCGATTGATAGTCTACATCGTCATGTCGGCCCACATATACCACGACTAAAGGTCTCTAGGTATATGAGCTACTGGATATACACAAGCTGATCCCGAACCACGACAAGTCGAAACTGGTAACTATCACGGGCTTTACACCCATGTACTGTGGTCGCGATCCCGACGAGCACCGACACCCTACCACCTCGCTGCTGCTCGTTTAGCACCACCCAGGAGTCACGTGTAGGGAAACTAGGGTAAAGCCTACGGACGCGAGCAGCTTCGACTCCCCTGTATTTATAAAGATTTATCGCCAGAAAAATATTGCAGTTGAAGTCGATTTAACAGGGCGACAAAAAATTTGTTGTGATACGATATACGGACTAACCAAGAAAGTGAGCACCCTATCTACTTACGGAAATAAAAGCCGCCATGATACAGGCGGCTATGCTAGAGGCCTTCGGCGCGCGCTCAGGTAAACATTGCTATTTGCATTACGCACCCCGGCCCTTTGCTAGGATTTGTGACATCCGCCTATAAGCTCGCCAAGCTCTCTCCCTTACTGACGACGTCTCTAATTATTGTTGAATTCATTATGAAACCTGCGACATGTACAAGATTGGATTTTGTGCAAATATCTTTACAAGACACATTACGTTCCGGGCGTGTATGGGAGTCACTTTATTGCCGCATGTTACAGTGCTAATTTCCTTATGCTCATACTATATCTTCGGTTGAAAATATCTTAGCGAAATACAAGTATTATTTAAGTAAAATCAAACTTAAGTCACAGAATCAGTTACGTAAGAGCAAAGAATTTAAAATTCAGGCATATTTATAAAACGTTATTTCCCAGCTGTCTGCGGTAACTACGGCTTGCCTTTCTAAGAGAATGTGCGAAATGACGTGCGGTCGCTGAATTCAAAAGCTTTAGCCAGTTCCATGAAGGCACGATATGACGGATGCCGTGACGCAATGACCTCTGACTTAAATGTTTATGGCCATTAGTTCTCTTAACTTCTTACTTACGAATGTAACTGCGGCATATGCATAGATTTATGAAAAGCGGCAATGTGAAATTATATTATTTCATTAACATATGCTCTGAATGCATACGGTATCCTGAAGCGGTAAAAACAATGGTTTTTATTAAAGTTTGATTATATATGTTTTAATTGATATAACCGATTGACATAGGATTATTTGTACAATAAAATAATTTTATTTTTACTAGGAGTTTCAAACAGCTATTACAAAGTAAGTACTTAGTAGGTACGGCCATGTTATATATAGCTATAATCTCGTAAAAGATCCCAAAGACTGTTAACAAGATTACCCAACATTCAAGTAAGTACATGTATTAGCATAAATGGGGAACAAAAAAAAACTTAAAATAAGAATTTTATTAGTAAAGTTGTATAACATGCCTTAAAAACTCAATCGAAGTGCGCGGCACGTCGTACGTAAAACTCAACGAAAGTATGACTATGACAAAAGCACGTGCACACCAGAACCTACCAAACTTCCCGAAGGACACCGGCACGTTATTTAGGGGCGTTTCTGAAAGGTAAGGTGTGTCGTCTCGGGCCCAAGGGAATTCACTACGCTTTAAAGCTGGTAATTTGATGTGAGTCTTTCGAGATTTTTCCATCTCCTCGGGTCGTTCGGGGAGCAGGCGGATTAGGCCACGCACGGCATGGGCGAGGGCGGCGACGCGCCAGATTAATGTCGCGAGCTTTGCGCCAAATTTAAAATGTCACGTTCCATTTTTCCAGACACACGACAACAGGGCCCATCAGCTAAACGAATATTTAATACTTTAATTGTTATGTATTTCTTAAATGATTGAAAGTAGTATTGATAATTACTTCATGAAATAATTATGCGTTTGTGGTGCCAACCACATAGGAGTATAATAAGAACGACATTAACTTGAATAATTCTGATGTTCCTGAAGAAAAGAGGAGGTTTTTGCAGATATTATATTAGTGGCTATATGTATCGTCTTCGAGATAATATGAAAAAAAAAAAAGAAATGACCGAGGTCTTCGTTCGATATATTATTATGAGCGCAGAACATACACACGGTTACACATAATCAGAAACAAAGTCAACATAGAAACAGGGCGGTGGAAAAAAAAGGCAAAGTCGTAAAACTGGCGCCCACCAATTGCCAAATAAGGCCGGCGCGGCACCGGCGAGCCGCACTGAGCCGTCCTTGACTCCCGTCCAAATGACATAAGTTGGCCCATGGGCGCGGGGTCTTGACTAATCGATAAACAAGACAGAATGGATGAAGATCGGACTCGTTGAATCGCCGCACCCACGCTATGCTATTAATTTATCTGCCAATTTGGTCATGATCCATAAAAATGTCGTATCTAACATAAAATCTTTGTACCGGCAAGGTCTCTTATAATTATTATAATAATTCAAATAATTATTTTTCTGTTTGCAAAAAATACCTCAACATATTGTTACAAGGTATTGTCTAAGCATTAAAGACGCTAAGACGTTCTTAAATTATAAACGCATAACTCAGTTTATGTGAAGTAAAAGAATAAGGGACGGATATTAGTCTAAAAGTTTTCCAATTTTCATGTTACGCTAAGAGTCAACATTCACAAAGAACCTTAATTTAAATAATTTCACGTTATAGTATATGGGAGTGCGTGTCCGTAGCAGCCATAAAATGTGCGTGCCGGTGAAAATTGATGCGTTGGGATATGGTGTAAATTTTGGGCTTATTATCGCAGCCTTGAATTTTGATAGTCGTAATGGACTCAGCTTGGCCCACTTCACACGTTTACTAGCTTTTATTAAATACCGGTAAGCACAGTATTAAAAGTTTGTGAACGTCATTCTTTGAATCTTTTCTGTACTTCTTAGATATATCTACAGTATTTGTTTCATTGTTACAGTGCGGTTAACATACGGAACAACTGCTTTCTACCTGTACATTTTATTTTCTTTACACCTGATTCTTGTTCGATGACTCTTAAATATATTTGATTATTTTTTACCTCTTAAAGATTTATTAATAGCTCTAAAATCAGGGCCTTAAAAATACACTAATAAAGCCTTCTATATGCGTTTCTCTAAAGAGTCTATATAACAGAAATCGATTCACACTAGGCTCGAAGACTTATTTTGTATGACGATGAAAAAACTAATGTAGAATGGAAATGTCATTTTCTTAGCAGTGTGCAAGCAATTCTTGCCTTTATTGGGATGGTATAAAAATTAAACAATCATATATCCTGAATTATTTGTAATGTCTTCCGTTATAAATCAGGAACAAAGGGAAGGGAGGCAACAATTATTATAAATCAAAAGTTTCATGAAAACCAACATCACTTATAGGGAGGCACAAATGACAGATCGACATAAATACATATTTGTTTTCCGGTTCAATGATAGGAACTTTGAATATTCTGTTAAGGCATTTGTATAAGTTATTTATGCTTTCTGGTATAATTTTTGACATTTTTGGATGAAAATAAAATGATGCTAATACGCAGTTAATAATACGATAGGGTTGTATTGTTCTTGAATGAGCAACCTAATTTTCAAGCCAGTTATCGACTGCGAATTCTAACGTAAGCCTCGTACCATGCCATTTATCTCAAAACGTCGAAAACTTATATGTATTTCCTAACATAATACAGGGGTAAATATATGTTGTACAGTGAAGTTGTGATCGATTATTGGTTAAAGTTCACGTCGATGACAGGCTTAGCGTGTCGTGCGACTGTTGGTGGTGTCAAGTTCATTGGCAATAAATAGCCCACGTGTTCGCCCCCGTGGTTATAATGAGGTGACTGACTTCAAGTACATTGTAATTACTGCATAAAGAAGGACTAAAACGTAAATTCACATAATAGTTCTGTAGACTCCACTCTTCACTCGTTCACTCTTAGTAGAGTGGTTCTGATATCATTATGATGCATCACTTTTGATAATGTTAACCTCGTTCTTATAGTAAAGTATAAAGCAAAAATATTTAAAATAATATTATGATTTTATAGAAATACCTACACAGGTATCCTATAACTTGGTAGGGAACAACAAGTCATTATTACCAATAGCTTTATACTGCCTTAATAGGAACCGTACATTTTTGATTGTAACTGTGTATATGTGTTGTATAAATGAATTATTGTACCAAGCCACTGGCAACCCGATAAAAAAAAAATCAATACATTACTACTAAAATGATTTATCCTAAAGATACTAAAAAACTGTTTAGCGGAAAAACAATAACAGTATATTGGTGTAAACTACATAATTTTGATTATATAATATGTTATTTCCGTTTATTTTTCTTAAGACGATAACATATGTATTCGCTATTATTATGCTTAGCGGTAAAACAAACATGAAATTTCTAAATTTCATTTTAATTACTAGAAACGTTTGGCCACGTTGGTATATGTAGTGTTTAGATTAAGACAATCTTGCTAGGTCAATGTGATCACTACATATGCATATCATTATTGTTGACATAAAATATAGCTACCCAAATTGTACGGATTAGGAAAGAAAAAGCATATTATAGTTACAATAGTTTAAAAACCATTTAATAAGTTCACCAATTAAAAAGAGTTAGAAATTATATACTTCAATAATAGAATAGAGTGATAAAACTATTTAGTGTCTAATATAATAAATTCGTGTTCAAAATCGTATTACCCTTATTTTAAGGCAATAATAATCAAAAACAAATCGTGTGTATACAATACATTTCTTTATTGTACAATTAACTGTCTCTCGAAAAGTGTAGTTATTGGAAGTTTGAACCTATTAATGATTAATCAATCAATGATCGAACAAAGAGCATTATCGAGAAGATCGTTAAACGTCCACTTCATCGCTGGTGAGTAAACACTGAACTCGAAGGCGTAATCCGTAGGGCGGCACTTAGCCCGCGCCACAAGCTCAGCGCTCTAATTGCGCGCCAACTAATCTGTTTGGGTGGCAAACGCATCCACATTACCATTTCTCCGTGTAGTATGATGCATCTACTGCTAAAAATGTTACAAACTAACGGAGCGCATACCTACAAAACATAAAAATTATGCGTACACTTACATAAACTATGAGGGAAATATAATAATATTCATTTTTATCACGAAATTAAGACGGTCTTAGATAAAGGAATCATTTAAGTCAACTTTAGATTTTTAAATTTTAGTTTACCGAATCGTGCTTATTTAGTTTGTTTTATATATATAGTTGGTATCATATTCGCAATTTAAACTCGACTGCTAACATTTGCCCTTTGATTTTAGGAGTTAGATATGCTTTAATATAAAAAAAATCATTAACAGCATAATATTCTGCGTCCATGACGCGGTCATTACACTCATGACATCACCATAACACACCTTGAAGAAAAATCATTGTGTGCTGCATTGTGAATCAGAATATAAATAAAAAAAGCTAAACGCAAATACAAAAAACTTAAAAAACACTCTATGAATATTCCAGTACGAAAACAAATGAAATACGTATGTTTTATAATATGCGAGCTGCCGGAACTAACAAACATCATTAATATATATAATAAATAATAAAAAAAGGACTTGTTCAAAGTATATAATTTAAAGTAAAATGGAGTTAATTTAAAATGGTGATTTATTGTTTGTTTTATATTTAAAAAAACTTTATGGTGACATGACACAACTAAACTCTTTATTTAGGACTTTGATATTAGTCGGAGCTTAAATGTTTGTTGCATTAAAAATCTTGATTTTTATCATACTTTTTTCATTATGAAGAGGTTTATTCTTGACCTCAATGTCACCTGATGAAAAGTAACGATGAGGCCGCTGTTGGAACGCGCTCCGTCAATTAGTAACAACAAATAACAAGTATTATTAAAATTCTAACGAAGCAAATGCGAGTTCAATAATCATGTTATTAGTTGTACTAAGGAAACGCAAATTGTCTGGAGCCTATTTAGGCAAGCACTCAATATTCTTCTGACACACCCTGTCTCCAATATTTTACCGTCCCATTGTGTGCAACGTGGCGTATCGTCTGACAATGTTTGTGTAAATATTTATTGATAGATTTATTTCTAATGTTGCACAGCCCACCGACGCGACGCAACAACAAAATTACACGCTGAGTAATCGGTGAGTCTGTTGCTACTCGTCTCGCTCGATGACTCCGTTTATCGTATATTTTTTGTTCCTGTCCAAGTCACTGATTCTCTATTTAGCTTCCTTTGTAATTTGTACATGTTAAACCGCACCAAACTGATCCTTTATAAGGAGACAATAGATTTAAAAGCAACATTTTCCTATACGTAATTTGTTAACGTTTTCACAACTCAATAAATATAGAAAGTACCTTGAAGTTTTTTGTATTTAATTAAACGAATCAATAAAAACTATACGTGAGATAGTAAGTGACCACGGAAACAGTAGAAAATGCGTGATACTACAACACACAGTATTTGCTTCTATGTTGTATGTTATGTTGTGTACCAAATAAAAGCTGTTTCTTTCTTTCTGATACTGGATTCCAAATAAATGCTTTTTCTTTCTTTACTACTTTGATACTGGATTAAATTTATTTAATTCTTTTTAATATCAAAACCACGTCGCGCGCTCTAGAGATGAAAATTAAGGCCTCAACAAATATATTGTCACTGTGATATTTATTTCATTGCAGATACAATGAACGATCAAAAATACAAATCTGCATTTCTTTGGACGTTTAATTAGTTGGTATGCTTTCTGGACATAAAAGAGTGCATTGTAATTATAAATGCCCTATTTGCAAAAACTTATGTCTTTATAATAGAATGGCCGTGTCTTCATTGATTCGAATATGCACTTACAATGTGTGGAAAACACGAAATTTATTGTATCATCATGTGTATAACCATCAGACATATTACAAGGTGTCTCAAAAGAAAGTTCACATTTAAATCTTTTTTTAAAAGAAAAGTCTTAGCTTTATGTTTATTTTATATTGAAGTACACTGTTTGGGAATTTATTTTTTTAAAATAACATCGTCAAAATGTAAACCGTTGCGCTCTCGGCATTCATTTAGTCGGGCACTAAAATTGCCTATGACAGCTCGGCAGGTAGTCTCCGTCATGGCTGCCATTTCATGACGGATATTTTCTTTTAATTGTGCCAGGGAAGTCGGTTTATTAGCGAAAACTTTTGATTTGACATAACCCCACAGGAAAAAATCCATAGGCGTTAAATCGGGACTCCGTGGAAGCCAATTTATGTCACCTCGCCTGGAGATTAATTTGTTCGGAAAAATTTCTCGAACTCGAGGCAGAGATCTGTTGGACGTGTGTGAAGTTGCTCCATCCTGCTGGAACCATGTTCTTTGGTTGTAACTAGGAAAGTTTTGCAGTTGGGGTACGAATAACTCGTCTAACATCTCCACATAACGCTCTGAATTCACTGTGAGTGTGCGTCCCCTTCCATCTTCAAAAAAGTAAGGGCCGATAATTCCTCGCGCCGACATCGCTGCCCATACGGTGACTTTGGGTGAATGTAGCGGTTTCTGATGTTTTTGTTTTGGGTTGGTTGCACTCCAGTAATGACAATTTTGCTTGTTTACATGCCCATTCAGGTGAAAATGGGCTTCATCGGAAAACAAGATGTTGGTAAACGTTGGAAAGCGCTCAATCATCTGATTTACAAAGGCAAGCCTCTGACCAGCATCTTGAGGCTTCAGTTCTTGCACTAACTGAATTTTGTACGGGTGCAGCTTTAAATCTTTGTGTAAAATGCGGCATAATGAAGATCTGTGCACATTTAAAGCAACAGCACGCTTCCGAATCGAGAGGTTTGGATCATCTCGAATAGACTGAGTAACACTGTCCACGTTTTCGGCTGTTCTTGATGTTCTTGGCCGCCCAGATTTTGGTTTCTCCAGAGTTGACCCAGTCTCTTCCAACTTCTCAACCCATTTTGCAATGAGTCGAGTGTTAGGCGCATCATTTAAGTGACGAATATGTCGAATACTGCAGAATTTTCTACGCGCTACAGTCGCCGAATTACCCTTTTTGTAAAACTCACGTACGCACAACGCACGGTCCGCACCAGAGAAACGCTCCATAGCGACAAAATTCCCAAGAGCCAGACTACCGACTGACATACCCCCCGCGTCCCTCAGAATAGTTGCTTTCGCGTAATAAGATAAGCAAATGTGAACTTACTTTTGAGACACCTTGTATTATGTAATAAACTTAGTAAATAAATTTAAAAAAAACCAACATAATAAATAAATTTAAGTAATAAAAATATTATTTTATTTGCAAGAATGCAGATTTTTATGACAATATATAATAATACCCTCCAGACGTGGTCACCTACGAGCTAGTTAGCAACTTCATGTTGCATAAGCAATTTGTTGTCAACGATTATAAAACTCATGCTAAATTAAACGTTACGTTGAATAAATTGTTAACGCTTACACGCAGACAGAACAATTAAATTTGTATAATGAAGTAGAGTGATTGCAATGAAAACTATTTAAATCGATCGATGTTGCATTGCGCCTCGGCCGGCCTTCGAGTCTGTAATAGCCAAAACTATGACTCAGCGAGATTGTTGCAACACCGGCTTCAGTGGCCAATGTGAGCGAGCGGCGCACTTTTCTTAGAACCGAACGTGTCTTTTAACTAAATAATACTTTTTCAATTTATTTTGTTAACTTTTAAATGTTTTTATTACAAAACAATTTCATGAAAATATAATAGATTCAGTATTATCATGCGGAACGAACTTATTATCACTAGAATGACACTGGATCGAGATTTTTCAGTCATAAAACAATGACATTTAAATTATATACATACATTTTGTCCTACGTACATAAATTGACATTTGAACTTTTTCACGGTAACGATATTTCAGTTAGTGAGCTTTAAACTCTAGTGTTATTGAAAGGTGAACTTTATTGTTAAGATATTGAAATAACTTTTTATGTAAGATAAATTAACAGCAGCTTACAATAGAGCCTACAAAGTAGAAAGTGAATAGTTGGTGTCGAAGATAGTAAGCTAAGCTAAGCTAGTAGTGAGCTCAATACTTAGTTCATTTTACTCACAATCATAATAAGCCAATTCGTTCATATATCAAGTAACAAGCTATACAACTACGCAACTACGTAAATGCTAGTCGCGTGTGCTCTATTAATTATTCTAATACGGAAACTCATAAAATTGAGATAAAATTGCATAGGCATTTTTTGATTGTTTTAGGCAAATATTAAGGAAGTCTGCAGTGGAGAAGCGTGTACTCGTATCACAACTACTCCGTGCATTTAAATCTTACACATTAAAAAGTCGAGTCTTACTTTTTGGATAGTTATATTTTGAATATTTTTCATTTTTAAAAATCGTTTTAAGCAATAATTGTATTTATAATATATTATAATAGTTTACTTTTACTAAACAGAGACGATAAATTACTTATACGTAAAAATTATCTGCGACGCCAAATCTAACGTCAGTTCGTACTCACGAAAAGGTCAACGGTCACATTTTGGATACTGTCTTTTAATTCAAAGACTTCTTTTACGGCTTTAGCCGCAGCATGCAATAAATTAGCCCTTTACGGAAAAATGGACATCTGCTCCTCTGGAAAAATCCCGCCTTGGAAGTAAAAGGACAAAATTTACGATCAAAGTAACCGTGGGCAGACGGACCTCGCCTACGAGTTGCATGCAAATTGCTCGATTGGAGTATGTGCGCTGGTAGGCACCGGGGAAGATTAAAATCGAAACACCTCGCGACCCCTGGCCGCGGCCGACTAAGCCTTGCGTCCCCCGCCGGCTTCCCCCACGACACAACAACCTGTGCGACCAGTTCGCACGTCACGATCGCAATCTTTTTTATGCAGATAGGGACATTTTACGAAACTTACTCAGCCATAAATAAACTTTCGCAGAAGAAAACTAATACCTGTGATGTAAATTGTTTATTACAAAAAGAGATATATTTATAAGTTTACAAATTGAAATAGCAATAGGATAATATTTTTATACATCATTCGTACGTTTTTATAAAATAACTGTTTGTTGTGTCAATGAAACGTCCCGTTAAGTTGTATAATTATATTCGTGCATTTAGTTAGTAATGCTATTATAATGTTACGGAGGAAACGATTTCACTTTACCGCTCTAGTGTAGGATGATGACTATAAACGAATGATCAACGCATATTGTTTCTATTTAACTGATTTTAGTAAAAAATTTCATAATGTAGTAACTATAAATACGTCTTCAATTTTATTAAATGGTGGAAGTTCCGATAAAATCAGTAGTTTCTGCGAAAAGCCTGAACAAAGATACAAAATTTTAAAATCTTATGGAATTGTATTCTGAAAAGTATATAGTCGATCCCATTTACTTTTTTTAACATCTTGAAATAAGATTTAAACTCGACACAAATTTATAATAATATGGAAGAAGTCAATCAATACATGGATAGGGCAAAAATATTACAAATCCGGTAACTTTGTTTTATTATTTTTTAATATTATACTGCCAGTATTAATAACCACAGACAGATAACTGCACAATTGTAAATTATGCATTATGGTTATGTTTGCAGTCAATAGCTGGAGAGTGTTAAAGCTGTTATAAGTAATGGTTTTTGAGGTGCGAATTGTATAGCAAGAATAAATAAGCTTCGTAAACGTATCCACTGGGTACAATGAAGCTTTGAGTCTGAGATCAATACCTATTGATTATTCACGAATGCATTGTTCTCCATATGCCATTCAAATTTTACTACTTGACCTATAACGTTTGCTATAGAAACTTTTCAATACTATGTTGAAATAATATCAAGACTTCCAATAAGATCAAGAAGCCAGACATATTTAGAGCGTCTTACCCTGGGTGCCAAGGTATTATTTTGAAGAATACATGAAAGTTTAAAAATTATACTTATATATTAAGTTACTGATATAATATAGTAATAGCATTTTATTGAAAAAAAAAAAAAAACTGAAATTACCATTTATAATTAATCTAAAATTGCAGCACGCACTACGAGATATCTAGTAGCTGGCAGCCAATGGGTTAACAAATATAAAACATTTCTTGTTGTTTAGTTGTTTACTCTATTTTTCATTTGGAAATAACAGCTGAGATAGACCTAGGCAGTTGGTGTTGTTTGTGCAGCTTGCGTATTATCACATCACTTAGGCTGAGATTTATAGACGGTACTTTAACATCGTTTAGCGAAGTGCTCAGAAAATAAATTGGTCTTTGACAGAAAACTATAATAAATATAATAGAAACTTGAGTATAGCGTAAGTATTCGCAGAGCCAACACTAATTTTACAAAATTTGTGACTTATCATATCCTTCGATATTCAATGAGTAATGTACATTGTAATGCTTGAGTGAATACTACGTAAAGTCAAAGAAACGTCTATAAATCTCGGCCTTAATCGTTCGTTGTTTGATTTAACACCTCAAAATAATAAATTAATAACACATTATGTACATTATTACCTCTGGGTTTTATGATATTATATCGATGGGTGAAAGGCTATTTGGTTTATGCGACATTTTTTGGTGATATAGTAATATATATATATATATATATATATATATTTGGAATCGGTCAAAACGCTGATACTGAATGCTGGAAAAGTGGACCTGAGTTTTAGACTTTGTTGAGGCGTTTAGAAACCCTGGGCTTGGTCATGGATGTAGATATGAGAGCGTTTATATTGTTAAATAACAGGGATATCTGGTAATCTATGCTTTCAGCGTCGTAAATATTACAACTAAATTAGTCAATACTCTAGCTCAAGAGCTTATGAATTAGAATAATGAAACGTCATTCCCTAATTTGCTTCAAATTAACAATATACATATATGAAATTTGACCCATCGTTTATTTTTATTCAGCATTATATTTCAAACATTTGATACACATTACCAACGTCATTTCATGAATGTGTATGCTCTGCTCAATAATTTACAGTGACATCATGATCCACTTCAATTAAATATAATAATAACTTTTTGTAATACTATTTTTATTACCTAGTAGTGATATTATATGAAATATAATCTAATAAGAGATATATCAGAATACGATAATATCCGTGTACACAGTCGGCAATTGATGACTAAGCAAATAAAGGAATTGCATGGGACAAATAAAACGGGACATTCAGCTTGTGTCGCCCACGCGACAGACTTCAGGCGCCTGACGCTCCCTGTTATACATAGTATGTATAAGTCAGCCTATATTTATCTAGGTCTAGATTCAAAGTAAGACATATATCTAATATGAATTGACGAAATTAATGAAAATATTTTTTTTATTCATCTACAATCTGGTCATTACAATATGACAAAAATTACGTTAGGTATAAATATATAGTTATAAATTATAGCAGTACCGTTCATTCCATAGATGCATGAAAGCATTGCATGCCCTTACGATAAGTAAGTCTGCAATAAATTGCTTAAACAAAAAAGGAACCATTTACATTCATATATATTCTATATTTACACCATCTATATTTTCTATGAAAGCGATATAATATTTACTATCATAATATAATTTTCAAATTAATTACGCGAATTCTGCCTACCTTGTCCGAATATCCCACGCACGTCACTGAATTTATAGTATTTAGTTTTTATGTTATAACAAAGATTCTATAATGTGTACAATATAATTATTACATTCATTAAAATAAGCTGAATATAAAATGTTTATGTATTCATTCAAACCAAAGTCTATTAATCTTACAGACGAATTGTAAGCAAGTGGACCTTCATGGTCATATCATACACTGTATTAGTGGAACATACTCAAAGTGTTATGGGGTCCTTTTATTAATAATTAAATTAATATAATTAATAACTTAATACTTAATAATAATAATAAATTTAATTATTGTTTTTTTTTTAATTTTTGTTTTTATTAATATTTACATACCTTTACAAAATCTACTTACTCGTTCATAAATTGTACAAGAAGATGATTCTCACATCTCATAACAACATAGCAATGAATATCAGCAATATTTATCAGACCACAACCAAGGAATTCAACGTTACCTTGTTACATATGATACTCCGTATATCGGGTTTCCTATCAAGAAATCTTTACGACATCCGACCTTATTATAATTACAGTATACGAAAACCTGTGTCATGTCAATACTTTCATAAATCTGTAACGTCATAAACAATTCGCATATTTTCTTATCGGTAAAAATCAACTTTTAGTTTCTCTGTAACTTGCAGCGTTTACGCAATCAGGCGGCTTGCATAATCGTTATTGCAAAAGTATTAATTAACGTTTATTGTGTGACTTTTAGTATAAGAGTAAAACGCATTTATTTTCGAGACATATTCGTTTTAACTGAAACGGATGTTAGTTGGCATTACGCTTTTCAGATTATACCTACACCGCTAAAATTAGATACAATAACTTTATTCATTATACATACCGCTTCCTATATGATGTTTGTCTGGGGTGGAAAGTAGAGCGGCTGTACTTTCTCTTGTCAGAAAGTCGAGTTGTGCACAACTCCGTGCAGATAACATTGTATTAAAAATTAGAAATGTATCAATACAGTGTGATATCCAAATTTGTTTTCAATTTCAGTTTTCTTTCATTGTTAGATATAATGCTTGTTCGATTGATTTTATCCTTATCACATAGATCGATCAGTTCAATTAAATAGAGACTGTTTATATATATAGTTGATTCGACGCCAGGCTCAGGTAAGTTTTTTGGTTTAAATGTTTTTATTTTTATATATAAAAATAATGTTACCTTTGAGTAAAATTTGATTTCCTCAATATTTAATGTAAATTCCCTCTCCATAGCCCGTGGGTTTGTTCTACCTTGTATATTGGTTAATAACTAACCATAACTAATTATGTTCTGTCTTTTCTGTTATATAGTACGTATTAAAATTACGAAAGGTTTGTTAAGGTCGGTGGAGTAGTTAGTAAAGAGTTTTTTTTAATATTACTGAGGAAACAAGTTCACTTGACCTCTAATAAAGGGTGTTGCCTAATACGAAGAGATCAAGCAATTTGATTGTTTCTTATTCCAGATATAAAACTTATAATAAGGTATGAAACTATGAATATGTTTTAATTGACTTGTGATATAGATAGAAATTGCATTATAAATTGGTCTAACAGAATCTCCGATTATACCTGATATAACCTACCTAAGGAAAATATACAAATATACCGCGAAATCTTGTCAACACTGGTTCAGTAAATTCAGCGTAAATACTGCACACACAATCATTTTTTTAAACGGTTGTTTCCTGTACAGTTCCTTTAATCAGTCAATCCCACTCTATTTTCTTTAATACCTTGAACTAACAGAATTTGACATAAAATAATTTTATAATAATAAAGATTTATTCACATCGAGCATAAACGGAAATTGAACACGTAAAAGCAGTACCCACTTTAAATAAAGATTACCAAAAATATGCAATATTAATATACCCTGAAGCAATACAGGTCGTTAACAAATTAGTTCGAGATAATAGGTGGGCGAATGACCGTGATATTGCAAGTTTATCTTTTCTTTTTGAATTTAGTCCAGCTGCAATTACTATTATGGAGTTAAATAACTATTTTTCTGTGCAATCGTCGAATGTTAAGACAACGCGATTGTAACTGACTGACTGGATGTTGCCCGCAGCTCAGCTTGCATTTATGGCGCATTATAAAAGAAGTGGCTATATCTGTCTAAATTAAGACTTCTATTTACAGTCAAAACCGTTTATACGACATTGTTTAGAACAGCGTACCGGTTATTATTTCCCCGAACAAAGGTCCCTAAAAAAAATAGGACTTTGTATCTCGAAAACATCACCGGTTGTTATGACTATTGGCTTTTGCGACTAAATAGAGTAGGTCCTTCGATGTCGTTATAACAGATTTTGACTGTATTTCTATTTTGTAATAATGGCCTCATAGCTAGGTTCTTTTACTCCTGTGCAGGTTTTTTTTTGTTAATGTATCATGTAGTAGAATCGTTATTGGAACAAACTTTCGTGTTTTAACTACAGAATATACTTGTATTCCAGAGCCGAATTCACATAAAAATATTTCCCGTTTCATATCTCTGGGGGTGTATTTTCAAAGAAGTACGGATGTTCATTTCAGAAAAAATAATTACTAATAAGACTTAATGAGCTATTTTATAACAAAAATATGAGTGACACACATAAATTACATATAACATATTTTTTTATATTAAAGGGTGGCAAACAACACACCCGATAGTATGTGTGGCTCCATTTGTCTATAACAGATATATAAATAAAAATCGGAATACAATATTTGCGTAACCAGAATTAAATCATGTATTATATTTTGTTTCGATTTCTATTATTTCTTATTCGGTATATTTAATTTCGTGTCCGGTTGTTTTGCGTAATGCACAGACAACGGAGGCAAGTCCATGGCATTGTTTCACAGAGAAACCAGTTTCGTGCATGCGATGTGGCGCAGAGCAAGTCTTATTGCACTATTTGTTATGATACCGGTGTTTTATGTTACAGGAAATGACCTCATACTGTCGGCAGGACGGTTTTCCACTTTAATCTCGTATAAGAGAAAAGGTTCGTATTCGACTTATGTTAAACAAAATTGTTGTCCTTTGAATTTATCAACTTCATTCTTATAAATTACTAGCAAACCCGGCGAACTTCGTTTCGCCACCAGATGGCTTCGTTTTGGTTTTTTAATTAGCGTTTGAAAGAACGTTTGTGAAAAATGATTTTCCCCGTTTTCCTGCTTTTCTGTTGAAATTTTTCCTGAATTTTGTTTGCTATAAACCTCACGGAGCCCGAGACCTTTCCAACGAATGCAAAACCATGGAAATCGGTTCGTGCGTTCTGAAGTTATAGCGTCAGGAAGGTAAACCGGACTTATTTTTATATAATAGATTTCTAATTTTTATCTACTCTTCTATGATTTGATCTACCAATTTCACTAATTTAAATTATGAAAACACTAATTTCATTTGTACTTCTTACCATAATCAACGACCTACGAGCATTTCTGTTATACATATTAAATCCGATAACTATTTTGTTAATGATGCGAAGACTTGGCACTATGATATCCACGCTCTATAGCGTGCTCTATACAAGTAGCTCATAATCAGACCAGTAGTAGATGGTAAGCACGTCTGCTCCCACTGACGGTTCACATGGTACTGTAACCTCTGCTACCTATGTGCCCGAGACACATTGAACATACACAAACAATACAGTGTTCCTGATATGTGTTATATCATCCATGAAGCAACAAAGCTATATCAAGTTACATGCATAAAATCCATTGTCCTATCTAAATACTGCTATATTTCAAAAATTATTCAAAAATATATAAACTGTGATATAGTATCACGCAAACCAGAGTACCTAGCCACTTTCTACGTAGTCATTGGCGGGTGCAACGTTATAATATCACTGAATCACCTTGCGTGGGCCAAGGTGGCTAGTAAAGTGAATGTAAAATGGCCGTCGTTATCTACCTTTATCGAATAAATCGCTCTCGTGAGGGGAGCTAAAATGGCAACTT
Organism: Automeris io; assembly: GCA_036320925.1. Taxonomy (NCBI): domain Eukaryota; kingdom Metazoa; phylum Arthropoda; class Insecta; order Lepidoptera; family Saturniidae; genus Automeris; species Automeris io. Next base: position 10,281,725 of record JAUDJH010000002.1, read on the forward strand.
TTAAAGTCTTATCTATGGACTATATACATATATAGATAATATGTTATTGACAAGTGTACTTACACACGACAAGACCATTTTAATTTGTTGTAATCGAGATAATTATAAAATCTACATTTTTATTTTCAAATATTTTATATATTAAAAAAAATGATTTTTTAGATATGTTGGAAAACAATTTACTAAGTATGTGATTGTAATAGCTTTAGATTAGTCTTAATTAATATATACACAAGTCTAATACAAGAAAAAAACTAACAAATATCAAAATTTTACAAACATTAATTTGCAAATTCTCTATTTACTAGTGTCCGACCGTAAGTTCGGTTTCGGTTTCGGCCGAATTTCGGCCAAAAATCAAGTTTCGGCGGCAGTTTCGGTTTCGGCCAAAATTGGCCGAAACTTTTGCCGAAACCGAAACTGATTTCGGTAGTTGTCCTACATGCTTGCCTAGCTTCGTTTCTCGCGGCAACGCTTTAACGGACGCTGGCGGCCCTGTTTAGGATTCGTGCGCCGTTCGCATTGCTTTTTTTTTTCGAATTTACTCGTGTTTGTTGACCGGGAAAGGTCTTCACAACTTAACCGGGCGGGTGGGCGAACACTGAGGGTGCTCAGCCGGCAATTTATGGGTTGGGTGGTAATGCAAGGGCACCCCTGTGGGTACGAACCTCGACTTGGACCGCCAGCCAGAAATACGTAACCTAACGGTGACCTAATAACGTTTCGGAAGCGACTACCTTCAGAAAAAAACGCCGAAAGAAACTCAAAGCTGCGTCGGAGTGTAACTTCGTCGTTTAGACGACAGTTGACGGATCTAATTCGCATTGCTCTATAGCACCACAACTTAGTCAGTGCGTTATCACCCGACGTAAACATTCTTTAGAGGTTATGCTTTGATGGTACTGATTACATGTAAGTTTTTGTTTCATTTTTTTACTTGACCACGTTGACTTTTATACTTGACCACGTGAGTTTCGGTTTCGGTTTCGGCCGAAACTGAAGCAACGGCCGAAATTTCGGTTTCGGTTTCGGCCGGAAAACCAGTTTCGGTCGGACTCTACTATTTACATACCAATAATCTATATTTATACATACAAACTTCTCTAGTTTCTGATTCAAAGACAAACGTGTGCAATGTAAATACTGCTCGAATAAAGTGATGTACGAGCGAACACTGGAAACTTAAGCACAAGCATCCCGCAATCGGAACTGCTGGAATGAGATAAACGAAGCAAATAAAGCATCTCTGTATAAAGTTCGTCTCAACCGATAATGAGTCATGTAAACACTCAACTCCTTAAGATGTGTCAGTGACACGGTCGCAGTGTTAAAAATGAAATTGAACGTCTAGTTAGTGTGTTGAAAATATAGTCCTGGATTTTAAGTAATTATTAATCAAATATCAAACATATTTCTCGACTGAGTTCCAAAAGATTGCATGTGCGGTTCCGACCAATATTATTTTATTTAACAGATGTTCATGATTTGCTAAATTTCTAGTTTTTTGTTACTTTGCGGCGAAATAAATATATTTCATTTCATTTGTTGAGCTCGGTCTAAACCATATAGGAAACGTAATTCTATCACTTATAAATTCAAAGATATGGGACTTGCAAATTTTCAAAGCTATGCCGAGGTATAGATAAGGCTTCATTACAATTTCAATATATATTTTTGAAATACTGAATGCCGGGTTGGCATGTCATTGCCTTCAACAAGATTTTATGTGACAAGAAGCAAAGAGCGCATTCGAGAGATCAGGTTTTAAAAATGATTTTTCTGTTTAGGATGACTTTAAAATTAATACTTAAAATTAATAAAAAGAATAATTTTAAAATAATAGTATTTAATTTATTTAGATAAAATATTATAATCAATTTTATATATTTTATAGTTTTATATAATATAATCGAGTCGTAAAATTTGATAGGTTCTATCTATGGTCTAAATTTTTATGGGAGTGAATTCTAAAATATCGTGCCACTTTGCTATCAAAAAAGGACGAAAGTTCATTAACAGCCGGTATCGCCATGCCGTCCCATGTATACCAGGACGGAAGGTCTCTAGGTATATGAACAATTGGATATATACAAACTATTTCTGAAACACGATAGGCCAAAGCGAGTCACTGTGACGGTCTTTGCTTCTTTGTAATGTGGTCACAACCCAGTTTAGGTAATCGCCCCACCACCTCAAAATCACACACACACATCATGTAAATTTATGATTATACGTTGTAAGGCTCAAGAGCAAGACCTGGACTGTAAAAACTAGTGTAAATCTCGAGCAATTATTTTTTACTACAGTCCCCTTTCATTTCAGTAAATATTTCACCTTTCAAATACGTTTCTATACCCAAAGAAAAATGTTTGGGATCTCTGTGCTCAAAACGCGTCAAAAGCACAACCTATCATTGGCTTTATCATTGTCGTTAATTTTGTTTCCTCTCAAGTTCGATAGGCATACAAAGTATATGCAACATGTAATCACTTCAGTGAAAATTATGAAAATTATTAAGCCAGACGTAATTTTTAATAGTGTTTAAATTAACCCTTCGACGGATATGAATCATTATGCGGTTACCAGGAAGTGTCATTAAATTTTCACGATGGCGTTTCATGTTACCCACGGCTATGGTTTTGCCATTTCATGCATATTTATCAAAATAACGGCGCCGATTGAAAAGCTGCATATAAACACGCACCGAATTGCAGAACGATGGTTGACAGTCAACTGAATTCGAGTTTACTGTTGCGGTTTAGAGTGTAGTTTTGCTCGCTGAACCTCCTGCGTATTGGAGGATGGCTGTCCGGCGGTCATTAGTGAAAGCGACCCCTTTATGGAGGGTGGATCGAGTTCCGCGAATCGTGCGTCGGTGACTCAAGTCCATGTGGCCAGGAAAAGTATAGATTGCGCATTTGATAAGCACTTTTCACTGGAATATGATTGCATTATGAACGAATCAATCCCTAGATAAACAATTTACAGCAATTAAATATCGATGGTTAAAAGTAATAAGCAACAATGTTGCGTGTTTGGAAAAGTAAATTACATATTATCGTGATGTGTTTACCAACTTTTCCAATATTCATCGGCTGAATTGTAGTACTAAGTACCTCTTTAGTAATATAACGGGACTTATGCGATTATTGGAAATAATTCGAATTACAGTTAAATGAACAAAAGTCTGATTATACAGATTAAGTGCTTAAAGCATCAGTAACTACATATGTTTATTTAACCTGTTAGTGTAATTATTTAACATATACATTGCAATATCTATATAAATTCAGGTTAGTATAATATCACAAAGATAATTATATGTTTTATAATAAAACAACTCCTAAAAGGAATAATAATTTAACGTTTGTGATGGAGAGTACAATATATACTTGATTGATTGAGTAAGCCTTTCAGTTTCTATCTCATCATGTTCAGTACATTAGCTCTCTTAGATCAAAGACGTCACAACCATATCAGAACTAGTAGGTTTTATAGTAAAAGTGAAACCAACACTTTCTCCGGCACAAAGAGGAACAAAGCAGTACAGCGACTTAAATGGGTGACGCGTCGGAACAATATCTGCAGCGACAGTGGCACGCCAGCTGGACGGTGGCCGCGAATATTCACAAATGGGGAGAAACAAAACACCACGGCGCCATATAACAATTTTCGTTCATTCTACGAGGTCCCGGGGATTTGAATAAAACAGTGGCTCCGAGCGAGACGAGTTGACGTTAATACTTTCGACAACGTACTTTTTCCTGGACGGGAGATGATACAGTAGCACAGCATGGAGAAAATAATCAACAACCGTATCTACCTACAGCATAAACACTACGTCATCTGAATATCGTATGAAAATATTTTATACTGCGTATTTACATTAACAGATACTGTTACGACTTGTCTTAATCCTTTGCATCCATTCCCCTCACTAACAATCGATACGTGCAAGCACACGCCGCGCGCATCACTAGCGCCGGCGCATTCTATCAAAAACACGTGGAACGCGGCACCGCAAGCCTTATCACAACCAAATCCCAGTAAATACCTACCTTATCCTTTAATTCAAGTCGGTCAACATCCTACCTAAAAGAAAGCAATGATAGAAAAAAAAACTTAGTTCAATTTACAACAGATACTTTTATCATATACCAACTAATCGTACGAAGCGATTTGCCTCTTCAATTTTGTGGCGTAGTGCTAAGGATTAGAACTTGCACCCTGTGTCTGTATCCCCATTATCTTATAACATTGCAGCTTTAAAGTAAATAGGGGATTGCATTTATTTGGCAAGAGCACTTTACACCGCGCTTGTCTTCACTTTTTCAAAACGCTGATTTCAAATTTTTATAAATGTATCTAAAACCAAGTATAAATAGGCCCATTTAGATTTCTTAGTCTTATGACCTGTATGTTCAATATTACAGCTTATGTGAGCTTACAGTACCATGTCCAAGCGACTTAGATCGACTTACGTCAGGTCGTTGTGAACAAAAGCTGAGCTGAAGCGGTACATAGACATGTGCTAGCAAGATGTCGAACTAGTCATGAGTAAGGCAAATGAGGCAGTATTTATAACTCCACTTGAATACACGCTCGCATGCATAAAGACTGACTACGAGCGCGGAAATGAAAAATTTATCACGCAAAGGATCGCATCAGGACATGTTTAAAGTAAATCAATGTAGGCTTTATTGGATAAACTGAGATTCAAATTTTTATGAAATAACAATTAATTTCCGTAACTTGATAACAAATGTAGCATCTACATTGCTAAAAAGAAATCTCAAACACAGTGCACTATCTATTTATCGCCGGATTACCCATATCATAAACGATGTCATTTCTTTCCAGGATTTTTAAAAGCAAACTCAAATTAAATTGATGGTAATTTGTATTTACGCGACAACCGCGTAAAACATCGCACTAATAAATCATTATTTTTATAAATTGGGTGAATAATATATTTTCTGCTTCGCTGATTGACTCATTGTTAGTAGAGCGAATTATGATTTTCAACAGAAATTGTTACAATTTATATTTATACTTTAATTTCTACGAATATTTTTAAATTTAAAATTTACTTACATAGGAATCATTTAAAATACACGTATATTTGTATAGTACATTGTCTACTATTTAGATTTTTTTGTTCATATTCGAGATAAGAAATATTATAAATGTTTAACACATGAAACATTAAACCGTTACCTTAAGCATATTTGAAGTTAAATTATTATAATCTTATGTGCCGGGTAGTAGTAGACTTAAGGGAATATGCTGCCCGGATGAGAGGGAGATATTGCAGAGTCCGGCTCGCCGCCTAAGGGAGAGGTTTCGGAGTGATGAACTCTTTACATCGACCCCTTCCAAAGAGGTAGCCGCAACAAGGCTTTTTTCTCCCCGGGCGTCTAGATGAATATGGTTTCCCAGGCTCTGGTGGAGCACTTTGAGGGACATCCCGGGGGTTTTTAGTCAGTAGGCAACTGACACACCGGAGTCGCTGTCCTTACAGCGGTCCTGATGGTCCAAGGCTGGATTTTATTCGGGTTAAAAAAGATCTTATGTTCATACCCAACAGAACTACTTTTTTTCCGGCAAAAGGTACAAAGTACTTGTTTCAAAAAAGTAAACGTTGCAGAAACGCCAAATGAAAGTAAACATAGATCCATCCAATTTGTAGTACCTCACATTTTTATATGCGAGAAACTATCTTCAGTCTTATTGCTCTGTTACACTGAATCTGAGAAAATTGGTTGATCTATACCATTATAAAAGTCGCCCTCATATCGTAAAACTTCCACATACAACAATATTTCATAACAAATAAACTTCGCATCCTATGAATTTTCTTTTAGGGCAGCAGTTCACTGCAGGTAATATTTCAAAACATGTGTCATTCATAACTTTCGCCTTCGCAATGTCTGTCGATGGAGCTCGGGTGAAAAGGTCTCAATAATAAATTTTTCGTGAGCCCGCTCCGTTATCCTCGCGAGCGAGCCCAGGTATACGTTTTACGGCCGCGCAAGGGAAAATAAACGAAAAATAAAATAAAAGTCAAAATGGGCGACATAAAACTATTTTCCCGAACATACAGAGCGAACTTTTCAAAACGAATACAGAGTGATATGGCTAGTTCATATGTTGTAAAAATAAATTCCTCTTGCCGATGTTTTTATTTTCACATATTTATACTTTGCATATAAATAAATTGATTACATATAGGTAATAAGTGATTCTATCATTTGAAATGCTGTGGATTTATTTCCATATTGTTTTCAATATTTATATAAATACAATTAATTGTAAAACTTAAATTGTGAAACTTCGAAGATAATGAAAGCTATTAAAAAAGCAAAGCAGCAAAGAAGGTTGATTTGATTTCAAAGGTTTAACTAACATCCGTTATAGAGCAATCATAACCTTGTGTGATTGTATACTTTTTGCTCATTTGCTTATCACAGAGTAATAGTTTACCTCCATGTACCTTTTATAACAACGCTTTATGTTTAAGAATATTACTTAAGCAATACATTTAACTTTATTATATACTGCAATACAATGGTTAATATTGTTTATTAGGTAATACAATGTTTACAGTATAAAAAAAATATTAGAAAAAATACTATTAGGAGTACAGCTTTGCTTCCGCCGTTTTGCAATAGATGGTTGTAGTGGTAATTGGTAGTTGAAATAAATAAATCATAGATGTCATACAATAAGCTTAGATATTTGTAAACATAACGCCATTGAAATATTAGTTGATTATTGTCTGCACCATAAAGTTATTCTCGATTAAATATGTCAGCTTACGATCCAAATTCTCGTCATTTGCGGGTGGTTTTAATTTTCTGCTTTAATATGAAGTAATTTGCGGCTGAGGCTCATCAAATGCTCTCAAATATCTATGGTGAGGCCGCTATAAGTGAAAAACCGTGCCAAGAGTGATTTCAACGCCAATAAACTGTGCAGTGGTCATATTTACCGAATGCTGGCTAAGCAAATCTCCAAATTTACCGATCCTTGAAGGCTACGTGAGCCATAAATCGAGTTTCCAAAACCAGAATGATGGTGTCATTATTTATGTACAGTCAAATTTGAACTTTAAAATACTTGAACCTATTTTTAAGGACGCAAGTTGTTTAATCTTTACTCTTAATCAAACTTTTGCTGTTGTAGCCTTATACAGATCCCCTGCTGTTAAGAATGCTGCGAACTTCCTTAATAGTTTGAATGAGACTTTGTTGTCACTGAATACATACAAAACTATTGCTATTATAGGCGATATTAATATTAACATTGCTCCTTTAAGTAATGAAGATGCAACGAGTGATTATTTAAACATTACAGCGTCTCATGGTATGCTCCCAGCTTATTTATCACCTACTCGTGAAAATAGTTGCCTGGACCACATTATTCTTAAATCAAATATGAATACAACTGCTCTCATTTTAGAAGCCTCTGTTACGGATCATTTCCCTATTATTCTTAGCACAACCTTTAAATCTAAAACAATTAAGCCAAAAAATATTAAGAAACGTATCGATGTATCTGCAGTGGTGGAAAGCCTAAAAGTTACTGATCTCTCTTTTGTCTCGAATCTAACTGATATTAATGAAGCTGTGGATGGTTTGGTTGCAACTATATCAAACATAATAAAATTACATACGGCTGAAATAAAAGTTCCACATAAGCGTGTAACGCTTAAGCCGTGGGTAACACAGGGTTTGTTGAGATGTTTTCGTAATAGAGATAATCTTCATATGCAGGCTAAACGCTCTCCGGATAACATCGTTCTTAGAATTACTTATTCTCGCTATAGAAACTTTTGTAATAAATTGCTAAAAAAACTTAAAAATGACTATGAGATTAATGAACTCCGCAAAGCCAAAGGTGATGCTAAAACCACTTGGGATACTATAAAACGAATTACAAACATTCAACAAGTCCCAAATTCCTCTGTTAATCTTCTATGTTCACATATGTCTCCATATGATTCAATAAATATAATTAATAACTATTTCGCAAATATAGGATCTAGACTATCTGAAGACGTTCGGAGAAATAATCCAACTCGCAATTTTCTGACCAAAGCTAGAAATACCCCCTACTCTATGGTTCTATTAGACACGGATGAACAGGAATTGGATAGTATCATTATGAGTCTTCGTAGTCATAGTGCTGTTGGCTGGGATAACATTCCTACTACTGTTCTTAAAGCCTCAAGAAAGATTCTTCTCCAGCCACTTAAACTCATTTTTAACCGATGTTTTTCCTCTGGCATATTTCCGAATGCCTTTAAAAAGGCTATCGTTCACCCCGTTTACAAAAGTGGCGATAAAGACAATGTGTCTAACTACAGACCTATTTCAATTTTAACTGCTCTTTCTAAAGTCCTAGAGAAAATTCTTAATAATCGTCTTATTAGTTTTCTAAATAAAAACTCTTGCATATCAAAAAATCAGTATGGATTTCGTAAAGGCATTTCTACAGAACATGCTGTCTTAGGTTTGTCAAACACCATTGTAGATAATATTGATAAAGGATATAAAACAATCGGTATCTTTCTTGATATTTGTAAGGCATTTGACACCGTCTCTATTCCAATATTATTAAATAAAATGGAAAACCATGGCATACGCGGCTTGGTTTATGACATCTTTAAGAACTATCTTACTGACCGAAAACAGACTGTTACTATAAGTGGTTTCAATAGCAAAGATGAAATGTTGACCTGCGGAGTTCCTCAAGGAAGTATTCTAGGTCCAACTCTATTTCTCTTGTACATAAATGATCTTTGTGAGCTCGATATTCCAAATTGTAATATTTACACTTATGCAGATGATACTGCTCTAATAATTCGAGGACAGACTTGGCATGAAACAAAATTGCTAGCAGAATCAGCTCTTTCTGTTGTTACAACATGGCTATCATCTAATCTTCTTACATTAAACGTTGACAAGACAAAATATGTCACCTTTGCTTCCTCAATCAGATACCTGCCAACTTCAGACAATTTTTCTGTGATTGCTCACTCTTGTAGCCACCCGCATATTAATAAATGTTCATGTCTCCCACTTTCAAGAAGTACTTGTATAAAATACCTAGGTATATTAATTGATAATACTCTAAATTGGAAAACTCAAATTGTCTCTGTTACATCACGCATTAGAAAACTTATTTATGTTTTTAAAAAACTCAGAAATGTTGCTGCTGATGATGTTGTAAGAATGGTCTATTTTGCTCTCGCGCAGTCAATTATCTCGTATTGCATCACAGCTTGGGGTGGTGCCTGTACTAGTCATCTAATTCAACTGGAACGAGCACAGAGAGCTGTTCTTAAAGTCATGTTTAAAAAACCGTTCTTATACCCAACAACACTACTGTATAATGAGACTAAAATCATGACTGTGAGACAGCTCTTTGTGCTCCAAACTATTGTTTTTAGGCATGACACTCAATCATTGGAGTTAGGCATTCTAAATAAACGTCTAGGGCTTACTGTCTGTAAAACTGAATTTCACCGCACCTCGGTCGCCTCTAGACACTTCAAAATTTTAAGCGCTCGATTTTACAACAAACTAAATGTAATTCTCAATATATATCCCCTTTCCCTTTATGAACTAAAAATCAAAGTCAAGGATTACTTGTTGCAGCTCGATTTTATACAAACTGAAAATCTTTTAAATGCTCATATATAATCTGCACTCACACACAACACTCTTTACTCACCCTTTTCTACACATAACACACCTATACACAACACGTCTGTATATTTTTGTATATTTTTCTAATAATTTGTATTCTCTGTAATGGTGGGCGCTGACGTCTGCGACACAGTCTCACGACTAGTGCAGGCGTCAACGTAAATTTTACTATACTATGTAAAATTTTTGATCCAATAAAATTATTATTATTATTATTATTAACGCTTCAAGAACGGTGATTTTAACATCGAAGACCAGCACGGCGGTGGAAGAGAGAAGGTTTTCAAAGATGCAGAATTGGAGGCATTACTTGACCAAGACTCGTGTCAAACGCAACAAGAATTGGCAGGATCATTAGGAGAAACGCAACTAGCCATTTCAAAACGCCTGAGAGTCATTAGAATGATTCAGAAACAAGGAAATTGGGTGCCGTACGAGAGAGATTGAAGAGAGATGTTGAACGGCGTTTGTATGTTTGTGAACAGCTGCTTGAAAGGCAAAAATGGAAGGGATTTCTGCATCGCATTGTAACTGGGGACGAAAATGGGTTAATTACGATAATCTCAAGCGCAGAAAATCATGGGGATACCCCGGCTATGCTTCCACGTCGACGGTCGAACCGAATATTTACGGTTCCAAGGTTATGCTCAGTATTTGGTGGGACCAGCTCGGCGTAGTGTATTATGAGTTGTTAAAACCGACTGAAACAATCACAGGCGATCGTTATCGAACGCAATTAATGCCTTTGAGCCGAGCATTAAAATACAATTGCCCGCAATACAACGAGAGACATGATAAAGTGATTTTACAGCATGACAATGCTCGACCCCATGTTACGAAAGTGGTCAAGTCATAATTGGAAACTTTGAAATGCGAAGTCCAACCCCACCCGAGGTATTCTCCAGACGTTGTTCCCTCGGACTATCACTTGTTTCGATCAATGGCACACGGCCTAGCTGACCAGCACTTCCGGTCTTATGAAGAAGTAAAAAATTGGATCGATTCGTGGGTCGCTTCAAAAGATGACCAGTTTTTTCAACGCGGGTTTCGTATGCTGCCCGAAAGATGGGAGAAAGTAGTGGCTAGCTATGGACAATACTTTGAATCATAAATATATAACCAGTTTTTTACAATAAAGCTTCGAACTTCGGCAAAAAACGGCGGAAGCAAAGTTGTACACCTAATACATAGATAGATAGTAAATAGATAATATAGATAGATCGATAGTTCTTCATTTTATGAAGTATATAAAGTTAGCAAGCTTATTGAAGCGATATCCGACTAAAAACATTTATACAGAAAAAAATGTCTGCAATCTACGGTCTACATACTTTTGCCGATTTAAAAATGCTCTGTATTTGGGAATTTACTATAAACTGGAATACAGAAAAGTATTAAATTTTAGTGTATATTATATATATTTCACACGAATATAAATATATATCTTAAGTGGCCTATACTTGGCAGCTTGCGTCATCCACGTCAATAAATATCTAGTTAGGAAACTAGGACCAAATTGCTTTTTGAGAGACTCATTGCCAGATGTCGGTACAACACGAAATGCAGTTATTTAAAAAAATATATTTCAAAATGAAATTTGTATAATGTTTTTTGTGGAAATTTTACCGCCGGCTGGTGTATATTTTTATTGTTTTATATTGGTGTTTGTTGCCCTAATTATGTAAACTAATCACATACTGTAAAGACCGCAAGAAACTGGTCACAATTTACCAACATTGTCAATTACAAAGAAGGTTATAACACAAAACATTAATGTTCAAGTAGGGTATACGGTTTCTGAAGCCCGAAAGATCGAGTTGGTGATTTAGTGTATCGTTAAAGCATTAGAGAGTTTTATAGTACACGCGGACGGCACGACGACAACAATGAGAAGTGCTGCCTCATAAAATACTAAACAACTTTTGTAACAACCCCGTCGACGATCGTATGAAATTTCAATCTGGTTACATAAAGACCACTATGTTATTGCTTAACCATTACAGTATGATACTATAAAAATACTATTACTATTGTGACATTATAAGTCTTTAGTAAGTTACTTACCAATGTTCGAAATCTCGGAACAAGAAAAGGTCACTCAATAATAGGATTAGTAGACGTTCTTTTATTGGGAAATTTAGTATTACATATTAAAAACTAGATATATTTATAGTACATTTTGGCAGAGAATCGTTATTTCAACAGTTTAGAGCTTATATACGATAGTTTTCAGTTATAATTGTTACCCTAAAGAGTATATTAATAATACTACAATAAAAAGATAAATTAGAATTCTTATTTCCCTTGCTAATTCTACCTTTGATATTTTCAAAATCTATGAATGTAGATGAAAATAAATACAAAAGTAAAGGATTGTCTCTCTTAAGAACATTTTCCTCTTACTATTACAATTAATGTAACTGCCTTTACTGCCCGTCTATACGACTAAAAGCTGTTAGGAGTGTTATTATTATTACGTCGTGTAATTTTAAAATATTAAATAAAAAAAAGGTTAAATGGCCTTACAAAATATAACTTTAATGCTATAGCAAAATATTCATGCATTTTCCTAAAGGTATAAGAACACAAAAATGGATCATTTCGATTTTTAAAGTACAACAGTCCATCAGTTTATAAAAATTATGTAAATGAGTGTTATAAACTTCTAAATAGTAATTTTCATGTTTAGATCAAGTCAATTGGTATCACACTAATATACAACGTAGCCGAAACGTTACAAAGCAATGTGTAAATTGCAAATAAATTAATCAAATGCAGAAGAGTCGCGTGATGAAGCACATTATGGCGCCGGGCACGTCACGGCGAGCTCCGTCGGCTGATCCGCTTCGCACGTGATAAACTGTCTCATAACACTTGTTCGTTTTTCAGATATACACAATGTGTCAACATACAATAAAATAAACTAAAAAATTTACCATATTAATACTAGTAAACGAACTTTGTAATGTATGTCGATAAGAATGTGTATATGTGACTATAAAGTATTTGCTTGTTTAACCTTATATCAATTAAATAACACTGTGTAATATTATGTAATGTCGTTATATCAACAGCTTATTTATATTCGTCCTATAATCTATCTAGATCTCGAATATTCTTTTCGGATGGATTAACGTATCATCAATCATCGAAGTTAAAAGATTAGTCAGTAAGAGATGATACCGATCCAGTATATGAAGGACGCTATTTAATAAGTGTAAGAGAAATATAAAAAAAGAAACCTTTTATATATCATCTGATCTGTGATTATACAGAGAACGATTTTGCTTGTAAATGTCTAATAGTCATTTCTTTAAAACATAAAATAAGCCCCTAAATACAAGTATTATAATTGCCGAATTCATAAGGTATTAAGTGCACTAGGGATGTAAAGGAGGCAGTTTTATCGGAACCGAAGTCGGAGTCGGAGTTTTTAAATTTGATTTATCGGAGTCGGAACCGAAGTCGGAGGCAATGTCAGTCACAAGTAACGGCAGAATAAAATAGTTTTATTAAGGAATAAATAAAAACATTATTCAATGAAGCTTTTTAATTTGAAAGTGATAAATTTACACATACACAGAAAATGAAAATAAAAATTGCTGTGTTTCTTATTAATATTTTTCCATTAAAAATGCACAAATTAAATCAAATTTGCTCCAGGGTTGTTTTTGTGTTAATTTCTATTTAATTTAATTTAATATAAATGTAAAATAAAAAAAAAATCTTTTAGTAATAAATTAAAATGTACATTTAGTTCTAAATTTAATAATTTCAGTCATACTTTTTATCTAAATTTTAAAAAATGAGATCTTTAAATTAAGTAGCACCGATTGTTTGATTACATATAAAATGAAATCAAATACATTGACTACAATAGTGGTGGTGACCTCCGATGAATACCTCCGATTAAAAAGTTTCCGAACCGAAGGTGTAATATCAATCGGCAGTTCCGACTTATCGGAGTCGGAGTCGAAGCTCCGTAACATCCCTGAAGTGCACCCAGTAACTATTAATTCAGACGTAAGAAAAGTAACATTTTGATAAAATAACAGCATGTATCTAAATTAAATAGTGGACATCGTAAGTATAAATAAAAATAAAGCTATTTGTACTAAATGCACGTATTACAGAGAATACTTTATAAAAAAAAAGTATAATTAACTATTTTTTAAAAAGAGCTAGGCGTCTTACCACATTATAATATGGATTCTTTTATTACATAAATTAGATAAAGAATATTTACACGAAGTTTAATAAAGAGCGGCCAAGTTGTTTGTCGTTACGGTCTGCATAGCAGCGAGTCGCGCCAGTGCAGTGACTCGATTAGATTTATGAAATTGTTTCCCTGTTACATTACAGCAAACACTCTTAAGATTTTTTACACCAGTTTTCTTAGTTGTTTATTTTTTACAACAACTGACGTACTTTTGTGAAATTACTATTCGAAAAGCCGTCTAAATTACACTATAGCAAAGAGTGTAACATACTATTTTCATATCACCTTATAGTATGTAGCTGTAATATAGTTACTTGATATTGCTGGAAATCTCTAATGATAGGCTACATTATACGTTTTTCTTTGTAAAAAAGTGTTCCTTTTTTTGTATACTATTGTATGATGAAAAAACAGTTCCAAAATAGCACAAGATTATATTGATATTAACAATGATATTGGATATCTATTTATCAAATCTTGGACATAAACTGCAATCACTCCATATTATGAGCATGGATTAGATTTAATAATGTAAATAAGCAAACCTAAAGACAAAGGAAAATTAGTAATAGCGTACTCAAAGTCTAAATATAAAGGATATCTGGCCCCAAAATTCTTCTGAAAATTTAAATCAGATTTGTGTTCGTAATTAAGTATTTTATCTAAAAATCTTAAAATGTGTATCGAATATGAATTGTACGGGAACTACTCTTTAAGTAAGTTTATGTATCTTTTATTATTATATACTTATTTATTAGTAAGCCGGTCACAAAACAAAATGTTTAAGTCCCCAACTCTATCCCAGTTGACATTCTTGATATAATATCACTGTCACTTTATCCCATGTCACATTTCCTCTGATGATTTTGTAGCCCCTTTGGAGGTATTTCTATTGTTGTGTATCGCATTCTGGTATTATCATTTGTAGAATAATATGCTGTAAATCTTGTTATCTACGTAAATATCTTTTTTTATGTGAAAAGAAGGCAATTACGCGAACTCTCTACCTGATGATATTGATCTAATAGAGCGTTTTTCACTCCTTCATGGAGTTTCATGCGGAAATACTGAGCCTGGAAGTTCAGCACAACTGTAAAGTGCGCGACAAGAAGGTTCTCGAAAATCGCACTTTCGCTGTGAGCTGTTGAGCCTTTAAAGTGTGGTGATGAACGAATAGTCAATATATATAGTCAATAGAACGAAAAGTCGCAAAGTGGCCCAGGAATGGTGATAAGGCCAGTATATCAAGCAATCCTTCAGAACACTTCTCATTGTACATCCGACAGAATACGCATAGGGAACCGATTTCTCTGAGGGTTTAATGGTTCTAGTTTGCGAGTTAATGTGGGATCATTGACGATACGAATATAACGTCCTTGAATGGTGACCAAAAGGATTGAGCTGATAAGTAGGAGAACCGGCCCATAAGTGAGAACAATATTCCATATAGGAACGCACTTGTGCTTTACACAGCACAAGCCGTTCGTTGTCTTGGGTGAAGAATTGTTTGGACCAGTTTCAAACTTCCAGCTTCAACTTCAGCTTCAAACATCTTTAACCTGCTTCTCTGATGACTACTAAAATGAAAATCACTAGAAATGGTAGATAATACCAAGAATCCCAATAATATTCGATATAAGAAGAGTAGTGGCCTGAAAATCAGGAGCAACGACAATTTTTTTTCCTCGGAAAACACGTGTAGTTGCGTCATCGTATTATTAATTTTAATGTTGTTTTATGTTACGTTTTATTGTAATGTATGTATGTATTATTATTGAAAATCCTTTAAATAATCAGAAAGATAAAAAAACACTGTTTTATAATATAAACAACATGATTTCCTAACAAAAAATAGAAAGAAAATATAATATTTTAGGTTAGTAAAACAGAATGGATTTCTTCCCTTGAAGAAATGATAAGCGGATGAAACAGTTTACAGTCCATTCAGCCTTTTTCAGGCATACTTTACATATAATTAACATAATTATGAACTCATCAGAAATTAAGCGCCTTCCGCTTTTATGACGTAGATTTTAATTAGACAAGATACTTTAGTCCTCTAAAACTTACACGCCTTGCTTCATTTAATGTTAACTTTGTGACTGCAATGTGATGTGCATGCTCATATGTGACGTAACATAGTGCCAGTGTCAAAGAGCAGGTCGGAAGCTAGCTTGACGCTTTACTGAAAGCAAGCACACGTAGCGCGTCGCGTGTGACACATCCTTCCGAGCACAGTACTCTATAGTCACTATATTATTAACATGAGACCATCTGAATCATAGGGGATCAAAAGAAAAATTTCTGAATTTTTAATTTCTTACAGAAGCATAAGCCTTTAAAAATATATTTTAAAACCATTGTGTTCCTGTAAATTATCCCATCAATATCATACGATTTCGACATTCATTCATTGTGCTTTTTCTGCATTGTTATTAATAGAATAAAATGATAATAACCCTTTTCACTTGGGTTATTATCATTTTGAGAACAAATTTTAGAACACTCTGGTTGTTGTCGCCCGATATAATGCTTATACTATGTCTTGTAACTACTTGTAAAAACCCAACTTGAACATACACTCTGTATAAAATGTGTGAAGTGTATCATCACGTAACCATTAATCCTTGGAAAGGGAAAGCAAACCGCCTTCATATATTTTGTAAAGCGTGCGTTGTATCCATATAAAATGAAAGTCGTGTCACGAGTCCTACGCTCTAATAAATATGGAGCTCGAATGCGACCCTAATCGGGAAGGCAAAATGGCAACAATGCAAACAGGCGTGGTATCAAATTGTCGAGCCTGCAAACACATTAAAAGGCGGCGGGTAAACGAAGCCTAATGATTATCTATACATACGTTGAACCTGGAACCGGAAAAAAGAAATGCGGTAAACGTAAATAAATGAGATATTTTCATTGTTCTTTGTTTTAGGAGCGCCGCACGGCAGCTGGACGTCGGGAAGTATCGCTTATCTGACGGCGCACCTTTTGTCGGTAGGCGTTGACCTAGTTCGAGCAGTGCTCTCTCGTAGCGGTGTCAACGGGGTCTTAATTTAAATCACTTACTTTCCAATGTAAAAATAATTAAAAAGCACATTATTCCAAGCTAAAGTATTGAAAAGACTCCATCTCTAAGAACGAATTATCCAACATAAAAATTATACAGTATTTTTATGGTGAAACTTTCTAATTTAGGGCTAAACACGAAACGTTTCTTCAGTGCGCATTTGCAAATAGTGTGGCACGTTCACGCTATTAAAACGGCAAGTTCTTATAGAGGCCGATCGACTGTGCGATAGGTCGTCGGGTCAAAAATAAAACGGGCCGTACCTGGCACCACCCCTCTCTGTTCAATGTCAACTTTCAATCAGGGCCGGCGGAAGGAAGCGGCCGAGCTCGCGCGCTGATGTGGCTGCGGCGTGAAATGCCTTTGCCGTCCAGATGGGACATTTTTGTTAAATAAATTCTTAAATCAAGATAACGTGAAATTAATCCGAACTTAACTTCATTATAGTAAGACAGTAAATAAAAGATTTAGTTTTATTTGAGCCACAATTCTAAATAAACTAGATATTACAGGTTTTTGTAAATTCACTGAAATTTATTTCGTTTTGATTTAAAAAACGGAGTAAGTTTTATGTTCGTTGTGGTATTTTTCTTCTCGGATGTACATATTAGGTTTATAATAATTTTAAAAAGCAAAGTTGCATAACTGGCCTATAGCTGCATTGTTACTTGATAATTTAGGAATGCTTGGCATTTACATTATTCATTTTCATGTAACTTTTCCGACTATAAAAATATAATAAGAAATTACAGTGGGCTTAAAATAACTAGACTCTCAAAGTAATTAATTGAATAAAGTGAATATTTGTCCTTAATTTGGTAAATTAGTAATTATACAATAATTGGTCAAAATTGTATGTAAGCCAAAAGATAAGAGGTAACTGCTCTATATCAATGCTTACATAACATCTATATAACTGATGTATTGTCAGAAAGGCACATAGCCCTGAGCTTTGGAGGGTAGCACTCTTTACTCTCATCCCTCCCAAAGAGGTAGCCTCAAAAAGGCTTTTTGCTTCCCGGGCGTCTGGATGAATTTGGTATCCCAAGCCCGGGTGGAGCAATTAGAGGGGCACACCGGGGGTATTTACTAAGTAGGAGTCTGACATACCGGCGTCGTTGCCCTCACAGCGGCCCTGATGGTTCTATGCAGGATTTTCCATTGGGTATATACATGTATATATTTATATATGTTGCTGAAATAATCTATTTTCAAGATGGCATGTTTAAAAAATTGTTGGAGATGTCTTACTTACGTTGACCAATTCCTATTAAGATATCAATTTATTACAATTTAGATTGTTACTGATACCATAACAATTAAATATAGTTACTAATACCACAGCATAATTACAATTATTCAAGCTACGCATGGAAAATACGACAAAGAAGATCGACAAAGAATTATTCGCTATCGCGGTTATAAAATGTAATTGCTTAAACAAAGATTCGTTTCGTTGAAAGATAGAAGTGTTTTAATTTGTTAAGATAATAAATTAAAAACGCACCGGTAACAGAGGTCTTAGAGAAGTTGTAATTTTTCTCTCTTTTAAAGTATAAACTGGAACATAAACAAAACTTTTATTACTTTTTGCCTCAGCATTTTACCCTGTTTGTTTACATAGCTACGGGCAAAGCCTCTCCGTGCTAACAGTCGCTTTGTCAAGCGGCGACTGACATTAGCTCGACCCACTGTCAGATAATTTGATAAACAAATAAAATAATTCTCGACTCAATCCATTTTTTGCTGTATTTTCACGTAATTGAATCGCCGACGTTCAGCTATGTTTTTGTAATCGTATTTACTTGGCAAGGACAGTTTTATCAAACGATTTCTTTTTATCATGACACTTATTAATTATTGTTTAAGAAAAAGGGAACGATTAAAAAAAATAACCGCAACATTGGTGCAGTCAATGATATGGAGTCCTCAGATATGATACATCAATGTTATTATTTGACCAAGAAATGTGAATAAATATAAGACATCCTTGTTTTATGAACAATAAGCATTTAGCAACCTTAAAGTGTGAGACGCTGGAAACCCCTATAACGTTACTGAACCAAAGCTTCTATGATTTAAAGAGGAAGAAAAATTCACAAAATACAATAAAGATTATTTGAACGAAGTTTTTCCGGAGACCACTTTTCCGGAGTGTATTTACTACTCTGGAATTGATTAATTGTCATAAAATTGGGATCCAAATATATTATGAATTAAAGAATTACCATAAATGTCTATCCTGGAATCGTTTACTAGTCCATTAAACAAACAACGAGTCCACAGAATGAACTTGCAAGCAGTAAAGTTTATTAATGGCCCGATTACAAGCTCGGCCCGAGGTGCAAAGAAGTGCCATCAATCAGTCAGGTGCGCGACGGAATAAGAGCCTACGCCCCCCAGTAACACTAATAACAACATTCCGACGCCCCTGTTCGCTCCTCTAGGAAGGGGTGAAGATGAATATCCTAGCTGATATCGTGGATGACTCGTTTCGTCAAGAGAATTTAGCATTTGTTACAACTTTTAAAATAAACCTTTTATAGGGGTTTAACTTTCCTAGTAGATAAAAATCTTAATGTTTCATTTTTTCAATTTTTATGGTTCTTAAATTATTTTCGGCAATTTAAGTAATAGTAAAAACTGGAATGCTGAACTGGACATAAAATATCATAGTAGATAATAAAATAATTATCGTCATAACTATAATGCTTAGTATTTTTAAGTATGCAGATAAAAAGGGATAGTAAAATTATTTCACTGTTATTTTCCCAGTGCGGCACGTTGATTAAACTGCAAATGTTAAATGTAGAAATATTATGGGGAATATCCTGAAGTGTTTTTGATAGCAAATTAATCAAAAAAATTATCATTTTCTTGCAAACCTGACTTAAATACATTTTCACACGAAATGAAAGTGCTTTACTTAAAAATATTCACACAAATAAATTAGTACTATACATAGAAAAAATCATAGCCTATAACGATATTGTTTTGATTTATTGTATTTAAATGGATTTTGTGCTTAATCACCCGCCCAAAACATAAGAGTAAACTTTAGCGTGAGAATATATATATATATATATATTTACTGAAATAATAAAGAAATTAACCGCTTTGGGTGCACAAACATAAATACAGTAACAAACGATAACGGATCTATTGATATTTATTAATACCATGTTGGTATGCCCAAATCCATTCGCAATTGTTTAAAAGACCTAGTAATATAGCAGGTGCTCAGAAAACTATTAAGGTGAGATGATGTAAGGTAAAGATGACGTTTATTTCTGTGATAGAGGTGTACGAAAACTGTAGATGTAGCGGCAAAACAACGGAGGCAGTAGAGCGCGGCTCACCGCTGTCCGAATGGCTCAATTACAGTTAATTCGCAACGCACACACATTCGGACCCTGGCGCATGGATGTGCATCGTCCACATTAATGTATGTAAATGCATGCAACTGGCGGCAGCGCCTGCCCGATGCCCGCCAACGCGACGCTCACAATATTGCTACATTAAACGTAATATTGCTGGCGAGATGAATATTTTTACCAAGTTGACATTTGCTAACTTTAGGTAGAAATTGTTACAATAATTGTATATATCAATTTCTTTATTTTCAAGAGGTGTTACACACTCGGCAATAAATATATTTATTATAAAATAAATATATGTATCATCGTACTATATTATTTTGGGGGTAAACAAAGATAAATGAGCGGCTGGATCCATTTAGCGCTTTTGACTCATGCACAATTGCAGTTGGTCGTTTTTTAGGGTCATTAAACAATAAATTACTATTTTTGTTTAAATAAAATAAATGACGGCAGTAAAATTATATTGTAACTTAGCTTTCTGCCCGTTGCTGAAAAGTGCTACCTTATTTTTAAGATCCTTTTTTGACTAAAAAAAAAGATAACTTGGAAAAAAAAATCCTAAATCTAAATACGCACTGAGTCAC
This sequence comes from Automeris io, assembly GCA_036320925.1. Taxonomy (NCBI): domain Eukaryota; kingdom Metazoa; phylum Arthropoda; class Insecta; order Lepidoptera; family Saturniidae; genus Automeris; species Automeris io. The sequence goes on from JAUDJH010000002.1 coordinate 10,302,691, forward strand.
TAACCGCTTTAGGATCAGCCTCGTGAGTGTCTGTTATAAGCGGGTTATGCTTCGGATTATATGTTAACGCTGCAGCGAAAGAAACCGGCGTTGCAGGTCGGTGATGGGATCCAGCATGGCGCCAATGTTTATGGGTGTGCCATACGTAGCGGTGCGAGTGTTAGCTGGTTCCAGAGCGTGGAATTTGGACGCACGAACTTTAACGTTATTGTACCATTGATGCGAGGAGAAGATAGCCTTGCGGCTAGATCCAGCATAGGAAGAAAAAGTTTCTCCTTGAGGACGCAGTTTCTAAATAATAGTCCAGGTAGGAGTATCCTAGGAACAGCGTAACGACAGTATAGTACGTAATGCGACGCCCCACGATTTTTACATACTGTTAATGTTTAAGACGAACTCAAGTAAGAAACGATCGCTAGATTCATGCGAGAAGTGTCTTGTCTATATTTCTAGTAGAAACCGAATCACATTAACCCGTTAATCAAAAGTGCGTACAATTGCGTATCTTTCAGCGTCGTCGCGCCAGAAACACAGCCCGCGTTATTTTCTGTAGGATCCCAACGATCTAATTACCTTGGCCATAGCAGCTGCAGCTCAGAATAACAGTGAGACACAACACACAGTCTAACTTCATTCTAAGACACCGGCGGAGTCGAATAAAAATAGTGCCATCAACAGTCGCTAGCCTGTGTGTGTACGCACCGAGACGCAGTCCCACTCCAATTCAACCTCGAGTTTTTTTCGCTGTTTTTGTCAAGGTAGAAGTTTTGAATGACATGTAGATCACTATAAGTAGTTCTTCTCAGGTTGGCTGCCCAAGCAGATATCCGTACTCACAGATGTGCCCTTAACTATACATTGCGCTGGTTGAATATTCTACTTGGTCGCCCCTGTTTCCCCGTGAAATAGTAAAGGTTATTTGTGGACAATAATACTTGCTAACATCTTGAAAAATTGCTGTTTGTGTTGAGAAATTTACGACCATGTCGATAATGAAATTTTCGAAGGCTGCATGACTTTTCTAACGGTCCCACGACGGCAACGTCCCGACAGCACTTGGACAGGCGGTACGGATTTCAACTTGGGCCTATTTGGTTAAATTATGTCCACAATATAACCTCAAATAATCCTGTTGGAAAGCCACACACCTACGCCAAAAGCGTCCGGTATTGCCAGTGAATACCCGCGTATAGAGCATATAGTATCTAGTAAGTAGGTTTGTCGCTGGTGTCTGCAGGTTTTCGAAGTCGCCGTGTGCACGACTAGCAGAATTGTAGTGTGAAATTAAAAGATCTGAAGCAGGACGTAATAGCCCTTAGTGCGTATGGCGTAGGAAATCCTTTTTTCTTTACGACGTTAAAATAAAAATGTTCATAAATTACATATATTTTGTAATATTTATATTATTAATAAGCTTGGGCATCAAGATATGCCTTTTAACATAGTCAACACAAGAATTCTTCACTACATTGAACATGTAAAGCACTGTGAGATTGCCATATAACGCCTAGCTAATGCAGGGTAAGGAGATGGAGTCAAGTCCCATGGAAGGTGTCCAGAACGCTGGAGTGGCCAGATAAAAGACCTGACTACTGCTTCGGTCAATGAAAACACCGGTATCACCAGGCATCAACCCGATATTAATGGAGAGCTGTAAAACTTTGAGTCTCCAAACGCAAGTCTGACTACAATTGCTCTGTCGCGAGAATACGAAGAAGAATTTATTTATTACCCCGACTAGTATTACAAAAAAAAAACAGAATAAACTGTAGGTTTAATTAAACATCTATTGTATACATCGCTAATCAGTAATAACGCAGAACTTAGAATCACTGTCACACATTAAGATAGTATGTCGATGAAATATAGCAGCAGGACAGCAGCGGCACCATGCTGCCGGGCAGCATTGCTTCTGCTACTTCATAGCCACACTACCTTAACTTAATAGTTTATATGTACGTAAAACGTTACGTACGATCTCAAGATTATTGCAATACCGAGGTGCTTATATGTATGTATTATTCGGACAATAACTTCAACCAGTAACGCCCTCTATGAGTACAAACAATGTTCCAGGCTGCAGCAACATTGTCATATTATTTTGCCATGCTGATTCATTTATGATTACTTTTTAGATAATAGAGAACACTTAATTCTTGTACATGATCTCACTGAGGTCTTTAACTTATAATATTGCTAACGTATAGCACAAAACATCCGACCTGTATACTTAGATTTCATTTCTACAATATAATTTACACAATTATGCTACTTTAAATATCGAAACAAATTACGCATGACTTTGATATTTATTAAAGCATGTTTTTCAAAAGAGATTCACTATGTAAATTGTTCAGAATTAGCACTGGATAGACTAAAAAAAACGAAAGAAAACTGGAATTGAGCATCATACGTGATGTCAGAGAGGTTATGTTCCTACAAACAAAAATATTAAGGCGTTTACCTCGTCTATTTCGCTGTCCAATGATTGATTTCACTATCAAAACACACAGTTTCATTTACACTAAAGTTACTACATAAATGTTAGTCAAAAAATCGGTTTGTATCACAGAAATAACTAAAGAAAGCGGAAAACATTGAAAGCAGACAAGAAGCGCAACACGAAACGGCAAGCTAAGCAGCAGCTGACTACGAGTGGGGGTGTGATGTGACTTTGCAGCGACGTAGTTACATTGTTACTTTTTGCAATAAATAGTTTTTATATGTGACTTAGTCCTCAGATTAAATAATTCAATGCAGCTTGCTTGTATTAATAAAAAAACACACTGCATAGTATTTTACAGTTTACATATTTTTACAAATGATAATACTTTATAGTATTATAAATGTGTCAAATAGATTTTTTTAACATAAATGAAACGTTGTTTTATTTGCACAAAAATAATAAAATCAATAGAAATGGGTTTATTTTATTGTTAAAAAAAATAATCTACGTGCGTATCGTCACCTCTAAAGTTGATATTATTAAAAAATTACGTTCCTAAGACATAGTGCGTATGAATCGAAACAATAAGATTAAAGTAATTGTGTTCTTAAACGTGGTGGTACTCCTACAGTTTTTCATAGCATAGTTCTGAAGTATCATATTGTAACATGGATATAAGCTGAAATAAGCCATTTTTTGTTTTGTTTTAAATAATACTTTATCTTGCAATAAGCACGTCGTTTCAAGGTTTGATGCCTAGATGCGCGACGTGGAGGAGTGGTGTGGGCGCGCACCGGCGTAGACGGTGTTGCCCTCTAGCGGGCATATTGAGAATTATCGATTTACCGCGTGACGCCGTGCAACCCGCCATTGGCTCTGCACAGTAATTGGTTTATGTAGCCCGTTCGTAACATGAATTCAAATTTAGCGCGCTGGGGCTCTCGAATGAACAGAGGCGAGTGTTTGTACAGGGGAAATTACCCGTTTCAGATAATAAAATCAAGTGAAATACTAGCCAAACTTTATACTACTCGTGGTCCGGTGTTTGAAATAATAAAATATATTTATTCTCCTTTAATGTTCTAGTTTTTGTTTTTGTAAAATACAAAAGAGATACTTATTAGAACTTTCATACTTAGCATTCATAGTATATTATTTAGTTTCTAAGCAAAATAGTTTTTTATGTTTTTTTTTAATATGTAATTCATTTGGTAATTTGTTTACATTTAAACATAATATGTATGTTTTATATAAATGTCTAACACAATCTTTTAATATGTCTTATAATACCTGAAAATGGGCATTCATTGCCATCTTTCAAATGTACATACATATATCTAGGGTCTATGTGATGGTTATATTTGCGCAGTGGCCGGGAGTACCCCTTATGCAGTCTGCGGTACCGATTGTAAATTCGATCCTACCACGGAAAATATAAAATATTTGTATGGCCCATAGGTAATTGTTTTAGATCTGTATGTTTGTGGATATCCTATGTGTGTGTCAGTCCTTGTGGATATGGAACTTATGTTTGAAAGCGCTCTCAGGACTACTGTTAATCCTAATTTGGGTCAATATCGTAAAAAGTAGTATAAAACATCATAAAAAATATGTAACTTCTTAAAACTAAAGATTTTTACTAATGGGTCCTACTGGTTATGACGTACGGAGCCGAGATGTGTACACTAACGGTAGGGCTAGTCCACGAGTTTAAAGTTGCTCAGCGTGCGACGGAGCGATCTGTGTTGGTATCGTTCTTGAGGCTAAAATCCGAAATGAGGTTATTCGAGAGAGAAACAAAGCTATCGTCACAGCTTTTCGCATTAGCAAGCTGGAGTGGCAATAGGCAGGCCACGTTTGCCAAAGAACCTATGATTATTAGAGAAGGCGGGTTAATAAGTTAAGACCGTGAATCGGCAAACGTAGCATGCGGCTCCGGCAAAGTGGAATGACGACTTGCGGGGAAGATAGTCGAAAAATATAGGATGACAAGAGCCGAAGACCAGGCTGAATAATTCTTGTTAGGAGAGAAATATGCCCAGCAGTGGACTAGCGTGGGATCCCGATGATTATGATCTTTCATACAATAAATATATAGGACTAATTACATAAATAATAGATAGAGATTATTCGTTTATTAAAGGGTCAAACATAAATTACGTTTGCTATATTTAGAATAGGTAAGATATTTATGCTACAAAACTCTATACTAATCGGGTTACTTAATTAAATTCTTAAAACTATTTGTCAACATTTGTAAAATATAAGGAAAATGAGGTTCAGATATCATCACTTCGAAGAAGAACTGCACACATAGGAATAAAGCATAACAAATAATGATGACTAACTTTAGAATAAGAAGGAATATATTATCGAATAAACAGCTTTGTCGCCCTCTAATAAGGTTTGAAATTGAATACATTCTAATATAACTAAGTAAAATAACCCTATTCCCAGGCGACTCCATTAGCAGTTTAGAATTATGAGCTCAAGTTATAGACAGATATATCACAAGCCATGTTCATATGATACTTCACCAACATATATCAACTACTGAGTAGATAATGTAATTATCTGGATGAATACACACATGTAGTTACACATTTGGAGAGTGAAGTATTTAAGGCAATAACGTTTATTACGTTTGAAATTTATTTATAACAAAAGTTTTAGTAAAACGTTTAGAATTGTGTTCTACTCATTTATTATTTCCAGAAATATTTGTATATAGTAAGGAAAAATATGACATATTTATAATTGGCTGTAACTATATTATATGTACACGGATAGATAGATACCTTATCATTTAGATTAGCTATTTCGAGTCATATTTTTGGTAAATTACAACAGCCTATCCCAACATTTTTAAGGGTGAACCCCTTTTTTTACTGGGGGAAAATGATCATGGACCTTTCCGGCCGCAAAGGGAGGTGGCAACCGAATTGTGTCAGACTTGTACTGGTTAAAAACCCCAAGATGAGTATTTATGCACTATGACGAAGACTATGGGCCCAACATCGCCGTGATAAGGCGGATCGTCTAGAGCCAGTTTATGTTTTTAATACTAGGTTTACGGGACGCGTCAATTTGGCGCGTTTCGTATTTTAAAAGGAAAACTACAAAAACCGATCGCACTTTTATTTTATCTTTTCTATTGACTATTATCCATTGAATGAAGTATATATTAGATCCTTACATATGAAATTGGCGTTTTGTATGGGAGGAACAAAAAGTCGAATATTTTTTAATATAATATATTTAATTAATCAAAGTATGAACCATTATTTTCTATGCACTTTTGCCATCTCATAGGTAGTTCATTGATCCCTTTACTAAAAAAACCAGTCGGACGGGAATCAATAAAATCTTTGAAGGCGATTTGGACTGCCCCATGGGAGTTGAATTTTTTCCCTTGCAAGAAGTTATCCAAATTTCGAAAAAAATGGTAATCTGTTGGAGCAAGGTCCGGGGAGTACGGAGGATGTCTTAGACTTTCCAATTGAAGCTCTTCTAATTTAGTAGCCGTCTGTTGCGCAGTGTGTGGTCTAGCGTTGTCGTGAAGCAGCAGTGGCGTGGAGCAATTGACCAGCCTAGGTTGTTTAGCCGCTAGCTTTTCCATCATGGTTTGCAATTGCTGACAATAGACATCAGCCGTAATAGTCTGGCCAGATTTGAGAAAACTGTAATGAACAATACCGGCACTAGTCCACCAAACGCTTACAAGTAACTTTTTTGGGGTTAATTTTCGCTTGGGGCAGGATTTGGCTGGCTGGCCAGGATCCAACCATTGCGCTGAGCGCTTCCAATTATCGTAAAGAACCCATTTTTCATAACAGGTAATGATTCGGTTTAAAATACCTTCATTATTGTGCCGGTTTAGTAATGTAACGCAGCAGTCGACGCGCGTTTGCCGGTTTGCTTCAGTCAATTCGTGAGGTACCCACCTTTCAAGCTTTTTAATCTTCCCAATTTGCTTCAAGTGAATTAAAACAGTTTTATTACTAACATCGCAGCCTGCAGCTAACTCGGACGTGGTTTGCGATGGATCCGCTTCCACCATAGCCTTCAACACTTCATTATCAACTTGAGTCTCAGGCCGACCACGGGGTTTGTTCTGCAGGTCGAAATTTCCAGAACGAAAACGTTGGAACCAAAAACGAACTGTGTTTCCTTTTGCAACACGACCGCCATACACATCATTCACCCTTCGAGTTGTTTCCGCAGCACTAGTGCCACGGCGGAACTCGTACTCGTAAATAATGCGATATTTTAAGTTTTCCATTTTGTAAAATGAGTGATGCAAACAGAAAAAAAACAGAAGAAAAAAACAAATGAATGACGATCATCGAAGCACAAATACATGAGTCTATAGCTGTACAAATTTGAATTTGGAATTCCTTACCAAAGAGGAGAAATTTGTGATTAAAGTGGCCAGTACGAAAAACGCCAATTTCATATGTAAGGACCTAATATATACTGGCGTTTATTTTCATACCTGTTATAAGAATTAAGTTTTCTATATGCCTTCTTCTATTAACGCGCGACGCGTGTTCGTAGAGATAGGGATGTATGAAACGCCTGTAAACATATTGTTAAGTAAGTAACTAGTTATAATACATAGTGTACCAAATACTAAACTGATAAAAAGTATATGTATTCCAATCACGATATAAATTTCAAGTTATATACAATAAAGTAAATTAAGTAGTAAGTACAGTTTATCTTGGTTAAAAGTTCAAGTTAGAGCGGGTTGACTTTGTTGAAATCTAGTAAGTGAAGTAATGTTTTAAAAGGGTGAAGTGGAAAACAACTGGGCGAGTGTCGAGTGTGAGACGACCCACGGCCCAACGATTTCCTCAAGCTACAACACGCTTTGTTTCCCAAGACTTTTAGGTAAATCACTGCAAGAAACTGGCAGACCAGGTATTTGAAGAAAAAATATCGTAATCAAATTTTTTGAATACATTATGAGATAATGGTTCGAGCTCTAAGAATAAACTTAAAGAATACTTATATGTTTATTTCGAGAACCAGCATAAATAAAATTGATATCTATTAATACAGGTTGTCGAAGTGCCATGACACTTGGAGAGAAAGTGATGATGATGTCCTGGCCGGTTTCGGCCACGGCGACTGTTTCAACACCGATTAAGAAAATCGAGGTCCAGTTTTCGGAAACAGTCAATTGCGCAGGAGATATTTAAGTGCATAACTGGACGCGCTGCCAGAAAAGCACTCTCTCGTCCGAACTCCCTCAGACCCGATGGAAAGGAGAACCAGTACGATCGGGAGGGAGCGGGATGCAGGTTTGGTCGAGTTTTCCTTCTCTGAACACCTGGTTGAATTGCGGTGTTAAAGAGATACCTAAGTCGCCTCTTACGACACCTCAGCAAGAAGAGGGGGATGCTATTCTATTCTGCCGGCAGCCACCATGGCTTAAGAAAAAGAGAAAAGAAAAAAAGAAAGAAAGAAAGGGAGAAAGTACCGCTAATATTGAAAACATCAAGCTTTACATAAAGGATATTTTATTGAATAAAAATTAAACTCTTTTCGTCCACACTGTACAGACAGACGATTTTCTAGCTCAACGATATTGCTCAATATGTTTTTTTAGGAAGTCTCCCGCATAGCATATCTTCTATAAGTATTTGATATTTATAGTCTTTTTTTATCAAGTGGTTCGACGGTACGACAACTATTAGTATAAATATTCCATGTTGTATTAAGCTGGTCTTTGAAATATTTTGTTTACAATGAAAAACTTGAGAGAAGTTTAATTCTCGTATGCATCCCCTGTTTTCAGTTTGCGACAACCTGTGCCACATAAAACTTTTAAACTTTGCTAATGTATAAGAACTCGGAAAATAAATATTATATAAAAATAATGCGTTTAGAGTAATTTAAGAAAACCGAAACAAATATAAATGAAATGACATCTCGTAGAAATGTCATGTGTAAGTATCCTAAGTAAGACAATCAGCTGCGCTACTGGTCACGTTGGGTAGAACATATAAACGCAAAGTTGATACAGACACTAATGTAAAATATCTCTTCTTACCCCCAAAAGGGACATAACGTGACGACATATTATTATTATTTATTGAAAATAAATAAAAACGAAAACCTCCAGTTCTACTTAAAAAAAATATAATAGTATTTTCGCAGTTTGCGCTATAATTAGACTGAGATACTTGACCAGACCTGGAGTCGTAGTTTACTTAAATTAAGGTACACAGTAAACAAGAGAAAAGGAGTAAATTTATTTTGGTGCATGGTTTGCGGTTGTGAATTTCCACTGAGGGATGCGTTATGCAGCGCACGTAGGAAGCTGTCTACACGATGGGACGAGTCCTGAACTACCCAATATTCACGCGGCAACGCGGCAACGTTAGTCTCTCTGACGCTCTCCCATCACTTGAAATTCATATATTATTTAAACGCTTACTGCACCGATACCGCCGCAATAAAAGTGACTTCTCCAACCGTATCTACCCTTTACGTCAAATCGATATTAGCCTTACATGATTCCATAAAAAGAAAAATAACTGTTTAGAGGTCTGCATGTACTCAATCGCTAACTTCTAAGAACTTATCCGACTGGAACTGTTTAATCCGGAAAAGCAATCTCCAAAAAGGCAGTAGGAAGAGGATTCCTTGCATATTTATTACCGGTCTCTAAACCGTTTTTCGGGTAATTCGGTACAAGCAAAGCGACATTATTTTTGTAGTAATTTCGGCGAATGTCCTTTAAAATATTCAGAGCGCTGTAGCCGAGCCCATTAACGTGCCCGGGCGCAATTCAAAGCGAGGATCGTCCACAAATGGCGGCGATATCATTAACTTGACCCCGCAACTATCCGACGCCCCGCAAGTTTTTCCCAATATTACACAGGAGAGGTATTCGCGACGACAGGATGGTAGTACATAGACATTACCCTCGGAAATTTGTTTACCGTAGGTGCGCTACATACGCACATACATACATCACAAACCAGGCTAGGGTAACGTAATTTACTATACTGTAAGCTTGGATAAAAGCGCCAACAATTTATATCTATTATGAAATATTTTACATTTAATTACTTTCTTTTCTGTTTTTCTTGATTGAGATTTTAGATAGTTTAGCATTACAGCTCTTTTCGTTATTACGGGTCAGTTGTTACCATAGAGTAAATTAGAATAGCAGTATTCAGTCAAAATTCAATGTATCCAACCAGGCTTATTTATTTATACTTTTTTATTATTATAATATTCTAATATCCTATATAATAAATTAAAAATTTAATATACCCAAAAAAAAAAAGATTTCCCATATAATGGAGTAATTCTCTTGTCTCCCTTCTGTGCAAAATATGTGACACGATCCGAAGGTAGGTGTACCGAATTCCTAACTAAATTTTCGCAAGAGGATTTCCCTGCTCAAGAAATATCGTTGAGCATTCACAGTGTTTGCCAAAAACAATATATCTTGGGCTATAATAATACTATTCCTGTGAAAATAATTTAAGACACGTATTTTTTTTTTTAATCAGGTGAATACAAAAATGGATATTATGTTTATAACCTTAGATAAGTTCATTTACCTTTTTAAAATAATTTGAACCAGCTATTTTTTATATCTGTAATTAAAACAAATTCTATTCAATGTTTTTTAAAGTCTCCATCAAGATCTACAATGAAAAAAATAGTTTTTGATTACACTTTTCTTGAATTTTTAATGCACATGACCCTTACTATGGTTTTAACTGCAATTAGAACTATAGTAATAGAATATTCTGTGCTACAACTAATTATATTAAAATTGTATTTTCTGACGTTATAGATAAGCCGTTTACTAGGTATATAAATATGTTTTATTTGCATAGAATTTGGCTAAGCATTCACAACGTTTGTCACTGTACTAAGTAGAAAAAGTTTGTCAGCAGGGGCTTGGTTTCTTTATATGAAAATATTGTTCAGCGGAAAGAACTTTTTAATTTGGATTAATATGCACTACCTACTATTTAAATGTAACACTCAAAAACCGTTTTTTATTATTTATATAATAAGGAAAAAATATAGCGATATAAAATAATAAAATAATACATAAATAATATACACAAGCTAGTAAAGTTTTCACAAAAATACCACACATAATAAAAATTTGTTAAGTTAAGGAATGCAAAAACCAAACAAAAAACATATAATAATAAATTATAAAAAAAAAAATTACAATAATAAAAAGCTGAAACTGACAATTTTTGCTTTTAAAGAAGCTAATTGATGTTGTAAATTTAAAACAGAATGTCCACACCACAAAAAAAATTGTTATCATGTACTCGTATATCACAAACAAAAAACATATTTTAATTTAACAAACGCTACCTTAAAAAGCGAAACGTCTTTGTATTAGAATAGGAATTCCTGGACCCTATTTGTCTTAATAAATGAGACGAGTCTATAAAATAATATATAATTTGTATAGACTTCACTTGCTATATTGCGTATGCAGTAATTATTATTACTCTGCATCCATACGACATCCCAACATTATAGTAATAGATCCTGTATCATAGCTTTAAAATAATGCCATTACTATGTAAGTATTCCAGATGCAACATCTATAGTTCTAAAAGCAACTAAACATAGACAGCCGGGCTGAATCAAACCCGTAAAGAGTGAGAAATGAAAATAATCAGCCTGACTGCCTAGGTTTAGTCGCTCATAGCAGATATTGTGTCTAGGATATTTACATAGTAATAATAATCACATGTTCAGCGGTGTAGGAAACATCGTGAACAAGCCCGCATGGCTCCTAACTAATCATTCAATTCAGCAATCATAATACTTATATTAGTTTTGTTAACAGAAATTATAAACACGCTTTTTTATCTAACTGGACAACAATTTTTATGTATTTTATATATTTAATCTTTATATACGTTTTATTCATACAATAAATTTTGTAACAATTTATGGCATACTATGAGTTTTGTTCGGAAATATGACTTCCAGTGGTGACTCCTACGAGGATACAGGTGAATCGAAGGGCCAGACCATAAGCTTTAAACTTTAAAGCACGTTATATATTAGTCTGAGCAGTCTAAAGTTACTTGTGGGATTACATATAACTAAGAGTCTCCCATCTGAAAGTTTGTCTCGCCATGCTAAATTATAGAACGTCATCTTAACCAACCTCTTAACAATATATCGAATTCAGATTTATGGGATTGTTATAAAGCACAAAATTTGTTTAACCTTTATTTATAGAACCATATACATATGCCTAAACAAATAAATCCATATAAAATCACAAAAACTCTTGTTTTAAATTTGAAACTGTTTTATAAGTTTGACATATTTTATATTTCGCGACGCTCCTCGTTGAAAGCTAATCCTACGATAGGAATCGTGTGATACATGCAAATAATTTCGAAGTCTGCATCCTGAAGTCGTTTAGTCAGTTGAGAGGATCGTGAGCGGCGCGGCGCGGTGGTGCCAGTTCACTTTGAAATTTCATTCTTTTCGAACACATATCTCGACTTCGTTCGGGAATCTACTTTATATTTCTCATCCTAATGGCCATTGAAAGAAAATTGGAAAGGAAGTTTCGTATTCATCTCTACATTTGGATTTCATTTTTAACTTAAACTTCTTAAGACATGTATAATGCATGTAAACAACAATTACTGTATACATTTCAGTAAGGTGAGTCTCTTAGTCATAGATAGGTTGTTTTCAGCAAATATTAATAAAAGGTTAAATAAGTATAATACTCTGTCTATAAATTTCTGGTATTTGTTGGGTACTGTTCGCATTCTTAAGTTTATTACAAGGTTTTCTTACCTAGACTAGATTGCGACATAACTTATGACTGTAAAGGTCGTCATTGCGACCCACTTTGATCTAATATATAGACATTGCAATAGGAATATAAACTGTACTAGCAATAGTAAGTCATTTGGGTAAGACATTTTTTAAAAAGCATACAGGGTATGAATTTTACAAAGAATAATTGGCAATACAATGTTTTTCTAGAATTCAAAGTACAGACGGGAGGAGGGGTAATAATGTGTGGCGAACGCCCTCCTGAGGGTTCGACCTCATGGATGGTGCCTATGGTGCCGATGACCTCTATCGATTCGTGCATTTCCACGGACTGACGTAATTGCAAATCGTTGGACTGGTGGACATATATTTCACAAATTCCCTAGTCACTTGCATTTAAATATTTTATAGTATTCTTGGTAGCGTTTAGCGCTTTCCAATGTTATTAGAACGACATCATATGAAATAAATAATTAATTCCCACAATAAACAAATAAAAGATTATATATTTACATAGTTACAAATTATATCCATTAATTTTTACATTTTATGTGCCCTTTATAATGATGTGATTGGAAGTGATGAAAGTTACAGGTACATCAAATACAACAATCAAAGCTTTTTTATGTATCAGAAGATTTTTTAGGATGTATAATGTGAAAATAATTATCTCATCAAACTTAAAATAACTTATATAAGGGACATAAATATGTCCCTTGAAATATAATTTTCATTTCGTTTATTTCCTACCATTCTACACTTTCTAATTTCTTAGTGTAATCAGAGCTTTGTCTGAGACGATTCATTGGGGAATTTTCTTGGCCTTTTCCCGAGACTCATAGCGGTTTCCAATTCGCAGGCCGTGGTACTTCGCGTTAATTTACTACAGCGCTAACCACACCGCCCGCAGTTTGTATTCATTACCCACCTGGCTATTCTCATACCGCGGTAAAGATTTAATACTTACACATTACAAAATTCATTTGATTTATTTGCAACGGGGATATTATAAGGAGTTTATTGGCCTGTCTGTCTGAAAATCCTGAAGACTAAAGGTTTATTTTCCATTAAGCACAACTAATCTGTGATGGATTGTGTGAGGTTAATTTACAGATATCCAAAGCCCAATAATATTTTAAAAATAACAGAGAGCAAATTTATACATTTGTGAAGATTAAGAAATAATTAATTGTACATGATTGGAATAATAACTTAATTATTAATGTTATAAGTATCTATTAATTACATAAAAGTCCGTGTATTGTAAAAATTATTATTCTTTTAATATAGCTCATACATTATGTATTGCAAATGTTGAATCAATTTTAGGGCTCTTTCAAAAAACTTATCTTGTAAGTATGATATAGAAATGTTACACGACTGTATGCAAAGATGCTATAAATTGTTCTGACAAGTTGAATGGTGTTCGTAGTTGGTGAGCAAATTAGGTGGCCTAGAGTAAACGAGTTACGGCGAAGTTACGGCAGCATGGGTTCGCGCTGGGACCGGCCAGTAGCTCGATCCAAATGTTCCGGGCCTAATCTACGTCTGCTGAAAGTAGACCAACAGAAGTACTATAGACTAAACTTTTTATTTACAAACATCATGGCGACCATTACAATAAAGAAATAATATGGTATTGACTTTTTCTGCCATAAATGCATGTGAATATAAATCACACATATTTGAGTATTGAGCAAAAAACCAAGAAAGCTTATATAATATGTCTTTCATTTTATTATAATTCTTATAAAAATATATTAGGTCCTTACATATGAAATTGGCGTTTTTCGTACTGGCCACTTTAATCACAAATTTCTCCTCTTTGGTAAGGAATTCCAAATTCAAATTTGTACAGCTATAGACTCATGTATTTGTGCTTCGATGATCGTCATTCATTTGTTTTTTTCTTCTGTTTTTTTCTGTTTGCGTCACTCATTTTACAAAATGGAAAACTTAAAATATCGCATTATTTACGAGTACGAGTTCCGCCGTGGCACTAGTGCTGCGGAAACAACTCCAAGGGTGAATGATGTGTACGGCGGTCGTGTTGCAAAAGAAAACACAGTTCGTTTTTGGTTCCAACGTTTTCGTTCTGGAAATTTCGACCTGCAGAACAAGCCCCGTGGACGGCCTGAGACTCAAGTTGATAATGAAGAGTTGAAGGCTATTGTGGAAGCGGATCCATCGCAAACCACGTCCGAGTTAGCTGCAGGCTGCGATGTTAGTGATAAAACTGTTTTAATTCACTTGAAGCAAATTGGGAAGATTAAAAAGCTTGAAAGGTGGGTACCTCACGAATTGACTGAAGCAAACCGGCAAACGCGCGTCGACTGCTGCGTTACATTACTAAACCGGCACAATAATGAAGGTATTTTAAACCGAATCATTACCTGTGATGAAAAATGGGTTCTTTACGATAATCGGAAGCGCTCAGCGCAATGGTTGGATCCTGGCCAGCCAGCCAAATCCTGCCCCAAGCGAAAATTAACCCCAAAAAAGTTACTTGTAAGCGTTTGGTGGACTAGTGCCGGTATTGTTCATTACAGTTTTCTCAAATCTGGCCAGACTATTACGGCTGATGTCTATTGTCAGCAATTGCAAACCATGATGGAAAAGCTAGCGGCTAAACAACCTAGGCTGGTCAATCGCTCCACGCCACTGCTGCTTCACGACAACGCTAGACCACACACTGCGCAACAGACGGCTACTAAATTAGAAGAGCTTCAATTGGAAAGTCTAAGACATCCTCCGTACTCCCCGGACCTTGCTCCAACAGATTACCATTTTTTTCGAAATTTGGATAACTTCTTGCAAGGGAAAAAATTCAACTCCGATGGGGCAGTCCAAATCGCCTTCAAAGATTTTATTGATTCCCGTCCGACTGGTTTTTTTAGTAAAGCGATCAATGAACTACCTATGAGATGGCAAAAGTGCATAGAAAATAATGGTTCATACTTTGATTAATTAAATATATTATATTAAAAAATATTCGACTTTTTGTTCCTCCCATATAAAACGCCAATTTCATATGTAAGGACCTAATATTTAAGCAAAAATTCTACAATTTTAGCAAACATTTGCTTCATATCATTATAAAAAGTATTTAATAAATGCGTATGAGAGTATTTAGACACAAAATTTTGCATAAAAGTAACATTTTAGCTAAGACGCTATATACTGCTTAAGTTAACAAAGATACGTGAGCATTTGTATCCACTACTCAGTTAATAGTGTCAATTAATGTTATTTCTTAGTTAATTTCTGTATATAGTGCAATAATTTCGTTAATTATTAGTAAAGCTAGTTGAAGCAATCAAAATATGATATTTATATCTAAGTACAATAGTAAACAACAATTTAAATCACAACCAAAAGACATCGATTTATCCAGTTTGATATTTATATAAATATTGTAATTGAGTGTTGGTATGAAATAGTAAAATTTCTTGTAAAAAGTGAGGCGAATGTTTCGAGATTTGGCCCGTGGCGTGCCGCTAACACTCCTTATAAATACTGGTAAGCTCCTGGCTTTTGTGGCTAATCTTTCGCGTGAAGATCGCCATTATACCGCTATTTATTATTTTTTCCTGTATTTCGCTTTTTTGTAAAGTCAAGTTGAACCGTGCTTGATATTCTTTAAGGATTTCTTCTCCACTTAGTTCAGTCGAAGTGTTTCTAAAATAATTTAAAATGCCCCTTTTCAGTCGCGTGCTCTCCGCAATTAGGTATTTCATGCGATTTTGAATTTCAAATGATATGAATTTAGAAATGGAGTTTTTACCAGCATTAAGATCAAATTGTATTTACATTGATTAATATTTTCTGGTTTACACTATAATCTACATTATTGTATGATGTATATATGTATATTAGCATAGCTTTATGTTTATTTTTGATTAAATATAATTAAGATTTTGTTGTTTTGCTAGAGACTAAACTTTAATTAAACATAGTGAGACAATGATACACTGTAGATAATAAAACTCGTCGTTATGAAAATTAAGCTTGACAACAAAGCTTGGAACGAATGTTAATTATAAGTAACTATAACAGCAGTATATAAATATTTAGCTTTGGTAAGTTGTTACTTAATTGTGAACATATTGCAGTAGCATTTTGATTAGGTTTCTGAGCAGAAACAAAAGCTGCATTAAATGAACCAGTAAGCGTCTATGCCGGTGCCGCCGCGGTGCTCCGAGCTGTAGCCGACTAAGTTATGACAAAGTGAGGCAGTCGAGAGGGTCCCGGCCGCGGCATGGGTGTGCCTGCAACGGTGCCGAACTCTTATATTAGCGCCAACTTAGACCACTTAGCTTCTTGAAGTTTTGTTTGTATACACCATAAATATTGTATATACCAAACGACATAGAGCTACTGTTTGCTTTGTTACATTTTGCACGAATAAGTTTTTTGTACTATTCTTTTTTCATCTATTAATGAATTGATTTGAGATGTTACGTTCCAAATAAAACAATGATTTAGGTACAATTTACCATAGATTCGGTAATGATTTCTAAAAACTTTTCCACTTTCCTTAATTTGCAAAAGAAATAAATGTTTTTAATATATTCTGTACGTACACATTAGCGAAATTTCAATCTTTACAGTAATAATGGTACTTTATTTGTTTCAGTAATTGACCAAGCGAACCGAGGTTTCTCAGACATTTGGAACATTTGAAACCTTGTCCCTCTATCAGAGGCCTTTTAAACCAAAGCTTATAGTAATATCATTCGATTTAAAGCCCAGTATAAAATTTATAACAATACTGCTTACTTAGAAAATTTGTTAACCTGTATAAGTTATAATTTTTTTTCTTATAAACTGATATTAATTTTCAGTTTTTGTTTTTAAATTAAAGTATATAAGCCAAAATAAACATATTTATCAATTTAATTCTTTAAACCCTTTTTATGATAGACCCACAGATAAAATAAGTCTAAAACGACTAAACTATCGGCTTATTAAATTGTGATTTATTGAGGTGAAAAATAAAAGAAAAACTTGATGGCTGAAAATGTTATTTTCAACAATATCCACAAGTAATATTAAAAATGAAAAAAAAAAAAGTCGTCCACAATTTGCATGTATAGCAACAACCTTCAAATTTAATGTTTTCATGGCTATGGCTAGAGTTAGAAATTCATAATTATTACAATAGTTACCTTCATAGTGAAGACAATAATTAATAAAAATGATTTTTATACAGATCTATTCCTTATGAGTTTTTAACAGTTTATGCCTAATTTTAAACGTACAATCCTTACATAACAAAATTTTCAAGAAATTAGGTGTTATTTTTAATCTATGATAATAAGAACAGTATTTTGATATAGTTTTCTTAAAATATTACCCTAAATACAGGTTAAAGAATCTTAAGAATCTAAACTGTATTACAAAAACAGTACATTTTTAGGGTTCCCTAACCAAAAAGGAAAAAATAAACTCTCATAGGACCACTTCCTTTTTTATATTAATTTGAACTTAACAGTTCCATTCATTTTACACATTGTACATCTGTCTGAGTATCAAGACCCTTTTTCTCAGGAAGCATGGAAGTGTTTAGTTGAAATTAATATCAAATACTCAGTCCTTTGTAGGTCTGTTTATATGGAACAAATTTGCTCGGAAACCTCTACGTGAATTCAATTTGGAACCGCGGTGTAACTTGGAAGGTTTCACGTGATTAAAAAAGTGGACTGTAATTTTTCTTAGGTCTTTGGCTCATGTGATGAAGATTTTGCCACCCACCTGTTAAGCTATTCAGGAGTTCCAGAGATATGTCACACCAAATTTCACAGCACAGATAGTTCTTATATGAGCACTTACCAGATAACCTTAGTAAGGTGTACTGCCGACGCATACGTGTTGATACAATGTCGACCAATTTCATAATGAATCTGACAAACTACCCCCCTTGGACTGGGTGGCAAATAATCGCAAGAAAAACCAGACAAACTAATAATTTATGTTCTGTGGCGATACCTCAATTCGTACGTTGCAGGTTTTTAAAATTCGTTCTTTTGTAAAATTTTATAATTTTGTTTGGTAACGGTTTTACTTTAAAAAACGTTAATTGTGAAATTATAAGACCAATATTCCATACACTCCTTTTTTAGTGTCGTTACAATTTAATAATGCTACGAGATCTCCGTTCGCCACAAGCGATTAGTTATAAACGATTTAGTGTACGGAAATCTAATATGACCAACAGTCCGCAGTGTCAATCGAAGTGCGTTGTAGTATTGAATGGCCACGACCGGCCAATAATTCGATTACTCGGTTATTTAGCCCGTTCAACCAATGCTGCAGCTCAGGGCGCAGGTGACTTCATTCATATTGAGTGAATCAAGCGATTCTGTGGTTACTAATATAACGGTATGTAATAGTACAATATAACGTTGTATCACTTCATAGGGTACAGTGTTCCTTGTATATACTACCAGTTTGAAATTATGTTCAAAGAACAGTCTTATTAACGAAGGGTTTAAATTTACACAATATAATGATAATAAAACGCTACGTAGAAAAATTTTGTGATAAATAAGGTCCTTGATAAACCAACAGGTGTATTTGCTTTAATTTTTCTACTATTTGTTTATTTTATTTTTATTATTTACATTTTTTTTGCTATACTATGGATCGAGAGACACTAATTTATTTCTAAAATAATTAATTAGACAGATGAGTATATTTATTTATTATTGCGCGTTTTAATTCAGAGTAGACTTAACACAATTATAGAATAAAAGGTCCATTATACAATTAGTTAAGGTTTGAATATTCTAAACATCGTATATTAACTTAGCGACGTGTTACTATTAAATCGAGAGCCTCGCGTCAGAATTATCCATTGGGTTTAGTTAAGTGCTTTCTAGTTTCGACGAGATCCTCGGATTTATAATCATTGTTGTGGAAAGCATATTTCAGTTAGACGGTGCAGGTGTGCCATTCGCTGCAACTTCGATTAATTCTCATAACGAGGCAGGTCCATCAAGTGCTCGCTCGTTTGTCTCCGGCACGGCTATAAATACATCAGCGTACTTGCAATTTAATCCGTTCTGCTCGGCTCCCGTAAAACGGCGCTCTCTCTCGGAACAAACCTACGGGTTTCGGTCAGCGAAAGTTGCTGCAATTAATCTCTTGCTGTAATAATGCAGTATTGTTTGGATTAGAAAGGTATCCTAAAGTAAACATCTTGTCAATCAACAACCTATTTCACTTTATATTAAATGGCATGAGAGCTGAGATGATTTTTTTTTTTTTTTTTTTTCGGCGTGTCCTACGTTGGTGGCCTGGGAAAGACTTTCACAACAAAACCGGGCTTGGTGGGCGAACGCAGAGGGCGCTCAGCCAGCGAAATTTATGGGTTGGGCGGCTACGCAAGGGCACCCCTGTGGGTACGGACCTCGACTTGGGCGGCCGGCCAGTTGAAAAACGAACCTAACGGTGATCTACCAGCGTTTCGGAAGCGACTACCTTGAGAAGAAACGCCGAAAGAAACTCAAGGCTGCGTCGGAAGCTGAGCTGATCTATGTACAAATTTATTAATACCTTCATTTAGTATTTACAGTAAAGGTGCAAAGCTAATTTGAGACTAGGTCAACGAATTTAATTTTCCATCAAAATTATTATATGGGAGATGATCTTTAGTCTATTATATGCTGGTAAAATATTTATACTTAATATTAATTTAAGCCATGTAGCAATTAACTGTTCCGTGAGCATATATAGCTGTATCTTGGTGTTTATTTAAGAAACGATCATTACATTTATGTAATCTTCAGCCGTGGTATATGTGGGCCGACATGACGATGTAGACTATCAATGGATTTTCATCCTTTGATAGTCGCTTTCGTTTTTGGACTACACTGTACTTACCATCAGGTACACTGTAGTTACTATGTCGAGTCAGTGTAAAAAAAAAAAAATTATATTTACATACATAATTTTTCTTGTAATTAATAAAAAATTTGAATAATTCTATTTCTTAACAAATCATAAAGAAAAATTGATGAAAAAATGATATTTAATCCGTAAAAAGTGTGGACACCGTATTGTATGTGGCGCATTTTACGTACTTTTAGGTAAACAGGCATTAATTCCTTTTCCCTTCGCACTTTATCTTAATTGAAGGCATGCAAAATGCATGTTATCGAATCATTCATAATATATGCAATTGTCCCCGTTATTTATCCGGGGGATATCCCTAACGGATCTCAGGGAGCGGTGAGGGCTGCCTCCCGGTGTGTCGGACTTGCACCGACTAAAACCCCCGGGGTGTTCCTCCTACTCGTCTGCCGGGGCCAAGAGTACAGCATTGGCCACTTCCCCGGTACCCGGCGCCGTTTGGCCTTAAGGTAGGCCTCTCCCTGTTGCAAAAAAGCAGGGGTGTGGTGGTGTAAATGACCACCCACTCCTCGCTCACCTACTTATTTTGGAGCGATGTGTTTCCGGCACACTGCCCTCGCCTGGATCATTGGACGCCGCACTCCCCCAAGTGGGCCACCCAAGGCGTCATATACGGTTTTTAGGGAGAAAAGCCACGGATGTAGGCCCTCCTCCGGCGTCCAGCTCTGTGTGAGCGGCGGATTGAGTTCTCGGGGGTTGCTATTGCCTTTCGGTCTCGCTCCGCCGCCTCTTTCACCTTTAATGTGTCCTCACTAAATGCGAGGACCGCCCGCCATACTCTATCGCTGCTGAACATCGCGCGAACGAGCGCCGGCAGCGACAGATCTCCACCCACCATTCTGATGCAATTGTCCCTGAATATGTTGAATATAATTTACTTTGATTTAATGAAAATATTGTTAAATGTAATTATTTTAGGTATAAATTAACAAATACTACTAAAATACGGTTTCCTTTTCATAAACTAAGATACGAAACTATAACAGAGGTAACAAAATTTTTATAATTGTTTTAACAAAATTGTGTCTAGGTTACTGAAAATATACTAGAAATGTTATCGTTCGTAATGTAATAAACATGGTTAGACGTGGTTAAGTCGTCAAAAAGCAAGAATTACTTAGAAAATATTATATAGGTTAATATAAGCTTTATAAATAAAACAGTCTATACATTTTACCACTTTGCTAGTCGTAGTGGAATGTTAGTTATTATCAAAATACCACAATAACTTTACATTCTTGTTTTTACAGGTAACCTCAATAAATCTCAATAACCTTCAAGTTTAAATATATATATATATATATATTAATTTAAAGTTTATTCGAAGCATTATGAATAAATGTAATAATAATAATTCAATCGAATGATAGAATTGAGGAATTCATACGTAAATCTGTTCCAAACATGTTAACAGGGCTTCGAGGTTATT
This sequence comes from Automeris io, assembly GCA_036320925.1. NCBI lineage: Eukaryota > Metazoa > Arthropoda > Insecta > Lepidoptera > Saturniidae > Automeris > Automeris io. The sequence goes on from JAUDJH010000002.1 coordinate 10,324,287, forward strand.
GCGGTGTGCCGATCCGTGTCTCTAGATGCACTACACAATACTCTAATTACCCATATGTACTATTCACTATTCAGTCCTAGATAATATATTATCACGTTAGCCTTTATCAGTGGCGTCATCCAAGCAAATAATAGTAAAGAGTTACATTGAAAAATTCGCTTAATTTAATTTAAAATCGTTAAACCGTTTCAATGTGATTGAGTAGTAAAGTTGAAATATACACTCTTATGGATATATGTTATAAGGGACGGAAAGGTTCGCCAATTGATGTAAGTATATTTTTCCGAGTGTTTTATAAAGATAATAAAAACAAACAAATTATGCTGTAAGAAAAAAAATCTGGAGTCGAAGAAACTGAGAGCTTCTCAAATCAGTATAATGAGTTGGTTAAAAAGAATGTTGAAGTAGTTTTCTTACTTGACAAAAGAAGTTTTTTAAGATTTTTTTGTGGCTTGTTAAATTATTTTTTCTGAGTATAGCTTATAAATAAAATACCTACTATCTGTTTGATGAAATAATAAAAATAAAACGTATCCGGCATTTATATCTAGATGTACTACAGGCTTTGTCATATGCTGAGGTACGTGGTAATATAAAGTTATGAAAACAATATTTACATTGTGTTAAGAAGTATTGCCTATGGCAACCAATAGTCTTTTGAGCACTATAAACTTATTGATTAACACAAGTCCTTATGAATTTAATCGGATAATTTTAATTTTCTCAAACGTATGCGTCAGAAAAAATCAGACGTCTTAGTTAACTCTTAAGAACTATTACTAAAATATCTGGGAAATAGGAGCTGAAACGTTTTTAAGGTTTCACACCTGAAAAGCAAAAACGGAACCTTTATTCAAAGGGCCTTAATAGTCTGTCTATTAAGGCCCTTTTTATCAAGAACATGTGGTAGTATCAAGTTGATATTAATACCAAATGTTTGCGTTGAAGGCGATGATTAAATAATTTTACGAGTTTTTTACTATTTTACATATTTTAATTATATTTGACAAACTAAAAACCAAAAAATAATAACTTCTTCTAAATTTAAAAATTACAAATTATATTATATAGAAAAGAGATGAAATTAAAAGAGGTTTTTATATGACATTAAAAATAAGGTTTTAAACATAATATTACTCAGGTATGTAGCCCATGTGATGTTGAAAACACCATATTTGTAAATTCACTATTTTTTTTTAATTATATAACCGTTTTACTGTTGTCTCAAGGGATTCAAAACCTATAGGGTACTTCCCGTTGACCTACGCGTATAGCCATGAAATTCAGCAAGAAGCGAAATCTTACATTAGAAGTACAGAAACATATCTGAAAGTAGTAAATTAGTAGTAAAATCATAGAAAAAATGTTTGCAAGCATTTTATTTTTAAGGTGGACAGTATCGCAAAATCCTAAAGTACAAGATACATATTACAATAATACGAAATTAGATAAGTATAGTACTTTATGTCTAAAATAAAATTGGTAAAGTTAAAATTTTGTTCAAGTGTTAACTTTCTACGAAAATCAACTTGATCAAAACTTTTATTTACAAAAATAAACGCAATTTTATTTGAGGGTCAATATTTTGTTGAACAAGAAAAAACCCGAACCGTGGAAGCTAGTCTAGTTCAATGGAAACATTTTTCATTTTAAGTTTGTACGGAGCCCTCAGTGCTCAAGTCTGACTCGCACTTGATCGGTTTTTTGTAAGATTTCAGAAATGCAATCCAGCCTAATGAGCCTATAACCTGCTTCAAGAGTCATTCAAAATGCGCCCTGTGACTATTGTACGGTACGAGTATAACATGGAATGGAATGTTCAACCCATTTTTGAGAGAATTATATCTTAAACCTGTTAGTTTATTATTATCATGTTTTGTTCACATTTGGTCACATATATGAGTGACTTCTAATCGAGAATGTAACTGTAACAGTGAACTATGTAGTCTGAGAACCTAAAAATGAGGAAGTGACGGACAAAATTATTTAAAATAATACCGAGCGGTCACATTTATTATTGTCGTTGCGAATTTGTGTGGCCGATACGTTTTAACCGTTTATCTGATTTTTAAAAACGTGTTTACCTCGAAATATTTGTAAGCGATTTTGCGAACTGATTTATCATTATTGCAGTCGATTCTTTACATGACATTAGTAAAATATGTTAGCAAATACTTAACGAACAAATCCAAACGTAGATCAACTGAGGAACGCGAGTCGTGGACGATGCAACTGGCGACACTGAATCACTCTGCTATGTGACACGTGCTGCATACGCTCTTGCCCGTTTCAGGAATATAAGCTTTAACACATCGTTTTAAGTTACAATATAAAAATTTGCAGTTAAAACTGGAGCGCTTCACGTTACGTTTGCAGATTCTTTGTATTCAAGTCATTCCATTCATAGAGATAACAACGTGCTCCGAGGCGACAACGGGAAACAATTACCCTATTACAAAAGGCCTTAAGGATTCTAATTATGAGTGGATCTTTTCATCCGTAAACCCAGATCGGATACGGAGCCTTCCCATTATCGTGTCCCATAAACATTTTTGGATTTCATATCCGCGGCACGGCCGGGACCGTCTCGCTTATTACCTCTGCGCGGAAAAGAATAACATCGTTTTGGCACTTTTGACGCGAATTCCGGATGCCTACGTTCATATTGTGAGCCGTTAATATTCTGAGGACGAGTCCGACCTTTTTTATTTGTATCTAAAATTGAACATTTTGTCGTGACAACGAATGCGTGCAACCAAACCGCCGATAAAATTATAGGAATTTGGAAAAATCTTCAAATAACGCTCGAAAACTGTAACTTACTTAAACTAAAAAACGATGCTGTAATGTGCTGTATGGATCCAAGGTCATATCTGATGAAAATTGCTACCATAATAATAAAATACGCTGATTTAAGTATAAGTATGTATATAATAAATTTTGTGATTAAAAATATGCCAAAGTTCAATTCTATGTAAAAAGAAAACAAATATTAAATGAATTTTTATAACAATACTAGCTTTTGCCCGCGGCTTCGCTCGAGTTAAGCAGTATTATTATTAATTAGGTATAGTTTTTGCGGCTTTACTTTTGTTTAGCGTGTGTAAAAAATTAGGGCCTAGAAACTTCTTTGTACACAATATTCTTAACTAATCTGACATTAGGCGCTAAAACTATCAAGCTATTGGGTGAACTTATACAAATTTTTGTCACCTATTTTATATTCTTTGGGGTGGAATTTATCAAAATCCTTTCTTAGGGGATGCCTACGTCATAGTAGCCTTATGCATGCAAAGTCTCAGCCCGATCGGTTTAAACTTGACAAAGTTTCATTCAATTTTTCATCCCATATTTTGTCCCCTTGGGAGTAGAATTGATCAAAATCCTTTCTTAGCGGATGCCTACGTCATAACATCTACCTGCATGCCAAATTTCAGCCCGATCAGTCCAGTGGTTTGGGCTGTGCGTTGATAGATCACTATGTCAGTCAGTCAGTCAGTCAGTCACCTTTGAGTTATACATATATATTTAGATGATAATAATTTAATCTAAAGGTATAACCAATGCAACATTGAAATCGAATAATTCATGCCGGTAATACATTAAATAAGTCTGCTCGGTTATGATTACAATTAACGATATATTTATTATTAGTATATTCATTATTTTGTATAATTTTATTGGTGTTTCCTTTAATATATTACCAATATAAATATTCAGAAGATAGTGTGTGTTCTAGTCGTCTATTTTCGATAATATCTAATCGCGCTAAAAGCTTTAATAAACCTACAAAATCCGCCTAGATTTAATATAAGATAAACAGAGCACGTGGCGCAGAATTTATGAAAGGAAGACTGGTGGATATAGGCATTCGTACTGTAACAGAAGCAAAAGTAGATTAAAAATAATAAATTTCAGGGGAAGTAACTTAAGTTTAAAGGAAGGTTACGTAATTTTGTAAATTTTTATATATTGTGCTAAATTATATTGTGACGTTTCAATAGACAATCTGGTAGTGGACAATCTTCGGAGAAAGTATTCGCGAATAAACTATACGCAACTTTTTTTCACTGTTTGTTTTTATCAACGATAGTCGTTTAAACTATGTAGGTATTTCTTTTTTAACACAGTCTTTTTAGTTTCGGGTAGCTTATTTTAGATGAGTAGGATTTAAAAAAACGTTCTACGTTCAGTGAAATGGGTCTATGAAAACAAAAGCCACTAGTCGGCCAACAGATTAAAACTTGAAGCAAAACAACAAGCAAGGCGCTTACCTGTCTGGGGTGTGTTGCGGCAACGTCTACAATTTACGCTGTAATTATTCAGTTATGAGAGAAAAAAAGCGTAGTGTAAATTAAAAAAGAGGATTAGACTCTTCAATATGATCTTGTGAATCTGCTGAAGTCGGCAGGCTTTATAACTGAAGTGGCAAACTCGCTAAGATAAGGGGAGGAGCGGACAAATTGTAATAATTGCGAGAGGAGATAAGGAGTGACATCAGAAAACAAATGAAGGCGGGCGCCGCGGAGACAGACTCAGCAAACTGCTGGGGTGGGTGGTGCGTGACGTCACCACGTTTTCAACTGCTTAGTTTAAGTCTCAACTTAATTTTATTGAATAATTATTTTGTCAAAAAGTCTATGCATTAATAAAAGTTACAATGCTCTACATTATATTCAATGGGAAACTCCAGTCTATTCTAATCATTATAAATATTAATAAAGTTTTTACGGAAATAACCGTTTACGAATTATATTAGCGTTCGAAGTTTTGAGTATAGGTTATGAGTTTACGAGCCTAAGCTAGGTGCAGCATTTATTAAGTTACTATTCACTTTTCTTACATTAAAAGATTATTTTCAAACGCTACTCTCTATTCACAGCAAATTTTTAATGATCTCGATTAGTGATGAAAAAGCCTGGGAATTTTCCCAAAGTGCCCAAAACTTCCGAGAACATTTCGTAAATTCCCGGGAATATTCCCAAGGAAGTTTTGGACACTGAGAAAATTACCGGGTATTTTCATCACTAATCTCGATATTATCATAAAAAAAGCAACAAAGCATAAATACAATATTAATTATTAGGTTAGCACACAGAGGTACAGCACAAAAAAGAAACTCAATATGCTATCTAGTTTTTATTGGAAGAAATATTATGTTCCAACCTTAGTTCTATCTTATTGTACTCGTAACTTGTTGTGAAAAAGATGATACTATTCGAATTCTGATAAAATTCGAATTATAATTAAATCATATTGCCATTTTTATTTAACACTGGTGTAAAATGATTATTTAATAGGTATTAGGAATTAAAATTTAAACAGAGGGTACTGAAAATCCCACAGGAGCCCGGGCACATCTCGCACCGTCGCGTCCTCGCCGCTCACCAAATTAAAATGATAAATCAAAATCCGTCAGTCGTTCTTAATAACTAAAATAAAAAGAATTAAAGTTTGTCATATTGAAGTTTAAATGCATCAGCAACTTTAGTATTTTGTACCATGTACTTGTATATGTGGTTCTATTATGTATAATATATCTTTTTTATCTAAATATTAGGTCCTTACATATGAAATTGGCGTTTTGTATGGGAGGAACAAAAAGTCGAATATTTTTTAATATAATATATTTAATTAATCAAAGTATGAACCATTATTTTCTATGCACTTTTGCCATCTCATAGGTAGTTCATTGATCCCTTTACTAAAAAAACCAGTCGGACGGGAATCAATAAAATCTTTGAAGGCGATTTGGACTGCCCCATCGGAGTTGAATTTTTTCCCTTGCAAGAAGTTATCCAAATTTCGAAAAAAATGGTAATCTGTTGGAGCAAGGTCCGGGGAGTACGGAGGATGTCTTAGACTTTCCAATTGAAGCTCTTCTAATTTAGTAGCCGTCTGTTGCGCAGTGTGTGGTCTAGCGTTGTCGTGAAGCAGCAGTGGCGTGGAGCGATTGACCAGCCTACGTTGTTTAGCCGCTAGCTTTTCCATCATGGTTTGCAATTGCTGACAATAGACATCAGGCGTAATAGTCTGGCCAGATTTGAGAAAACTGTAATGAACAATACCGCCACTAGTCCACCAAACGCTTACAAGTAACTTTTTTGGGGTTAATTTTCGCTTGGGGCAGGATTTGGCTGGCTGGCCAGGATCCAACCATTGCGCTGAACGCTTCCGATTATCGTAAAGAACCCATTTTTCATCACAGGTAATGATTCGGTTTAAAATACCTTCATTATTGTGCCGGTTTAGTAATGTAACGCAGCAGTCGACGCGCGTTTGCCGGTTTGCTTCAGTCAATTCGTGAGGTACCCACCTTTCAAGCTTTTTAATCTTCCCAATTTGCTTCAAGTGAATTAAAACAGTTTTATCACTAACATCGCAGCCTGCAGCTAACTCGGATGTGGTTTGCGATGGATCCGCTTCCACAATAGCCTTCAACTCTTCATTATCAACTTGAGTCTCAGGCCGTCCACGGGGCTTGTTCTGCAGGTCGAAATTTCCAGAACGAAAACGTTGGAACCAAAAACGAACTGTGTTTTCTTTTGCAACACGACCGCCATACACATCATTCACCCTTCGAGTTGTTTCCGCAGCACTAGTGCCACGGCGGAACTCGTACTCGTAAATAATGCGATATTTTAAGTTTTCCATTTTGTAAAATGAGTGACGCAAACAGAAAAAAACAGAAGAAAAAAACAAATGAATGACGATCATCGAAGCACAAATACATGAGTCTATAGCTGTACAAATTTGAATTTGAAATTCCTTACCAAAGAGGAGAAATTTGTGATTAAAGTGGCCAGAACGAAAAACGCCAATTTCATATGTAAGGACCTAATATAATTGTGAAATTTCATGAAAACAATATTCGTATAGTAAGTTTGACAGGACCACACTTTAATTGTTGTTGCTAAAACTGTTATCTAGCTAGTCGATAGATGATGAAGCTGTTCGTTATTTTTATTAAAATTCTAGCCAATTTACTATTGCCTACACAGGACGTCTTTAGGGAGTCTGTATTTCAAACAATGGTTTGTTATCCTCGTTGCTTGTATGATGATGTTTAAATAACCACCATTCGACTAACATGATTGCAGTGGCTGAGTTTTCGTCGGTAACGGGAAGTTACCTTCTCTACCCTCTGTTGTTCTTGATAATCGCAGCGTTATAGACAATGATGATGATGATGTCCTAGCCGAATTCGGCCACGGCGACTGTTTCAACACCGATAAAGAAAATCGAGGTCCAGTTTACGGAAACAGTCAATTGCGCAGGAGATATTTAAGTGCATAGCTGGACGCGCAGCCAGAAAAGCACTCTCTCGTCCGAGCTCCCTCAGGCCCGATGGAATGGAGAACCAAGAGAAGAGAAGAGAGAGAAGTAAGAAGGGAGCGGGATGCAGCTTTGGTCGAGTTTTCCTTCTCTGAACACCTGGTAGAATTGCGGTGTTAAAGGGATACCTTAGTCGCCTTTTACGACACCTCGGCAAGAAGAGGGGGGTGCTATTCTATTCTGCCGGCAGCCACCACGGCACAACAATAGACAATATTCAGTAATCAGCAACCCCATTAATTTTCATTAAATAGTATTAACAATGATATATATTTTTTAATATTTTGTTATATTATAAACAAACTGACGTTTGATAACACAATGGAAAGTGACGATATATCTGTTGATATAGTGCGTTTACCCAGAAACATAGATTTACTCGTTGCTTGCGTTTGCTACAATTCTCGCATTACACGATATTGGAAAAACAGACGCAAGAAGCGAATTTTCGAATGATATATACGATTTAATCATAAGTGTTTTAATCATAAATACTAACCTCACCACCAATTACGATACGCACTGAATGTTGTTAACGAATGAACGAGCCAATTATTGCACTCAATTTAAATATTTGTTTGGAACAATGGCGGTAATGGACATGCTAAAACTGTGTGGTAAATCCGAACTGACTGCAGTTTGTCAACTTTTCACGGCCATGAACTGATAAATGTGCTCATTACTAAATAAAACAAATAGTGCTTGCCTAAATGAAAATACATCGGGTAATTTCTTTTCTTAAACAATAAATACTAGGCTTAGCATATTCGTATTGTAATCCTACTGAGGAGTTTCAAGATTGCGGCAATTGCCCCACGGACACTTCACAATACAATTTATAAGATTGCCCAGCCTGGGCCAACGAGCGCCGCGACCTTATTGTGGCCATCGGAAGTGACCTATCACTGCCGGCCGTCATCCAAGCTATGGTCGGCAGCGAGGACAAGTGGAAGGCCATGCTTCAATTTTCTGAGTGGGTCGTGCAGCAGGAGGCAGCCGAACGGACCAGAGAGTCTACTTTTACCCTGGCCATTCAGCGCCGGAGAATGGGTCGCCGACAGAGTGCGTTCGCGCGTTATTATCTGCGCAACTCCCCGCTGTGACATTGAAGCGGGCAGCGGTACTTGTGGGAGTCCACTGCCCGTACATGAGGGCGGCAGTGTGCGCTCACTTCCGCACACTGCCTATTCTGAGGAAAAGAGGGACGGGAATACTCTTTTCGACCCCTATTATTGAGGAGGCCTAACAAGGCTCAATGCGCGCCGGTCGTGACAGATTGCGAGTCCGCACCCACGGCTGGCATACAAGCTGATGAAGGAGCACCCAGGAGTTTTTAGTCGGTGAGAGTCCGACACACGAGGGGACAGCCCTCACCAACTCCCTGAAGGTCCGTAAAGTATTTTTCCTGGAGAAAAAAAAATCGTATTGTAATAACAATAATTTAGACTTTTTGTTTTACATTCCATTTTCACAATTCAAATGTATGTTAATACTATTAGAGATTATTGTTTTTTTGCTTAACTTTAATTGTCAGTAGTGTTAGTTGGATTAAATATCATAGTCTTCATTTGAGGACCTCTTTTGGGTAAAAACCTCCTTTTTTGGTGACCCGGTGGAAAATCCTGCATAAGGACCATCAGGGCCGCTGTGAGGGCCGAGACCCCAGTGTGTCAAACTCCTACTGACTAAAAACTGCCGGGGTGTCCTTCCAATCACTCCACCCGGGCTTAGGAATCCAGTCTCTTCTAGACGCCAGGGGAGCGAACAGCCTGTTTAAGTTTCATCTCTGGGAGGGTTGAGTGTAAAAAGTCCACCCCTTCAAACCTTTCTAACGGACGGCGCGCTGCCTCCCTCTCACCCGGGTAGCAGACTCCCTCAAATCTACTGGTCGGGTAAAAACCACCTTTAACCTCCCGCAATTAACCCTACCTTGAGCTAACTCTATATATTTTACTTCTGCCACGGAATGGATATATATCATCGCCCCATTTCTTTTTCTCTTTCTTTTAGGTCCAGAGAATTTTGTTGTTTGGTTGTTCAGACCACAACATAATCTAAAAGTAAGATTGAAATAACATTTTCAATTATTTGTTTGTTGTTATGGGGTGGTATAATTTATTTAAAAGATATATGGTTTTAAATAAAAAAATTAAAATTATATATAATATTATATTATAATCATATTCATTTTGTGTCAAACAATCTACTGTCTATTTTGTGAAAACAATGATAAGTAATTTACGTAACGAGAAAAATATATCCCTATACGTGTTCCATTCATGTGATACCCGAGCGAAATGCGTAGTGCATGGTTATCGAAAAGCACTTGTGATGGCCATAATGTTTTATTAAATGTCATCCGCAATATAATATAATGAGGTGCGAGGGATCTAGCATCTGCGAGAGAGGCGCTACAGAAATATGTGCGAAGTGTTATGGAGTGCCGTTGTAAGTCAATGAAGCGGCAAATGGGGTGTTCTCGATGCTCTGGCGAGGGTTTACTATAATAAATAAAATTATGTCTCAAAAATTACAAGAACACGCTTGTTGATAGTGAGATAGTGGATGTTGAAGTTTTTCATCAATGTCATACCATTATTAATATACGAGGAATATAGTCAGTCATACCATAGGAAACAAAATAGAATAGTGGTGCTGTTGGCCGCAATATTTATGCATGCTAATATCGGCTGAGCAAAAAACCAAAATTAGACAATGGAATTACTAACTACCACCAGACTTAACCTTTTTTCATTATCCGATTCCGATAAAAGTAAGACGGGGTACTTTAAATTCTACAAGAATAGATAAATTCATAAAAATGTTTTCCGCTATATGGCTCTTGTTACTAATAATTTTAGTACATTTTTTTTCAAATCCATGTCTGAGAGAGAAATATATAACTGTTTCCGTATGCTGCGTTGCTATCGGCTAATGAAAAAAAGCCTTGAATTTAATGTAATTTTATTCAAATCGGTATACGAAACGCGGTGATTTTAAATAGCTAATAGGAATAAGGTATTAAGGTGTACAAGAGATATACACATTTACATAAATTATAAATATTGTCATATCTTTTAAAGTTTTTTAAAAGGTAGTATATACTAGATTTTTAATGTAATAAAATAATATTAAGAAATATTATGAGTACAGCAGCTTCTTGAATTAAATCCAATTCCGAAAATAATATTATTATGCGATTACTCTCGACAACATAGTGTTTGGAATACGTATTTACAGATACACAGATTAACACTTACGTTAATAGATTTACATCGTGAACATTTTGCCAGTCCTATTATGTTGTAGTAACAACGTGAGGGTATTGCCATCAGTAAGCTAATGATCCGGCCTATATCTTGTTTGTATGTCAAATTGCCTTCATGGAAGCATTAGCTTTGTATAATTTAGTGAATTTTAAATATCCAACAGTTGTATTAATCTACCTGAAAATTTAATAGCCCTAATAAATCACTTTTTAAAGTGTTTTAGCGGTAAATTAATAGAAGTTCAACATAGAAATTATAAGAAAGAAAAAAATAAAAAAATAAGAATAAAATCCATGTGTTTTAGATTCATTTTATCAAAAGGATTTGTCATCAAGATTAAGTATAATAAATAACATTAAAAGAGTGAAATCATTACATGAAGCAGCCCTCACTTCGACAGAAATGCTGTGGTTAAGGTTGTGACTACAATTATTATTAGACATATCTTGTTGTATAAATATATATGTATACATGTAAGTTTAAGGACATAAACATCGGGTCAATCATACTACATAATACACAATAAACATCAATATACATTTTGAGTTTCCATCCATTTTAAGAAATCAAGAGATTTTCTACTAAGCTGCAGCTTACGTACACGCATCCGTATCTCTTCGGCAATATGTTAAAGTTATATCTGAATATATATAATTCAAAGGTGACTGACTGACTGACATAGTGATCTATCAACGCACAGCCCAAACCACTGGACGGATCGGGCTGAAATTTGGCATGCAGGTAGGTGAAGTCTGCTTTGCTATGACAATAAACAAGTCTCAGGGGCAAACTCACAAATTTGAGGGTATTGACTTGAGAGAACATAGACAGTTTTATGTTGCTTGTTCACGAGTAAGTTCATCCAATAGCTTTATAGTTTTAGCGCCTAATGAGAGATTAGTTAAGAATATTGTGTACAAAAAAGTTTTGTAGGCCCTAATTTTTTACACACGCTAAACAAAAGTAAAGCCGCAAGAACTATACCTAATTAATAATAATACTTCTTAACGCGAGCGAAGCTGCGGGCAAAAGATAGATGCCTATATTTCTATTAAGAGAAATATGTTCGAGTAAATTAAGACAAATTTGCTGAGATTATACAATGGAAATATGAAAACCTATTATATTTATTGAAAGATATTGGCCTAAAAATACTTCGTGTACCAATAATGAATGAATGATAAATTCAAATTAACAATTTCATTATTATTTCATTTTTCTTCATGATTATATCATTTATTATACTTAGAAGTTTTTTTTTATTTTGTATAAGATGCCTGCTAACCTAACCTAACCTAAGCATAAATATAAGTTCTGACTAAATTATTATAATTAAATTACAAATTGCGCTACAGCAGTAACATATCGTCGGTTGCAATAGCCTTTCACCCGACGATATGAAAACCGGATAGCTCTCATTTCGTGAGAACCATACACTTTGTATTTGTACAAGACGGAATAAATACATTGCTTCTCCTTATAATACATTTAGCACTTGATCCACAATAACATCGACGATCACTTTGTCTCGTAATGGGTCGAAAAATCTGAAATTTATTCATTCACACCAACCCAGAAATCGGTGAAACCCAAAGAACAAGTCGACACTGTTCACTTAAGCACCAATTGCTCAGCAATCGTCGTGCGATGATCCCGGGCCCGCACCTAACCCCGCATCATTCACGATAATGGTGGGGCCTATGTCTCGACCGTAAATGTAAATCGGTCTAATTTATACGCGCGATAACGTCGCCGCACTGCTGTTAACTGTAATTATATTACCAAGCGAGGACGTGTTGATCAAAACCTCTGATTAAACGCTCATGATGCAAACCAGGATTTTTTTTGCCAAAGTTCTAAAGGAACTAAGGTCGAAATACCAAATAATCTATGTGATTACCAAGATAAATCTGGGAGCGATTAAACTATTATACTTGGAAAAATAATGTTTTTAAATTAACTTTACAAACAATATTCATTATTTAAAATTAATTCCACGTGAATAATATTAACTTTTTATTAACAGATGTCATTTAAAAGAACAGAAGTTGTACTCATTTTCATTAATAAGGAAAATAGTACCAATAAAGTAATTTTTTTTTTACGCGAAAGTTAATATTAAAGATCAAAGGTCTGTAGCAATAAATGTTTTAATTATTTGTATGCCAGTCAGAAACACTCCTAATATTAGACTAGCACACAGAGACAATGCCCCAATGGGCAATCTATTTGAGTAATTATCCGCTAAGGGCCATAGTCGGCCATCTTGTGCGCGTGGAATGAGCCTTGTTCGCTCAATGCTGCTGCTATAATGTAGGTACATGCTTTTGGTGATCTCTGCGACATGACAGTGCCCGGGAGTGTGCTCAATGGCTGTACAAACACTTTCCTATCTTAGTGTTCAGTAAATTATGTTAGTACACACTTACTTAAGCTTTGCACTTATCCATTTTGCACACTGTACCAAACAAAACCAACATTGTAAAAGTACGAGAAAATCAATTAGAATGAATTCATAATATAAAAGATAAAAAAGATTCAAGATAAACTGTGGTGACATTTTAAAGTATAATAATAATAATAAATTAATAATTTGATAAAATCCATTATTTAGAAGAATAACAGAAAGCCAACATTTTTTTAATACCAGTACAGCGAAGTGTCTATAATAGCGTAGCATGTGGTAAGTTTAATCGACTGAAATTAAGGACTATGAAAGGATTAGAATTCTTTTTATCTTTGTCATCATTCTGGCTTGCATAAATATATTTTTTAATGAATAAGACATTTAGACTATTGTATAAATTTTAATTCAAATTGTATGACTAAATAATGGACATTATTGAGCGTTATTTGATGACATTCTATAGAGTTAGAATTAATTGCTCTTATTGATGATATCCTATTCAATAGCTCGAGCGTAATTTGACAACACAATGCACCTACCGGCTAAGTTGTAGTATGTGAGACAGATTAAGATGGATGAATATAAATAACATTTTTCTCAAAAAATATCTGTAGAGAAAACAATGAGAGTCAACTTCTTTTTTAAATAGCTTTATAAACAACTATATCTAATTACAAGATTAATAAGTTAACAATCTGAAAATCAAATTTAGACTGCGGCTTAACTGACGCCAAATGTTTCAAAGGAACTTTTAACGAGTTTAAAGTTGGGCCAAGTGCAGTGCACCCGTAGCTCTTCCCTGGCTTAAGATTAATTAAACAATTGCACGATGGCTTCTTGAAAACACTCTCAACATGTCTCGGCCTGTCGCCGCCAACCTTGCCAAATTAAAGCCATAAATCAAATTCCGGCGACCGGAAACAGAAATGTAATAATGAAGAAATCTGCTTTCGAGCAGACTACACGATGGAGAAATATAAATTTATTTCTTTCCATATGCTAAGTTTAAAAGCCACTAAATACCGGCCAGAATAGTGCAAAACTATTGCCAGTGTAGCAAAATTTGGAGTAGGTGCGATGAAACGTCCCAATAGCAAATATCAAATTGCTGTCAAAAATCCAATAGGCTATTTTTTCTGTTCTATTAATTACATCTTTGTAAAGCAACACTAAAAAAGAAAATACCAATCGTAGGAAATAATATTCATACAAAAGCCACACCGTTTAATTTTAACGAAGGACAAGTACAATTCGATTATTTGTGAGAAACAAGCTGGAGCAAAGTTTGAATTTACAGTGAGGGAAGGTGAGTTCGTAACATCGGGTTCGTTTGGGGCGGCTCGTAATTCAGCGCAGATTTATGTGCGTGCGCTGGTGAGGCGTTAAAAGATTATTCTCTATCGATCGTGCTTTTGCACAAAGTAAACAAACAGCAACATTAATGTAACAGATTCTGGTAAATCTTCATTTGTCGCCGTTTTACAAAATCAAATAAATAATAATTCTACCACCTGCCTGAATAAACATTGAATTGTAACTCAATGTTTACTAGGTCTCACTATTTTTAGTCCTACAGGAGTAAGTAAATTTTAACTTTAAGACATTTATTTTACGAAAAAACAAAACAAACGAAAAAAATTTTGTGGAACAAGCGTGTGTGTTAAATGTAAAAGAAATCGATTTAATTAAAAAACACGTTGGATATTAGACCGAAAATATAGTATAATATAAGTATATTGAGCATAACAAAAGAACTTTTTGTATAATATATTTAATAATATTGTTAATATACTTATATATAAAGAACCTAATATGGACAGAAAAGTGGAAATTATGGACTATGAAAATAATATAATCTTTAGAGTTGAAAACTTTGTAATTGTTACTTTCAAGGCAATATTTAGTTTAGATACTTGTGGATTCTTATTCTGTATACAGCTACACTTATTCTTTATTTATTATTTTGTTGAATTTTGCTGCAGCTATTGCAATATAGCTTTGAAAAATAAAGAATTCGTGTTACCAGTCACCCTACAGAATATAATATATTGACTAACATTCTATAGAACTGTATTATGTCTGGCAATTAAACTGGTTTCATTAAATTATTTTAATTACATTACATTATTTTAATTGATAGCCTTCAAAAAATACACAAATTCTGCATAACATTGCTATTATAACTTATGTCTTAAAAATTTAATAAATGTTGTATTGATTTTAAATCGTATTTACATTTATTATTTTGATGTTTCAATATGTTTGTATACCGTTATTATTTAAGATTTCTATATTTTATAGCATCCAAGTATTTACTTCATGTCTATATGTATAGGACTAATGAGCTAAAAGTTTAATTTATAATTAACCAGTTGTGTCTGCGGTCCTGCTCACGACGAATTCTAGGTTCTTGTGGAATCAGGATAATATTATATATAGCCTGGATTCACTCTAAAGTCCAATCTAAATATTGTTTTTTTTTATTTGATATGTTAGTTGCGAAGATTAGCTTCTCTAGACAACAGGTTACTCTAGAACTTTTTGTGAAATGCTCTTTTAGACGCAGTATTTCCTCTGGACTATGGGGCCCAATAAAATAAGAGTGGAGATTGCTCTTCTAGGTCGACAGCGCAATTATGACACTTTATATGTTGCAGATGTTCATAGGCGATATTAACTGCTTCCTTTCAAATAAAAAACACCCAAAAAGACTTTTTTCTCTTTTTAATATTAGTATAGAGAATGTAATAGACTTGTATAAATGTGCAAATAAAGTGGAAACATATAAATAGTAAATATCATTACAAACATACATATATCAACACACACGTTAAATGATTTGGGCAATAATTGCGTCCTAAATTTTTATAGGTCATACCGATAGAGCGGTCTTCGGTCGTATTCATTACCCTATGGGGTTCGTAGTGGAGCGCCGTTCGAGGGGTGAGGGACGGGACTTCATGGCGTCAGGCGGGGGGCCGGCGGGAATGTAATATCAGTAGAGTGGTGATATTGCGGTTTCTAGCTCGCGCTATAATGCTGTGGAGTCGCTTGCTTTTGATAATTAAATTATAAGTTATTTCTATCATCTATTACAAACTTTATTACCAATCGGTAATACTACTAAATATACTGTCGTCACGCCGGCATATACCGCAACAGAAGATTTCTAGGTAAATGAATAACAGGAGGTATACAAGCTGATACCGAAAGGCAACAAGCCAAACAAGTCAATATGACGTATTTTTACGAACTTTCTATCATCTAGTTTCAGGATTCCATAGCAAATATAATCTCGGTTAAATCAGTTGATCCTATCGACTATCGTGCTTATTATAATTTGACTCAGCCGAGCCATATCGCTTGATTATACTGGATTTAGAAAGATCTAAGTTGACTTAATCAAACCTAGGCTATGAGCCAGTGTACTTGAGAGAATCTAGTGTACATGCACGAGTAAGGCAAGATATGAGTGTTTCCACCGCGGTTCTCTCAAGGTCTTCTACTTCCACCTAGTTCCACAATTTTAGGAGGCCTGAGAAGGTCGTCCACAAACCGGCATCGTACCAGATTGCGTAATTTGCTTCCATGATCGGTTTTCCACGGAGTAATAGGAACACCCAGGGGTTGTTGTCAAGACAAATTTGACGTACTCCTGGCCGTCACCTTCATGGCGATGGGAAATTATTATTGGTCAGTTTCGTTCCATTGCAGGGCAAAGGCCCCCTTTCTTATTTTCCACTATATTGGTGGAATCCATGGGAAGGGGTTTCGATATTTTACCCACTACGCTAGTCCAATGCTGGCTGACGGGTCTGCACTATGTGTAGAGAAGGTGCATGCAGCAGCTTAGATGTCAGCAATCTGCCTGCAATGCGGCGCTATTAAGAACTACTGTTATTAGGATCTGATTACACTGCTTCAAAATAGTTCCATGAAGATTCTTAGGATTGTCTTTTCTTACGTCGGCATATATTTAAATAACAATGAATAATTTATTTGGAATTAGTAGAGTATTTATTATAAAATAACATAATCAACAGAATATATGACGATAAACCATATTGTGACGCTGAGATGTTCACAATTAAAGCAAATCGAGCACCAAAATGTAGTAGTGAACAGTTATTTTTGTAGGCTACCATAATCTAGGAGATTATCGACAGACTCATTCGTGGCTTTTCACTGTCATAGTGAATTTTTGCAGCTCTGTACATTATATGCGATTTACTTATGACTCCGATTCAGAATTAAAAAAGTCAAAAGCGTAAACAAGTAGACAATAAATAAAAAAGTGAAAACATCTGCATGCAAGTCGCTGTTTGCATGTGGTGCTATTCCGAAAGGGTCGGACAGCAGCGTACGGCTACACGCTCTGCAAGACTAGACCTACTCTCAATCAGTGTGATTATTTAATAATACTCCTTAAGAGTAGCTAAGAAATGGTAATCATACCATAAATGTACCTTTACCACAAATAGGAGATGTTATTATTCCGGTGATGTTGTAAAATTCACTCGTTTAAGTCGAATTAGACTATTAGTGTATGTGGTTTGAGAAACCTAATTCAAAAGTTAGGGTCATTCCACTTGACTTCGTTTATGGATGGTATTGATTACTATAAATAGAATAAACTGTATATCTGCTTTTATTGAACGAAATGTAATGTTTTTCTAATACATTTTTCAAGTATAGATTAATACGTATGAAATAAACTTCATAATTCACCGACGCGCGACGGTCAATGTTTTTCAATCAGTAAGAGTGCATATTCACTATTACCAGTTTTTTTATGAAAATAACTATTATCATTGTATTACCTATGGACTGTTAATTATTTATACATTTAATTCTGATAGACAATCCCCCGTTTCCTTTATATGTTATCACAACAACGTATCTCATTGTTATGGTATACTTGACTTAAAGGTAAAATAATTCCCTGAACTGTATTCCGTAGTATCTATTTTACATAATATTCATTGTAATAAAATAAAGTTATTCAATTATCGATAATCGATTACGGAGGGTTTACATTCATCAATAGTCACGACTTCATTGAATTATTATTCGATAGCTTGTGAAGACTTGAAATAACAAAAGATTACATTTTAATATTCATAAATGCCAGTTACCAAATGAATGGAACCCTCAACTGGGTATTTCCCGCTTTCGACAATAATAAAAGCTGCGTACAATTGCCTCGATTTTGTTCTCTTTTATTCTAAGTTTTATTATTTTAATTTTAATTAAAACTGACATTGTTTTGAGGAAGAAGATTATGACAAGTCGCTAGCTAGACGCGAACAAAAAGATTTTGTGGAATCCATTTCGTTTTAGCGCAGGGTTGTGAAGGGTTAGAAATTATTCAAGTTTCGTTCGTACTTTCTAAAATTTTTAACAATGCTAAATCGTCGTAAAGTTCTGAAGAATATTTGAATTAATGCTAATGTCAGAAAAATTTAAATTATTTACTTTTGTTTATAACTTAAATAAAAATAGTGTGTTTTTACAGAGTATTAAGGAAATAAGACTTAACACATGAACGATGCCGTGACATAACTACAAAACAGCAAATATGTGCCAAAAAGGTCTGGAGTATTTTAAGACTCGCGCGGCGTAGCAACTCGAGGAAAGCTACTGTTGATTTTTACTGATAATAAATTTATTTTTTAAATGATTATATTCAACGAAAAAAATAATTATTTAGAACAGTTTTTTACACAAAAAATATGTAAATAGATAAATTTTGCTGTAGTGTAAGTAAAGCTCTAAAAAAGTATAAACTAATGTTTTTATTATTTTTAACTACAACCATAAATGCCAACAAAATCAAAGAGTGAACGCAGTTGTCCATATTACAAAATACTGTTTGTTTGTAAACTTCCATTTGTTTGATTGTAATATTCCATTATTATGGGAGCTACAGATGTTGGGAGCGGATTCTACTCTTTACTAATACGCTTTAAAACTGATATTGATTTTCATTTTTTCTATCCGGCCTGTGTTTGTTAGCCTGTTATTTTTCTTTGGGTAGATGCTTTACATATTTATGATTTCATAGATATAAATCATACGGAATATATATTTAAATAACTATTTTAGTTCGATAAAATAAAGAAAAAATAAAATTTAAATCGATCCTGGATTTGTCTTGGTTTCGTTCAGACTCATTGACAAGGAAAATAAATGTAGGTAAGATAAAAATGCAACTGAAGGTGAACACTATCCCATTGTGAGGGAAATTGATAAAAATATTTGACAACCCTGCAACATCAGAAGACTTCCGCGACTGACAAGCGCTCCGTATTGTTGTTCTGTTCAGCCAAGCATTGGATTTATTCGTTTCAGTGTCGGGTGAAGTTACTTTCTTGTACATAAATTGGTGTATTTAATTTATTTGATGATAAATGGTAGGTATTTGTATATTATATTCAGGAGAATAAATAAGGGTGTTTCGTGGCCTGACTGTAATTTTGACCAATTTCTTCTTGTTCTGACTTTCAACACCAACTTGGAATTGGTACTGTATCAAGCAAAGGTAATCTCCATCTCCAATCTTCCAATTCAATAGTTTCAGATTTTTTTGGTTTGTTAACGGGTTTTTTATTATTTTCTACTCTGCTCTAAAATATACTGTTATTGTTATAATACACTATTTTAAATAATGTTTAAATTTAGAGTGTTCGTATTTTCGGATGTTAGCAAAATACTTTAAAAATAACGACAATAGTAAAATGGTCAACTCATTGATTGTTGATGCATTTATTGGTGAGATATGTTTATTGGATTAATGCCGTTTTTCCTTAGGATTAGTGTAAATAGTGGAACATAGCCCGAGCCCGAACGGAGTGTCCAGAGCCAGGCACACTGACGTGTTTCGCAAGATCATTGTTATTTATCTCAGTGCCTCCCCGCTTTTATTTCGTCCCTGTCCGCCTCGGTTTATTTGTCTTCAGGATCTGAGGGTACATTAACGTATTTTTCTTCTCTATTAGAGAGACGTTTGACTCACCTTCAAAGTTAATTTCGACATCCACGGAATCCGATTTCCGACTTTTATTTACTTGTTTTTATTTTTATTTTCAAGGAACAAAGTCAAATAAAGGTCGACGATTGGTTATATAGAAGAAGAACTTGTAATCACCATTAATAGGCAAGCCTTGATGCTTTTGGCAAATAGTAATTCTTAGTTACAATATGGCTAACAACGTGATTAAGGGGTACCAAACTATAAGTATTTTAAATCAAACTGGACAATTTGATGTAAAATAGATTATGATTTTTATTTTATGAGCACATATTAAATCGTAAATGTGCTGTTATTTTTAAGTAATATGTGCAAGATGAAAACGCTTGGAAAACAAACGATGAATCACAACGTAATAAATAGTTTTACTATTTTAAGACGCCCTTCGCACGATTTCAGAACACACGTAAACATGACTGGAAATGAGCCGTGCTGATATTAACCCAGTATTCGCTCCATTTCAATTTATATCATTTTTAAGCTGCGGTTTTTATTAAATAAGTCGTTTTATTTTTACTTATGTAACTCTTTATTTGTAGATTCTAGCCACAAAAGGAGCTAACTTGGAGATAAAGCCTAGAGTAGGTGAATTAAGCACAAAAGCTCCATTAGCGGCGTGGCTGTTTCAAAATTAAATTATCCCGAGTAATAGCAGGCTCCGGAGTTACGAGTAAATTGCCAGAAAGAATAAATCCATTCTCGCGAATCGGTTGCATGAAAATTGCAACAGCAGGCAATAGCGGCGCGCCAACGAAGCGCACAATTATAACGAGACGGTATAAATCAGAATGAGTTGTGGCATGTTATTAGGGCTATTCCACCACGAAATAGGAAGACGAATTAGGACTCGATGGAATTGCACATCCAGAATAAATATAAATATTTTCAGTTATGTTGAATTAGTCAACGAAAAATGATAGATATTTATTATATTTATCTTTCAACACGCCGAATCCCTAATATTATATATCATCACATCTGAATATGAAAACAACGATATTTATTACATGCCAATAATAAAAAAGTATAATCTGGTTTTCTGTTATAAGCGCAATAAATACTTTAGAACAAGCTTGCTTGTGTATTCAAATGAGTGGAACGTTACACTCAAATTTTATCGTTTCTTTGAATATAGCATTATGATCGCATTAGGTGGAGCACTTGAATACTTAAGAAAGGTTGGGTGAATTTTACATTACGCTGGATGTCAGCATTTCCGTATTTCTTCATTTATTTTGAATTCTCATTTTCTACAGTTTAAAGTTTTGGAGTATTGCAATACTACGGACCATTTGCGCCAAAAGTGATCGAAAGGATGTGTGCATCTCCATTAAAGTTACACTACCTTTACTTGCGAATACAAATAAATTTTTACAAACACTTACCTTTTCGCAAATAATCTCTTATCTACAAGCGGCAACGTAACCTGAAAAATAAAATTATATTACAACTTACATATTTATACCTCGTATTAAATTGAAGCAAATATTGCCGCATAGGATCATTGCTATTGATATGTCGAATAAAGCCTCTGAATATGAAAACAATGATATTTTTTATATAAATATTATACCTAAAACTTAAAACATTCTAAATTGTTAATCTTAAGATTATTGTAATTGTAATATATATATATATATATATATATATATTAAACCTTCCTAAATATATAATCATATCTTTCTTAATGTAATTAATATTTTAAAAACTCCGGTATGGAAACAGAAAAAGCAAATGAATATAAAAAAACAACAATAGTCAAATTATCAAGTTTAATTCATTTATGAATACTAAATAAAAGCTAAATCTTCCTAGATGTTTCGGACATATATTGTAATCCTATTAATGTTTCATTCTAAGTGTTACATTTAAAACCATCATAAATAAAATTGTATTTACAACAGTACACATAAAGCTATAAATAAAACAATACCCTTCTTATTGCAACATTTGTACGCTAGTTTACGAAACCATAAAATATGATAAGCATCAGGCAATGAGATTCAGACGGTATCCTATTTATTTATATTTACGAGGAAATCCAGCCTTGACCCGAAGTTGGCTCCAGACCTGCGCCTACTGGCGACGCGACGCGACGTTAGGAAAACAACTTTTGTCAGATAAACACGGCTGAGTTCTCTTCTAATGTCATTGTCATGATTTACTAGCTAGATGAGATTGACCTTTCCTTTGAGAATTTAACTACAGGTCATTTGCTATATCTTCAAAATTATTTCACTGTATCTGATGATAAATATAATGTAGTCCAAAAACGGTAGTGACAATTGTGACAGTTATGAGGCCTGTATTTAGTATTATAACAGATAACGTCGCCTCGCTTATATACATAATCTGAATCTACTGAAGGTCTATATAGACATGATATAAGATTGTGAATATATTTCGGCTGATACCGAAAGATAAATCGAAGTGAGTCCTTAGCTATCGCTTACGTACTGCTTCAACGTCAGTCGAGCAAGGTGTTCTAACACTTTACTCTTTTCGTTTAGTTTCAACTCAAAGGACACATGTAGGTCCTAAAAATGTAAACATGCTAACGGCTGCAAGGCGTGGAAAGATTGTTGAGGTTAGTGTATTGTTTATTCGAAAGTCCACCGGTGCTCGTCAATTCACATATGTGGCTGACTTGTGGTTCTTAATTGGTACATTTTGAACACTACGCCCATGCGTTCTAAAGTCGGCCCAATGAGGACGTGCCAAAGTATAAAGGATAGTAAACGCAACTAGAGTAGTATGCAGGCGTATTGCCGATCAACACGGTAAACAGCGCTCATTCGGGCGCGTCAGCTGTTCGCCTCGCCTGCACCCGACGTGCAATATCCCTCTTACAAAATAAAGGAATTTTCAGCGACAATCGTTTGCCTCCTTACTCTCATCCGAGAAATACAAACGCACGCCTTCGAATGTCTTTACAAAAATTTGCATCGCACCAGCTTTTTTCTCTATATTTTCACGTTCAGAAAAGCAATTTTTGTACGCCGCCCGCGATACGGATCGCGGGAAATTGCACTCGTTCCTCGGTGAACTAGGAAAAAAAGTGGAAATGAAAGGGCACAGAGTATTGTCTAGACCAGAGACAACCGATTGCTTTTGGTTTCGACAGATTTTATGCAGAGACAACTTCAACTAAGAAAATTCAAATTTATTTATTTCAATTTTATTTTATTTTAATTAAAAGCCTGAATAACTATAAAGTTAATTTGATGCCTTCATCATATCCGAATTACATTTTAAGTTCAATTATTATTTTGACTGCGAAAAGCTTATAACATTTTCGTAGATCATAATGTTTTCTGTTTCAGAAGATATGTAAAAAGTGGTATGTTTTGAACTGAAACATTATAAACAATAATCAATTCAATACTTAACAGAACGTTTGCGCAGTTTAGCTAAATTAGCATTATACAAAATTTTCAAACTAGCTTACTACCAGTCAGCACATAAAATGTACATTATAAAGATTTCTAGGTTATTTGTATACCGAATAAATCAGTTTAATCCAACATTTTTCAAGTTAAACTACTCAAGTATATAATGATAACATTCCTCTTGTTGCAATTGTCTATACGCAAAAATTACCGCTTACCAATAGGTAAATGTGTCAGACTGTTTTGCACATAAAAATATATTGTAAACTTACTGGCGAGGAAATGGAGTATTTCTTAGGATAATTTAGCCTTTCTAACCGCTTCACTAAGAGGATTCTGTTTTTAATAAAACCATATGAAAGCAAATTTGTGGTATCTATCAGATTTAATGAAAAAATAATTTCGTAGTCGACTCTGGAATGTTGTCGGTTTAAATTAGGGAGATATCCCGCCTATTTCTATAGATACTGAGAATTATCATTACGCGCTACTGTAAAACTGGCTAACTGCTAATTACTTTATAAAACAATATCAGCCCTATTAAACTGAAATCAATGAACGTAACCGTAATAGAACAGGTAAATTGGATTGTAAATAATGTTATTAGAATTATTATTAAAGTGGGACCTAGTGGGTACACATGAAAAGAAACAACAGAAACAGAGGGATTTAAATATTTTAAATTTGAATAACATTATAATATAAAAAGCTTTCTGTGATACAATAAGTGCTTCTATTTCAATTTAATGAGGAATTTTTATAATCCTAGCATATTTTTAGAACATAAATCTTACGGTAATATTTTTGTATCATTCCCAATGCCAGGAGAGTTGATTTAACATACCAGGTGCTATATTAATCTGATGTTTCATGAAAATATATCGCGTAATATTTTGGTATATTTAAGACACCTCGAGTCGTTAATTCCCAGTGACAGTGTTAAATGGTTCGTTATATTTTGTTTACTTCAGAGAGTAATTATAACAAATAGGTCGCGGTGCAAATCTTCTCCGGAGTTGACGAAGACCGTTCTTCGACGGCGGTGACCCAAAAAGTCAGAAACGCGTTTATTAACAAATTTAAATCTATAACTGTTTACTTATTTATCGTACTATTGATCTATCAACGTTTTTACAGCTTTACCAGAAGAGTAAATTTCACTGGCATCAAATAAAAAACAAATATAAAGGTAACGCTATTAAATAATGAAAATACAAAGATATATTTTTAAAATAAAATAAATTATTCATTAATTATACCCAATTTACTTAAAGTAATAAACTCTTTATAGAATATAACACACAAAGATTTTTATACTATCTTGTTCTTCATTCACTATTACATTCCTATCATTAAAAAGGATTGTAACAGTGAACAAACTTTCTATAGTGGATTATAACTGGCTACCGAACAAGAAGATCGCCAAGCTTTTAAACGACAAATTATTATTTTATGGTAATTTATTAACAACATCAATTTTTCAATCGCCTAGAATCCATCCCATCAAGTTCCATTAATTTTGATGATGGATGTCAAATGTGCCCCAAGTTTATATTGTAAATCAATCAAGCCTAAGTCACGAGGGATATTTTTTGCTTAGTTGCTTAATTTTTATTTGTTATTTTAAAACATTTAATGTATATTTAAAATTGTTCTGAAAACATTTTTAAAAGTTAAAATGCTTATAATTGTATTTCTTTTTTTTATCAAAAAGTATTTTGGGAATATATTTTTTTTTAATTTAGGCTTGATAAATTATAACAACTTTTGTTATAAATAATTTGTTTAACATGTTAACAGGACTAAAAAGTCATAATTTACTATGATAATTTTATTACTTTAGAAAGTATAAATGAATGAGAAATTTATGGTCTTATTCAACATATTAATAAAACTTTACAAGCGTTGAAATACCTCCTGGAAAATAATACCACACAATTTACTACGCTTCCTTTAAACATGAACCTTTGTAAGTAGGCACTTGCAAGAAGGACATAAAAATATTTTTACCATAATCAAGGCAAACAAGAAAGCATACTCGTCAACTAGAGCAATTTTACGCGGCTGTAAAAGTACAAATTACGTGGTTCATATTATACGTTGTTGAACACACAACTCAAGTATGGTTAAGGTCTCGTAATAAGACGACAAGGGAGACTACAAATCATAATAAATTCGGCGAACTTATTAAGTCAGCCGCCGACAAACAATGGAGCGAGTTATTGGCGATCTACCCCCGTATTATCTAACCTCCCTCCTCTATTGCCGCCTCTTAAATGTCTCCCTTCGGACAACAAGTGGAGCAATCTTCATTTTATCGGAAAAAGTTTAGGGTATCCAGACATACCAATTAACAGCTAAAATAACAACATTGGCTTCTTAATAAACTGAATTAATTTGAGGAGAAAATTAATTAATTAGTACTTAATCATCTCTTATAGTCGATAAAAGCTCGTGATTATCAATGTGATTGTTCAAAACTTCGAGTGAATAAAAACGAACGTTCAAAGATATCAGACATCATTAAATAGTATTATAGCAACAAAAAGTCAGATGCAATGAACTACAAATAATACAATGCGTATTAAGACATTAAAACAAAAAATAAATCATAACAATCTATTGGACAAAAACAATGTTAAAATCCAATATTATTTTATTAAAGTTAGGGTTAATACAATGCACAGATTGTATGGCTTATTGGTGAAATAAAAGTCAATATTACCAATGTCGTACATGCAAGGGGTTCTTAAAAGTAATATCTCGCAAAACAAGAAAAAGCATTAAAAGTAAGGGTACGAGTACAAAAACAAGCTCCATCTAGCAAAATAGAGGCAATTACAATCCCAAACTGTATACCGTCTTGTGTAGTAATGGCCGTCCTTCGATAATATATAAATAGAACATTTTCTACGACTCGACCAATAATAGCCCAAATATAGTTCTATAATGGGACACGAGCGGCCGAAAGTGGAGGGCAAACAATAATGGGTAGAGACAAACCAAGCACGTACGTAGCGAGTCGCAGAATTAATCAGTTAGTCACACTTGCGTCGAACTAAGGAAGAGTCGATTAGAAGGGTACCTTGAGGATTATTGAGACATTGCCGGCGGTATGCCAGCTGCGGCCGGCGAACTTACCAATATTGCCGCAGCGACTCGCCCTGTCCTCAACTTGTTTTCATCTGCCCAAGAATTTCCAGCTACGACGAAAAAGTCTCTCGTCCGATCATACTTATTGAAAAAAGGTCTTTATTACTTCTAACTGTTAGTAATACCACCTTTAAACAGTAATTTTGGCAATATTGTATTTATTTTTCGCTGGTTTACTGCTCTAATACCATTTCCAATAGCCCGTCTAATTAATACAGAATCTCGTGTTATTTGTTTGACAGATTGTAAAGCAGGCTACAGATGTGCAATTTTAAGGTATTTTTAGCGTGTAATTTCCAAAAGTATATTCATTATTATACAATCCGCAATGATTGATAATAACGTGTATTGTGTGTTCATTTGGCTACTAATTACTATCATATGAAACAATTGAATGCTGAATTGTTCAATTCAACACTCTGCCTTTTATAAAGCCTTAAAGTGGACAGAGGTCGAACGGGAGGCGACTAATGCACAAAGCAGGTTCGTCTGCTATGCTGATTGTACAAAACAGATTGCAAACGCGCTCTGCACGAGCCTTGTTGTCGCGTGATGCCTCGTCTGGAATAACAATTGCCACTGAATTTGATAGATATGCATCGTTCGGCACTGCTTTGTTGTTCCCAGAAAAATTGATACCATTTGAACATTAATAGTATCTAATTTTTTAAACATTTTGATAAGGACTCATGTGCTTTGCGATGCGCCATGGAAAGTTTCAGGCATTAATTTAAATACATCACTTAAATGTAGGTAATGTCTGCTTATAAGTATGTTATTTACATAATTTATAAAATGAGAGAAATTATAATAATAACAAATGTAAAGGTTACAATGTATCATCATATGTAAATACCCTGCAGACGGCGATCAGCTGCGCTACTGGTTTGGTTACGTTGGACGCGACATATATGTGCCAAGTGGATACAACCACTAATATATGTCTGCTCTCCCCGTAAGTCATATAGCGTGACGATATATTGTTATTAAAATGCTCAACAATCATTATCAAAATCATCAACGGTTCATAAATCTACTATCGAATGGTGCTTGACTCTGCAATTCCACACATATCAAATAGTTAAAACATAACAAATTTTCTCTATTTCTATGTGAACGTTTATATTCGTTGACTAGTGACATGGAATGTACGGAACGTCCAGGTAGTAGGTTAGACAGACAGTTTTGAATGTCAATCACAAAACGTTGATTGGATTTCCGTATTGTGCGATACTGTCATCACGATCAGTTTGATTCTTCATACCTACAAAAGCTATAAAAATTGTTAAAAAATACTTTTGAAATTAATTTGTTAATATGTATCTTTAAATAATAAATAAAAAATATCTGTGGGCGCTTTTAAACCCAATAATCTACTCCTAAATGAAATATGTATTATGCGCCTGTATATACTACTAAAAGATATTTTTACATATTTATATGACATCAATATTCGAAGAAATAATCGGCTTATCATAGACAACACCGTCGTTACCGGAATTCGAACCTAGAAGTTTTTCCTTCGCAAAAGTAACTACCAATTAAGCTTTAAGTCGTCAATAATACCTTCAACCTGCATTCGCACTGGCGTGAAATAAGATTGAACAATATTAGGTATATCTTTAAAGATTAACATTACGCATTGCTTAATGTTTCAAGTTTTATTATAATATGTGATTTAAGTAATGAAATTAATAAATATGTATATATTTTAAAATGAAAAAATATTGTAAATATGATAAATAAAGTGATAATAATCTTATGAAGATTATATATAAACAAACACGTGATATTTGATCTTTTAAATATAATTTTTCTATAAACAGATGTACCTCAATTTCGATACTTGTTTAATGTATATGTGGAAACATTATATTTTTATAAGGACTCTGATATATTGACATATAAAATTTCACGCTCCTGTGAAATATCTTTTATTATATTAATAACTAGCTGTCCCGACAGACCTTGTTCTGCCCTATTTCTCTAAAACAAAGTCACATTGTTTTTTATAATGTTAATAGCTTCCCTGTCGGCTGTTTTTTTGAAAATTGTTTGAAGCAACCTGGCCTTAATGCTATATGTATAAAAATTGACAAATATTGACATTAATATTTATACGTCACTCAATAATTGTTTTGCCTTCCTGGAACCCGTCCACTGACATTTAAACTTTATGGTGTGGTATTAAAGTTCAAAATGACTTATAACGAATTTTTTGTATGAGAATACAGAAAAGTGTTGTTTTTAGACTTTTCCAGACATTTTTTTTTAATTTTTCTCTCCGTAATAACCATCCCCAGACTTCAACAAACACAACAAAAAAGAAATCAGCCAAATCGGTTCAGCCGTTCTCGAGTTTCGCGCTTATCAAGACATTTAGCGATTCATTTTTATATTAGGTTCTTACATATGAAATTGGCGTTTTTCGTTCTGGCCACTTTAATCACAAATTTCTCCTCTTTGGTAAGGAATTCCAAATTCAAATTTGTACAGCTATAGACTCATGTATTTGTGCTTCGATGATCGTCATTCATTTGTTTTTTTCTTCTGTTTTTTTCTGTTTGCGTCACTCATTTTACAAAATGGAAAACTTAAAATATCGCATTATTTACGAGTACGAGTTCCGCCGTGGCACTAGTGCTGCGGAAACAACTCGAAGGGTGAATGATGTGTATGGCGGTCGTGTTGCAAAAGAAAACACAGTTCGTTTTTGGTTCCAACGTTTTCGTTCTGGAAATTTCGACCTGCAGAACAAGCCCCGTGGACGGCCTGAGACTCAAGTTGATAATGAAGAGTTGAAGGCTATTGTGGAAGCGGATCCATCGCAAACCACGTCCGAGTTAGCTGCAGGCTGCGATGTTAGTGATAAAACTGTTTTAATTCACTTGAAGCAAATTGGGAAGATTAAAAAGCTTGAAAGGTGGGTACCTCACGAATTGACTGAAGCAAACCGGCAAACGCGCGTCGACTGCTGCGTTACATTACTAAACCGGCACAATAATGAAGGTATTTTAAACCGAATCATTACCTGTGATGAAAAATGGGTTCTTTACGATAATCGGAATACGCTCAGCGCAATGGTTGGATCCTGGCCAGCCAGCCAAATCCTGCCCCATGCGAAAATTAACCCCAAAAAAGTTACTTGTAAGCGTTTGGTGGACTAGTGCCGGTATTGTTCATTACAGTTTTCTCAAATCTGGCCAGACTATTACGGCTGATGTCTATTGTCAGCAATTGCAAACCATGATGGAAAAGCTATCGGCTAAACAACCTAGGCTGGTCAATCGCTCCACGCCACTGCTGCTTCACGACAACGCTAGACCACACACTGCGCAACAGACGGCTACTAAATTAGAAGAGCTTCAATTGGAAAGTCTAAGACATCCTCCGTACTCCCCGGACCTTACTCCAACAGATTACCATTTTTTTCGAAATTTGGATAACTTCTTGCAAGGGAAAAAATTCAACTCCGATGGGGCAGTCCAAATCGCCTTCAAAGATTTTATTGATTCCCGTCCGACTGGTTTTTTTAGTAAAGGGATCAATGAACTACCTATGAGATGGCAAAAGTGCATAGAAAATAATGGTTCATACTTTGATTAATTAAATATATTATATTAAAAAATATTCGACTTTTTGTTCCTCCCATACAAAACGCCAATTTCATATGTAAGGACCTAATATATAAGATATATTAGTATTGCGTGCAACAATAGCTACATGCATATAACATTATCAACATTGAGATGCCGATATACTAAGTGCTCTAGACATTACGGGCTCGATGTGTTAATATATTGAAAAGCTCGTTTAGAGATAATGTCGGCACAACGTTTTCACTGTCAGCTGCCGGTCTTTGCTTAAAGGTTGGCTGCATTATAATTTACAAGTACTAAATATTTTCGGTCACATCGATAATTCTGGATAATCGACCAGACAGCATAATATACCTGGCTACAAAAAAAAATGTATATTGGATATAATATAGGATGTACCTACATCACTTGCTAGGAGGCTATAAACTATGAAAGACTATATTTGTTTAGTTTTGAAAAACAGAACATCCTTATCTTCTCATTATAAATACATTTGCTTCGCAACCTATTGTTTAATGAAGGAAGTTATTTCGTATTCGAAATAACAATAGTAGTGTGTAATACAATTTTATATAGGTGCTAGTCCCTTCCATACCTGAAAACATTAAAGTCCGAGACGAGACTTGGTTACAATTACAAATGTATTATTTATCAGAGAGCAAAGCGGGGGCTTCGTCCGGGTAAAGGAATTGATTTCTGCATAATTTAACAACGAAAACACCTCCCCGAGTCCTCTCTCTTGCACTAAAAACAAGACATTCGTTTGTATTTTACTACTTTCGTCGGAATAAATGAATTTTTTATAATCATGTACGCACTCGCAGGATGAACTTGTATTTGAACCAGAGACGCCTTCTACAGATTTACATACATTTTGATTAATCAAATATTTTCTTTTGCGGCGAAGCATAAATAATGAATATTAATTTCCTTTGACAGTCCACGTCGAATATTTTATTCAAGGGAAGGTTTCGTTAACATAATAATTAAATGTGCTTTATGAATATAAAGTCTTAATCAAAGTCCCACAAATAGCGTAACTTTTCCTAGTATCCAACTTGATACACATTACGAATATTAATTAGTTGCTTCTGAAGGGACGAGAGACTATCGCGAAATAAGGGGCATTCATTAAAAAATTAACATTTCTTAACAATTTTATCAAGTAGAAAAGAAAATTACAATAAAGTTCAGTCCAAGTTCTAATAGTCTTCGATTTGTGGTCTCTGTAAAACAAACACGTTTGTTCAGTGCGGGCTGGCTGTTGTTCGAGCAGGGCTGAGTCAGATTCTTGTAGGTAATTAACCGTTGCTATAAATTAGAGTGGCTGCCGGCCGTCCAGCGTCCGACGGGCTCATTGCGGATGCATCGCACGGCCCGGACGGCCAAAGGATGCGGCGCCCAAACATTGTCACTGCACCACAAGTCCAGCTGTGTTCACTGGTTAGTGTCCGCATCGAACACACTATGTTGAAATATCGCCACGGGCTTATTGACTCTCCAGTTAAGAACTTTGGTAATAAACTACGTACTCTATTTATACCTAAATTGAACTATATAATAAAAACAGAAATGTATAGCAATTATTAATTAACAAATTTAACAAGTGAGTTGATGTTACGTTATAAGTTTGAGGCGGTAGGGCGATTGCCCAAATTAGGACATGTAGGACTCTTTATTCTGTCACGTTTCGAGATCAGCTTATGCACAACCAGGCGATTGTACGTCTAGAGATCTTTTGTCGCGATGTGACGACACGGCAATAATCACTGTCAATGGATACCCGTCCTTTGATACTCACTCACTACTGTTTTAAGAGTACACTGTACTTTTTAGTAGGTGTAATTTAGTCACATGGGTGAGTAAGTATTAAAAAAAATTTTCAATCATAATGAGTAACAGTTGGTATTAATTAAAAGATATTTTTAAAAAATTGTTATCCTTTATTTCATTGTCTACGTGAAATTAAAATTAAGGTAGATTGGACACATTGAATTCCATTAATCTCAATCTATCTCTGTAAGAACAAAAATGAAGTAGAAAGAAAATTTTCTTGTATATTAAAATGCCAAGACTAGGAAACTTATAGCGGTTCCAACATATTGGCAAGCATGTCTTCTACCTACTTCGTAGCGGCTTAAGGTAATCTCACCTCACTCACGTATCTGATGGAGTTTCCGAGCTTCTAAACTAGTTGGACTGTTGCTGTAAACTTCCGCCGATGTTCAGTGCAAGGTGCATGTTCCAAGCTGCCCCGATAACGAACAAGGTTCTACCCGAATCCGTGCATTACGTGTTGAATAACTAAACTACTTACACGGATGAGCTACCGAGGTAAATCTTTTCTTTGTAAAAAAGATATAGAGTAAAATATTTATGAAAACTGATAGCATTGTAATGTTTTGAGTTCTTCAAGAAGAATAAATGTTGGTTTATTTAGAACTTTAGATGAAAAACAGCATTTTTTCTCTAATGACGTCACAATTATGCCAATAAGCAGGAACATAATTTTTACTCGTTGATTTTTTAAATTAATACATTTATCTTCAAAATCTGCAGTTTCATCAAATTTCGATTATAATAGTCGTTGCCGTTAAAAAGTAGATGCGAATTTTAATTATTATTATTATAAAATTTAGTGCCAGTTAGATATACCAAAATACAATACAAAGAGAGTGATAGTAGACGAGCTACTATAGGAAAAGAAGTTTTATTAGTTTAGTGGTATTTACCAAGATATTAGTCGAACGTTTATCTCCTATTGAAATTATTAAAATAATGTATGGTTCGGTTTTGCCATTTCATTAGTAAAATATCTAGTAAATAGATGAATATATAACAGATGGACATAAATAAGCCTGGTAGATATGTACATACACACATATACGTACATATCCACAAAAGCCGATAAATACATACACATAGAGAAAAAATTGTATTTTTAAAAGCATAAAACATACTCTACCACTTAAGATTTGTAATCAAAATTTATAAATAATTCAAGAAAACATATTAAAGTATGCTAAAATATAAAAAAACTTATACGTAATTAGTTATTAGAATTTAGAAATTGCATCAATGTTGCTAACAATAGCATCCAAAAAACAGTGAATCTTGATTTTATTGTCCTTAGGTCTAATTAATCAGGAATGATTTAAAATAATAGATCACTTCAGCATCTATTGGGAGTCGAAGCTGCTAGCGTCCGTAGACTTTACCCTAGTTTCCCTACACGTGACTCCTGGGTGGTGCTAAACGAGCAACCGCGTTGTGGTAGGGCGTCGGTGCCAGTCTAGATCGCGACCACAGTACATGGGTGTAAAGCCCTTCATAGTGACCAGTTTCGGCTTGTCGCATTTCAAGATCAGCTTGTGTATATCCAGTGGCTCATTTACTTAGAGACCTTCAGTCGTGGTATATGTGGGCCGACATGACGATCTAGACTATCAATAGATTTTCATCCGTTGATAGTCGCTTTCGTTTTTGGACTACACGGTACTTACCATCAGGTACTCTGTAGTCACTATGTCGAGCCAGTGTAAAATAAAAATCTATTAAATCACTGTTTAGGACGCCTGTTGATATTTTTATGATTAATTGTAAATTAAATTACTGAGGAATAATTAAATGAAATAGAGGGTTTACAGTGAAAGCAAAACATGTTTAATAACAAATGAAATTGTTGTGATGAATACTGATATGTTTACCCAAATGAAGGCTGACTTGTAATTTGCTTAGTGATACTAATTCTAATTCGTATCACGGCATGGTGTGAACTCGACGCGACGCGCCGCGCCCGGGGCAGAGACGAGCGTCACGGGCGCGTCACGGACGAGGCGCGGCATCCCAAGCGTTGTCGATGCCATGAGACTTATGAGGATTACGAGAAAATGTGTATTCGATGACATTTTTCGGAGCCGTAGAAAAATATGAAATATAAGGAATTCTAAACGTGACCGGAATATCGAATAAAGCGTCACCTATTACCGTTCTATGCGTTCTTTTCGCGGTCGGGCGCGCGAGTTCCGGTGAAACCGACCGTGACGTTCCATTCCTGATATAAAAATGTAAGTATGAAAAAGCTTTGTTAAGCGCGACTCGGCTCGGTGAAGTGGCAAAGTTTCAAGTGGAAAACTTTTCATAGCAAAATCTTTGCCTGAAATGATTACATTTTAAGGCTACTGGTTCTGTTCAAGCTATTACTGTGTTA
This sequence comes from Automeris io, assembly GCA_036320925.1. NCBI lineage: Eukaryota > Metazoa > Arthropoda > Insecta > Lepidoptera > Saturniidae > Automeris > Automeris io. The sequence continues at coordinate 10,358,679 of JAUDJH010000002.1, forward strand.
TAATGTATTGCAACAGCACTTGAGTTTGAGTTTAAAAAAAATAGAACAAAGGTATGCATATTTACACTCATATGCACACAACAAACTGGGTACAGTCTGGGTATATACTCGTAAAGCGAAAATGAAATTAAAGTTTAGTCCACGCTTGATAATTGTTTAACACTCTTGATATTATTATCCAATGCGGTGAAGACTGCAGAGCACGCAGTCTATAGAGAAGATTATTTTAATGAAATAATTAAATTCGTGGGCGCACGGTGGACAGGGGATGCAAGCAGAATCTAGAGCAGGGAGTGGACGAGGGTTGTGTTGTGATTTCATTTGAAACTCGGAAAACATTCTTTGTGCTCTAATGTGGCAATACACACGAGGCGACATAACACGAATGATGTAATTATAAATACAACATAGAAACACAGTTTTTTTACATTACTATACAAAAAGTTCCTTCACATCAAAACCAAATTGGATTACTTAAACGAAAATCAATAGGTGAGCTTACCGAAACAAAGGCGAAATCCTTGGTTAAATCGCGCCGTAAGAAGAGATTCTTATATTGAGATAAGGAAAACAAGGATTGTTTGTCGACCGCAAGGTTCCCAGGGAACATTTAGTGCGGACTCGGACCCTCGTTACAATCAGCGCTGAATTATTTACCAGCTACCAGCTTACAGTGCTGAATTGATTTTTGCATAATTTACACTAGAGGAAGCATCACAGCCGCAACGTGAAAGACAGTAAAAAGTGGATTACTTAAGCGTATCCCTCTAAATGTAATACCGTTTCTACGCTCGATGAGAGGAAAGTAGTGATCGGGAAACGGCGGGCAACCATTATACGACTTAGTTGAATCAACTATGAGGGAAGAAAAAATAAAATCAGTACAGGTGAAATTAGGATTCAGGGCACGCTTCGTATCGGAGGTTTTAGAGAAGGAACTTGGGGTTTGAGGTTGCGACCACCGCACTGCGCTTCGTTCAACTAACAGATAGATTCCTGTTAAGTTCTTAGACAATTACCTTCCCGTAAGCGGAAAATCTTTTCTGCTTTCTGGATAAGTTTTTTAGAAACATTTTCTTTTCTCATCGAAACTTACAGGTACCGTCGTAAAGTTAAAAATATGTATTGAAATATTTTACAAACATAGCTGGATTAAAATATACCTAAAAATATAAATTACTTAAAATAACAGCACTAATTATCCTTCCTAAGTAGGTTACCTATATCTACAAAATCAATATAATTTTGAGGAATTATAATTACAGTTTCAATAAAAAGATATGATTATATTAACGCCAACAAATACATATTATTTTACAACGCCTGTTTCAACTATACATCATGTAATCATTCCGTAACAGAGTAAAAAACTTAGTCTCGGAACTAATCAACATTTAAAACTGGACCATTGGTATGAATTAGAACTTATTAAACTCTCCTTTTTAAACTTTTAATGGTTATTAAGACAATTTTGTGCTTTTTCGTTTGATATACAGCCCCGTTAGCTTACCTAATATATAAATTTGATATATCGTTTTTACACAGTATCGTGCTTAATAAAGATATTTTTTTTTGTCCAGGCTTTCTATTTAGACAAGTCTTCGTCATTTTCACCGCTTGCTGTGCGCGACAGCCCGGGTATATTAGGTATGGATATTCGCTGTGATCTCAACCTTAGGGATCATATAGGAAGTGTCATCTCCACGGCTTCTCGTAGGCTTGGTATCCTGAAAAGAGTGCGTCGGTTTTCACGTCTGATAAATTATATCTATTGTGTAAGGCCCAGGTCAGACATTGCATGGATTACTGTTCACATCTCTGCGACGGTTCTGCTCAGTACATACTGAACGCCCTGGATAGGTTGCACCGTAGGGCTGTCTGCATTGTGAACGATCCAGACGATTCTGAGCATCTTGATCCGCTCCAGTTGCGTAGAGAAGTTGCCTTATTGAGCGTTTTCCATCGTCTGTATCATGACGAGTATTCTGAAGAGCTATTAAACCTTGCTCCGCCCTCTCCCTTCCATAGCAGAACTACGCGCGCGGGTTCACGCAATCATAGCTATTTGGTAACTCACATCTCAGACAAAGTAGTTCTCTAACTCTTACTTTTGCCGTGTCGTTGGGCTGTGGAATAGTCTCCCGGCGAGTGTGTTCCCATCGTCGTATCATATTGGGTCTTCTAAGCGAAGCGTGAAAAGATATTTGCAGGCCGACATGATTGCTACGGCTATCGATGATTTTATGCTATTACTAGTCGTTTTAGATTTAGGACTACACCATGTTTACCATCAGGCATGGTGTGGTTACTGTACCGTGTCAGGATATATATATATATATATATATATATATATATATATATATATATATATATATATATATATATAGATTATATAACATTATTTTGACTTTCATAAAATCTATACTAATATCTTTAATATATCTTTTTATAGATATATATGTATATCGAGGGGTGAGAAGCTATTTGGTTTAAGCTACATTTTTTGGTGATATAGTAATATATGTATATGTATATTTGAAATCGGTAAAAAACGCTGATTCCAAAAATATATATATATATATATCACTACATCACCAAAAAATGTCGCTTAAACCGAATAGCCTTTCACCCCTCGATATACATATAGATAGATATAGGTAGGTAGGTAGATAGGTATAGATTTTATGAAAATATTTTATCTAAATAAAGTTTCTATTAATGTTAAATAAAAAATTATTCAAGTTTTTCTGTTATTTTATTACTTGATATTCACCACAAACGCTTGAGTTTTATACGCATGGTTTTCTTTCATGTTTGCTTTTGTCTGTAAAGTTACAGGAGAACAAATTAGAAAGTTGGTGATTTGTTACCACGTGTAATCTTCTTACTTGTACCAACTTAATTTCAAACTGACTTCGCGGAAACAAAGTTCATGCACAATATTTTTAATAGTATATTTTTGGATTTAAAGTAGCGCAATGAGCTACAGTGAATCAATTAAGGTTCATCAATGTTTATGGCAATAATCCTATTTGTATAAACAATGTCATTAGTATAGTGTTGTTTGTAAAATGAATTTATCGAATGAACGTCTTATCTAGCGATATTAACAATAAATTCCGTTGTTTGTGGCCCCTACGCTATTCGCATCTCTACGGATTTTGAACACTATTACTATCTAGGTTACGCAAGTTAGTTGTAATAAATACATCCGTTTCTTTATTCTTACTCCATTACCTTTCATTACTCGGGATTAGTAGTGTTTTATGTTAATAAATATCAGTATAAATATTTGATTAATTTTCTGTTCTACTGTTATATAAGAAAATTATTTCAGCAATTTTATACAAAAATGTACCCTGGCAGATTTTTATAATTTTTTTTTTTATACTTGCTCAATAATGTGACTACAGTGCACCTAATAGTAAGTACAGTGTAGTCTAAAAACGAAAGCGACCATCAAAGGATGGAAATCCGTTGATTAGTCTCCTTCGTCATTTCGGCCCACATATACCACGACTGAAGGTGTCTATTTATATGAGTTACTGAATATATCCAAGCTGATTTCGAAATGCGACAGGCCAAAGTGAGTTACTATGATGGTCTTAGTACACTTGTGTACTATGCTCACAACCCAGTTCAGGCAATCGCCCCACCACCAAAACAATATTTCATTTCAATAAACGATACTATTTTTAATTTCAATTATAAACAAGATTATGATATATTAGTGATTAATGTATCTTAAAATTTAAAGATTGTTTGATACTGAACCTACATTTAAAATACATATTTTTTCGTCTTTTTTTTACTGGCGGTCTGCGAACACAATTCTGTCAAAGCCATATAAATAACGTAATAAACGAAGGAGATTATTAGCCTTGAGCTTTAGCTTAGAGTTATAATATGTCTAGGTTAGGTTATATTAAATAAAATAAATAACACTTTAGTTACATCTAAAGGGAAACATGTACTCGATACTTAATTATAATATGTTTAGTTTTTAAACTTCGTAATCCTGAACAACATAAAGTTTAAAGTCTGAAAAATACGTGCAGCCATAAGCTAAATTCAACTTGTACGAAAAAAGCAGCTAAAGTGAGAGCAAAACGTTAACTGAGTTCCGTCGGGAGTCTCTCGGGAGCTGTTTTAAAACTGTACAAAACATAAATTTTACAGCTCGTTTAAGTTTAGCTCATTATTTCATTACGCGCATTATCTACTCTCAGTAAAGCTTTTCGTGAGATTGCTGATTATGAATCAGAAATATTGTAGCAAAGATGGAGCTATTTACGACAACAACTGTTTGTTGTTCTTTTAACAATGCCTATTTCCCCTATAGATAATATGGAATAATAATAATTGTATTATATTAACACCCTTGACCCCATATTCATATTTCTTACTAGATAAAAGATATGACAAAATATAAATTGCCATATTTATTATAGCAACTCTATTAATAAAAAAAATAATATTATGTAGGATTCTCTGTTCAAAATCGTTAAAATTTGTATGGAAAAATATGATTCAAGCTCTAGATCAGAAATCACGTGACTTTATTGAAATAACTTAGATAACATTTGTTTATTTGTTGTTAAAAAATTTGTTAAATTTAGTTATAAATAAAGTTGTAGACACAAATTGGCCTTCGGACTATGGATTGGACATCATGGCAATAGTAATAATAATTATAGTTTTTATAATAAAAGCGAAATAATGAATGGTTGAAGGAAATGGTCGTAAGTTCAAATCTCGGTACGTTTAAAATATCAAAAGATATCTCGAATAACTTACTCAATTTTTAGTATTTATGTTATATTTATCCCTGTAAATTCTGCATGGTGTGCTATATGCACGTACTTATCTAAACATGCGATACCCATATCATTGTATGGAAAGCATCTTGACGTTCAAGTCACGTTTAATATTTCTTATTTTCTTTGTCTCATTTGTCCTCGAGTCAGAATGACATCAAGCCTGTATCTGAGTGTTTTTATACTTATTTTTTGGATTGGGGTTTTTTACTTACGCTTCAGTTCTACGATATTATGCTTCAATCTTATAGGAGATATGCGTACGTTTTCAATATGATATTCTTCTTCATACTATATTGCACTGACTGTATTACACGTCTTATGATTCTGTTTTTTCTTTCTCTTAAATATATTTGGTTGTTTATAACATAAATAGCTACTTAAAATGATTAAATACAGGAAAGGATAGTCTAGTGCAAAAAGCGCGGCTAAAAGTGTTGCAATATATTTTTATGTTAAAGCTCGTTTTGTTCTGTCATATTTTTTCTTTAACTCTGTTACATTTCTTGATACCAGTACAACATAGAAACGGTATAATGTATTCAAAATCAGGTCAACTTACTTCAGAGCACTAAGTGTGGGGTTTTATAAATTTATTTTTGGAATTATGTTATTAAACGTCAGAATATATGTTGTTACTGTTTCTCAAACTATCTTTCTTTACAAATGGGCAATGTTTTATTATAATTAAATGTAATATTATCATCAAGAGAGGAACTTGGGAAGAACGATAGAAGAGGTTTGAAGCCCACGTCAAAGTGATTCATTCGTAGGCATACACGTAATATGAGTAAACGCTTTGTACATTTCACCGGTATTGCCTTCCATTTGATATTGGATAGCAATTTATTTATCATACATATTGCGGCTGAGAGCGGGCATCGAATCTCGCTGCAAACGCGTCTTTCTTTCCCGACGAAATCAAGAATCGAATACGTGTTGGGAATTTCATTGTACCTGGGTGTCGTTTAATTTTATAGAAATGTAACAATAGCATTTATTTTGAATTGCCATTATTACTCTCTTGTCTTACGTTAAAAAAACGGTACGTTCAGAAGTCAGATACATTTTTACTTTTTACCTAAAACATTCTGCTCTAAAAAACGATGTAAAGAAACTTGAAAGCATCAGTATATATAATATTTATATTACAAAAAGATATAAAACAAGATTAACAATAAAAACTGAATTCTTTCGGGTTTTCGCTGTTTATTTACTTTTTTCTCTGTGAATATATGGTGTAGTCTAAATTTATTTACTGTCTACTAAAGTTGTCAGCACTGGTTGTTTGTAAATACTTAATTTCAAGGTCATTAATATTTTATTTCATTTTAACTATCTAATTTAGAATTTCAATAGTTGAGATTTATAATTTGGAAAGTGCGTTTCAATTGTGCGTACTACGTAGAAGTTACGAGCTGTGGTGTAGTTCAATTAATTCTATTTGTCTGAAAGTGCTCTCTCTCTCTACGTAAATTGCTAATTTATAATGTTTCTTATTAAGCTGTATTTTCTACTTAATGGGTAAGCAGTTTAATAAAGTTACGTTCTAATAAATGCATTTTTAATTAACCTTTAAATAAGGATGTTTAGAGGATTTTATGTACATGTAAGTATAATTTATTAAAGCATGTCTAAATAGAGTTAACTAAATAAAAGTTATATTTTATTATGTTATATTCTTATCAAAGTAAGCAGGAAAACACTTGCTTCTTATTTATTAATAAAATTAACAGAATTTTAAAATAACAAAAATGATTTTCAAAATAAAATCCTTCATTTAAATAACACCATTATGATAGACTTAGGTAAGAAATGAGTTTATGAATTAAATAGGTAATTTACGAATAAAAAGTGTGTATTAAGTGAATGTGTTGAATTTATATATATGTATGTACTACGTTTGTTGGATCATTTATGTAATAATCATTCTTTATGTATTTAATAGCGATAGGAGTTGAATGTATCACGTAGATTTCTATAAAACATTCTCCGATATTTTCAATATCGATAAAAAGATTTCCTTTAGACTGATGCAAACGGCTCGCAAGTAGTCACGTTCTACAATTTTCACTGATATTGCGTTTTCTACTACCGGATATGCAACGTGTAAAGATTGAAAGAGATATTATTAATGTTCAATCAAAGAATAATATTTGCATTTACGGGGAAATGTAAATGACACAAGAGTAAAAATTATATAAAAAATCCATCTATTATCACTCAGAATCTCGACTGGGTTGGGCAGATAGAGTGGATCGCCACATTTCTATCCTTACAAACTCCTTGAGCTCCTTAGTAATTGATTTAGACAGAACAATAGATACTTTCAAATACAATATACCTATACAGGTTAAAACCAGCTTGAAACTTCAGATCGAAATTAAAGTAGGTTTATGGCGTGTAACTAAGCACTAAATATATTACTATTAAAAAAAAAATATTACAAACTAGGAAAGATCATCAGTATCTATATAAAGATTGAAACAGTAATATCGTTAATTTAAGAAAATCTGATTTTCCCATCTATTAAGAAACTATCCTACAAGTTTACGTCAAACCTAAATCTTCGTTAAATACACAAGAGCGTGGTGTCAGCGGACGGTACCAAAACGCAATAATTTAAAGAGTTAGTGCGTCTAAATGTCGGCGAAGCTGTAAAAACTTCGCTTTGTGAAATCTACACACTTCTAGACTAAAGTTGCAAGGTTTAACGAGTAATTTATGCTCCGTGAGCATTCACGTGGTAAGCAAGAAGGGAAACGGTTTAACGTCACATTCATCACGCGATACGTGGCGTATCAGGTCGTCGTTGCTTGTGCAAGCTGCGGCCGCAAGACACTCCCGTCCCGACCCATTCGACAAATATGACCGTGTGACCCGCTATCAACCTTATAAGCCCCAATGCATAGAAGTTGTAAATCCTATAAGGAGTTTAACTATCGTCTCCCATATCTTGCACTATACAAAGATTTACATTTATTAAAGGGACATCGTAGCCCATTGAACATGCACACCAGCGTTGTTAAAGCACATTAAGTACCTTTACAAAATATTCAATCAATAAAATGGCATATCTCTTACGTTCAGATTTAAAAACTGTCCTTAAATTGGAAGATGTCTTTAAACAATAATTATACATTTGTATGCTATTGAAGATTCACTATTGCTTAAAAGATTTTTTAAGGGATGTTACCGAAACTTGGCGTCACTACTCATTACCATAACATTTGTTCTAGTTAAAATCAATTCTTACTTATAAACGACTCCTAATGTTAAGAGTCTGCAAAAAAAGTAATCAAATTGGTTGTTAAGATGAAAGTACCTGGAGACATATGGACAGAAATATGGTATAACATCGTTCGGTTTCTTAAATATCCGGGACGGACTTAAAGTATATATAAGAATGCTGAAGACGATGTACACTTAATTTAAGAAATATGAATCTAGTAAGTCGTAAGAATGAACATAATAAATAATAATAAACTATATGTATTTTCGGGGTGAGTAGAGATACATTAGCTGCTCTGTACACGTTGCGCTTATGTCGCTCCCAACGTAATCAGTAGCGCAGCTAAACATCATTCTCAGTACACTTATGCATTACATTTCTATTAAATGTCATGCAGGTTTTCTCACGGTAAGCGCAATCAACTGTAGCCTATGAGTGTGATCAATTGATTGATTTAGGGCAATTGCCCTTAATGTTTTTATAGTATATCTAGGTATATGAAATGCATAAATTGGAGATACTACGTATAATGTATACTGTTAAAAATAATTATAGCTAATTATCGATAAAATATAATTTGTGAATAATTATAATATATGCAATCGTGTAATACGGACAATTACATTTAATTTATTTGTTATAGCAATATTCAGTTTTATCCATCAATTGATAGCAAAAATATAGTGTATTGGGATTATGAGGCGACACGATTCGCAAGCAATTACAGTTTAGTACCCTTAAGTAAAAAAATGTTCAGACTTTTTAAAATGTATTACATTTTACGAGATTTCGTATCATAATGACAAAGACTTTAAGCCTTCACGTCCCCAACGATATAATACGATCGTGGAACAAGGTTTTGGCGCGTACTTAGTAATAAAAACTTTTGAAATTACACTCATTTGGGACAAGAAATCCGACTTTGACGGCATGTCGTGCCAAAAACGACAATTAGATATTTTTATAACACGTCTTCGGTAGCTCCGCTGGCTATTTCACTAGACACACAGATTTTGTCTTGCTAAGTAATATTAACTTTATTGCAGTATTTGGAACGTCGTCAACAAGAAGTTATGGACTGGAAGCAGACTGGTAACAACCTTAATTTATTGTGTTTTCATCAAATAAACCCAGTCGGCTGTGTAAGAACAAATTTTTAATGGCTCGTTTTCATATTGTAAGAGATTGACGACTTTTCCTTTACTTTTCAGCCCCCTAGACAAATTAACATCCGTTATTGGATAACACTAGTAGAACAGTGGAAATGTATGGAATTCCTTGTCAATGTGATATTTTAAATGTTTATGTTAATTCCATACATTTTACATTTTCTATTAGCTTTATCGTTTAACGTATGTTAAAAATTGCAATAGCCTATGCCTTGTGTATAGAGATTTTTAATTAAAACTTTCTAATATACATATGTATATACACAGACATCAAACTTAACAAAAGACTATATAAATTTAAAAAAATTAACAAAAACCATAAATCAAGACATATTATAAAGTACGATAAAGGAATAAAAAGGCATACTAAAAAGCTGAAGAGAAGTAAAATTATGGCGGGCAAGTTAACTTTAACAAGATTTACAATTTGTAAATAATTTGTTCAGTAAAATTATAATCCGCATCCGGACATGGGGCGCGGTGTCAGGCAGTGACAAGCGACGACTTGCCGAGGTACGGCTCGTAAAAACTTTTCTAATTATGTACGTTTCGTAGCCAAGGAGCACGGGCACTCGCATTATATTTTCTAGTTAATTTCACAGATTTGGTGTCAACACAATTCTTACAATGAAGAGAACACGCAGTAAGGAAGCCTACCTTTTATTAAAATGATACGTACGGAGGATATTTCATTATTTTTTTAAACTAGTTTGCTGTAGATAATATCTTAGATATATTTTTAAACCCTCACAAAGTAGTTTCTAAATACGCATTTTTATATTTTTATTTACCTAAAGCTATAATCTATGAAAGAAGTATCAGCATAACACTTTATATTATGTTGATTAGTATAATGTAAGACGTCATGATGGGTAAAGTGAATTCAACGAAATATAACTGTTTCACTTTCATCAAAGGTCTGAGGGCTATATTTGTCATTTTTTTCTCGTTCGGATTTAATTTTACGCAAGAAGTTGAAGTGTCTTGTAAAAATTTCACCATGTTTAGTAAGAAATGGAGTACTGCGGAGGACATGCTCCAAAATTATTGGAAATGAATACTGTGAAACATTTTATAAGATTCGTTCTATTCGTTATGTCCGAATATGAGGTTGTTCTGCAGTATTTATATATTTATGACAAATATAATCTTAAAGTTCGTGCATGTATTGTCATTAATGTAGAGATTTTCTGGCGTGGTATATTTCAGCCCACATGGCCGCGCTGATTTTTAATAAATTCATTTTCTTTGGAAGGCTCTGCCTTTCGTGGAGTACACTATTTTTGTTAGATACAGTGTAGTCACAATATTGAGCCAGTATAAAAAGCACTTAGCATTTTTTTATAAATCAATTAAAATATTAATTACTACTCATTGTTTCGAAACTATCAATTTATATAAATATAAGAAAGCAAAGAAAAAAAAATGCAAATTTATTATTTTGATACACATAAAATATCTGCTATTTTTGTGCAACAACAACGAGTTGCTTTACTACAAATTGCGTATATTGTGACAGAGGTCGTATTCCGGCTGAGAGACACCGCCGGTGAGATGACATAACGCGGAGTGATCTCCGGTGTTACTTATACAACCCAACAAACTTAAATGGAAACCCTGATTCGAGATGAGATAAATGTGAACCATATTCTTCGCGTGTTCTCAACGGTATTTAGATTAACTATATCATAAAACCAACGAAGGTAATATTGATTTCATATAATATATACCTATTTCATATACTAAACATAACTACATAATTACATAGCTACTTAGCTGAAAAGCATGACGGTGTTCAAACGTGAAAGACAGATTGATTCCTAATGTTGTAAATTCTATCGTAGGAGGAGTGATGTTAAAACTGAAATATTTAATCATTAAAGTTCGTGTTAAAGTTTATTTAATAATTTTTCTTAAAATGGTAATTGATGGAAATAAATTTTTACAGTCTCAAAAAATGTAGATAGCATTTCAAGGCGGCGCGGCGCCGTAGAAGAAGTATAGTTCAGTCAACTGTCGCTACCCGGTGCGTTTACGCTCCGGGCGCAATTCCACTCCGACGTAGTCTTGCGTTTCTTCTCAAGGTAGTCGCTTCCGCAACGCTAGTAGATCACCGTTAGGTTTCGTACTTTAGCTGGTGGCCCAAGTCGAGGTTCGCACCCACAGGGATGCCCTTACGTTGCCACGGAACCCATAAATTTGCCGGCTAAGCACCTCAGTGTTCACCCTCTCGGTCGGTTTAGTTGTGAAGGTCTATCCTAGCCATCAACATATTGTCCCGTTCGAAAAAAAAAGCATTTCAAGTAGGTATTACTGATGTCAAATATATCGCAAATACACAATCTTTGGCGCGTATGTAACTCATCTTCCGGGGTCCAGGTATGAATAAAGATGTCCCAAAATGCGTCCTTTGTAAACTGACGACTGCTCTGTAATCTGTTACATTTTACGTCATACTTGTTTGTTTCTACGCGATTCCTGGGAATATTTTTACAACGCGGACCGGACGACCCAACGGGCCCAACGATGCTACGCCTGCATAAAACTCAACGAAAGTTTACGTATTTCGACACAAGGATTATGAAACACTCGTAAACTTGGGCTAGGATTTTTCCTGAATACCCGTGGTACTACTCCAGATTGTTTTTTGTTGAGAAAACATATAGGACAAAAAAGATCAAACGTTTGCGCATGCATAAATACAAATGAACGACTGTGGTTAAGAGTGTAGTAGGAAAGTTTTGCAATTATTGTAATTACATAGCAACTGAGACGCATCCACTCTCGCGATGTGATATTTCTTACTTTATTGTGCCGACATTGTAATATTGTTGCAAGTACGTCCATGTATTCTGTCTATTAATATAATTTTTAGTTTAATATGGTTAAAATTTATTCCAGGATAAAAATTACTCTAATGAATTTAATGGATCGTTAATAATCACTGACATTGATAAAATTTTCGTCATGATTTGTGGCGTCTTACTTTTAAGGTTTTTTGAAACTATTGTTTTAATATATTTATTAAAATACACTTTTTTCTTTTTTTTTACCTGGGGAAATTCCTAACGGACCTCAGAGGGCGATGAGGGTTGCACCCGGTGTGTCGGACTTGCACTGACTAAAACCCCCCGGGTTATTAAAATACACCGATGATTTTTATAAAAGCTCCTTTACACGAGTTATTAAAAGTAAACCATTAAAAATTAAGTTCAGGAAATGATGTTAATTTTCTGTCCCAATCTTAAACTTAAGCCAACCTTTTAAATTTTTAATACTCAAAGTGTACATTGTAAAATGAAAGTATTTGAAGAAATATGAAGATTCTTTCAAGTATCAAAAGTTACAAATATACGTTTCACAATTATTTTAATTTACATCCCCAGTACTGGACCCTACAAATGGATTATAGCTTAGTCCATAAATGGTTGCACTTAACGTATTAAACTTGCAGGCAATGAATTACCGTACGTCCTGCTCAAACTGTAAAATATTAATCTTAAAAAAGCGACGTTTAAAACTCCCTCTGTAATATGAGTAACGGCTTATTTGGGTATAAATCGCGGGTGGAACGCTCGTTCGTCAACCGAATTCAATGAACGACGCAATCAGTTAGAGTATGTTCTCTGCTTAACAACCCTGTAAACGTGTTTACAAACGAATGCTCTGAATGAAGAATGACGTCTGCGTACGACAGTTAAGCGTCTATTTAGGAGATTAGTGACTCGTCGTTGAACAAGTGTTGTGTCACAAGGGAACTTGCAAAATGTAAACAATACAGATGCACTGCAAAGAAAAGTGTAACTTAAGTATTTATATTCTATGTAATAAAAATTGCATACAGGATTACTCGGTCTGACGCTAATACAAATTGAAGAGGTTGGTCCTGCGTCGGACGTTATCTCGCTGTTTACTTTTTATTTTTAATCTCGTGTAAGGGCGAGAGTACACTGTGGATCGATGCGCTCCTCATCTGATTTTTCACCCACTAATTAATCACAGAGAGATGATTAATCAGTGCAGCCGCGCGGCAATTTTAAGTGATCATTAATGATCCGTTTGTCGGATCCTAGTATTACTCTCATTTCGTAAAAAGGCGTGCGCCGTGGACAGGTTTATGCCGGTCTATCTAAATCAAGTTTACGAAATTAGATAAATTATGTTATTATTTTTTGTAATTTTTCACATTTGGTTTAAATCAAAGTAGACAACGTAGTTATTCATAGTTATTATATGTACTTTGTGTGTGAACGTCGCATATACATATCGAGGGGTGAAAGGCTATTTGGTTTAAGCGACAGTTTTAGTGATATAGTAGTATATATATATATACTGCCAAATAGCCTTTCACCCCTCGATAGTATTTTCAAATTTCAATAATAGGACAATTAATTATATTTTTAATAAATGTTTGCTATTCGGAAAAACAAACATTAATCGCATATTTTTACTTTCTGCCTTTAAAGTTAAATATAGTGCTATATAAAATAATCTATTTTATATTTATTGTTTAATTCCTACTTTTTTATGTGTTAGGCTTTATACATTCAAAATTATCTCAACGTTTGTTTAACACCTTTGCAATAACAGGAAGATCACCCATAACGTTTTGAAAATAACAATCCTGTATTCTTTGCTTTATTTTAAAACATTATAATTAACTTACTATAACTGTATTTCAAATCTAAAGTAATCCAAACTACGTTGATGTTGTGAATATTACCTGTGAACAAAGAACAAATGGAATTAAAAATATGTATCAAGGTTTTAAAATATAATTTTAAAGAAAAAAGATCATATCCGGAAAATGGCCATCAGTTTCACTACTGGTCATCAAGGGCATGACATATACATATACAGGTGCAAAGCAAATACAGCCACTGATATATCTATACTCAGCCAAAAAAATATATAAAGTGATAATACACTCGTATTATTATTACTATAGTGAAGCCGTAGTGGCTGCCGGCAGAATAGAATAGCCCCCCCTCTTTTTGCTGAGGTGTCGTAAAAAGCGACTAAGGTATCTCTTTAACACCGCAATTCAACCAGGTGTTTAGAGAAGGGAAAACTCGACCAAACCTACATCTCGCTCCCTCCCGATCGTACTGGTTCTCCTTTCCATCGGGCCTGAGGGAGCTCGGACGAGAGTGTGCTTTTCTGGCTGCGCGTCCAGTTATGCACTTAAATATCTCCTGCGCAATTGACTGTTTCCGAAGACTGGACCTCGAATTTCTTAACCGGTGTTGAAACAGTCGCCGTGGCCGAAACCGGCTAGGACATCATCATCACTATACTGAAGAGAAGATTTTAAAAAGGTGAAGGGAAGTGTTTTTCCTGGACTCGAATTTGATACTACTGCTTGCAGCATGTTCAGAAATAACGCACACAACTTCATAAACAAAATTTGCTAACAGTTCTCACTTAGTAAATGTGTACATGCAGTCTAGTAACATGTAATCTCGGGTCTAGTTGCTTACTTTATGATGCGAACGGCAACAAGTTTCAGCGTAAGAATGTTACACGTAATTTTTAATGAGCATGGCTTTTCAGTTTTTAGTATGATAAAGATCAAATTTGATTTTTCTGGGAAAATACTTGATAATATAATTAATTAATAAAATACCTGCACATAGTATCTATTGTTATTAATACAGTTTGAGACTTTTGTTCTGTTCCATACATAAAAAGAAAGATAATTGTGTGATAATGTTGCGTAGTAATGAATAACACCATTCCAAATTATAAGTGATGAAAGAAAAACATGGGGGAGGGGAATGCGCTTTTATTGAAACCAATCTCAGCACTTGCCGCGACTGACTGCGCTGCAAGTTGAATGCGAGTAATTGCTTCGTCATTCAGATGATCGCAGCTTTACCCGCTTGTCTTGTTGACTGTTCTTGTAGGCACTCGCTTTGTGTATACGGCCTTACGGCGGCTGACATGTGCCCATTGTCTCGACTCTCGCTGCTACTTTTTATGACGGCAACAAGTTTCAGTTTGCATTGCGGACGGAACCCTTTTAATGCCGTTTGCGTTTCAACTTTCAGAACAAAGACATTCGTATTAATAGTCATATTGTATTATATAATTTGATGCAGTTAAGGTATTCTAGGTAGGTTCTGTGTTTGGCAATGTGAATACAGTCAATCCTCCCATAACCTGAGTTTCCATGTAACCCTCTATCTTACTTTTTTCTAATTATTTTGCTTTATTTTTGTATTATTATAATAACATTAAGTTATAAATGAATATACGATGTACATTATTTAAAACGCTATGATCATGTACAGCTGATGGATGGAAGATATGAAACTAGAATAAACAATTGAAAAATTTCTATAAATTTATTGTTTTGTTTTTAACGAAGTTCTAATACGACTCAAAAAATTAAGCAAATTGTTAATTAAGAAATAAATAATATATTATTTTATTTGTCATATGTAAATTCACAGAACTACGATCACCTGCAATGCTGGTCAAGTTAAGGCTTGAAGTAGATACAGACACTAATGTATTACTTACACTGCTTAACCCCAAAGAGATGAGATATAGCGCGACGATATATTTATTATTAATTTAACAAAAGGTTACTTACATAAGAAATAAAATACAAATACGTTAAGATACATGAAACTTTATACTGCTACGGAATTTTCTTTCCGATTAGACGTTAAGTTAGAGAAGTTCTTAAATTAAAATTATTATTTCTACTTGTATCTAGTTTATATATGTATTCCAATAGCACCATTGACTTTGAAAATGTAATTTGAACCTTAGCCTCACAATAATAATATATTGTTATGCTAAATAACATTCTATTAAAACATGTAGAAATTGCATTTACTTCAAAGGCACTAAATATAATTTTTCAAGAACAAAAGAAATAACTTTCTTATTAGTAGTATATACCATTAAAAAATGTTTAGCATCGCCAGATTAATTGCCCGCATTATTTTTATACGCGAAGACTTTGTTCTGTGAAGAAATATATTGTTCAATCCTTTTCATCACGTTTTGCGAAAGAAGTGAGCAATTTGAAATGACGAAAAAAATTTAATGGTTTAATTAAGGGTTGGCGTCGAGTTGAATTTTTTATTTGACGTAAATGACGTCTATTTTTTGTATTACTAAATTAATTTTATTGGGTTGGATTTACACTTTTTAAGAAAAATTGTTGAATAAATACTAATAGCTAGTATATTTTTAAATCCAAGTACGTAATAGTTAATGCTTACAGTTTCTACCTTAGAATATTATATTTTTTCTGTATGGGTATGTTCAACCAATAAATAATAAAAAACGTTTAGTTTTTCTCAGATTTTGATGTGAATAGTATAGGAATGTTTACAGAAAATAAGCTTTGGTCGATATATCAATATATATATAAGACAATTATTAAAGCAATAATTAAGATCCGTTAAAAGAACAAAATTATGAATCTACCTAAAACTCGGTTTAAGGTTTGACATCAGAAATAACTTTTAAGAAAATTAAAGATACTTTATACAGTTGCTGCCTTGCATGTTTAATATTTTTTCAAAAAATATCAAGAAAGTTTAAGGAAAAAAGACAAAATGAAAGGAGAGTCTGTGTTTTAATGGGTTAATTAGCCGACGATCCCCTAGTCGGGGCTTTAATTAAAATGAAAAATTTCCGTGACTAGACTCGCCGAATTAATTGCTCCCTTCGTTGAACTATTCAGGTAAGGAGAGAGTAAATAAAGACCAAAAGATTGAAAAAAAAAAAAACGAAACAAGTAACTTCGTACAACGTAGTTGCTCTTACTCTATCGTAAATCTCAATTGTGAGCTAAGGCTATGAACTCCATGCCTCCACGATGCAATATTATATTTTATCTCTTTCTTTTCTTTTACTGTTCTGAATTTACAATTTTCATGCTTATGCAGGTATCACGATCAAGATCAAGATAATAAAACCTTTTTGATAAGATTTTCGTAGGGTTAATAGTATTTACAAGATTAAACTATCGACTCAACAAGCGAATCACTATGAAGGACTTTACACCCATGTACGATCTAGTCGTGAACCGATGCCATACCACCATACAAATACATTTAGATAAATACAATTATACTTATTTACACTTATTTGCAATAAAGTAATCTTTCCCTCATAGAAAAGTTTGCCGATATCGGGATTCAAACATATGATCTTTACTTTGTATACAACATTTATGTGATATTAGAATATCTCCAATGCGACAAACGTAGTGAATGGATGCCGCGATGTGATCGTAGGCGGCGGTTAAAAGTAGAATTTTCAGTGTCGGGTCGTGTATGCGACCGGCGCGCGATAGCGACGTCACTGGGAGTGAATTATGGGCCGCAGCGCGCGTTAATTGTAGCTGACGAGGCGACAAACTGCACTAGCCTCACCTACTTATACTTTACTCTGTTTTAATTTCAATTATCTTTTATTATCAAATATAAATTGAGACACGGCTGTAACAAATAGATATGCTCAAACTGTTAATATTTCGGAGATAAGATATGCTTAGGCGGATGAATGGAATGACAAAAGTCTTAGATAAAATAAAGGTCATAAATCAATGGTGACTTCTAAATCGCGATATAACTCTCTGTATGAAAAAACATCCAAGGCGACTGTGCAGCCCTATCAGCATTCATGATTTCGAACTTGACACGCCGCCTGATAACGCCACGCAGTATACAACATCGTGTACATCACAATCTAGCAACCACTTTTTTATCCTTACTCGACACAATGATCGCACCACATCTGATGCTAAGCATTGTGCAGTCCAAAAAAACACCAACGAGTATCGACAGGTAAAAAAACTCATCAGTAGTCGTAGCGATCATACCGGCCTGCACAAATATTTCTTCACGCTACGTTTAAAGGAACCCATATCATAGGATGGCGGGAACACGCTCGCCGGAAGACCATTCCACAGCCCAACGGCACGGCAAAAGTAAGAGTTAAAGAACTTCTTAGTTCTAGTCGGTATGTGAGATACCGTAAAGCTGTGACTCCGTAAGCCCGCACGCGTAGATCTATTCAGGAAGGCAGAGAGTGGAAAAAGTTTAAACAACTCTTCGAACACTCGATATTTCCATGATACAGACGGTAGAAAACGCTCAGTGAGGCAATATCTCTGCGCAACTGGAGCGGTTTAAGATGCTTACTAGTGGGGCTGGGGCAAATTGATTACAGGACCCGCAGTCCCTACTAATTCGCAGAAGTAGTCAGCTTGGGGTTCTTAGCTGGTACAAGTCCGACATACCTCGGCCAGCAACCCCATGTGCAGCCCGGACGGTCCTAGGAAGATATTCCCTAAGTAAAATAAAAAAGAAACCGCTACTCGGTCGTTGCTGCCGAGCCGCGATGGTCAAAATCCGACGCGTATCTTTACATTTGAAAAGCGATAACGCTAGAATAAAAGTCCCATATGTGGGGTTGTCATAATGTGCCCAGATAATAATATTTCAAAAGCTTTTATATTTAAAAATAATGCTTTTAATGTTACTTAAAGTAAAATAATTTGCTTTTAATTGTTGTCTTTTCAGCCTGTTTATAAATCAGCAGGTATAGTAAGTCTTCGTAGTACATACAATGTAAAGGTTATATCTAAGACGTGAGAAACACGAACCTAGTATTTATTTTACGATATTTTGGTAGTCATACGCCATATAGTAGCTGTAATTTTAATGTAAATAATGCTTCAAAAAATATTACATTTTTTACGTTTATTTTATTTTATGCAATATTATAATGGTATGAGAACAAATTATTTAATTTAAACAGTCACGTGACAATTAAACTCGGCTATGCCGTATATAAAGTTTTGTTTAAAATTATCGCGTTATATTGAGTACTATAAAAGTGTTATCAAGGCTTTGTTAATAAAGATTAAACAAAATACGAGCTGATTTGGAGGAAATATTTGGAATTCTACTTTTTGATTCATCTGGGAATTCACGTCGGTAAAATATTTTGTAATTACTAAAGGGAATCTATAAATCACTTCAATTAAGTATTCCGAAATGTAGCTTTACGGACAAAAAATATTGTTCTCCATTTAAGTTTTTAGGTCGATCAGATTAACCGCACTACTGAAAGTTTTATAATTTACCTTAAAATCGCGGGGTCCGATTTTGATGAAAGTATTAAATTTTCGGATAGTATTCAATTTAAAACAGATTAAAAACAAATATCTCTAATCCCTCAATATAATAGTGATGCATTTTTCCAATATGCATCAATAATGATATTATAAATACCTTTTATTTCGCTTACACTGTTTTACGTTATAAATACAAAAAAACTCTGTCTGTAACAGAAAATGATTACTCGTATTACTAATAAAAACAATTTTAATTAGAACTTAATTTTTAATAAAGAATTATTTTTAAATGTTTGTTTTGAAATAGGTGAATATTAGTATAACGTTGTGTTTATCAATCGGCATAACAAAAGCATATCTTTATTTAATAAAACGTCTAATTAAAACTAGCAGTTTATTTAGTACCCCAGTTGAAAAACACAAAAAATAATTGTAGTTTATTAGTTAAAATTAGTTATGTTACAACCTTTCTGAAACCGGGCAGTAGATTTGAGGGAGTCTGCTGCCGGATGAGAGGGAAGGCGGTGCACGGTGTCCGGCGCGCCGCCTGAGGTAGAGGTTTTGGAAGGTTGGGCGGTTTACTACTACCTCTCCCAGAGAGGTAGCCTCAACAAGGCATTTCGATCACCAGGCGTCAGGATGAATTTGGTTTCCCAGGCTCGGGTGGAGCGATTAGAGGGATACCCCGGGGGTTTTTAATCAGTAGGAGTCTGACACACTGAGGTCGCTGCCGTCACAGCGTCCCTGATGGTCCTATGCAGGACTTACACCCGGGACACAAAAAAAAAACAACCTTTCAGGAAATTGTTTAACAACTTTAGATACTACTTTTCTTTTTAATTTTGCTTCATAATCGGATACTTTCTGATTTTTTAAAGTTTTAATAAACAATAATAACTATAGTTTGATCAATCCAGAGTAACGGTTTGTAGCTTACATGTTCATATTTGTAATGTATTGTGCATAATTTGTTTCTAAATTCATCTTCTCGTATTATTATATCTATCTTGCCCATTTTCCTAATAATTATGCAATAAAGACAGCGGAAGATTCAAACAATGCAGTTATTGCTGCTAAACGGCCTTACAACAAGAACAAGTCAGTTCGAAACTTTTCACCGCAAATAGGTATCGCTATGTTCACGGCGTTGTTTTGGAAACATTAACTAACTTGAATGTGCGCCAAAAACGGAAACATTTTAACGTTCGCTGACGCCTCGCTCCGTATTGTCACTGTTATTACAGGACAAAAAACTTAAAGCATATACACGCAAATTCAATTTTAATCTACACTTATAAGATTAATAAGAATGAAATTAACAAGATTTAAATATAATTGGTATAAACTGATCAGTTTATATAATTAATTAAAATAAAAATTCATTTGAATAAATCTTCAACAATCTGAAATATTTATAAACCATTAGGTGAACGAATAAACTGATATTAAAACAGCCTATATTTATTTACATTTGATGACATAATATTGGCATGGACACACCCATCCAAGTTCTATCGGTTCGAAGTACACGTTTACAATCAAACGGTTAGTACAAATATTTACTATAAAAACCACAATGGTTGTAAAATTTCAGCTTCATCAGAACGGGTTTGACGTGGACAAACAAAAATAGTTTATTACTTTTAAACTACACTGGTGATGTGGAAACTAGTGAATAAATGTTTTGTTTTATTTCTATACGAGTATATGTATGCAGTGCGTACATATTTTCATATATAGCCCGTTGCTTATATCTATGAATATATTATCGTACTAGTTGAGCCCGCGACTTTGATCGCTTAGAAGCAGTACTTTCGTTATGTTAATAATTATGTTAAGCTTTAGCTGATACATTTTCTGACAGCGTTTAATTAGAATTATTAAAAAAACTATTACTTTATGCAATTTTTTTTTCAATAAAATTAATTAAATGTTTCTTTTTTTAAACAACAAATCATTTTTATTTATAGATCGATTGAAATAAAATTACCACTTATTGTTATAGGCAACTTTTCACAATACATTAGTGAAAATTGTATCTAAATTAGTTAAATCATTTCTGAGATTAGCGGAAACAAACGCGACAGATAAGCGATTTCGATTCATTTTTACAAGTCAACAAATTTTTCTGTAAAGCTGTATATATAAAAGCCCTCAAATAATTTTTCAACTAGATGATATTATATTTGTTGAGGAACAGATTTATTATATGTATTGATTGATATACTCAGAATATGGTCTCAGCTGAGCACCCTGAATCTTTGCCCTTCCGCCCGGTTTTGTTGTGAAGGCCTTTCCCGGTCATCAACACTTAGTCATTTCGAATAAAATAAAACATGGTCTCAAATAAATGAAAACATATATTCAAAGTTTTAAGTAAAATATTAATTATCATTTCGATCTGTAAAAGAGAATACTAATATTTATTATCACATTTCCGCGTATTAAAAAACGTGCCTGCCAGAAATAAATGTAATTTGTTTTAAAATATTATTTTAATGAATTGTTCCTTGTTATTATTTTTTTAATAAATTTAGAAAACAAGGGAGTATGAAGTAATTTAAGAGGATAACTTGAGGATAGTATGAGGTAAAAGGAGGTCGTAAAAAAATGGATGCTAATATTTGGATCAATATAAAGTGCAAGGTAAATTAACAGGGATACAGGGTAAAATACTTCAAATTATACCTCTCAATCCCAGAATGCGAAATAATTCATAAAACAAATGAATGTTTTCACCTCTAACTAATCTATACTAATATTATAAAGCTGAAGAGTTTGTTTGTTTGTTTGTTTGAACGCGCTAATCTCAGGAACTACTGGTTCGAATTGAAAAATTCTTTTTGAGTTGAATAGACCATTTATCGAGGAAGGCTATAGGCTATATAACATCACGATGCAATTATTAGAAGCGAAGAAATAATGGAAAATGTGAAAAAAACGGGCAAAATTTTTCATCCTTGAGAGCTTCCATTGCGTGCGCTGCGAAAACGGTTCAAGATACCAAAAATATATGTATGAAAGAATTATTCCTCTTGAAATGATCTAAAAAAATATCCACGACAGTATATGTCTATCTTTTAAGATTAAGTCACTAGAACCGTTTTTATGGTAAAAAAATTTGGTCGAAATTAATGCATTATTTGTTAAGAGTTGTATCAACGTAATAATATTAGTCTTTATCCAAATAAATGTGTTGTTGATTAAGAGTATTTAATTGTGAACAAAATTGTCTTTGACATCACTTAATTTCAATGAACATCTTAGAAGATATTTCAATTTTAAAATAAATAACTAACTAAAATGCCCAAAATAACTATTCCACGCGGACGAAGTCGCGGACACAGCTAGTATCTTAATAAGATGCAAGTATCTTACTTAATCGCTGTACACGACACCGCTCAAGATTGATCAAATTTTGTTAAAAAACACTAAAATATAAAAAAAAATGTAAATATGTTAATTTTAATTAGATCTAAAACAAATTGCACAAAACCTGTTCATCATATTGGAATTAGCTTGTACATTGTGCAACATTATACAGTTTCGTCTTTATACTCGTATAATATCATAGATAAAATTGGTATACTCTAGTAGTAAGACTGCATTTTCTAAGTATGTTCAACATAATTCAGCCTTATAACATGGGCCCGATGGCTATCTTGTTTGCTTTTATCCTTATAGAAAATTTCGTGCATCCCAGTGAATGCATCGACGAGCCTTCCAATATCAAGGGGATTATCCGCTGTAAAACGTTGTATAGTTTATGGTACATGTCCCAAAGGCAATCGTGTGGTCAGCGGATAAGGTTTATATTCGTATGCTACAGGAAGGAATTTGTATTTTGCCTAAATATCGGTAACGGATTGGCGTGGCTATACGTGGTAAGGATAAGAGTACGAACTGCATAGTGATACATTGAATGGATTACTGTATTGGGGTCTGCTTTGTACGGTACAATGGATTACTTTTAGTTATTTATTTATTTATTAAAGCGCATAATTCGAAGGATAAAATTGAAATACAAAACATATATACAACCAAAGTTATAAGACTAGTCTGGTCTTCAAATATAATGTTAGCTATAATAACAGGTTACAGATTATATACATGTTGATATACTAAAATAAATATTTTAATGAGCGTTTTTTGTAACCGGGGGGAAATCCTGCATAGAACTATCTCAAGGCCACTGCGATGGCAGCGACCCCGGTGTTTTAGACTCCAACTGACTAAAAACCACCAGGGTGTCCTTTCAATTACTCCACTCGGGCTTGGAAATCCAAATTCTTCCAGACGGCCGAGGAGCAAACAGCCTATTTAGGTTTCATCTTTAGGAGACGTGGGTGTAAAGAGCCCACCCCTCCATGCCTTTCTCACGAGCAGCACGCCGGTCATAGTGCTGTCTCCCTCTCATTCGAGCAGCAGACTCCCTCAAGTCTACTTGCCCGGAGGTGTTAATAAGCTAAATTAGAACAAAATATGTTTATAAATTAAGGTTTTATAATTGCCGAGACTTGCCTGATTTTACTTATTTTATTATTTTTAAAGTACTGTATGTATTTTTATTCCTTATACATATATAAACTTGTTTTGGGGATTAAGGTACAAAAATATTGTAACATACAACTCTTGTTTTTATCCTAGTTATTAAATATTTATTTCATGGCTTCTGAAAGGACTGAATGATGTTTTACTCTCCTGGATAACTTAGTGGGTAAATGTGTATTCCTTCTTGGTTAATATCTAAATAACTTCTGTCGTCTTGAATATTGAATTGTTGAGAAATAAAGACACATTTTTTTAGCTATTTATCAACGTGACTTTGTCAATGTTGCGGATGAAATACTCAAAGTTGAAGTTAAACTTATATTTTTAGTAAGTACGATTGCATAAATATTTCAGAATTTTATGATTTTACCTATGTATCTATATAAAAGGTACTTTGAAAAAGTAGTACTCTATTGTGTAACCACTTTAAAATTGTACAATTTCATCCCAGCCTCCCCCCTTCAAGTATAAGTTAATAAGACCCCATACGGGTTTGCACCCTCATATGGTTGACATTCTAACTGCTCGTATGAGGCAATTTGCTTTCTCTTTTTTGCTGCGAGTCACCAAGGAGAAGAATTCGCTTCTTGAGTCTATTTTTGCAGGGTCTTACGACATGGAAGTCTTCAAACGACAATAGAATCGGTATTTATTGGGTGAGTACTCTCCATCATCGGCCTCATCATCATTTTCCATAAGGTGAGATTGAGTTCAAGCCTGTCTGTGATAAAAAAATACTTTTAATGTAGATCCATATAGGTACATACCATTAACCTCTTCGGTATAAAATGAGTCGTAATATGCAGAGGTTTAGTTATATCTCAGGTTTTACTGCAAATATGCCATAAACTGATGAATGTACCATAGATTTGAAGTTCTAAAATATTGTTTAAAACTATGAAAATCTTGTCGAATTCATGGAATAAATAGTTTTTAGCTAATCGATGCCAATCGGTTCTTTTTATATGTACCTGTAAAATGTACGAATGCGGGCCTATTACAATTGTAAAACAGCCGATATGTATGTAGGGAACGTATATCTAACGATTACTATAGTAGGTTTAGCTAAAGCTTCATAACAAAATGACAATATAGGTCAACATTGACACTACGCGACGGCAAACAGGTCTAAATTCTCGTGTTTACCGCCCATATTGGCCTCCAATATGCATAGGATGTGACATGGTATATTTTGTAAATAAACTAAGTTTTTTATAGTGAAAAAGAAGTCTGGGATTTTAGTGTTTTTTAAGTAAGAACAGTAGTTATGATATTTTGTTGTGGGTTACTGTACAGGTATTTTCAATTAATACTATTCAAAGATCATGCTATCTATAGTTTCCAAATAAACAAATGTTCATCATTACAAGAAAATAATAGGTTTAATCTAGCTGTAACTTTTTTTTTCATATTGGCTTGATATTGTGACAACACGTCACCTGTATACAAATACACTATAGTCATTAACGGTAGAGACCAATATAGGACGTGAGTTCAATGACAGTCGCCGTCGTCATACCGGCCTTAAATTCCATAACGAGAGAATTCTAGGTACAGTGTAAACTCCATATAACGTCACTCGATTTAACGACAAACTCCCTAAAACGTCGATATCACTCGGCTTTGGTTGGTTTAGCTTGTTTCCCATACAATGATACACTCTATATAGCACTACACCCACTCTCAATAACGACAACAATTTAATAATATAAATACTTTTTAAGTTGCCATAATTAGTAAAAACTGCGCAGCTGTGTACGTTCTTTTGTCGATTTATTATTGTAGCCCGTAATAAACTCGACTGTCGCCATTACACATACTGAACAGCACCAAGATGCCTCAATATCGCTAGATAGGAATAAAATAATAAAAAAATACAACAAAATTACTGGTGCAGCAAAAGACGTCAGACAAAAATAACAGATTATACCTAATAGCAATCAAATGTATATATATATATATATATATTTTATGTAATTAGTAACACTAGTCTGAAATAAACTTTTTCTTTTTTTAATAAAGATTTTTCTTCTCTCCATTTGACGACAACTTTTTATAACGTCAAAATATGCACAGTCCCTTGAGGGTCGTTATACAGAGTTTGCACTGTATATGTATAAGCAACTGGACATATACTAGCTAATTCCGAAACGTGACTGACCCTAGACAGCCCTTTTAAAAAGCTTTGTTACCAGGTTTCGTGAGAACTTAGTCCAGAAATGAGGCCCTTTTCGAAAAATAGCGGTGGGTTAAAAGCCACAAGCTAAATGAACACACAGAGAGAGAGAGAGAGAGAGGAACGTATGTAGTAATTGTATTTACAGGTCATCACTAGATGCGATTAGTAAATGCCAAATGATTATTTGTATAATAAAACCACTGATAAGGGTTTTGTTTTCAAGATCCTCAACCCAACCGTTTTCTGTAGACGTAGTATAAGTAGTCCATGGATAATAAAATTATCATAGCAGCTTGATTCGGCTTTTAGGTTTCTTATGTCCAGCTGCCTATAATTAGATCCAGTGGTATGGTTAGGTGATAATCGGATCAGACTGTATTATTAAACTGTAAAGCATAGATGGGCAAAATGTAATTACATTAAAGAAAAACGATTACGATTACATTTTGCGTTTTTCATCATTAATATGACGGCATTTTGCTTATCTATGTTTTAAACACTACGGAATCCTCGATCGTAAACACCTATATGACTCCTTAATATTTTGAATGGATTTAATCATGATTACAGAGCAACAAAATTTAAATGAGGACTACATTTTGTAATCATTAATCAGATTACATTTTGCCCATCTCTGTCGTAAAGTTTAATACATAAAGTGTCGTAGGAAATATGGTGATAATTATTATAATTAACTCGACTTTTAATATACTGTGATGTCTGTCGTGATGAGTAGTATACTGGGATAATTGGACAGGCTCGGAACCAAATTAATTGTTATAGTTAAGGCTATAGTCAATTAAAATATATTGTTTCATGAAAATTGCTCCACACTGTAGTAAGCTATGATAGTTTAAAGTAAACAGAATCATGTAATTTGATATTTACGTTGTAAGTTAACACCTAATGTTTTAATTAAAACAAGTACTTATTTCATTTTAATCATACCGTACGTTTCATATTTAACTTCTTTCTTATTATTTTGAAGCATTAATTTACGATATGATTTAGGCTTCAGGTTACACAATCTGTTTTATAAATGCATCCTATTTTTGCAAGATATTATGTATCACTGAAATAATTATATCACAAATTTGCTTATAATATATATTGTAATTTGCAATAATGAAAACTTCAAACCACGGTCGTGTCGGTAAGTTTCGATAATTACAAATGCCTGTATGTCTATGCTAAGTAAAATGTGGGAAATGGAACTAAAGATCTAAATAAATTATATAATTATACATTATATTTTGGCACTATTTTAAATTAATGTTCAGACTAGGTGGTGAAAATGGTATAAATGTTCTTAATTAAGATTCACAATTAGTTATTCCTTCCATTTACCAGAGTATGACTTACTGGAAAATGATATTTATCGACACGATAGTTATCATTGATAGCCTCTAAGAAGACAGAAATATATTTAAAGATATATTTATAGAGTATACATCTTCTTGTAGCTTATTTAAGTTATCTAGAGCTGTAGTCACTGGGTCGTGCAGTCAGGACAAGCGTCAAGTCATGATAGATGACTGCATTGTATCTTATAGTGTACATCCGCTCAGCCGTCCGCTGTCGATAGCTTACATGCGCATAATTACATGTAAAATAAATACAGGCTTCACCTGACCCAATCCGTGGTTAGCCACTGGCTATGTTTGTTACGGATCACGTCGATTCAGTTACTTCTGTTTAAATACAATTTAAATATACTGGTGATGTTATTTTCAGTTCTGAGTGCCTACACAAAGTAACATTCGATAAATGATAACGATAGTTGTACGTGTAAAATGTAAATTGGCATAAGCTTTGGTAATATTTTGTCGTCACGTTACGTTAATTCCATAAATTTTTCACTTTTTAACTAGCGTTAGCGATTATCGAGTATTACATTATCCCTTTGATCATACTAACAAATATAGTAATTGCTTCTTAGAATGTGGTAGAGTAAATTTACAGTCAGTGAGCTTCATTATTATTTAATATCGTGTAGTTTATCTTAAGGAGTAAAATTCGTTTGGTGTCAAAAGGATAAGCGAACCGTTTATTTTATTAGAATAAACTTTGTTGTTCAGGAAGTGTTTTTGAGATCAAAAGTGGACTTTTTAATCGTAAAGAAATAACCTGCATGGCGTATTGAATTAATAGAAAAATACACACTAAATATCAATTGAATTATATAAATAATTTAGTATTTTACTTTATAATTAAATACTTATACTTATATATACTTATATTTACTTATATATTTTCAAATATTTAAAAGTGTATAAATTTTTACTTTTTTCAGATACCTTTTCCTACACGGGATAATAAACAAAAGCGTCGTATGAAACAGGATGAAACTGATATAATGTGTGCATAATAATAATGAATGAATGCGTCGGGTTGGGGTGGACTTGTGTATACGTAATAGGCGGCAATGATATAGGAGCAGAATCCCTCGGGTGCAGTAAAGACTGGCTCGGTTTGCGAGCTGCGATATCGGATCTGGTTCCGAACGCATGAATTCACCTGCAACATGCAACATCAGTTCTATACATGACAGTATATAAAGCGACATTTTTTACAATATTATATACTTAGCTGATAATAATTAAACTTAGGTTTTGTGGAATTATCAATTTTCCTAAACATAGGTACTTACTAACAGATAGAGGACATTAAATAACTAAATACTAAGGAAAAATAAGGACCGAGGTTGATAGAGATTTATCTGGAGCAGGGGTTAGCAAATCGCGGCTCGCGAACCTAATGCGGATTTTTAATGATACGAATGAGGATTTTTGACAAATAATGGTAATCACCAGCATATTATTTATAAAATAGGGTAGTATTGAATTAAAAGGCTATCTAATCTAATACATGCTACCAATATATTTGGCTCTATACTTCCGTTTTTCTAAACTTGGTCCTTTAAATTTTTTAAAGTTAAGTTAAGTTAAGTTAGCTCTGTTAAGAAATTCGGTTCATAATCATTGGCCTAAACCAAATACAAATTCCAACTGAGAGGAAAGTTAAAAGCTTACGTAGGTAAATTTGTAAATGTTCAAAAAAGGATAAATTAATAAACAAAAAAATTAGTAAGGACGTAGTAACATAGCGCTACTTTCTTTCTTGTAGCATATTATTAGACTAATACAAAAACAAATGTTTAAAATAGAAACTGCAAACATTTAAAATGCTAGGTTATAAAATCAGACAATGGACTCTGTTAAGTGCTTAATGCTCATGAATCCGATAATAAAACTAACGGAGCTATTCACGAATTGAACTACATTAAAGTGATTTATTCGTCTCTGAACGCTTATAAAACTGTGATTTATATTTAATGGATATGTCAAGTGTAATGTTTTCGGTTTCCAAAGAACTTGGAGAGACATAAAACTTTTCTAATCGTCTCTACTGGTGTGAGGGAATTTCACTTATGTTTATTAAATTTTCTTTACACAAAAGAAGGCAAAGCCCGTTTTCACAGACGACGTGAAGCAAGGCCCAGCCGCGCGGTACATTGGCTCGATACAAAATATTGTGCAGCTTGGGTAAACGCTTCGGTCTAACTTCCAATACAATATAAATTGCACTTTGAAAATGTCCTGTGCTTCAAACTGGGCGCATACGATACGCAACTTTAAACGTGAACACGAGAGCGTGTTTCGATAAAGCTATGCTTCGAGCATGTAGTAGTGGCATAATACCGGTAATATGGTGTCGGTTTTCTGTGGCGAGATAAGGGTACGCGACATTGACTATTCAAAGGGTTGCGGTCCTCAAAATTTGCGTTCAATAAGTCCGAAATACCGTACCTCACCTTTGAGTTAACGCGTAATTTATTTTAAGCGTCGAAAATATTACAGATAAATTCGAAAGGAAATTGTACTTATTTGTATAATGATTCATTTTCCAAAATACAAGCCCAGCCTTTTCTCCCGTTATTGTAAAACTGACTTAATAAAATCCTTCATTTCGCTTTTATTTGCCTCTTTATTGGCATGGCAAACGTGGGTATAAGTTCATCAAACACGTAACATTTATATTAGTGAACTCTCTTGTTTGTTTTGTACATTAAATTAAAAACGTGATATATGAAAATTGTTTATTATATACATATGCAAACACTTTCTTTTGTTTAAAACTTTAGAATTTTCTATAGCTACTCTCAATGTGATAATGCAGAATCCTTAATAATATACTTAGTGATATGTAATAAAAATTACGATTAATTGACTGGAAAATATATATATTTTTTTTAAAAGCAATTTAAATATATTTTGAAATAAACTCCACAAGTATTTTCATGAAATTATAACGAAGTTGTGTACGTCTTTTTTGTAAAGTATGGTAGTAATTGAAGAAGGTCCAGCCACTACTTCGTCGACAATTCTTCGTCGACTTTAGAGCCATAATACTATGTTAAATGTTGTAAACAGGTTATAAACAACGAAATATATTAACAGTGCCCACGGGTTTGCTCCTGTGGGATTCATGTTTTGCGTAGGAATGAGTTAATTATTATCATATAACTTATATCCTTCGTGATGGTCTATTTTAAAAATTATTGCAATCGTATGGATAATTCGGAAGATTACCTCCAACGTCCGAACAAAATTACAAATGTTATCTCTTATTATAGATATATTGATAAATTATCGTGTGTACATTACTGTTTTCTGTTATTGTAAGAGTATAGGCTAACGAAATCCATTTCATGATTGATAGCGCCAAGAAATAATTAGGTTGAATCCAGCACATATTTATTCCACACGTGTCTGGACGCCTGGAGGTGGCTTATTTATTTGCAATTTGTAGGATATCGTTTGGTGGGTAGGTAGGTACCTTAATGAGGCAATAACAATAAATAAAGACCCAAAAGTTTTCTCGGCATTCCACCCTCCGCATAGCTGCCGACCCTCGCAGGAACCACCTTAAACTCATACGTAACTGGAAAACGTTATAATTATTTAGTAGGCTCGTTGAGATCCCATTATGTGACTATAATTTGGTTTCGTGAATGCGATTCCTTAATTGTTATTTACGTTGTTTTATAATATTTTAGTGTCTTTAAGTAAATATTCTTGTATCAGACTTACAAATACAATTACTTTTACAAAACATTCACTTTGAAACAACCGACCTGAAGTTGCGCTCTTTACTATGAAGATTACGATGAGTACTAAAAATAAAGATATAAAAAGATATATATAGATATTAAAAGATATCAGACTTTTAGCTATGATTGAAGCAGAAGTGTAGATGCATTCCAGTTAGGATGCAATAAAGATTCTTCATTGATAATATATATATTTATTAATACCCTCCACAAATGAAATTAAGCTTCTGGAACAATTGATCGTCATAATTGTAATGATTCAATTTATCTAGAAACATATTATTATAATATCATTAAAAAAATGTGTTCCAAGCATAGATGGGCAAAATGTAATCAGATTAATGAAAAACGATTACGATTACATTTTGCGTTTTTCATCATTAATATGACTGCGATTTGCTCATCTATGTTTTAATCACTACGGAATCCTCAATTGCATACACATTTATGACTTCTTAATGTTTTGAAGGAATTTAATCATGATTATAGAGCAGCAAAATTTAAATTACGACTACATTTTGTAATCTAATAGAGGAAAATATTTGGACAACAACATTATTTCAACAACAAAGTCTGTTACGCCACTTTGTAATACAATACTAATTTGACTAATGAGATATTTATGATAAAATCTTAAGTTATATTGTAATTTTAGTACGCTTCATAACAGCAGATTTTGTAAAATATTAGTTCATTTTATATAAGTTGAACGTTGTGTGGAGTGATAATATTTAAGCATGTTTAATTAATATAATAAACACAGTTCCCCTGTTTGTGTGATTCCGTTTATACACAAAGTTGTTTACCTGTTAGAAATTACCGCAGAATAATCAAATTATTTTGTAAATATGAATCTATAGTTACAGAGGAAATAATTAACTTAATGATAAAATATTATGGTTGATTTACCCGCAAAAACCGACAAATGTTTCTTTGTTTATGAAAATGAGGTTTTTACATTTTCGAAATGCACTTTATAACCTGGTATATACATAAAGTCAGATTTGTAAATTGTCAGTAATCAAAGGAAAAAATATTTTACACTTTGTTTTTGTATAAAATTATTTAAGTAATAATTAGCTTTTTATTTCTATGTGAAGTTATTATTTTGCATTGATGATATTCAACATCGTATATTTACAAGTTGATAAGAGCCAGGATTTCACAACTCAGTATCTTATTCATCAGTCTCTCATTCATACCGCTCTCCACACGTCTCGTCAATGAGAGCACTTCGGGTAACATTTCACACTTTTTTTTGTAACTCCTTTCCTTCAATTTAATGTTTATATATATATATATATATATATTTTTTTTTTTGAAACGCCGTCTACTGCACAATTTTCTCCTATGTCGAAGAAGTGTTATAAAATAATAATTTCACAAAAACCCAAAACGGAACATAAACTTTTAACGTTATTCTATGTGGAAATCGAATTCGCCCACAAACAGTAACATCGACGCACTTCGTCTTTAAAATGATTGACCTTATTAGTATACGAGTAATTTAAGCGAAGGTTTAATACACTGTTATCACATAAATTTGGTTATGTAAAAATCTTAGGGCTAATACCACAACACTAAATTAAATAAAATAAATTATAAATTTAATACTACCTAATGTTTATTTCTAGTAATTTGTACATCTGTTATATGTGTTCTATAGTTGTGTCTTTTAATAAATAAATAATAATAATATTTTTTTATATCAGCCATAACTTTTCTTTTAAAATAACTAAGTTTTGCTACTGTTAAACTTTTGCTTAGATCAAAACCCGTCTTCTAATAAGATCATATATCATATCAAATATATATAAGTCAGCTCTCTTTTACATCCATTTTTTCTACTTAAATACACATAAATAAATAAAGGCACTACCGTAAGGCCATTGACATAAATATTTCTTTTGTTTATCATACAGGCGTATCCTAGACAGTAAAACGCAAAAGCGAGACACTATGATAAATTTTTTCGAGTGTAAGATAGTGTAGTCACTCAGTCAGAAGTTATACCTTAACCAGCAGAATCTTCACGAAGACTATTATGTGAATTCATGTAGAAAATTTAAATTAAATTATGCAAAGACAGTAAAAGTTATGAATTTTCTACTTTTGCTATTTTTGTAGTTATTTATAATGCACTTTTAATATGCTATTTTCATACATTACATGTAAAAATTAATAACAACTATATGTTAAAGAAAATAGAGAATGTGTAACAAAACTAAAATATATATATATATATATATTATGTTTCAATAATTTGTCCGGTTTTCATTGATCGAAACTTTCTGAAAGTTCTTATAGAAACATAAAAGACAACTGTGTATACAGTGCAACATAAAGTTGGTCGCTCATGTAAAATCAATGGTTCAGGTGCTTGCTTATCCCCGAGGGCCTTGTATAGTCTCCGGGACCGTCTTGTGGTTTCGTACAATGTGGAACGAGCAACTCTATGCGGTGTGTGAAATACCTGGCTTCTAGTTTATTATAATTTGTAAGGGACTTAAAACTTCAAAAAGGATATGTACTTGAGTTACACATGGCTTGCTACACTTCAATACTAATTATATAAGTAATAATTATAATATACACGTGATATCTAATAGAAATTTCGTGTTTTAGAGCCCTAAAATGGTGATCAGTTGTGTTTTCTGGTAACATTAGGCACGAGAAGAAAGCGCCAAGTAAATACTGCCACTAATGTATTACTGCTCATCCTGAAAGGGATACAGCGTGATTATATATTTTTATTGTTTTACACAAGTAACTACGAGTGGCTTAAACAAGAATTATGCATAGTAAAATCAGCTTTTATAATTGATTTTATTTTTATACGGTCAGCAGTGTGTTCTTTAAGCTTTCGTCAGAAAACAGGCTGAAAGCCCAACAGATGATAAGTGGTTACCGTCGCTTTTGAATAACTGCTATACTAGAAGCTTTGCTATTGGGTTGAAGTGTAGTCCAAGAACGGTAGCGACTACCAAGGGATGAGAATCCATGGACACTCTCTGTCACCAGTGGCGTGTATCCCATAAAAACATAAAAAACATTATCTTGTAATTTTTGGACATTTAATTTTGATATTGACTTAAAGTTCGATCCAATTTGGATTTTGATACCCTTATTCTGGTAATTATCAGATTTTAAGACAATATATTTATTAAATAATGCTTTTTATGCTAACATGAGATACATTGGTCGTCACTATGCTGGCCCTCATACCATGACTAAATGTCCCTAGGTATATGAACTGTAGCTGTAAGCACCGGTCTCGCAACATGATAGACTGAAGCGAGTCACTATGCTGGTTGATATTAAAAAAACGACGACACACGTATTTGTCATTTTTAACCGAAAATTTCCAAATTTTGGGGGTTGGTGCTGCTCGCGTCCGTAGGCTTTACCCTAGTTACCCTACACGTGACCCCCGGGTGGTGCTAAACGAGCAGCAGCGAGGTGGTAGGGCGTCGGTGCCCGTCTGGATCGCGACCACAATATGTGGGTGCAGGTCCCGTCATAGTGACTGGCTTTGGCTTGTCGCGTTTCGGGATTAGCCTATGTATGTCCAGTCACAAATGAGCGGCCTTTGGCTTGGTTGGGGAGACTGGCTCTGTTCCTCATTCCTCGCTTCCTGTGGAGATGTGTTGAATCGTCGGCCAGGGAGACCTGTAGAAACGGTTCATCCGCTGGCCGCCCGCGGTATAGTACAGGGGCCCAATTACGACTAACCATCGTGAGAGGCTGCCCCACCATGCCGCGCATAATCTCGGGTAGGTTCGTCGTGCCGGTTGGTGACCGGATATTGGGTCCCGGCGACCTATTCTGGGGGGGTATGGGGGCCCTTCCGTCCGGCGGTTCAGCATATGTCTCAGGGGTTTCACAATCTTTACCTTTTCTTAGCTTGTTGACCTTCCCTTTGTCAGGGGCCGTTTTTTTCTCTTCGCGTTTTTCCTTCCTTTTATTTTCTCCAATTCATGTCGGTACAAGTTAATATGGCAGGTATTACAGCGGCATTAAATCCCAATTCTTCCTTTTCGATGGATTTCTGTAATATCCGTGGAATCCACTCCAACAT
Organism: Automeris io; assembly: GCA_036320925.1. Taxonomy (NCBI): domain Eukaryota; kingdom Metazoa; phylum Arthropoda; class Insecta; order Lepidoptera; family Saturniidae; genus Automeris; species Automeris io. The sequence goes on from JAUDJH010000002.1 coordinate 10,393,926, forward strand.
TAACGCCGTCCACTATCATCTGGAGACGGTTCGGCCTGCCTTATTGTTTTTGACGGAAACACAGATTCGCCGTCCGGCCGACACATCGTACTTACATTAACCCGGTTTTCTTCTGGAAGAAAACTTTCAGTCTAAAGCTGGAGTTTGTGTGTATGTTCGGTCGGACGTGTGCTGTCGTCGTTTGTGCGTTTTGGAGGATCCTTCTTTATCCGTCCTATGGGTTCACGTCGATCTTGGCTCTGTGAGTCGTATTTACGTATGCCTGTACCGTTCCCATAAAGGGGATTTGGAGACAACTCGGCTCTTTGAATATTTGAGTCGGGCGATAGATGATGCTCAAGAGCGGTATCCGGCTGCGGAATTGGTGGTTTTGGGGGACTTCAACGCTCACCACGAATTGTGGCTAGGTTCCCCAAGGACTGATCATGCAGGTAGATCTGCTCACGCATTCGCATTACAGCATGACTTCGCCCAACTGGTAATCCATCCCACCCGGATTCCTGACGTAACGGGTCATGAGCCCTCTTTGCTGGATCTTCTACTGACGAGCCATCCTACCGGATACTCTGTGTCCGTTCGTACCCCTCTTGGTAACTCTGACCATTGCGTTATTAGCACTTTAGTGCATTGTGATGCTTTTCCACCCCCTGTCGGAGTTACGCGCAAAGTCTGGCACTACTCGTCAGCAGATTGGGATGGTTTGAGGGAGTATTATGCTTCTATTCCCTGGATCCACCGCTGCTTTAATGAGAGTGATCCCTCTGCGATAGCCGGGGCGATTGCCGATGAAATCAAATTAGGTATGGAGTATTATATTCCATCTTCTGAGTTCGTCGGTAATCGTTCAGGACGCTCCTGGTTCAATCGCGAATGCTCTGAGGCTGTCGCTCAGAGGCAGGTTGCATATCGTGCTTGGATCAGAGGCCGCGCAAATTTGGATCCTAGTGTGCACTCTCTTAAAGTAGCCTACAATAAAGCCACTAAGGCTTGCAAGAGGGCTTTTGTTGCTGCGGATGCAGAGCGCATTGCGCGGATTGGCCGGAAATTAATAGGGCACCCAACCAATGGTCGGGCCTATTGGGGACTGGCCAAGGCCGTGCAAGCGAATTTCTGTCGCCCTTCTTTCCCACCGCTGAGATGTTCGGACGGATCACTGGCTTACGAGCCGCAGGAGAAAGCTAATTTGTTTGCTCACATCTTCGCGGCTAATTCCAATCTCGATGACCGTAATTTTCATCCACCCACCATTATTAATAGCGGCGTCACGATGCCAGATGTTACTTTTAGGCAACGTTGTGTGCTGCGTGAGTTGCGGTCACTCGATGTGCGGAAGGCCAGTGGTCCCGATGGTATCCCAGCGATTGTGCTTAGGAATTGTGCCGCCGAGTTGACTTCTCCACTCACTCGCTTATACCGCCTGTCCTATTCCTGTGGAATCGTGCCTCGGGCTTGGAGGGAGGCTAATGTGCAGCCGATCCCCAAAAAGGGGGATCACTCAGACCCTTTCAATTATCGACCCATTGCTGTAACCTCAGTGTTGTGCAAAGTTATGGAGCGTATAATAAATTCTCATCTTATCCGCTACCTAGAAGATCACTCACTATTAAGTGATCGACAATACGGTTTTAGACCGAATCGGTCGACGGGTGATCTTTTAGCGTACGTATTGCACCGCTGGGGTGAGGCAATGGATAAGCACGGTGAGTCTTTGGCTATTAGTCTAGACATAGCCAAGGCTTTTGATAGGGTCTGGCGCCGTGGTCTTCTCTCCAAGCTTCGAGCGTACGGTCTTCCCGACAATCTGTGTTCATGGATCTCTGGCTTTCTGCACGAGCGTAGAATTCGTGTCCTCGTTGATGGGCACAGTTCGCAGTTCGTGTCAGTTAATGCCGGAGTTCCTCAAGGCTCTGTACTTTCTCCCACCCTGTTTCTTCTGCATATCAATGATATGCTGTCTTTGGGCAGTATACATTGTTATGCAGATGATAGCACGGTTCATGGGGGTTATTGCAGTAAGCCCACTTGTTGTCGGGAGGACTCCAACAGGAAACGGGAAGATTTGGTTGTTGGACTCAATCAATCCTTGAGCCTCATTTCTTCTTGGGGCGACAAGAATTTGGTTGAGTTCAATGCCTTGAAAACACAGGTGTGTGTATTTTCCAGCAAAAAAACCCCTTTTTCCCCTCTCCCTTCTCTTCAGAATGTGTCGCTTGCAATGCGCGACAGCCTAAATATCTTAGGTATGAATATTGTGATCTTAATCCTAGGGATCATTTAGGATCTGTTATCACCACAACATCGCGTAGGCTTGGTGTCCTGAACAGAGTGCGTCGGTTTTTTACGCCTGATCAACTGTTACTTTTGTATAAGGCTCAGGTCAGGCCTTGCATGGAATATTGTTCGCATCTTTGGGACGGTTCTGCTCAGTACTTACTTGACGCCCTGGATAGGTTGCAGCGGAGGGCTGTCCGCATTGTGAATGATCCTGACGTGACTAAGCATCTTGAACCGCTCCAGTTGCGCAGAGATATTGCCTCACTGAGCGTTTTCTACCGTCTGTATCATGGTGAGTGTTCTGAAGAGTTGTTTAACCTTGTTCCACCCTCTCCTTTCCTGAATAGAACCACGCGCGCGGGCTTGCGGAGTCACAGCTTTACGGTATCTCACATCCCAGCTAGGACTAAGAAGTTCTCTAACTCCTTCTTTTGCCGTGTCGTTGGGGTGTGGAATGGTCTTCCAGCGAGCGTGTTCCCACCATCCTATGATATGGGATCCTTTAAGCGTAACGTGAAGAGATATTTGTGCAGGCCGGCATGATCGCTGCGACTACCGTTGGGTTTTCTTGCCTATCGATAGTCGTTAGCGTTTTTTTGGCTGCACCATGCTTACCATCAGGTATGGTGCAGTCACTGTGTCGAGTCAGAATAAAAAAAAAAAAAAAAAAAAAAAATGTCGATTTTCTTGGTGCTTATTTCAAAATGGACGAATTTTCAGACAAATGTTTAACCACTATTTCACCCTCTTAAGGTTAGAATATCCAAAAATCCGTCCCTCTTAATGAGTGTCTACGTCATATAAAGAATTCAATGTCTAAATTTTATTTTTCTAGCTTCAGTAGTTTAGGCTGTAAGATGATATGTCAGTCAGAACACATGATTTTGTACATATACTTGTACATGTACTTTGTAGGTACTCATAAATAAATAAATGTCTACAGCTACTATTTAATAGAGAATACGATATTCCGTTTTCCAAATAGGCCAAGTTAGTTTTGGACAGGATGGTAGTAATTCTATCTACGGCCCTAGGTTAGTATAGTTTTATAGCTAGTTCCTTTTCGTTTTATATCACGTCTTTTGCAAATTTAATATAGCTCTTTCATTGTTTATCCCTATTTCATGGCTGTAGTAGGTCATGAAGCAGTAAAATAAAACAGTTTAAATTGTTAAGAATGTGGGTCATGTGAGAAACCGCATATTACTACAAGTTTTCTTCATGTTACCGTAGTTATGTAGACGAACGAAGCATCAGTATTACGGCGGATACTTAAAGACGCTACTTTGACTTTCCTTAGATTTAACTTAAACATATAATCTTTAATCATATTATTTGATTAATAACAAAATACATGACAAATCACCGATTTTCTCAGCTTGGTCTTGGCTCTGCGAAAAATGTTTATCAGATAATTTTTTGTCACAGACGAACTTATTTCCTGAGCAAAGTCTAAGTAAAGCCAAAGAGTACTGAAGACCATGCACAGCTGATTTGGAGCAGCAAAAACCTGTTATGTCAGTTTTTTTTATTTAGGGAAATCCACAAAGGATCATCTTCTCTGATCATAGTAAAAAGTTGATACCTATACGGTATAACTGTGAAAAAAAAACGCGAAAACAAATTTATTTCGAAAATTTTCACGTTTTTCACGTTTAAATCACCAATTTTTTTTTCTCGGTATGAAATCCATATTTTCAACTCAGATTCTAAAAGAGCATCTAATTTCGCGTAGGAATAGAGGTATTGCATTATTATTATGGTCCGATAACATAATAAATAAATACGTTGAAAAGTTAGTAAAAATACTGAACATCTCGGCGTTAATGCGTTAAGACAGTAAAATGTTATTTTGACTATAACAAACATTACACAGAATCTTACTTTATGACGTACTATTTCTGAAAATGACAAACATATTCCAAGACAATAAAAAAATGACGATATAAATGAATAAAACTAAAATTATGTGTTTTTGTAATTTAATGTGAAAGAGGCAGTAAAATGTCACTGCTCTTTTATAATTTCCAAATATTCATTTTAACTTTAGTATGGTATCAATTATGGTAATGGCACATTTAACATATTGTTTGTCGATGTTCCCACTCGGCCGCAGTACGTGCATTACGAACACGCAAACAAGCAACGCATAATGGGATAATGCATAACCGTAACGATTAAAAACATCATTTATAACAAATGACACAAATATTTACTCAATACGTCGTTTTAATATCATTTACTTTTGTGGAAATTTATTTATAAATGAAATTAACGAATCGCCTTTCGAATGCTTATGTCCACAAATATTTGTTTTTTTTTTGTGTAGAATCTTAACTTTTAATTATTACTGTAATTAATTTATGTTATTGATTTTACGAGAATAAAAAATATATAAAGATTGATACAGAAACACGTGATATTAAATTAGAAAGGATATCACTTAATTAAAATCTACGTCTAGTATACATTTTTGTTTAGAAAGGGTCGTAAAACTTTTCTACTTAGTGAGAGAGCACAATATTAACATATACGAACGTTTAGTATGCAGGTATAAAACAAATTGGTTAACTCTGCTTCGGACCATATAAAGTAAGAGGTATGGCAGTTTTTAACAAAAATAAAACATAACATATTCCAATTTTAATATTTTTTATATTGTTTTATTAACACCTGTATTCTTTTTCATAACAAAAACTTTTAAGTAATCATAAAATTTATATGAAATGCATTCGTTTTCTTCGACTATCAGTAGCAACGCCTTTAAGACTAATACTTCGTGAATTTTTTCTTAAAAAATATAATATATTATAATATATTTACTAAAACGTAAAGTTTAAATGTAAAATAATGCTAATGCTATGCTAATTAATGTTTAAGCAAAAATTTTGAATATTAAACCTTAATATTTTATAAACAGTTTATTATTTTTAGAAAGTATTTTACCCAATTTGCAATTTTTTTTAAGCCTGTTCAATTCGGTGAGATACTTAAATAAATAGTAATATCCAATTTATATGTACTAGTATTTATAATTAGATATAATAACTATGTAAACAATACTTTTGCAGCATATAAATGATGTTAACGGTTGTCGCAAATGGGAATTAATACTCATAACTCACAATACGATTTTAATAAATGTAAAATTTTTAATATTTTTGAAATATCGACTCATGGTTGCGAAGCGGTATGAAAATATTTTTTATAATGCTTAAAACAGATTTAATTCTATTATTTATTTACTTGCAATCGCTACTTAGTCAACGGTAGCAATAATTAAATCTATTTAACAAAGTCGAACTGGATTTATATAAGCATATACAAGCAGTTAATGAAGTTATTTTAATGTTAAAAGTAAAACTATTACACTTGACTTCTAGTGTTAGACACTGAGCGCTGCGGGTAGGTCAAGCTATATCTCCACATCTGTCTAACTAACGTAACATATTGTCAATGGTATATTATTTATAAGAAATTCGAAAGTCGCGTCTACAACTATTCAGTATTTTCTACGTAATGCTTAGATAATAAAACAAATTTCTTGTTCATACAAGAAAAAATATTATATATTATTTATATTATATTATATATTTACTACTATGAAGTAGACTACTACTACTACTTCATAGTAGTAATATAAATAAGAGATGAGGGAATCAGTAAAGGTATTTTTTAGTCTGCTTAAAGTGGATAATACAAAGTCGATAATAATGTCGTATCATAAGTCGCGCATTAACAGTGTTTTCAGAAAGTTTTATGCTTCGGCGGGTACAAAGAACTTAGAGTATAGTAGAGAGATAGAGGCGGCAATGATATAGTGCCGGGCTAGCGGCCGCTCCCTCAGGGGCGATAAACCCTTCCCGGCGCTTCCCGTCTACTCTTCTTTATGGGAAGGCCGGAATGGGCAGCCCAGGTGAACAGGTAGCTAGATTGCGAAAGTATTTTTAGAACATCTTGCCGGTCGTTGGGTGTTTTTCCTTTGTTATCAAATGGGAGACATTGGAAGTGAATTTTCGGTTATAGGTGCACCTAATGTATCCGAGAGGCTTAGTAGGCGAAGGCAGTTCGCTTTTATGGCTTGGGGATAAAGTAATATGTTTTCTTCGCGTGTATGGTAAGCGTCGAAATTGTTTTAGGGTTTATTTACATTATATTTATGTTATTCGCTTTCATAATGATTATTAAACATGCTAGTACTAAATAAAAGGGAGTAAACAATTGCGAATTTCAAATACAATTTTTCAATAGAAATAAGGCCATTCATCGTTCTATAGCTGTGATGAATTATTAAAGTTACTCTAAGCCACAATGGCCACTCTACCCCACTGCCAGAGAAAAACCGAAAGATATCCATTTATTAATTTTAATCGAAACGGCACAGGTTTTTATCGCGTATTGTTGCAATCGTTTTGTTTGATATCCTCCTAGCTTTATTTACAAATAGCGTGGCAAAGATACGTACATGTTTAAAATTTAATGCTTACTTATTGAGTTATCAATGTTACAAAAGAATTTCAGTACTTTTATAGCGACCTTCGAAACTGTGCTATGCGTTTAACTTGGGATATAAATATTGAGTGTATTATCACGAATGTTTTTTTACAATCTAATTTTATTGTCTACTCTTAATGTTCAGTTACGTTTTTTCATTCTACTTCTTTCGCGTATAAAGGAGGCTATATAAATACATATATATTATCAAGTAAAGCCTTTAGGAGAACAGATACTGAAGTTAGCAATAACCAATATTGATTTTTTTATTATTACCAGTTAATCTTTACTCAGTTCTTGTTGGGTGCCATTGTTGGATAATTTTTGATATCGTTGTGTGGTAGATATTAGTTTTGTTTATTGGTACGAGTGGGATAGCCCATTGGGAGAAGAAAAATTCATAACTTTCAATAGTCGTGGTCAAGAATACATTATTGATATACATATAATCCAGCCTGGATTCTACGGACTATAATACTAAGTTTTTTATACCAGATAAAGGCAAACGAGCTAACTGATCAGGTTATGAAAAGTGACTATTGGAGTGTAGATCCTCATGCGACATGTAGCAATTGTAACAATTGTGCTGCCTATAAGGAGGATAGAAAAGAAGCTTGACATTCATATGTTCGCGCCCATGTACTGTATACTGACTGGTAAATAGGCTTACTATTATACTGTTGTTCATTTAGCATCAACCTGAGATAACGTGAAGTGTAGGTAAGTAAAGAAAAGGTTAAATTTATTTGTAGAGACGTAAAGTGTGGCAGGGAGTGCTCCGGCAGCTGATTGGCGGAATGCGGTGGACTCCCGCGGCACTGAGCTCACTGCACACTCGTATGAGGCATGAATTGATAATGACTTCGTAGCGAGATGCTTTTCATTCGGACCGTATTACACTGCCGTACACTCTGTACTAAAGTCTTTCACATAAAATAATTATCTAAATATAGATATTAGGTTATATCATATGTATGATCATAAAATATTTATTTTTCTATATTTTGTTTTCACTTAGAGTTCTGACGGTAAGTACAGTGTAGTCCAAAAATATAAGCGACCATCAAAGGATGAAAATCCGTTGATAGTCTCCGTAGTAATGTCGGCCCACATATACCACGACTGAAGGTCTCTAGGTATATGAGTTACTGGATATACACAAGCTGATCCTGAAACGCGACAGGCTAAAGCGAGTCATTATGACGGTCTTTACACTTGTGTACTGTGGTTATGATCCAGTTCGAGAAATCGCCTTACCACCAAAGTTTTCAAGAAGTTATCAGTTTGGAAATACTTTTGGTTCTATTACAATAAAAATAATTGTTTAAATAATGCTTACTCGCTTTATTTTCTGTTCATAATTCATTATTTATTATACTCACCTTAAAATTATATATAATTATATAAATATAGCATTTTGATACAGATTACAATTTTTGTTTGTTTATATTTAAGAACGCATAAAGTTTATTATAAATCTGATTTAAAGTGTAATAGCATTATTAAAAACGTTGTTCTATGGGGCGCTTTGTGAAATAGGATTTACCGACTCAAGCAGGCAAATCTTGTTAGCTTCATGTTTATGTTGCATTTATCAGTACATAAATAATTTTCAACAAAAAATTAGTTTATAAAATAAACTAGTATATTTTTTACTTCTATAAAGTTGAACGGCGTAAAGATAAAGAAAAAGGTTGTATTTACAATTTTCTTTTGATTATTTTTTATTATTTAAAAGTTCTATACCCGACACCTATTGATGTAGACTACATACATCTATAGTGAGGCAGCGATAATCTTTGCACACTTTCAGCCTTTTAAAATCCAGGCGGAACTGGGCTCAGCAGTGTTTTATTGTTTCTGCGAATTCCGGTTGAGAGGCGAAAGTGTGCTTTCCGCGGCGCTTCGAAGGCTGAAGGTGGAAAAGCGTCGATCAGCCATAAGAACGTGGCGCGTATAGCTTAATAAAGTGTGATGCAGTCACCCGCACGTGGTTGGTGCATTTTACCGTACCTCGATGTCTGGCTGGATAATATAGATCACGTCAATGACACAGGTACTCGCGGCCCACGGATATTTCAGATTGTGGCTGTGGCGAAATGATTACAAGACCCGCAATCCCTATCAATGCCGAAGTAAGTAACTTGGAGTTTTCAGTCGGTACAAGTCCGTCCCACCTCAGCCGTCACCCACATATGCGGCCGGGAAGTTTCTATGAGGAATTTCCCCAACTACTATATCTAAATTGAAAATAGCGTCTATGTAAACGCATTGTAGAACGTCCTAACGCCAAGGAAGTGGCTATAAATAAACTTAAAATTAGTTTAGTACTAAGTCCGCTAGAATAAAAGTCCGTTAAAGGGGAATGTACACATAGATAGAAGATTTATCTTTCCTTTAATATTTACATTATAGAAACATGAGGAAGCGAATCGCTTTGTGTTGCGTCTCACGATCCCATGCAATATTTGTGATTTTACTTACGAATATACATGCAAACATACATGTAAATGCAATAAAGACACACAAGCACACGTAAATATAAAATACTAATTATTATTTATATCTATACACGAACTGAAGAGTTTTTGGATTCTAAAATAACATTAGATTTAAGCTTATTTGTATATACAACAAATTCCTAATTACGACGCAAATTATTCGTTCAGATCACTGTATTTATAAAAGAGCTTTCACCGCAATATACACATATTTCCATATCGAAAATGTTCCACAGCGAAATCCGATAAGTATTCCGACGGTTGAGTGAGGCATTAATCAGATTATAACCAATATTAAAATTTCACAAGATTGTATTTTGTTTACTGAAGCTCGTTTTCATACATTGAAATGAGTTTAGAAACAGTTGGGGTATATTAATACCTTACAATGTACCTTTATTATTTAAATTACATTCCAACATAGAAGCGCTAGATAATATGAGTTTGTTGTCCGTTTTTGCGTGTTTCTACAATTTACTTGCATGAATGGAGACTTTTAATAAATTGCTAAAAGAAATGGCAAGGGGGTTCGTTACATGCAGCTATAGAATTTAAAAGATTAGTTATTTAGAAAAAAATATAATATTTAAAACTTTTTTTGAATAAACTTTACAATTATAGCTTACAACGTAATCCATAATTATATTAATGACTAGCTGATCCGGCAAACGTTGTTTTGCTATATAAATTATTGTAATTGTAATATCTTCTAAGATGTTCGTTGAAATTAAGTGAAGTCAAAGACAATTTTGTTCATAATTAAATACTCTTAATCAACAACACATTGATTTGGATAAAGATTAATATTACTACGTTGATACAACTCTTAACAAATAATTCATTAATTTCGACCAAATTCGATTACCATAAAAACGGTTCTAGTGAGTTAATCTTAAAAGATAGACATATACTGTCGCTGACATTTTTTTAGATCATTTCAAGAGGAATAATTCTTTTGTAGATATATTTTTGGTATCTTGAACCGTTTTCACAGCGCACGCAATGGAAGCCTTCAAGGATGAATACTTTTCCCCGTTTTTTTCACATTTTCCATTATTTCTTCGCCCCTAATAGTTGCATCGTGATGTTATATAGCCTAAAGCCTTCCTCGATAAATAGTCTATTTATCACAAAAATAATTTTTCAATTCGAACCAGTAGTTCCTGAGATTAGCGCGTTCAAACAAACAAACAAACAAACTCTTCAGCTTTATAATATTAGTATAGATTAAGTACAACTTTTAACTATTTTCAGTCTAACAAATTAAACATTTTTCAGTAAGGAATGAATATATTCGTATTATTATACATTATAGCCAAAGTTTATACTTAGAGAGAATATATAAGAAAAAACATAAAAAGTAAAAACATATAATATAAAGAGAAAGCAATTATCAAATTATATAGCGGCACTTTCGCATTAAATTGATTTTTGCGAGCTCATAATTTTTGTTTGTAAATACATAATACACATATCAAAAAATGCTAAGCAACGTCTACTAATTTGAATTTAAGAATGTTTTATTCACATTATGGTGTTTGTTTTTACAATTTAAATAATAATATTAGTATTTAACTCGTGTGAAAACAACGGGTTTTTCATTTTTTTTTATTACAATGACATATATCAACAACATTAATTTGTACTTTAACTTTATCACGTATAGTACAAACTTAAGTACCCGAGCATCTAAAGTTTTTAAAACAAAATTAACTCATTGTAAAAGAATTGTATATTTTCATACGAGGTGTGGCCTCCTCTGTTGTACAAAACTCATCGGCACCGGATTATTCATAGAATCGATGAGACTGTTAATGTTACCCTACGGCAATCGCTCCCAATGGAATTTTAGCAAATCTTTCAGCCGTTGGGTTGTTGTTACTCCATTTAAATCCTCTAAAATACGTTTCTGGAGCATATTCCATGCATACTCGGTGAGGTTAAGGTCTGGCGATTGTGCAGGTCAAGACAATACTAGGATGTTTTTTATTACCAAGTTCTCACTGGTTAACAAAGCTGTTTGCTAACGTGCATTTTCATGTATTAACTTGAGATCGGAGCCAAGGATTTGTGCAAATGTATGAACATAAGGTCTTAAAATCTCTTCGACATAATTTTTAGCGTTTAAGTTTCTATTTACAATATTACTGTTCTTCATAATACCCACCCATATCATACCTCACCTTCAGCTTCTTGGACGTACCTAAGCTTTCCAGTATTGCTGAGACGCCGATACACTGTTACCCTTCTTATATCAGGCCTACACCAGAATCTTAGGACTTATCGAAAATACGTTTTTATTCCATTCACATGGACCCATGTTATGTGTTCTCTATGCCATTAATTTCTATAAGCACGATTCTCGTGAGCACCTGATTGAGTGTCGAGCTCGTAGACCGTACTCATGCAGCTGATTGCGCACAATTTGGCGGCTAACAACAACACCACTTGAGTTTTATAGACTTGGATCTATCTCCCAGGCGTTTAACATCAGCTGACGTCTAACAGTCAGTTGTGTATATCGGTCGTTACCAAGTATTTGAACTCCTTTCACAATCTGAGTACTGTTCAACGGTAAATAGGGGCTCTGTTGACACCGAAATACCGATATAACTAACATTTATTTCTTCCCGTTTGCAACATACTGTGCCTTGCATTTCAACTGTGGTCAGACGACGTCATTCCATAATGTAAGGAATGTCATATAATTCAATTTAGACGAAAATTTTATTCAAATTCTTTTTTAAATTATAAATTTAAGACTAAATACCAAAATTCAATTAGCAAAGAAAACATATTTAGATGTGGACAAATAAGTTCGCTTTTAATTTTATGAAAAAACAAAACAATCGAAAATTATTCTTTACAACCAGGTAGTAAGTAATCTGGAAGTAAAAAGGTTATATACCTGTTCACTTTTGATAATAAAATATTGAATAACTAATTAATCAATACATATAATTAAAAAATATATTACATGTAGCTTAAACTTTTTAAATTTATTTATTCAAAAATCTTGGACTAGTTCAATATAGAAATATTTAAATTATTCACTATCTGTAAAGAAATCCTCTATAGAAAATTCTCCTTATAATCATGAAAGCATAAAATAGGGACCTCAGTGATAGGTACGTCTCCGGACTTTGATCCAAGCGGAGCCGGATGTAAACATTTGCTCATGCGATTTCACCCTTGAGGCCGGCCGAGAAATGACGTGCCCCTTTATTCCACTCTTTATAGCTCCGAGATGCAATTGCACGGGAAAATTTCAAAGAAACGACCACCAGTAACCCGAGCCATTCTTTTTAAAACGTTTTAAGATACATTTACATATTAAAAAATAGGGTATACCATGTCCTGAAAAACATCTAATGTATTTTGGACTTTTTTAAGGATTAGGCTTTTAAAGATACGTATGAAATTAGTAATTGATTAGGATAACACAACAACATTTAACAAAATTTTATATGTATGTGTAACTACGTTATTGGCATTTTAGATTTTTATTTTATTTCCTATTTTTGTGTATAATTTTCTTATAACGTTCTGCGTAGTTACCATTAAATAAATAAATAAATAAATATACAAGAAATTCTGATTGATATCGACAAGAATATAATTTTTAAAGGTTTTAAAAAAAATGCTATGTATGGATCTTTATGACCCCCGACGCAAAAAAGGAGTGTTATAAGTATGACGAATGTTTCTAAATATTTGTGTTTGACTGAGATATTCTAGCTCTTCAAAAATGAGCCGAACATTTTGTTTTTTTTTTATTTCTTTGTAAAATGACGAGACTGTTTTAAAATTATTTATAGGTGGACGCTTGACTTCAGTCACACCTGGTGGACGATGAAGATGAGTCCGATGATGACCCACGTTCGCTCAACAAATGCCTATTCACTCTTCTCTTAAAGACTACCAGGTCATAATATCGCGATAATATGCTCGCTGGAAGCATATTCCATTCCTTAGCTGTTCGCATGATGAATATAGAATCGAATCTTTTCGTGCGGATATATGGAACATCCATCACATACAGATGGTATCTGACTCGATGTATAGTGGTTTTGTGGTGGAATCAAAGAATGCAGAACTGAAAATGTTCTTAGCTTTGATTAAACAAAAAGCCTATTCAGTTGCTTAAAGATCGTCTGCTATTTTCAGGTTGTGATATAACTTCCACAGGTCTGATCGATTCATAATTTGATACCATACGACTTCGGACTGATGATGTATTAACAGGATATCCATCTCTTCATCAATTTCCCAAGAGAAATATCTCATTTTAACTCATTTGATTTGAGTAGTTTCATTTGATTGATATACGACAAAATAGTACCTATAGCTAAGCACTAGATTGACTTAATTTGGGATATTATAAGGTTTTTCTTAAATGTTAATTGTCATTAACCATCCCATATATATTAGACATAATTTATGGCTGACACTTATGCAGATGTTCCTTTGTTTTGGATATCTGATAATTTTGGATAATCAGGACATTTTTCATACTGACTAGAAAAGTGGTACCTGAGGTTTGATGTTTTGGTGCTAGCGTTTTTATCGTGGTTTATACAAATAGATAATTATAATTTTATTCACATAGCCATGACGTCAATACATAAAATGAAAAGCACATTTTTACAGAGTAGTGGAGAGATAGGAAAACACGTCACGGACGGCCGAGGGGAACAGAAATCACGACAGCAAACATTGACTTTATACTTTTACTCTTTTACTCACTTAGCCTAACTCCCGACTGCACTGCAAATCACTCCACTCGAAACGAAGAGCAAGTTTTAAATTCAAAATTTTACTTGAAATCATTTAAAAAAGTCTGCCCTGAAAATTATAAATAAATTAAATTCTCATTAAAACGAAGATCTTCCTCTCTACTGCTGTTTGGTACGTATTTTAGTCGAGAAAGGTGATTAAATTGTTATAAGTATTTGTTATAAACCCTGATACATACTATGAGATGGAATAAGCTTATTTTTTTGCATTATATCCTATCTTAATAACAAATAAAAAAGGTTAAATTGCAAATAAAAAATCTTACTTAGTGAAACTCAACATAAAACTCTTTGTTATTTTAAAATGAAACCCCTAATAGAAAGCTTATCGCTCAGTAAAGATCAGTCGGTATTATTACAAGATCGTTGCAACCACTCAGTATTACCTTCTATTGAAAAATAGCTTGCATTTAATCTTTTCAGGCTCTCAAATATCCGTTCATTAACTTGTGTACCCACTTCAGACATCGACGATTTGTTACATTAAATCGCGCCGATAGACTGGAATAGCGTCAGAGCGTTTCAGATTTTAACGAAAAGGGGAATACCTATTCACACCGGGTAGTTATTCACCCGACTCGTTTTAAATGTAAAGGGAATCGAGATACCTTCTTATAAAATGTTCAGTCAAATTTACCTAATACACCGGCTAATTAATCAAGTTTGTTTACTTGTATAAATTGTGTAGCTATTTACGTTTATGGGAGTCTCGGTTCGTCTTAATAGTCAATCATTTTAAACTTTGTTTCGAGATTTTTGTGATGTTTAAACGTTTAATGTTTTCCAGACGCAAAAAGAATAATATTACGTTTTGTCTAATAAATGATAATTATCTGATAAAGCATTACTATTAAACCGTTCAATACGTACATTTAAGCTGTTAATGGTGATTGGAGAATAGTAAAACAAAAGACGGCGCAGATTTCGTCTTCTGTCAAAACAATAAATATTTTAACACCGAATTCTGATAAAGAGATGTAAATGACTCCTCGTCCAATTTGCATTGAACGGATTAACGTCATAATCGGCACGATTCAATCAGCGATCCGCAGGATTCTGGACAGAGGACCGAGGTACGGGCAGGCACCCGGGAGGGAGAAATGCCATTTAACGTAGATACTAATAACTTTAGATAAAATGCTAATTTTGTATTCGTTCGATTACTTTAAAGAAAATCGCTGAGAACTTGATAGCAGAATTTTTTAGAAGAATTTCTATGAAAATTGTATTTAATAAGATTTTTTTTATTTTCTGGCATTGTGAATTTCCATGTGTTTTTATATAAAAGCCATATCAACCAGATTTACGAAGATATGAAAATTTTAAATATTTGAGATCCTGCATATTAGTTACCAGTGAAATAAGATTTAATAGCTGACGTTTTTTAACCAAAAAAAAATGTCCGTTACAAATCTGTATACATGTTATACTCTGTAAATACATACCTACATTGTTCTGCTATCTAAACAGTATACAATAAATAAATAAAACTAAACAAAGTTACAGTAAAGAGATACTTTATGAAGTTACCAAAGTAAAAAGCGAGCTCCAGGAATTATAACTAGATTAATGTTCAGTCACTGGAAACTACACTAACACAACTTTTAAACTAAACGGGAACATAGTTTTGTATTATTTTTAACGAACCGGAACGCCTTCAGAATTCATTAGCCTCAAAAGTAGGAAACTGAAGTTCCGATATGTGCGTCTTTAATCCTGGCTCGAGGAAAGCAAGTAATGTACAACATTAAATACATTTGATTCAGGTGCTCATTTCTTATATATATATATTGATAAGTTTTCCTATATATAATAAAAATTCCGTATTTCTTATAAGTTTATTTAAATGACTGTGTGGGAACTTTGGTAATCGGATTTGAAATTAAATATTCTTATTCCTCGTATGCTCTAAACAAAGCAATTCAGAAACGACGTCTGGAGGCTCGTGGAACTATAAGAATTGATTATATAGTATGTTAAAAAAATGAAATTCCGCTAACATATTTGATTTAACTCATGTTCGAAAATTATGATCATCGGCTTCAGGGTAAGGCGTTCGACACTCATGTGTTTACCACAAACGAGTAAACAACATCTATGGCTTATAAAACCAGTAGTAAGTATTTTGAGTGAGTGTATTATATATTACTATCTTACTTATTCTGATATATACATTTTTTAAATTATACGAAATAATAATATAATAGTCTCAATAAACATGTAGACAAAATAGTATCTCTAAAGCCGACAAAGTAGAAACTGAATCTAAATCGTTTCAGTTTGGCAGATTATCTTACTAAAGACTCCGAGCTGTGTTCAATGGAAATTGAAGGATAAAAGATCAAGTTTGTTAGAGTCGATCATTTCTAAACAATAAACTATGTATATAAAAGAAAGCCTAGTTTGTTCGAATACTTAACTCAAGAACGGCTGGACCGATTTTAATGATTTTTTATTTTTTGTATTTGTCTCCGTCTCGAATAGTAGAGAAACTATGTTTAATGTATGAAAACGTAGAATAATGTCAGTAAGGAAAAAGGATTAACATATATATTGGTTGTCAAATTTTAATGCATGCGTTCAGAAATTTATTTTGTGTAAACTAAGGAAAATATATTAAGCTATAAATATATTATATCCCATGCTGCACAATACGTGCACACAGTTTAATTTAATCATATCTTGATGACACGTGATTGATATATTTAATTTTTGTACGTTTTATCTATTTTTGTTTATTAAAAGTATCAACTAAATATTAAAATATTCCCTAGAATTAATTTATATGGCAGAATAACGTTTGTTGGGTCAGCTAGTACTTAATAAAATATTGACTATAATTATGAACAGATTGTGTGCATATGTTAATCGTGATATAAGACACGTGCGTTAATTACTTATTCGTAATTGTTTGATGCTATTTGTCCTCTGTAAATGTACACCACATAATAACGCCAGAATGCGTGTGATAGCTACAACTTTGAAGCAATTATTATACATATTTGTGATTAACCCAGGAAGCTAAATCAGAAGTTAAACTCAACTTTGCATAATGCTCTTGTGCGGAGTTAAGCGGCGAGTGAAATCGGTGCTCATTAGGCAAATCGGATGGCGTTAGCTTATCCTATTAGTACTGTAAATGTTTGGTGATCCCATCAACCCGTTACTGAGATAACTTCACTGTAAACCATCTTTCAATTATCTTTTACACGTTGATTGACTTTGACTTTGATTCGAGAGGTTTAATAGGGGAAAGGCGGTTTGAACAAAATTGTTTTCTATTTGATGTTCGGCTTCTCGTCGGCTTTGATTGTTCTTAATGATTTTGTGTGGTAATTATGCATAAATTGTATTTATAAATTTTAGACTTGTTGAAAGTGGTTTTGTGTATATTTGTAAATAAAAAAAAACATATCGAGGGGTGAAAGGCTATTTGGTTTAAGCGACATTTTTTGGTGATATAGTTATATATATATATATATATATATATATATATATTTTCGGAATCAACGTTTTTTACCGATTCCGAAAATATACATATTACTATGTCCTTTCCAAATAGCCTTTCACCCCTCGATATATTATTACGTTTACATATTTTCAATGACCAGCCAGTTCCTAAAAGGAGAAACCGTGATGGCCCTACTAATTACCGATCAATTTCAATCACTCCACTATTTTCAAAAGTGATGGAGCAGATAATTAAACATCAACCTGGCATACCTAGGGTAGAACGATATCCTCTGTGAATAGCAATATGGTTTTCGTCCGTACCGATCTACTGGGGACTTTCCAGTATGTGTCACTCGCTACTGGGATGAAGATATTGAGAAAAATGGAGTAGCCATAAATGTCTCTCTCGATATCTCCAAGGCATTTGATAGTCTGGCACGAAAGCTTCATATGCAGGCTTCAGACTCACTGACTACCAGATAGTTTGCTGATTTGGACAAGTGATTTCCTGAGTGAACTGTCTATACGAGACGCCGTGTCGGATACCCTTCGTACGTGGTGACCATTCTTTATCCGCATAAAGAGATTCGCTTCTACATTCGTCTTGCGAACAGCTGAAGGGGGAATATCCTTCCAGTGACCATATTTCTACGTTCTTATGACCTGGGAGTCTTTAATATAAGAGTTATTTGTTGTGTGGACGCGATCCATCGTAGCTCTCGTCTTCACCTATATCAGGTTTGATTGAAATTAAGCGTCCGCCTATAAACCATAATATATATATATATATATATATATATTACGACGATTAACAATAAGGATACCAAAGGAAATGTAAAACAAATTCATAGGAGAGCGCATTTTTCCTGAACTTTATGAAAACGTTTCAGTAGATTTATGAATAAAACCTTTTGGGGGCGGATGCAAAGCCGCAATGTAATTTAGGCCGTATAAGGAGCAGAGTCGGCGGCCTCCAAAATTAGACCGTTATCATTCCAACGCTGTCGCCGCGGAGATCACCAGCTATATGAGCCAATACACCGAACAGAATAAATTTGCTTTATATCAGACAGTTGACCTTCATAACTGATATTGTTGCTTTTATACAAGGAAATGTTTTCTAAATTCCAAGCATCCGTTCAGTTACAATTCGGGACCCGAATTTCAGCTTTCTACCTTATTTATATTGGTCATGGCTTTATAACTTATTTATGTGGATTCTGAGAGAAAACTAGCTCTTTTAAAGGTAACGTAATGGGGGAAAAGCTTGTATATATTTATAACTTTATTTATGAAAATTTGAGGAGATAACAATAAAACCTTCTTGATATGACTACTAATATTAAGAGACTGGTATCGGTTTGTTGATATTAAATATATATTTAACTTTTAGGACTACCGTCTTATTGTAAAACTTTTAAAATAAAATTTAAAATATTATAAAAGTACTCGAAACAACCGTACCCAATACTGCTTTTTTTCAATAGATTAAATTTAACTTCATCTTTTCATATCAGCCTATAGCGTGTCCATCTCTTAACATAAGCCTTCTCTTGAACTTTTTAATTCTGACGGTTTTGTGCTACTTGGAGCCTCTAACTTTGTGATCAATTCTTGGATCATTTTGTTGGCCACTATAAAAGCCTTCTTGTCCATTTTTAGACCTTTGTTCTACCAATGTGGGCTACCCATCTCTTCTTAAGCTTAGGTACAACCGTTACCATATCATCTACGTTGGTGTTAAGGTACGAAAGTAAATCTGAGTCTTTTAAATAATTGCAAAGTCAATTTAAATATAAAGAAATAAATCTATAAATGCCATAACATAAATAAAGAGCGCCGAGAAAATTCTTTCATCATTTTTCTCGTACACAATTCGCAAGTTATAATACTGTCCGGAATTTATCCGCATATGTTGGGGATGATATCGCCCGTCACCGTCCGACATGACTGCTACGGCCATACGACAACAGGGCCTATTGTCTGGGGGTCGCTATTGCGAGGTATTTCAATTAATACGTCATACTAGAAAAGCTGAACTTGTCAATATTTCTAACAATACTCAAATATTTTTATATAACCGGAATATGTTTGT
Source organism: Automeris io (assembly GCA_036320925.1). NCBI lineage: Eukaryota > Metazoa > Arthropoda > Insecta > Lepidoptera > Saturniidae > Automeris > Automeris io. Next base: position 10,413,539 of record JAUDJH010000002.1, read on the forward strand.
TGATGCGTTCTGTAATAGTATTTATGGAATATATATTACATATATACATCTACGTATATTTTGTACAATATTGTTAACGTTACAGTACATTACGCTCTTATTGCCCACATTTCATGTATAATTCATAGGAAGCCGCGAAATGAATTTTAAATGTCATTAAATTATATTCGTATATGTCCAGCTTTTAGTTTATCCTAATTATATTATATTAAGTATTTTACTATTCGGCATAGGTTGAAAATTGTGTGTTTTAAATAAAATATATATAATTATATGCTATCATGTATCGTAGTGTGTAATCCCTTTTGTAAGGTAATTTTATTGCTTCATATTTTGGATAAATTCGAAAAATAGAAGATTAAAATTAACGAAATCTCATGGAATAAAAAACATACAGTTTCTTGTGTGTAAAGTTTAAATTCTAACAAAATATATACAATATAAGGACGTTGATAAGAGTAAATTCTACTGCAATACAGGTACATTTTTTGATATATAAGAAGCTTAACAGGGAAGATGTTAAATATGATATCAATTGGAACGGACTTTTCCATTAATAAAGGAACTTGGGAAGAAAGGACGCCGTTGTCCTTTCTAATTAGAACTTGCAAGTCGAATTTTCAATGGATCTGGCGCCGCTTCACTAATGGCAAACTGAAATAAAAGTTTATATTTACAGTGCGTGGCTACTTTCTTTTAAATTAATATTTATATAACCTGTCTTCATTTTATACACCTCGAAGCTAGCAGTTGAACTTTTACGAATAAACATTCTTTTTCTGGCACATTTTTTCAGGTATCTTGAAGTTTTAGAATTAAAATATATTCACATTTGTTACAGTCAAGGGTTTTGAACTAAAAAGTTATTCAACTGCTATTTCTGCGTGAATTACCAAGTTGTTTTGAAATTAATTCCATAGGGATTGAAGAAAATTATTTAAACCACCCAAAGAACAAAGTTGTAAAGTGTTATTACGACCGTTTTAATTTTTTGTTTCAATACATACTGTTTTTTAATTTCTTATATTATTTTTAGCAATTAATCAATATAATCATTTAACCGAGGAGACAAGTTATTACAGAAAAATTTTTACTGCGACATTGTTCTCCGGATCAATCGATTTGTCACAATTATAATAAAGCAAAGGATTCACATTAGTCAATGAAGTGTTGGCTTCGGGAAAGTTTCTAATAAGCCTCCGCCTTCCGGTACACTGCGATTCGCTTTACAAGAGTAATGATGCTTAATTTTAATGACGCGTCGCCGACCAGAGTCACCCGCGACGGCACCCGCCCACCGCCCGTGCACGTGACCTGCCTGCACAACTACCCTCGATATTGGAAGACGCAACGACGTCGACCAAAAGTCTGACGATAAATTTAGTTATTACTTGTGAAAATAGACGGAAGGAGATCGCTAACTTGTCGTCGTGAGAAGATAATGGATCATTGTGGGGAATGTTTTTAGTTACTTTCGGAAAAAGGTCTCGTTAAAAGCCTCAGTTATGTGAGGAGTTTCCGAATTGTGTTTCAGAGTTTTGCGCTTAAAACGGTATCGGGGATAAGAAATTAGCCGAAGTTGTTAAATTTATGTAATACGAAATTAGTGTAGATATATGTTATAGCACAAGTTGTCTCTATAAAATAGTATAAATACCAACGTGGCTTTAATAATTATTAGGAAAACTAAAAACAAACATATTTCCAAATGAAGCATTTCATAAACGAAACTAAACACTTCCATGAATAAAACGTAACCACAGAGACACAAAATTATAAATTGTAGTTTAAAATTTCATTCAAATTAACTATATACACATTCTATGGACTTATTGTACATCATTTTTTGCAAATAAAATGAAAAGCAAACAAGCTTAGAGTCATAAACACATTGGAAATATTAGATTTCCTATTAATAGTTCTGAATACAACTCTAAAAGCATAAGTTTCCGGAAAGCAAGCGATCATACGTTGAGAAGTTCTGTATAAACTTGCAAACGATTAACTTGAAACTAGTTTCGATGAATTGGTACGACAGATAATAAATTATCGAATTTCAATAACACAGAAGTAATTCACCAGAATGATTTTCAAGTTAAACGTAAATTGAAAAAGAATCTTACAATTCATAAATTGCTTAATCTATTATATAAAAATAAGTCCGGTTTTCCTTCCTGACGCTATAACTCCAGAACGCACGAACCCATTTCCACGGTTTTGCATTCGTTGGAAAGGTCTCGGGCTCCGTAAGGCTTATAGCAAACAAAATTAATCAAAAATTTCAACAGAAAAGCAGGAAAACGGGGAAAAATCATTTTTCACATACAGCGCCATCTCTGATACATAGCATGTACTACAAACCAATATGGTTTTGCATGGTGGTGGAGCAAATCGCACCAGCATTTTAAGTAGATGGCGCCGATGCGTTATACATTGTTTGACAGCTACTCATTGTACTCTGCTCAGTTAATTTCATGTGACATTTTTTTTTTATTTTTTTTTTAATCAATATTTTAAAGGGCTTTTGACTGCACATGCAGTCATGCCAGCCCTATCGTGCTGCACCATATATATATATACAAAAAATAGAAAAAACATTACACTTAGTGTTATGGACACACTATAGAAGATAGAGAAACCTTAAGGTTCCACTAAACTATTGTAAATAAATTTATAAATTTTGCGAGCTTCTTGACTGCTGGGATTACTTAAATAGCTTTGATAAATGCCTAAGTCCAAAAAGTTGATGTTTAGGGTGCTCCTTAAGTTTTCTCTTTCTTTTTTATTCTGGACACATTCCATCAACAAATGCTGGATATCCTCTGTTGTGCCACAGTGGATACAGTTAGGGCTACCGACTTTTTTCATAAGATATCCAAACTTGTTGAGAGGAACGTGTCCAGATCTAATTCTATGAGCTACTACAATATATTTCCTAGCTAGCCCAACCTTAGAAAACCAAGGAATACGAGGAGGCTCACTCTGCATTGTGCGATACCAAATGCCTTTCTCTGTTGATCTTTGGTCAAAATATTCTTTCCAGCTGTTGTGTATTACAATTTTGAATTTTGGCAACAACTCAGAGTAATCACTTGGCGGCGACATGTTTGAGCCTGTTACTGCTGCATTTTTTGCGCTGCGGTCAGCCTCCTCGTTTCCTTGTAAACCAATGTGAGATGGAACCCATTGCAATCTCAGATCAATACCAAACGTAATAATTTCCTGAATTTGTTTAATTATCTCATATGCTTTCGGTACGCCTCTGGATCCAGAGGTGCATCGAGCAATATGCTGGAGAGCACTCTTACTATCTGTAAAAATGACTACTTTAGAGAACCCTTTATTTCTAATATATTTAATAGCCTCTGAGATAGCAATGAGTTCCACACTCATAATTGTCAAGTTATTGCTATTAATTCTAAATTTAACATCTTGTTTACGTAGCGGATCATACAGGGCGGCTCCTCTACCATTAATGCTCTTTGAACCATCGGTATATATATGGTACCAATCTTTGAATTTTCTATGGATTTCTTCTGAAATTTGGCTTTTTAAACAATCAGAGTTATAGTTTTTTTTGCTTTTATAAATACAGTCTAGATTAGAGTAAATAACGTTAGTGGTGCTTAAATTTGTAATCCAAGTTGCCAAAGTGTACATTAAAAGGGGGTCACTAGAAAATATGTTCTCTGATTTAGTCTCTTGATATACTGAACTAAGTAAAGGCTTTTTTTTATTTAACCAATATCTGTTGGAACAAAGAGCGTTAAGTTTATCTAATATCACTAAAATTTCATTGTTTGACCAAGATTGGGCTTTGATACAGGTGACATTTATTATGCGCACGTTCTTTCAAACGCTAACTAAAAACCAAAACGAAGCCATCTGGTGGCGAAACGAAGTTCGCCGTGTTTTCTAATTTTATGACAGAATCATTATTGAAATGAATTATTTAATGCCAATTTTGAAAGCTTTTGGAAGTCTACGAATGATGCTACTACGACGTATTTATCATAATTATGAAAAAATATTTTTCTTGATCTTAATAATTTTGTTTAGATATATGTTTATTGCATGCCTTTTCTTCAAAATATTTTCCATCTTAGTTGAATATATGGTAGAAGTCCATATTATGAGACACTGTCCCTATTTATGATACACAATGTGAATATAATAATTTATAAAAAGAATACCAAATTATACTTTTAAAAAATATAATAGACACATCATTTTATCGTTTTTGAAAGAAATTAACGAGTCTAATTGTTAATTATTACTTGTATGTTTTAATAAATAATTTAAAAAGTATGAGGTTTGTTGTTGGAATTCAAAACCATGGCTTAAAAGAGTTGAACGATAACCACTGTACAGTTTTTTACTTGGATGAAATTATATATTTTATTATATTTATATACATAATGTAAGTGTAATCTAAAAGCTTATAAATTATAGATATTGTATGTTATTTGCATTTATGTTAATTTATAGCAATATTATTTTATTTTTGAGTGTCTCACAATACCGACATTTGTTAACGTAGACGTACCGGTATATGGAACACTTTACACCGCGTATCACTCAATACGGACATCAAGTCTTATGATTGTCCCTATTAATGAGACAGAGTACTGTTATGCGTTTTTAATTAAAATATCAATAATTTTTAGTATTAAAAAAGTAAAATTATTAATTATAACAAATTATTTATCAGCATAACTTCAAATAGTTATTTCTGAGTAAGTATTTTCAATTTAATTACGTTAATTTCAAAACCTAACCTACAATCAAAACATTAATTTTGCATGTTTTTTTTTCTTAATTTTTTATTTGAATTTATTGAAATATTTAAAATATGTTTTTTTATACTTTTATGAATTTGTGAAATATTTTAGGTTACTTTTTTTTTTTTTTTACACTGGCTCGACATAGTGACTACAGAGTACCTGATGGTAAGTACAGTGTAGTCTAAAAACGAAAGCGACTATCAAAGGATGAAAATCCATTGATAGTCCACATCGTCATGTTGGCCCACATATACCGCGACTGAAGGTCTCTAGGTATATGAGCTACTGGATATACACAAGCTGATCCCGAAACGCGACAAGCCGAAACTGGTCACCATGACGGGCTTTACACTCCTGTACTGTGGTCGCGATCCAGACGGGCACCGACGCCCTACCACCTCGCTGCTGCTCGTTTAGCACCACCCAAGAGTCACGTGTAGGGAAACTAGGGTAAAGCCTACGGACGCGAGCAGCTTCGACTCCCAAAACAACAGTGAACAATAAAAAAAAATATTGAAAATCGGAGTAATACGGGGAACAACAGCCGTCTCAATCAGCAAAAGAGAAAGTGTTGTGTTCAAAAGTGGTTGATAAAAGACTTACATATGACCCAATAGATGTAGAAAATGCTTTAAAAGCATTAAAAGATATTGGGTCATCATTACGGAGAGCCGCCGTTGCCTTCGGAGTACCTGTGGCTACTCTAAGCAGGAAAAAAGTATTGGGCTAGATGAGATACAAAAAAATCAGAACCAGAAACAGTCTTATCGTCTCAGGAAGAAGATGATATTGTCAAATGGGTGCTGGACAGGGCTGCAATGGGAGCACCTGTAACAAAAACTGAGTTATTGGATTGTGTTCAAAAATATGTCCAAAAATTAGCTGTAAAAACTCCGTTTACAGATAGTCGTCCTAGTCGCCACTGGTATGAAGGGTTTAGAAAACATCAATCAGAATTAGCTATAAGGAAACCCCAACATTTGTGTGTTACAAGAGCAGCTGTCACTTGTGAAGAATTGTAAGGGTGGTTTAAAAAGTCTGGAGCGTATTTTGAAAGTAAAAATGTATGTAATATTTCTTCTACAAGAATTTTTAACTGTGATGAAAGCAGCTTACTTCTCTGTCCTGAAGCAGAGAGCGTATTGGCAGAAAAAGGTACACCATTCCACCGCAAACCACTTAGACATGGTGTGGGATACCATCCGTATGTGGTGGATGTTCACGAAAAGATTCGCTTCTACAATCATCATACGAACGGCTAAAGAATGGAATACGCTTCCAGAGGCAGTATTTCCGCGATGTTATGACCTGGGAGTCTTTAAGAGAAGAGTGAATAGGCATTTGCTGGGCAAACGCGGTTCATCGTCGGACTCATCTTCACCTTCCACCAGGTGTGATTGAGGTCAAGCGTTCGCCTATAAGTAATAAAAAAAAGTTAGAAGAAGAAAAGAAAAAACTGATGGACAAAGTAAAAGAACTGCAGAAGAAAATTAAAGAAGAAAAGTGAATTAAATATTTTTATAATTTTCATTTATTTCTCATTTAATTTAGTAAAGACTAAGATTAGTAGAGACTAAGATTTGTTATTTCAGATTCAAGTTTATTATCTATTTTATAAGTATTGTGATTTAAAATTAATAAATAGTTATTTTAAAATCAGTCTTATTGATTTCTAAACTGTCTCAAAAATAGGGACATACATCATGAGACATTGGGGCCATCTACTTTTTAAGTGTCTCATAAATAGGGACATAGAGGTTCCTCTCATAAAAGGCTATTAATATTATTTTTACAAATTAACATTCAATAAAAACTAGCTATATTAATTAAATAATCATAAGACATATGTATGATACGATTTAAATAGTATTTTTGACTTAAACAGATTATATAATAGCGGTAATGTATGACCAACCTGAAAATGTGTCTCATAATACGGACTTTTACCATATATAATAGAGACATACTGTGAAGATGGTAAGAAATTTTAATTGATTGTTGCCAAGGTCCCATACGATAACAAATAATTCTGACCCTTAAAAACATTTCGAAATTATTTGGCCACACTACAATATACTGCTTAAAATGTAATGTCAACAAATATGTATAAATCTACTGAATCGTGCTGTTGGAAATGAACATTTCGCGTGTAAACAACGGTCGATATAAAATTAAAGACAGCCGCTGGCGACAGTTTTCGCTCTATTCATTCGTTCGTCCAAACCGAGCCAGTCGATGAATATTGTTTACAAACGTACCGCATCCATCCCGAAAATGTGTGTTGATACACTTGATACCGTGCGACCGATCGAGATATAAACCGCGCCGTTTTGTTAAATTGATCGCATTGTGTTATATTGTTTGGAATATAATGTAATTGTTCTTACTTTAGAAACCTAACTATAAATAAATTAATGATATTACGATATGATTGACCCTGTCTGCAACGCTGAAGGTCCTAGGTTCGAGTCCAGGTAGCGGCGAACTTTTCTATGATGAATAGGTTAGTTTGTCACGAGTTATGGATGTCTAGTTGGGACTAACTCAATGTGTTATGGACAATATTATATACTAATTTATTATTATTATAGGATCTTGTAAAGCAAGCAAACACATATTAGTTTTATCCGATGTGGCGAAAAACTCAACTCATTGTAGTTCTCAGGACACTTACAGGATCTATTTCTTTGACTAGGATAACCTTACTATTTTTTATTACATCTAAATATTATACAAAAATTTGCTAAAGTTTACATGAAGATTCTAAATGACTCAAAACCTAGAAATACAGCTATAAAAATATACATATACCGATGGTTAAAGTTTTCACATCCTTAAAAAGTTGAACAACTAGTTTCAAAACAGTTACCTATAACAAGGTCAGGGTATTTCAGTCAACAATAAACGAGGCGCGGGGGCCTGTAACAATATTTCCCACGGCAACAAATTGAATAAACACATCACCTTGCGCCTTAAACGACGAAAAGACAACTCCAATAAAGGTGGGCCTCGAGCGCGATAAATATTCCTCTATCTAGCGCCGACTGCGTTCAACATGTTTATGCTTTCATAGGCGACCTGGCGTATCTCGCCGGATCGCTTAAGAATTTATTCTTTCGTAATGTTAGAATAGTTTCGCTGGCTTTATTTAGCCATATTTAGGAGTTAGATAACTTACACGGATCTTTTTAACAATACTAGTGTCAAATATAGATGTTTTTCGTAGAAAAAGTTCATATACAAGCGATAGCCATGGCAATAAAACAAACTTTGATAAAAAGGAAAATTATTCCGTCAATGACATTAATTGCTTTCTGTCTTTATTTGCACGACAATAGTTTGAAAAGAGCAATAACTAGAGATTTTCGCCTGCTCTTCTTGGTAGATTCTGATTTCAGAACCGTTGGTGGAATCAATTTTCTTTGCATTTGACGCGATTAAATATTGCTTAGAATTAGGCCTATATGAAAACAGTTAAATTTAATGTGATATGAATTGAATGCATGAGCATACACAACCTCCTTCGATGTGTAGCGTTTTGATATTACATAATGTACTCTTTCAGATATTTTTAAATATGATATGACTAGATGCCTTGCATCGTGATATATGTCGCGATCTGATTCTGTAGTTTCAATAAAGATTTGTCACATAGTCATTGCTATAGTTCTCGGACTGCCATTGTATTTAACATCAGATGAAGACTACATTGTGTTGAGCCAGTACAAACAAACTAGTTACCTATGTTTCAGAGTATATTGTAAGAATTATTAACTAAATAAAAAAAAATCTTACATATTTGTTTCGATAAAGATATAAAATATTATAACGTATTCATATCAGTTATCCTTCTGAGGCAATCAGGGAAGATAAAATATAAAAATTAAATGCCTTATACTACTATTAACTCTATCACTTTGAAACATCTAAAATCGAATGTTGGTAGTAGCCGATTGTGGCTAAAGATTATTATGGTATTTCTAGTTGATCATCAACCAAACTCTAATGTGATAAGACTTAACGCTTGTAACTAAGTATAAAAAGTTTAACTGAAATATCTATTTTACTTTTATTAAAATATTATATTACACCACTAATATATTTATTAAAATATTCGACCGAGAATCAATTATAGTAAACACTTAAAGACTATAGTATATTTCCAGATGCCTACTAAATAAGTACTCAAAGCTAAATTAGGGAAGTTTGTTTCATTCGATAAGAAAACCCAAGAGAGAGAATTCTTACTTAAAAACTCTTCAATTAGTGTTTTAAAAAATAAATAGCCCGCTTTTGTATACATTTTCAGGTGTTCGTAGAATGGCGTAAATGAACTGAAAAAATTTGGAGTAACTGTAACTTTTATATTGGAAAACAGGACAACAGCTTCAGGTTTACTTGTAGGGCAAATTCTTGCCAGGATCACGTATTGCCATCGTCTAATAAAATTTGTTCGTTGCCAGCACTTCATAACAAATGACTATTATTTGCAATTTGTTAACCATGTACGATTGAAATAGTTTATTTATACGATATAATGTATGTTTTTTTTAATAATTACTAACAATTACACACATTGACCTAGTCCCAAATTAAGTTTGCGCTTGTACTATGGTCACTAGGAAAAGACATACATACTTAAATATATACATATAAACAACCATGACTCGTGACAAACCAATCTGCTCATCATAGAAAAGTTTAACACTACCGGGACTCGAACCCAGGATCGACGTAGCGTCGTAAGTAGCGGCACTACAAACTGCGCTATCAGGCCGTCAAATGTATGTAATGTATGTATATTGTACTCGTATTGCTATAAAGTTATGTTGCAAAATACCGAAAAGGTAAACGCGTTGTGCTTACTATGCAGGATGTAGGGATGAACAACTAAAAAATACTAAGTGAACGATATAAAATTTAAAGATAATTAAAACTGGTTTCGCGGAATAAATAAAACGAGCATTCACAAAGAGTAAAGACTATTCGAATTTACCGTAAATGTTTTTTTTTATACTAGCTCGACAAACTGACTACAGTGCAATTGATGGTAAGTACAGTGTAGTCCAAAAACGAAAGCGACCATAAAAGGATGAAAATCCGTTGACAGTCTCCGTCGTCATGTCGGCCCACATACCACGATTGAAGGTGTCTAGGTATATGAGTTACTGGATATACACAAGCTGATCCCGAAACGCGCCAGGCCAAAGCGAGTCACTGTGACTGTCTTTACACTTGTGTACTGTGGTCATGACCCTGTTCGGGCAATTGCCATATCACCAAAACGCCTAAACGTTTTAATGTTTCAACGACTGTTAAGTGACAATAAACAAGTGAATTTCAATTCTTTCTCCGCGTTTCATAATCATATGCTATCTTTACACAATTAGCCTAAGGAATTATTAACTAAGAACTAGGTTTTCTAGGCATACTAATAAGGGAAGTTCTGCGAAGATAATCCATATTATTAAACATAGCTGAAAAATGCTCAAGACGAAAGCTGCATAAGATGTAAGACACACTCATATACCTAAATCGCTTTCAGATTATGTCTTAGCGGACTTTGCACGCAAAACAAACACATGAATAATAGCCATGGATATAGCAAAGTACCGGCGCGATGTACGCAGGCCAGGGATTATCGGAATTTATGTGGAACGTGTGTGACGCTCCTCCGTTGTTCGTTCGGCGAAGAAAAATATTGTGGTCTCAGAGCTTAAATATTGATGGATTTATGAACGCTCTTAAAATTATGACAGACTTGAGCCACCGGCAACTTTATTGAGTTTTATCTCATGGTTAGATTTATTGACATTTGTGTCATGTTCGGGTAAATCGCTTTGTTCATTTTCACTTACATCATATTGTTGCTAACGTTTTGAATTCTGGCTGTAGCCGTTGTAGCTCTTTGATTAATTAATTATTTTATCTTTATATGACGCATTTAACTCAATGTATTTCGATATACAAAGTTGCGTTTTTATCAAAAAATATAATTTTCTCATTTGAACTGAGGATATTGCGATTGAATCTACATTTTTTTTCAAAAGAACGTTATCTTCTTCGATCATAAAGTGATAACTGAAGCGGTAGGTTTATTTTTATGAATAAAATGTTTTAAAATTGAAAAACGGTCTTAAAAACATCAATGAGTAAAATAAAGATTTTTCTTAAACTTACTCAATAAGATCCTCCTGACGTTATTGTCAGTATAGAAAACGTGCCGACTGAAGATTCCCATTGTATATTCGTACTCAGACGAACATAACAAAAGGAAAATATTTTCTGAAAAACTACGTTCAAAACTAAATCATTTGAGCAAGAATATAAGTTGCAAGTAGCAGACAGATGGAGCGAGTTGAGGTGCGAATAAAGTTTGAGTGGAAAAACTTATTCTTCGAATCCAGGGTCTACGGAGCCCCAGTCTGAGCCCCCGGGACACCTTTAACAATTTGTAAGTTATTTATTGCTGCCAAGAAATATCATTAACCCTTTAAATTCAGCAGCTTTGGGGGAAACTTTTGTTTATTACAGGTACTTTGTTTTCTTTCTTAATCTTTATGTAATGAATTTTGTTTGTATAAATTACGTTTAGATAAAATTGCCGTTGAGTTCTATTTTATCAGTGTTCTTTATTAATTTGATTTTATTGTATGAATGATTCATATTTTGTGAAATATTATTTTTTTGTACTCGGTACTTTTAAAGTTTAAAAATATTCAGTTCTATAGTTTTTTAGTCTTTTTTATATTTGATATAACAAATTAAAATACACATTTAATATTATTTATAAAAAAACCATGATCAGGTTCAACCGGACACTAACAACAGCCCCGGTGTTCGTAGGATCGGTACTAATATCTATGTAAAGTGTGATATTTCAATTTGAGTTTTAAACTTTTTCTGTATTTTCCTTTTTTTTACTTAAATTTTCCCGTCCGTTAATAACATACAACATAACCGATTTTTCAATAAATGACGTCGAAATTAGTTCATCTCTTACTCGTCGTTTGCGATGCGCCAGACAGGAAGATAAACAAAGGTAAGAAGTTTGTAATACTACTCTTACTAGGGTTGCGTGGGAATTAAGAAAACATGTTTTTAAATATTGAAAGTATTGGTGAAAAAAGCAATATTATAACATTCACACATATTATAAACATATTATAATCTATTCATCTAATATAAAAAAATATTGTAATAAATATTCATAGCCTAAATTTAAAACAATTATTTTTTTCTAAAGTTAGTGCGTGATATTTTAATCTAATATTGTCTAATAATAATGATAATTACTACGGTTTTTTTTATACGAAAAAACTATTAGATTTTTTTTAAAGTAAAATTTAGCATGAAAGTTAAATTTGTCAGTTTTGGGTAGTATTACATTAAGTATATTTAATATTTCAAAATACTCATATAAAATCTCTTACGGAAACTAATATAACTTTGGAAATTATTCGTAAGAAATTCTAAATCTTTCCCAGTATGCGTCGAGTTGGCCCGTTTCGAGCAAAGTTCGCTTAGTTATTTCAACTAAACTATTACTTACGAAAACTGAGTTAACATGCAAATCTTCGACCTTTACAGAAAGATCTGACTTAACTCAGCAGTGTTTAATCTCTTTAATATATCGCACTCAATTTCCTTAACTTTTATAAAATTTTACACCTTTTACTCTTAGAGTATTTTTTTATTTGGAAGGACCTAGTTTCACAAAATAGGATCCGTTAATATTAATTTCATACCCAGCATTTTTTCTATCAGGAAATAGTCGTTTTAAGTTTAGAGAGAATTGCTTCTCCTTTATTTCAGCTTATCTTGGTTTACATATGGTTAAACTATTTTACAACGTGATGGGTGGAGACATTTCGCGGATGACGCTCATTCTAATTATGGTCAGCAGCGAGGTAGCATGGAAAGCGGTGGTCCATTTTAGTGAGTAGGTGCTGGCACAGAAGGAGGCGGTAGAGAGGGTTCGGGAGGCCCTTGCTACAACTTTTACAACAGGCTGATGCCTGTGGACGCTGTGAAGACTCACAGCCCGTCCGCCGACCCGCAAGAACGGGACGCCATAAAGCGGCGTATATTAGAAGCGTCCGTCTCTAATGGCAGCACCGGGCAACTCACTTGAGGGAGTGTGTCATCCAATAAGAGTGCGAGCGGCACGCGATGTGTTGTCGTGCTGCCCCAGAGCGTAGAGACAAGAGAGGGGTGGCTCTTTGCACCACCCTCCTCAAGCGAGTAGAGGCCTAATTGAGGCGGCACGCCTAGCCAGGTATCGAGGATGAAGCCCTAGTTGTGCCTTTGATACAGGTAGGTGGAAGGTGGAACACCCCGGGGGTTTTAGTCGGTGCAAGTCCGACACACCGGGAGGCAGCCCTCACCGCCCCCTGATTAGTAGGGATTTGCCCCGGGTTAAAAAAATGATTAAATGATTTCACGAAATTAACGGTGATCAGAATCTCATATAAAAGTATAATAAAAAATTTAAATGTGATATGCGTAGTTTATGATGATACTTTTTTCTATAAGCTTAACAATCTAAATAATAAATATTATAATGTAAAAACCATCGTCACGCGATGTCTCTATCGAGTTGAGTAGAGGTACATTAGAGTCTATAGCTTCTTTACACTAATATGTAATACCCAACGTGACCAAGTAGTGCAGCTGATCGCCGTTCTCAGGGCACTTACACATAATATTTCTATTAGATGCCGTGCGGATTTTGTCACATTTCACAATCTAATCTCTTATATAAAGTTTTTTTTTATATTAACGAAAGTACTAGGCTCTTGTAAGTATGAATTTTGTTAGAATTTCATTATGCTTAATGTTATGTAAATGAAAAAAGTTGACATTGAGCTATGGCGGTATTACTTAAAAGTAATTTGGTTAGTAGAGATGAAGTTCGCGCAATACGTTTAGCAACGATTACGAGGCAATTCGATTAACTTAAATTCCTGATAACTTTTAACCATCACTTGTACAGAGGAACATAAATCTTAACATTTTGCGCTCGGCATTTAACTTAATTTATACCTGGACATTATTTCCTTAGCAAAAGTTCGAATTAAGTAAATTGTAAATGTTATTTTACATCAAGGCTAACTCTACCCGTGACTTCGCCTACGTTGTTAGTAAATATAAATGTGCTGGCCTAATAAAGAAGTGACCGGTATAGGTACATGCGTGCCGTCGCTAATGGTCGTAGGTTTGAACCTTGATACGTACATCTGGGTTTAGTATGGATACTAGATAAAGTACGGACACCACATTCTCACTTATGAAGGAAAACATCTCGAGGAATTCACTCCGAAAGGGATACAGCGTAACCATATATTATTATTATTTATTAATGATGAAATAGTCCAGTAGAAGTTATTATTAGTAATACACTTTTAGTATAATAGAAATATTATTTGTAGTATCTAAGCATGGGACAAGTTATACCAAGCGGTTTGTCTGCTATTAACTTCATCTGTTTCACACGCGTAGTTTTATCATACTGCTATCTCGGTCTTGGTCCGTTAGATTTTTATTTATCACTGTTAAACCACTAGTGATTTCACGTTTTTCCTATCTCTAGTAGTTTCCCAAGAGCTGCTGATTTCGTTGGGCATAACGTACAAATATTTTGGTATACGTCAAAGCCGGCATCTATTTTTGGCGAGTAGTGATACTCATAATGTTAATACTAAAAATAAACAAAAATTAGTGTTACCTAATTTTCAGCTTAATAATGTTCATGGTCCCTACATAGGGCTCGGTATTCACTTATATAATATAATACCTAAAGACCTATACAATACCTAAGGATCTCCCTAGGTTTATACCTAGTTATAAACACAAGTTATTATAAAAATGAGAAAAAGAAATCTATAAAATGTATATCAACCGCTTAGGCCACATTTTTAGTTCTTGTAAATAATTACCTAATTCACAATGCAATAGATATTTTATTGCACAAGAAAAAATACTTTAGTAATAGGAGATCCTATTACTAAGAGTGATTTCTCAAGCCAAATGCTAAAGAATTATTATTATTGAATAAATATGAGTATATTTTGTTTAACATCCTTTATGTTATAAGATTGTAGTATATTTCGGGTTTCACCTGTGAGTTAGAGTAGGATGATATTAAATTTATTTTTGACAAATCGCGAGCCCAGGTGACAGTAGAGAATCATAGCCGAGCGGAATGATTGATGAGGTAAAACAGAAGACGCGTTGCCTTATTACGAACAACGACTATTTTTCCAAACAGATTCACGTGACATTCCATTATTCGATTAGATTAATGTTGATACAATGTACACTGAATGTGTGAGAAAGTCTTTTATGTCAAGAATTAGTATGGAACGCTTAATTAACTAACATTTTTATTGTATTTTTCGCTTTTTTTTAATTTCTCATTTTACATTATATCTATTTATAGATAAATATTGTTGTAGGATTCTTGCAGATAACTTACTCTTAGGTCTAAGTTTTTTTGGTGGTAGAGCGTTTGCCCGAGCTTGGTCATGACCACAGGGCACTAGTGTAAAGACCGTCGTAGTGACTCGCTTTGGCTTGTCGCATTTTAGGATCAGCTTGTGTATATGCAGTAACTCATATACCTAGAGACCTTCAGTCGTAGTATATGTGGGCCGACATGACGACGGAGACTGTCAATGGATTTTTATCCTTTAATGGTCGTTTTCGTTTTTGGACTAAACTGTACTTACCATCAGGTGCATTGCAGTCACTATATCGAATCAGTGTAAAAAATAAATAAATAAAAACATCAAATAACTAACAAGGATGTAATATCTACTATGTACGTATATTGTATATGCAATCTACTAGACGATGATAATAATTTACTGCAGATAGAATGTCTTCGCAGGATATAAAAGTTTTGTATCCAAGCTTAGGCCAATACTGCCGCGGCCCCGCAGCCGCGTACTGGCGATAATGGCGCGTCACTCATCCGCTACTGGATGCTACAGATTTACATCCACGTGATTTATGACTTCTTCATAGAGAGGGGAAAAAATGTACAGAAAAATACAAGGAGGGCGGTGCGGCGCGTGCCGCCTCCGAACTCGCTCCGGCCGTTCATGCGACAGAATTGAAAATTTTGTTGTAAGAATTTAGTGATTGTTTAAATTTATGTACCGACGTTTTCGTATTCATGTTTTATTCCGTATTCAAAGCAATTTAGTTTTAGACTTATCTGAACGAAACAGCCGGATTCAAGTTATTTTAATATATATTGAACCTTTCTTCGATTGTTGTTACATATACATCTATATTTATATATTTACATGGTAAAGCCTTAGTGAATATTTATTTTTATTGCATCATAAAAAAATCACTTTAGTTAAATGTATAAAATGTCCTTGTCCTAGTTCTAGACTAATCTAAAGTTTCTAAATGTGATTATATTAGGTCCTTACATATGAAATTGGCGTTTTTCGTACTGGCCACTTTAATCACAAATTTCTCTTCTTTGGTAAGGAATTCCAAATTCAAATTTGTACAGCTATAGACTCATGTATTTGTGCTTCGATGATCGTCATTCATTTTTTTTTTCTTCTGTTTTTTTTCTGTTTGCGTCACTCATTTTACAAAATGGAAAACTTAAAATATCGCATTATTTACGAGTACGAGTTCCGCCGTGGCACTAGTGCTGCGGAAACAACTCGAAGGGTGAATGATGTGTATGGCGGTCGTGTTGCAAAAGAAAACACAGTTCGTTTTTGGTTCCAACGTTTTCGTTCTGGAAATTTCGACCTGCAGAACAAGCCCCGTGGACGGCGTGAGACTCAAGTTGATAATGAAGAGTTGAAGGCTATTGTGGAAGCGGATCCATCGCAAACCACGTCCGAGTTAGCTGCAGGCTGCGATGTTAGTGATAAAACTGTTTTAATTCACTTGAAGCAAATTGGGAAGATTAAAAAGCTTGGAAGGTGGGTACCTCACGAATTGACTGAAGCAAACCGGCAAACGCGCGTCGACTGCTGCGTTACATTACTAAACCGGCACAATAATGAAGGTATTTTAAACCGAATCATTACCTGTGATGAAAAATGGGTTCTTTACGATAATCGGAAGCGCTCAGCGCAATGGTTGGATCCTGGCCAGCCAGCCAAATCCTGCCCCAAGCGAAAATTAACCCCAAAAAAGTTACTTGTAAGCGTTTGGTGGACTAGTGCCGGTATTGTTCATTACAGTTTTCTCAAATCTGGCCAGACTATTACGGCTGATGTCTATTGTCAGCAATTGCAAACCATGATGGAAAAGCTAGCGGCTAAACAACCTAGGCTGGTCAATCGCTCCACGCCACTGCTGCTTCACGACAACGCTAGACCACACACTGCGCAACAGACGGCTACTAAATTAGAAGAGCTTCAATTGGAAAGTCTAAGACATCCTCCGTACTCCCCGGACCTTGCTCCAACAGATTTCCATTTTTTTCGAAATTTGGATAACTTCTTGCAAGGGAAAAAATTCAACTCCGATGGGGCAGTCCAAATCGCCTTCAAAGTTTTTATTGATTCCCGTCCGACTGGTTTTTTTAGTAAAGGGATCAATGAACTACCTATGAGATGGCAAAAGTGCATAGAAAATAATGGTTCATACTATGATTAATTAAATATATTATATTAAAAAATATTCGACTTTTTGTTCCTCCCATACAAAACGCCAATTTCATATGTAAGGACCTAATATTTACTAAGTGACTTTCCTTAATATATATTTCGATTTTTCTTCACCTTTTTCTTCTTCTTCAACTTTCAGCCACCCAATGATCAATAAACGTCTTTTCCATTCTTTTCCACTCATTACTGTCGCGAGTTTTCGCTACCCAGTTCCTCCACAGCCTCTACATGACTCTCTGAGAGATTGGCATGCGGTTGATCATCTGTTGTCGGTAGTTTGAATTTTTATCAACTGCTAAAATATTTTAGTTATCCCGTTATACAGGCTGATTTTATAGACGAGGGATATTTTCAAGGAGGATATTCAGGATTCAATTCTAATTCCAAATATATAGAAATAATGATATCTTAATATTTCCATTAAAACAAAGCATATATAGTCAATATATTTAGGGGAATGACACACATGATACATTAAATAACAATTAATTATTAAGAAGGTATTTTGTCTCTCCTAAGCAAGGATAAAGTAATAAAGTAAAGCGAGTCAATTATCTGTTTATCTAAAATCACCTAAAAGGAATTTTATCTACTTACCATTCAATCATACGTCACACGCGCTGTGATGTCCAAACTTTTTACGGATCAATTCTTATTTGTTCATCAATGTTTCTTTATGATTTGTTAGAGAATATAGTTATAAACATTTTTATTAGTTAAAAGAAGGTAAAAATTATTGTATTCTGAAATATCTCCCTCGTCTGTAAAATCACCCTGTAGAATCAGGTAACTCGCTTCTGTTTCGTGTTTTGTATTCAGCTCCTGTATGTCGCTCCCCGTTTTCTCTTTATCTTCGGGTACGCTGGTAGCGTGATGGTAGAACCTTGGTTATTGCACGCGGTTACAGGCGAAGTAGTCACTTTTCAACAGGTGGCCTGTTAACCTGTTTCTCACCATTTGTTAAAGAAAATGCCATTAATAATCAACGTTATATGATTAAAATTTGGTATAATGAGCACATCTCTCGCTAAACAACTCTAACATAAGCCTATTAAAAACAATGTAGTATTTTAAATATTTAAAACAATTGATTTATCTTTCTACTAACATAATTATTCCAGTCAGTCAAACTTGAAAGAACCTCATAAGATAGATTAGTATATATTTATCAAAAGACAATAAAAATGACGAAAAAAGCCAGTATTTAATGTAATTTCAACTCCTGTAAACGCTGATATAATTGGAAAAGTAATTAGTTTAAATGTAAACGTAAGTAATATTCTTACCTATTAGATATTGTTATATAAAGTATTAATATACTTTATTATATTATTATATACTTTTACTTTATTACTGTTGTCTAATGACAATGTTATAACATTTTTATTATATTGGATAAAAATAGACTCAAAATTCTCGAGTAAAACACAATATACAAATTCCTATGTTTTTTGTTTGTGGACAAATTTACACCTGTATAATTTAAAATTATTCCGGATCTGTATCCAGGAACGTAAAAAGGTCATATCCTTTTATCTCACAATTTGCAATTTGAATACTCAGACAAATTAATCCAGCTGAAAATTAACCAAAAGAATACGTACAAAGCAACGCTGAATACAACCGTTGGTCCTGAAATATGCGACTGCGGATTTCTTTACATTTGTGTTCACTATTTATGTTAGGTCTAACATATTATTGTGCCAAAGGCTTTGCCACGTTTTGTAAATTTAAAGAAGAATATAAAACATGTTTTCAGTCCAATTTACTTTTTAACTATTATTTGAGAATTTTTATTAACAAACCTGATATGATTAACATTTAAGAATTAAGTATATTTGGCAAACACACTTGAAGATCTATATGCTAGCTAGCTTTATCCACAAATTTATAGAGGCTGATTTATTTTGGAACCTGTTTTACACTAATGTATCGCCAAAACATTCCATATTATTAAATATTAGAATGTCATTAAGTATTTTGAGTGCTGTGGTGCAATTGATTACAGGGCCCACAGTCCCGTCTTAGTGCAGATGAGGTCAACTTGGGGTTTTTAGTCAGTAAAAGTCCGGCACACCCCGGTTACCATCCCCCATGTGTAGCCGGGACGGTCCAATGAGGATTTTCCACAAGTAAAAAAAAAATAAAGTAAAAAAAAGTATTTTGAGTAGGTAACATAAAGTGACATCCAAATCTCTTTATGAACCATATCCAATATCGACAATAACAATCTTATAATACGATGCTGCAGGCTGATTTTCTTTATATTCGAGACACGTACTTCAATTTCAAAGGTGGCATTTGTTATTTCTTAACAATGAAAACCACGTAAGGTGTATGTCCAAAAACAAGAAAAAATCTCTAGTAACTAATTTTCGTTCCTAGTCTCTTGTGTATACCAACGGACGTGTGGAAAATATCAGAGATTCGTTGATGTCTTTTAGCTGGTTGGGAGATAATAAGCTGTCTTGTTTCGTGTCTGCTCGTCATGCGTCTCGCTTCGCGGGTCTCGGCTAGAGGGAGACAGGCCGCGACATTTTGTCACTAACGGATCATTTGTACTGTTTGCGAAGCCGTTATTGGCCTTGTTTTTGTGAAATAGATGAGATCCTGCGTCTATAAGGACAAAATGAAAGCGCTTTGGTACAACCCAGAGAAATGGTAGCCTTCATTAAGACTCTACTGTTTGAGCTCTTGGCAAAATACTGTTATTTGGACTAATTAACAGAGCATTGAAACGAAATTGAAGAAAATTTCTTGACTGCTTTTGCAAATAACGATTTAATTTTTTTTTAAAGTTAATTATTAATATACAAACTGTTACTGGAGTTAAGCATTAAATAGGTTTACCTTTACCTAGACGTATAAATGAAACAAATAAGTCTAGTTAATTTTATTTTGTAGCTCAAATTGCGATGAAAATGTGAGACCGGCCCGTGCCGTTCGCCGCTCGCCTACCAAATGTATATTAATGTCTTTCCCGAACCACAACAGTAAAATTGTTTTTTTTTTATTTGCGACGACCTCGAAAGCTTTTACTGGAGTCAACTATTACGCCTGTTTTACGGTGTGAAGTAATGCCATTGTACCTACTAAAGAACAAAGAAGGCTGGCTTTGCTTAAGAAATATCCGTAAAAATACAAGTTTATTCAGAGGTTCGAGCAGAAAAATGAAGTCATCTTCCGTATGAATACTTTGTAAGACATATTTTGCTTTATTCAGAGATGATAAAGCTTCTGTTATTATCCACTCTCAGCCCACCAACTAATTTACTTTTTATATCTCTAGCGTTCTGATGAATAGCCATTTACATTATTAATTTATTTTCTTTAACATTCCTTAAATAAGAATTCTTATTTTCCGCTAGGAGTACATTCAAGTTAGATATTACTATTTTACTTTATATTATGAAATAATTCATGACGTTATATTTTATATTGTTATTGGTTATAACAAATCTGCCGTAGCTTTTTCATTTTGCGAAAGAGTTTGTTTGAGTTTTATTATTAATATACTATTTAAATTTAAGAATACGATAAATTACACAGTTATGTTTTTTTTTGAAGAAATATAATATAACACGTGTGATTGATCTCACTTTAGTTAATCTTAATACGTTTTGTGTTTTGAATTGATGAATGTATTAAGATATACCAAATTACGTTTAATTTGGACTGACTTCGGGGAAGTAATTAGGGATTTGAAAAACAAAACATTCGAGGCGTAATATCTTGAATATGCAGTCGTTCCAGTGGTGACGTAAGAATTTTATTACCTACCGTTTTGCCCACAACCCACGCTCTCGCCACCCCCATCCTGAATCTGCTTCAAGAGGATTAACTTGTAATCCCACAGGAGGACCAATATCATTCATTAGAATACGATTCAAAGCTTTCATATGTCAGACGCAGTGTTCCCGTTTTTAAAAATGGGTTTCAAATACATTTATCTGAATCATAATGTTACAACAATAATGTTCATAATGTTGTTTGTTAATGTTATGTAACATGTCGGGAAAGTGAACGTAGAACAGAACAGAAACTGATTGAGTAGAAGCTTAGCAGTGCTTTTTTACACTTACTCGACATACACCACATATATCAACATAGACATACGGCGACATAGTGACTACAGTGCACCTGATAATAAGTACAGTGTAGTCCAACAACGAAAGCGACCATCAAAGGATGAAAATCCATTGTCAGTCTCCGTCGTCATGTCGGCCCACATATACCATGACTGAAGGTCTCTAGGAGACTCAATATACTGGATATACTCAAGCTGCTCCCGAAACGCAAGAGGCCAAAGCGAGTTACAATGACGGTTTTTACACTTGTATACTGTGGTCATGGCCCAGTTCGGGCAATCGCCCCTACCACCATAAAAAATAACCGAGAGACCTTCAGGCGCGGTATATGTGGACCGACATGACGACGGAGACTGACAATGGATTTTCATCCTTTGATGGTCGCTTTCGTTTTTGGACTACACTGTACTTACCGTCAGGTGCACTGTAGTCACTTTGTTATGCCGATGTAAAAAAAATGAGTCGAGAGTACCTCCAGTCTAGCACGTACCTAAATTTTATTATTACAATAATTATATTTTTTACAATTATTACATATATTGGTGTGGGATACCTTTTAATATTTCTTTTATATATTCTAATTTGTTTTTTAGTTAATTATACTTCATTATTATATCATCACACTACATTATTTGTATATCAGGAAACAGGGATGGCAACTGCTATGAGCCGCGGTATTAAATCTAGATTATCGTTTGCCGTTTTCGCTCGGCTGGATAATCAACGGGTCTATATTAAAGCTATCACTCACGGAACACGTGACATGTATGGTCTGTTAACACATCGCTCTAACGTAGGTGTGTTCGATAATAATGTGAATTAAAAACATGGTTATAACTGCGAATCTATTATTTGCGCAGTTTTAATTTGTTTATAAATATAACACAATTGGATTCTTGCATGTTACAGTGAAGGTTAAAACTTGCAACCATTGGCATACCAAGTATACCTCCTGTTTTATCATATCTAAATATGTATTATGATAAATATGTATGCATGATTTAGATTTCGTAAATTTATTATGTGACAATAATAATTACGATAGTAAAATACTTAACTCTTGAAAATAGCTTACAGCTTCATTCGGTTAATCCAAATTCAATGTTTGGGTCAAGCAGGCATCGTAAAATATGATTAGTGGTCGCGCGGGGGCAAAGCGGCGCCAGTAATGTCTACATTTCCATGAGCGTATTTGTAGCGACGCTTATGACGTCCGTCTGTTAGCATGCCATAGCGTAGCCTCGCCTTACAATCGTTAATTCATAAAAAACTTTAAGCTGTGAGATATAGTATATTTTAGCAAATCGTTATGGAGATGACCAATCTAGTAAAGTTTAAAGTTTAATAAACGAGATTGTAAACTGAGTCAGTGATGGACGCATGCCGAATCTGTCTTGTGGACGTTAACCATTATGCCCGACTAAATAATTATATTATACCAGTAAATATCTTGGCAGATTTCAACTTAAAAGTTGAGCTCTCTGTGAAAGAATGAGGAATAATTTCGCGCACGTTAATACAGACATTAATTAAATATGTCACACAGTTCAAATTATCTGCATTTCGCTATATTCTCGTCATTAAGATATTGATTAAGTGCGGTGACTACATTGCGTTTTGCAACATGCGACGCATGCATGACTTTTTATAGTTCACCCACTTATCGCCGCACATTGATTTATATTTATTAAATTGTTTAGTGTAATTATTATATTAAAGATTAAACAACTTTATTTTTAATTAGTTTTTCACGTTTGTTTTTAGCAAAACTCATTAGTTAAACAAAACTTACCACCTAAAATAAACTCCATTATATGACCATCCAAATGTCTTCTAGATAACAGAAAAATATATTAACATCTACACTTTCTCTTTAGTTTTCATGTTGTTATTTTTTACTAGCTTAGGCTTACATGGTTTGCTTAATTAAATTAATTTACTTAAAGGAATATGAGTAAATCAACTGGAAGTGTCGCTGCGCTCATATTATTTTATTCAGCTATTTATAAATTTGATGTATCAGCACTAATGTAGCCGCGACAAACTTCCTCGTGAGTATGTTCCTTACGCAAACAGCCTACTCAAACAAGCGCTAGGTTTGGCCGTGAGGTGTGACAAACCATCGATTAGCAAATATTGTTATGAGTTTTGTAGATTAGCATTGGGAAGTCCCATTACTTGCGTTAGTTTATTACATTTATATTTTTTTCCTCGTATAGATATTTTTTAACATAATGTTTTTTGCCGTATAATGTTAAGTGAGGAATATACCGTAATTCTTGAAAAGATAATTGATTCAACTAGTGAATATCAACAACATAAAGTGGTATCCCTTTGGGTCTTGATAAAAAGTTATGACCTTTAGTTGCTTGTGCTGCTTGCATAATTCATACCTATAAATACCATCTTAAGCTACTGAAATATTTTTTAATACCTTTATGGTATTAAATGTGGATAGGCTGGCTAGCTAAACAATATGTTGTATTAACTATAAAGCTCAAAGAGACTTAAAAGCAAATAATATTTTCATTCAGATAAAAACATGCTTTTTTCCAAGCACACTGACTCAGCAGGCAGTGCCATGCTTGCATTAATTGGATGCATTGACCGCAATGACTCGATAAAATTTTCTCCCCTTCCCTTACCACCCGATTTCCAATAAATGTTCGGATAATTTCAGGTGAACAGGCCTGTTATATCACTATATATGAAAGAGAGGACGTGTAAATTGCGAACTTGTAGTCACAAGTGATAAACAATACAGATATTATATTATGGAATTCCAAATATATTGCCAGAAGGTACAATAATTAGATTAATATATATATAAATTAATAAAATGTCGTCTAATATATTATACTACAATAAATTGTTTTAGTTTTCATGTACGTGAAAGTGTTTTATAAATATCTGAAAGACCTATGTATTATATTTTACATTGTATACCATTTTGGTAACGAAGAAAATAGATTACATATCAACAATAGGTTTTTGCGTGTTTGACAGACAGCCAGTGGACAAGACACATAATCCGCTTATTTATTGTAATGTAATCATTTGACAGCTCAATAAGACAAATCTGTACACTTTCTACTACTAAGGTTCATAGTAATATCACGCCAGATCTTTATTATGTTGTTATTATAATAAACATAGCATTATGATTAAATATATACGATATTTTTGTATATTAGTTCATATTACAATCATTGTGATCTTACGCATTACTAAACAATAATTTTAGTTTCTCGACGAATAGAGCGTAATGGAAATCTGATTTGGGGCTGAAATAAATAAAACCCAAAAAACGGCTCTAGCAGAATACTTTTAATAATAATATCTTTATATATAACAAAATAGTGCATTAATGTCAGCAATAGATTGGTGATATTACATGTTTCTCGAGTTTAATTGTTGATGTTACGAATTCGTCTCAGTTTTAAAACCTAATTATTAGGTCCTTTATTGGTTATATTTATTTATATACATACATTTATTTATTTTTATTTTTGCATGAGATTTAATGTAAAAACAAAATATGCTTTTTATATTAAATCGTCTTAAATATGGTAAAGAAAAAACGTGAAAAAAACGGGAATTGATGTAACAGCACTTTACATCTTATGGTAGCGAAATAATAAAATAATATTCAGTACAAAGTAATAATTCCTGGTTCAATAATAAATAAACATCATATTAATCAGCATCTATATGCGTAGCAGCTATACGCGCATATCAAACGCACTATCCGCACAACTCCGGCGTGGCTTCATTTCGCTATTGTTTCATTATTATACTTTGTCTAATGCTGCTGATGGATATAGCTCATCAACATAAAAGGGAAAACTATAACAACACATTCTACTTAACACAGCTGCTTGTTTGATTTATATTATACACTGCTATTAGCAGGCTTCGAGCATAGTTTAACAATTGTATATCAGAATCATAGAATAGTCAGTTAGTGTTATTTCAACAACATTAGCATATGATTAAAACAATCCTTCTTGTAGTCTGGTTAAAAAGGTTAGTTGATATTAAAAAAAAAAAATCTAAAAGTTTAGAACTAATTTTTACTTTTCCTACTAAGCTTCATTACTTTGTTCAAGTAACGAAAACAAGGAAATTTCGCGGTAGGTATTCAGTTAAATGCGCAATCTCTCTCCTTTATATTGTTGTGAATAACTGTGAGCATTGTATAGAATCTACGGACGAGATATCTATGAGATTCCTTTACCGAGAGCAGCCAGGACATAATCCTTTGCTACACACGCTTATGTAGACAGCTGAACGATGCAGCGAATTGAATTTATTTTTAATCTATTGCTATTCATACAATGGCTATTATCTGTCATAAAAAGCTTTTAACATAGCAGTTTTTCTACTTATAACCATTAAATGATATTCTCGAAATTCCTGACAACAAAGATCATAAAATAAGTCATTTTAGTTACTATTATCAGATTTTGTGGTTTAATTGTTAAAGTAGTTCTAATTTTTTCAACAATATCGTAGCAAACCAATTAAAACCCGTTGTATGTATATATTTTGTTTTTACTTGTTAGACTCAAACTTGATATAGCTACTAATGTGTCTCCGTTTACCCCTAAAAGGCATATAACGATATATCTTTTACGTCACTTTTATTATTTAAATTTAAACTTCTGATCTTTAAATCGAAGAATTTATATGTAAGTGGACGAGAATTAAGAGTGATATTTTAAAGACGGTACGTGTCATGTTTAGGCACATTTCGTTACAAGAGAGAGAATAGATAATAGCGAAAACGTCGAAAATACATGATATAAGACGATAGAATTCATACTCTCATGCTTGTGCGCAGTGTAGAGCTACGCCGTAGGTACTGCGCAAGAACAACTGTGCTACCAGTACACCACGCATACGTTGTTTTATTAAAAAAGTTTCACTTCTATAACATGTATGGTAACTACTGCACGCTAGGTTTTTTCCGTGTATACATTATTTATTATAGGCCTTATTAAAGCCACGATCATTGCCTTAGTAAAAAAAAAACACGAAACACTGGCAATAGGCGCCTCAGTAGGTTAGCAGAGGGGACGGGCAGTGTGTCCCGCACGTTACCTGTACAGAAACTATGTTTATTGCAGCTGTGTAACCGCGAACTTGTGCATAGCAATGAGAGTTTAGTTCAAATAGGTACGTACTAACACAAATAGCACTTAAAATGTAATTTCAAATATGTTTCATTATTAAATCCATTAAATATATAGGAACTTTATGCACGTAGATAACGCAATATAGTTTTCAAGAAATACTCTTATAACAAATACTATCTTAATTTGAAATTCTTAAGTATCTATTTACATTACATTGTTGCATCTCCAATATATATTAGTAAATACATATAGAAAAAAATATTAAGATAAGGGTAAATTTGTGTAGTATCCATGCTATTTAAAGTAACTAAGAAGTTCTCTAACTCCTTCTTTGGCCGTGTCGTTGGGCTGTGGAATGGTTTTCCGGCGAGCGTGTTTCCACCATCCCATGATATGGGATTCTTTAAGCGTAGCGTTAAGAGATATTTGTGCAGGCCGGCATGATCACTGCGACTACCGATGGGTTTTTTCTTACCTGTCCATAGTCGTTGGCGTTTTTTGGACTGCACCATGCTTACCATCAGGCTATGGTGCAGTCACTGTGTCGAGTCAGTTAAAAAAAAAAGTAAATTTACTGAAATAAATATATTATTTGCCTGTATAACAATCACTCAAAGTAAAGAAGTACACACGACAACAATAAGATGTAAAGATCCTGTGATAGCAATTGTATATATAATTAGAAAACTTTTACATCCTTCAAAGGAAAAGGGAAATAGGAAGCTAAACAAATAAATTGTAGACCACGCTTGAGCTGATGCCGCTTGAGAACAAGGCAAAATGTTCAAAGGTAAATTACAACCGATGAGTAATTATTTTATAATGCACACTCCTTCGTATGTACAATGAATAAGCTACGTAAATGACAAGTTATACAAAATGGCAATTGTAAATGTTCAGGAACTGCTTGTTTTCATAGCCTGATAATTACCTTGGTCGTTATTGTTATGATCACAATTTGTTTGCAAATAAATATGATTATTTTTTAGCAACTTACAATACAAGCTCTACTTTTGTTCTTAGAAAGTAGTTTAAAAGTACGAAAAGTTATCTAAGGTGAATTTTTACTTATAAATCTGTAAAATAGACTAGATTCATTAAAACATTAAGTAGGCTTTTCTATAAAGAGCAATACTTAGAAGAGAAGAATACTTAGTGGCCGTACTATGGACAGCTATACTAGTATTAGTGCATTCATACTATCATATTTGATAATAGCCAAATAATAGAATAAAATGTAAAAGTGATAGTGCTATGTTAAAATTATAATATCTCTTTCATTCAGACAAAACTTTTTATAGCGGCTGGTAAGCTTGACGATAAGATATTCAATTTATTATACTTTTTGACGAGTGGCGAGCTTTGGCAGTGGTCCATTTTCAGGAGTGGAGGGATGTTAACTAAAATCGATGAATACTTTCAGATAGTAAAATGTACAAAAAGCGTTAGAAAACGAGGAATCATTAGATTTTGAAACATAAAAAGTGAAAAAATCCCCTTGATCTTTGGAAATGTCAAAATTAGATTATATAATTAACATTACGAGCTGTCGTCCAATGAATAAAGTTATTAAGGTTGAGTTACGACAAGGTCCTTAAAGCCAAAAGACTCTTTTCAAAGATCACAATAATGAATGCTCTGATTATTTTCACCTTTATTGCGACTTTTTATTTAACGATAAAAGAGACGGAAACTCCGCCGCAGCTGAGGGGATAATAAGAATTACAAGTACAATTTGAATTTTTATATTGACATCTGCTAATACCAAAATTAGCCTTTTATACTTTTCGTCGACTATTGCAGAATACCTAAAAACTAAATCATAGACGATAGTGACCGCTTATCATCAAGTGCGCAGTTCGCCAGTTTACCTTCCCTTTTTTATGATCTACAGGCTACACTTGTACCTTGACCTCAATCACATCTGGTGCTCGATGAAGAGGATTCCAACAATGAATCGCATTTGCCCGAATAATGCTAATTTAATTTTCTTTTAAACACTCCTAGATCATACAATTGTGTGGGAAAACTGACGAATGGAGCGTATTCAACTCTTTTGCTGTTCGCAATATGAAGCAAACATTTTAGTATGGATAAAGGGAATATACAACACGCAAGGATGGTATTTCTCACGGCGTCTAGGGGTTTTGTGGTGAGAAGGGGAAAGTCGAATCAGGGAATAAAGCTCTTGAGCACACTTTCAAGAGTGCAGCCGGTAAAAGACCGTGAGTCAAGGCGACTTTACATTAATGCACGTTAGATTGCATTTTCGTCTCAGTTAGAGTCATTATCTATAAGACTGCGAGCCCTATGATCGATTAAGTCCAAAGCAGTTAATTATTATTTTGCGAACCTATTCAAAAAAAGACAGCAATACGAAATTTCGTTGGATAATTACCCAACGCATCTGCGCCTGATATAGGTGAAGAAGCTGTCATCATAGTGTGAAGTATGACTTGACCTTAAAAAAATGTCCTTTCACATACTTTTTTTATTAATTTTAGAGTGGCAAAGTGACTAGAAATATAAGTTGAACGAGACTAAGTAGCGGTGTTTCGTTTTGGAAAGTTATGTTTTCAAACTTACAGAGTGTATTAGTACATAATTATCTACTACATCAGTAGCGGTGCTAATTAAGTCACTTAGTATGCACAAGACGTAGATAGCAAGAAAATAAAATAAGATTATTGAGCGCCTCTTAAGTGGGCAATGATCCAGTAAATGGTGTTTAATTGAGCTATCATGATACAAAGGAAAAATCAACTACCACGCAATCCTATAACGCTTAGCAACTGTTGTCGAGAACTAATGTGTGTGAACATTGTTTGGTATCGATTGGGAGTTGATTACACGGCTTATGAACCGCGGGAATCGAGCACCGACGTCAGTAATCAAGCCGGGATAAATAAACAAACCAATACTTGGTACTCATTTTGCCATCGGATGTTGAATGTTCCAATATCGCCTTTAATTTGACGTCAACTGCTGTAATACCCAGAAGTTTAGCTATATTATTAATGAACAATTGCCCTTAAAATAGGTGACTAATTATAAATAGGTTATTATAGCGTCATTTTCCTTTGCTAAAAGTATCCGATATGTTCGAATTTATTTTATTAAAGTTGTCTAATTTATAACAACAAATAATAAAAATTTAAATTTAGATTTGTTTTTAAAAATTTACTAGGCTCTCTGAAACTGACTTTAACTATCCTAGACTTCATTTTATAATTATCGTTTGATATTATAACTCTTAGAATGACATAGGTGCATATTAAATCGACAGCACATAAAGAAACGTAGCTTTCTCCTGAGAGACTTCAATTTAGAAAGCGGTAAATCTTTTATTTTATATTTTTTAAAAAGCTATTTTTGATTTAAAAGGGTTCTACGTTGAAGATTTTCTAATCAACATTCAAGGAGCGCCGGCAGTGGCTCTGTCTCCATAAATTATACTTCAAGTATGTGTAAAGGCTATATGAAAAATGTTTTCGTAACGCGCTGGTTTCGTAGATACTTGCGGAACTCCGCCGTCGGGCTTTGCGAAGCGCCTTTATGTAAACAAAATATATTGGCCCTTTGATATACTGGCTCGCTAACTTCACTATTAGTTTCAGAGTTATTTAATTGGTTTAGGTATAGTTTCCTGCTCTAGACATTTGATTGAGTATAATTTATTGAAGTTATTATTTCGAGATAACGTATCATTAACGAAGACACGACGGTGTTGATTCAGTAATTAGAATTAGACATTTTAGCTATTATTATATACATTAAAAATATAATCAGAAAATCCCGCTGGTACTTAAATTACTCAGAGTATAATCTAGCTAGGATTGGAATAAAATTCTATGAGAATGACTATTGTTAGCAGATAGAGAATATCCCAATCCGATTGTCGTTACATACAAAGAGAAATTTCAATGAAATTGGATCCATCAAGCCGTAAAGCTTCAACTGCTAAATTATTAGTGATCGATTACCTTTTGTCCACTCAAGTAGTTGTAAGTATATTTTATAGCACATATACTCTATAAGCTTGAAAAGAAAAAAAGAGAAATACTATTTTGTCGTTTTGTTACGGTCTGATTTACTTTAAAAAAAAAATAAGTTGTAATTATTTGATAAGAATGTATATATATCTTAAATTAGTAATGTTTTCAAAATCTAATTACAACTTTATAAGCTTACTTGTTTCTAACGAAGAAAGAAATTCTCGAAACTAAGTTTATAATTTCCATTCTTCAACAAAGAAAATCTTGGGATACATAAAAGGAAAATGTAAACGAAGCGAATAAAATTAATGCTTGACATCCATAACACATAGATAAATGTAAAGAATGGGATATCTTGAGCAGTGCCAGTTGGTTATAAAGGACACAAAACCATTTCGATGTCCGCCTGTCAGTCTGTCAAGACCTTTTTTTTTTCATGAACGCAATCATATGTTGCGTTGAAATTAATATCTTCAGTAAATTCTTCTACTATATGCCTAACTGTTAAAAAACTATGCATTCGTAATATTGTTATTACAAATTAAGCTCAAAGATATCACAAGCACAAAACCACGATAAAAAAAAACAAAAATATACATATATATTTTGGAAGAAAATTATGCTGTTTTAAATAAAATGCAATATAAGTTGGCGTCTCCTTCGGCTCAATATAAGAAACTTTTGTATAAGAATAACTAATGAGGTCATTATTCCTTGCCTGAACCGGCTGTTCGATTATTATCGAATTATTATAGGCCTTTCGTTTATATTGTTTACAGAAAAAAAACATAACCTTACCTTACCTGGCAATATATTGTAATTCATAAAGAAGGAATTAACTTTATTTTTTTTATCTAGCAGTATTGTCGACAATTTGCCAACCAACTGCAGTTAATTGGATGCACTGACCACAACAAGGAGTGCTACAATATGAAATATAAAACAGTCGTGCCCCGTATCCAGGTGAGCGCAATCTCATTATACGGCCAGTAAACGTGTGACGGATCATTACTATTTTGTATCAGTGTGCATAATAAAGTACAGAATTTTTAAAATTTAGTCACCTTTTAACAGGAAACATTGTCGAATTTAAGGATTTTCTTAGACTTTTTTAAATAATAATTATCCGCTTTGAATATAAATTTCATAGCATATTAATATTAAATACCATGTAATTATTAGTTTAACCAATAACATATTATGGCTATCTGAAAATGTCTGTAGAAAATAATACAATTATTATTATAAACACCATGCTATTAGAAACGTCTTCGTTGTTATTATATCGCTAGCACCTGTTGATATAATGTTATCATAAAGAAATATTAATAAGAAAAAAATGACGTAATTATAATAACAATAACCAACAAGAAGATTTATACCTTTTTTGTAACCCGGGGAAAAATCATGCATAGGACTATCAGGGCTACTGTAAGGACAGCGACGACACATCAGGGGGTGGCTCTGACCGCCTCCTGAAGGTCCGTTAGAGATTTCCTCTGGGTTACCAAAAAAAGGAGGTGTCCTTCCAATAGCTCCACGCGAGCTCCGTGGAATCCGGTTTCTTCTAGACACCCGGGAAGCGAAAAGCCTGTTTCAGCTTCATCTCTGGAAGGCGTGGGTGTAAAGAGCCCACCCCTCCAAAATTTTCTCACCGGCACCGCCACGGATATAGTACGCTGCCTCCCTCTTATCTGGGCAGCAGACTCCCTCAAGTTTACTGCCCGAAGATTCAGACTTATTTTTTTTATACCTATTACGTTGATAAATATTTTAATAATCGTAATACTCCGTAGGCTAAAACCTAATAATTTATGACCAATAAAGTTTCGTCCTAACTTCCATTCGGAGACGAGATGAACTTGGTTCAAACTACCCATTGTGTCTCGAAATACAAACTATTAAATTATTATTAACGGGTGGTGGGTGAGCTTACCGTCAAAATATTATTACCGCGGATTTGAAATCAAATCTCTATTTGCCTATTATCTTAACAGCATACTGTCCGCCTCTGTTTATATGCTATGATTTTAGATTTCACTAAGAATTTTTAGCATGTTTAATTTATGTTTTAACATGTTTCTGTTAATTTATAAATATTAAATTATTTTTTCAACGTTATATCAATAATATATCGATATGTAACAAAATATATTTTAAACATTAAAGGGTGAAATGTAATTTAAAAATAGAATTCATAAAATGAAGCCAACTTTTAAGAACAATTTAGCAATACAATATAGCACTTTAGATATCACGTTAGTGTATGTATTTTTTTCACAAACCATAATAAGAAAACCAAAAAGTTAAGTTTATACGAAACGTTCTCTGTTATTTGGTAACAAAAAGCAACAGCTTACCTTTATATACTAAAGAGTAAAATATGTTCAAATTAAATTCTCATTAATAATTCATACTCAGAAATTCAAATACATTCTCATAAAATAAATGTTAAAACTCGAAACATCAGACAGTGTTGTGTTTATCACAGTGTATAATTCCATAATTTTAATTACGTCGCCGCGTCGCTCTGACTTCCATAATAAAGACTTCTATAAGCGGAAAATTTTCCGGGAGCGTACATTTGCGTAAATGTAAATAGTAAAAACAACGGAATAAATATCGAGCGCTGTGTAGGATACTGTGCACTAGTTGGCGCGTCTTGTTCTTTGTGTGTGAAAAGTCACCAATAAAATAAAGTTTATTTATAAATAACTGTAGTGACGCGACGTTATTCGTTTAGAATTAATTTATCACTTACGGATTAATTTGTCATAAATATTATATTATATATTCATTTAAATACTACTTTTTTTCAAAGCCCCAAGACACCATCTCTAGAATAATCAAAAACCCCTTCTCATATTCAAAATCAAACGATCTTCCCTTTTTCCAATTCTTTCTCACAAAACATTTTTTACTAAGCGACCAACATCGTATTTATGTCATAGATATGTAACCTAATTTTATGGACTCCTTACACACTATGATTACAGTATATTAATTATAAAAATATTTCTGTATATTATTAAGTAGTAATATAACTGAGAACTTTCTCGTGTAAGTGGATTGTGTAGTTTTTAATGGGAATGAATTTCTATAAACCTAAACCTAATATGCTAATCAGAAAAATGCATTATAGACAAACCATGGATCCACGGATTTCGTTTAGTAAAGCTTAATAATAATTAAATGAAACAATAATTATAAAACGAATAATGTAATTAATAAAATTATCTCGTTTTGAATAATATCTGAACAATGTAATAGTTAAAATGATATAAGCAAAGACTTTAGACAGTTTTCGGGAAACTATTAATAAAAATTATAAATGTACTATAACTCTGCTCATATAAAACCCTTTTGAGCCCCAACGAACGCTTAAATATAAATGTGCAACTGTTGTTGTTATATAAATACATATAAAAATAAACTGGAAGACTTTTACATACAATACGAAAATATTGCCATTTTTGTAGCGAGCATTCTCACACAATACGTTTGAAACGGACTGTGTAATAGCAGTCCATCAAAATTTCTACGGTACAGTTGTCAAGCCGATCGGAAAAACTCACTCGACTCCACTCGGTATCGGTGTCGTAATCCGCGTGCGCCACTATGTGTGAAATTGAAATTAAAATTGTATTAAAACAGAACGATTGGAATAGAACACGTAAGTGCGAGTATATCCTTTTCATACACTAAAATTGATTGGCTATTACTTGAGTTTCCATTTTATTATTTCTTTGCTATTTTATAAAATACTGGTGAAAGCCTATTTTATTTTCAACTTGACATACATGTCGAAAACCAACTACCGTTAAAATGTTGTAATAGTAAAACGGGTAAACACACCAGACATTAAAGGTCGACTATTTTCAACATACATACAAACACCAAATAAAAGTTGTAAGTTCTGTAATGTTTTTATACAACATCTAGATATTCCTCGGAATGGTGGGGATATCCACTATGTAGATATTATCACCTACTATTACACTAATTTCGATTCTAAAAATGAAGTACTTTCACGTTAATTATTTTTTAATTTCTGCATGAAGATTAATGAAATTTATAGAATATATTTCTGAGGCGTAGGTCTCGGATTTCATTATAAATTAAAGAAAAATAATATGTAAACTTTGGATTGACCATTGGTATATTTTAAATTTGAGAATCAGAATGGTTAAATTATTTGGACGAATAACATATTATAATTACAATGCTATTATAAATCTCATATATTATATGATATTTATTGTTAAGAATGTTTTTTAATGATTTACAGGCGGACGCTTGACCTCAATTACACCTGGTGGAATGTGAAAATTACTCCAACGATGGACCGCATCCGCACAATAAATGTGTATTTACTGATCTCTTAAAAAGTCCCAGGTCAATGGATCGTGGAAATATGCTCGCTGGAAGCCACTCCTTAGCTGTTCGCATGTTGAATGTAGAAGCGAATGTATAAGGAACATCCACCACATACGGAAGGTGTCCGACACAGTGTCTAGTGGTTTTATGATGAAATAGGGCTGGCGGAATTAGAAAATGTAGTTCTTCAGAATACTCTCATTGTACACATTGAAAATTGTATAAACAATCATTAGAAATGGAAATATGTTTGAATGCGTCATTTATTTAATATATATGAAGGACTTCAAGAATTATTTAAAGTAACAATAAGACAAGAACAATGGCTATGTTCGATTTCAGATTTATTACAAAGCGATAAACCGAACGACGGAGAACCATTTGTCGATTTATTGACACAAATAGCCATAGTTAAAATCATGACCTGAATTATTACGTAAAGCAGGTTATTCGCTTGAAATCCATACTATTGAACTAAATGCAATGTGAATGTTAAACTTTTCTTTAATTTAATTATTAAAATTAACTTGAACGAAAATATTAAGTCATTGAAACTATTGAAATTTTGTAGCATCTGAGTGCAATAACAGCTAAAGTATGCATTTCATAACAACCAATTACAAAAATATAAGTTATGACCGGTGGTCGTAGGTGTGACGGTAGAAAGACACCGATTTTGGCGTTTTACTGTTTGTTTGCACTTTAAGGCACACCGAACTGCGACGCACACGCACTTACTCTAGCCTTCGGTCTCGGTAGTCGACTGCTTTAGCTAGAGCATCCCTTGCGCGCGTGCACCCCTTACCCCGCGCGTCCTGTAACACCCTAACGGCCCTTAGGGCGTTTACTACAATTACGTATCGGGCGGCGTCTACATGCTATAAAGTCCGTTTATAAATATTTTCATTAAAATTGTTAGTGAAGGTTTTTATTTCCGCAGCTGAGCTGCTTTTCTGTTTCACTGGAAATAGAGAAATTCTTAGTTTAAACTACGAAAACTTTCGAAATAATATTTTACGCTAAGCGACGGCAAAGGAAACATAATAAGACTTATCACGATATGCCGTAAACCAGTAAAATATAAGGGTTCCTTATATTTCTAGTCGAGTTAAAGTTTTTGTTTGTTTAGGATAGGTTTTGCCAGGAGTAATTGACAAATTAGGAGTATCCAATAACATTAAATTGTTCTTAATGTTTTATTAATTGTGACTTAAAATTTTAACAGATCTGATTAGATTTAATTATAAATTAGTAGCGGTAATAATATTACTGGTATTATACAAATATGTGAATTTATTTTATTTGATATATCAAGGACAAACACACGAAAAAAAAAAAAACATATACACGGGTTCTAAGACAGCGCTTTTATCCTTAGACGTATACCGAGCTATAGACAAGACAAGTATATATAAAAAATATGTCAGTTAATCCTGTGATACTCAAGTGGATCCAGATGCGTACAATGTCATTAAAGCCGACCGAAGTCCTGGCAGGGATCAGTGAAAGATGCCAATGTCACTAACTTTGTTATATGTCTCTTTCATTCGATCAAAAGGTGAACAGATATTCGTCTTAAGCAACCTAATAACCTTACCTTTATATTACGTTATTTATAAACTTCATGTAACTCTTACTGTAAAAAAGTAATTGAAAACTATCTTTCTTTTGATCGATATATAGTACGTATACTTTTATAAGAAGAAGAAGAACAACAGCTGAAGTAAAATACATCAAAACAATATTATTCACTTTTATCGCGGATATAGGCTGGCGAACACTTATCATGGTCAAACAAACTTCATTAGACACTTGTATTCATCGTTTTTTGCTCGACTTTGTAGCTTATTCACTATACATACTACCACACTAAAACTTTTAACTTGCTTTGTGTATAAATCATTATTTATACATAAACATTATTTATGTTTTTGATCTCAACTAACATTTACAAAATTAATAAGAAAACAAATCTGTGTAAAGGCTTTCTACTTAGAAAACTTTTGCTTAATTTGCATGCCAATGTCAAATGTGTCTTGTTTTTAAACTTAAATACATATTTTTACATATGACATTATATGGAATAATCGTAAATTTATAAATAACATAACAAATTATATAAAAGTAACGACTACGGAAAGATATCTAAGTGCTATGAGAAAATACGTCAATTATGGAACCCATACGTACTGGACTATAGATACAGATTTAGATACATTCATAGATGGCATTTACCCAACGTCGTAGTCTTAATAATGATTTTGCTAATAATATTTAGTATCGATGATTTTAACCAACCTACCACGAAAGGAATACCTATCAATTACGTGTGATAAGTTATAATCATATTCATAAGTTATTAGAAGAGAAAGGATAATAATAAATGACAAGTTATTGAACTTCTTACATAATCAATGAGACGTAACATAAAATAACATTGGCGAAATGTTTTAGTGAAATTAACTTATTTTCCTAGTTATGTATATTAGACAGACTATTCGGCGCTGTCGACGTTCAGTCTGGATTATCTAGGATTTAGGTTAAAGTTCGAAGCAACTTGGCTCTACTTCTGAGTTGTTTTTTTCCTCGTCTCTACATTAATTTTGTTAATACTCTGCGAAAAGTGATGATTAGTTCTTATGGGTATATTCCATAGAATGCAGTAATTAGTAAATAAGCTTGTAAAAATAATGCCACAAAGATGAAGTGGTAGATATGGCAGGGATGTTGACTGCGGCTGTAAATGAATTACCATACTTTGGTAGTCGCTGCAGTTCTTGATCTGTACTAAATATGTATACCACTACAAGATTTGCTTCTACATTCGTAATACAAATAGGAAAGGATTGAAATGTGCTCCTTGCGTCTATATTACCACGTGGTTTTATTTGGGAGCGTTTAAAAAAGAATATATATTGTTAAGCATCCGAGTTTTATCATCGAAGATATCTTCACTTTCTACCAGGTGTGACTGAGATCAAGCCGCAGATAAACTTTTCTTGTGTATATATATCTTCTTTATATATAAAAATGAATCGCTAAATGTCTTGATAAGCGCAAAACTCGAGAACGGCTGAACCGATTTGGCTGATTTTTTTTTTGTTGTGTTTGATGAAGTCTGGGGAAGGTTATTACGGAGAGAAAAATTTTAAAAATTCCCTACAACTGTCTAAAAATAACACTTTTCTGTATTCTCATACAAAAAATTCGTAACAATATTTAAAAGTCAATTTGAACTTTAACACCATACCATAAAGTTTAAATGTCAGTGGACGGGTTCCGGGAAGGCAAAACAATTGAGTGACGTATAAATATTAATGTCAATATTTGTCAATTTTTATACATATAGCATTAAGGCCAGGTTCATTCAAACAATTTTCAAAAAACAGCCGACAGGCCAATAGCTATTAACATTAAAAAAAACAATGTGACTTTGTTTTAGAGACATAGGGCAGAACAAGGTCTGCCGGGACAGCTAGTATATATATATATTTACAAAATAGCGTCAGGTGTAGTATAAAAATTTTGTCAAACAAGTTTAAAAAGCGCCAACTGTTTTAAGGGTAGAAAAAATATCACTATTAATTCTACTTAATACAGTAACGATATAGTATCTTGAAAAATGATGGGAAGATCATTGAAAGATAAATTGAACTGTTCTGAAATAGATTATGTTTATAAACATAAAATAAATGTTTCCAGTTAAAGTGCTTAGTAGTAATTAGTTAAATCTTTCTCAAAACTTTAACGCTACGAAACGGCTACGAAATCGTAGCTAAGTTTATATATATCGTAACGTATAGCTAACAAGATTCCTTACAAAGTTTATAGTATTTTTCAGCTTATTCATGATAATATGTTCAGGATTTTCAAATTATATAAAATTTTGTGTACTCTTAAAGCGAGAATATAAACACTTCGATTTTTATTTTTTTTAATATATCCTTTGGGCTCTATAAATATATATATTACTTATATATGTAGAAGTAATTAGTGGTCATAGATATCTACTTGGTAAAGCGAGTGAACTTTAAAACTAGTTCAAGATCAAAGTAATCAAAAACTTTCACGATAATTTCTAACATTATTTAATTATTACTCTATAAAATGGGAAGATTTAACTATCTCAAACTTGGAAATAGCACAATTTATCGTTAAAGATAACTAAGTTTTTCTTATAAAGTATCAAGAGAACTGTCGTAAATACAGAAATTAGCACAGGCACCATCGTCAAAGAGGCGTATAGACATCAAAAGTTTCATAGCGGCGCGGCCCAGCGTCGCGTCGAACATTTAGTAGTGAAAATGACGCCCGCGCTACGATATTACAGACGCGAGCATATGCTCCGATCGGGCCACACATTGCTCGAATCAAGGAAATTACCACCTTATAGATGCCATATCACGCTTGTCCTCACTCGCTCAGCTGGTCGACTGAAAGTAAGCCCCTAATTGTAAATCGAATTGTACCATCGTGAAGACGGGGTTTTGTCTTACATTATTTTGTATACACTCTCATTGGGACAGCTTTGGGAAACGTGTATAGGCTACATAATACCAGTTTTATAGTACAGCTACTGAACTTCATTGCAATTAATTTATGTTGATAATTTGTTTAGTATATTGTTTTTAAACATGTTCCTACATACACCTCTTAAATGTAATATTTTTTTAAGAACTTAGTACTTTAATTTTTTTTTTAAGTATCTTTTAAATTTTTCTATAATTAATTGTAGGAACGCAGATGGAATTATTAAATAAGAACCGTTTTGCGCGTTGCTTGGGCTGAACAAATAAACGGACAAGTAAATATTTTTCCTGAAATTTCCGAATATGCAAAAAAGTAATTTCTACAAAATTTTCAATCATATACAATCGTTTAATTAGGTCTAGTAATGAACATGATATGTATTAGTAAGGAAAAGGGTATTAGGAAAAAGTAATCGGTAACAAATGAAAACTGATACGCCCTGCTTCGAAATAAAGCTTGGCCTCGATTAGATAAAAATGACAAATAAAAGTATGACGTCAGAGGTAATTATTTAGGAACACGAGACAACTTGAGAATTCACTGTTGCACAAGTCCAGTTTATTGTCTCGCGTAGCTAACATGTTTATGTTATTTACGCGTCCGCCGTGGACAACTTTTTAATAGGGCGATAACGAACCACCCGAGATAGTAGTGTTGTTAAATCTCATGCTAATAAATACGTTATGTAAACCCACCCTAATAATTAGCGGCGGTTACGGCGTGTAGTTAAGTTTTATGGAGCTAGTGGAGGTACTAAGTGGGAACGAGAGCCTGTAAAGAAAAATGTTGTTTAATTTGTCTGGCGCGTTCGGAGGCGATGAAGCGGAAATTGTTATGTTTATTCGGGAATCTTGTATTTCTAGCTAACCTTTTTTCGCCGGTTTAATGCTATTGGATTTTCAAAGCTTTAGCGTAGTTTCGCAGCAGATCGCATTGAATATGTATAGTTGTTTGAATTCATGACTACCTTCACTGGGGATGCCCTCTCCTTTGAATATTAAGGAGATATAAACAAACGACCTGTCCTCTATACCATATAGGGATTATTACTTTTTATCGAGTAAACATTGTTTTCACGCACACAATCATTGTTGTAGTGCTATA
The DNA here is from genome assembly GCA_036320925.1 of Automeris io. Lineage (NCBI taxonomy): Eukaryota > Metazoa > Arthropoda > Insecta > Lepidoptera > Saturniidae > Automeris > Automeris io. Next base: position 10,454,205 of record JAUDJH010000002.1, read on the forward strand.
AAACGTATTCGATTGACTTATTGCATAGTGCGTCTGTAATATAATATATATTACGACCAGTTTGTACTGTTTCTTACGTAGAGTATACCGTAGCAACGACAATAGTTTATTTTTACTTATAACTAGGTACTATTATACAAACCATAATGTTGATCCAATATTTTTTTGACATTGGTAGGGTTAGGCGCTTAGACATAGGTGTAACCAATTATTTTCAAATCGTTGAAAATGATGATAGTGGGTAATGACGACTTAGCTCGTCAAAATGTGAACGACGAATCATTTTAAGCAAAACATAAATGGCAAAATGTGATGGCGGGGTTGATGATGTCCACTCGCCTGTGTAGATGGACGAATGGAGAGGGTTGAGGGAGCTCTACACGGCGGCGAGGATAGTACCTGGCAGTCGCCGCGTCGCACGCCTCCTGCACTGTATCTTCACTGCTTCCCCACTTTAGCGAATGTCTCGACTTAGTTCGAACAGTTCACAAACTGGAGCGGCTTTGAAGCGAGCGTTTCGAAGCTAGCGATGGCTGCCGTGGGGAGGTGAAGCGCGTGCTGCACGTACACAGGTTACAACGAGTACAGCGACGAAGCGAGATACGGAGTCATGCGGTCAGCCAAAAGGACACAAACCTACTGGCTCGCTGGGAGTACTGAGGACGGAGTCGGGGGCGGCGGGCGGGTGGGCGCGCCATTGGCCCGCCGGGGAACGCCTCCGACGATGCCGGTGCCGCCGCCGTCGCACCACTCAGCTCCGCTCAACAATGTTCACTTACACTTCAAACTTTGCCCACGATTTGCACTTTTTAAACTCCACATTGACACTTTCAGAATTATTTTGCACTTGGTTCGTATGAAAACACATGCATTTCATCCACACGATAAATCATTTTGCGATAACTTTAAGGCTACTTTACTTTGTTAACGAGGTTCCCAAACTGCGTTGGCTAGCTATCCTAAGTAAGTTATAAAATAAATTTAGGGTACTGATTTCAGCATGTCAGCTCTGATATGAGAATATATGCGCTGAAAGTAAGGTCGCCCTTCCAATTACCTACATGATTACGTTATTTAATAAATAAAATGTAATAAGTTTCTATTGACTTCTTAATGTTCTTTGGGTAATAAAGTAATTTTGGACCTGCTAGATCTGCATGTCTAAAGCTACATGTCACAGTCCTAAAAGATATTTACTTGGGTGTTACAAATGTCTTTTAACGACGCAAAACAACTACAGCTTGTAAAGAGAGTAAAACTAAAAAAGTGGAGATCCTTTGCTCTACACGCGTATACGGAGCTACTTTTACTCCTCGATATCGTACATGAGATCCCCAGGTGGTACCAAATGAGCAATAATGAGTTCATAGAACGTTAATACCCCACTGAATCACCACCAAAGTCCATCATAGTAACTTTCTTGACCTTTTCATATTACGGAATCATTTCCTATGCTTCGAAATATGCCATACATAGAAATCTTTGATCACTTTTGTGACCAATCTTTAAGGTTATTAAGTAGATACAATAGATTTTAAGTATTTATTTATATTTATAGAAAGTAAAACTCAGTTATGTAATGTAAGAGTACAAAAGCATTATTTCCTGAAGATAAATGTTGAAATAAAGCGCTTGCACTTTTAAAGCCCCCTTTCCTGTATGTAAACTATTGCTACATTAACTTTGCACATACGGCAGAACTCCAGACTGTCTCGTAAGCTATGATATATTACGCAGACTGTTAAGTGGCATGCAAAATGTATTTATACTTTGTACTTCCTTACGTCGTTATGGCATAGTTCCAAGTAAAACAATCTTTCGCTAGGCGACGATAACTGCTATAGCAATGATTTTATTACGTCAAAACGCAATAAAAGTTGTATAAAGTGCATTTTTGGAGGCCTTAGCGTCTGCATTTATTTTATGACTATTTTAATGATCATCAAAATTTTTATTTGTTCTATATTTAAATGTAATTTAATGTTTTGCTTAGCCCGGAAATAAACAGATAAAGTTAAAAGGTCTACGAAATAATTTTTCCCCTCAGGCATGAATTGATTTCGCAGCTTTTGTTACAATGTTATGCAATATCATTTTACTACTATTATTATTAATGACGCAATATGATAAAAAATTTAGAAATTGCATGTGATTAATGTTTGCGAAATACATCGGAATATACTGTCGATTTCAGAATCAGTCGTATTAAAGAGGCTTTGTCTTAATAAATTTCTAAAAATAGAAGCTTATATAACATTCATTATTTATAAATAATTGTTTTCATATTATTTTTAAATATTCACTTTCCACTAGCATCTGATTATAATCAATTCAAGATATAACAGCTGTTAGACCTGATCGTGTCGTTCCTATTCTACACTGAACAAATTGTTTTTTTTTTAATTACGTTTTCGTCTTTCATTACATAGAGTAAATTAATATACATCTATAAAAGGTTATCACATTACATCACTTGTATTTTAAATGTCGAAATATACGAATCAGGAAAAATTAAAAATCATTACATTTCATTATGCAATTAGGATCACATCATCGGTTTTAACGCTAATAATTTCATACGTTTAGCGAAAGCAGTGATCGCCAATAAGAGTTCGCTTCTTGACAACATCAAAAGAGGTCGAAGATTCATATAAAATAAATTGCTTCACAGTTGATACTGGAGCGGGGTCAATGTGGCGTGACTTTGACGAGGGTGTCCGCACTCTGTCTCAACAGCGGCCAATGTGTAAGAAATCCCATCTTGAACCGTGTTTGACACGATTCGATCCAGGTAAACGTTTCCCGTTTGTGGAAAAAACGACTACGTAAAATAGTTTTACATATATTGAAATACTGAAAAATAATTGTAATAGTTGAACGAGACAATAATTATAATGTATTTAGTATTTTCTTTAAAACAAGTAGAACCTGAATAAACCTGAAAAGACCTGGAAGCTGAAAGCTTGAATATTGATGATGGCTTATTTCGATGAAATAAACTTTATTTGCTTTCAAAGACTTTTTTTTACATAACGAAACAAAACTGGACACGAAAGGAAATTTATATTAGGTCCTTACATATGAAATTGGCGTTTTTCGTACTGGCCACTTTAATCACAAATTTCTCCTCTTTGGTAAGGAATTCCAAATTCAAATTTGTACAGCTATAGACTCATTTATTTGTGCTTCGATGATCATCATTCATTTGTTTTTTTCTTCTGTTTTTTTCTGTTTGCGTCACTCATTTTACAAAATGGAAAACATAAAATATCGCATTATTTACGAGTACGAGTTCCGCCGTGGCACTAGTGCTGCGGAAACAACTCGAAGGGTGAATAATGTGTATGGCGGTCGTGTTGAAAAAGAAAACACAGTTCGTTTTTGGTTCCAACGTTTTCGTTCTGGAAATTTCGACCTGCAGAACAAGCCCCGTGGACGGCCTGAGACTCAAGTTGATAATGAAGAGTTGAAGGCTATTGTGGAAGCGGATCCATCGCAAACCACGTCCGAGTTAGCTACAGGCTGCGATGTTAGTGATAAAACTGTTTTAATTCACTTGAAGCAAATTAGGAAGATTAAAAAGCTTGAAAGGTGGGTACCTCACGAATTGACTGAAGCAAACCGGCAAACGCGCGTCGACTGCTGCGTTACATTACTAAACCGGCACAATAATGAAGGTATTTTAAACCGAATCATTACCTGCGATGAAAAATGGGTTCTTTACGATAATCGGAAGCGCTCAGCGCAATGGTTGGATCCTGGCCAGCCAGCCAAATCCTGCCCCAAGCGAAAATTAACCCCAAAAAAGTTACTTGAAGCGTTTGGTGGACTAGTGCCGGTATTGTTCATTACAGTTTTCTCAAATCTGGCCAGACTATTACGGCTGAGTTCTATTGTCAGCAATTGCAAGCCATGATGGAAAAGCTAGCGGCTAAACAACCTAGGCTGGTCAATCGCTCCACGTTACTGCTGCTTCACGACAACGCTAGACCACACACTGCGCAACAGACGGCTACTAAATTAGAAGAGCTTCAATTGAAAAGTCTAAGACATCCTCCGTACTCCCCGGACCTTGCTCCAACAGATTACCATTTTTTTTCGAAATTTGGATAACTTCTTGCAAGGGAAAAAATTCAACTCCGATGGGGCAGTCCAAATCGCCTTCAAAGATTTTATTGATTCCCGTCCGACTGGTTTTTTTAGTAAAGGGATCAATGAACTACCTATGAGATGGCAAAAGTGCATAGAAAATAATGGTTCATACTTTGATTAATTAAATATATTATATTAAAAAATATTCGACTTTTTGTTCCTCCCATACAAAACGCCAATTTCATATGTAAGGACCTAATATAACAGTCGACCTGTATTTTATTATACGAATAAGTAGGGCTAATGAGTGATTAAGATTAAATCACTCTAAGAAACAATACATTTTTAAGAAACAATATATATTTTAATGCACCGTGAAACTCAGTACTTTATTGTAGACCACAGAGCCACTTAAACAAATGTAACTATTAAATCTTAGAAAAGATAATTGTGTATACATTATGACCGATGGTCGTGGGTGTGATTGTAGAAAGACATGGATTTTGGCGTTTTACTGTTTAATTGTCTATTACTCTTAGTTTTCTGTGTATTACTCGGGTCTCGGTAGTCGACTACCGAGACCCGAGGCGAGAGTACGTGCGTGTGCGTCGCAGTTCGGTGTGCCTTAAAGTGCAAATAAACAGTAAAACGCCAAAATCCGTGTCTTTCTACAACCACACCCACGACCACCGGTCATAACATGTATTTTTTATGCTAACGGTTGAAGCAAGCTGACAACCCATTTGATGGAAAGTTGTAACTGTAGTCTATGAATCATTGTAATACCAGAACCGTCACCGAGCTGGAAAAACCTTTTTCATTTCGTTTTTGGGGATCCTCATGTTGTAATATCATTATTATTTTATTACTGACAAGTAACCTTTAATCAAGTTCTTCGTAATCAGAGATAATAATAGTGTAAATAATAATAAATATTTTAAGGTACATAATGGAATATAATTTTGTTTCTGGCATTAGCAAATAAACAAACGATATTATCTAAGGGATAACTTCTTATGTGTATTTCTCTCTCTTTACACATCTCTCAGAAGTGTATTCTGAAAACCTGTCCTTAAGGACAGACAGTACGCCTTGAACTTGTGAAACATGTTGTGAAACCAGAAAATTGCTATATTCTAAGGACCATTTCTTTATCCAGGACAAATCTTTACATGAAAGATGGAAAAACCTCGTTTTTTATCTTGACTCGACTTATCGTTACCAAATAACTCCTGATAGCAAGCAGTTCAAAAAAACAAGAATGATTATCAATAGCAAGGAAAAATATATATCGATAGCCACAGTGATCATACCACCCTGCACAAATATCTCTTCACACTTCATTTAAAGAACCCAATACCAAAATACAGTGCCAATACGCCCGTCAGAAAACCATGCCACAACTCAACGAATCGGCAAAAGTAAAAATTAGAGAGCTTCTTAGTCGTAGCCGGGATATGAAATATTATAAAGCCGTGACTCTGCAAACCCGCGCGCTGGGTTCTGTTATAGAAACGAGGAGATAGAATGAGGTTAAATAATAAAAATCAGAACATTCCACAGAACACGCCAAGATCGGCGTCTCATTGCCGATGAGGTTCTTACGTCACGTAAACTACTTAGTTTGGAACACCGACGTAGAGTAGCCTGCCATTCGGTTTTCTATACACTATACCCTGGAGAGAGTGCGGCTAAATTGTATAATTTAGTTCCCCACTCTCCGTTCTACCGTAAACTGACGAGACGCTGTGCGGGTTTGAACCTATATGTGGTTGACGTTTCAATAGCTCGCACGAGGCGATTCGCGTCTTCTTTTTTGCTGCGAACCGTCAAGCAGCGGTATTCGCTTCCTGCGTCTGTTTTCCAACATCTTATGACAGAGGAATCTTCAAACATCGAGTGAATCCGTATTTGCTGTGTGATCGCGCTGCATCGTCGGCCTCATAATCACTTTCCAGTAGGTGAGATTGAGGTTAATCCTGATGTAATAAAAAAAAAACTCGTCGTAATACAGTTGGCAAAAATGTATATCTACGGAAGATCTTGCTGTATTTATTGTATGTAATTAACAGATTGCTAATTAAACTTACACTAAAATATTTATATATCTTAGCTTTTCTTAACCGAAATGTATTAATTGCTCTGTTGCGGATATTGTAGAAATATTCTATCAAATCCCAAGCTACACGGAGTTTCGATTTCTCTTCATCGTTGATCGAAGGTAACTCAATACGGAAGAAGCAACAGCAACTGATAGCAGTTATCGAGATTCATTAGTAAAATAAAAGAGAAAGCGAAATGGTCTAAATTAAAAAGCAATGCCTTGTCGAGGCAGAGCGAGCGGAAACAAAGCGCCGGGAATTCATCAAGCTCTTTTGAACTGCGAGCATTGTGCTGCTGTATTCAGAGACCATCGGCGGAAAGAAAATCTTCGAGTAGATCGCCAGTCTTTGACGCCCTGATGCAAAAAAAAATCTTATTTCGCAGGAAAACCCCACTTCATTACTTTGTAGGAGCTTGCTCCGTAAAAGTATTGAGGATTTCATATCTGAGAGCTACTTGTTGAGCGTGAATGCTTTTGAATAGATTATAAACTTAATTAAACGTTGTTTTTTCTTTAAAAAAACTAATTAGCATATAATATTTTAATGTTAATTTCGATATTTGCTTAGTAGATTTTAAACGGCTTAGTAATATAATATACTCTATTTTTATGGTTGGTACTATGTAAGTAGAAAAATCCTTGAAAGTCTGTAAAGAAAAAATATAAGTAAGCTTTATTAATAATATCTTAGAAAAAAGAGGAAAAAAATTAATAAAACCGTAAAAGCCTAAATATTAACTGAAAAAAAAAACACAATACTCATAAATGAGCACACAATAAACGTATGCTTAGTGGAAAGTAGGAAGCTGAAAAGTTGAACATATAACTGCATATCTATGATAAAACAGTATTAGCATAGAAATTCCATCGATCCCTTGGAACGTGCATGCTGTTTTGCTAGATGTGTCCAGGCCGGTTCAGCGTCGGCTGAACAAGATTGATGCATTTGCGAGATGGGTACGTTTGTCCGTATGTCCCTGTTGATTTAGACAAACTACAGTTTACTTGTACATTTTTAGCTACGTTGTTCCATTTCTTTACATACATTGAATATTTTACATGTAACTATTTACACAAACAAATAATCAATTTACGACTAGATTTATATCCGTTACTATATTTGGAACATTTAATGCAATTGAAAGTTTATCAAAAAGCTTTCAGATCTTAATAACCGGTCAAATATTTGTAAACGATATCAAGCGCATGATAGTCAAAGATCAGGATAAATTGTACAGTACTCAAACTTGAGGAATTGAAATTTGTTTGCTTAATTGTTTGCGTGAATATAGATAGATGACACTCCATGATTTTCAATATTTGTAGATAATAACAAATAGTATTACGATACAAGAGATTAACACTAGAAAGACAAAATATAGGTAGGTATAGTACATACCAGGGATGTTACGGAGCTTCGACTCCGACTCCGATAAGTCGGAACTTCCGATTGTTATTACACCTCCGGTTCCGACTTCGGTTCCGAAACTTTTTAATCGCAGGTATTCATCGGAGGTCACCACCACTGTTGTAGTCAATTCATTTGATTTCATTTTATATGTTGTTGAAACATAATATCAATTAATCAAACAATCAGTGCTACTTATGTCGTAGAAGACATTTTTAAAAATTTAGATTAAAAATTATGATTAAAATTATTATGTTTAAAACTAAATGTACATTTAAATTTATTACTAAAAGGTTTTTTTTATTTTACATTTGCATTAAATTAAGTAAAATACAAATTAACACAAAAACAATCCTGGAGCAAATTTGATTTAATTTGTTCACTGTTAATGGGAAAATGTTAATAAGAAACACAGCAATTTTTATTGTCTGTGTATTTGTAAATTTAACACTTTCTAATTAAAAATGTTCACTGAATAATGTTTTTATTTGTCCTTTAATAAAACTATTCTATTCTGCCGTTACTTGTGACTGACATTGCCTCCGACATCGATTCCGACTCCGATAAATCAAATTTAAAAACTCCAACTCCGACTTCGGTTCCGATAAAACTGCCTCCGTTACATCCCTAGTACATACGTATATAGAAAATAAAAAGAGGGGGGGGGGTAAGTACAACTATTAATAAATGCTATAAGATAATATATAAGAAGTCATAATATTTTAAAAAATTGGTTCGTTATAAATATATATATATACATATATATATTTTATATAACTAAACTTTAGAACAGTCAAAATGACTGCTCTGGGTAATCTAGTGTTAAAAACAGTAAGCTATTTTTAACACTGAGCTTAAGAGCTGGCTTCGAATATTTGCTGCATGATTCGTAATAGCAGGTGTGCCTTGCCAAGTAAAAAACACGGACTGACGTATACTTGTCTGAAGAATTAAATATGAATAAAATATAGCAAATGCAACAAAATGTTAAAATCTATGATTTTAATGTTTCAGGGGATATTGCACACATAGTTTAAATTTTTAACTTGTTCCTGACTTGATGATAGCGTAATTTTGCTTCCTCCACAAAATGTTGGCTGTTATGTAGTAATGTCGTTTTCCTGCATCGGCCGGAAGACTCGACGACCCGATGTCACGTCACTCCCTTTGTTTCCCGCCACTCTCGGATTATGCTAATGTTGTCTCAAAGACATTTGTCTCTGCGTAATACTCGTCGTCTTTCCTTGCTACCTTATTACTTTCCGATGTTGTTCACCAATGTGTTATATCGTTATTTACGATTATTTGTTTCGGCTCTGCCGGCGAGGAACTAACAATGTATTAGTTAAATCATTCACGCTCAATTCTCATTATTACCGAAGCTATCCCACAACTTTTATATTTTGCGAGAAAATCTTTTAGCATTCACAACAGATAGATACATTTATTACTAAGCTACTAACATAATTAAAATTAAATACATGTATTTATCGAAATTATTAATTAATTATAGATATTTTCGGAACGTTAGTTATAGACAAAAATATTTGCAATATAACTATTATAACGTGCATGTGGCGTTATCGAGAAACGAAAATAACAAAGCAAAGCATTAAAGCATTTAATATTTACATAATATACCCATTTTCCAAAATTAAACTGAGATAATACCGAACTTAGAATATACGGGAATAAGTTTCTTTACTGCCTATCGTACTCAATTAAGAAATCTGTGTAGTCTACTTCTTCGTTAAAATAAATAAAAATAAAAATGAAATAAACATTTATTTTTCGATCAACAAAACTCCTACTTCTTCGTTATTCTAAAACAATTGTAGAAGTATAAAGGTAGAAGAAGTATTTAAAACCACGACTACAATGGTATGTACGAGTTTATCTAAGTAAAAACATTAAAAGAAAATTACATAACTTTTTAACAATTTTCCACATCATGCAATTTCTACGAGGCTGTAAACAATTCATTTATTGTCGTTGTTACTGCGCATATATCCATTTATAAACTACAAGAAATAAATATTTTTACTGTGTTGAAAGGACTTTGTTGTGAGAGTACATTGCAGTACACTAGAAACGTGAAAAATCTTATTATTGTCCACATATTTTATATTAAAAATATACAACATAATGTTTTTATAATATTTTATAAATGTATTGTAATTGGTTGTAGTTGGTAGTGTAGTTGGTGTATTTTAGTTGGTATGACATGGTACCCACGAGTTTTAGGCTGGAAATATACCTAACGTGACGTTCGACACAATACGGCATACAGCGATATCATCTGCCGTAGCGGCACACCGCAATATTGTGCAGTGTTAATTTACACCGATTCTGACATACGACTTCAATTATCGCGCGGCATTTGGAGTCATATGTCAGAATTAGTCTTATATAAATAGTAATAATAATATTTACTAACAATTACACACATTGACCTAGTCCCAAATTAAGCTTATGCTTGTACTATGAGTACTAGACAAACATATACATACTTAAATACATATATATCATGACTCGTGACAAACTCATCTGCTCATCACAGAAAAGGTTTCCACTACCGGGACTCAAACCCAGGACTTTAGTGTCGTAAGTGGGGTCACTACAAGCTGCATAAATGAATAGTGCATAGTAGTGCAGTTTGCTATAATGACCAATGTCATCACCGCTGTTACCTGCCTCATTGTTCCGAATATCACCTTGAAAGTCTCCAACATAAATGTATTAGCCCCCAACTTTTTGTACAGATGTGTTTACAAACCGAAATTGTAGTATATCCTAATAAATTGTTTTATAATAATTTTATTTAAATGACAATAGTATCTTCAAAAATGTTACAAATACTCGATATCTTCGTATTATACTCGCTGTTTACAATACTGAACATACTCTTCATATAATAGACTAAAATTTATTTCGTATACGTGCGTCTATATTGTCACACGGAATTGGGAAAATCCAATTGTGTCAACACGGTTCGTATACGTATAAGTTTGCCGAATTGAATTGGTCCGCAGGTAAATGGTTATAGTAGGTAATAATAGTGCATGCTGAATTTGTCAATTGTAACAAGTAGTTGCAGTACAATTAGGCGCCATTAAGCTCGAATAGGCAGTGATACTACTAGCTTGAAAATAGATTGTCTACCAAATTTTTACAAGAATTTCAAATATGACTAAAATACGCGTATTATTCTTTAATTTCTAGTTTTTGACTGCTTTAACTGAATCAGTTAATTGCTAAAAAAAATGCAATAATAATAAAATCTGAGCTAATAAAATATTTCAGTATAATGTTGTACCTATATATAATCTTAAAGTATGTAACGGTAAGACGCCAACAAAATTCTAATCACGTTCCATTTACCTAATGATTAAATCGAACCTTGATATCTAAAAGCTTTTAAAATGTATCCAAGCTCTTTACTTTTTTGTAGCGGTCGAAATATAAGATTTTTATGATAAAAAGGCACACATTTTAGTTATATTTAATTTCATAGATTATATAAATATATTTGTTTAATTTTTTTATAGATAATTCAATATTAAATGCGTTAAAGAAATATTCCATTTCCCTTTTTCTATCTAAACGTTGTTATTTTCATTTTACATATCTAATTAACGCAGAAGTTTTCTGTAATATTCAAGTGACATACATTAAACACTTTTATTTCAATTTTATTTTGCACTAGTGTCCGTCCTTGACATCGCCAGCTTCGGTTATATAGAAATACCGGCGTTTAAGTCGAATTGGATTAATACATTTAGTAACGTAATTTTAATATTACGGAGTAAACCATTTTACTTTACCTCTCTGGATGCTTACTATGTAATGATCGAGTTGTATATCTGTTTCTATTCCAGCACTTTTAATAAAACTTATAATATGGTAGACATTATAAACACATCCTTCTTTTCACTAAACTTTGTCAGGAGAAATGGTTTATGATATTTTGTTTAAACTGTATCTACCTTTTTGTCCAATAAATCATAATTGAACTTATATCATTCTTTTAATAAACATATGAAAATTATGACATCATTAAGATTGGTTTAGTAGCTTCGGTGTGATATGCCAATAAACCATACGTAGGCAAAACGTAATCGGATTATTGAAAAACGATTACAATTACATATTGCAATTTTCATCATTAATATGATTTCATTTGTCCATGTATATTTTAAACACCAAGGAATCTTCAATTCTATAAAATTTATGACACCTTAATTTTTAGAATAGTTTTAATCATGCTTACAGAGTAACGAAATTAAAATTACAACTACATTGTGTAATCGTTAATCATTAATGTGATTACATTTTGCCCTTCTCTGTAATAAACTTATAGACCATATAAAAGAAAAATATTACATATACTCGTAGTATATGTAATATGAATAATATTAACAACAAGCGTAGCGTAAAAATCGTTTTTATTGATCTAGATAGAATTTATACGTGTTATTAAGCATATTCATAATGCAATGGCACTGTCAAATCATCCAATTTAAATAAATAATCAATCATTTTTAAGTTACAGTTAAACATTCACGGGCAATGTATTTGAAACGTACAAACTATTAAAACGTACCCATAGTACGTAGTGCATAGCACACGAATAAAACAACGCGACCATAAGCGTGCTATCGTAAAATTCACAGCACTCAAATTGCGACTATCGATAAATTTTATTTAAAAGCTTTGACAGAGCGCTTAAAATAAATAGTTATACTACGTGTAACTATCAATGTTTACTATAGTAAACACTATCTACTACCCCTCTCTAGATTATATTTCTTAACATCCCTTTTTAAAACGTTTATTCCTGGAGCGTTATTAGAATAGTTTAATTTTATGAAATTAATAAATAATAAACTGATGTTGAACTTACTTGACAAAAAAAAAATCCGCAATGTCGCAGCATAAATACATGTGATACTTTTTTTGTTCACTGGCTCAATAAAGTGATTACAGTACACCAGACAGTAAGCACAGTATAGTCCAAAAATAAAAGCGACTATCAAAGGACGAAATTCCATAGATATTCTCCGTCGTCATGTCGGCTCACATATACCACGACTGAAGGTCTCTAGATATATGGAATTACTGGATATACACTAGCTGATCCTGAAATACGACAGACCAAAGCCAGTCACTATTACGGTCTCTCCTTCTTGTCCTGAATTCATGATCCGGTCCGGGCAATCGCCCTACCACCACAAAAAAAACATTAATATATTAAAAAAAAATATCAAAAGTTTGCAAAAAAAAGTCAAAATTAAGTTTTTCACGTTTAAAAATATAATTTGTACGATAAATAATATAATGTCGTTAGAGCTATAAGATTCAATCTAGCACTCAACCAGTTAAGGAAATAAAAATATTTTATAGTCAAAATCAAACTGTATCATATATATATATATATATACAAAATAGATTCACTAATAAAAGTTTTCTCAATTAAAGTTTCATTATATGACATATGTGATACGTTGCAACATTGTAAGTAGTTGATGCAAGCTCTTTTAACACTTTCCCAAAAATCTATAAGACTATTTTTCATGGAAAACTTTGTATTAAATACATCACTTCAGTCAAGCGGAACCATCGTTTGTTATTCCAGTTTCCCTTTCGTGGGTAACCCATTCTACAGTAAGCCTTAGAATTTGTAATAAAACGGAAAATCCCACTTACTACAAGACTTACAAATTTTCCACAGTTTCGTCACAAGGACAATTTAAAGCCGAGTACCCTTGCTTAAGATGCATTGGCTCATTCCAAACACAGGATTTAAGGTTGGATCGAGAGGCCGACAGCATGAGTAAATGCGACAATTCGTAGGCAACTCGTCCCACAACAGGCATTAACACTAAATGACAACCACGAAAATCTCCACAAAACACTCAAATAAGGAATAGGAATATAAAAAAGATTTGTCCTATTTTCACACATATTTAAGTTCACATCTAAACGAAATTATTTCGTATAGCATTTACATAAACTAAATTCATAAATCATCTAAAGGAAAAATTTAAATAACTAATATTTGTGAACGTGTTATATCTGTTACAAAAAAAATGAAAGTTACTGAAATAATTAAAATTTGTTTTAATTATAAAAACAAGTATAATATTGAACTAAATTTTCGAATAATAGGAACTATGTATAGGTAAATCTAAAAATATAATCATCTATTTGTCTGAACGATTTAATTAACTAGTATAAGATATAAACGATATTAAACTTATCAACAAAGACAGGTACACTTTTGATGCCTAATAATGAATTGATATTTTTTTTAATAAATTACTTTATACGATTTAAAGCAAATTTTGTGCTTGTATGTAGTAAAAAAAAATTAATTAAATGAGAAAAAAATGAATAAAGAACAAAATTAAGTAAAATGTAAGCAAAAAATGTTCAGAAAAAAATTATAATAATTATTATCTCTACGGATTTCGCGAACAGAATGCACCTGAGTCTGCACGTTAATTCAGATTTCAACCGTTCCTTATGACCGATATCTGCAGAAAACACGTTCGCTAGATAATTGCTGCATACGCAATTAGGGTAACGCCATTAGTAAAATGGAATTCAGCTATTTATATTCGACCGGAATGAGATATTGCGCTAATGATTAACGCAACAAAAACTCAATAATGACAACGAAACGCGTGCTAGCGTCGATAGACGATTTATGCGTTTGACGTTTATAAGTTGAACTGATTTTTTTATTTTATGAAATGGAGTCAGTAACATAGCATCTGGTTTTGCACAAAGTAATTAAATTGTGTAGTGATGTTGATTTGATTTTGTATCATACAGTTTCCGGAGTTTACATAGGTACCTAGTTGTCTTGTATTAAACTAACTAACCTAGCAAATATATTGTCTTCTTGATGGAATGTGACAAGTATAAGAAGGAAAGATCTGTCTTTATAAATAGTTTAAACCTTAATTTATATAATGTAGGCATGTTTCACAGCATTCTAGCGGATCCAACCTCTGGTGCCGCTGGAATGTTGTGGAAAATGTATAAATAGTTTATAATTCTTTTTTTGTTAGTTTTAATATTTTTTTGTATTTTTAGGTTAAGGTATGATGGGGCTGACATGTTCAAAAGAACAAACGTCCCTTAAAAGAAAAAAAAATTTTTTACAAAAACATCATACGTAATATACGTAAATCTAGGATATCGAAGTGAATCCCAACGATGTAAAGGTCTGTGGCCCAATCTAAAACTTTTAATATTTTTATGTAATTTTTTTATCTAAAAAAAAGGGTAATAAACCTAAGTGTCTAGACAGAAATCTTATCAGTTAGTGTTCACAATCTCCAAAAGGGATAGACGTAAGCTTCCAAAATATCATGTTGGCACGTTATCATGTTACACGCGATATCATTACACGAATGTTTTCTTGTATACGAGAGAGAGACCTGACGTTAAGCGGCTAGTGCTACCTATGGAAAACAATAAATGTCTTCATTATATTGCCGATTGTAAAGAGTGTTTCCACTCATTTTAGAATAGTCCCATGTCAACATCCGTAGAAAATACCTACTGTATTCGGAAACCACAACTTTTAAAGTGTGCAATAAGAACTTTCTGCAGAATCATACTGTTTGCCTCCAAATTGATAATTCACTTTAAAAATCTTCATATTTATTGCAAAACAAAATATTTAAATATTATTTTTAACAAGTATATGTACTGAGGAAGTTTAAATGTTAAATGTGTTTCCGAGCGACTCTTGAGAAATTTTTTAACAGAGGATGTAACTCTGGGGAGTAGATTTTAGGGGGTCTACTGCCCGTATAAGAGGGAGGCGGCGCGCAGTTTCCAGCGCGCTGCCTGAGAGGGTTCCGGAGAGGTGGGTCCTTTACACTCACCCACTCCCAACGAGGAAGTCTTAACAAGGCTGTTCGCTCACCGGGCTTCTGGACTAATTCGGATTCCCAGGCCCTGGTAGAACGATTAGAAGGACAGCCCGGGGGTTTTTAGTCAGTAGGAGTCTGACACACCAGGATCGCTGCCCTCATAGCAGTCCTGTTGGTCCTATACAGGATTTTTCCCCCAAGGTACAAAAAAAGAAGATGTACCTGCTAATTGTTTCAATTCTTTCCCACGGAAAGTTTTGTCATATTATCTCTGTCTTAATCCGTGTAATATTAGTCAATGTTAAAACACCCGTGTTTTCATGTTTTCTGCTATCTCTATTTTTTTGTTGACTAGTTTGATATCCTCATGTACTGTCAGAGCCACCGTGAGAACGGCATCTCCGGTGTGCTGCCACCTAAAACTATCGAGGTAATCCTACAAATAGGGTGAGCAAGAGCATAACCACGACCGACGCACACGCAAAAATATGCAATGCTTTAAGATTTTGCTTATCATCCTTGCGCAGCGGCCATGCTATTCTTCTCTGTATCGTTCCAATATTAGTTATATGTACTACGAAAGCGATAACAAGATTTTAATTTATATAAGTACATTAACAATGGAGTGATTATCAGGAGAATCTAATCAAAGTAAATATTTTTTATTTTCCCTCACCGTATCAAGAAACTGTTAAAGAATTGATTGACCTTGGTAACAAGACTTCTACTAACATATAAATTCTGTCCGAACAGTTTTAGCAATCGATGGCCTGGTATTCGCAATATAAAATTTTATGACAAATGTTGCCTGTTCGTCACTATTTTGAATTTCGCGACTCGTTTTAGTTTCGTCCATGACCGGTAACAATTAGGAAAACCTCCGCCGGTGCAAGTCGCGCGGGTATAAAACTTTATGTACCCATATAAATTTGGATGTCGAGACATGTTTTATTGTACTGTCGTAAAATTTGGGGTCGGAAAAGACCGACATATTTAATAAATACGAACAAGGTCGTAAAATTGAATGCAAACCTCTTCGTGACATCTATGATATTATCGAGCTATTTCTGCCTTCGATCAATATCCAAATCAACACGTACTTATTACTCCGATACCAAATCTATGAGAACAAGTATTTTTTTATTTATTAATTTATCAAAAATTGATGATTTAAATATCTTCACGCTATATCTATTTCGGGGTGAGCAGAGATATTAGTAAAATAGAATTGAAGGCGTTTTCGACTAGTGACTGGACGATTTTGGTTTCCCAGGCCTGGGTGGAGTGATTACAGGGACATCCTGGGGTTTTAGTAAGTAGGAGTCTATCACACTGGGATCACTGCCCTCACACCCTGATGGTCCTATGTAGAATTTTCCCTCAGGTTATAAAAAAAGTTATCGATTAGTAGTATGGAAAATGAAAGGACAACAAACGGAATTTAAAGATGTATCCAAAAGTTCAATTACTAATCTCACACAATGATGTTTTTTAAAGTTTTAATGTGTATTTACCTCGTTTTTTATGATTTAAATGCAAAAATATATTTTATTAAAGATATAGATACCTAGTCAGAGACTTTATATTTTTTGTAATTAAATACAGAATATAATTAAGAGGAATGGATTTTTCTTCTTGTAGTGAAAATAAAATTGCCAAACTACATACTCGTTTATAGGTTAACATAAATATTGTCAGTAGATATTTGTTTCGAATTTATCTTGAAAACATTTATCCATATGAATACACAAAATAGCTTAAAATATAATGCAGATCCGCTCAGCACTTCGCCCAACAACGACAGGGCGGGCAAGTGCGGGAAAACCGGTGACGAGTCGGCAGGATCGTGGGAATACATCGATCGACTTACGTACGCTTTCTACTTACTGAATACAAATCTAATAAATTTAATAAAGGGGAAACGTGCAACAAAAGATGCGAGAGCAATAGGAAAAACTTTTTGACTGATACGTCGAACAAATTTTCCTTGTATCGTTTTTATTGCTTTCAATAACACATAAAAGACAATAAAAATTTGTCACCTTCGCAGTATTAAATTTTCAAAAGCAACTTCTACAGGTAGTTGGCACTTTTCCAGATTCGTCCTGAAAAAGCAAATATGAGCTCACACTATATATGAAACATATCTAGTAAAAACTCAATGTTTTTTACACTTTTAAGATTACGTCTATCTTTTATTAAAAATATGTGTTAACAGACTTGATATGAATTTTCATTTTATGTATTCTATAAAAACTGTGTAGATTTTTCTTAGATAGACACGACACTTATAATGCACTCAAACCAACACAAAATACCATACTCAAGTAACTAGTTTGTATTAAGACAATAAATGTATCTGAATCACTGCATACGGGCATAAGTTACTCAAATGAAATAGATTATTTTTAATAATTGGAATAATTTGTACATTGGAAGTTGCTTTGTATATTTTATAGGCCATTAAACTTCATGATCAAGTCTTACTTGAACATAAAGCTACTTATATTTTTAATTACCAAGTTAACAACTATCAAAATATTTATCCAAACATTATATTTAGATAGATTTACAAATGCTTTAATATTATATTGAATGTCACTTTTACATTCTTGATTATCCTAAAAAGGCTTTTTACTTGGATAGCTTTTAATAAGTATACCGAAATAAATACAGAACACGCAAATATCGAATATTTATAAAAACATATCTCGAGTTGGTCAAGAGTGATGCCGGCTGTAATCCTGCTGTCGCCGTCAGGTGTCGATGAACGGATTAAAACTCCATTTTTATAAACGAATAAACCCCACCTGAGTATCATTTCCACGTTTTTAATCATACAATCCAAGCTGACTTTTTTATCGCACACTTTAAAAATGTACTTTAAAGTAACCTATATAAAAATTACGTATACATAACTTACATATAACAAACATATAGTATATACATTATATATTTTGGGTTGAACTGTGATACATTGTATCCAGAGATGGTCAAAATGTAATCTGATTAATGATTAACGATTACAAAATGTATTTTTAACAAACAAAATAATTTTAATTTTCTTGCTCTGTAATCGGGATTAAATCTGTTTAAAACATTAAGGGCGGCTTGCACTAGCAAATTAAGTCTAGTTTAGACTTACATAAAATGCTATTTAGCGCTGAACTGTACTTATAGTCTTGCACTGAATAAAAACCCAGTTGTAACAACTCTTAAACTCAAATCATCATTAAGATGGAATTAATGTACTTCGATTAATTAGCGTCTATAAAAGCTTAAACTAGACTTAATTTGTTAGTGCAAGCCGCCCTAAGAAATCATAAATGCTTATATGTGATATAAATGTCCAGGACACCACAGTATTTTCGGAACACAATGAAACTCGACCGTACTTGAAAGCATGTATTGACAAAGAGAATACAAACAACGTTGACACAATAACTTATGACTACCCTACATACATACATATATTACACCCTCATCCTTATTTTACATTAATAGTAACTTATTTCTACACAATATATATGCCATTAAAAACCAAAGCGCTCCACTGGCTTCCTATTCCGCTTGGGTCTTTCCACCGGGGGCTCGACTTGCGTAGGTGGTGTCACCATACTCGTTTGCTCAGATGGAGCAGGAGTCTGACAAGCATCACCACTCGACTCGGCTATATCCGGTCCCTTATCCATATCCGGATTTTCGTCTCTATTAACCATATCTTTTCGAATTTGATCAATGTGTCTAGTTACAGGTTGATCGTCTTCCTGACTGACTAAATAATGTCTAGAACCTAATCTTTCCTCTATTGTTCCTGGTGACCACTTTTCTCCTCTCCCATATTTTCGCACTACTACCTTTTCACCTACACCGATTTCTCTTTTCTTACCGCCTGCGTATTGAATCTGTTTTCCTTGTTTATCATGTACTCTATTTTCTAACGTTCTATCCCTATGCAACAGATCTAAGCGGGACCGTAAGGGTCTACGCTGCAATAGCATTGCCGGTGATATTCCCGTTGTGCTGTGCTCCACATTTCGATATGCCATTAGGTATGCTTGTAGAGCAGCATCTAGATCGCGGCCCTCTCTTATTGATTTTGCTATGGCTCGCTTGCATAGTTTGACTGCCCCTTCTGCTGCACCATTTGAGGACGGGTGGTATGCCGAACTAAAAGTTAAACGGATTCCATTGCTTTGCATAAAATCTGCGTATTCTCTGCTAGAGAAAGGTGGCCCATTATCTGATACTATTTCCTTTGGTAGACCGAAACGTGCGAATGTTTCTCGTAATATTTTGATGACGCTGCCGGCCGTCGTTCGCGACATCTGGAATAGCTCTATCCACTTCGTCGTAGAATCAATAATAACAAGAAACGTTTTGCCGTGGAATGGTCCAAGAAAGTCTACGTGAAGCCGTGACCATGGCTGCGTCAAATAAGGCCAGGGCTGTGGCATTGCGCGAGGTGGTGCTGGACTCTCAGCCACGCAAGTCGCGCATTCTCGACACGTACGTTCTATGTCCGCGTCGATACCCGGCCACCAAACTATACTGCGAGCTAAACTTTTCATTTTAACAATACCTAGATGCCCTATGTGAAACTCTTTCAATAAATACTTTCTCAAAGGTTCTGGTATAACTAGCCTATAGCCCCAAACAACACAGCCGCCGTCAGTGTACAGCTCGTTTCGACGATCAAAATACGGCTTTATTTTGTCATCTTTGCAGTGCCCAGGCCATCCAGTTTGTATATTAATAAAGACTTCATTAAGAATTTTATCTTCCTTAACAGCTTTTTTTACCATTTCTCGTGAAATCGGTAGAAAATCTTGCACAAATTGCACGTAAGTCATCTCGTTCTTACCACTTTTATAATTTTCTAACGGCATCCGTGACAGAGCGTCAGCTGCATTCTTTTCGCTGCGCACATACTCTATTCTATAATCGTAGCCTGCCAATATGACAGCCCAGCGCTGCATCCTACTTGCTGCCATCACGGGAATTCCAACTTTATCTCCAAATATTGTTACTAAAGGTTTATGATCAGTTCTTAAAGTAAAACTACGCCCATATAAAAATTGGTGAAATTTCCTAACACCATAGATTATTGCCAATGCTTCTCTCTCAATCTGCGAATAGGCTTTCTCAGCTGTGTTCAGTGTGCGCGAGGCGTACGCGATAGGCCGCTCTCCCTGCTCCGTGAGGTGAGAAATAACAGCGCCCACGCCGACGCTGCTCGCGTCCGTGGTCAAAACGAGAGGTAACTCGCTCGAGTAATGAGCCAGTACCTCGCTAGAAATTAAAAGTTGTTTTATTTTATTAAACGCTCTACTATGGCTGTTAGTCCACTCATACTTATTTTCTTTCCTTAATAAACTATATAGTGGTTCCATAATAGTGCTCATATTACGCACGAATTTACCGTAGTACATGACCATTCCGATAAATGATTTCAATTCGGATATATTTTTAGGCTCTGATACCTCTTTAATAGCTTTAATTTTGTCTGGGGATGTATGTACTCCGTCTTTACTGATAACAAAGCCTAAATAAGTAACCGAGTCTGCAAAGAATACGCATTTCTCTTTTTTTATTTTTAACCCGTAGTTTCTTAATCTATTAAAGACGTTATGCAAAGTCTTAATGTGTGAATCTTCATCTACGCCTGTTATGATTAAATCATCTAGGAAAACCCCCACTCTCGGCATATCCGCAAATAATTGCTCTAATTTTCTTTGGAAAATACCTGGACTCGATGCTAAACCATATATTAGTCTATTATACATATATAGCCCCTTGTGTGTATTTATAACTGTAAATTTTTTTGATTCGTCTAATTCAAATTGTGCGTAGGCTTGTGATAAATCTAGCTTTGTAAACTTTTGGCCCCCGTGCAACTTAGTCAATAAATCCTCCACCCTCGGTAAGGGAAAACGATCAACCTCTAGACATTTGTTTAAAGTGAGTTTAAAATCACCACATACTCGTATGGTGCCGTCTTTCTTCATTACCGGGACAATCGGAGTAGCCCAGTCGGACGTGGTGACAGGTGTAATGACTCCGTCGCGCGTCAGCTGTTCGAGCGCGCGCTCCACCGGCTCGCGCAGCGCGTACGCCAGCGGGCGCGCGCGCAGGAACACAGGCCGCGCACCTTCGCGGAGCGTGAACCCGACCGTGCCACCGGTGTAACGACCCAAGCCCTCAGAGAACACCTCACTGTATCTGGAACTGAAATCGGCTAAGTTGAAATACCTATCTTTTCCACTTTGATTATAATTACAGTACATGTTATATAAATTTATATTTAATTCTTGTAACCACTGTCGGCCTAGTAAGTTTGTTTTCCCCTGCTTGACAACATACAGGTCTAATTTTTTGCTTATATTCTTATAAGATACTAATGGCTTAATTTTACCTACTGGTTTTATCATTTCCCCAGTATAATACCGTAACACTAAATTAGTATTTTCAAGATTACAATTAATAACGTACATACGTAATATAAAAAATATTACATTGATGGATGTAGCATATATTTACCGGGATACAAATGTAATTCCCAACTAGAATATTCGAGTCTGTTAAACTATAAATAATAAATATTCGCTGTAATAAAATTTTATGTTCAGAAGGGCTGTGGAGCGGTGGCTTCATGATGTATATCAATTGAGTCCAAGCATGATGCGGGTGACAATCGGCGTGGAAACATAAATAGTGGAAAGCGTTGAATTACAAAACATTATATTAGGTATACGTATATATTATTAAAATCAAACTCTAAAAAAAGTGTAATTTTATTCCCATTTTCGCCATGTTTTATATATTCTTTTGTTTCTGTGTGTTGTTTGTGCTGCTGCAAATTTCTGGTTTTTTGATGGCTTGTGGCGAAATAAATACATTTTCATTCATAAATACGAGTATTGAGTGAGTAAAAAAGAAATAGTTTTTAGTAGAAAAGCGCGTGTAAGTATTTATTTATTTATTTTAATACTAACTTCACAGCTCATTTAAAAGTCAATTATATACAAAATAGAAAACAAAATAAAAAACTACAGTGCCAGTAACGAAGTATGCTGCATATTAAATTTTGTTACTATGTTGTGGGTCGCTCTCAGTACACGAGTAGACGAGTGAGTGTGTGTGAGTGTATATGTTTGTGTGCGTACAGTTGTGTGCATGTGTGCATTTATTTCAGTGTTGCATAAGATTCATCTGACTGCAGTATGTGTAAGTATGTGAATTTAAAATCTGAAAAGCAACAGATATTTATAATTATGCAAAATACTAGTAGACAGAGATGGGCAAAATGAAATCAGATTAATTGTAATTAGACTAGTTATTGGGATTACAAAAAGTAGTCGTAATTTTAATTTTGTTACTGTGTTCATGATAAGAACCCTCATAAACATTAAGAAGACATAAATTGATATGCAACTGAGGATTCGATAGTGTTTGAAACATAGATGGGTAATCTGTTATCATATTAATGATGCAAAATGTAATCGTAATCACTTTTCAATAATCTGATTACATTTTGCTCATCTATGCTAGTACTATAGATAATTATAATTCGACTTGTGACAATGATTTTACAGCTTTTGAAAGATATTTAAACTACGTTGTTTTTGAACAACTGTTATGATTATATTATCTTCCTTTTTACATATTTAAGACAGAATAAATAAACAATAATGTATCATTACGCTATTATCCCTTTCGGAGTGAATACATTAGAAGGTGAAACAATGACTGAAATATCAATAATAAGAATTAATAAGTATGTATGATTTTAAAATTAATCGCTTTAATAATTAACTACGAAACGTTCCTTTTGTTGATCTAAAAGAATCTTAGAAAGATGTTTTAGAATTACGATTAGAAAAATTAAGCGAATCTGACTTTGATGAAAAGAATGATCTGCCTATTATGATATACCAAATGAGAACGTGTCGTGCCCTTGTACATTGACATTTAGTGCTGCCAGAACGATGGTTTACGATCAACGTGCGTCCCACGGGGCGGCGTGCGCCTTCCCTTCCCAACTAACGACCTCTCGCAAGATTGAAATGAAAAAATAAAGACGGACTGTAACTCCGGACTATTTGTGTATGTAATTTTTAAAAATAATGCTTATTAAAATATTCACATTAGTATTTGAAATGTGTTAGTGATTTATATTATACAATTAGTAAAAACCTATTTAGACTTATAGGATTTTAAGGTATGATGTAAATTTAGGCATAACTAAATAGTATCTTGGCACAGTGTCGGCTTATTATGGATAATAAATATTCGGTTTCGGGTAAAAATCTAGTTTTGATCTGACAGCAATTAAATATATTTATTTATAATATTTTTTTTTTTTTTATTACGTACAGGCTTGTGCTTGACCTCAATCTCACCTGCTGGAAAGTGATGATGAGGCCGACGATGGAGCGCGCTCACCCAGCAAATACCGATTCACTCGACGTTTGAAGATTCCCATGTCATAAGACGCCGGAAACACTGACGCAGGAAGCGAGTTCCACTCCTTCGCGGTACGCAGCAAAAAGGAGGAGGCAAATCGCTTAGTGCGAGCAGCAGGAATGTCAACCACAAAAGGGTGCAAACCAGCACGGCGTCTCGTCAATTTATGGTAGAAGGGGGAGGGTGGAACTAAATCATACAACTCAGCCGCACACTCTCCAGAGTATAGTCTATAGAAAACCGAAAGGCAAGCCACTTTACGCCGGTGTTCCAAACTGAGTAGTTTACGCGACGTAAGAGCCTCATCGGCAATGAGTCGCCGAGCTCGGCGATCAATTGAGTCCAAAGCAGCCAGATGGTGTTTGGCGGAACCATCCCAAAGGTGGCAGCAATACTCCACACACGACCGAACTTGCGCCTGATACAGGTTAAGAAGTTGGGTCGGCGTAAAATGCCGCCTAACCTTGAAAAGAACCCCCAGTTTCCGAGCAGCTGTTTTAGCCTTAGCTTCAATCGAACGCCCAAAGTTAAGGTCCGCAGTTAGCTCCATGCCTAGAAGCTCGAGGCTATCAGCCAATGGTACGCTAACACCCTGGAAAGTAGGAGCCAAGACGAAAGGGCTCCGTTTGGCGGAGAAGAGACAGGCCTGCGTCTTCAGCGCGTTAAACCTGACCAGGTTCGCATCACCCCAATCGGATACGAAATTCAAGGCCGTATCAACACGCCGAACCATCGCCTCCCTCTCCTTGCAGATTTCGATTGAAGCAGCCTGAGGCCTGGACAAGTATCTATCAACAACAGTGCTATCATCTGCGTACCCAATGATACCGGGTTTTAGCAGATCGTTGATGTGAAGCAAGAATAATGTTGCTGATAGTACTGACCCCTGAGGAACACCGGCATTAATTGCCATGAGATCAGATGAGCAGCCATCAACCACTACCCGAATAGACCGTTCACTCAGGAAGTCTGTTATCCAGGACAGGAGTTCATTATGAATTCCATAGGATCGGAGCTTACATAAAAGGCCTGCATGCCAGACCCTGCCAATGCTAATTATTGTAAAGATATATTTTACGCTGAATTCCTTCGGAACTTTAGGTGTCCCACGGGAACTTTCCAACTTACGGAATAAAAATATCCCATTATGTTAATCTTGGACCAGGAGCACCTTTGTGAATAAAGGTCCAACATATCTACGCACTTTAATGAGGGTTCCTCAAACAGATTTCAGGACAGAGTAACAAAAAATGAATAATTATTCTGTTATACCTCAGGTAAACTCTGGTAAGAATTCTTAACGGCTTTAAAATAATTCGTATACATATTAATAGTTAAAAGATATATTTGCTAATATTATGTAACATTACAAAAACATTAACGTGTAACATAGATTGAGATTTTTGTATCGATAAATAATAAAATTAAATGAATTCTAGCAAATTATTGAGGTCAATCTTGACAAATTAAAAAAAAAAAAATTGCTATCTCAGTGTTATTTTTGACAAAAATACGAAATATTGATGCAAATATCCATGTAAATTCCTTACAAATACTTACAAAATGTAAATACTCACAAAATTTATAAAACTTAGTTTTTTTTTTGAGTGACCGTATTCTGTGACCGGGAAAAGCCTTCACAACTAAACCGGCCTTGGTGGACGAACGCAAATGGCGCTCAGCCAGCGAATTTTATGAGTTGGGCGGCTACGCAAGGGCACCCCTGTGGGTACAGACCTCGACTTGGGCGGCCGATCAGTTAAAAACGAACCTAACGGTGATCTGCCAGCGTTTTGGAAGCAACTACCTTGAGAAAAAACGCCGTAAGAAACTCAAGGCTGCGTCGGAGTGGACACTTAGCCTTAACCATGATCAGTTTGAGGCTCTATACCACTATGTATTATGCGACAATTTTATGTGTATTTAAGAATAATATCCTGAGATTAATTATCGAGCTATTTCTACATTGTTACCACCTACAGCGAGTGATTTTGCTTTGGGATATTACTCTACAGTACCTACTCTTACCTAAAAGCTACTTTATGCGAATATGAATATTCAGAAAAGGTTTATTTTTGCTTGAGAAGAATACATGTAGGTGAATCTCGTTCATACTAAACTTCATAGTACGAGATTTGCATCATAAATTCGAGGTAAGTAATGAATGTACGTAGAGTTCTTACAAACAAATAATATTTGTTACTTTTGTACTAAAATAATTTATTATCATAATCATAACTATGTGGTTATTTTAAAAATATATTATTTTAGAAATATGTTAGTATACATTCAGCGATTATGTTATGTTAAAATGTAAAAGTTTTGTTAAATAGTTTAAATAAAGAGGTAATAGTAATAACTATATTTATTTTTACGAACAAAAAATCAAATGTTATCATCTTATTTATTTGGTAATTTTCAATAAAAAATGAAGCTGTCACGCTAGAGTCTAGACCAAAACTTCAATATAATTAGTGTGTATGTATATGTTTAGTATAGTAGTTGCGACAAAACTGTGGGCTTTAAAAATAGATTTAAATTAATAATAGAAATTATTTGGAAGCATCCAATGTGTTTCTAGTAAATTGCATAATACTTTGAAATGTATTTGTTCTCTGAATACAAAAATATTTGCAGTCTCTTTTAAACAAACCAGTAAAGTATGGGTAGCAGAAATATCTATAAACATATAAATACAAACATATAAATGGGTGGGCGATTACACCGCGGAGCGACACAGCGGCGCCTCGCTTAAAACTCTGGCTAATTAAATGAATGAAAACGAAACTCGAATGTTTTCATTCCATTTACAGTTTCTATGTTCCCCGTCCGCGCTGCCTCGCCGGCGGACCGGAGGACGGTCATATGCAAAGTGTATTATGTTATTTCAAAATAACTTGCACCGGCACACTCATATTTGTTTGAAAGGAAAAACAATTTTACTGAATGAGCGCAGTTTTTTGATTAAATTTGTATAGTTTGTAGCGGAATAGATGATTTTTCTTTAACCAATGATATCCACATAGCTATTCGTATTGACGAGCTGAATTGGCTAGGACAACATACGCTAAAGGACCAATAATGACCAGGACAGGCTCACCTGTCTCATTCAAAGAACTCATTCTGGAATGGAGAGCGCTAAACGGTAACGTAGCTTGGGATGCCGTCATTAAGATGGCCGGTAATAACTGGATGAGGAGAGTCAAAGAAGACCGGGCTCAAACTTATCTATATCCAGAAGTGGACTAATTTAGGCGGATGGTGATGATGATTTTTGTTCATTTATAAGTGAATTTTGTATGAAAATCTATAATAGAATATAAGAATTAAATAAACATTTTGTAACAATTATATTAATAATAAATTAATTGCTTCTCTTTGCAGAGATACCATCCAGAGAGCAGAGTTCGAAAAGTCATTTGTGCGATTATCTGTCTCGCGGAGCACATCACGGCGGCCGTTGTATGTAAATTGAATTAATGACGCTGCACTTGAAGCCCCTTTACTTTATAAATCGCTGTGGGAGCGATGTGTCATAATAAAGGAAGGCTTTATTTTTTACTGTTACTCTCAATTATATGCGTTTTTTATAGGTCCGTGGAAATTGAACAGTTGCATCAATCTATTTAAATAGCTTTTTGCTACTAATAGACATGTATCATTAATTAGAGAATGTTTTTATTGTTTCGTTTTAACGTGACAAACAAATTAAAAGAAAAATAATTAGAAAAAAACAGAAAACAGTACATTACAGTCAGCTGACACCCAAACTAGTATTCTCTTTTTTTACATTGACACGGCACAGTGATCAGACAATATCTGATGGAAAGCATGGTGGAGTCCAAAAGCGACAACGACCACCAACAGCAAAAAAAATCATCGATAGCCGCATCGATCATGCCGGCCTGCGCAAATATCTCTTCACGCTTCGCATAAAAAACCCAATATTATAGGACGATCAGAAACACGCTCGCCCGAAGACCATTCCACAGCCCGACAACCAGCCAAAAGTAAGAGTTAGAGAACTTCTTAGGCCGAGCCGGGATGTGAGTTCCTGATAAGCTGTGACTCCGTAGACCAGCGCGCGTGGTTCTGCTATGGAATAATTATCTGTCTGTATCTTGGGTGTAAGAGTTATTCATATCACAACAATATGCTACGTGCAGTTTATATCTGCTGCTTGGCTCCAATCTTAACTTTTAATTAATATTTATACAGGGTGAACGGTAATGCGATACATTCCTTGATAGACGTTGTAGTATAGCTTATTTGGAGTCATTTAAGTCATATGACACCATGTCCGAAACTTGTTAATTTCTGAGATATTCAAGATTTAAGTATTTTTTTTAAAAACTCCAGTTTTTATGTTAATATGTTCCCTTATAGTGACGAATACAAAATAATGTTATTGTTTATGCTGTATTCGTATAGCTAAATAATAATAATCTCATTTTAAATTAAAATTTGTAAGAAGGAATCTTCATTACTTAAGTAAAAGCTAAAAAACCAAGTATCATTTTGCAAAAAAAAATTGTTTTAGGTAAATAAACGAAGAATTTCCAAGAAAATGTGTATGGAATGTTTTGTACAAATTACATAATTTTGTTCCTTGATTCATTGGCTATTCAAAAAGGTACAGGTGTCAATAAAAACTACATACTTATTGTTTTATTTGAATTTTAAATATCTAGTAGATACTTTAATAAAAAAATGAATAAATAAAAAGACACACAAACAACT
Organism: Automeris io; assembly: GCA_036320925.1. NCBI lineage: Eukaryota > Metazoa > Arthropoda > Insecta > Lepidoptera > Saturniidae > Automeris > Automeris io. The sequence goes on from JAUDJH010000002.1 coordinate 10,482,904, forward strand.
AGTATTTTTGGGCCCTAATAAATGAAAAACTTAGTATTTTAATAATACATTTATTGGCTAATTATCTGGGTACATTATTTCAAGTCCTGCTCAAAATGTGAGCCCCGTCTTCTATTACAAGCTCGAAGTCTGTTTCTCATTTCTGTTTTTGTGACTCTTGTTGTCAAACTTTGCCGGATATTTTGAGCTGCCCTCTGAATGCGCTCACGAAGCTCTTGCTCGTTGTATACGGGGGTTACATACAAGAGATCCTTCATGTGACCCCATAAATAAAAATCTATCTATAAGGAAGTCGATAAAAAAGAAATGATTCCTATTACAATACACAATATGTTGAAACACTTCGAGAAAGGGTACAACAGTGCACGGAAAAGTCGGCGAAATTTTGCTATAATTTAAAATTAAACAAATGAAAAAATAATATTATATGGCTAATGTGTATCTTTTATAAATATTTTCATTGAAGAAAATCCCCAAAACTCGATCAAACCTTTACCTTCTGACATTCATTTTCAATTGCCACATATCTAATAAAAGTTAATACGTTGTAACGAGAAAAACGAACAAGACGATCTGAAGAGCCGGGGCTCTATTATCCCTTTTATTACTGCCTGTGTAAGATATGGTCAGCGGAGTGTTCGGCCTCGAGGGAAGGGGCGTCACTAAATTTCTCCACTTTACGTACAGAGGTGGCTATTAAGATTATGAAATTATGAAGTTAGGCCACTTTCCGAGATTTGCTTGCTTCGGTTACAGTCAAGTCGACCGATTTAATAGTTGCCACGTTTGACCTAAATGTACCCACTAAATTTCATGAATAAGTAGACAGTACTATTTAGTTCAAACTTTGATTCAAATTTATTTATATAACAAAAACATCTACAATAACAAAAAAAAAAAATAATAATATTAGTTTATTAGTGTCAAACGAATATCATAACTTGTTATGTAAATAGTATCTATTCAATTCCTTTTCTAAGATTTCAATCTTTTTTGTTGTAAATTTTTCGCCTTTTTCCATTAGAATATGACAACTTAGATGTTAATTAAATAATCAATATATTAGGTCCTTACATATGAAATTGGCGTTTTTCGTACTGGCCACTTTAATCACAAATTTCTCCTCTTTGGTAAGGAATTCCAAATTCAAATTTGTACAGCTATAGACTCATGTATTTGTGCTTCGATGATCGTCATTCATTTGTTTTTTTCTTCTGTTTTTTTCTGTTTGCGTCACTCATTTTACAAAATGGAAAACTTAAAATATCGCATTATTTACGAGTACGAGTTCCGCCGTGGCACTAGTGCTGCGGAAACAACTCGAAGGGTGAATGATGTGTATAGCGGTCGTGTTGCAAAAGAAAACACAGTTCGTTTTTGGTTCCAACGTTTTCGTTCTGGAAATTTCGACCTGCAGAACAAGCCCCGTGGACGGCCTGAGACTCAAGTTGATAATGAAGATTTGAAGGCTATTGTGAAAGCGGATCCATCGCAAACCACGTCCGAGTTAGCTGCAGGCTGCGATGTTAGTGATAAAACTGTTTTAATTCATTTGAAGCAAATTGGGAAGATTAAAAAGCTTGAAAGGTGGGTACCTCACGAATTGACTAAAGCAAACCGGCAAACGCGCGTCGACTGCTGCGTTACATTACTAAACCGGCACAATAATGAAGGTATTTTAAACCGAATCATTACCTGTGATGAAAAATGGGTTCTTTACGATAATCGGAAGCGCTCAGCGTAATGGTTGGATCCTGGCCAGCCAGCCAAATCCTGCCCCAAGCGAAAATTAACCCCAAAAAAGTTACTTGTAAGCGTTTGGTGGACTAGTGCCGGTATTGTTCATTACAGTTTTCTCAAATCTGGCCAGACTATTACGGCTGATGTCTATTGTCAGCAATTGCAAACCATGATGGAAAAGCTAGCGGCTAAACAACCTAGGCTGGTCAATCGCTCCACGCCACTGCTGCTTCACGACAACGCTAGACTACACACTGCGCAACAGACGGCTACTAAATTAGAAGAGCTTCAATTGGAAAGTCTAAGACATCCTCCGTACTCCCCGGACCTTGCTCCAACAGATTACCATTTTTTTCGAAATTTGGATAACTTCTTGCAAGGGAAAAAATTCAACTCCGATGGGGCAGTCCAAATCGCCTTCAAAGATTTTATTGATTCCCGACCGACTGGTTTTTTTAGTAAAGGGATCAATGAACTACCTATGAGATGGCAAAAGTGCATAGAAAATAATGCTTTGATTAATTAAATATATTATATTAAAAAATATTCGACTTTTTGTTCCTCCCATACAAAACGCCAATTTCATATGTAAGGACCTAATACTTGACTCGCTTGACTTACAATCTTTGGCATCAGATGTTCAGAGTGCTCAGTCAATGAACCCTGCCATAAAGGAATGTACGCATGTGGCTAAAACGGTTTAATGACGCCCAAACAGTTATAAATATAGTACTTATAAGTATTTTTATACACTTATGACTACCTTTTTCTAAACAATTATAAATAACCTCCATAAGATAATCAAAATGTTTATTACTCGTATAAGCAGTAATTCCAGCCTTCAATATAAGCTTTTTTTTTTTTTTTATACCGACTCGACATAGTGACTGCACCATACCTGATGATAAGCATGGTACAGTCCAAAAAACGCCAACGACTATCGAAATGTAACAAAAAACCCATCGGTAGTCGCAGCGATCATGCCAGCCTGCACAAATATCTCTTCACGCTACGTTTAAAAGATCCCATATCATAGGATGGAGGGAACACGCTCGCCGGAAGACCATTCCACAGCCTAACGACACGGCAAAAGAAGGAGTTAGAGAACTTTTTTGTCCTGGCCGGGATGTGAGATACCGTATAGCTGTGACAACGCAAACCCGCGCGCGTGGTTCTATTCAGGAAGGGAGAGGGTGGAACAAGGTTAAACAACTCCTCAGAACACTCGCCATGATACAGACGGTAGAAAACGCTCAGTGAGGCCACATCTCTGCGCAACTGAAGCGGTGAAGCTATCTTAAACTCATTTTTGCCTACATAAGAACGCATGTATGCATATGTATACGTTCACATACAGTTAAATTTCAAATTACGATTAAGAATTAGACTTATTTTAGTGACAAAAGGCTCAGTAAATCAGTATTAACAAATTCAAGAAAACTAAAAGTACGATCACACGATGTTATCTATCGATGAAACATTTGTAAACTAATCAGTTTCCAATGAAATTGTAATTATTACGTCCGTTAATATTCGTTGTTATATAATTAATTATAATTATTTATTATACAACGAAATTGTATCAAACCCAAAAAAGAAAAGTTTTAGTGAACAAAGCACGTAGAGCTATAAAATGGTTGTGCTAAGTAGGTAAAAGAATTTGCCTTTTAGATTGAACCGTCCAGAAAAAGTCATCTTAATACAAATTCTAATTTGATTCTTTTTACATACAGCTTTTGTAGTATTCATTTGATCATGAAGTTCAAATTATACAACAAGCAAACTTATTTTATCTATACCATTCACTCTAATATAAAGAAGGAAAGTTAGCAATGCTAAAACAACGCTATTTATACTGCTCTCGTCCTTAAGCGACGGTAACAACTTACCATCAGCTAGGATGTCAGTTTATTTGCCACTAAAGGCTTAATAAATCATTAGATTTGTTTGTAAAATCTGAATTTACTGAAATTACTTCAATTTCTAAATTTTTAATTTTAAGCTGCATTATTAGGAAATAATAGGCATAGCATGTAGACGTAACCCGATACGCAGTTGTCGCCCTAAGGGTCGTTAGGGTGTTACGAGACGTGCGGGGTAAGAGGATGCGCGCGCGCACGGGACGCTTGGAAGTCAGTCGACTACCGAGACCCAAGGCGGGAGTACGCGCGTGTACGTCGCAGTTTGGTGTGTCTTAAAGTGCAAATAAACTGTAAAACGCCAAATTCGTGTCTTCCTAAAACCACGACCACCGGTCATAGGCAACAATTTATTTTAGTAAAAATAAGTGTTTAGTCTGATATATTGATATTTGTATAGCAAGTAAGAACACGTTAACAAAGTCAAAGGCAAGATCATATTTACAAGTATAAGATTTATCATTAAGTAAAATAAAATTTGACTTTTTAATAGCTTAATTGAAATAACCGAGCACACAGAATTTCAATTGAGAAAGGATAAATAAAACAGATTTCTCGTAGTGGAACGTAGGCCACAACTAATTCTGTCAGGGTCCATCGCAAATTGTAATTTTCAGTTACGCTTAACAGCAATTTATTTCATGATAAAAATCTTTTTAGTTCTTGCAGAAAGGAATCTCTTGGAATCGAACATTCTCGGGTTGATTACTAAGCGCCCAAGAGGCCAGATTTCATGAAGCAATTGCCATTCACGCGTAGACGAAAGTGATCGCTGGGGTGATATTATTTAAATGTAATCTTTTTTCGATACTTCCAACAATATATTATCTAGCAGATTCCCTAATTTAAAACCTTGTTTACACTAAGACTAGGATAAAAGTATCATTATTTGAAGTATCTATGAAATTAACGTTTAAAACAAAACAGTGAAATCCATTTCAAATATTCATAACCTTTATTTTTGCTTTAATAAGCGATTAATAAGTTAATGCGTTGATAAAAAGGTGTTATTGATAATAAAGCAACTGCAAAAATTGCCTTACCCATCATGAGTTTAAATTTCTTTTTCAAAAATTTGAACGGGCTAATTATTTAACAAAAATATTATTTTTCTGTTCTGTCATGACTTGATAACATCACACCTGTAGAAATTACATTGTAGTTCAAAAACCAATTATGAACATCAAGAGCGAAATATACCAATTTAACGTTTCGTAAGAATTACTGAGTTTAATCATTTTTAAAATTTCATTAGAGCCTAATGTAGAAGATTTATAGCTTATTAATTTATTAAAACCGTATTATTATTACAAAATATGAATTGTTTCTTATACTAACAAATTTTACGAATACTTTTGTACAATATTAAATATAAACTTCAATATTTAATATGGCTAGAATAATTTATAATACCGTCGACGAAATGAAATTGACAAAAACTTCAATTAACAGATTAATATTGAAAGATAATTAGTATTACATGATATTATTTCATAGGCCTTCTTCTAAAAATATACAACTTTTTAAACTTTTAATTGACAGTGCCCTAAATATCTACAGCAAAATTGGAAAACCTACTACCACTCTAGTCGTAGCTGATGACTAAAATGCTATAAATATGTAAGTTCTTTTGTTTGCTTTTTTGCTATAACAGATTGAAGGTAATTTTACAAACACGATTTTAAAAAAGTTAATAAATTCCTGTATCCGTAAATGACTAAATAGTATGGAAAATTCGCGTGCGGGCTACGGTCGACGTAGCGGCGCCAGTGTGTCAAGTCGCACTGCGGCACACGAATCACTACTTTCCGCTAACTGTAGCGTTGTATGCAAGTACAATGCATTAATTATTTGTATTCATCGACCGTTACAACCCATTTGAAACACTTTTTGCCTTTTTTACACCATCTTACCTAAATAACCCCATTATACTGGAGAGCACGTATAATACCGGTAAAATATAATAATATTTCCAGACTTTTAAAATTCTTGATAAAATTACCACTGTATAATAATCCACTCTGTACGTCTGGAGTTGGTTAGTGTAAATACAAACAGTAGTGTGCTGTCCTTGCTCACGACCGATCACTCTGGTGTCCGCCATAGCAATGACGACTTGATGGATTGTAACCCGTTTTATTTTTATGGTGGTAGGGCGCTTGACCGAACTAGATAAGACCGTTATAGTGAGTCGCTTTGGACTGTCTCCTTTCGGGATTAGTTTGTGTATATCCAGTAACTCATATGCATAGAGATCTTCAGTTGTGATATATGTGGGCCGACATGACGACGGAGACTATCAACGGATTTTCATTATTCGATGGTCACTTTCGTTTTTGGACTACACTGTACTTACCATCAGATGCACTGTAGTTACTATGTCCAGCCAGTGTATAAAAAAAATATAATAATGACATTCGAGTATATGTTACACAAACATAACTAAGTCTATACACTACAGCACCAAGGAATGATTATAAGGTATTATAGTCTACCGAAAAGTAAATGAGTTGCGCTACTGACTGCGTTGCATGTGACATAGAAGAACAAAGTAAACACATTAGCTGCCACATCATAAGTCTTTCTGCTTACCACAAAACAGATATAGTGTGATAAATTTAGCTACAATATAACAAATTGATAATAATTTGAACTTCTTCATCTCTTTGCATGAAACGTTGTCCTTCAAGAAAACCAGCGCCACAGACTTCTTCTGTGGCCTAAAGCTCGTTCGGTCATATTAATTATCATTTCTTATTCTTTATTCCTTTTTTATTTATTTTTTACTCATTTATTTGCTTATTAATTTTAAATTTCTTCTCAAAATTAACTTATTTAAGTTCTTTTGATTCTAATTTAACAGTAGAAATATATTAAAACATATTTCAGTGATTAACGTAGACGCCTTTTATTATAATGTGGTTGTGTAACCTTTATACATCATATTCTTTGCACGTAAAAAATAAAAATCCCTTCACAATCTTGACAGCTTTGTATGATAAAGAAAAGTACATAACTTACGTTACAAGTAATTCGAGCGCCCGGGTGCGACCCGAACAAATTATTAATGTATAAAAAGATACAAAAACTGGATTTTAAGCTAAGTAACTTTGTCAAAGTACGTGATTCCGCCTCGTCAATTTTATATCATATCCTTAATGAAACTTTAGATGTAAACAAATGATTCATTCGCTTAAGAAATAATTTAATTTAAAACAGTCATAGAATATATTTTCATTACATTGTTGGCATAAATAGTTATAATACAATATCAATATCATATCATTATATTAAGAATAAATAATAAGCTGTAAATGTTAAGAATGTAAATCAATATTCAAAGTTTGTAATATTTCTCTTATATCCATTAATTATAGATGAACAAATAAACTTCACAATCAATCCAAGAGCTTTTTTTAATAGGAATATTATAAATAGCACAAAATAGAAATATATATTTTCTATAACTCCATGTAAGTAATAAGCAAATGTTTTTATTGAAAATGATATCATACTTAGCAACACCATCAGGTATCCGTTTTTCATAAAGCCCACTCGCATTTTCGTTATGATGTTAATAAAAAGAAATGGAAAAGTTGGTCATGTACGCGTCAAATGAAAAAGTTATTGTACGTGATGATACTACAGGAGGAGCACCTGCCTGCCACCACACCAAACTAATTACAAACTCTCTAACTTCCTGAAACACTAAAATATTCTTCTCTAAAAACGTCACCTTGAACACGATATGAATGACAAAAACCTCATAAGAAATCTATCTAAAAACGTCTTTGAAACCCCATGCGAACTATGTCTTAACATATTTTGCTTTTCATTTTACATTTTATTTGTATTAGAATCTATAAAAAGAGTAGTTATGGCATATTTACTAAAGAAAAAAACTAAAATATCTATTATATTGAAATTTATCTTAGATAAGGGTATATCAGAGGTTTTTAGTTTTTGGGATTTTTTTTAGTTTATATTTGATTATAATGAAAAACATCCTTTTAATTATTATGAACCGTTGTGGCATAACCTTTAATGTTATATATATCTTTATATTGTAATTTAAAGTCCATTACACATGAAGTATTTAATTTACAGAAAAAAATAATTCATATAATAAATAAAAGGCACTCATGATACTATTTTAAACGTGCACGTATTGCTATTTTATTTGCATTATAAAATTTCAATAATATCATTCAATTTCACTTCGTTTGTGATGCTCGTTTAGTAAGGTTTAGTATCGACTCGGCCACTTCAAACAACGTTTTCACTCGTTATTGCCCCGCAGAGCGGTATGAACACCACATAAAAATGAAATGTCCTTTAAACATTTATAATGCTTAAGAAACGTTTAATATATGTTTGCTTTGTCAAAATCTAGAAAAAATACGTTTAGTCACTTTGTCAAAAAAATAAAATGACTTAAAACAGTATTTTAAATGTTTCCATTATGTCCCATTAAAGTTAAAATAATGCTCCTATCGCTAAGGACAGTTACGGCTGAGAAGTATCCTAATTATACAGTCAGCTAATTCTGAAACGTGAAACCAGTTATTATGAAATATATTTGTTTTGAGATAACGATCTAGGCAAAGACGCCTTGCCCAACTTTCTCATTGCTTCTCATTGAAGACCACAAGGGTCATAAGTAAAGTTTTAGGGAATAAACGTACGAGCTAACCAATTCCAGATTTTTAATAAAAATAATATATCGTCATGCTATATCGTTCACGGTGTGACCAGAGATATATTAGTGGTCGTATCCACTTCGGGCTTATATGTCGTGCCCAACGTAACTAGTAGTAAATCCGTACGTAATTTGGAAAAACCTAGAGGTACGTGCCAGTATTCGAACCTACGGTCATTCACGTACCATTTAATACTCACAAAATTTTTACGTTTCAGATATATGTGTAGACGTCTGATATTAGTGTAAATAACACAAACAGTACGGTGCTGTCCGCACTCACGATGCGCCCGATCAATCTAGCATCCGTCATAGGTATGTGCACTTGATGCGTCGCGACCTAATGACATGTGAGTATGTGTCACACACACTTTGGATCTATACGCTACACTTAGTTAAGATTTTTTTTAGTTCAGATCTGATAATAAATATTATTTTGTAGAAAATTTAATTTTATTTTTGTACATCTTTGAATTCTTATCACTTTTCTTATTTATAATCTAAGCGTATTTTGATATATGTATTAGAACACGCTGAAACTTATTACATTACTGACGCTAGTAATTCAAGTATCACATAGACATATTTTCCTTGTACGATAAAATTTTCATGGCTGAGTTTATTGAGGGAACGTCTTATTTATCTCCGTAAGTGTAGACCAAAGAGAAGCCAGAAATCTCTTAATGGTCATGAACCTTGAAAGTATGAGCTCCAAAGCGGCTCTAGGGACCTATGATTCACAACCAGGATCTCATTACGCAGGATAATCTGATGCCGTAATAAGCCATGACGTCTATATTTAGATAAGCAGTTGTATAAAATTATTTTCATAACTACGTCAAATGCTTTCGCTAACATTCTTGTAGTACAATTAATATTTTTAAGCATGGCAACTCTTTGTTTTGTAATAGTCATGTGATTATATAGTTGTATCCAACATTTATGTGATACATCCAATACACTGAAATACAGCGGTTTTATTTAAACAAAAGTGACCTATATGATTCTATATGTTCATGGAATATATCCGACAATAAATTCGACTATATAAAAGTTTTCTTAATATTATCTATATTTAATTAAACTTTTATAAATATACATTAAACAATTTATGAAGTACTAAATAATAAATATTATTTTCACAATACTTGAAAGTGTAGGAAAGTATTGAGTGGCAATATAAAACCCTGAGTATGAACTAATATTTTTCAGTTATTGACCACTTGACTGGTCAATTGACGCAAACGCAATATCTTGCAAAGAATCTGGAAAGTTCCATAACTACTCTGATAAAAGATTTTTTTATAATATCACCTCATCTTTGTATTCCACAAAGCAGTTCGTACACTCAATTGACTATGCCTTCAATATTATTATACTAGCTAATAGAATACGCATACGATAATGTCTAATATACCGACCAACCAATACCAGCAAGAAACTACGTAGAAGATAATGTAGAATTTATTAATCTTTCTTGTGTTTCCCTAGTAATATGAATTATAAACCACTATAAAACTGAGCAATAAACATCTTTCATGTAGTTTATGGTCTGCATTCTAAAGTAATAAATTGCAAAAGAAACTATATATATAACATTCGCGACGTTAAAAAAAACATGTAAAGATAAGGTTAGATTAGGTTTAATGACAGTTTTAAAATAATAATTTAATAAAAAATCAACAGCAGGTCCCGACAGCAAATAAACCCAGACGCGATGAATTTCGCTATCACAGCTTTAGTCACTTACAACAAACAGTTGTGTAGGTCTTCCAGGTGGGATGCAACATACAAACAAGGAAGAAAGAAACAAAACTATAATGGGATTAACTAGATGCTGATTACAATACAATATTATATCTAACACGGAATACGGATTGGAAGGCGTTTTGACGGAAACTCCAAACCCGTCCTGACTCGTATATGTTCACAAACAGCAGTAGATAAAAGTCCAACAACTTGAATGCGACTATCGGCGTGCGTTGAGTCCCTACGATGATATCAAAAATTGTCTCTCAATTACGCCGTACAAACTATGACAGATCTATGTAACAAGTAAACACAACGATTGCGTGATCCGTTCGAACGTTCACGCCATCTATGGCATAGCGCTGCAGTGCTCCTATATAACACTGGTCTGCAACAAAATCCTCCTTAGGATAAAAAATAGATTTCTATGATGTTTTCCATTTTTTGCTGGCACGTACAGTTTTTTTTAAGTAATATTTATTATTGTTTTTTAAAATGCCTAATTTTTTCTCATCTTATTTGTATTAACTCTGCTTCAATCAGCTTATATCGCATTTTTCTACACAAAACTGATTCACTATGTTAGATGGAGGTGAGGAGGAATGATTTGTCTGACATTGTTTTTATACCATTGCAAGCGCTTGCGCAGTTCTGAAAGTGACTCCGTGGCGCTCAGTTCATTAAAAAGTTGTTAAGTGATTGTTTTTGTAATATACAAGTTATTTTGGTATATAAGTATCAAATTATATTGATATGTGTTGTGAAAATTAATGTGTATTTTGCAATATAGAATAAAATAAAATCACATGAATAAAAATATTTAAACATAATTCTCATTTTAAATAAATTTAGTTTAGTTTAGTTCGTAGTGAGAAAATTTTTCTTCCACCGCTGCATATAAAGCTGGGGCTTATGAAAAACTTTGTGAAAGCAATGGACAAGGACGGGGAAGGCTTTCAGTACCTGAAACCAACATTTTCCCGGATCAGTGACGCAAAATTAAAAGAAGACATCTTTGTAGGTTCCCAAATAAGAGAGCTCATGAAGGAGCAAAATTAAAAAAAAATTGAATGACGCTGAAAAAAGAGCTTCGACAGCTTTTGTAGAAGTGTGTCATAATTTTCTGAGGAAAAAAAAAGATGAAAGCTACAAAAATATTGTCCAAGACATTCTTGTGTCGTATAAAGCGTTATAATATAACATGTCCCTTAAAATTCATTTTTTGGACTTACTTAGATTTCTTCCCTGCAAATCTAGGTGCGGTATCAGATGAGCATGGTGAAAGATTTCACCAAAACATGTTAAACATACAGGAGAGACGTTATAATGGGAAATGGACAGAAACAATGCTTGCTGATTTTTACTGTTCAATTCACCGCGAAAGTCCAATGGAAAATATGAAAAGAAAAAAAAAACTACGAATTAAAATGTAATATTATGTAAGAAGATATTAGATAGATTATTTTTATGTTTTGATACAAATTATATCGAATATTTTCACAATTATTAAAGTTATGATTTTAATTATTTTAATTTCCTTTTCAGGAGTATCAAATCTATAATAATCCATCACAATAATAAGAAGGAGGGCAAAAAATTGTTTTTTGCAGACCAGTGTAATTATTTACATATTGTGTGTTACACACTTCTATTTCAGCTAGAAGTAAGAAATTCCCTAACTCTTACCTTTGTAGGGTCATTGTACTGTGGAATGATCTTCCATCGAGCAGGTTCCCTTCATCTAATGATAATAGGTTATTTAAATGAAGCGTGATAAAATATTTGTGAAGGCCTGCATGATCGCGACGATTATCGCCAGGTGTGTCTCTGTAGTCGTATTTGGATTTTAAATTGCACTGTTCTTTCCATCAGGTACGATGCAATCACTATGCCGAGTCCGTATAAAAAAAAATACTTGTTTGTATAGTTTTATATGGATTTTAATGAAACAGCACGTCATGATGTGCTATCGGCAGCACTCGCTGCTGCTGTTTCTATCGACAAATAAATAACCAACATATACAATGTTACATATTATTGTAGGTAAACTTTATCTATTGTACTTTTATTTTAATGTGTTTAGGCTTACTACGCTTTAAAATTGGCTTTGTTAATTGCGTTCCTTTGTCAACAGTTTGTAAAGAGTAAGACATTTTTAGGAAGAATGCAACAGCGAATCTTTCACGGTGCCCAATTATTATTTGCAATACAATTGCTATGAGCTTTTGCCGCTAACGCTCCAGCGTGTACACCTGCGGAGTTAGGCCGAAGCCAAAAGAGAAACTTTGCAATACAGTACTTTCCGGGGTAGCAACGTGTCCGCACTGAAGTTCATCAATACCGAACGATATAATCACCCCCAAACTATAATATATCTATGACTCGTAATTTTATTTATACTTAGATTTATAACTTGTTTTGTATAGCTATACGATGTATGTCGCCTTTCTGATATTTATTATTTTTGTTAGAGTTTATGGTCCAGCAATTTAATTACGCTTTTACTTATTTCTCCTATATTGCTGTTTCTAGGATTATAGATGCCCATGAAGCGATATTACAGTTTGATAGGTCGCCACCCGACTGAATGTTTCGCCGGATTGCCACTTAAATACATTATTACTTATTTACTCCCGCCGGCCATTCTCACCCACACGATGCAATTAGTGTACTTCGTTTAGCAATTACTGGTAATATTGTATGCAGCGAAACAACCCTCGATACTCAACTAGAATGGGACTTAACAACTTTAGAGCGTCACTGGTCCTTGGTTAACTGCTGAAGTTTAAACTGTTATTGCTCGTTTTTCATTTTATTTCATGTACTTCATTTGACACGCCATATCGTCTACTGCTAATTTCGTTTATAATTAAATTTTCTTCTTATGAAATAACATCATATATAACTTTACTGACATCAAATTAATTATAGTAATAATAAACCACCACACTTTATCCCTTTCGGGGTGAGTAGAAATTTATTACTGGTTGTATTCATTCTTCGCTTATATAGTATGCTCAACATGAACTGTGGCGCAGGTAATCTCAGTTCTCAGAGCACTATCACAGGACATTTCTAGCAGGTGATAGAATTTTCTTACGATATGAACCTAAATTAGTAAATAATCTGGAAAAAAAATACTGATGTACAAGCAGAGATTAGTGATACCACGTATGGATACCGGTCTGTTAGCCACTAGACCACCATAGATAAATATTTCATTAATTATTTATTAACTAATCGTCTTAACATAATATTCTATGTTATATATTAGGTCCTTACATATGAAATTAGCGTTTTTCGTACTGGCCACTTTAATCACAAATTTCTCCTCTTTGGTAAGGAATTCCAAATTCAAATTTGTACAGCTATAGACGCATGTATTTGTGCTTCGATGATCGTCATTCATTTGTTTTTTTCTTCTGTTTTTTTCTGTTTGCGTCACTCATTTTACAAAATGGAAAACTTAAAATATCGCATTATTTACGAGTACGAGTTCCGCCGTGGCACTAGTGCTGCGGAAACAACTCGAAGGGTGAATGATGTGTATGGCGGTCATGTTGCAAAAGAAAACACAGTTCGTTTTTGGTTCCAACGTTTTCGTTCTGGAAATTTCGACCTGCAGAACAAGCCCCGTGGACGGCCTGAGACTCAAGTTGATAATGAAGAGTTGAAGGCTATTGGTGAAGCGGATCCATCGCAAACCACGTCCGAGTTAGCTGCAGGCTGCGATGCTAGTGATAAAACTGTTTTAATTCACTTGAAGCAAATTGGGAAGATTAAAAAGCTTGAAAGGTGGGTACCTCACGAATTGACTGAAGCAAACCGGCAAACGCGCGTCGACTGCTGCGTTACATTTCTAAACCGGCACAATAATGAAGGTATTTTAAACCGAATCATTATCTGTGATGAAAAAATGGGTTCTTTACGATAATCGGAAGCGCTCAGCGCAATGGTTGGATCCTGGCCAGCCAGCCAAATCCTGCCCCAAGCGAAAATTAACCCCAAAAAAGTTACTTGTAAGCGTTTGGTGGACTAGTGCCGGTATTGTTCATTACAGTTTTCTCAAATCTGGCCAGACTATTACGGCTGATGTCTATTGTCAGCAATTGCAAACCATGATGGAAAAGCTAGCGGCTAAACAACCTAGGCTGGTCAATCGCTCCACGCCACTGCTGCTTCACGACAACGCTAGACCACACACTGCGCAACAGACAGCTACTAAATTAGAAGAGCTTCAATTGGAAAGTCTAAGACATCCTCCGTACTCCCAGGACCTTGCTCCAACAGATTACCATTTTTTTCGAAATTTGGATAACTTCTTTCAAGGGAAAAAATTCAACTCCGATGGGGCAGTCCAAATCGCCTTCAAAGATTTTATTGATTCCCGTCCGACTGGTTTTTTTAGTAAAGGGATCAATGAACTACCTATGAGATGGCAAAAGTGCATAGAAAATAATGGTTCATACTTTGATTAATTAAATATATTATATTAAAAAATATTCGACTTTTTGTTCCTCCCATACAAAACGCCAATTTCATATGTAAGGACCTAATATATATTCAGTATATTATGTTTGCATTTTTTTAATCTCTTACACTGATTTTATATTCTCTTCGGAATGCTCCTATCTCCATTTCTGCTACTATAGTTACTGGTGCGTGTGAGTTTAGAAAGAAGAGTAGCAAATCCAAGAATGAACTTACTTTCAAATCAATCCTGGGGTGTCCACGGCGCTGGTTCAGGTGCACACCACAAATCCCGCGTGTTTACTTATTTGAGACTTTATTTTTTGGTAAAGTGATTCTGTATGCACTATTTTGCATACTGGTAAAACAATGATATAGCGATTTTAATGTATCATGCGTTGACGGTTCTATAGAAGTGTTCGAACACAGGTTGGAAAGGTGAGGTAGGCAGGGGTATGTAAAAAGTATTAGTGTATGTTGCAACTATAATGATAAATATTAGTTTACAAAATATATTAAAATACCACACCCTTTTTCCACCTCTGGGTTGTTGCAGATTACGTACAGATTTAGGAGCCACATTACATGCTCACGGGTGAAGAAAACATCGTGAGGAAACCCGCATGGCATTTATTAGAAATGTCATGTGTAAGTGCCCTGAGAACGGCAAACAGCTGTGCTACTGGTCACATTGGACACGAAATATAAGTACAAAGTGGATACAGCATTTAATGTATCTTTGCTGACCCCGTAAGGGATATACCGAGACGATATAAACATAAAAAAACTATCAATAAACGGCGCAAACAGAAAAAAATAGGACAGATAATAAATGCAGAAATAAACTCCTGAATATTAACAAAATCCCAAGTCAATACCTTTTTCTAATAAAAACTCCACAGTTTACGAATAATAAAATAATCCGAGGCATCGTTTTTGCTATGTCATAATTTCGAAGGCTGTTACAAATCCGTCTCAGTTATAACAATGCTAACAGTTTGCAAGTCACTAAGCCAAAATTGAGTATTGAATCAAGATACTCGCCCTACTTTGTAGAATTTAAGTCTTCCCTGCGGTCGGAGACATAATGATCTGTGAATTTGGTTTAAATAGCTTTTCTATGGGTAATTAGACAGTTCTGACTTCAATGCGAACGTAGACATGGCAAACTACATACACTGAAAGAACAAATTCCTTGCTACTGACTCGTTTTCTATATATCTATTCTATTTATATATTTATACTAATAATATTGGTGTTATATTTATACTTTGGTGTTAGTACTAAAGTATTTAAATTAAGATTTCTAATACGCTATCAACGATTTCTTTTCTCTGTAACTAAGTATATCTACCATTTATTTTTAAGAATGAAAAATAAATAAGAAATATTTTTATATAAATATAATCATTGATAATATTATTACGTACATACAAATAGATAAAATTTGTAAAGAATATCCATTTTATTAAAAGTAAATGAGATTTTGGTTCCCAAAAGAAAGTTTGGAACGGAGCTCTTCATTTACATTTCAATCGGCATTACCTATATTTTCGTTAGGGAAATGTGCGCTCTGTAAAGATCCCTTCTCACTTTCGTTATTTACGAAGATTAAATTAAAATTTTATAGTTTTTAGTACTTATTTACTTTCTTACAATGTTAACATAACAATAAGCAAAAACATGTATTTAAATTCATAAGCATATTTGATTAAACTTCAATGCTATATTTATAATATATACGGAAAATTACAGATATTGACATAGTCCCAAACTAAGCTTTCGCTTGTACTATAGATACTAGAACTTTATCTAGTATTTATATATATACACATCGGTATATCTTTATATACACATTTAAATACATAAACACTTCTGTAACTGCGTGACAAACTCATCTGCTCATCACAGAAGAATTTGTTGTTACTGGGACTCTAAACAACCTCCTTAGCAGCATCGTAAACAGAATCACTACAAACTGCGCCATCTATTTGATTTTTTTTATCCTGACTAGACACAGTCTGTACCATATACATGATAGTAAACATGATGTAGTTAAAAAAATATCAACGACTATCGACAGTTAAAAAAACCCATCGGTAGTCGCAGCGATCATGGCGGCCTGCACAAATATTTCTTCACGTTTAAAGGGTCCAAGCAAAGTAAAGCAAAAATATAAGGATTATAATCAAGATAAGCATACCCGTCAATTTGACGAATCCCGTAGAGATAGGTATACCACATATGAATCTCATAAAGTATAAGGCTTAAGGAAAAAAAACCAGTGTGTATAAATTATTTAGAAGAAATGATTAATTTACGATGCAAAACGGTTAAGATCGATAAAATGGTTTTCGAGATATTTCATTGCAAAGTTCGAAATCCGTCAAATTGACGGGTTCCGTAAATCTAGTGTTAAGGATGGAAGGAGGAAGAAACACGCTCATCGTAAGACCATTCCACAGCCCGACGACAGGGCAAAAGTAAGAGTTAGAGAACTTCTTAGTCCTAGCCAGGATGCGAGATACCGTAAAACTTTCGACTCCGTAAACCAGCGCGCATGGTTCTATTAAGTAAAGGAGAGGGTGGAACAAGGTTAAATAACTCTTTGGAACACTCGCCATAACAAAGACGGTAGAAAACAGTGAAGTAACATCTCTGCGCAACTAGAGCAGTTCAAGATGCTTAGTCACGTCAGGATCATTTACAATGCAGACAGCCCTCCGCTGTAACCTATCCAGGGCGCCAGGTAAGTGCTGAGCAGAATCATTCCAAAGATGCAAACAATATTCCATTCGGCGACTGACTTGAGTCTTGTACAATATAAACAGTTGATCCAGCGTGAAAAACCATCACACTCTGTTCAGGACACCAAGTTTACGTGATCTAAAGTACAAAATCGTTACGTATTATGTTACTTAAAGATTTATTTTAAATTATCAAACAAAGTTTAGTTCATTTTGATAAATGTTTTATTATTATACCTAAAAAATGAGAATTCCTATATATACTTTAGTGAACGTAGATGGCTAATACTAATTGTATGGTATATTTGATAAAATATCATATTTAAAATTGAATAAACATGTTGTGGCGTTATGGATGTAATGTGTACGTTCCTTAGCGATGCTCGTGGTATGTCCTAAACATTTTATTACATTCTATGCACGTAAAATATAATATCCTACCCACACTCAGATGTACGCGTTGTGAGCAAATATCTAAATGTAATTTCCATGCGTTGTCCCCGCAATGTTTTTCCAGAAAATATTAACATAGAAGGCAAGGGGCTGAATCTCTCCTAAGTAAGTTGCAAAAAATGTACGTGATTTTACTTCAAAGTCTCTTTTGTCTTTATGGAGGGAAGGCATAAAAGTACAGCAACGTGAATGGCACATACGAAAAAATTACGCACCGTAATGATGATGTGCCCGCACTTTCCTTGAAAACAAAATATTTTCTCTTTGCAGTGACAGAAATGTATTCAACGAGGTTTAATGCTGCCTACACTTATACAGGAGACATACAGAGTTACTAACTTACCTTCACGATTTATTGTAAGCGTGTTATGTTTGGAACTTTCTCGCCAACTTACCTTACAAGTTTGCCTAACTTAGAAGCTATAACCGTATCTGTTTAATACGAATCAAGAAACTTTGGTATTGTATATAATCGAATATTTGATATTGCTCTGTTGTTGAAAGAAAACGCTAGAAATACATATTTTAATGTGAAACAAAAACAATATAAAATGTTTACTAATAAGTTACTAGTATACATTGTTTTCAAAAAATTATAATAACAATTACTATTTAACTACCAAATAGCGGTAATTTTAAGCGTAAGAAAAATATTGTATTACAATATTCAAAAAATAAGTTTACCATACCAAATAAAACAGAAAGCGATGCGAGTATTTAAATAATATTAATATTTTAAAACTGGGTTTTGAGGGGTATATTTATAATTATATGTATTTTAACTTATTTAATATCAATGTTAACTCAACGTTGTCTACTTATCCTAAAAAGGCTAAAGTGGGACGATATACATATTTTTTTTATCAACATTATCACTTTTAACATTATCTAACAAAAGTTTTGCAAAGCAGGATCATTTTACTTTCAGCAATACGCAAAACATTATATATCTCGAAATCAATAAGTACATGATATACCTACTATGTGTAAACACGAAAAATTATTTTGAATACATTTTAACGAGCTCGATATCTTATAAACGACATCATAAAAGCAGCAACAGGACTTCGACACTTTGTGATAATATCGGCAATAAAACGAAAGTGCGTTTACAAGTAACCATAGGAGGTGATCAGGGCACAGCAGGGGAATAGTCCACAGGAAACTGTCTAACACTGTTACTCAAATATCGGTAATGCACTCAACTTTACTCAATAATGAAATAAAGCTTATGAATTTATGTAATCAGATAAGTCCACTCACTGGCTCAATAAGATAAGCTTTTGTGAGGTTATGTAGTCAGTAGCTTTACTCACAAGGTGTCAAATTGAGATGGGTCAATGAGGGGATATTTGAAACTATGAGAGATAAAGAGATTTGGTAAATGGAGAAATAGTGTCAGTTTAGCAGATGACAAAATCTACATCGTTTTTGCAAGGATATATATATTTTAATTTTAAATTTTTCCTTGACACTTATTTACTAGTTTAGCAAAATTACTTCATCTTTGTTAATAACAATCACTGGACCATTAAAGAATGGATACACCAATAAACGAGAGCCTATTGACAGTTGCCATTGAAATGCCGACCTAAATACATCACGGCTTTAGCCTCTAGAACCAGAGAATACTTTACTTTGGACTTATTAGATAGATATAATACAGTCAGTGTAATGAACTTTGCACTCGTCCCCTGTGATCGCGATTTAATCTATCACTGACTCTACCTCATTGTTGGTAATTTGGTACCTGTGGGTCATGTGTAGAATATTGAAGGTTAACACATTCGATGCGGTATGGGGTTATACTGGCCTAATCAAAACACTGCGTAGGGCAAACAATTTTCTATTATTAGGTAAATAAAATCTCACAACACATTTGATTAAAATATTGCGTTAATGATCTTGCAGCGAACGTGTCATACCTTTTTCTTTGTAACCCGGGGAAAATCTTGGATAGAATCATCAGAGCCGCTGTGAGGGCAGCGACCCCAATGTGTCAGATTCCTACTGATTAAAAACCCACAGGGTCCATCTAATCGTTCCAGCCGGGCCTAGGAATCCGAATTCTTCCAGAAGCCTGGGGAGTGAACAGCCTTGTTACAGCTTTCTCGCTGAATGGGGATTGGTGTAAAGAACTCATCCCTCCGGAACCTATCTCAGGCGACGCGCTGGACATTGCGCGCCATCTCTCTCTTAACGTTCATTCCTACACAAGCGTCAGTCCCCAATTTATGACGAATTAAGTCAATATAAAGTATTACATAGCAATACTTAAAATCTACGCGCAAGGTGGGCTATTAGTATCTGTTGGTTCCGTAGGTTTTCTATAACAAAACTCATGTTTAAATTTTTGACCAACGCAACTCTTGCCTTTACGAAGACACTGGCCGATGCTGGCAGGAATATCTTAAGTTGGGAAGAGCTATCTTATCTTACTTTGTCAGAAAATAATAAGCATATGTATATTCTATAATACATGAAAACAGTAAACTAAAAGTGAATAATATATAGGAGCACATTATTATCATACTGAAATTAAAAATTAAATTAATAAAAATTTCTACAACTCGTGCATGTAAAATTATTTTGTTTTAGAATTTCTTTAATTTTTAATACAATAAGTAACTTCGCTTCATATCTAAACTGTGGCTTTAATCTTTTATTACATCACAACAAAAATAACTTGTTTACTTTTAACATAAAATAATTATTATTTTGAGGGAGAAAAACGATTGCTCGAATTGGGTCGTGACCCCAGTAAACAAGTACAAAGACCGTCATAGTGACTCGCCTCGGCCTATCACGTATCCGGAATAGTCTGTATACGCCCAGTTATTCATATACCTAGTGACCTGTCGTGGTATATGTGAGCGAGCAAAACTTTTCACCGGTTCTTGGACTACACTGTGTTTTTCATCAGCTGACACATTGTCGAACCAGTATAAAAAAAAAATTGAATGATGTAAGTAAAAAATAAACATGCTTTTATAAGCAACATTTATCAAATTTCATCAACAATAATTCAAATTATGTCCTTTCCAGTATTCAAGATTTATGTCAACTACATTAATTACTAGGAATGCTGAGGTCGCGTGACTCTAGCTGCGTAATTTCGTAACAACAAAACAACAAGTTTTCTTACTTAGTTTTCTTTACATACGCCAAAAAAAAAATAGACTTTTTTAAAGTTTAATATTATCAGACGCCGAAGTGATAAAAGTATCAATTTGTTTTAGTAAATTCGGTGAGAAAGAAAATGTTGGTTTAAATTTGTTTTTACTGTATTTCTTTATATATATAAATAATTAGGTAGTTTTCTTTTATTGTTTCGTGTCTCATAACTTGATTTTTGTTTTGTTTTTTTGTGGAAACTTTGCTGACTTGTGCATCATTTTTGTATATTTTTTGTTGTTTATATATTGCACTATGTTTCCCTTTAAAAATACAGAAAATGGTAAAGAAAATTATATCATATAAATATTGTACGTATATTTTCATACTGTTAGTTGAATACTGAATAGTAATAATACTATTTTAAGATTTCGGTTTGTGAAAATGAAAAGTTGATTAGATATGCTAGACATTGTTTTTTGAGAAGTGTTTTTAATGTCATATAATAATAATATATCATCACGCTATATCTTTTTTGGGGTGAGCAGAGATAGATAAGTAATAATAAAACTAAATATAAATAATACATTGGATAAAAGGCAAAACTCAGAGACACAATAAATACTTTGCCGTTCGTAAAAGACAATTCTGAAAATAAAATTGAAAACAAATTAGATTTACAATGACAAAAGACCAAAGTATTTTCAACCATTATAAGTAGGAAAATAGATTAAATAAACAACATTATTTTGTAGTCTATAAAATTAAAGAATTTTCTGCTAAATAAACGTTCGGGCTAAGGCACTTGTACAAAACGGCAAGTGCTTACGTAACTCGATTATCGGAACAGTATTACCCTCGAATAGAGGGAATCGTATCTTCCCCCAATAGAAGCTTCGTTTAAAGAAGTAATTACACGGGCGCAAGTTCGAGTTCTACGGTGACGGCATTAGTATGCGACTCGCGTCATTCTCGGCAGAGGCGATAACGCAAATTCGTTTGGCCGAACATCCCGCTAATAGAGTTTCACTAATTTATAAGACCGTAAAGCCGCAGCTATACCGGACCTGCGTAAAACTGTCCGCGGCGGACGTAAAAAGGATTTCACCGTAGACCCCATTACATACATATTTGATAGAGCTCGATCTTTAGCCGTGCTCCTCTGAGGTAGGCGTGTTTAATTATGAACAACTCTTGCGGAATTATGCGAATTGTTGCTTGAAATCCTTTGCGAGTAAGATATAATTTCTTCTGCTGTATGCTACTTTCCTCAAATTGGATAAAATAAACATTTTAGGTAATAGGTGTACTACACACTTTATACCTACTAAAATAGAAAACTAGTGCAAAAATAAATTATAAACTCATTTCGATATAAAAAAATAATAAAAAGCTTCTGATACTTTTAAGAACATCAAAGAGAATTGTTGTTTCATTATTTATTATTGTAAAAATGATTGGTTATAATATGTAAGTAACTGTTGCCTGCATCTCTTTGCACTTGCTATGCGTTATAAAAGAAGTTGTTATACAGTATGTTTTAAAACCCCTGTCCGACCTGAAATAGGCATATTGATGATACGATAATATTACCCAAATACATCAGAAATCAATATTATTCGTGACTATTAAAAAGTTATTATCGTATTAAATTTGAAGGAATTGAACTATTTTATAACCGATATATGCTCGGGTTACTTACAAAAACAGTTTAAAAACTTATGAAACGATTTAATTAAAAAACGGTGCTTGGGGTCAGACGGGAGTCATGGTCTTTTGATGTCATAACCTACTGTCATGGTCTTCAGCTTTCGATTTTTCTTTGTACGCGATCTACATAAGCTTCCAGTGTTACCACGTGAGTGTTATTAGAATTTTTAAGTAAACTCCACTCCGCAACAGCTTTGAATTTCTTTCGGCGGTTCTTCTCAAAGTAGATGCTTCCGAAAAGTTAGTAGATCACAGTTAGGTTCTTTACCTGGCTGGCCACCTAAATCGAGGTGGACCTCATATGGGCACACGCACGACGCCTTATCCTCTCTGCCGGACGGTGGACGCCCTCAACGTCCACCGCCCGGCCTGTGTCAGGAGGAGAGCGCGCCCCACAGCAAATGGTACTGCTGAACAAAAAAAAAGACAAATTTACTTAGTACTTGATACCGGCTTTATGGTATCACGATTATAGTCACACCACATTTTTAATCAACCGATACTCCTATACGACAGTTTACGAATGCGCTGGCGTTGAACCAATACGCTGCGTTTACTAGCATTAATTGATACATAATACGTCATGAGGGGATCGGATAGACCAGACTTACAAGTCTGTAAAAGTATGTATTTTATTACATAGTAATAATAACATATCTTCACGCTATATCTCTTTCGAAGTGAGCAGACCTATATTAGTGGTTGTATACACTTTACGCTATGTGTCGAGCTCAACATGACTAATAAACCCACTTACGCATTACATTTCTATTATATGCCTTGCGAGTATACATTGCATAGTACTTTATAGATATTTTGGATGAATTTACATCGACCTTACTAAGCAAAATATTTTTATATTTCAGTATTCATTTGGGAATTCAGTAGCATCGAGAGAATTAATGTAAGTATTCTGTATTTTTCATTCTCCGCCTCATGTGGATTATGATAGACTTTCTTAATTAAAATCTCGATGTACTTATAAGCCACAAGCCGGCGTAGCACCTGGGGAGCTTTAAATTAGTAACTTATATTCACTAACCGGGTGCATCTACCGCCAAGATTAAACAAAACGTAACATTCCTGGTGGATACTTTGCGTTGGAATGTGTTCCTACGTAATGATTTGGTTTTATGATATCAATATCTTCTCCTTTCTTCATAAACTATTATTTTTTTTCTTTTGGTTAACTTAGAGGTGCAGTGCTTATTACTATTAACAAGATGTCAAGAAGTTATCAAAGAGATATAAAAAAATCAACACCATTATTTATAAAGACATTACAGCATTTGTTATACATGATGAAATTAATATTTTTTTGTAAATGACAATTTCGCAGAAACGTTCTATAATTGTCATAAATAAAAGGGTAAGTTTTTTTTTAATTTATTTTAATTTAGAGGCTTTTATTTCAGCGAATATATCAGCCCCATTGTGCCCTAACCTACGTCCTTACATCCTAGGGGAGTCGCGGATGAGCAAGCGTCACCATCTGAAAGGGTAAATTTGTGAAGTACAATATTATATTCACTGATAGTAACAAAAAAAAAACTGTTGTTAGATAAACATTCGTTTGCAAATCATATGCTTAGACATGAATTTATCTTTTAGATTGTCCTCACATATTGAGAGTGAGTATTAATTTAGACTTAGTTTCCCAACAGATTATCTAGTGGTAGGAATGCTTTTTTTTTGTAACCCGGGAAAAATTCCTAACAGACCTCCTGCTGCAGCTGCCCTCCGGTTTGTCGGACTTGCAGCGACCAAAACCTCCGGGGTGTTCTACCTTCCACCTACCGGCATCGAGGGCAGGACTAGGGTTTCATCCTCGAATGATAGGAATGCTGACCAAACCCTAGATGACTATAATTTGACATAAAAAAGTGAACTAATTCAGAAAATAAATCTAGTATAAACTAGCTAACACTTTGGTTTATATTACATTTAAGTGTGATATATAATTTAAATAAGTTATTTTCTATTTATTTTCCAAAAATATGACTCCATGTAGCCGACTAACTCCTTTAACATTCATTACACAAAATAGCCGTCTCAGAGTCAGATTAAAATAATTATGCCTGAGTAAAGCGTAACGTGACGGTAAATATTCATAATTTATTTAGAAACATGAGATCCCGCAGAGCCCGCGCTGTTTAGTCGACTCCACAGTCATTACATCGTCTCAGTCACTTTATGTTACGAAATTTTCATTTAATAGTATCTCTGTTCCCTCAAAATGCTGTTCTAATTCGCTTAGACGACATTCTGCCGTGGATTTTCATAATGAATTTGAAATAGCCGACGGACATGCGGTTACTTCTGCTACAAGTTTTTATTTCGGCATTAAATAATGGATGATTAGGCGCTTTGTAATAATTTTTGGTTATGTATTATGACCAGTAATCAAATGTTTATAATACAGATTCGGTATAGGTGGACGAAACAATAATGATATGATATATGAAGTCATCTAATTTCCAGTAATTATATATGTTGTAGTCCAAGCGGAAAATTAAAGCAACATGTACAATGGTTTATAAACAATCATTAAAACTATATACCTCAAATTTAATCAAATGTGTAGAGAGATAAATTGAGAAAAGGATTTTCTAATTTGGTTTTAGGGAGGTAACAACTAAAAGGATTAATTTGTATCCTTCCCGGATATAAATTAATTGCCCTTTAAGGTTTTGACGAATCTGATATATTACATCGATAAATATTGCATGACAGACTCCTGCATGCTTAACGAAATCACAATTCAACAAATTACATCAAATATCTACTAGTTAAGTTGGTTTATAAATTGTACTTTGAGATTAACATCAGCAAACGAGAGCCGTTTAAGTAGGCCAGAATAACATCAAATCGCTTTTGCGGTAGCTTGTAGACGTCCCAGTGTGATAATGTATAAAATTATGTTTATTTATATATATTTTACATACTTTGTAAATAATGAATTTAGTTTTGGTAGAGGTTGTAAGGGTAACATCTTATTTTTAAATTTGAAATAACACGATTTTACAATAGCGCTTAGTGCTGGAAATAATAATAATAATATAGTCATTTTAAATTTCATCCATATAATACTTTTATTATAAATTGTAGGCGAAGATACTAGATTATAAAGTAAAATACTACGAGGGAAGTATATATAATCGTATCGATTAAAATACCAGGGGAGGCCAAACTGTGGCCCGCGGGCTACATAAAACCCATCGATGTTGTTGTCGTGATGTTTTTCTTATTGTGACCTTATTCAATAAGAACAAATGAATATAAATGTTAACTTTTGTTGTATATATCGTAACTTACTTTTAATAAACACCTTAGCGGAATGTTTTAGATATGAAGCTTAGCCTTTTAATGTATGTTTTGGCCACTTTTGATACGGTAACATTTTGTTAAATTTAATCATGTATTCTTTCTTACTGACTTGAAAATATAAAGATTCGGTAATAATATGTTATGAAGCCCTGAATGTAAATGAAAAAAAATCATTAACATGTACATAATAGATAAATGATAGAAAATGATTATTGTAATAAAAACACAATCACAATTATATTATATTATATGTAAAGTAATAAGTAAGTAAGTAGGTTTTACATTATTTTATGTATAAGTACTCTCGTCTTTGAAATATCGCATTGTTATCGTAATACTTCTGCTCTAATTATTTTTTTATAAAGTTGATTACACATACTGAAACAAATGAAATGATTTACTAACAAAAGTAGATATCAGAAACAGATTATTATTATACTTAATAAAACATTCAAAGTATTGGATATTGTTCAATGATAAACGAAATCCTCAATAAAATAGATATACTGAAATACACGTTATCGGTATTTGTAAGGAGATTGTACAAAAACAACTTCTATTCGATATTTTAAGGGCTCTCCTAAATTCATGTAGACGTGAAGCGGTGGCGCCGCGTGCTCTCAACAACGGGACCACATTCAGTTCTTCTGTTCCGCCCGACTTACCTCTACCCTTTATTCCAATAGCTCGATTTACCTGTCTCCCGATAGTTTTACTTCCCTCTAATACCGGCCGATCTAAATTCATATGACCGGGAAAACATTTGTGTCTGGAGTACTTTCGCCTCTGCCAGCTCCCGGGTGCACCTACGACCGCTTCTGTTCGTTTGAGACAAAATAGATCGTGTTTGCATTTATATCTACTTGTTTTCATGGAGTGAATATAAATGCAGTCTTTATCTGAACAATGCAAACGTCAATATGAATACAGCACAGAAAAGTGGTCTGAAAGTATGATTATTTTTTTAATTTATTGAAAATCCTATTTAATTAATTCAGCCGTTACACTTCGCAATACAATATAACTTTTTCTATAATAAAAAGGGTTTGAAAATGTAATAATGACGAATCCAACCCACTTTTGAAAGATTTCCAAATATTGAAAAAAAAAAACAACCATAATAAAGAAGAGTTGAGAATAATCATACTAGAAGTTAAATAAAATATTATAAAATACATATATACTTCCCGTTTTAGGTTTCTAGCCACGTAGACTATTTCTAATGGCTATATAAATGCAATATGTTGAATTTGTGTACGACACAATTGTGTATTTGTGCAATATCGCACGAAAAGTACTATTAATTAAAATATTAAAAATTAATATTATGCATTATAGACATTGCATGTTAAAGTACGAAATACTTCAAATAAAATATAATATATTTATAGTAAGAGTCCATTTTTAATGTTTTCATTTTGTTACCAGTTTTATGACATGTTGTTTACATAGCAACGTATGTACATACTATGACAAAAAGGTAAAATATTTCTTGGTGTATATCAAAATATGGAAAGTAATAGAAAACGGACATTATACTAAAAAGCAGAACATACTGTAGAAATTTTGGTTGTAAAAACTTCGTCTGTTAGCATACCTAGAGTGCCTTAATAAAAGAGAGTATTGGTCCGTAACAAAGCTTTTATAGCATTTTTATACGATAATCTTAATAACGAATTCGTTGCTAAAGTAATTTCTTGTACTAAGTTATATACTATGAATGCCTTGAATATTTAAATAAAACTCGTAACATCCCGTTTTAATACACATTTTTAGCTTTTATAATTCATTAAGAGTAAATGCACAGAAGTGTTTATCAACTACGAAACAAAGATAAAAGTAATAGCTTGCAGAGGTTGTAAGGTTATTGTTTTTATGGTTTTAATCATTGCAAATCATATGCTAAGATTAGGTCCGTGAATTCCCAACTCGTCATTTAATACAACCTAAACATTATGTATGATAAGACGGTTATTGTAATAAAAGAGGCGAAAATGATAAATGTATACATTTTTTTCCGTTGTTTTCACTCTTAGGAAAAATATCGTGCTTTGGTAATCCATGCGAAGTTTCTAATATATAAGTAATAAAAGCATCGCCCGAAAACACTAAACTAGTATCCGCGAAAGTCAGTTGTGCTCGTAAAATGCTAGTTACTCTGTAATTAGCACGTCCAACTTTATTATAAGGAAGGAGTATCTCACTCTGTTATGAGCAGCCTGTCAGTCGAGTCATCTTCTGTTCAAAGAATAAATAAATTATTAACAAACAATAGATAAAAATTTGATAAACTACTAATATTCCTACTTGAGCTTTTATTACGTCCAACAATAACAATCTATTTTTGTTAATCCAGAGAAAAGATCCTACATAGGACCATCAGCCGGTGTGTTAGACTTCTACTGACTAAAAACCCCCGAGTTCCCCTCTAATAACTCCACCCAGGCAAGGGAAACCAAATTCGTCCAGTCGCCCGGGGACTAAATAGCCTTATTCAGGCTTCCTGCTGGGTGTAAGAAGCCCACGCCTCCAAACCTTACTCACGGGCAGACTCCTTCAAGTCTACTTTTTTTTTTATACTGACTCGACACAGTGACTGCACCATACCTGATGGTAAGCATGGTGCAGTCCAAAAAACGCCAACGACTATCGAAAGGTAACAAAAAACCCATCGGTAGTCGCAACGATCATGCCAGCCTGCACAAATATCTCTTCACGCTACGTTTAAAAGATCCCATATCATAGGATGGAGGGAACACGCTCGCCGGAAGACCATTCCACAGCCCAACGACACGGCAAAAGAAGGAGTTAGAGAACTTCTTTGTCCTGGCCGGGATGTGAGATACCGTATAGCTGTGACAACGCAAACCCGCGCGCGTGGATCTATTCAGGAAGGGAGAGGGTGGAACAAGGTTAAACAACTCCTCAGAACACTCGCCATGATACAGACGGTAGAAAACGCTCAGTGAGGCCACATCTCTGCGCAACTGAAGCGGTTCAAGATGTTTAGTCACTTCAGGATCATTCACAACGCGAACAGCCCTCCGCTGCAACCTGTCCAGGGCATCAAGTAAGTACTGGGCAGAACCGTCCCAAAGATGCGAACAATATTCCATGCAAGGCCTGACCTGAGCCTTATATAAAAGGAACAGTTGATTTGGCGTGACAAACCGTCGCACCCTATTCAGGACACCAAGCCTACGTGATGTTGTAGAGATGACAGATCCTAAATGATCCCTAGGATTGAGATCACAGCGGATATTCATACCTAAGATACTTAGGCTGTCGCATATTGCAAGTGACACATTCTGGAGAGAAGGAAGGGGGGAGAAAGGGGTTTTTTTGCTAGAAAAAGCACACACCTGCGTTTTCAAGGCATTGAACTCAACCAAATTCTTGTCGCCCCAAGAAGAAATGAGGCTCAAGGACCGATTGAGTCCAACAACCAAATCATGCCGATTCCTGACGGTGTCCTCCCGACAACAAGTGGGCTTGCTACAATAGCCCCCATGAACCGTGCTATCATCTGCATAACAATGTATACTGCCCAAAGACAGCATATCATTGATATGCAGAAGAAACAGAGTGGGTGAAAGCACAGAGCCTTGTGGAACTCCGGCATTAACTGACACGAACTGCGAACTGTGACCATCAACGAGGACACGAATTCTATGCTCGTGCAGAAAGCCAGAGATCCATGAACACAGATTGTCGGGAAGACCGTACGCACGAAGCTTGGAGAGAAGACCTCGGTGCCAGACCCTATCAAAAGCCTTGGCTATATCAAGACTAACAGCCAAAGACTCACCGTGCATATCCATTGCCTCACCCCAGCGGTGCAATACATACGCTAAAAGATCACCCGTCGATCTATTCGATCTAAAACCGTATTGACGATCACTTAAAAGTGAGTGATCTTCTAGGTAGCGGATAAGATTTGAATTTATGATACGCTCCATAATTTTGCACAACACTGAGGTTACAGCAATGGGACGATAATTTAATGGGTCTGAGTGATCCCCTTTCTTAGGAATCGGTTGCACATTAGCCTCCCTCCAAACCCGAGGCACGACTCCGCTAGAATAGGACAGGCGGTACAAGCGAGTGAGTGGAGAAGTCAACTCGGCTGCACAATTCTTGAGAACAATCGCTGGGATACCATCTGGACCACTGGCCTTCCGCACATCGAGTGATCGCAACTCACGCAGCACAGAACGTTGCCTGAAAGAAATATCAGGCATCGTGACGCCGCTACTAATAATAGTGGGTGGTTGAGAATTACGATCATCGAGATTGGAATTAGCCGCGAAGATATGAGCAAACAAATTGGCTTTCTCCTGCGGCTCGTAAGCCAGTGATCCGTCCGAATATCTCAGCGGTGGGAAAGACGGGCGACAAAAATTCGCTTGCACGGCCTTGGCCAGCCCCCAATATGCCCGACCATTGGTTGGGTGCCCTATTAATTTCTGGCCAATCCGCGCAATGCGCTCTGCATCCGCAGCAATAAAAGCCCTCTTGCACGACTTGGTGGCTTTATTGTAGGCTGCCTTAAGAGAGGATACACAAGGATCCATGTTTGCACGGCCCCTGATCCAAGCACGATATGCAACCTGCCTCTGAGCGACAGCCTCAGAGCATTCGCGATTGAACCAGGAGCATCCTGAACGATTACAGACGATCTCAGAGGATGGAATATAATAATTCATACCTAACTTGATTTCATCATTGTTACTGCCCGGTAACAATAACAGTCTACCCCAATACGACTAAACCTTTCAGCAGTTTTTGACGCTATGTTCTTTGAATTGGAACTACATAGTGAGATAAATATATTTGCCACTAGAGATAATAATATCCACGGTACTTAATTTAGAGACTGAGAATTAATGAAATTGCCCATTGACTACATAAAATATCAGTTTTTTTTTTTTCATAATAATCATGCATTATTTCCGAACATATTTTCTGTATTATCACATCCAACAAAATCAAACAATTATTCAATAACAAGCAGCATTGTTCATACCCGGAATTGACATACATTCAAATTCTGAAAAAAAAAAATCGTATCATTAATCTAAACTAAAATTCGAATTGTATATCCTTATCTGAAATCCATAATCCTAACTACATTAATTCAATATCATAATTTCTTTGTCGATGTAGATAATTCACTCAAACTAAAAACAGAGAAATGTCGCTTCTGTTATATTATGCATTCATTAGCACCTAGCCAAGCCACGGTGAGGTATCACGTCCGCCGTCTGAGCTCATCTCAAGCAAGTAATCATAATATCATAAAAGTTTTGTGCTTCGACAAAAACATCCGGAAACCAACATGTCTCGGAGAAGTCTCCACGGATAATCAGAACTTAATGAAAAGTGCGCCCGCTCGTGTGACAAGATCCTGCCCAAATTTTAGGGGTCACGTAAAATATTAAAGCGACGAGATGAAGTGGCCAGAGATTCATTGCCTTTCCTTGTTTTTATTATTCGTAAATAATACATCCTGTACATTTCTGTGTTCATAACATAAAACCAAGCTACTGTAAACCCTCACTTCTGCAACGACTCTGTGTTTTAAAACTGCTTTCATGAGTGCTATTTAAAAAAACTCTATTTCTTTGAATACGAGTTCATATTATGCCACATTTAATTAATATTCTTTTTGTTTGTAGAATCAGGATTGTCTATAAACAATATACCACTTTTAACCGTATTAATACAAGTGTTAATAAACTTGTTACAGCTACGATTTTTGTTTCCTCATACACTTTGGATAGTTCGAACTTCGAACAAAATATAAGTTATATATATTTGAAATACATTTTATGGAAAATATATAATATATTCATAAAATATCCAAGTATAACATGATAATGCTTTTTATGCTTTATATGGGATGTACGCCACTGATATATGTATATATTGTATATAGTAAAACGATTTTCAAAAAGGAATTCTCAATTACATTGCACCTACACAGTTTAATAAAAAGCAAAAAAGTTCATATAATAGTCGCAAATAAGAAAATATTTGGTTTTCATTTAATTCTCTGTATTATCCATGAAATTTATATTATAGCAGGGAGGGATAAAAAGTTAAAAGCAACATGTAACCGTATAAAAGGTGTGAAAAAATTTCCCGGATATTAAACACCGCGAATATTTGAGCGAAGCGAAGTAGGGCTTGAAAAGTCGTGAAGTCGATAAAATTTCTTATCGATTAACTTTATAAGAAAATATACCTTAAACATTTTATTATAAGATTAGTACGGTGATTTCATTTTTAAATACATAAATAAACATATTAAAATACTAAGCAGATTTTTATTTATTAAAACACGCACAATGAGTTTAGGTTAACGGAGTATACAAAACTCATCTTAAAATATCCATCTTGAATTGGTTTATTAAAAATGGATATGTTTTATTTTTTAAATGATTGTAGTTCATATATTTCCAATATATAGATTTAATGTTGTATCATAGAATTGATCGAAAGTTTATAAATTTTAATTAAACTTATTTTTCATTCATTGTGGTAGGTTTATATTGGTGGTAGATTAATTTTACTTTTTTTTTGCCGATTCAAAAGTAAGCCTAAGTTGGAAGTAGGCCTATATGGATAAAGTTAAATTTCATTTAATTTCATTAAAATTAGTATTAAATTACATAGAAGCCTAAACAAAGTAACAATCGATAAACGATAACCACAAAGAAAAGTCCAAATTGGGTAAAGTTAATAAAATGTGATATTTGGAAAGCTTATCTCAAGTTCACACATCTTTTACTTTCTACTAGCGTTATCATTTATCGAATGATAAATTATCAACGGGGGGCTGATCAGTTTGTTTTTGTCGGTAGAATAGAACCTTTCAAAGAAAATGGATTTATTTATTATTATAATATATTTTTTTATTTATCGATAACGATAAAGATATGAAAATACCCATGCCTAAAAGTACTCATATTTGTAGCGGTAAAGTTGCCGAACTCAGCTTATTTATGTAAGTGTGAGATTGAAGCAAAAATTTAAATTATCCCCTTATAATGTTATTATTAAATGTTCGACTTTGTCGCCCTCGCCAAAGTCAATTCACTCGGAAAATGTTTTTGTCGATTTATAAGCTCACTTGTAATGTGTATAGAATTTTCTTATTAACATTTTCAATTACCATTTACGAGTCATGTATCCAATGTACTTTATCTACATCTACTTACTATCTAATTTATTTGAAGATTAGCTACAAATATGTAAGTAATAATTTGTATTGTAAATACGTTTAAAATTGTGGAATGATAAGGAAAACGCATGTGGTAGGTGCAGAATATGAATATTGAAATTTGAAAGTATTGACTTTCAATAAATATATATTTGATATAAAATACTTCTATTGTATGTGTAACATATCATTAACTATTTTTATCGAGTTCTTTAGAAAAACAAAGTTATTTGTACAGATCAGAGATCGGCGATTACAAAATATAGTCGTAATTTTAAGTTTGTTGCTCTGTAATCATGATTAAATCCCTTCAAATGTTAAGGAGTCATAAATCTGTATGCAATTGAGGATTCCGTAGTATTTAAAACATAAATGAGCACAATTTAGTCATTAATGATGAAAAACGCAAAATGTAATCGTAATGGATTTTCATTAATCTGATTACATTTTGCTCATCTATGGTACAGATTATACATGTAGATCATTAATTTACAAAATATAAGCTTTATTTTTTTAATCTTTGACTGATATATTTTTTTTATATATATAAAATTCAAATTCTCATGTAGATTTAATATATTATTATCAAGTTAGTCCCCGGTTATTTATTTTTTAAATGTTAAAAAGGAGGATACATTAATAAATTTTAAACTTTGCTACAACTAGTATCTCTTACCTAAATATTTAAAAAAATAACAGACCGTAAATATAACATGATTAGGATGTTGGTTGCTATTACTTTCAAAACAAATTTTATTATCCTTGCACCAATCTCGAATATACTTCGAAGTGCACAATATAATTTCAAATAATTGCTATGATATTGCATTTTCTTACGCATATTTCATCGCTAAAGTATTCGCCTAACATAAATTGCCACTATTAAGATAAATAGTATAAAAAGCTTCATAATTCTTGATGTTTTTATTATACAATAGTATTGCCTCGAAAAAGCGTTTCAATGTATTGTAATAAAGTGGTCCTCGCTCCAAAAACAATTTAAACTGAATTATTCCTCCATTCTGGCAATAAGTCCGGACTTACATGCTGTATAATGGTATGACACGACAAACAGCTTTAAGTGTGTAAAATATGGAAGGTTACGTCAGCCAAGCGCGACACAAGCAGACTTTATACTAAAGTCTAGGACATGGCGCTTGTCGGGGCGACTCTCAACGCGTACATTCGGCTATTATGGTACATATAGCTTACATTCAAGTTATATAAACAACATTGGTAATAGGATAATTGCTTGATTACCAAACTAGCTATACTCCAAACATCTATACTTGTATCTATTTCTGCGACATAGGAATATTTATACCGAATATAAATCAAACCGCACGATACCCCGTAGCGCAGAATTTGATCGTTCAACCACTACGCCAACTATGTCATCATAATCCTATACATATATATTTCACAAATAAATATCTATTCTCAAGTAGTACATGGAAAGCAAATATCAGGAAAGTTTTCACAAATCTAATGCGGGTATGCGATAAGGTGATCCGCGTGGGCGACTCAAATCAAACCGCACGAACTACGCAGTAATCATAGGAATCGATGAGACATAAGCCTGGTTGTGACGTCAATTGAAGGAGCTATCTCAATATAGTGTAGGGTAGCGTGACCTCTGATTCTATCATGAGTGCCTTTACTACATTTCCACAAAACTTTACACATAGTTCACTTTAATCGGTTTTAATAACTAGTTTGCTCAATTATTTAGATGAATTCCAGAACTTACTGTTAGGGAGGTATTTTACAAATTTCATTGGCTTTATTGGTACAATATTTATCAGTTTTATATTAAAATAAAAAGATAAACCATACAATACTTTGACATTTTTTAAAAATAATAACTGCATTTTAGTGTAAGAAACATAGGAATTTCCTTTATAATAAATAAAATGCTTATTATGTAGAAAATCTGTGTTTGGATATCTAACATTAACATTAACGATCAAACAAGATAAATATTTATTTATTTAGTTTCATCACATCATACATATCATCCAAGATTCATGACTAATTATACGAATTTGTTCAAACCTTTTTTGTATAATACTGTTCGTAGTTCGTATATATTATAAAATAATCAGTATTTGATTTAAAATAGAAAGATAGACGCTAAATTTGAATAAAAAATCTTCAAAAGGGTTAAAATAAAGTGTTCCTTCGCAAAGAAGTCAATAGTCCCGAAGGCCAGACTCAGCGGCGCTGCTCGTTGACTCGACCCGGCCAAGATTACACTATCATTTGTCCAACTCTGTGTTCTCGATTTCACCTAAGCACCTATCTTCGAAAAGCAATGGAGATAGTAACCTTTTACGTTATCTAAAAATAATTTTGGGATTGTATAATCTTCGGAAATGTGTCATATTTCAGGGTATTATATGTATATTTCAATATGTTTTACCATAAAGCACATGTAGTAAGATTTTTTCATGTATTGTGCAAGTGCTGTTACAAATACAAATTAAATACATATGTACCAACACGCAGACCTAGAACATCTACGAGTAGGTAGAAATAAGCCAAATTATATCAGGAGGTATATATAACTGTTATATTAGTTTTATCTCTTGCGTATGCGTAGTTTTGATATAGTACTGTAGTCATCTAGTGATTTTCATTTAACACTGTTAAGTCACCAGTGACATCACATTGTTTGTCATCTCTACTTGTAGGACATACCTATAAATATTTGCAACATGTGCGAAAACGCGGCCAGTGCACTGATCGAGTTATATAAATAACAATAAGTTACTTCCATAAAGCTGACTATTTTTTATACTAACTCTAAATTTACAACGCAAAAAAAAATAGTATTTTTTTTAAATGGATCAACATTTTTTACCGGAAGAAATAACAGAGAAAGAATATTAAATGACTTAGAAGAAATTACGAAAGCTTTCTTAAATACTGCTGGGCAGTAGACTTGAGGGAGTCTTCTGCCTGGATGAGAGGGAGGCAGTGCGCAGTGTACGGCGCTGAAGAAGTGGGCTCTTTACACCTATCCCTCACAGAGAGGCAACCTCAACAAGGCTTTTCGCTCCCCGTCTGTTGTCCCCAGGTGTCTGGATGAATTTGATTTCCCAGGCCCGGGTGGAGCGATTAGAGGGACACCCCGAAGGTTTTTAGTCAGTAGGAGTCTGACACACCGGTGTCACTGCCCTCACAGCGGCCCTGATCGTCCTATGTAGGATTTTTCCCCGGGACAACAAAAAAAAAGTATTCTTAAATACTCGTACTCAGTGATGCAATTCGACAGACGAAATCAATTAATGGGCATTTCACTCGTACGAAGAACTCCTAAATATAATGTGCACATATCTACACATGATATGTGTGTAAAAAGATACGGCTCTCGTAAAAGCCCAACTGAAAATAATTTCTGAAATGTTAGTCGTTTTTCGCGAGACATTCGATGGTAGGACCCGCATAAAAGTTGAACATCAGACCGCCTAATGGATTAGAAGAATTGCCTTCAATCGTAAAGCCCGCCTTACACATTGCTAGAAGCCTATGAAAATAATAAAGACAATAATCTGTATTACTCTTGATGTCATGTATGGTTTGACCTATTTGTAATAATATTATTAATTGTCCTTATCTGTTCCTATCCATAGTATAAATATTAACGACCTTAGGGTTAGCTCACAGTGTTACAAAATATAGTTGTTGATTTTTAGTTGTTAGAATCTATATAATCTTGGTTGGCTTGATTATGATATAATAGTGTTTTATAAGATACCTAAACAATGCCAATTTATTAAGCACAATAGATTGAGTATGGGTGAATAGAGAATTTTAGAGAGTCAAGTAGAAAAGATTAAGGACACATTCTCTTGATCAAGTCTATGTTGTCCTCCACAATAACTTTACTTTGACGACTCGGTTGGTAACTTCTACGCGACGGTCTGTGGGTGGGACCCCCACACGGAACAAACATTCTTATGGCTTACAGGTAGTCATTCCGGACCTGAGTGTATGTGTACTTGAAATCCTTGTTTGCAAACGCATCCACGACAATTGAAATAAACTCTACTTTTAGGTAGCGTTTTTTTTATATAATGGTAGTGGCAAATAGTCCAAGAGACAATAATCATAATGATGATAAAAATAGTAAATTTTTCAGTAATTATTATTTATTAAGAATATTAACTGCCTCTACTTTATACTCTACATACATTACATATTCTACATAATATTCAAAATGAACTACAGTGCAGTAAATCTCCATTCCCAGGGCAGTCCACACTCATATAATACTTAACACAAGTAATTTTTGATAAGACATTATTTGCGGATTTCCGTATGTGTACTTTCACCTTCACCAGTGAGCAATTCTCAAAAATAGAGATATATGTATATTTTTTTTTTATAATTCACAAGTGGACACTTGTTCTCAGTCACACCTGGTGGAGAATGAAGATGAGTGCGAGGATGTACCCCGTCCGCCCAATAAATGCCTATAAGGCTCCCAAATCATAAGAACGTGGAAATATAGTCACTGAAAGCATATTCAACTCCTTAGCCGTTCGCATAATGAATGTAGACGTGAATCTCCTCGTTCATACACAAGAAATATCCACCACATACAGATGGCATCCGATACAGTGTACAGTGGCTTTATGATGAAATGAGATCGGTGGAAATAGAGAATGTGGCTTTGGGAACACTCTCTATTGTGCAACCGGTAAAAGACTACGAGACTGGCGACTTTACGTCGATGATCGATGTTCTGCAGTTTAGCCTTAGTCAGAGAATCATCGCCCACAAGTCTACGAGCCCTACGATCAATGCAGTCCAGAGCAGCTAATTGATATCTAGTAGACCCGTCTCCCCCAAAAGTGACAACAGTATTCCACACTTGACCGTACATGTGCCTGATATAGGTTAAGAAGTTGCAATGGCGTGAAGTATCGCCTGACCTTAAAAAGGACACCAAAATTTTATATAGATCATTTTAAAACTATTATTCATGTTTTGTAATAAACTGTTTCTATTTCATTGATTATATTTAATTATAGTGTACGCAGCTTCCATGTGTGCTGTTAGTAAAATGGCGATCGTTTAAATTTAACCTTTTTGTTATTTTTATAGTACTTGTAGTTAGTTTCAGTCAGTGAAATAAATAGTAACTTTTTTGATCTGGGTCATTCGCTAGTAAATGCGTCCCAGTCGATTTATTCCCACTTTTACTGCAGTGGCAGTGGTCCAATTTCACAATCTACCCTCATGTTCCACAAACGAAACACGTTTTTCCAAAAGTACTACCTTGTCTAGCAGAAATAGTGCTTACTTTTATCTTTTATTTTGTCTACACAGTTAACACTAAAACATTTTATGGCTAGAAATAACTTTGAATAAAATATTTATAAAGTAAGTCAATCATTAATTACCAATTTTTTCTCATTCTCAATAATTCATATTTTTCTAAGGGTCTCAAACTTTGACTACCTTACATTTGAAATACTGTCGATAACAACTGCTGTGCGACAATTGCAGTCGGATGTCAAAATCGGTCTAATTTAAACTAATACTGCAAAGTGATGTCTGTCTGTCTTTGCCGTTGCACGCTGCCATCTGCCTTCTACTTCGTTCTACCGAAAGTCACTCTTTAACTTTTCGACCCTTCGACCTAAAAAATAAGTAATAAAATGAATTTTTTTACCGCTTTCATCGTTTAACGATTTCTGTATAGTTTTTCAAATATTTATGCTAAAATTAATATATTTTGATTCTTATTCTTACTTACAAAGAATACTCCACATATACAAAAGAATAGACAAAAAGAAGTTTATAACAACTTTATAATGGCCGCGTATCCAAAATATTTTTATTATTGAGGCTTTCAATATGTATTCATACAATATTTTAAATTTATTGGTATTTTATAATACTTGTATGCACCTTACCTGCAGCATTTACATGGATATTTTCATCATTCGTATATACGAGTAAGTAATAAACAGTGGCGTGTACTCCATAAAAGCATGAAAAGCATTACCTTGTTACATTTGGACATTTAATAAATATATTGACTTAAAATTTGATAATTACCAATATTATCATAATACATCATCACAATATATCCCTACCGGGGTGAGCAGAAAAACATTATTGTCCATAGCTACTTTATCATAATGCGGGTCTTAGAATCCAAACTACCAAATTTTAAATCAATATATTATGTGTTAAATGTCCAAGAATTATAAGATCATACTTTTTTATGCTTCTATGAGATACACACCACTAGACTATCAAATAATCATATCTGTATATTGAGATATTCACATATATTCTAATCATTTATGCAAACATAACGTTATCGTTAAACTTGTACCAAGCAATTGTGATTTACAAATATTGTCGAAAAATATTATAGTAATATATTTTTGTATAATATAAGAAGGGCAAGCACATACGTATTTACAGTTCTTGGCACGTTTGGAGAGAAAATAAGAAAATGTTCACGCAGTGTACACGCCTTAGCACGCGATTTATGCTCGGGACACAAAATAGGATTTAGATAAAATAAGATGAAACTGGGCCTTACAATAACTGTACTTACAATCCGGATCACAACTGCTATTTACAGGGAAATTTTAGAATATTATCTGGGTATAGAATATTATAATATCTTATGAATAATTATTCAGAAAAGGTTCATTTTAATTAATTATATCTTTGCTAGTGTCCAACCGAATCATCGGCTATGGTTTTGACTTATTAGGCTATGGCCGCCTTTTGACAAGTTTACACAAGTAAGATCATTTTAATAATCTTTAGATATTGTTAACTAACTGTGCCCGCGACTTCGTTCGCGTAAATAAGTACTTTTGCTATGACAATAATTTTTGCTGAAATTTTTGTATGAATGATATAAATTCCATCGATTATTTCTTTTTTCTTATTACAGACAGACTTCTTCTTGACCTCAGCCTTCAGTCAGAAAGTGGCGATGAAGCCTATGATGGAGTGTGCTCACCCAACAAATACAGATTCACTCTCCGTTTGAAAATTCCTGTTTCTTAAGATGTTGGAAAAACAGACGCAGGAAGCGAATTCCATTCCAGTATATAAATTAAAGCTGATACATAATCAACAGGTGGCTTAAATATATCTTTTTTTTTTTTGGTTTCTCGTGGGAAAATCCTGCATAGGACCATCAGGGCCGCTGTGAGGGCAGCAACCCCGATGTGTCAGACTCCTACTGACTAAAAACCCCCGAGGTGTCCCTCTAATCGCTCCACCCGAGCCTGGGAAACAAATTCATCCAGACGACCTTAAATATATCATTAACACAGTAACATTTATCACTATAAGATAAAACAAAGCGTTTTTTCAAAATAATCTAATTATACAAAAGTTATTTTTCAATTACGGTATATTTAATTATTGAAATAGTATTTTGTTAGATACACCATATTTTGCCAGTAGAAACGAAACCTTAAAACAAATAACTACTGTATTTTATGGTACCAATATTCTGAAAACAATAGAATTACTACGTCCGCGTCTCGTCGCCATAAGAAAGTTCGCTATCGGGGCGATCTCATCGAACAAACTAATGACATTTTTATTTCTCCGGAGAAATGCATTAATTTCATTTGTTAGACCATCGACGCTGAAGCACGAGATATCTTTTCTATTCTACGACAAAGTAGATACTATATAGTAAAGGAAAACCCATTAGAGTGCCAAGAATCATAATTGTGTTACTAAACTCTATTAGCTACTAGAAATACCCCTTGGTAACTTTATCATAAACTTACCTATTAGGATATAATAATAAGTAATTTAACACATTAAGCCGAGTTTTGGCAGCCCTCGATTAAATGAATCCATGACTTGTGAAAGGTGATCGGTAATAATTGTATAAAGCTGGATGCCGAGTTCAATGGTGCTTATTTGTAGAGGCAGATATCCATCAGTGAACAACAATGAGTTGATGAACTTATGTTGCTGTATGCTCTACTACTTATTAGATAATTTACTTAGGTCACACTTATTAATATGGAAGTACTATGGAATGGAAGTAATATGGAAGAAGATAGGACATTGTTGGACCAGATAAATTGATGTACAGTAAGACCTGTTTTTGTGCGGTCCTTTTTTATGCGATTTTGTTATTGTGCGATTGTTTTTGTGCGATATAATTTTTCGATTTGATTTTAAATCGACGAAAAAAATCGCACGAAAAAAATCGCACTAATTAAAATCGCACAAAACTAATCGCACAAAAATAAATCGCATAAAAAAGGACCGCATAAAAAAGGACCGCACAAAAACAGGTCTTACTGTGTCCTAGTATTTCTGGGGGAAAGTTTGATTTCAATCGAAGTACGAGTAATTAACTTGGACCGTTTCTCTCACAGAAAACCAGCCAGAATTATTCTAAGCCCGGATTGGCTAGAATTTCTAGGAATTCTGAGCTATTTCTGTCCACTCTGACAAGGACTGTATTATGATTTTCGGCAACACGGTGTAGTTATAGCCTAAGCGGATCCTGAAGCCTCCCTTATTATCACTATTGTGGTAATTAAAGAAATAGATTGTCTCAATAATCGAGAGAATAACACACAGTACAGGGCATAATGAATCTTGAGTATTGAGCTAACGATTAGACATTGATTTGCAAAACCTACATATACGAGTACAAGTAGTATACAAAATAATTTAAGATTATTACCAAATACTTACATTTGAGTATTGAAGATGTCCTGCCTAAAGACGCGATTCGAATTATGGCAGTCGTTGGTCGGCAGCGGTGTCCGAACAGCGGCTGGCAGGCGGTGATTTTTTTTTAATCTATAATTTTATTAGGGTTTTAATCACATATGTAAATACGCCAGCCCTGAGTCGCGCGATGTATTGCATTGTATGCGGCGTGTCAACCTCGCGATCGTAACTTCTAACAGCGCTGCCCAGGTTACTTCGGACGCATTTCCATGTAAATGCATTGATCTAGAACATTGTGATCTGGCATCCACTGCTGGGTTTTCGCTAGCTAACTGCAACTATAAGCATCCAAATTGTACCTTACCAAAGATACCTTACAAACTCAGGATTCAATGGTACCTTATGTAGAATATCTCGGACCTACAATGGTCTTGAAGATTCGGTCAATTTTTTCGCGTATTCCGTACCGAGGCTTAAGAAAAAGCTCTTCGGGTTGTTGATAGATGCATATAACAACTTATGACAATGGTTGATGACATATAAATCATATAGAATAATCTAATCTGTGATATTATTGAGAATTTAATTTTTGTAAATGTTTCATTTTTGTAATGCGTAATTTTGTAATGTAATGTGTAATTTTTGATCTTATTCTTATGTTGTATTCGTAGTATTCTAACTTTGCCTTTTCTTATTGTTATTAACGCTGTTTTTTATTTATGACTGATGATAATGTTGACTTTTATTGATATTTATATAAAGCAGGCCACTCTAATGTATGTGGTGGATGTTTTAGTAGGAACTGTACATTTCTGATAGTATGTATATATCACGTCAATGGAATTGTGTATTGGGCTACTGGTAACCCCTGTATGAATAAAATTAAATCTTCTTAATATATATAAATTACGTGTTATGTTGTTTGTCCGCGAGGGACTTCTAAACTAATTAACCGATTTGAATAAAATTTACACACCACGTGTAAATAAACTGATATAACTTAAAAGTTAGGACAGTTTTCATCTCAATTCATAGTCGCAATATTATTTTATTGCAAATTATTTGGTTATTTGGCAGTCACAATTTTCAGTTAGCTCCAAATGATTCTAACAGATGGCGGTATCTGTTGACTGGATTGAGAAGTCATTCTTTATATGGTGCTATGTTAAACGTACTGTAGGTGTTGTTACTACAATAAATGCGTATTTACATGTTTCTACCATATATATTACTTTATTTATTAATCTTAATTTGAGTTGCAATTACAAGTCTTACAATCATATTAAAAAATATATATTCATATTCTAAAAAGAGGATTGAATATTATTAGGCAACGGATGATGGAAGTGAGGGAGGAAAGGGAGAAAGGGTATACGTTTAGCTATGAGTGAATACGATATTCAGGGCGATACAAAGTTCGCCGGGTCAGCTAGTAAATAAATAAAAATAGATCTAGATTGTGTTTTATCTAGATTGTGCAGAACTTATCGATAATCTAAAAATTAATGCTCCATCTCGTTTGCCCCGCAAAACAGCTTTCCATTTTTTTTCTATACCCTTCTTTAAAACGAATCTTGGACAGTTTTCTACCATGCCAAGGATCTGCAGGCAGTACAACGCACTCTCGCGACTCGGTGACTTGGACCTGACTGTTTCTCTTTCAAAATTTAGAACAGCGTGTAGAAAGTGACTGCATTTCTTTTTTCTTTTTTTTTGTGTTACTTTTTGTGTTACTTGGAATCAGTCACAGTTTCGTTTAAAGTTGTTACTTATACATTCTACAATATTATCCTTTTGTGTTGTGTCTATATATGTATGTATATGTTTTTTCTTTTTTTGGAATTTTATTATTATTCTTTAATGTAAACTAGCTTTATATATTAATCACTGTGCATGCTGTGGTGCCCTATAATTGTGGGGGCATTTATATGTTCTATTTAAGTACCATGATCCTTTTGTTTTCTTGTCTAATGTTGCCCATGTTGGGCACCCTATTATGTAAAATAAAAATAATAATAAAAATAAAATAAATAAGATACATAATTATGATTGTGCCGCCTATTATGCGATATAATATTTATTTACTTTTCAATGATGAAGGAATAAGAACATTGAATAAAGTAGCTGTAGAAAGTACGGACGTCGGTGAATGGTGCGAGCCGTGGCATGGTAGCGTGGCCCACACGGCTCTAACATGCTGAATTATAGAAAAGCGTCGCGACATTTGCTAAGAATCCGACTCAGACCGCCCTTGCGGCTTCAACACTTGAATAAGTAATTTTTACCGTCTGCGCAGTTTTACAAACAAATTAACGGCTTCATGTTGTTATTTTAATAAAAGTTCCTTGTTAAGTTTCTCTCGAGTTCCATTTTTACGACTCTCGCCATCGCTGTTGTGGGGTTGTTTATGTTTCAAATATCCCGCATATTATACCGTCTCACCAACTTTATCCGTTAGCAGAGAAACAAGTAATTAACACCAAAAATATGTAAAATTTTCACATAGCAAAATATATATATATATATCTATATATAATTTAAGTCAGATGGCGACTTACAACTCCACCGTCGCTTAAAACTGCTTATTTTAATTTATGGACCTTCAGTATTGCA
Source organism: Automeris io (assembly GCA_036320925.1). NCBI lineage: Eukaryota > Metazoa > Arthropoda > Insecta > Lepidoptera > Saturniidae > Automeris > Automeris io. Next base: position 10,527,364 of record JAUDJH010000002.1, read on the forward strand.
GTGCTTATTACTTCCGTTGCAATTTCGTAGACCAGAACTACATTTTATGGCGTTGTAAACCATGAGAGTCTTAGCATAATTGTTGTATAACATAAATTAGTTTGCCCATCATTTACGTGTTTATGGTAATAATATGTCAGAGGAAATTAAATTTTAATATAATATGTATTTAAAAATATGTCTCTACGAGGTACTATTAGATTTTGTAATCTTTAGTTCGTACTAAAAGCGTGTAGTTTCTATAAGAACAAAAAGCATTTTAGTGTGAATGTTGGCTGTTAAGAGGATTTGGGGCAGGAAAAAGTAGATCCTAATGCAAATGTTAATTGTCGCCCGCAACAGATGGGAGCGACGCGTCGGCCAATTGTCGCGGCAAACATTCGTAATTTAAAAAGCAAAATGAAATAAACCGCTTTGTCGTAGTACATAAATTTCATGTTTGCCTCGGCCGGCGAACTGGCAGCGGATATTAATCAGCGGATATTGAAATATGTTGTTTTTTGGACCGATTGATAAACGGCCCGTTGCGCTCAGGCAGGATTAAACATTGATGCCGCCTCGCTCAATTATTGAGTGTACATCTATATCTACTATCCTTCCTGTTTTGATTGCTATTAAACGTATTCCTGTTTGATATTATTTTATTGTTGTATTGATGTAGGAAATTACCTGAAATTAGCTCTTAGAAATTAGGGTTATATTACTTAAATTCAAAATAGCTTGTCCTATACAGTGAAAAATCTATGATATTCTTTTAAAATTGACCCGCATTTGAAATTGCTAAGTGAATTATTCACATTACATTGTCTAACTAGCTAAATAATTCAAACAAATTAAAATTGTTTTATTAGCCAAAAAGCTTTCATAAGTACAAATTACATATATAAAACAACGAAAATTTTTGTATAACGTTTCAAAAGAAACTTAATTTTGATTTAAATTAAAATAAAACGTCCGTAAACAATTATTAATCCCATTTAAAATAACATTAAAATTTCCTTTCAATTACAACGTAAGCGGTTGAGAAGATTAAGCTAAACCAACAATTTTCATTAAATATTAAGTCGGGCTGAGCGGAATGCAGGTTGTCGCTGCAACCGTCTGCGCGCATAAGATTTATGATGCGGCCAACAGGCGAATATATTGAAAATCTAGAACGCTCAAGTAACCACTAAGTGTAGTATAAATAGAGTCGTCAAGACGAAGATAAACATCAAACGGATTCCTTACAAATGAATACAATACCGTAACACGATAAAGCATGGCTGGCATTACCTACAAACAAGTTCTTATATTAGGTCCTTACATATGAAATTGGCGTTTTGTATGGGAGGAACAAAAAGTCGAATATTTTTTAATATAATATATTTAATTAATCAAAGTATGAACCATTATTTTCTATGCACTTTTGCCTTCTCATAGGTAGTTCATTGATCCCTTTACTAAAAAAACCAGTCGGACGGGAATCAATAAAATCTTTGAAGGCGATTTGGACTGCCCCATCGGAGTTGAATTTTTTCCCTTGCAAGAAGTTATCCAAATTTCGAAAAAAATGGTAATCTGTTGGAGCAAGGTCCGGGGAGTACGGAGGATGTCTTAGACTTTCCAATTGAAGCTCTTCTAATTTAGTAGCCGTTTGTTGCGCAGTGTGTGGTCTAGCGTTGTCGTGAAGCAGCAGTGGCGTGGAGCGATTGACCAGCCTAGGTTGTTTAGCCGCTAGCTTTTCCATCATGGTTTGCAATTGCTGACAATAGACATCAGCCGTAATAGTCTGGCCAGATTTGAGAAAACTGTAATGAACAATACCGGCACTAGTCCACCAAACGCTTACAAGTAACTTTTTTGGGGTTAATTTTCGCTTGGGGCAGGATTTGGCTGGTTGGCCAGGATCCAACCATTGCGCTGAGCGCTTCCGATTATCGTAAAGAACCCATTTTTCATCACAGGCAATGATTCGGTTTAAAATACCTTCATTATTGTGCCGGTTTAGTAATGTAACGCAGCAGTCGACGCGCGTTTGCCGGTTTGCTTCAGTCAATTCGTGAGGTACCCACCTTTCAAGCTTTTTAATCTTCCCAATTTGCTTCAAGTGAATTAAAACAGTTTTATCACTAACATCGCAGCCTGCAGCTAACTCGGACGTGGTTTGCGATGGATCCGCTTCCACAATAGCCTTCAACTCTTCATTATCAACTTGAGTCTCAGGCCGTCCACGGGGCTTGTTCTGCAGGTCGAAATTTCCAGAACGAAAACGTTGGAACCAAAAACGAACTGTGTTTTCTTTTGCAACACGACCGCCATACACATCATTCACCCTTCGAGTTGTTTCCGCAGCACTAGTGCCACGGCGGAACTCGTACTCGTAAATAATGCGATATTTTAAGTTTTCCATTTTGTAAAATGAGTGACGCAAACAGAAAAAAACAGAAGAAAAAAACAAATAAACGACGATCATCGAAGCACAAATACATGAGTCTATAGCTGTACAAATTTGAATTTGGAATTCCTTACCAAAGAGGAGAAATTTGTGATTAAAGTGGCCAGTACGAAAAACGCCAATTTCATATGTAAAGACCTAATATTAATTTATAATCTACCACCGATTTACGTGAAAGTATTGCGTCTATATTTAGTAAAAGAAAACTAAGATGTTTCTAGGGTTTATCAATAATGAGAATTATTATCGAAATGGGCTTGCCTAGTACTGTAACATTATGAATTTCTTAATTTACACTGCCACTGTTGCATTTGGTATATTATCAAAGTAAATTATATTTCGCATGCTTACAAACCTAACGGTTTTTCAATGCTGTTTACAAAGTTGTATATTATGTATTTCTTAAATAGGAATAAAATCTAAAATAATTATAATAATCGTGTATTACTTTATAGAACTTATGAAACTACGTTTTATTTCAGTATCATTAAAACGTCAATGTTAAATGAAATCTGATGATGTAACTAACAGGTTTAAATAAATAAATTTAGTTCCTTGCCATTCCACGGCTATCTCACCCTATACACAAATACCTTTTAAACGTTTTAACTCGACCCTAACCGGGATGTTTTCTTCACAGAACTTTTCAGTAGGCATCAAAGAGTAAATAAGAGGCCCTTTTGTCGAGTGCCGCCACTCCATAGTGCGCACCGTATCGCATCATTAATCTCTGAGCAAACACGCTTCGCACCTCCTCGCCAAATCACAAGGACTAGATCTGAGAGTTGTATGTAAACTAACTTCGTTAACTAACGAGATCGTAAGTTATTCCTAATGTGCCGTCAAAGTAATGATTGGAAATGCAAACTGCACTTATAGCGTTTTAAATTATTTTATGTAAATACCTAATTTATGTATTGTTTAATTTCCTTTTAGGCTCCTGTTTAATGGTGTTTTGTATTATCCTTATTATTGTTTATACGACATACCAAGTTATCTGTGTAATTATATTAATTACGGTAGTATTTAATTTTTTTTTTGCTTCATATTCTGTAATAGAATATTACAATTTATAACTTTAATATTTTAAATCTTCAACGTCTTCGACATCTTTAATGTTAAACTTTAAGCCGTCATGTTTTTGTATATTGACAGATGTGAATTAAACAGTGGAAGAAGCTTTTTCAATGGAGAGAAAAACATTTATGAGACGGTGCTCTTTCATCCTATCACAACCTCCCAACGTTAACATATTGTAAAATCTAGAACTAATAACCTATCTTTTAATTTTACTATACCATTATTTTGAAAATAGGATTACTTTGATTACATAGAATTCCATCAATAATAATTCAATAATAAAATCAATAATAATAAAAATATTTAATGAGAACTTAAGAACTTATTAGGGTACGTTAAAAATTTCAATAGGGTTTTCCTACATTATTTTAAATAATACTAAAGGTTTAAAAAGGATTTCCAAAGGCCGACTATTAATACTTTAACGTAACGGAATTTTAAAGTTTAAATAATTTATAGCCAAATACCGTTATCTGAGTAACTTCTTTTACAGGGGTTTTTCCTTCATTGATATATTTCCAATAAAGAGAATAAGAATTTATTAATTTTAATTAAAGTTTTTTTTTTTCATTATAATAAATGTTACGATGAATTTTTATTGTTACTATTTATTGGCTTAGCGAATAGCTCTGGGCTGACCTCCATTTTTATACATAAAATCCAGACCACACATATGTTTCACGGGAGTTAATCTGGTTAAACCACATGAATAGCGACATGGTTGAAAGAGTCATATATAGCAACTAAGGCTAATAGATGAAGTTACGTCAGTGTTTCAAACAGGCTTATACCGGTTTGACCGAGCTTTATTGATTAGTTGATCAAAGTTTGTCGTATTACAGGGTTACGCTGGACTACATCTCAGGTCCCATATTAAACGGGGATGCCACTTTCCAAACATCGTAAAATTAACTTCTAATTAAAATACAAAATATAATAGATACATATTATATCTACGCGCAACGTGTTCAAAGGTAAATATCGGAATGAAACCCGCATGGCATCTAACAAAAATGTCTTTAACATCGTCCCGAGAACTGCAGTTTGCTATGGCAATAAAGCCTTCGTCAGCTTGAAATATAAATGTAAAGTAAATCTAACTCTGCTTACCCCGACTATAATAAAGCATAGCGATGTATTAATATTATGAAGTATTATATTTAAAGCGATTTGGATAAATCCGCCATACACGTACTATTTTTGTCAGATATATCCATCAGATGTCTTAACCTTTCCAAATTTTGGCGTTGAATCCGGTATTTAGAGCTACCCTGATAGATTACAAGTTATGTAACTAGGAATGACAAGTCCAAATGAAACGTCAAAGTCAATAACAATTTGTCACAAAACAGTTACGTATTTATTTGTCCGTTTCGGCGACAGTGGAGTTACCATTTTGTACGTTGCGTCACGTACGTGACAAACGACTCGTCCTAGGGATCGCCAAATATCGTTTAGTACGTGCGAGAAGAAAAACCAACTCACGGGGTAAATAAAATAAATCAAGTGCATAAGGAACAGACTGTTCTTAAACTAAAATTATCGAACAAGTTTTGACTTAACTCTAAAGATAATTTTCTATAAACATGTCATACACACAGACATACACAGAAAATATTATACTTATACATATAATATAACATTATTACCCCCTAGCAGCTGGATAGGAACTTTTTTAAGACATTAATGTAGTGTATTTCGTAAAAAAATCTTAAAACCGTGCTTATGTTTGAACCAAGAGCTAAACACTATTTTTATATTATATTTACCTATTCTCATTATACAGGATATAAAAGAAAAAAAAACAGTTTTCACGTTTATAAAACTACCACTACTACTACTTAATACTTACTACTACTACTGTTACTATTTTTTTTTAAATAGTAGTTATACACTGAAACACTTTCGAGGAACAGGAATATATGAGCTGTATTCACTTTGCGCTCCTATGTCATGACGTGTCCAGCTTGACCAGTAGTAGCGCTGTTGATCACTATGCATAAACTTACCTGTGATACTTTTTAAAGATCATTTATTGTTTTAACTATACAAAAGAAAATATTACGATATTACTCTATTTTCCTTTTAAAGTTATAAAATTTTGATATTGTTTACTAGACTTAAATGCTACATTGAGACTGTATACAATCTCAAATATGGTACATAGAACTATTTTGTGAATCTGCAACTATTTCAGCTTAAAATTTCAGAATTTATTTACAGCTTGTGTACGTCCGGTTGTTCTTATACTTACCTAGAAGTTTCTTTCGTGGTATGTGTGGTTTGACTTGACTACGTCGGCTGTCAATAGATTTTTGTGGCTCTCTAGTCGCTGTCATTTTGACTGAAATTTATTTTGCATTAGAAAGAAAGAAGAAGAAAGAAAACGTTTTATTAGCAGCAGCCAGACAGAAGTGACAACATGCTACAATAAATATGCTGCATTAGGCACATTGTAGTCACAATATCAAATGTAACAATGTATTGAAACATCTTTTTAACTTCTTAAAAGCAACTAGTAATAAATGTATTTTATAGCAACTCCATACAACTTATTTGAAGTAATTTTTATCACATTCCTCTCCCATTCTAAACATAAAGAGCCAGTGTAATACGTGACTGGTAAATGGCATTATGTACATCACATTAGCGTGCCTCAGCTAACAGTAATGCTATCATGTTCATTTGTGTCGCGAAGTACGCTGAGTACATATAAATAAGGGTCTTTATACAATTTTTCAAAGGCGAGTCATGTTAACACATGTTAGCGACTTTGGGGCAAAATTCAGAGTCGGATTGTAACGGCCGGTGTAAATGAAATTTACTCTTGTGAAACTATCCGTATGTAGAGATAAGAACAGGAAGTATATATTAAAAACATTTACGTATTGCTACTTTACTGTAACTATAATTATGTATTCATATTTATTCGGATTGTGCTACATAGTTTACAGTTGTAGATATTCTTCTAAGAGGTTTAATGCCTTATTGATTCAAACCGTCGTAATTTATATTGAAATAATAATAGATACAAGTTGTTCGTAGCGAACGGAGACCTCGCAAACTCCTTTGTAAAGACATGTCATTACAATATGAATATATTTATTCCATAGAATAAAGATTTTTATATAAATGTTAACGTTGATTTACGGGATCGTTTCTAAGTTTATGTATTTGTTAAAATCTAAACAATATATATTGTAGAAAGATCAAGTTTTGTACCCCAATTTTGATCGAAAACAATGTTATACTTATATTGGTTATATTAAATAAAAAGAAGTCGCAAAAGTCGTAATTAATCGTGAAGGGTTTTTTATAAAATGACTAGAAAACATAATGGACTATAAAACTATTGTTTAAATAATTCTTAATAATTATTCAATACATAACAACATAATATTTACGCCGTATCCGAAATTATGCTTCCACGAGCTTACTTCAGTAACATGGTAAAAACGCGTTTCCCGACACTCGCATGGAACCTACCTCCGCGAAAATTCACTCAAGGCGTCTCCGTCAGACTAGAATATATTTTTATTGTTTTAAATGCGTACGTTATTTTTCGCAGTAAAACTGGAGTGTCTTTCTTGAAGGAGAATTTTGTACGAAGTTATGTTGTTGTACGTGGTCAATTACGGCGAGCAGGGACCTCCTTGTGTTTGTTTAACTTTTTGTTGTTTCCTTTTTTCTTTTAATAGGGACAGATTGTAAACGTGACTAAACAAAAAATATAAAAATCTTGTAAATATGTTTCGTTGTAAACGATAACAATAAAGATTTCAGGAATTGTTGGTAATTTAAAAATTATTGAAAATACCATAAATTAACTAAAATGTTATGAGTTACAAAATGAAGATGGCTTTTAGATACTACTCAAGCCTTAAACAACGTAACATGCGATAAACGATAACGCTAGTAGAAAAATACAAAATTATGCAAGTCACAAAAAGTGATGACGTGTTTCCACAACCGTTATCGTGAAATAAATTTTAATTTGCCTAAGCGCACTGGTCGCATTGAACATGACCTACAAGGGCAAGGTACAAATGTATCTCAGCCCACTCAGAAATTAATATAGCGCGATTGAATGATTTTATTCTAGCAGGCAGTAGATTTTTTATTCTCATATAGATTAATGCAGTCTTCACATACGTGTTACTCGAAACAATTTAATATCTCATATTTATAAGTTAGCCAGACAGAGTGAACGCAAGCAATAAATATTAACGTGGCAAACATACGGATCGGATTAAACAGCAGGGCACGTCCTTTGGCAAACTTTCGATTCCAATTCGGTGTCAGTCGATATTAAATTAAAAGCACCCACGCATTCCTTTCGCGTCTTTTTCCTGTCCATTTGCGAGGACCGTGTAGAACCCGGGGTCATGCTGCTAACCTAAAGCGGCGAACAACGTATATTGCTATGTGGATAAGGTGGAAAATATTTCATCCACTATATTATTATATTCGCAAACCCAGAAAACATTCGCCTTATAACGCCATTTAGAAAGTTATTTGTTTATTGTATAGATAATTTTTGGTGTAATTTATATTGTATGTCATATCCACATTATTGCGACTGCTCGAGGGATGAATTTCTAGGCAAGCGAGTGAATGGCGACGCATACTTGAGTGATGTCGGACTTTTTATTTGAATCGTGTACGAATGCGACGCGCAGTCCGAGGCCCGACGTGTTGTTGAGACTAGTTACGACACATTACTTACATGGGCCAATTCAAATTTGAGACGACAGGGCGTACATAAATTCCTTATAGATAGATATACCTTTATATTTATACTTTACTAGCTGACCCGGCAAACGTTGTTCTGCCATATAAATTATTTCTAGTGAATATCTTCTGTAGTATATACTAAAATTATATAAGTTGGGTCATAGTGGCTTACCATATAAAAGGTAGATATATGCTATCGCGGATTTTTATTTAGAACTATTCAAAATAAACAATCTTACATCATCTTTGTGTAACTCCAATGGTTTAGGCAGTGTATGCCAAGATAGCTCTCAGAGGCCAGATATTTTTCCGACTTAATTGACATGTATTGTTATATTATGACCAAAATTACATAAAATCATTACAAATTGCAGTCTTGTAGTTATTCCGAAGTGTAACCTATATTACTGTAAAAGTTTCATGCAAATCCGTCCAGTAGTTTTATCATGAAAGAGTAACAAACATATTCACAAACTTTCGCATTTATAAAATTACTAGTAGGAGTAGGATGTATGACTATTGCCTTTTTCTTTGTACGTCCATTCAAAAAGAAATAAACAAAAGAGAGGAATGCGCTCCTTCCGTCTGTTTACAACCATACGATCTAAGAACCTTTAAAAGAAAAGTGAATAGGCATTTTTTTTGGAAAAACGCGATTCATTGTCGAACTCATCTCCACTTACCATCAGGGGTGATTCAGGTTAAACGTTACTCTGTAGATCATAAAAGGAAAATTCTTTAATCCTTTACGTCTTAAGTTTAATTTTAGACATATAAATTAACAAACCTGTTTATTGTTAAACTATAAACAGTAGTTAAGAAATTCTTTCGGAGAAGAGGATAACACTGTACCTCCCCCGCCCAGTTTAATTGTGGAAGCCTCTTGCGATCATCAATACTCGGTCAATTCGAAAAAAAAATCTGTACCTCCAGCCCCGGTCAGACGGGAAGAAGGAACACCCCGGGGGTTTTAGTCGGTGCAAGTCCGACACACCGGGGGGCAGCCCTCACCGCCCCCTGAGGTCCGTAAGGGATTTCACCCGGGTTATCAAAAAAAAAGTTAAGAAATTATTGTTATTGTAAATATTATATTGTAAAAACATTTGGTATTCACATACACTCCTTATGTGAGGCAATTCAATTATGTCGGCAACATAACTTACGCGAGCGTCAATATAGTAATGAATTGCGTAGCAGAAGAAAATTCGTGTGAGAACTAGTCAAGAAATACCGAAAATGTTTGGTCACATTGCCACAACAATTAAGAGCAGTTCAAAAATCAACCGCAACTATAAAAAAACAGGAGAATTTTCATTGACAGTAATAGTGATCATGCCGGCCTGCTCATAAGCCTCTTCACGCTTCTTTTAAAGAACCCAATATTGCAGGAAGAAGGAAAACACTTCCTAGATCATTTTATGCCCTGATAAAAAAAAACAACACAAAACTTACATATGTAGATAAATAATACAATAAGAATAGCCTGACGTAACGTGACAACTTCTATTTATATGAATGTCATAACGGACTGCAGTTCAGTTGGGCTCTGCAACACATTACGGAGTAGCGAATTATGGGCCAGCCCCCCTAGACGAAGTAGCATTCGTTTTCTCGATAACGCTCAGGGACGAGCATATCAAGTATACACGGGACAAGCAAATGTTAAAGCCAAAGCAAACAAAATGTTTACATTTTTAAATACGTTATATTATTACGATCTCAACACTTCTTCCTGTAAACATAATTTAAAAGTTTCTTTGTTTACAAAGAGCACTGCTCTTTGTTGTTAAGAAATCTGAGGGTTGGGGGCGTGGCTAAATAATATGATTTGTACAGCGCAGGTTATGCAGAATTTATTTTGCTTTCAGTAGCGGCGCTGTGTTCGCGTAATTAATTTGTATTAGCAAACGTTATACTTGTCTTATTGCAACGATAGTTAACGTGAAAATAAATTATATTATAATGATGAGAGTGTTTTATTTTTTTAATAATTTATCTAAGAGTATTTATTGTAAGGTAAAATGATCGCTACTGATAACGCGAGTTCAAACGTATAGAATTGATATAAGTTGGCAACAAGATTTATTGAAAAGTTATGTCAATACATATATTCATTTTGTGCGTTTCTATAAGCTTTATTGATAAAGGAATATTATATTGTCTAGGGACCCAGTTAATGTCTGCTTTTACGTGCGCGAAATTGATTTCCATTCTTTAGCACAACTTGTATGCCTCAAACTACTACGCCTACTGTACTGTACTCTCTATACCATCAGAAATAGATCAACTATTTCAAGAAATAAAAATACTGGTTTATTAAAGAATAATAATTTCAAGAAATACAGATAAAAGCGCTAGCGTTTTGGCAAGTGAATTTATTCCAACATATGTAAGTACATACATATGTTATTTAAAAGATTGTAGTCTTGGCAAACCCTTTACATCGAGGGACGTAGAGTAACATGACAGTACAAGGTCGTATGGCCCTCTCCTGAATTTTAATGATATTTTTCCTTTGATAGTCGTAAAAATGATTACATAGTACTGCGGCTTTCTACACTTGAGTTTCTACTATGTTACTCAACTGTTCACACTCAGACTCAAGTAATACATTTATTTATTTCTATACCATAAGATGGCAAAAAAGCTGATAATCCACCTGATTTAAAGTACTAATATCGCTATAACCAAGTCTACAACAGAAATGTTGGTATTTTACTAAAGATCTTGAAGGTAAGGAAATGTCGATCAGGCATACATACGCGGCTAATTCCTAAATGTGACACATTGAAGCGTGCAACACATTTACAGCGGTTGCAGTTCAGTCAAGCACTGACGACCTATCGCTTAAGTGCAACTCTTTTTGTAACACTTGGTGTTAATATGTTAGGCATCAATCCCAAAACCTCCGATCCCCAATTTATAGTCGCATTAATTATAACTTGATATGTTACAACTTTTCATCCCAACAACGTATTTGTTTTTTTTTTTTTTTTCAAAAACCTAAATGCCATTTTAGGCATATACAAGTGTAATAACTAATAATAATAATCTTTAGATATTATAGAATACTAGCTGTCCCGGCAGACCTTGTTCTGCCCTATTTCTCTAAAACAAAGTCATATTGTTTTTTTTAATGTTAATAGCTTCCCCGATAGATTTTTTTGAAAATTGTTTGAAAGAACCTGGTCTTAATGCTATATGTATAAAAATTGACAAATATTGACATTAATATTTATACATCACTCAATTGTTTTGCCTTCCCGGAACCCGTCCACTGACATTTAAACTTTATGGTATGGTGTTAAAGTTCAAATTGACTTTAAAATGTTATTACGAATTTTTTGTATGAGAATATAGAAAAGTGTTGTTTTTAGACTTTTTCAGACAATTTTTTTAATTTTTCTCTCCGTAATAACCTTCCCCATACTTCAACAAACACAACAAAAAAGAAATCAGTCAAATCTGTTTAGTCGTTCTCGAGTTTCGCGCTTATCAAGACATAGCTGATCCGGCAAACGTAGTTTTGCTATATAAGTTATTGTAATATCTTCTATGATGTTCATTGAAATTAAGTGATGTCAAAGACAATTTTGATCATAATTAAATACTCTTAATCAACAAAACATTTATTTGGATAAAGATTAATATTATTACGTTGATACAACTCATAACAAATAATGCATTAATTTCGACCAAATTCGATTACCATGAAAACGGTTCTAGTTAGTTAATCTTAAAAGATAGACATATACTGTCGCGGACATTTTTTTAGATCATTTCAAGAGGAATAATTCTTTCTTACATATATTTTTGGTATCTTGTACCGTTTTCGCAGCGCACGCAATGGAAGCCTTCAAGGATGAATAATTTTCCCCGTTTTTTTCACTTTTTCTTATTTTTCTTCGCTCCTAATATTTGCATCGTGATGTTATATAACCTAAAGCCTTCCTCGATAAATAGTCTATTTAACACAAAAAGAATTTTTTAATTCGAACCAGTAGTTCCTGAGATTAGCGCGTTCAAACAAACAAACAAACAAACAAACTCTTCAGCTTTATAATATTAGTATAGATATGTGTTGTTGATTAAGAGTATTTAATTGTGAACAAAATTGTCATTGTCATCACTTAATTTCAATGAACATCTTAGAAGATATTCCAAATCTTATATAGCAAAACAACGTTTGCCGGATCAGCTAGTTTATTATATCTTAAATTTGATCCCATTTTAATATGGTGCAGGATTGATACATGTCAGAACCGAACAGAACCGAACACAACCGAACCTAACTTAACCTAACCGAACACAAACGAACACAACAGAACATAACCGAACACAACCGAACTAATCCGAACACAACCGAACACAACCGAACAGAACCGAACACAACACAACACAACCAAACACAACCGAACACAACCGAACACAACCGAACACAACCGAACAGAACCGAATACAACCGAATACAACCGAACCTAACCGAACACAACCGAACCTAACCGAACACAACCGAACACAACACAACACAACCGAACCTAACCGAACACAACCCAACACAACCGAACACAACCCAACACAATACAACCGAACAGAACCGAACACAACCCAACACAACCGAACACAACCCAACACAATACAACCGAACAGAACCGAACACAACCGAACACAACACAACACAACCGAACCTAACCGAACACAACCGAACACAACCGAACCAAACCTAACCTAACCGAACACAACACAACACAACCGAACACAACCGAACACAACCGAACACAACCGAACACAACACAACACAACCAAACACAACCGAACACAACACAACACAACCGAACCTAACCGAACACAACCAAACACAACCGAACACAACACAACACAACACAACACAACCGAACACAACCGAACACAACACAACACAACCAAACACAACCGAACACAACACAACACAACACAACACAACACAACACAACACAACCGAATACAACCGAACACAACCGAACACAACACAACACAACCGAACACAACCGAACACAACACAACACAACCGAACACAACCGAACACAACCGAACACAACCGAACACAACACAACCGAACACAACCGAACACAACATAACCGAACACAACACAACCGAACACAACACAACCGAACACAACACAACACAACCGAACCTAACCGAACACAACCAAACATAACCGAACACAACCGAACTAATCCGAACACAACCGAACACAACCGAACCTAACCTAACCTAACCGAACACAACCGAACACAACACAACACAACCGAACACAACCGAACACAACCGAACATAACCGAACACAACCGAACATAACCGAACACAACCGAACTAATCCGACCACAACCAAACACAACCGAACACAACACAACACAACCGAACACAACCGAACATAATCGAACACAACCGAACATAACCGAACACAACCGAACTAATCCGACCACAACCGAACACAACCGAACAGAACCGAACACAACCGAACACAACACAACACAACCGAACCTAACCGAACACAACCAAACATAACCGAACACAACCGAACCTAACCTTTTTTTTTTTTTGTTAACCCGGTGGAAATCCCTACGGACCGTCAGGGGAGCAGTGGAGGCCGCTCCCCCGGTGTGTCGGACCTGCCCCGACTAAAACCACCGGGGTGTTCCTCTTCCCGTCATGAGCTGGGGTCGGAGGTACAGTAGAGTCCGCCTCACCGACCCGCAGCGACGTCCGGCCTTTAAGATAGGCCTCTATCTTTCCTAATTGCAAGGGGTGATGTAAAGAACCACCCCTCGCTCACCTTAAAAGTTGATGTCTTGGAGCGGTGTGCGGGAACACATCGCAGCACCGCTCTCGCCTTGGAATGTTGGGCGGCGCGCTCCCCGACGCGGCCGCCCGGGCGTCGAATCCGGTTTAGGTAGGAAGGCCTCTGGCGAAGGCCCTCCTCCTTTGTCCAATCCTGCGTGGACGACGGATGGGGTTGTCGGGAGTGGAAAGTGCCTCCCGATCCCTCTCCGCCGCCTCTTTCGTCTTCATAATTTCCTCGCAGTATTTGAGGACCGCCTGCCACGCCCTGTCGCTGCCGACCATCGTGCGAACGAGCGCCGGCAGCGACAGGTCACCACCCACCACCCTGGTCAGGTCGGTCCTTTCGGAGGCCCAGGCTGGGCACTCCTCTAGCGCGTGCTGGGCGGATTCTTCGAGGCATCCGCCGCAGTGATGGCATCTGGGGTCCGGCTCGCTACCGGTTATGCGAAACAGGTACCACCCGAAGCTGCCATGCCCCGAAAGTACCTGCGTCAACCGGTAGGAGATATTGCCATGACCCCTTTCCAGCCATTCGGCCAACACCGGACGGATAGCCTCGATTGTCCGCCGGCCGTATCGAGGGTCCTCCAGCCTCGACCTCCATGTCATAATTGAGTCGGCGTCCAGCAGACGCCTCTTTGCTCGTAACTCGGTCGGGGCGGTTCTCTGGCCCCGGGCTCTTCGCTCCTCGCGCCATGTAAAAAGGGACGCGAGGGCTCGAGCATCCAAGTCCCAGGGAACCGACCCCGCTATCATGCAGGCCGCGTCGCATGATACCGTAGAGTAGCCCCGAATGATCTTGATGGCCAACGCTCTTTGAGGCCGCCGCAATAATGGAATATTGCGGCTGTTCAGAGCGTCGACCCATATCGGGGCTCCATACAGCATCATGGAGCGGACCACGTTGCAATAGAGGCGTCTGCTAGACACCCCTGGTCCTCCTAAATTGGGCATCAGACGTCCAAGGGCTTTTGTTACACCCAGCACCTTTGGCATCATTTGCCGGAAGTGCTCTCCGAAATCCCATCTGCCGTCGAGGACCAGGCCTAGGTAACGCATGGTCGCCCCGACGGCGATGCGAGCACCCCTGACAATGATGTGGGCGTCTGGAGGCAGCGAGGTCCGAGGGCCGCGAAAACACAACGCCTCGGACTTGTTGAGCGCCACCTCAAGGCCCAGCGCCTTAATACGTCGCACCACATGCGCCGTGCCCGCAGTGGCGAGCATTGCAGCTCGACGATAAGTGTTGCCCCGCGCGGCCACCAGCGTGTCATCAGCGTAACAAATGACGCTGACGCCGGGTAAGTTCTGGCCGCGCAGGACCCAGTCATAGCCTATGTTCCACAGGAGCGGCCCGAGGACCGACCCCTGTGGAACCCCACAAGTCATCTCCCTTGTCTCCCATCCCTCACGAGTCGGGTACCTGACGCTGCGATCCGTCAGGTACGCCCCTATGATGCGGCGCAGGTACAGCGGAACGCCGTGACGCCGCAGAGCCTCCTTTATGCAGTTCCAGGGCAGGGTGTTAAATGCGTTGGCGATGTCAAGGGACACCGCCATGAGCACCCCGCCGCTGGAGACGGCAACCGAACCTAACCTAACCTAACCGAACACAACCGAACACAACACAACACAACCGAACACAACACAACACAACCGAACATAACCAAACACAACCGAACACAACCGAACACAACCAAACACAACCGAACACAACACAACACAACCGAACACAACCGAACACAACCGAACACAACACAACCGAACACAACCGAACACAACCGAACATAACCGAACACAACCGAACATAACCGAACACAACCGAACTAATCCGACCACAACCGAACACAACCGAACAGAACCGAACACAACCGAACACAACACAACACAACCGAACATAACCGAACACAACCGAACATAACCGAACACAACCGAACTAATCCGACCACAACACAACACAACCGAACCTAACCGAACACAACTAAACATAACCGAACACAACCGAACACAACCGAACCTAACCTAACCTAACCGAACACAACCGAACACAACACAACACAACCGAACACAACCGAACACAACACAACACAACCGAACATAACCAAACACAACCGAACACAACCAAACACAACCGAACACAACACAACCGAACACAACACAACCGAACACAACCGAACACAACACAACACAACCGAACATAACCGAACACAACCGAACACAACCGAACACAACCGAATACAACCGAACACAACACAACACAACCGAACACAACCGAACACAACAGAACACAACCGAACCTAACCGAACACAACCAAACACAACCGAACACAACCGAACACAACACAACACAACACAACACAACCGAACACAACCGAACACAACACAACACAACCAAACACAACCGAACACAACACAACACACAACACAACACAACCGAACACAACCGAACACAACCGAACACAACCGAACACAACACAACACAACCGAACACAACCGAACACAACCGAACACAACCGAACACAACCGAACACAACCGAACACAACCGAACACAACCGAACACAACACAACCGAACACAACACAACACAACCGAACACAACACAACACAACACAACACAACCGAACACAACCGAACACAACACAACACAACCAAACACAACCGAACACAACACAACACACAACACAACACAACCGAACACAACCGAACACAACCGAACACAACCGAATACAACACAACACAACCGAACACAACCGAACACAACACAACCGAACACAACACAACCGAACACAACACAACCGAACACAACCGAACACAACCGAACACAACACAACCGAACACAACACAACCGAACACAACACAACACAACCGAACACAACCGAACCTAACCGAACACAACCAAACATAACCGAACACAACCGAACTAATCCGAACACAACCGAACACAACCGAACACAACCGAACCTAACCTAACCTAACCGAACACAACCGAACACAACACAACACAACCGAACACAACCGAACACAACCGAACATAACCGAACACAACCGAACATAACCGAACACAACCGAACTAATCCGACCACAACCAAACACAACCGAACACAACCGAACACAACACAACACAACCGAACACAACCGAACATAATCGAACACAACCGAACATAACCGAACACAACCGAACTAATCCGACCACAACCGAACACAACCGAACAGAACCGAACACAACCGAACACAACCGAACACAACCGAACACAACCGAACAGAACCGAACCTAACCGAACACAACCAAACATAACCGAACACAACCGAACACAACCGAACCTAACCTAACCTAACCGAACACAACCGAACACAACACAACACAACCGAACACAACCCAACACAACCGAACATAACCAAACACAACCGAACACAACCGAACACAACCAAACACAACCGAACACAACACAACACAACCGAACACAACACAACACAACCGAACACAACCGAACACAACCGAACACAACCGAACACAACCGAACACAACACAACACAACCGAACACAACCGAACACAACCGAACATAACCAAACACAACCGAACATAACCGAACACAACCGAACTAATCCGACCACAACCGAACACAACCGAACAGAACCGAACACAACCGAACACAACACAACACAACCGAACACAACCGAACATAATCGAACACAACCGAACATAACCGAACACAACCGAACTAATCCGACCACAACCGAACACAACCGAACAGAACCGAACACAACCGAACACAACACAACACATCCGAACATAACCGAACACAACACAACACAACCGAACCTAAACGAACACAAACGAACACAACCGAACACAATACAACCGAACATAACCGAACACAACACAACACAACCGAACCTAAACGAACACAAACGAACACAACCGAACACAATACAACCGAACAGAACCGAACCTAACCTAACCTAACCGAACACAACCGAACACAACACAACACAACCGAACACAACACAACACAACCGAACATAACCAAACACAACCGAACACAACACAACCGAACACAACACAACACAACCGAACACAACCGAACACAACACAACACAACCGAACATAACCGAACACAACCGAACACAACCGAACACAACCGAACACAACCGAATACAACCGAACACAACACAACCGAACACAACCGAACACAACCGAACACAACAGAACACAACCGAACACAACCGAACACAACACAACACAACACAACACAACACAACACAAAAAAGTGTTAAAGTTCAAATTGACTTTAAAATATTATTACGAATTTTTTGTATGAGAATATAGAAAAGTGTTGTTTTTAGACTTTTTCAGACAATTTTTTTAATTTTTCTCTCTGTAATAACCTTCCCCATACTTCAACAAACACAACAAAAAAGAAATCAGTCAAATCGGTTTAGTCGTTCTCGAGTTTCGCGCTTATCAAGACATAGCTGATCCGGCAAACGTAGTTTTGCTATATAAGTTATTGTAATATCTTCTATGATGTTCATTGAAATTAAGTGATGTCAAAGACAATTTTGTTCATAATTAAATACTCTTAATCAACAAAACATTTATTTGGATAAAGATTAATATTATTACGTTGATACAACTCTTAACAAATAATACATTAATTTCGACCAAATTCGATTACCATAAAAACGGTTCTAGTTAGTTAATCTTAAAAGATAGACATATACTGTCGCGGACATTTTTTTAGATCATTTCAAGAGGAATAATTCTTTCTTACATATATTTTTGGTATCTTGTACCGTTTTCGCAGCGCACGCAATGGAAGCCTTCAAGGATGAATAATTTTCCCCGTTTTTTTCACATTTTCCATTATTTCTTCGCTCCTAATATTTGCATCGTGATGTTATATAACCTAAAGCCTTCCTCGATAAATAGTCTATTTAACACAAAAAGAATTTTTCAATTAGAACCAGTAGTTCCTGAGATTAGCGCGTTCAAACAAACAAACAAACAAACTCTTCAGCTTTATAATATTAGTATAGATTAAGTGGCGAGTGAATACAGATAGTTTTTTTTTCCTGACTACTACTACTACTACTACCAAACTGCAGTCTTTCTAGTGTTAGTGTGTGTGGGTGTGTGTTGTGTGTGTGTGTGTGTGTGTGTGTCTAGTGTTGTGTTCTAGTGTCTTCTATATTTTTTTAATAGGGATTTTATTGAGGAATCCAAAAAGCTATTGAGAAAGATCCGACTGGTCAAGCCACAGAATCTGAATAAATTAGCCATCGATAGAAGAAGTCCATATGATTATCTTCTGCTGGTTGCACCTCTACAGTTGCTCTAAAGTTTGTGACGTTATTTTTATTTATTTAAGTTTCCTCCGCTATCAGCGCTCTCCCCGGATGATGCCAGGTTTTCCTTATTTCCGTTAATAGATGTGTCACTAAATTTGCGTTTTCAATTGAACGTCTGCCGCGTGACAGGGGCGGCGGTTTCAATCAAAACGGGCACGCACTCGCTCCACATCCTCACCACCATCGCCTTTTTGAATAAGAATTGTCTTTTTCGCAGTGCTGAGCGACAACCGCCTCGCTAGTAAGGAATTTGCTTTCGTTTTTATTATTAAAGTAAACGTGATATTGGTTAGACTATAATGTATAACTTATTAAATTGATTCATAAGTATTTCTGATTAAATAATTATATCATTTCTAAAAATACAGTTCTAAATTTTTCTGAAAAATAAATATGCGTTAATATTTGTTAATTGTAAGTAAGAAATTTAAATGTACTAGTGTAATAATAAGTAATAATTACATAAAATAATAAAAACGTATAATAATGATTTTAAAGGGGATGTGAAATGAGAATTCAAGTACCAAGTTCGATTTTTTTTCATGAGTTTTTATTTTACATTGGCACTATGTATCTTTATATAAAATAATAATAATATATCATCACTATATATCTGTTTCGGGGTTGAGCAGAGATACATTAGTGGCTGTATCCAGTTTGGGCTTGTATCTCGTGCTTAGGGTGACCAGTAGCGAAGCTAACCGCCGTTCTCAGAGCATTTGCACATGACTCTTTTATTATTATTAGATGCCATGCGGGTTTCCTCATAATCTTTTCCTTCACTAGTAAGCATATGGCACCTAATTACGTACTTAATCTGGAAAAACTCCTCTGAGTTATTGAGTATCCCTATACGTGCCGGGATTTGAACCTACGATGATTCTCGTTTTCGTGTACGGATACCGGGTTCCTTATCCGCTAGGTAGCTACAGCCACATAAAATCCCACACCTAAATATAAAATTATAGATTTCAACAAATCCAATTAAACAGAGCTACAAATTTCTTAAAGTTAAAATTAACGTAACACAAGTTACAAGGGAAGTTTCCCCATGCTCCCGAGTCGGGCCTGTAAATTTCTACAATCTGCCAAGATGTTCTAATTAATAGCATAATTTGAACAATAGTATCGGGATCTGCTCCACACTAAACCGGCCGGGCCGTCGCTCGGGGCCCGTGCCCACCCGCCATGAAATTAAAACCGACTCGCGCCGAACGAATGATTGAATAATAAACGAAAGAATTCGCGTCCTGCCCTTGTATTACGTATTCATGACGACTGGCCTCGCGGACGCTCCGTGTCGGTGCGATACTCCATGCACTACGTGTATTAGTTGCTTATTCATCCCTCCTGTCTCTATTATTATAAAATCGTAACGGACTCAAATCCGGCTATTTTAAAATATGAAAAAATTAGTAGTTTCTGTTATTGTGTACATGAAACAATCTCAGTTGCCTCTAAACACTGACGTAAAATAAAACGTCGCTGATTGTGTGCTGAATATTTGAAGCTTGTACAAACCATGCGCTAAGGGCGCTCAGAGTGCTAAGAGTTTTTTTTTAATTTACGGTATGTATTAGTTTTTGTTTTTAAACGTCGAAGTGAATAAAATTTATGTTTCTCAAACGATTTTTCAGTGGCGCTGATAATGATCATTAGACGTGTAGAAACGTAAACTCTAAAAAACTCACATTTTTCTTCCGTGACCCTAACAAAGTAACATTAGTGTATTGAAGACGCTCCCTAGTAGAAATTGGAAATGTTTGAAATCTATATATTGATTTTTTTAAAGTTTATGTCAATCCCATACATTTTTAAGGTTTGTCCTGACTATTAATATAAAAGATTTTTGTCTAGACCCCTGATCAGTGTTCGATTAAAAACTTTTACGAAATACGAAAAAAAAATGTAAAAAAAGGGTAATAAGGAAATTCATAATACTGGTTTATTTTTCTCAAACCTTTTTTTATCAAGCAATTTTATCAAATATTTCACACTATATTTTCTACAGGCTTAATTTTCTTGTAAATAAGATAATTTTTATTAAATAGTCACTAGAATTCGTGCAAGAAATGCTTACCTTTAAACCAATTTTGGTATGTGTATAATATTTGGTGTGTGTAATAATGAAAGAATATTAATTACTTAAAATTGAATAATAGTGAAATATATTTACTATGGGCGTAAGAATAATATATGGTACATTGAATTAAACTAACTATAACTATAAAAGGTATAGTTAAAGAACACAGGATTTTCAGTGTAAGTAGAATAAGTTTTGACATACTTGTCACTAAGCCCGGTTGAACTGTAAATGCCTGCCCCGGCAATCAGTAGTTAGTCCGTTTAAAAAAAACATACATCTCTCCACTTTTTTCTCTTCGTTGGTTTTTAAATAGATAAGAAAAATAATATTGGTATTAGGAATAAAATTAGTGCTAACAGTGAATAGATTGCAGTAAGAACAGATCGCACTATAAGATAGCGTCGAAGAAATCAAGTATTTGCAACTTTTGTTACTGTTAAGTTTTAGTAGTAAATTTCGTGACATTGATCTTCTATTATATTCATTTAGGAAAATATTTATTATGTTCGTTCAACAACCGTCTACCGCGCTCTTTAACGTGCCCACCGAAGCATGTAATATTAATCTTCCCTTGTCTTCCGGTCAACCGTTTGTCCATTTATCAAACCACTTCTGTAAACCAATTAAACTTATGAAATATTGCTAAAGTATACAGCTACATAAAAATTTTGCTCAAGAAAAAATTCCTATACATGAAAATTCTTATGCTAAGGTCCTGAATTCGAGTCCCGGTAATGGTAAACTTTTCTGTGATGAGCAGATGAGTTTACCACGAGTCAAGGTTGTATACATGTATTTATGTATGTATATTTTTTTCTATTACCCATAATACAAGCGCAAGCTTTATTTGGGACTAATTCAATATGTGTAATTGTTAGTAAATATTATTATTATTATACAACTGTTATTAAAATAAACAACGATTCATTCCTATAAAATATATGTTACTTGCATTGTATAGTTTCATTCATAATGATATTGACATTCATCTATCTAGCATTAAACAATATAATATTATATACTTAAAACCGCTTACAATTTATTTTATCTCAACACTTCTGCCAAACAACGATTTTTATTCAGGTACACCATTGGATGAACTGAATCGAAGGACACCTGTTCTGATCATTTTATTAACCCTTGGCCATGTAAATATTTGATATTCATTCACACAATACTATTATTTTGTATCAACATCTACTCTCCACAATATTTCACTTATATTCTGCCAAAACAAAACAGCATATTACTCTTCGTCAATTTGCCAATAAAAATATAATTATTACGAATTTTAAACAAATTGTTAATAGTATTCACACACATATTTAGTGTTTAATAATAATTATTTACATTATTAGTAGTATAACTTATTAGTGATATTAGCTGTTGGGCTTCTGCAGTATTTTAACACTACATACATTTTTCTCCGTGTAAGAGGACAATAAGGTCGTCAGTACAGAAATATTGTAAATATATTATCAGGAATAATGAAATGAAATGTATTTATTTCGCCACAAACTAACAAAATACTAGAAATTTAAAAGCAGTAACAGAAACAACATACAGAAACAAAAAAAAATACAAAAACATATTAACATGGCTAAAATGAGACCTTCATCAGCTTAAAGCCACAGAGGAAGATAAGATTCTTGTATATTTATATTTTGTGTTTATATACTGTAGAGATACCTTTTACTGATAATTTTGCTTTATAATGCTGAAGAAACATAAAAACTAATATCATGATTAATAATTCTCTAAAATCATTAATGTATACTCAAGCAGATAATGAACATTCGCCCAAAAGCGGGAATTCCCTGGACACACACGATACCCGCAGGGTTCGACCGCAAAGCAACTTAACCCGAAATTAAATCAAAGAGGGGCTTAACCAATCAGGCCGAGTGCTATCATTGAATCGGCAAAGGAACACTAAAATTACTTCTTGATGCGGAGAAACGAAGATTCATCGTAAAAGTGGTGGGCGTGCGCGTGGGAGGAGGGCAAGGGGGGTGTCTGAACGGTTTTCCGTGTTTCGCAGAGGTCCGTGCTCGGCGATTACGCCGCACGTAGCTGCTACACCGGACTGTCGGCCCGGCACCTAATGCTGTGTTTCAAACATGAAAAACCGTTCCGGTAATGCTGTAAATGTTAACTTAGGGATTTATTTTTATTTGTATTTTAAAAGGCTCTTATGTGACCGAAGTGTGTAAATATCAACTTAACTAGTGCACTATTTGAAACATATTGTTGATTTTTTTTTTTTTACAGTGGCTCGACATAATGACTACGTGATGGTAAGTACAGTGTAGTCCAAAAAAAAGCGACCGTCACAGGGTGAAAATCCATTGATAGTCTCCGTCGTCATCTCAGTTCACATATACCATGACTGAAGGTCTCTAGGTATATGATTTACTGGATATACACAAGCTGCTCCCGAAACGCGACAGGCGACGGCGAGTTACTATGACGGTCTTTACACTTGTGTACTGTGGTCATGACCGAGTTCAGGCAATCGCTCTACCACCAAAAACCTAGACCTTATACCTTAACTTTATGAAACCAATATTTGAAATAGGCATCTGATATTTTAAAAAAATCTATTGACTATTCAATATTTCAATAAGTACAATACAACCCGTTAAAGTACTAAGTTACCAAATCCCTTGAAAAGAATCTTAAACTTTAATGTAAACAATAATTTACGTTTAATTGGTTTTAGTTACAGTCAAGTATACTTGGTATCCTTTTAGAAAAGCTTGAACCCTGCAGTGAAATGGCCCTTCACAAGGCTTATAAATATTACGATATTATTAGTATCACTTGTACTGCCCTAAATTTACTTGAAAAATCTTACTTTGTGTATTAATTCCAACGCAAAATTGAAATTAATTTACGTCGTTTTAGTAAATTAAAACCGTTCCATATAAAAGAAAATAACAGACGTTGAATATTAATAGTATTAAAATTCTTCCAATTACGTAATAAACAGGAAAATCTTACATACATTTTGTACCGTAAGACAAAGGGACCCACGATTTACGCACGTGGTGTTTTCAAGCACCTGGGTCATGTCGCCTTTTACTTTATCCCGTTAAGATTGAGTCCCCTGAATTTCACCGAATACTTACGCAGTGCCCCCACAGCGAAGTGAGTCATTTAGCCCCTGTTTACTAGATTAGGGGATTTTTTTACACCGCAGAGCTTTCTACGTCGTCTTCCCCGCTCCTTTGGATGTGTCATACCGATGTTTATACGACTACTTTATTGCTTCTTAGAAGAATAGGCATAAATTTTATAAACCCTCTTTTATGTTTGTAAAAGTAATAGAGTTTTGTCTGGCAAAAGATACTTATAGGGGAAAACTAATACAAGGAACTTCAAATGTATAAAGAAGAAACGCTAGGGTTGATTTTAATGATCAGAAATTCATCACATAACTTTTTTAGTTAATAAGATGATTCATGCCTGATTTTATATCATAAAAAGCAGTGATTAGTAATAAAACCACCACAGTGCTTATTATATTGAAATAATTAAACCGATACCTTGGTCCATTTTTAATTATTTTTTACTGATTTTTCTCTACACTGTTTACTTATTAAAACACCACCTAAAAACTTTCAGAAAGCTTATGTATGTATGACAGGTATGACAGCCAAGATTAAAAGCACATATAACACATAAGTATAATAAAATTATAAGTTTTATTATATATACAACATAAAATAAACCAATATGAAGTATATAAACTCAAGAGATTTCAATTATTAGAATTATTTAACAATAAAATAATTCTAATAAATTTAGATAGTAAAGCAGAAACTTTTATTAATGGTTACGCAAAAAAAATTGTCGAATTAGAAAGTGATAATTAAAAAAAAACGATAATCAAATTTTTAATGAGTATGAAATTTTTTTCTATTTTGTTTCAATTCTCTTTTGAATAAGTACGAAGTAAAAGAATATCTCCTCAATGGTACAATAAGTCAAAATGTCCAATAGATTCTTCCAAAATTTACCTTTCTCGGCACAAACGAGAAAAGGCGGTCGTAAAACCGACCCGCATTTGTACCGACAAGGTCACTCGCGAATGTATCGTTTGAAATTGAAAAATACATGTAATACTCACGTATTCATAGTAGCTACGTTTTAGTTGCCTTTCAATGTTAAATGTTAGGTATTTCACACGGGACGCAACTAAAACGAAATGGTAATGCATCTCATACAGTCTTTTAGTATGTATATGTCGGTTTGCAATCCAAAACCGGAGGAGGCAAACTCGTTACCAAAAAAAAAACAATTGCTAACCAATATAGAATATTTAGGTTTTTCTTCTTAAAATCAAAGAATTTGGAAACATAAAGACGCTATACGCGTCAAAATTATGCCAAAATAGATCTTAAATAGACAACACGAAATTTACAACGATCTATCGCGAGTTAATATCTTGTATACTCCTGATTTTCATTAAATTATGCCATTTCTGTGCCTATTTTGTATAAAAAAATAAAAAACCTGATAAAATATGATGAGTACGAATGAGCTTACGAAAAGAGGGAAACTAAGTTACTTAACGTTGATCGGCAAGTTATTTACTACATTATCCTACAATTTATTTCTTAATTCTACAAATATAACGTCATACTGGATATCCGGATGGATGCACCTAACCGGTGAATCTTTGATAATTATTGTACTTTGCATTTTACATGCGATTATAAAAAAGTCAAATGGTGAGTAAGAAGTGCACATTTATTTTGACGGCCTGATAGCGCAGTTTGTAGCGACCATAATTTCGATGCTAAGGTCCTGGATTCGAGTCCCGGTAGTGGTAAACTTTTCTGTGATGAGCTTTGAGTTTTTTTCGAGTCAAGGTTGTATATATGGAGTTATCACAAGCGCAAGCTTAATTTGGGCCTAGGTAAGTAATTGTTGGTAAATATTGTTATTCTTATTATTTATATGTATAGCGAAATAACGATGATTTGAAAGTTACGGAAGCTGTTACAAATTGTGTTCACGAGCGGTTGTTGCGCGTGATTTCCGTTTGACCCTCAAAAGTATCTGATCACCCACAAATTATACATAACTCATTAACACACTGTGATATCCCAGGCGGATTTGGCATGGATAATCTACAAAGTTATTTAGAATTGTACTCAGCTCAACAGTCACGTTGTAGCTCGTCTCAATTACTCGGAGGTAGCGTAGAGCGTCGTAGCGTCGAGACGTAGGCGACGCGTTGCAAACAAATCAGTTCAATAAACAGGGTGGCCACAGAACAATGCAATGTCAACACAAGATGGAATATAAAAGCGCGATCGAAGTGACGTGTCGTTCCGTACTTGGGATGAGACTAGAGCTGACTAGAGCTTTTTTCATTGACCGATACCGATAAAAAGAAATCTGCTAACCTGAGGTACCAATTTAAATAGAGGAAATCAATAATGGCCCGAATTTACACAGTTCTGTTGCCGTACTACGGACTCTTATTTAATTATACTTGAATAACACATGTCTATATTACGACCTACGAGTACATGAAATAAGATTACTCCAATTTGTTTGAACGAAATAGAGTATAGTTTTTTGAAGATTACTATCACTTTTACACCTGATTCAGCCGATATTCATGTAAATTATTTAATTAAAAAATCTGTGAAGACCGTCATGGGAGCAATTACTTTTAGGGCGTCATGAAACAAAATATGAAAGCAAGATTGAAAAATCACTGTTTTTAAAGATGGTAACAAGTCTACCGATATAATTTTTCCACTTAAAATCATTAAAATTGTTAGCTATAATTGGTTGAACAGAATTAGAATAACAACTTCTCCGTTCTCTTTAATTAACTATAACCCCACTAAGTACGATAGGATACTACGACAACCTTTTATTTTTAATAGTATTATACAATACTTATACTTATAATACAATACTTATTGAAGGGGAGTCGTTCGAGGAGCGCATTATGAACCTACTCACTACCTGGAAAAAGGACCAAGACAATACTCTCAAAAAATTAACCTCGGGAATGGCGGAAGTGAAACTTTTAAGCACCACCATACAAAATCGTATTTCTGAAATTGAAAAGTCTGTTGAATATATAAGCAGGGATTATGACAGTATGAAACTAACAATCGAAAAGTTGGAACAAGAACGTTTAGAACAACGTACATATATTCTGGACCTTGAAAAAAGAGTAAGTGACCTCCAACACAGCTCCCGCTCTTCTAAAATAGAGATAAGGAATATACCCATTGGAGACAGAGAATCAAACAAAGATCTCACTTCACTTGTGCTGAACACATGTTATGCTGTTCAAGCTAGTGTAAATCAAAGTGATCTACGTGACGTGTACCGTCTGCCTGGCAAAAAAGGTGAACTGAGACCAATTGTGGCTGAGTTTTTAACCGTACAACTTAAAAATAAAGTTCTCGACTGTTCCCGCACCTTCAACAAAGGACTTCCGATCTCTGAAAAATTGAATACAGAACACATTGGTCTTAGCGGACAAAAGACCCCTATTTATGTGGCGGAGCATCTACCAAGTAGCATAAGACAGTTGTTTTACGAGGCACGACAATTTGCGAAAATGCACAATTATAAGTTTTGCTGGAGTCTAAATCAAAGGATTTTTCTTCGTCAAACAGAAGATAAGAAGCCCATCATTATTACTTCCAAGTCACAACTCAAGGATCTACAAAAATCCGTATAAAGAATGCCTAATTTTTACTTTTATTTTTAATATTGGTCGCTCTTGTTTTTGTGTTGGTTTATATTTATCTCAAATTATTATATCTCTTCGAATGCATGGTTATAAATTTGAATGTATACACTTTTACAAAATTTACTCTCACACTCACCCACTTTTAAACTCCGCTCAAGACATCACTATACAAATAATATTCTCGTCTACAAACTCATTAATTGAGAATGTCGCCGAGTTATATGTAATAGATAGCCTATATTACAATATATTAAGGGATATTTATGTTAATGTAGTTAGATTTACACTCTATGATCTTTGTTCCCATTGTGCCCTTGTACAATTTATTTTCCACTTATTTAGTGTAATGTTTCTTGTGTATACCCCCCACTGTAATAAATGGAGGACTTAAGTTTGATTTCTGATGAAATTGATTCTTTTGGACCGACCCAATCGTGCATTTGTAAACCTGAATTTTGCCGTGACATTCTTGGAAATAATGGTAACAATATAACTTTACTACATCTGAACATTCGTAGTGTATATCGCAATTTCAACGAGCTTAGAGCCTTTCTTATCAACATCCAAACAACTCCAGACGTTTTGATACTCTCTGAATGTTGGTTAAAGCAATCACAAAGAATTCCTTCACTTGATGGCTATCTCACGTATTCTACTATACGTAATAATAACCAAAATGATGGCGTAACTATGTACATAAAGTCTAACTTGGTTCACAAAGTAATTGAACCAGAGTTCGATGATGGTAACTGTTTAATATGTACACTAAAACCCAATAGTCTGGCAATTATTGCTATCTACCGATCGCCATCCTTCCATAGTCTTGATAAATTCATAAGTAGTCTTGACAAAGGACTTACCTCGATTTCAGTGTATAAAAACATTGTCTTGATGGGTGACATGAATATTAATATTAACACAACAGAAACCAACCAAAAAAGATATGAGTATCTCAACTTAATTGCTTCTCATGGTCTCCTCCCCACTCACAACATACCAACTCGTGGGCAGAATTGCCTAGACCATGTGTTTCTGAAATCGGACTTCAAATCCAGTACTTATGTGATTGAAACCTGCATCACAGATCATTTTCCTGTCCTTTTAAATATTGAAAATAACCACACCTCTCGCAAATCAAAAACATCACGCATAATAGTAGATTATACCGCCGTCTTTGAAGATATAAAAAACACCGACTTTAGCCTTGTTACACAATCTGTTGATGCCAATCAATCCACAGAGATTTTTATATGTACCATTGATGCTATTATTAAAAAACATTCCAGATTAGTTAAAACATCTTCAAAATTCAATGTCATTAAGCCTTGGATAACTAAGGGATTGCTACGTTGTTACCATTACCGACTCACATTCGACCGTTGCTCCGCCATTTGAACTACTAAAGCCTGATCCAAAAACTAACACCTCGTTAAACGATGTTAATGTTTTTTTCTCTAACATTGGGAAAGATTTAGCAGAAAAGATAAAACCCTCTTCGTCTCACTGTCCTCAAGTCTGTGTCTCACAGGCTCCTAATTCAGGCAACTCTTTTGCTCTCCTTCCGACAGATAACGCTGAAGTAAAGTCCACTATTCATGGATTGCGCCAAAATTCTGCTGTGGGCTGGGATGGAATTTCACCTCTTATACTATTGTCCTGTTCAGATACATTGGTCCCGTTAATTACACATATATGTAACATTTCTATTTCTTCTGGAAGATTCCCAACCGTACTTAAGAAAGCTATTGTCCATCCTATTTTTAAGAGTGGAGATAGGGCTTGTGTCAATAATTACAGACCTATATCTGTCCTACCAGCCCTGTCTAAAATACTTGAAAAATTATTAAATAAACGGTTAATCAATTACCTAGAAACGCATAAACTTTTAGCACCTAATCAATTTGGTTTCAGAAAAGGTAGATCTACCGAGGACGCCGTTGCAGCTCTCACTACCCATGTCGTGCAAAATTTAGACTCGAGAAAGAAGTGCCTGGGTATTTTTCTTGACCTCTCTAAGGCTTTCGATACAGTTTCTGTCCCGCTTCTCCTATCAAAATTGGAACTTATCGGCATACGTGGAATCAGTCTAGAAATCTTTAAAAACTACCTTTCTGAGCGAACCCAGCGCGTTAGAATAGGCTCGTATATTAGCGATGATGCTACTATGAGTTACGGGGTCCCGCAGGGTTCAATTTTAGGGCCAACGCTTTTTCTAATTTATATTAACCCCCTCTGTAGTCTAAACATTCCAAATTGTTCCATTTTTTCCTATGCTGACGATACAGCTTTGATTGTCCATGGTCAGAACTGGGAGGAAACATTTTTACACTCAGAATATGCTCTCCGTCAAGTCATGACTTGGCTCTCTTTCAATCTTCTAACCTTAAATTTAAAAAAGACCTGTTACATCCCCTTTTCGCTAGTCGCCAAGACTCTGCCAACCAATTACTTTTTAACACTTAAAGCTCACACATGTTCAACAAATCCTACTGCCTCCTGTCTTTGTTATACCTTGACCCGATCAGATAATGTCAAATACCTTGGAATCCACATAGACAGCCTTTTAAATTGGAAAGCTCATCTGGATACGCTTATTTGCCGCGTTAGAAAACTCATATTTATTTTTAAAAAGCTTAGATTTTCAGCTGACAATGACACCTTAACGACTGTTTACTATGCCCTGTGTCAATCTATTCTGACATATTGCATCCCTATATGGGGAGGAGCAAATAAAACAGTATTTCTGGCCTTGGAGCGTGCACAAAGAGCTGTTCTGAAAGTTATGACGTTTAAACCTTTTAGATTCCCTACATCTCTCTTATACGAAAACTGCAAACTGCTCACAGTAAGACAATTGTTTGTACTCCATACTGTTTTGCGCAAGCACTCTTCTCTTTACTTTAACAAGGACTTATTACAAAAGCGTCGTGCTTATGATGTTTGTCCTGTTACTACCTTAAAAACATCCCTTGCTAAACGTAACTACAATAGAATTTCTAGTCATATATACAACTTAATAAATAGATCCTGTAATATATATCCCCTAAATCAGCACGATTGTAAGCGTAGAGTAATAGAATGGCTACTTGATAAGAGCTATATTGATATAGAGAACCTTTTACATTAAATTATAAAATGTATATACGTTGTATTCTTGCACTCACTAGCACACACACGCGCGAGCGCACCGACACACACGCACAAACGCACACACACACACACACACACAATTATATAGAATAATAAAATTGTAATTAATAATAAAAAATTAAAAATCAATTTAATAATATATCTATAATATTCATAACCAATCTATCAATCATTATTATCAAATGACATATTCTCTAAGCATATATACATAAGATTCACAAATAGCATAAGATCAATATTTGTAAGATGTGAGCAACGGTGCCCATAACACAAGTTAAATCTTAATTTGGGCACCGGAGTTTCAACAACACTATTACGACCTAAATAATGTTAAGAATTTAATATCCAAATGTATGTGTAATGACAAATGTATATCTAAAAAAAAAAAAAAAAAAATACTAGCTGATCCGGCAAACGTTGTTTTGCTATATAAGGTTTTGAAATATCTTCTAAGATGTTCATTGAAATTAAGTGATGTCAAAGACAATTTTGTTCACAATTAAATACTCTTAATCAACAACACATTTATTTGGATAAAGATTAATATTATTACGTTGATACAATTCTTAACAAATAATGCATTAATTTCGACCAAATTTTATTACTATAAAAACGGTTCTAGTGACTTAATCTTAAAAGATAGACATATACTGTTGGGTACATTTTTTTAGATCATTTCAAGAGGAATAATTCTTTCTTACATATATTTTTCGTATCTTGAACCATTTTCGCAGCGCACGCAATGGAAGCCCTCAAGGATGAATAATTTTCCCCGTTTTTTTTCACATTTTCCATTATTTCTTCGCTCCTAATAGGTGCACCGTGATGTTATATAGCCTAAAGCCTTCCTCGATAAATGGTCTATTCAACACAAAAAGAATTTTTCAATTCGAACCAGTAGTTCCTGAGATTAGCGCGTTCAAACAAACAAACAAACAACCAAATTCTTCAGCTTTATAATATTAGTATAGATTAAAATTGTATTAATTACAAATACACTTTAAATGTGCATGCCGGTTTTAACTGAGGTATTTCATCATTGACATGATAGATCAAATTGTGTGGCAGAAGCTAGTAGTACATATAATATTGGCATAAAAAATATCGTTAGCTATAAATGTCCCTGATCAATGTACCCCAAATCCAATCAGGTATTGAATTAACCCGGCCCGTGTGACGGGAATACGGATTCGCTCCATCTTCACGTCAAATGTTTATCTTTCATCTGGCAAAGCGTTAATGTAAGTTCGAGTACAGAGTGTGCATTACAACTCGAAAAGAAAGAACCAGGAATTA
The DNA here is from genome assembly GCA_036320925.1 of Automeris io. Classification (NCBI taxonomy): domain Eukaryota; kingdom Metazoa; phylum Arthropoda; class Insecta; order Lepidoptera; family Saturniidae; genus Automeris; species Automeris io. Next base: position 10,560,053 of record JAUDJH010000002.1, read on the forward strand.
TAAATAAAGTACAATTACAATGCGTCAATGCATTAGGAATTACTCGTATATGTGATTTTTTTTCAGCAATAACACTTTATTGACCTCTTTTGTTACTGAGAGTCGATTTCTAGAAGTCAATAATTCCATTCGCAAAATTTGTTTTTATTGTGTAACCCACAAATAATAAATCTGATAATTAGTGCAAGTAAAATTTCTATTTATAAACTTGTTTGAAATATGGGTGAATACCAATTTTCATGTCCCTATTAAAAAATCATATATTATCATTCCCTTTGAAAACAACGTTGAAAATTCAACAGTAACGTGATGAAATTTATTGACAGGCCACGTGGTCATAACGACTTGATAATGCTACGACGCGACGCGACGGAAAGACTAAAGGTGTATTGGAATACACTGGCTGATCCCGGGAAGCTGCATATCGAGTATCGAAGAAAAACTTTAAAACTTTCTATAAGTACTTTCGTGATCCCGTTGCAAGAAGGCGCACCATATCATTGTTACAGTAATATAAAAAGTAAAAACATTTTTAAATTCGCAAACATTTCAGATATATTACCATATTACATAAATAGTGACAATCTGCTTTTTCTATAGGAAAATTTAAATGCATTTCAATTCGATTTTCAGCTAATCTAAATACCAAATCAAACTTATCTAGTTAAAGGTAAATTAATGGATTCTTTTGATCTTCTAAATTGATTTAAAAAAGTGCTATAATATGGTATATTAAAAAGACGCCTGCAATTGATAAACAAATGATTCAAAAGCTATTTACATTTTAATAATATCAGATAAATAAACATTTCCAATTATTAAAGAAAACTGTAATATTTCAGGGACAAATATCGCTTATATCTCGTATCTAATAACAAAGTTCTTGGAGGGAAAACATACGTATTTTCTGGGGTTCGGCAACGGCTAAACAACGACCTCTGGCGGACAATATTTTGCTCTGCTCCCGTGATATCGGTTTATTCAAATGCTCCGTGTCCGACCCGAGCTCTTAGAATCAACCTGCATAATATTATACATATTGAAATTCTTCTATTCCTAAACATCTACGGTACATTATTACATGAATAAATTTATGGCTCGCTGATACGTACAATATATCTTTATTTTAGAAGATATAAAACACATTGTTAACACTACGGTTATGAAATAAATTTTTGTTTTTCATTTTTTCTTTTTCAGTAAAAGATCAATATTTTAAATTCTACTGCTACGTACATGTTTATGAATTTCAGTGCATTATGTTTTGTTATGTGTACTGCAGTGGCGTGCATCCCATAAGAGCATAAAAAGCATTACCAAGTATAGAAAGGTCTTACTTGGACATTTAATAAATATATTGTCCGAAAATCTTTTAATCATCCAATACAGAATATCACAATTAAAATTCACCTACATTGTAAGTCAATACATTTATTAAATATACAAGTTTAATAATATAATTAAGTTCTATGCTTCTACAGGATGCACGCCATTGGTGTTAGTTGTTACTTTCTTTTCTTCACACCCATATTATTAATTATTATATATTTATAATATTAGTAATCACATCAGATTATATAATTAGTATAGTTTTCATGTAGTTACGATATATATAGGCGAACGGGAAAGACATTTTGGATAAAACTATTTTATTTTAATTTTACAATCGTTAGCAAAAGTAACAACACTCTCATTCTCTTCATAACAAATTTTTCCCAAACACCTTTCTAACTATCCAATGATTAAACGTCACCAGTCTTTTGAACAATAGCACAGTAATACCAGCTCCCAATTATATTTTTCTAAAATATACAAAAAATTGGAAAATTTAAGAACATAAGCCACATTTAACACACAAAATACGCCTAAAAGAGTTTTACCAACAGAGTTACCACAATATATGGCATAGCAGAAATATATGATGGTCTGGATCCTCGAGTCTTTTATTTTATTCAAGCAGGGATGCTAGTGACTCAATACATTGTTCCATTCATATTATACGTACATTATGAAATTTTACATTATTAAAAGCCCTAAATACATAATTTACATCTTCTTTTATGCTGTATATTTTCTTACATTATTATATTTAATACTTTGTTATTTCGAAAAAGTAATTCGATTAATGAATAGATAACAATAAATGATAATAATATAGTATTTTATTAATAATAATAGATAGATCAATAGATACAGTGATATATTTTCCTGTATTATGATACATTTGAATACTTTCCTTTTAAATAATTAAACAACTGAAACTACAAAAATACAAAACCTTCACTTAAGTATTTATTCAAGATAAAATAAAACCGGTAGGAACTATGTAGCTTAATTTAATATATATGACTACTCCAGGAATATAGTGTACAAGGTAGCTTCAAGTAATTCAATGATTCCTATCAGATATCGTTCGTTCCTCAGGGAAATCCTGTTTATTATGATTTGGTTGTGTCGCGGAGCGGCTATGGCGCTGCGGACTAGGAGACAATCATTATTTTAACATACACACATCAAAGCAACGGACGCTATCCAGACTACTTCAAAAGCAAAATTTTATTGGTAACATTTACATTTTTATTGGCACGCTAGGACACCGCCGCGCCTGCCGGTTGCGTCCTGAAACGTAAGTGATTTTGAATTTTCTGATGTGTATTTTATTATCTGATTTTATGTGAGCTCAATATGATAACGTATTACCATAGTAAAAACATTACGGTCATGTATTTCGAGGCTTCACTCTCAGAATGTGTTTTTATTAATTCCGACATTCACTTTTGAACGGTAGCCTAAATGTTTTGGTATCAACACATTTATTGAATTTCACTTAATCAAATTTATTCATATCATCGAGTAATACCGTTTTAAGGCTAAAGTAGTATTGGTTATATTTAGGAAGTTTGTCCTTGATTGAACTCTGGCCTTCTCGATGCAAAAGTCGTTGCTTTACCTATTAAAAGAACTAGCCGAACGTAAGTTTTAAGATTAATTCGAGAGTTATTATTTTTATTATGAACCTCGTAATTTTTGTAGTTACTGATTCAGTACTGAAACTGTTCCAATAAGTGAAATAGCAAATAAATATTACACTAGCTCAATAACCATTTACTTCGAGAGAAATAAAAGATATGAATCTTTATGGATAACCATTAGGTAAGGAAGGCATTGTTTGCGCTATCTATAGGGCATGTTTGGGCCGTTCGTGATTGATTCCACTGTAATTTCCATACGCGTGCTCTGTTCATATTAGCCACTTTATACATCTACTGATATAAAATGAACTTCCTACCCTGGCACTTCTTTATATATTATGAAGTTAGAGGGGTAAGCCTATATAACTTAAGAGGTCCAATTAAGCTGGTTCTGTTTTCTAGAACTATACAATTGTACGCCGGGGCGACCTCGCGGCGCCTGCCGAGTCACGCACATATATTTTTTAGACTTAAAATCTATTGCTACTTATAATGCCACGGGTATATAGTTCAGGAAAACTAAATTCGCAGTATGTGAAAAAAAAATATTCTACTCTTTTTTTTTCAGATTTTTTGTTTTGTCCAAAGGCATTTGTATTAAGAATATGCTTAGTTTTGCTATAAATATTGTTACAAAGAAAAATAACATTTTTTATTGTACGTAACATTTATTACTATTACAGTGGGTTAGTTTACATTAATAAAAAACCATTAAAATATATAAAGCTTATTCAAAGTGGTCTCCATTGGCTGCAATACACTCCTTTAAACGTTGAAGCCAGTTATCAATAGCAGCACGCACTCTTTCTATGGGAATATTCTTTACTGCCAAGCGTATGGATTGTTTTTGGGACTCCAAATTACCATGGCATTTAGAGCAAGCCCTACTCTTTCTGACCATAAATCATACTATGGATCAGGACTAGATTGACGGCTAGTTTTCAGCTCTGATGAAGTCCAAAACGTTCGTTTCCAACCAAGATTGGGTAGATCAAGGTTTATAACCCGGCACCGAGTCTTGCTGAAAGGATCATTTTTGGTTATTGAAAATGGTGTTGTTAAGGGCCTTAACTGCATCCTCAAGAATGTTATCTTGATACACTTGTGCCGATGTTTTGATACCTTTTGCACAAAAATATGACTCACTCACTTCTTCATAGCTAACAACCCCACCAAATCATCATGAAGTCGGATAATACCCACGTTGTTCTCTGTTGACTGATTGGGAAACTTCTATAGAGCTTACAGTATAAATATGGTCATTTTGTTTGTTAAAATATTGCTCCATTGTAAAAAAATTCTCATCCGTCAATAAAAAATTTCTGCGATCTCCCTTTGCGTACCACTTAAATAGTTGTTTTGATTATACCCCCCTATTCTTTTTTAAATTATTAGTTAAGAAATGAACAGTACGTCTCTTATAGACTGCAAGTCCTAAGTAATCTTTTAAAATACACGACATGGTTCTAGGTGCAGCAAACATTGCCTTACGCGTAGTCAAAGTCAAAAAGTGTACCGGACGGTAACCATTGTATTGCGAGTACACTAATAACCGGCGCTAGTGTGACACAGAACTGCCAACAGATATTGTCGTCAATTTGTTTCGGTACAACTTGCCTCACTGCTTAGGATTCGAGGAACGCCCGCCCCGAGCCGTCGAGCCCAGCCTTATGAACACACCGCCAATAAGAACAACAAAGTTGAGATGTCAGCCGATTAGCCGCAAGTCACGTTATCATCCCTTTTTCGGGCGCCAAGTAAATATATTTTCTTCGCAAATACTCCCTGTGTCCGAACGAATATAAATGAACGTGCTTGATGTTTCTAGAGTAACCGAAAATCTTCTCACAAATAAAAATTACTTACCATTTGAAACTATTTTCATAGTATCTAATCAAACATTATGTGACGGGATATAAAATAATGACTCGAAAGGGAAACACATTTTTCTGTTCGATTAGAAAAATATATAATTATATTTGAAATCACAAAAGAAAACTAAAATTTATGCAAATCCTTACGGAAAACAATAATTTAATATTATTATATTATTTTATTATAAATATTAGTAATAGAATATATTTTTATATAATTCGTCTACAAGCATGCTCGTTTAGTTTTTGATGAAGAAATAAACAATATAAGATATTAATAAAAGTAATCGTTCTTTAACTGAGTGTTGTTATGAAAATTTTCAATCTAATATCACAGGCTTTAAAATAAGAAAAGAGCACTATCGCAGAACTTATAATTATACTTCCATACAAGCCGGAATTTAACAGGCTAGTCATCCATCACCTGAGAAGATCCTTCAGTATCAAAGTGATCAGAAATGACGTACCTAGTTTTAACACGTAGACACATTAGGTATTCTACAGTCTACTTTATAGCAGGCGTCAGGCGAGGCGGCAGGGGGTTGTAAGCCTTATTTGAGACGATCGCGCGTGACGTGAAACTGGAAACTTGACTTGTATGTAGCGTAGCGTCTTTTCGCCCGAATTCTCATCAAATCATCCTACGACAATGTCGCGCCAAATCCCAATGCGGGACCAAAAGATATTAGCTTTAAATTGAAGCAAATCCGGTGACGATACCTAATCGCATCCGAAGGACTTCGGTCTAGTACATACATTACTCATACTTTTATGTTGAACTTCTATACTGTTTAATATTCCTAGAAATTGTTTTTATTGTGCAAAGTTGAAAATATGTTTCCTATGCTAATGTCGTGAGTTGTTATTTCGTTCGTGTAGATATTGATTTACTTTTTAAGTCTAAAAATTATATTTTGTTTAGTCTCTTGTTTTATGGTTTTGTGACAATCCCTGACAATTGTATCTACATAGTAAACAGATAATAATCCGCTTAAGTTATGTTACTGTACGTCACTTACCAAAATCTATATATCATTTGGTAGAACTTATTTATTAACTTAGAGGGAGCTTAAAGTCATTCGTTGCAACTCACGCACTCATACTACACACATTCCATACGCACATTCTCTGTGTGTACACTTCAAATATTGTTAGCATTTACAATATACAATCTTATAATTATTCTCGCTTAGATAAATAATATTAAAAAATCCCGAAAAAAAATGTTTTTATAAATTGCTAATATACAAGTGTATTAATAAAAACGTAGCTAAAGGCACTTTAGTCAGTAATCCAAAAAAATAGCAGCACCTGTTAGACGAAGCCTTCAAATTATCTTAACGGATAAAAAGTGACTGAATAAAACCCAATGAGATCCTTCGTAGGCTACTGTCCTCGCGAATCATTAATTTTAATTCATACCCCGTGACGACGCTCTCTTTAATGAATTATTGGGAATCGCCGGAGTGCCTCATCCCTCTTTCCATCCTATAGACTTCTTACAGTTATTCTTTGGGACTTAGCATAATGTGAAAAAATGTTACGTCGCTTCACTGCATACTAATTGCTTGTTGTGCTTCTTTTAAAGTAATATTCGGAGTTACCGACCGGAACTTCGGCAGCGCGAGACAAGATTAACAACTTTTACCCCCCTGATCGATCACTTAACATCAATTTTATAACCTTCGATTTCTTTATTCCAAAAGTATTGAGTGAGAAAATAGAAGGCTGAAAATTCCTTAAAGAGCAAACTGCTTATCATGAACTAAATCTTTAGATGTTTTAATGGTTCTCATTCTTATTCCGCATAAAGTTGCGAGATATGGACATCAGGAATGAAAACCGCGTACCGATTATAATATTCCTTTAAGTTCTGATAGCTTTTAGAGCAATTCTTGCAATTTTTACTTTGAGAATATTAATTGAATAGAAAAGTTTTCTTCGAAATCGTTAAACTACAGAGTGTTTGCGTATAGGTAACTACATTGTGTACAAATGCATATCTGTCCGGGGATAAAAAACTTGTATTTTTTAAACTTCTTCCTTCCCGTAAGCTGGAGCAGAAAAGTTACAATTGCGTTCCCCCTTTGCCCCCTTCAATATGTGACCTGCTTATTTATTGGAGAGGCGTCGGCGGAGTTCGCAGACAATATGTCGCGAGCCACCCGAGCAAACGCACGTTCAACTAAAGACTTAAACAAAACACAATTTAATCCAAGAAGGAAAGTGAACTATTTGATTTATTTAACGTTCAGTTTATCCTGCGAAGGTTAGATGTTGGATTTTATAGCTTAACGTGTCCACGGTTTCTTTCTACGAGGTAATATTATGAAGTACACCGGTCCATGTACGAGACTGCCCATTCGTATTCAGAGCGCAGCCATCATTAGATGGGCCAGACGTTGGATTCGCCGTAAAACCTCGAATGTAGCAACTTTAGACTTACTGAATAATGATGATATTGGAGAAACTCATTCTAGAATTCATCTAAAACTTATATTAGTTTAACCGTATTATTATACAACGTGTTACCTTTGACAGCAACTATGGAACATGTATTTGTACAAGTAGATAGATAATATAGCATACCTCACTGAATTAATTGATCACTGAATGAATGACAATAAATCGACTGATTATAATTTACTCAATAAGTTAAATGGTACGTAAATCCATGGAAACCAAAATGCCTTATGCGTTTAACTTTCGCCGTTGTTTTACGGAATGCTGAAATTTAAATACAGAATCCATTTTGTGTCCAAATGAGTTTTCGGAATAGCCAATTAGTTGTTAGCGCCGGGCCGCCCTCGTTCGCTTTCATTACGCTATATAGTTTCCCAAATATTTGAGCTCCTCAGAGATATATCTTTCGGTTGCTTTTCCATTTTCTTCTAACAGTTTGCTTATGCGGAGGGCGAGGAACAACTCAGTTGTAAAATTTTAGTGGTGTTTCGCGGGTTGTACGCCACCCCTAGCGGCCGATACACCTCTCGAATATTTTTATTTCTACAATATAATCGTAATTTCTAGACTTTTTAAGATGTCAGTTATGTTTAAATTTTTAAAGCATAAATTATGAGAAAAAATATTTTACTCTACAAATATAAATATTATTAATTACATGGTGTAATTATGCATAAAAATAACGTAACTTCAATAAAGGCTACATTTTTAATGGATTAAATAAACTACATCCTGCTAAAGTCAGACCAATGTCTCGAAAAAATAATAAATCTTAATTTATAATGCACTTAATAATGTAAAATTTTAACTTAATAAATAAACTCTTTATATTCACAAATTCCTCTAATCTTTCGACAATAATTATAAATGAATAAATATAGAGGTACACTTTCCATACTTTAGTATAAGATAATATTTTAATTAAGTTCATGAAGTTTAATTGCTAACAAAATTACCTAATTAGAGTGTAAATTCACAAATTTAACAAAGAAATATTTTTCCGAAAGTAACTCTTTACATCGTGCAATTTCTTAGTTATTTCATAACGCAATCTTCCCGGTTTCTTATCTAACAACGAACATATCTCGCCCCCGCTCTCGAGGAAAATCGTCCAATATAAAATCGGTTTAATTTGCGCTTTTCGCACTCAATGGGATGGAATAATATCGGGCAATTTGGTTACCGCTGGCATAAATATGGCGGGCCGCGCTGTAATTGTAACGCTGGCAATTCGCGCCTCGTAACGACCCCAAGGAGAAAACTTCACCAGTTTGCGAGGACAGACAGCCTGGGCCATGCTAAAGCAGATCAAGTGCTAACTGCTCTTATATACCATTATTTGGAAACAATAACCGAAATATGTCACAATTTGTATATTTTGTTCAAATGAATGAATATTTAAACATAAAAGTATTTCTTGTGGTGTGTGGTGTATAAGAAGTGGGTAATGGTAATAACATTTTTAATGAAATAGGATGAGGCCATAAGAATCAGATTGGCCTGAAGGAGTGCTTATGAAATCCGCTTTTCTTTGATAAAATCTGTAAATGTAATGTATTATTTAAACTAGCTCAATAATGTGATTACAGTGCACCTGATGATACGTACAGTGTAGTCCAAAAGCAATAGCGACTATCAAAAGACGAAAATTCAACGACAGTCTCCATCGTCATATCGACCCACATATACCACGGCTAAAGGTCTTTGGATATGCCTGTTATGCGTATATCTTTCATTGAGCGTGCACGAGCTGATCCCGAAACGTGCCAGCCATTCGAGTCACTATAACGGTCTTTACACTAATGTACTGTGGTCAGGACACAGTTCGGCCAATCGCCCTACTATCTCAAAAAAATAAATTTTAATTACTTGATTACATTAACGACCAAGCGAAGTGAGATATTTGGTATTTTTTTTATCTGTCTGTCGGTCTGTCTGTCTGTATGTAGTCAGAGGTATAAATCAAAGTTGTAAGAAAGCCCAAATTATTTTTAAAATTTAAAAAAAATAAATTGGAAGGAGGTTCCGAAACATTAAAATGGAGGGCAATTTTTTATGATTTTTGGCCGACAATTAGTTATATTTACACTGATATTGTCCCTAAGTCCATCAAAAAACTTTAGCAAATATACTGTAATTTAACAACAAATATGAAATTATAGCAAAATTAAATGCGAAAGAAAGTTATAAGTAATACAAGCAACAAAACATCTCAATAAATATTTGCAGTTTTTAAAATGCATATCTTTCACAGGTTGAAATTCCAAAAAATAACTTCCATATATAATTTTAGTAGTACTGTATAAATAAAGAATAAAAAATTATTAAAGAATAATTACCAAATCATGAGAACAATATCTGTGTACCAAAGAAAAAACTGATTGTTTAATATATCTGCATAATATAGCTTCAACTCTGGGAGGGGTGAGTGTAAAGAGCACACTCCTCCAAACCTTCGAAGCTGCTCGCGTCCGTAGGCTTTACCCTAGTTTCCCTACACGTGACTCCTGGGTGGTGCTAAACGAGCAGCAGCGAGGTGGCAGGGCGTCGGTGCCCGTCCGGATCGCGACCACAGTACTTGGGTGTAAAGCCCGTCATAGTGACTAGTTTCGGCTTGTCGCGTTTCGGGATCAGCTTGTGTATATCCAGTAACTCATATACCTAGAGACCTTCAGTCGTGGTATATGTGGGCCGACATGACGACGTAGACTATCTATGGATTTTCATCCTTTGATAGTCGCTTTCGTTTTTGGACTACACTGTACTTACCATCAGGTACTCTGTAGTCACTATGTCGAGCCAGTGTAAAAAAAAAAAAAAAAAAAAAAACCTTTCTCATAGGCGTCGTACCCGCTGCTCTGCACGCCGCCTTCCTCTCATCCGGGCAGCAGACTACCTTAAGACTACTGCCCAGATATCAAATGTCCCGCTTTGATTGGTTGTATCCCGGTTTGGAGCATTGTTCGCGGTTAAGCGGTAGCGGCATAGTGCTCACTTATGTATTTCAATTTGATATTCCATAATTTGCCATAGTTTGGCAATTTTATTTCCTATTTCAAGCATTGATTTGCATATTTATTGCTAGTAACAACGTTCTGTTTAATATTATAACAGGCGAGGCAGCAACATATAATTGAATTTAGATTTAAAATTGAATAGTAATTAAAATGTTCTGCTTTAAAAGACTTTGGGCTCCTGGGATACTTTTTTTCGGTCATATAACATTTTGATAGTTCATACCTTATTACGAATTTTTGTTCTATTCAGTTCTTCCACTCCAGTTACAGTTTATAGCTTAATAATTATGGTATGCCTTCACATAAGAATAAAATGGGGTAATAATATTAGAAGTGTTAAAGACTAATTCAAAAAAATCTTTACACTGTGTCATTGTAATATTAAAATAGTACCGCGAGATCACAATTCGCTTCGAGGGGCTAGTAATATTATGTTTTATAAAAAAAAAGATACCGATATATTAACAGGAAACGAAATATATTCCATACATTAAAAGTATGTTTCATAGAGCTTGTTTTTAGAATTCTTTACAGACTTCAGCAAAGTAATCATGATATGACATAAATAAATATTTGCAAAAATTACCGTAAGCATCTTTGAAATATATAGATTTGTTTACCGACAATACGAAATTGTTTGGAGCAGTGACGTCAATGTTTCCGGGGACAAAAAATAAAACGGATCTTTTATTTGATAGGGTAAGTATAAGTTACAACACAGGGAACAATTTTCTACACACGCGTGGTGGAACAGAAAATCGGCCTGCGTCGTATGATACAATAGCCGACTCTACTTTCACTCTCATGTTAGATACACAACAAAAGAAATCCCTTACACTCTACGAATAAGCACAAAAGTAATTACCGGTAGAGCCCTCTTCTTTGCTCCTTTGCTTAACGTAATAGAATAAAGAATGTCATTTTCTTTTGCTCTGACCCTTCCGCGGTTCGCGCGGGGAATGCAAAATTCCTGAAATTAGAGTGAATAAACCTGCGTTGTAATTAAAGTCGGGTACAGGGCGCTCAGGGAGCGTTGGCCGCCCATCTTTCTTGGCTGGCCTACGAATTAAGCACCGAATTGCTTTAGTAATTCGAAGTATATATTCCTTGCTCTCAGTTAAATGTAAATCACTTTAATGTCCCGATTTTCGCCACTAAGTCTCCTAATCTTCAAATATTTTTTTTCTTTGTGAAAATAGGTTGTTTTTATAAAAAATTACGAAATAACCAACAAAAACACATAGTTACATATTCTTTAAAAAACAAAATTATATAACTACTTCTGCTTGTACTCGTAATAGAAAAGCGCTAAGTCTGCTCCAACACACAGTGCTAATTTTATCAGCCTGACATTTTTGTGCGTTTCGTCTCATTTTATATTAAACTAGTTATGGACCCGGCGTTGCTCGAGTAGAAATAATTCACCCCCTTGGGGACTTTTACCAAAAATATTGAAACACGTATATTTTAATTTCTAACCAAAAATCGAAATACCGCTTACTTCAACATTGATGCTTCTATCTATTTATCAAATTATATATCTATTATGATAATAGATTACTTATTAACAATACATTTAAAATCTATTAGAAATAGCTCAACCTATTTAGTTAATTGAAAATATGAAAAACTATTTTATTATGGATCAGAAAAAATAACGTACACCTAACTGATTCGGAATCTTTAGAAAGTGTTATCTGTTATTTACAACCTTGCTTTTGTCAAAGTATTGCTTTGCTTTGCTTTGCTTTACTTTAATGAAAGTCTACATACAACATACTTATAAATATGACTGAAATAAAAGAGTCAAGGCCAACCTAAACATAATATAAAACAATACCCTGACAGAGTTTAAATGTAATAGTGCTCGAAAGCGACAGAACGAATCCTTTTAAATAAATTGTAAACAAATATACTAACAAAATAAATGTAAATATAATCAAATTGAAAACTTAAATAAATCGAAACTCTTCTATGTCTACTAAATATCTAAACTACTTTAAGACGGTTCCCATCAATAATCAACTGAAGCAACAGTTAAAGTAGGAGCGGCTCTCGACCACTTCCGCCCGCCCAATGCCACAGCCGCCCAAACTCGAGCAAACACTTGTCAATGACCGTAGTGATGTTGCTCTTTTCATTATTATTTCTATAGTATCGATAAAACCTAAGTATAGTGTAGTAGTGGCACTATTAACAAATTAATAATAATAATATAATTAATTAATTATATTATTAATTATTATATGATTAATATATGTTCATATACTGAAACATTATAAACATATTTGAAGAGAAGTTTTATTTTCACAGATTAATTTAAACAAAACACTAAAATTTGGATTTATCGTCTTTCATATCCTTCTTTTGGTAACCCGGAGGAAAATTCGGCATATGATCATCAGGGCCGTTGTGAGGGCAGCAACCCTGGTGTTTCAGACTCCTAGTGACTAAAAACCCCAGGGATGTGCCTCTAATCGCTCCACCCGGGCCTTAGAACCAAATTCATCCAGATGCCTGGGGACCAAAAAGCCTTGTTGAAGCTCCATCTCTAGGAGAGGTAGGAATAAAGAGCCCACCCCTACAAAACCTCTCTCTCAGGCGGCGCGCCGGACACTGCGCAGCACCTCCCAACAGACTCCCTCAAGTCTACTGCCCGGCAGTCTTTCATATCCAGTCTATTAGCGTTCAACACTGGCAACTTTTCAGATTATTTTATTTTTATCAATATTAATACTTTAATAAGGTGAACAGTTTTTCACTACTTTATTACGACAATTTTTAAAATTGTATATTAGTAACATATACTTTCTTTATTATTGGAATAATAAAAGAAAAACGATGCGCAATTGAATTGAAACAACCAGAAGACATTAAACTACATATATCGAATGATATATTTTATTTTTCTATGAAAAATAAAGTTATAACTTCAAAAAAGTATTTTCAATAAAAAAGGAGATGTATCGACAAAATATTTCGTCCCTATCTGGATTCTGGAGTCGGATGGTAACAGTTTGCAGAACGGCTGATTGCTTTGATAATCGCCGGCTGAGACGTTACAAATGACGCAAGAACATTGTCTCTAAGAGACCGCCCAAGAACTCACTGTTTCTGTATAGGATGCAATAATAGTATTTTCTTCTTTATTGTTCTAACATTTTACTACTTAAGCATAATAGCTACACGCCGATATAGAATTTGCATACTAAACGCCGTTTTAATTTTAACTCTGTTAACATCATATAAATACCTACATATATCTGTAGAGATAGTTGAAATGATTTTCTAATTAATTTCCACATCAACGTACGTAAATAATTGTCGCAAGAAAAAGAACGTCAAATGAGTTTTATTTTAACTTTTTTTAAGTTTAAGTTTTGAAGATATGTTTATCCTACTGTTGTTATTATGTTCTCGGTCTTGAATAAAACAAATAAGCTCATCTAGAAATCGAATTGTCTTCTGTTTACATGCAGATAACTTCTGTTGTCAAATACATACAAATAATTCTTTCTCAAAATGTTTCGAAAACTATTTTTTAAACAATTAATTAAGCGGTCAATTTTATTTTAAAATGCTATTTCAAATTATGTATAGGTATTCTAAAATCTAACCGAATAGCACTTAAATTGATTCAAGCATAGTATTCCAAGTGACCGAACACGGCAACATTCGAACAATTCAAAATATACAAACGCTATGTAGTTGTGATTCAGCGACAGTGTGAAGTGCTACACTAAACAACATTTGCAAACTTACTAACACTTGCAATTGAAAAATACAAAGTTTCATTCTCTGACCAAAATCGAGACCAACTGAGTAACAACCATTCTTAGCAAAGTTCACGTGAGCGTCGCTTCTTACAGAAATTTATTCAGTTTAGTTTGTTTACTCGTTTTCACTGTTCCAAGAATGTAGCCAATCGCTTCTTTTATTTGAAATCTTCCAAGAAATGACGTCGACGTTGCTTGTAAGAGTTATTAACTTCAGCCAACTCAGCGAACACCGATACCAAACCGATAATAAAAGTATCTTCTTAACTGTAATACTTTGTTTTGCTGTTGAATTTATATTTAGAATTCAAAGTATTTTCAACTTTTTTTTTTGTAACCTGAGGTAAATCCCTGACGGACCTCGGGGAGAGGTGAGGGCCATCCCCCGGTGTGTCGGGCTTGCACCGACTAAAACCCCCGGGGTGTTCCACCTTCCGCCTACCGGCATCGAGGGCACGACTGGGGTGAGGACTGAGGGCATCCTCAATGACCGGCTGGGCGTGCGGCCGTGAGTAGGCCTCTACTCGTTTAGGGAGGGGTGGTGTATAAAGACACCCCTCTCGTGCCTCTGTGTTGTAGAGCGGCACGCGGGAACACATCGCGCGCCGCTTGCACCCTTGTTGGACGACACACTCCCTCAAGCGTGCCGCCCGGTGTCGCCGCTAGAGTCAAACGTTCCTGTGGAACGCCGCTCTGCGGCGCCCTGTTCTTTTAGGCCGGCGGGCAGGCGGGGACGACGCTGCCAAAGATGTTGTAGCCAGCGCCTCCCGGTCCCGCTCCGCCGCCTCCTTTCTATCTAGCACGTCCTCGGCGAACCACAGGACCGCCCTCCATGCACCTTCACTGCCGACCATTAGTGAAACCAATGTCGGCAGCGAGAGGTCTCCACCCACCACTTTCTCCAGCAAGTATTTTCAACTTAGCATAGCTTCACCTATCTATACTTTCAGATTTAATGTTCAGACATATGTGCTTTATTAAATGAAATGCAGTGCTATTCGAAATCAAAATAATGGAAAGCTCTATATTCAAGTAAACAATATCAGTAAGTTCAGAAGTGGCACTTAACGCAACAGAACCGATGCTGAGGCCACGTAAACACGGAAATTCCATCCGGCAGACGGTTTACACGCCCGAGGTCATTCAAGTTTCATTACCAATAGCTCCGGCCTCATAACTTATTCAGTTAGGGGCAGGTAACGCGCTTTTACATTCAATTTGCTACTTTAAGAAGCATTATGATCGAGCTAACGGTGAATATACAATATGTGCTTTATAGAATATGAATGAACGAGATTTAAAGGGATGTAAGTTATAATGAAGGTATGGTCGCATTGCTAATTAAAAGACAATAAGATTTTATTAATCAATTGTAGCCAAAAAAGAACTGATGAACGGTCAGAAAACTAGTAGCCCATCTAAATTCATCCTATAAGCTATGTAAATTCAAATATTCGTATCAATTATGCTATTTTAAAATCTAGTACACAAACGTAACATTAGGTTTTTAGGCTTTAAAAACAGGACGTCGGCTACCTGCAAGTATTTATATTTACAACAGTTGATAGTTTCTTATTTTTTAAATTTTAATAATCACCAATTTTTTAGGATTTAATTTTAATTACTAACTATCAGAGTACAATCAATTTAACTAAATAAATAGATACGTAGTTTATAAATATCTAATAGTATATATAATATAACAATTGAACTTTTTTTGTTTGAATAAAAAGCAATTTTCTTTATACATGTACCTATAACTACTCTACACAAAATATTTTGTCGAGATCCGCACCAATAATCTCTCATTTCCTTCCATTTTTCAAATATTCCCTTTGCAATTATTCGTTTTATTTATTCCACTACCTCGTTTAAATCTTCCAACTCATCGTTTATTCACTCGTTCACACAAAAAGTAAATTAAACGTACATATATATATTAATTAACCTTCTTAACTACTTTCTATTAGGTTACTAATACAGTACTGTTAGCTCTTGCAACATTTGAAGTTATAGTAAGACTACAAACACCTTCAAAGGTCTCGTCAAACCACCCACAACACTTGGATAATAAAACCAAGAAAGTAGTTTTAAGAAAGCCTGCGACAGCCATTGCGGCCCCTATATTACCCGCTGCAAAACCCTCCTTATTACTAAGACAAACAAGTTATTCGTTTCAAATTGAAAACTTTCCACCCCACTAGCCATGCTGGGGCTGTGGCCCATAAATTCCTGCCAATTTTGTTTTATTTCGCGATGCAGGCACAGTAATAAAAGTAAGCTGGACGTGAGACAAAGCCTCTAGCAGGGATTACATAGCCATCGGAATGGATTACTGCTGCCCGTGATATGGTGTCTAAACAACGGCACCTGACTAAGCCAACCACAGCCAACTAGACTACAATCTAACGTCTAGAACCTTGTCAATACTTCTCCACACGTCCCTGAAACTTTGTATGAAACCTATATTTTAGTTTAGTTCTATTCTAAATTTAATATTATTGTGAAACGTATATGTGTAAAATGAATTAACGATTATTTTAAACTTTCTTGAAATATGATACCATAAAAAAGTTTGTGGCAAAAACCATTTAAATATTGTTGGAATTAAAAAATCCCAGTATTGTATTGGTTTAACCTAACATGTAGGTGTATGTATTATAATTTTAAGCAATGTTAGCAACACATACTGTTGGGAGCATGTGTGATCTTTGAAGTGTACTCCTATTATTTTCATACGATACGTGCCATGTAAGCAAAATCTTAGCCAAGAGCAACAAAGCAAACGTTTGTATTTGTTTTAGAAAATATCTTCTTACTACGGAATCGAGTATTTGGTCTGAAAATCGTCTGCATCCACAAAGTTTTATAACTCACAAACACCGGCGCGGTTTTAATGAAGTGTGTCCGGTGTCCACAGGATACGTCCTAAGAAGTATGAGGTGCGATCAAGTCTTTTTATGGGGACTAAAATAAAATCGCCAAGCGTGAGTAAAGAAGATACGTCCAAACCATTGCTGTCACTATAAAAACCCCAAGCTAATTTAAACTTTACACCTCGACATATAGGGAAGATATTATGTTATATTTAGGTTTTCTTTGAACAAACAATGGCTGGCTCGAGAATAGGATTGCAAACCGTTGCTAGCTATGACCAAATGTTATGATCCACAGTTCCAAAAACACGCTAAATTTGGTCCCGACATAAAACTAGAAAGTAGTCTGGTAAAATATACACGTATCCCTCGCACTGGAAATTTCATTTTATGAGTCTTTTAAAACATATTTTTACATATTTAGCCATCATACTGAAGGTAGTAGTTACTTGCTGAGTTCCTATATCAA
Source organism: Automeris io (assembly GCA_036320925.1). NCBI lineage: Eukaryota > Metazoa > Arthropoda > Insecta > Lepidoptera > Saturniidae > Automeris > Automeris io. Next base: position 10,577,500 of record JAUDJH010000002.1, read on the forward strand.
CTAATTTATCAGATCTCTATAATTATTCTGTTAACGTAAAATTGAAAATAAATAGTTTACCAGGTATTTCTATTTATATTATATTTCTAAATTTCTAAATATTAGTTAGAACTGATTCAACAAAAAAGAATATATGTGACCGATTGAGTCAATGTCAATTATCAGTTTAATTCGGGTTATATCTAGTAAAAAGTACCCAAACTGTCAAAGATTTTCAAGTCAATATTGAGTGACATCAGTACTTTTTATCAAGACCCCTAACCACATTGACCCAGTGATGGTCCATATTAAAGTTTGCCCATTCGGCTGGCCTTGTTATCGCTAGTGGTTGTTCTCTTAGTTGGCCAAGACATGACAAGCGCCGAGTAACAAGCCGAAGGCAACCACTATATGGACAGTAAGTAACATTCCTCTTGAATCAATGAGTTAATTCTCGCATTGGTTCAGTCTCGTACAAATATATACCGCATAAAACAGTATTTCAAAAAAAGGTATTAAATACTTACAATTAATGGTCACTCAAACTTATTTTTGTTTTAATTTACTGGAGCACTTATTACCAACAAAAAGGGAGCTACAGTCTGAGACCGCTTTTACCATCTATTTGCTTGGCGTTCAAAATGTTAGCACAAACGTAAAATGTTTTGAGTCCATGTTTAAATAATAAAATAAACTACAGCCAGCAGCGAAATAACGTTACTAGCAGGTAAAACATTAAACTCCGATATGGTTTAATGTGCGCCAAGAAAGAGTGAGGGTCAATTAATTTCTACAGAATTCATGGTTTATGTTTTGCCGGATAAATAAAGAGGATTACCGGAGTCGTGTGGGAAACGTATTAACAAGACTAGGTCGTAAACCACCGTTTACTATCCTCTATAAATGTATTTAGATGTTTTAAAACTATCATCAGTTGCCGTGGTAGAGCCTTTACATCTCGACGATTTATCGACTGCACTCTAAAATGTGTGCAAATGAGTAAAACAAGTTAATTCCATTTACTCTGTCTTACTACAGGACAAATAGAAGCCGCTAGATCGTATCGCGTTGTGCTGAGTTCCATCCTTCTCAGTTCGTCAGCAGTGATTCATCTCCATATTCATAACTATATATAAACATTGAGTTACTATTTATTTTTGCATCTTATTTCCAAATTCACACATTGGGGCGGCCTCATCTCGGCTCCTCACCCGACAGAATTAAAAAAATATAAGTCTGTATTGTCTTTATTTACCCGCTCACCCACCACCAACGCAATTCTAAATTTTTGGGTCGATTTACATTACATTTGCATTATTCTTATCAACAGGTACACTTCAGGTACTTACGTATTTTGTCGAGCCAGTTGATACAAATGAGTCATTGTTCTTATTCAAAAGTACATAAAATCCAAAGGAAACGTAAAAATTTGACAGTTAAATTGCATTATTAACACAGTGACATCGACAGACAACTTTAAAATCTACTGAAAAATGTATAAACTAAGAAATAGGTTTTTATTACAGGGTGCATTTGATGCGTAGCGCATAAAATTGCAATGTAGCAGAGTAATTGTACTGCATTTTATTTTCCCAGCGTGGGTGAAGAGGCCGGGCGATGACTAAATAATGACCAGGATAACGCAGTTTTATTGCCGTCTCCGTGTTGCGAATATATAAATGAACCCTCGAGGGAGTGTTAAAGACGCCGCCAAGAACTCCTGTCGAAACAAGTCGGGCTCAGAGAAATGGCGCAGTAAACCTCCCCATTCGCTGATACGTCATTTTGCTCTTTGTACAGTAACCTTGTATAAAACAAAAATATTACGAATTGAATGTTTCATCGAAACTACCTCCTATAACATATAGTACATAAAAAAAGGCCAAATGCGAGTAGTACTTGGATACCGAAACTGCGTACCAACTTGATGATATATGTATAGAAGATAATTTGCGATCTAAAAAAATTGTTTTTGTGATGTAATTACAAATATATAGTATTCAAATTTTTCCCTATACCTGCCTACTTGTCTATTAAGACATTGGTTTTTGCCAAATTTCATGTTTCAAGGGCAACTGGAAGTATTCCGATTACGTTTAACTAAGAAATTCAATTGTTATTTCAGAGCTACAAGAGGCTGAACTACAGGTAGAGTTGCATATTTCAACATGATACTTCCTTGCATTTTTGAGAAAAAGCATCTGATTTTTTTTTCTATGCTGTTGGGCGGAAAAGGCCTTTACAACTTAACCAGCTGAGAAGGCGAACACTTTAGAAGCTTAGCCAGTTTGTGGGCTAGATAGAAACACAAGGGCACCCCTGTGAGAACTAACCTATGAGAAAAAATACACCTTATATGTATAGTGAGGTCAACAACTCAATTATGAACGAATTTCTGAACCCCACTATTTTTTCGCTTTCCGCTAAACGTAAAACGTCTCTACTCTCGAAACGAGATCATAGGATTAGTTTTTATGATGATTATTATGAAATAAATATGCTTTCAAATTTTTTTTTCTAATCTTTGATTTGATTATATTGTCAATAAAGCAAACCAATGTCATTTAAAAGAAATTCCTATTATCTTATTTTGTATATTTCATTAACAACATTGTCTTTCAGCTTCAGTTGGATTTGTGATTGCTAAGTGTTAAAATATTAAAACTTTAATTTTATTCCGCCGCTCGATTCCATAGCCGTAAAGAAGCAGGCGAGGCGCTACGTTGATACACTATTAATGCAATTGTTCGAAAACAACGCAAGGCCATAAAATTTAGCCTTCAGGTAAAATATTTCGCCTCATTTCGCAACCTGTGGCTATAATTTTTCGCATTGCGGGTTTCAAGTGAACTTATTTCTCTCTTTTTTCTTTTAAGTCCACGAGGTGTTCGAGAACGACTTACAAAATATAATTTACACTAATATCCTTTAAAATTAAAGTAATCTTCTAAATATGAGAAAATATGATAGTGACTCTCATCTGCCTGTCGTATTTTGGGATTAACTCGAGTATCCAGTTCCTTTTTTTTTATTCTTTTCTTTTCTGTAACGTCGACAGCAGTGGCCTCTTTCCATCAAGTAAACTGGCCTATTTGCCACCTTTTGGTTTCAAACGTAATATGTACTATAATAGTTTAACGAAAGAAATTAATAAGAATGTTTTTTTTAATGCTAAAAAAACTGCTTTATTTCTAATAATCAATATACCGTATCAGGTATTATTTATTGTAAGTGAATTATTGAGAGCAGGAATAATACATCATAAGTATTATTTATAATTTATTGCAATAGTAGATATTGTTTCTATTAAATGACAATAAGTAGTGAGCTAACGAACTTTAATAATAGTCTTATTTACAAAAACATTGACAAAACTATGATGATTTGAACTTAAAATTAAATAATGACTGTAATCTTTAAAATAATATTAAAAAATATAATACCGTAATATTTTATCACATTCTTAGAAAATATAATAAATTTATTACAACAATACTTTGGCTGCGTCTATAACCTGTATAAATTTCGGTGTCAATCACCGGTCTCATCTATAAATCTTTTGTAAATATGCTCTAAAATAACACAGTCGTTAAAGAATCCTTCAAAACAGCGTCCATAAAAATATCTTTGGGTTTGTTATACCGACTTAAACTTGCCGTTGTACTCATAAAATAAAAGTTTTCAACGTATTGTAGTATAAAATATAGTGGCGACGTGCGACCGATATAGGTACGCGTTATGACGCACATTCTATTGATAACAATGTATATACAAAGAAAATATTGCAAAGCACTTATAACTTGAATAAAATTCGAAGTAATCCTAAGAAATGTTATATGTGATTATAATTTACGTCCATCGGTTCCAAAATGCAACAATTAAGAAATAGAGATGTATTTATAAAATTAGATGACTCGAGAAATAAAAATGGGCATAAATAAAAGAATAAAACTAAAATATTGTGATTTTTTTTTATAAATGTATATGTTTTATATAAAAATAAAAATTATAATAATTTTACTAACAACATGTTTCTCTGTCAAAGAAGGTGGGTAAAATTGTTTGTGACATATCTTTTGATACTTATCTCGATTTTACTAATTTCAGATTTGTTGCAGTTTCAAACTGAGGTATCATTTTTGATCGAAGTACGTACTAATATGGAATTGTAATTCAATTTACATTACAATCATTGTAATAAACTAAACTGTGGCCGCAGGATTTTATAGTTTTTACATTGGCTTTACAATAAACTGTTATAAAAATAGGAGTATCCTTTGAAATCTTCACTGTTTGTTCTAAATTATGACTATTTATGACTTATTTTAATCTTATCTTGGGGAACGACTTTCATATTGTGTTACTATACAAATGAAAGATAAGATTTATTCAATGACACATAGGTACTTTACGTTAAAATTTGTCTCATTTTATATTTAGATAATGTTATATGTATTATGTATATTTAAATTATACATTTTATGTCATTTACATTTATGCAAAGACCACATTTATTTACGTAATATTTACAATAATTAATTACTTAATCTCAAAGGAATAGTTTATTTTATTTTCTTATTTAGACGTTTATTATCTTTATTTTTATCGTTATCTTTATTTTTCTGTTAAACAATCCGCAATCCGCAAAAATATTCACTTAAGAAATAATTCGTATCCTAGAAGGAAAATTAACGTTTATTATAAAATAATCGTCACAAAATCAAATATTTACGATATTAAATTCATTCTACAAGCGATATACTGCCATGCCTTTTTTCGGTCAAAATATAAAAAATCGGCTCTGCCTGATTAAATATAAAAGTAAACAATTTTGGTGAAACATCAACAAATCCAGCTCAAATTTGCTGTGGTCTGATATTATTTTCAGAACTTTCAACATCTATTGCTCTTCGTCTTGTAAACGGCACTGTCCCTTTCATGTTCAATTCCATTCCATTCCATTCCATTCATGTTTAATTTAAAAAAGAATATTTATGCACTGATCATTCGCAGTACCATGTTGTTCGACGAACTTTCTTGTCACACAACATTCGTCGTACTTCACCAGGAACACCGCGGAGCGAGTTATCTGAAATTGATTTAAAAAAATTACAAATTTAATGAATAAACTCACCATAACGTACGTGACATAAAAACACATGGACCTCGCATCTAATACAAAAACGCACATATATGTAATATACAAAATAATTTATCTTAAACCTTATTTAAATAAACCCATTACTTAATTTTACTTGCAATCAATTGTTTCTTATTTTACCTTGTGTTTTTTTAAGTAGGGTCACTTTAGAGACTCGATATCCATGTATTGTTAGATCAGGAACAACATGTAATTATACACACACATTTTAGAATAAAGATACCTGAACCAGCGATTGAGAAAGGATGAAGAAACAAAGAAAACGAAATATAATCTCTAAAAATAAAAAAATTACCATCGACTGAATAACGAATAATTTTTCTTGATTTTTATAGTAATTCATGTAGATACTGGAAAAAATAAAAACTATATAATTATCAATGAGTACTAGTATATTTATTCATGGATTTAGAAACGATTTTTTTTTTATATTACATTTTATTATGTTCCAAAAAAGGTAAAAGGCAATTCGGTGAGATGCTAATCTTACAGCCCTTCCAACACTTAAATAAAATTCGAAATCACATATCCTTGTGAATCTTGTATTGATTGCGTTAAGCAAGTAATAACAAACATTTGCCTAACTAGACATACAGGATAATACAGGACAATACAAATATACTCCGACGCCCCTCATGCACCGACACCAAAGGTGAACATTGAAAGCCATGTAAACATTATTTGTAAAATTTGGAAGCGTGCCTAAATTTTACTGACCTACAAAGCAATTCATTGGTGTAACTTCACGACTACGAAACCGTTTAACAGACCTGAAGAAAAGATTCATGTGTTCAAAGCCTGTTTCTAATTTATTTTCATATACTATGCGCTAGAAGTACGCAAAATAAATATTTCGAGAGTTAAGTGAATTATGCATCTTTGAGTAAAAAGATTTAAATCACAAATAAATTAGTAATCCCAAAATTGTCATTAATGAGAAACAAACCTTAATTCAAAACATTTAAAATTGTGATTTGAAAGCAAGATTTACTACTTAAATTTTTAACATTTATTTTTATCTTTTTTACCTCATTACTTTCTGGTATAGTTGTCTAAATCTATATTTCTTGTATCATCAATGATTTTGAATATTTATTATTTAAACATCTTTACTATGTACCGATTGACCAGATATTTTCTTTTATTCATCTCTATATTTTATTTAAAAAGATGATACCCGGGCTCTCATCCAACCTGATGGCAATCGATTACTAAGGCCTATAGACAATAGCAACATGAGAAGCGCTGTTACTGCGTTGTCGATCTTGTATTACATTTGAATTGATTATTTCGTTTTGCCCTTAATTTCCTTTATTAAGGTAACTATTTGAAATTAAAACATACATACAAATAGGAGTTACTTCACTGTCTATGTATATGTTATGTATTGTTTTGAATTTAATACTAAAGGTAAGATTCGGATTTTTGGCAGTCAATGCTGGCTACCAGCAATATAGCGTCGGCTGCCAGGCCACCTGACAGTGTTGTACAGTCGCCTACATAGAACGCCTTTTCATAGAAAGCGGTATATCACGATCTACATATGTATATATGTATATATATATACATATATATTTTCTTCCTATTCTTGGAGACTGAATAAGCATATTGAGTTAACATTTAGCAATTATCAGATTTAAAAAAACTCAAAATAAAAATTAGACTAATTTATAAATCAATTTTTTTATTAAATGTCTTTATTTCACAAGAAAACGCATGCGTGTGTTACTATGTGATGCACGCTACTGATGTATATATTTTCGTGCAGTGTTCAAGAATTATATGATGTAATATAGTGTTAATATTTATGCAGGATGCGTGAAATTATGAGATATGAAATTAGTGTAAATTAGTAACTCGACAACATAAGTATGTAATACATGCGGATACAATTAGATATATGATACCTAGTAAAGGTTTATTTACGTTATATATCAATTGCACGTAAAAGGATATGGATAACAAGCATTCTAGCAAATAAGTCATAACTTCATATCGTTCACTACTCACATTTGTCATCGTTTCTTTCCGATTCGTTTGATTCCATAGACACAGTTGAAATCCTTTTGTTACGCAGTTTTTGAAGTAGTTCTGGAAAAAATATACGAATATTGCTTTTAATTTGGTTATTAATTGGTATAACCTATTGGTGATATTGCTTTAAACCAGTATAGTACGCGACATAAGGTTTAAAAGAATAGTAAAGTAATTATTAATTTACAGCAGCTATTCATTGTATAAAGTATTTTATTACTAGACATCATGAAAGTGTCAATTTTAATATAATAAATATCAAAGAAAATTATCCTTATAACCAAAGACGTCTAATTTTTGGGTAAATATCAATGGATAAATTATTAATCATTTTATAAACTTCTATATGTAACAATAGAATAGAAAAATTCCATATGGCGCTAACTCAACTTAGTCCTTGGCCTGATCTGGTCAAGCTATTAGAACTGATTGTGAAGTTGAATTTTCTTGAAAAACGTTCCTTCTTTCTATGTAAAAAAATACGACTGGAAGTGCGTGATGAAATAATGCTTTCAAAGAACCGGAACAAAAAAAAAATTGAAAAAAAAAACTACATTATATAGTTAAAATTACAACTAGGCACTTATTTATTTACGTAGGTTCCTAGTAATCGTACATATATATTTTTTTGCTTTTAAATTAATCTTAACACGTTCTAATACGAAAATATATTTGCCTCAAAAACTGATATCAATCGAAGTGTTTATATCTATAGGTATAATTGCAAACATATTTTCCATGTATCGAGACTATCTTATTTAAGCCGCACCTGACTGAGCAAGCACTGATAACGACCTGATAAAATGGAACATTCCAAGAATACATTTGCGACGTATCGACAACACGCAACAAGGGAGTTGATCACGGTTTAATGATGCGTCTCGCAAAGACTAAATTCTAATTAACATCCAATAAATTATCTAATACAACCAATAATTCAATACATTTTAAATTCTACAATAAAAATACGTAAATCTGTCATCAAGCAACCGAATTAGGTAGTTAATAGCCGCACGTGCATAATTATAAATTTATAAATAAATATATCATAACGCTTCCTCCCGTTCGGGTAAATTATATTAGTGGCTGTTTATAGATTGCATTTATACGTAGTGCCCGTACGAAAGCTTATAATCAATATTAGGACAGTAAAGAAGTCATATCAACATGAACTTTAATTAGAATTAAATATTTTGCGAGCTTTACTAAAAAAAAATCTAAATAAATTCCATTGAATCTAAGTGTGCCCGTTTTTCTAGCGTTATCCGTAATAATTTGAAATTTCCACAGTATGATATGTATAATTATCTGGGCATAAGTACACCTTACAACTAAAACAAGGCAAAATTAAATTCAATGAAAAATATGCAAGGACCACATAGAGGTCTAGAACTGCTAATTTTAAACTATCCGAATATGACACAAAAGCGGGGGTATAGAATAGAGGTAATCAAAATAATGATAATTCCCCTAAGACATAAACATTATTATAAAAAACTATACTAATATATATAAACATTTATCTTGACTAAAATATCCTCGTTTAGTCTAAACTACTGTAGACAGGAATATGAAAAATGTATATGAGTTATTTATACGTAGGCATCTAATAAAGGTATTCTATTCTACTTCTGAGGGGGTACGGGGGTAATACGGGTTAAAAGTTTCATTGAAAATCCGTCAATAAGCAAAAAGTAAGCATTATTAAAATCGATATTAAGCTTTTTTGGTAGAAATAAAAAAATACGTTGTTCGACGTTTTTGGAAGATCAATTCCTAAGCAGAGATAGGCAAAATGTAATCTGATTAACGATAAGTGATTACAAAATGTAGTCGTAATTTTAATTTTGTTGCTCTGCTGTAATCATGATTAAGTCCCTTCATAACATTAAGGAGTCATAAATGTGAATGCAATTGAGGATTTCGTAGTGTTTAAAACATAGATAAGCAAAATGCAGTCATATTAATGATGAATAACGCAAAAGTAATCGTAATCATTTTTCATTAATCTGATTACATTTTGCCCATCCATGTCCCCAAGGGAATAAATTAATTCTATCCGGAGAACTTCAGGTCACCATAGTTAGTAGGTACTAAATATTTTCATGGCTAATTGCATCAATTGCTCATATGTTACGGTTACGATATAAATTCATAGTATTTTTTTTCTTACATTACGTTTCTCTTTTGTATTATAATATTAGAACACGTTTTTTTTATTTTGTACACCGTTAATTAAGGAATGCCTGCATCATGACCGTCTTATATTGACGTCAAACCAGCTTATCTATTTCAAGCAATTTCGTATTTGTAAAATAATTGATATATAATCGAAGATACAACTTACTGATAAAAGATTAAATAGTGTTCCTGATATTAGAGAAAGTTATAAAAGTCTAATATTATACGCAATGCAAGTGAAAGTGCATGAGGAATCATTATTCGGTTTACCCAGCCGTGTGCAGTGCCACAATAAACAGCAGTATGTTATAATATAACGGAGGAGCTAGGTAGGTAGGTAGTCCGGCGTGGTGATGTTGATAAACTAACATACAATAGCCGCGGACGGCGGCCATTACCCTCAACTTAAACTGCAGAATCTGTATAATAAACTTCATGGGCGCATTCATATAACATTCCAACAACAATAAAACTTGATTTAACGAATATAATACCACCGCGTTTCATGTAGATTATTCATTTTCTAAAAATTACTTGCTGATCTTTTGAATCACACAAGTTATTCTGTAATACATTTTATTTTACATTATTACATCCATTCTCTATAATAGTTATTATTAAGTAGCTATAATATTTCACTTTTAATCAATGGTTTAAGAGGTATGTAGACCAATGCAATTGCTACAAATACTCATAGCAATTTTTCAAAAAATACATCTTAATATAAAGTTATTGCAAATAACAACAATTTTGTTATCAATTATTTAATGCATTGTTTTTCTTTTGTTAAAACTATTTATTAATTAATATATCTCGTCGATTTTATTTTAATCGATAAATAAAAATATCTTTACAAATAATTTATTCATGAACACTATAAAACTACGAGCAAGTAATTCACAATGGACAAAAGCCCATTACACCAGTCGGGAAAATAGCAATGGTCGCTAAATAACATTATGTAACAAAAGAACGCGTTACCAGAAAGATTAAACACCCAGTTTGCCTCTTATCGGTTCAATCAGTGCGAGAAATGTGGCATTGTATCGGCGCCAGTTCAAAACAATCCCAGTTTCATCACAAAATTAGCTTTTATTGCTTAAATTAAGTAAATACTACCATTTAAATGTTATGTATTTAATCATAGGTACGAAAGTATGGAAAGATAAAAAACAAAACAAAGCGTGTGAATTATACACAATATAAGACATCCAGTAGTTACGTCCTATTTTGCTTCACTTAAGATAGTAAAGAAAGTGTCAGTTGCAGACGCAATATAATTTGCAAAACAAAGGCAATGGTAAGGAAACGTTGCATTCCCGTCTTTCCCACAGAATACACATGCATGTGCCAACGGACGACCAATAAAAAAGCTGAGTCGTCGACCCCGAATGCGTCAGTCATGATAAAGGACCTTGCTTCTTCCGTCACGTATAAATACGGGGAGCAGATGACGATCAATTAAAAAGTTTGTTCGTATTAACTATGCCGGAATTAGTTAGAGCATGCCAGATGGACCGACGAATTTCATTGAGATAAAGAACTTAAGTTCTCGCAGACAAGGGATCTCAGTGTTGTTTATGGCCGCATGGAAAAATAAATCATAAAAGAAATTAAACGATTACGTTAATTACTAAAACGACTGCACTCAGTTCACTACTTGTCCTATTCGTTTATGATTAATATTTCCAAAAGAAATTCATTGTATAGAGATTAATTCCGAGGGTTTACTTTTCTTCTTGACTGGGGTCAAAATATATAATAAAATAAATCGAAGCTCAGTGCCGTATGAGTGGATTAAAAAACATTAGTACACAAGTTTCCTGTAACAAGACGTATGGTTGTACTTTTGCAGTGACGTAATATTGCATAAACTCATTGAATTTTCTTGAATTCAATGCATTATATAATCTTTATTCACGTTGCCAATGTTTACTGCTGAATAATCTATTACTATTTGAAATTTGCAACCGAATACAGAAGAAATGCGACGACCGCGAGTATATCTGAGCCAACTTCTTATTGTGGTGACACAATAATTCATTTAAATACCGTTTATGTACAACACACAAAATTCTTAAAATTACATAAGTAACCATTTAGTCATCGAATTGCTCTAATGTTTAATCCAGTTTATCTATAATAATCTATCATAATAATTTTCTTGTCTATTTACATTTTTAAAGATAATTATCCGCTTACCTATTCATTATAATGAGGAATGAAAAAAAATATTGAACTATTCAAATCCTATTATTTGAAATATATATTTTACATAAATTAGTTAATTTATATATATATATTATATTATTAAGAAATATTAATCTCTTACGCATAAGTCAAATTTTATTTCCTATAAGCAGAATATTAAAAAAATCCCAATTTAATTTACAAATATCGTCTCACCTTTCTTTTGCATCGCCTGTTCCCAGAGTAAAGATGTGATGTCCTCAACCCAAGCATTTCTAATAGCAGGTTCTGTAGTCTCCAGTTTATATGACTTGAGATTTCTCTTCTTATACCATATAGTGAATTTATGCTGATCTTGTTCTTTAGCAGTTATTCCAAGATCGTCTACGGATATGTGGTCTTTGTAAATGAAGTACTCCACCCTCGGTTGCTGAAATTATCATCATTTTTTTTATTTAATATATAAATATTAATATATAATAATTACAATTTGGTTGCTTCCAAATTTTTATTTGATAATGATGTCATACGAATTGTAAAGAAAAGTGATTATTTTAGACATTTCTTTATTTTAATTTTAATTCTGAACATGCTTAATAACTGAAACTATTTTACAAGAAAACTTCTCTAATGAATACTATTTTTAATGTTTCTGTAATCACTGTTTTACTCTGTTAAATATAATTAAGTTGAGCTGTTACTCTTTCTACGTTTAAAATAATAATAAATAATTCAAAAGAATACAATTTATTTCAAAATGTCAATTATCTAAAGAAGGTGTCTGTATGTACCGTCAATATTTATTCACAAATTTAGAATGGTCTATAATGAAGTTGACGTGTATCCTGTATTTCGTCAAACAGCTGAAGTCTGCGATGCATGATAAATTAGTCGTTTGGCGGCATTGACAAGGTCATTTAACTCTTGCTATTGCTGTACAAACAAACGTCATTGTGAGAAAACACTCATTGGTACAATAGATTTAAAATGTTTTCACGAGCGCGACCTCTTTTAATCGAAATACGATACAATAATAAGTATTTTTAAGAAGAATAATCACGTAATATCACTTTTAAAACTAAATGTATACTAGCTCATAGAAAAGAAATAACTCACAGTAAATATATAATGACCTATTCTAATACTTATTAATGAGTAATTAAAGACTAACGAAATTGAAATTTTATATACAGGCTATTGGAAACTCGCCGTATAGTTATCGCTGTGTTTTGAATCATTACATGTGAAACAGGACTTCAAATTCAAAAATTTAAGCCACGCAATTTAGGGATGAAATTCAATAGTTTTCGATTTTGAAGTTTTGTTATTATGCCCGATTCGTCACTTAATTGTAAGTAGTAGAAATTTTTAAAATTAAATGCGCTATATTGATTGGCTTGGTCGTTATTTGCTCTTGCAAGGATCTTGCCTCTTACCCTTTAGAAGGCCTAAATCTCACACTAGTATTAAGATATTACAATGTGGACCTCGTAAAAGACTAGAGTTATGAACTTCCATATAAGGTGGCCGATTTCATTCGAACATAAAATAACAAATGCCAAACAGAAGACGAGAGTCATTTTGAATATGCGATAAACTTGAACAAATTCGAAAAAATCAAAGTGAGAAATAGAATTTGAACCTGTATCTTACCCAAAGACTTTAGTTTGAGCAATATGTATAATAACTTAAATGAAATGTTATTGTCATCTACGTTCACATTTATATGTCTTTCTAAATATTTACATATACCACTTATACCTTTCTGGACAGCTTATTACATGGGAATGTTTTTCCAGTAGTGTGCAAACTTTGTGACATAATATGTTTTTTAAACTAGACAAAACTTACTGTAACACTAATTGTAATTTTAAATTAAATTTGTTTCTACTAACGGTCATCATAACTTTACATTGTCACAAAGCTTTCGACTTTTTATAAATGCAACAGCTTAATTAAAGTGTCTGCTATCTAAATACGTACACATACAAAACATTTCATTGGAACTTCTTTTACCATTTAGATTTAAATGTCAAAATCGGCTATAACATATTAACAAAATACTTAAAATTTAAATATCTCAAAAACGGTTTTTTTGCCGACATTGGGGTGACTTAAATTATTGCATAGTAAATTCTTTATCAAAGGCTTCAAATAATATCGCGTGTTTCCAATAATTCTGTATATACTACATTCTCTAGGCTATAATATACGAGTATTACAGAAGTAAGAGTGATTGATTTTTCATACCCACAAAGTCAGACACGTCGCGACGCCAGAGTGGCGCGTCTGCATAATAAACTACGTCTCATTACAAGACACATTTCCGTTTAGTTTTAATTCATATATTGTGTCGTTCTCTTAATTAATGCACTTGCGCACGTAGGACGATTTATTTTTATGCGTTAAAAGGCTCCAGGAGCACTTCGGTTATTGTAAAACCGCTTTAAGTCATAAAGCATACTCAATATAAACCACAAACGAAACAAATAACTTACGCATACCCACTAATAGTAGGTACCCAGTATAAACAAGACGTAATGTTGTCTAATGCAGTTAGTCAAATCCAATTTTTTTTTCTTTACACATACTTTTATAGAGTTTTGTACAATCGTAAATATTAGAAATAGGCTATATAAAATACTTATAATTATGTTCAAAATATTACGAAATATTTACAATGAATTATGGGAGTATTAAAACTATGAGTTTGTCAAAATACTCAAAGACCCAGTTTTTTAAATTATTCAATTATTCTCTTACAGATTCTGAGTTTGTTTAATAATATTATTCAGAAGGCAATTCTGATCATATTATCATCCCTATCACTGTTATTCTATTTCAATTGTAATAATTACATATTATACATATTTATTACTATGTAACTACATTGATAAAACTGTGAATCATTACAAAATGTGAATCATACATAATTAATTGATAAGAAATAGTTGTTGATATTTCAAAATGATATTAACAGACAAAAATTGTGTGAACAACAATAAATTTTAATGATGAAATAAAATGATACGAAAATAGCGAAAATTTTACCACTTTATAAAAAGAAACCCCATTTTGTCTGAAACTGTTGTTTGAAACAAACTTTTGTCAGTAGTCATGACAACCTCGGTGCAACCTAAACAAATGGTAAATAGATATATGAAACTGTTTCTACTTATAAAGTTAATATAAAAGACAGAATTTATGACAAAAATAAATTAAACAATTTTATAAACTTTTTCATTGAATTTATGTAAATGTTTTGATTGGAATCTATAATGAACGCTTTACTTAATTCCTTTTTCGGATGAGCAGGCATATATTTCCGAGAAATATTTCACTCATGCCTCTATATATGTCCAAAATACGCAGAAGCGCCACTGATCATTTTTTTTGGGATAATAATATAGTTTTTTTTTATTGATTTACATATTGACTAACTCTTGGATTCGAACTCTTATTAGGCTGGTATTTATAATAGCGTCTATACGCTATTTCAATTTCGCTTAGCAAAGTTCTCAAAAAATAAATTCGATTTGACAAAAATTTGAATATATAATAGGAACTTGAGTAAGTCAAGTCCATGTTGCAAAATCTGTGACTTACCAAATCCATTGACATTCATTGAAAATTATAAATTGTAATATTTTTGTCTAAGCAAACTTAAAGTTGACTCTATAAATCTCAGTCTTACTACACCAACGCTTAAATACAAACGTTTTTTTTTTAATTTACTTGAAGAATTAATTTACTTGGCCGAGTCTTATATTTCCCTAACTTCTCTCTGATCAACTACAAACTATTAACATTAATTTTATTTTATTGAGTACTAATCAAAATATATAGAATAAATACATTGTATTATATTATAATAAGTGCTCATGCTTTTTTAGCCCTTTTAAGTTATAGATACATTTTTAAAATATGTTGTAACATTTGTGTATGTCTCTAAACATAATATAGTGATTGACTGATATATTATAGTCAGAGCATTAGTTTCATCGTCAAGGTATAAAAACCTTGAAATTAGAATTAATGATACTGTAATTTACACACGTCTTTATACTAACTCGAATCGCGTATTGAGCAGAATATTTTTAAACTGCTATTTTAAGTTTTCCCGTTAGTTGATAATAATCCATCTTTTTGTTACTATATTATGAGTTTATTTACGTCAAATTATTTTAAGTTAAATTATATCTGTTATGTACCTATTAATTGTAAGTCCAATCTCTGTCTTTTTAATATTTTTGGTAATTGTAATATTCGAGCTATCAGAATGATAATGTAATTTTTGTCTTGATCTTATTATATGCCCACTTGCTTCAGTTTCATTTTTAATAAACAAATGTAAAGCAAATTCTTTTTCTCGCATAGTTTCTTTTAGACTACACACCAGACAGACTGGTTCCCGTTTAAGATTCCACATTGCACAACCTTTAACGTTTGGTGATGTGAATCCATTAGCACTGAATTGCCTCCTAATAAAGTTAAGTTTTCTAGCGCTTCTAAGTTCGTGCATAAGATCTTATTACTGAGACGTACAGAACAGCCTGCAATATGTTCCCAAATAACGTGATAATTCTTTGTAAAACACTTTTTTTTTGGTAACCTAGGGGAAACTCGCTATGGGCCGTCAGGGGGCAGTGAGGACCGCCCCCCGGTGTGTCGGACTTGCACCGACTAAAACCCCCGGGGTGCTCCTTCTCCCATTTTCCGGGGCCAAGGGCAAGGCTGTGCCAGCTTCCTCAGCTTCCGGCGATACTTTGTAATACATGATTTAACCCTCAAAAACTAATTTTTTGATGTACATACGTAGTATGTACTAGTATCTCTTGAAACAGAGATTATTTATTTTAATTAATAATCCATTTTGTTTTATCTGAATCATCAAAATAACTATATATCGCATCAAGGGAAGTACGGATAGTCTAAAAGCATGATCAAAGTTTTAGCAGTTGCATTCATCAAAAGCGGCTAAAGAAAAAAGTATTATATATATATATATATATATATATATATATATATATATATCTGTCCTTGACCAAAACTCCGCGGTGATTAAGTCTGCTCGTAACCATGGCTTGTATAACCAGGTGAAAACTTCGAGCCCTAATTAAAAGTTATTTTACACATGAGGCCTGTTAAAGTATTTTATATATTCGACATAATAACCATACCACACTTTCTATTAAGCATTGTGTTATCTAAAAACCAATTACAAATATTGAGAGCAAAAAAACATATGATTTATTTTTATATGAGGTGTTACAAAAATAAAAAATAATCCGTAATGGTATGTATATGCATCTAATAACGAAATGTGAAAGCATTATTACTCTGAGCGATATTTTTATGTTATCAACAGTAACACAGTAAATAACAATAGATGTTTAAACAATAATATCACGGTTTTATGCAATAATATTTTCACAATAAATTCTTCTCGTGAAACTCATACATACGCTTAAGTATTATTTCATATTTCTGAAATACTCAGTACATATCATTAAAAAAATATATCTAAATGTATATAAATCAAATGTGACTGACTGACTGACTGACATAGTGATCTATCAACGCACAGCCCTAACCACTGGGCGGATCGGGCTGAAATTTGGCATGCAGGTAGATGTTATGACGAAGGCATCCGCTAAGGATGCCTACGAAGTTTGATCAATTCCCTACCTAATTCCTAAACCTAAAGGATTTTGATCAATTCTACCCCCAAGGGGATAAAATGGAGGATGAAAGTTTGTATAAATTTTCTTACATTTTCACTTCCACTGGACACACACACACACGCACAGCCCAAACCACTGGACGGATTGGGCTGAAATTTGGCACGTAGGTAGGTGAAGTCTACTTTGCCATGACAATAAACAAGTTTCATGGGCAAACTGTCAAATTTGTGGGTATTGACTTGAAAGAACATTGCTTCTCTCAGGGACAGTTTTATGTTGCTTGCTCACGAGTTCACCCAATAGCTTGATAGTTTTAGCGCCTAATGACAGATTAGTTAAGAATATTGTATACAAAGAAATTTTGTAGGCCCTAATTTTTATAGCTTATATAAACAAAAGTAAAGCCGCAAAAACTATACCTAATTAATAATAATACTTCTTAACGCGAGCGAAGCCGCGGACAAAAGCTAGTTATTAATAAAATACTATGACCGGTGGTCGTGGGTGTGGTTGTAGAAAGACACGGATTTTAGCGTTTTACTGTTTATTTGCACTTTAAGACACACCGAACTGCGACGCACACGCACGTACTCTGGTCTTGCGTCTCGGTAGTCGAGGGAATTTGCTAGAGCATCCCTTGCGCGCGCGCATCCCTTACCCCGCGCGTCCCATAACACCCTAACGTCCTTAAGGGCGTTTACCACAAACGCGTATCGGACGGCGTCTGCATGCTATAATACATTAAATAACTATTACTATTACTTATATATTATAAATAACTATTACTTATTTAATTAATTGAATTTGTTTATTGTGTTGCCTGTTTAAGGACACACCCTTTATATCATTGCTTGCATTTTTATAATTTATTTTGTATTGTTGGCTTTGTGAATCAAATTTAAAAAAAATCCTAGCACTCACCTTACGGTATACAGCAGTGATGAGAACGAGCTTATCAAAAAGAAACAGTCTCATGAGTTGCCGTCGCCGACGCGCCGTGTCCATAGCGTAGAATTCGTTCTGACGTAGCAGTCGACCTTGATTGAGCAGGTTCAGGTGAAGCTGCGAAACAATTTCATAATTCATTAGCCTGTCTTAATACAATAACTGAATAGTCTATTGATGCCAGACAACTTTGAATATATTTTCAGTCTGCTAGAGAATAGAAATATATCACTAAATAAGTCTGTCGGAAATTTGAATAAAATATTCTGTGGATCGTGGTATAAAACTGAGATAATTTTTCGCAAAAATGTTTGACAAATTGTGTAACTTTTTATTGTTCATACTTGACCAAAATTTTGATAATGTCAATTTTATTTTCGGACAATAAGAGCTAAAGTTTCCTGAGATCTCATATTATCGTATCTTTTCTAGTTTACGATTTCTTCACAGACCTACTTAAAAAGAACTCTCTATACAATATTTTCATAACAATATTAATAATAAGAAAATATCTACAGAAATTTGTACTCTTGCGTATAAATAAACAGGCTGCTCTCAATAAAAGATTATTCGTTAATTTAGATTAATCTTATCTTCGGATATGAAATTACTATTCATTTTAATATCTTTCAATATGTCCTATGTTCAATATGTTCAATTACCTACGAAACCAAAAATTCTTTTATTTAATATTTAAATTTGTCTTCTAGTTTGTGTTTTAACATTGTAACAGTTTATATAGTTGAGTAATAAGTTAACAAGTATTGTTAGACTGTATTAGACTAAACTGGGCTTTTCCAGCGATAATAATATTGACTATGGCCTCAATGGTTTGTATGAATAAGTTAAATTTAATCAAATTAGGTAAAATGATCCAATAATAGTTTGACAACTGATATAATATCTCTGTAAATAATTTAGTTAACTTACAGGACAGTCCGTAATGTTTTCCAGTGCCATTATCTCATCCACCGCTGTCAATACACATTCAATCATAGTTTTCGCTTGTTTTAAACTTTCTAATGGTGTTTCATCATTGTCTGAAGATTCTCCGTTGCTTCCTCCGGTTTCGTCGCTGTCCACACTTAGTTTTGATATTCTTGAGTCTGATTCACATCTTTCGTTTTCATAATTTGTATATGTTTTTACCAGGTCAGCGAGGAATAATTTATACCTAGGTATCCTTTGTACAGGTTCTAGTAAGTAGCTTGAAAGGTCTAATCTATCGCCTAATTCTAATTGTCTCGCCTGGAAAATGAAAATTGAGGTTTACTGGATGTCATAAGCGTTTTATTGGCCGCGCTATTATCATTTTGTGGTCAGGCAATCGATTTGATAGATAACCATGAGCGTAAATGTTATTCGGTTTCTCGTGTAGGATATGAACGATACATATCAATTTTATAGCCTTTCACCGGCTTTCATGCGTAATTTGGGTCAAATGAAATGTGATCGCGACTAAGGTAAGATCTGGCTTTTAAAAAGATCTGAGGCATATATTTTGTTCGAAAAATATGCTCGTGTATATTTTTTTATATAATGCTTATAAATAATAGTATATAAAGAAGCAGTTAATTCGAAATTGCACCTAAAGATCAACGCAAATATAAATCATAATTTCATTGGTTTACAGAAAATACTTCGCTCATTATTCTTAAAAAGGCTTAAATATAAAGCAATAATGTCCTTGCTATAACTAATTAAATGCTCAAGTCAGTACAACTGAAGGACTTTTCCTTTTCTTAGCTGAATGTTAGAATTAGTTTTTACCGGGAAATCCTACTCCTCACTGCATAACATTGCCCACTGTTCCAAATTTTACTGACGGAGTATTTCATGGATGAAGTAATCAAGATTACATTATATAGTTTGGTTCGGTTCATTCAATTATGAGAGACTACCATTAAATTCGAGGCTCCAAATAATGAGCAAACAAAAATATGGTTAATTGTGGTTTTGAGTATTCTATTGTGCGGTTTGATCAATATAATTGTACTATCCGATACATGAATACAATAATAAGAATATGATGATTACTACAAACTTTTGATAAAATACTTTTAATTTATGTTTGCATTTCAATGTCGACAAAGTATTTTTGGCCGATGCGAACGTTTGTTTCATATGCTAGCAGTGTTCTTTTTACTTTTACTAGTGATTTTATAAAATGCATTCCTTTGTTTCTATTATTTCATTATATTTATTGTTGTTTTACTGATTATTAGTTTATCTCATGCAGAACAACTGAATTCAAAGATATTAATTATTTTTCATTATTATAGCCTAAAATCCCGACTTTTTCTATCCCGACTTGGCATAGTAACAACATCACACTTAATGATAAGCATGGTGTAATCCAAAAAACTACTTCGACTATCAACAGTATTTAAAAATCTTATCGATACTCGCCGTGAACATACCGGCCTGCACAAATATCTCTTCATGAATCGTTTAAAAGACCCAACATTCATGAATGATTCCGATGGTAATCATTAGAATTTAATAAATTAAAAATAGGAAGATCTTAACAAAAGGCGAATGTATTAAAATGTAATAAAATAGAACTCGCGTAGATCAGTTCGGTGCCACATTGCTATAATTATAGAATGAACTAAAATTTTATACAAGGTCATCCTTACGTGTATTAACAAATGTCTACAAGTCTGTCGGTAATCTGTTCGTAGTATACATTTCAACACATACATACAGTACATACATATAGTATACATATACATGTATACATTTTCAAAATATAGACAAAAATCTAAAAAAATGCTATAACAGAAAAATATCTAGTTAAAAAATATCTTTTAATAAACAAGATAAATGTATAATCATATATTTGTTGCTATCAAATACATAAAATTTAAACTCAATTTTCAAACACTAATCATAAATTTTGTAGGTGTTATCACATTATTAAAATTAGGGAATACCCGTGACGCAATAACTTATTATCTATTGCAAACATCCTGTACACTTGGGTCTAAGCTAATGTGTAAATAGGAATTACTTCTTTTCCACTTGCTGTTTGACAATTTGTTCCAGAGATCCTAACTGAACATTTAAATATAATTTGCCTTTGGTTTATTAAAAATTGATTTCACAATTTGACAAGCGCTAACTAATTAAAGTATTTACATTAATATTGTGGTGATAAATAAGACTTTCCATTTTCATGAATCGGGTATTTTCGCTTTTCTTAGAAAATAGTATGGTTTGAAATAAAATGAAATTGAAAATACATTATTTAACATGATAAGTAGACAATTAAGAAACTGGAAATATGACAAAAAAAGGTAGAACTCACCTGGAAAAATGGCTTGTGCTCAAATACCAGTCTCGTAGCTCTCTTATTATTTCTAGAGTACATAACGTACATATTGAACCTTTTTTCCTGTAGTCAAAGACAAAAATCAGTAAGTTTTTCAATATACATATATTATTTTATAGTTTTCATAAAAGTAAACATGGCGTCGCAATTTTATTTAACGAGCGGTAGCGGTAACAAAACTTTTTTTTTCTAAACAAAATATGTCACTGGATTTGGGTTAAGGCCAACTTTTTATATCTATCGTGCTGTGCAAATCGTAAAATGTAAAATTTCATACCCAGCCTAATGTATAGGCGTTATCGCTGGAGTTAGAATTAGTTAACATCATAGCGTAACCCATAGTTAGTAACAAATAATTTTTAGAGTTAGGTTGCTTTTCTTTCTGTTCACTTGGTGGTAATCTGTCATGGACCGTCAGGGCAGTTGCGAGGACGGCTGACCCGGTACGTCAGACTCCTACTAACTAAAATCACCGGGGGCTCCTCCTATCGCATAGTGCGCCCTGGTACGGGAAAACAGAGAGGTTGCTTAATATAAAACAGTGTTTTTAGGGTTCGTTAACTCAAGAGAAAAAAGAACCACTTCGATGTCCGTCTGCCTGTCGGTCAAAACCCTTCTTAAGAACGCGTGGAAGCGTCGAGAAATTGATATCGAATACTCATTTCCTTAGGTCTGTTTGCACGAAACATGTTTGTATGAAACCCTTTGTTCGCAAATCCAATTCGTATTTAGCCGGATAATTTTTATTTTGTTGTTCTATAAAATTAAGTAATTTTATTTAGTAACAGTTTTACTTTAAAGATGCCAAGTGCAAAGTGTTAAGGGACAAAATTCCGAATTTTTTTCCGTGTTATTCTATTCTAATAATGCCGAGAGGTCTCCGTTTACCACAATCGACTAATTGTATTATTTTTTTACTAAAATTAATTGTTAGTTATCTCTTAGTATTTCATGTTCTTAAGCTTGCTTTTTAATTTGTTTGATATTTTTAAGGAACCTTTACTAGCTTGTTTATTTTTTAATGATTTTGTTTTATTTCTGTGTGTTTCCCTAATAATATGTAAAAACAAAAAAAAAAGTTATGTTGACATGTAACTATCAGTAGGACGAACAACGTACTCGCGGCACTGTGAAGAATCGTGCATTACTAACAGCGCATTTCCAACTCGTCCACGCGACCTAGACTTATAACCAGTTTAAGTTTCTACATCCTCGCCAATTCTATGAACTGCGGTAAAGAGGAAAAACAGCCTAACTATACTACAGAAGTTAAAATAAGGCATAGTATCACGTGCTTCCTTAGTCTGTGAATGCAATGCTATACATTCAGTAATTATGCTGTTTACTTTACCAGTAAGCCTTCTCTTATATATTTCAGGGTAATCAAGTTTTTATATACTGGTATATTACTAAATATAATCATAGTTCACAAGATCTATAAATCCGTAAATATTGATTACTATTCCTACAATAACACAGAAATTGTTTAAATATTAAACAATATGCATAAGTATTTTAGTGCCTTAACAAAGGGAAAACGACATTCGTATCTGAATAAAGAAAGCGCGTTTGAAAACGCTCAAAACACAGCAATTAGAACATAGTTTCACTGGGTTAACATTTAGCAAAATCATATTATCACATTTGTAAATAAAACACTATAAGTGAAATATAACAAATTTGTCTTCAACATCTTTAAATTGAATATTTAATTTATATTCAAAGTTACTTTAAAAATAATCAAATTACCATAGTAATTATATTAACGGAAAATGGATTAAATTCTGTTTCCGTTAAAGAAATACTGTTATATTTTATGCTTATAATATTTTACCTCATAATACTCAATTTCTCAAAATATTTGAAAATCAAAGTTATTATGAAGTATTTACTGCTAAGCGTATTACTATGAGCATATGGCATATGTATTTATTATTACGTAAATTAATATAATTTTGACGAACTTACAAATTTCCTAAAACATTGCCCAAGTTTCCTGAGATCATTCTCACATCCTCTCAGAGCAGGCAAGAACTCTTCAGAGTGAAACCTGTATATGCGCTCGATATTGCTGAAGATGTCGGGTTTTAATGCTTTGAACGTCGGATTTAAATCTAAGCTAGCCATCACAGGTATGTAATCTTCTACTACATGTCTCAAGCGCTCCACGTAAACATTTTCGGTGTGCAACAATTCGTTCACACGCTCCGTCAATCGCCTGCAAAAATAAAAGTAGTTACAAAATTTTGCAATGGTATATATATGGCAAATATATGATGTATAGTAATTGATGCCATGCGTGTCGGTCGGACTCATTCTCTAAATTCTACATTTGAGCCTCGGGAGGTGCTAAACGAACTAAAGTGTAGTGGTAGAGCATCTTTTCTCGACCAGATCACGACCACAAAATGTGGGTTCAAAGACCGTGACAGAGATTCGCCTTGACCAAACAAGTTTCGAAATCAGCCTGGTATGCCAATTTCTTTTTCTTTTCTTTATAAATGTCAGCAGTCAGGATTAAGAGAAATGTTATGATTTTCCTAGTGTACTACTACAACTACTACTGTTGCCCAACAGTACCCACTTTTCGCCAGTGGGCGTTCAGGGTGTCTGCCACCTTTTTGTTTAAAAAAAATAAGGATTTTATATTTATACTGTAGACCCAAGGTTTGGTTCTTATCATTGTTTATCTTTATCATTTTGCTTATCAAGTACACATTTATGACTGAGTGAGTGTTTGACTTTTATAGTACAGAATTGTCCTCGTGGTTGATGTCGGAGGTAAAATCTTACTTCTAAGTAAGAATTTCGTCATTAACCACGCAAAGAACCTCATCCTCACTCAGTGTATGTACACATTACAAGCTGATTACTTTGATTTTAACGTAGAAGAATTTTGTGTAAACTCGAATCATAATCATGTATTATGAATGTAAACAGTAAAAATATGTTTAACGTTTAACTTAATACTTTAAATAATTACTTTTACTTACTAAACACTGAATACAGTAAAAATAGTTATTCCATACAATATAGTTGACATAATACAATTGTATTAGACAAGAAATACAGTGTTTGATTATCAAGATTAAAAAAGTATATTTAGAGACTTATTTTAATGATACCATTAGATTTAACAAAAAATAAATGTTATAGGTATTTTTTTATGTTGTTGTTCAATTGATTTCAGCTATAAGTATCGCTAAGTTGATTCTTTATATTATTGTAAGATAACTACGAAATGACCTTTAAATGTGAGATTTTGTTATTGTATCTGATAGGTATCAAATATACATAAGCCGATTGATGATTATCTATTGAGGTCAAAGATTTTGAAGTGAGCTATAAATAAACATGATAAGCGTGCTATAGAAAGTAGTTCTTGAAGGTGTACTTAATAGTATATAAATAAATATTATAAATACAATTCTTATTAATTCAATTATTTTTAATTATAAAATTGTCTTAAGGCTTAAAACTAGCTTGCACAATCATAAATTGCATTTAGAAATTCTTACGCTTACCGAGAACTCTTAACACAATATAATTATGATTAATTACTTTATTTGATTCTAAAGACATGTTTATAATCAAAATGTTCTTTTTTTCTGGCGTCGTTCTGGGTACTTCCCAATAGTATACTAATTATCTGTACCTCATCCGGTATCATACTGTATTGAAAGCAAACGACAAATTATTATCTATATACGATTATTGTACTGGCTATCCAATGCCATAGTTTTGAAATCCCCTATAGATTGGTATTTCCATATTATATCTTTATACCTTCCATTTTTATTATTATTTGTAACCCGAATGAAAATTCTGCATCAGGGCCACTGTGAGGGCAGCGACCCCGGTGTGTCAGACTCCTACGAACTCAAACCCCCAGGGTGTCCTTCCAATCACTCCACCCGGGCCTGGGAATCCAGATTCTTCCAGACGCTCAGGAAGCAAACAGCCTGTTTATACTTCATCTCTGGGAAGTGTGACTGTAGAGAGCCCACTCCTCCAAACCTTTATCACGAGCAACGCGCCGGACATAGCGCCCTGCCTCCCTCTCATCCGGGCAGCAAACTACCTCAAGTCTACTGCCCGCTATTGTTGCGGGGGGATATCGCGCTCGCTCTGGACGAACGCGTCCCTTCGGCGACGGTCTCATACCTTCCATATTATATTTTACATCATCTTAAATCATTTGGCAAAATAATTAGTTAGCCCAAAGCACAACACAGGATTTTAAATTAAATTTCTATAATTTTAGTAATTGCTGAATAATTATTATCTCCGTTTATCTATATAGATATGGTTTGTAAGTATTATATGTAAATTCCTTTTCACAGGTAAAATAAGAGACATAGTGGGTGTCGTATTTCGTAAATTGCATTGTTTTATTTATTGGGTATTCGATAGTTTTACATAGAACACCCAAGTCTACAGGAACTACTTGTCTACTACTTTACTTTGTCTAAGCCCTCTGGAA
This sequence comes from Automeris io, assembly GCA_036320925.1. Lineage (NCBI taxonomy): Eukaryota > Metazoa > Arthropoda > Insecta > Lepidoptera > Saturniidae > Automeris > Automeris io. The sequence continues at coordinate 10,603,491 of JAUDJH010000002.1, forward strand.
TAATTACCCTTAGCATTCTTAGGATTATATTTGACATAACGCTGTACACAGCAGCTGCAGACAGCAGCTGCAGACGGTGATGATATGTGCCCCTACGGCAGACAGCAATTCTATGCGGTATTATTTTGTATAATTTGTTTTAATCTTTTTTTTATTTGTGTGTAGTATTTATTTGTTAAATTAATACTCTATAGTTGTACCGTCTATTGTTGCGGCACATGTCATCGCCGTTTGAAGCTGCTGTCTGCAGTTTATCGTGTTATATCGAATATCGCCTTTAGAGAAATGAATATATGTCGTTTCATTTAACTAAATTAACAAGGACGTATATGATCAATGGTTACTTCAAAATCTGCGTAAAAGGTAGTAATCGGCTGTATACGGTCCTAAGTTAAATACCTTTCTTTTGGGGGACAAATTTTACTAACGAAGAAGTATAGGAAATACGTTCAGTAGCAACCATTAAAAACGACGATAATTGGACAATCCAGAACAATCACAATATTTATTAGTCATATGTAAATACAGTAATGTTGTCTAAACGTAAACACGAAGGTAACCTTGGCATAAACGCCTGCGCGTCTCGACAAAAATATATATTGTGACGTAACAAAAATCGGCTAGATTTGGATATGATGCTCTGACGCTAGAATTTTTACGATGTTAACCGACATTATAATTGCTATAACAATCTTAATTATCACTATTTTCTTTGACAGTAATTGCGTAAAAGTCTCATTTGTAAATGTATATAACTGACTCATGCACATTAATAATATTACGAACTTTCTAGATATGCCCTAAATGCATTTCTTTATACGAAATCGAGTTTAATAATATTTTATTGAAAGGCTCGATGCTGTTCCAAACTGACCTTTAAGGGCAAACTGCGCTAACAAATTAACACTATTTAGCATTAAACTGTACTTATTGTCTTACTAGGAAACATTACTTTGGGCGTTCGATTGAAGCTAAGGCTAAAACAGCTGCTCGGAAACTGGGGGTTCTTTTCAAGGTTAGGCGGCATTTTACGCCGACCCAACTTCTTAAACTGTATTAGGCGCAAGTTCGGTCGTGTGTGGAGTATTGCTGCCACCTTTGGGATGGTTCCGCCAAACACCATCTGGCTGCTTTGGACTCAATTGATCGCCGAGCTCGGCGACTCATTGCCGATGAGGCTTTTACGTCGCGTAAACTACTCAGTTTGGAACACCGGCGTAAAGTGGCTTGCCTTTCGGTTTTCTATAGGCTATACTCTGGAGAGTGTGCGGCTGAGTTGTATGATTTAGTTCCACCCTCCCCCTTCTACCATAAATTGACGAGACGCCGTGCTGGTTTGCACCCTTTTGTGGTTGACATTCCTGCTGCTCGCACTAAGCGATTTGCCTCCTTCTTTTTGCTGCGTACCGCGAAGGAGTGGAACTCGCTTCCTGCGTCAGTGTTTCCGGCGTCTTATGACATGGGAATCTTCAAACGTCGAGTGAATCGGTATTTGCTGGGTGAGCGCGCTCCATCGTCGGCCTCATCATCACTTTCCAGCAGGTGAGATTGAGGTCAAGCGCAAGCTTGTATGTAATAAAAAAAAATATCCAGTTTCAACAACTGCTTAATTTAAATCACTATTGAGGTAAATTATACCGCTTCAATTAAATAGCCTTTTAATTTCAAGTATTTATTTATTTTCAATTTATTTTCAAGCCTAAACTAGACTTCATTCGTTGGCGCAAGGTGCCCTAAGTTTGGTGATAGGACGATTGCCCGAACTGGGTCGTGACCACAGTACATAAGTGTAAAGACCGTCATAGTGACTCGCTTTGGTATGTTGTGTTTCGGCATAAGTTTGAGTACCATATATCTAGTAACTCATATTCCTTTAGATCTTCATTCTTGGTATATGTGGGCTGACATGACTACGGAGACTATCAACAGATTTTCATCCTTTGATAGTCTATTTCGTTGTTGGACGACACTGTACTTACTATCAGGTGTATTGTAACCAAATGGTTGAGCCAGTCTAAAAAAAAAATATTTTCCGTGTCTATTTATAAGAAACCTTTTCTCGTAATCACTCTTTCATTAAATATAAATTCAAACATATGTATCTCGGCACAGAGAATGTGCTTTATAATTTTATGGTTTCACTTATTGATTCAAAAAGTAAATATTTCATTTTTACAATATCATTAAACGTTTATTCTTTAGTAAAAGAAATCAAATATTAAAGTATTAAATTAACTAATATGAAATTTTCATTACTCAAACTTCAACAAATATTTTATCCCTTCATTGTTTCCACTACTAGACACAACCAGCCTCTAATGACGTACATAAATATTAGGGACAATAATTTTAATAGTGCGTCATAGATGACCCAAACTAATGAGTGACAACACAAAATTAATGCCAAAATACATTCCAATTTCGTCATCACAGTCTCAACCTAATCTATTATGCAACCTGATCGAGTACTAAATAATAGCAAGTTTTATTACTATTCATATATTTATACTTGGTATTCAATTCTCTGGATTAATGGGAAACTAGTCCTCTATGATATAGATCCTCTTGAAGTGCAAATAGAAACAAATGAAACTAAACGTGATTTTCTCTATGGGAAAATAATACAAAGATATCTTAACATTTTTTCTTGGATTTATACTCGTTCTGAATTTTGTATCAGCGAGCGCCGACACTGTCTAAAGCAAAAGTTACTGGTTTTTAATAAAGTTAAGTAATAATATTCCTTTTACATAGTTTCGCAAATTAATTTTTATTTTATTAATTGAATAATTTATTAAAAGTGTATAATTAAATTTTAACTTAGAGTTATTAAACATTAGTAAGGTGAAAATAATATTGCTAAGACAGTAAATATTAATAAAACAAGCACGTTCACTGTGACCTCAAAAGACATGACTCATTCAATATCATGCTCCCCGCATGTCATATAATTGCGTCAAAGTATAATAATAAAAAATAATTAAAATAGACCTTTGACCTCACGATTTCCTTATCAATTTGCCGAACATTCGGCCAGTCCCTAAATTCAGTCGTGAACTAGTGACTGACGCTGAAATTTATAGACGGTATTTAGATATTGCTTAGCAAAGATTAAAAAAATCATTTTGACAAAAACTGAATATGTTGACATGTTGACAAAATCGGTGACTTGCCAAATCCCTTTTCCTTTAGTAATATAAATTTTAATGTTTTAGTAAGGTCTAAGCAAACTTCAAGTTGCATCTATAAATACTAGCCTTAGACCTTATTTAAAGTGCAATTTCTTAGTTTCTTTAAATATTTAAGTATATTCTTAGGTAAATTAAAACAGAAGTAAACAAAAAGTGGACTGGGAAAGTATATAATTTAAATTTATTATTAGCTTAGTACAGGCACATAGCTCATTACGGTACATCATACACCGAGCGTGTCAAATTTCAAGATTACGTTAAATTTAGAGATAGTGTGTGTCTTGAGTCTTGACATACAATATCGACGAAAGTAATCTAATAGTTAAAATTAAAGTGTTGAAATAATATATTATCGTAATCAGCTTTACAAAGTTACAAGCTGTATTTGAAGGTATTCCATGGCATACGGTAACTTTAACTACATATATAGAATAAGCCTGAAATACAACCTAACATTATCCAAACCCTAAAACAATGTTTGTGTATGTAACTCAATAATTATCTATAGAGATTTTTATTTAATTAAATGTAAAGGATTATCGTAATAAGTAATTTAATGGACGAACCTACTCTAAACGAAGATAAATAAATCAATTAAAGCCACAATAACTATTACATATTTTCTTAAAAGGATTGAAAATAGCAAGTTATAATTACTTGACAATGATAATAAATAAATATGCGTCAAAGTATTGACTTTAGTACAAATTCAGATATCTTATGAATGATTAATACTCAGGTATATTTCTTTATACGCATTTTGTATAACATAATACGACATATGAAATCATATAAAATCTATTGTACAAATAAAACAATGGTAGTGTACTTAAAACTGGAAATACGAATAAGTAATTAATTACAGAATTTTTTAGTATGATAATAGCTCAAAGTTTGAAAAATTTAATGTACTTTATAAATAACGTTTTTTTTTGCCATAAGTCGTTTGTTTCTTCATTATAAAAGTGATATTAAAATAGCCTAAACGCGAATTAGTCATTCAACAATATAGATAATTTTTATTCCAATGTTTTACCATTAACAATAACTTGTATGGACGATGTATATACATATCTAATATCTACAAGTACGTCTATATATGATATTGTTATGAATCAGCTACATACCGATTTCGTAACTCACAAATTCCTTGAACCTCCCACACTGCAAATCAATTGTGTGTAAAACACAACGTTAAAAAAGATTAAAGAGTAAGTTATTATTCCTAAATCATGGATACAATTACAGTGTATCTTGTTTCTACAAACAGCAATCCGAGGTATTGTATCAGGTTTTATTCACAGCCTATAAAACTATGTTACCTAATATACTTGAACAGTATCTTGGGAAAAACAGCCAAGCGTGTATCCGGTTAGACTAGTGTTCTATTTTTACTCTATGATTGATATAATTATTATTACCAACATTTCACACGTATACACAACAATTGGCAAAATATTTAATCTCAAATTTATCATTCAGTTTAAAAGGAGTACAAGTTATACTTGTATGAATGTGGCAACTCACAAATTATGTTTACAATACTCTTACAGCCTATAACCATTCGCGTCACTTTATTTATTAGAATCAAAGAAAAACATAAATATTTTTTTGGGGAGAAAAGTAATTTACAAACATAATAAAATATGAACTCGTGTCCTTAATTATATTAGTATTTAAACATTGATCAGTTTTTTTAAGCCATAACATTTTAGTAAGTAAAGTTGTCTAGAATGCCAACATTACTTTAAACAGAGTAATTCAAATATCGACTCCATATCAAATAAATTAAAATGATGGAGCAAAAAAATAAGGAATCACTGGTTAGTATAATATTGTAAAATAAGAACTTATGATGGCTGACCCATGAGAAAGTACTTAGAAAGCCATTGTAACTACATTAAAAACTTATTTACGATAGTATAGAAGATAAAAATCACCCTGCCGACAATGGTGTCGGCCATGCTGACAGGGTATGACAACTAGAGGGCCGTGGTCTCCTATGAGGATGTCATGTCCCAGAAGGAGGTTGCAGAGCGATAGCGGCAGAAGGCCGCTCGAAGAAGACACTAGGGTACTGTCAACCGCCCCAGGGCATCAGTCCCAGCGCAGGGTGCGGGCTCTGAGTGACTGGTTAGTGACCCTCGAGAGTTCGTAAAAAGCGTTGTTGACATGCTCTGCCTAAATACAATGACCAGTGTCGAGGAAGGCACCAACTTCTCCCGAATTTATGCCCAGCGGGCGCGGCGCAATGGGGTTATGGCGGATTGATTACAGGACCCGCAGCCAATATACAGAAGTAGTCACCTTAGGGTTTTTAGTTGATACAAATCTGACATACCTCGGTCGCGTAACACCCCTGTGCGGCTGAGACAGTCCTATGAGTATTTTCCACAAGTAAAAAAAGGTGATAAAATCAGAGTCGCTATCTTTGCCTGCTTGTGTGTTTGCTTATATCTTCTAAAAACCACAGCAGATCGTGATGTAGGCTCCCACAAGGTTGATACACTCGATTTTTTATTTTGCATTTTGGGATAAAATAAAATTACTAAGAAACATTATAGACTTATAGTAAACCTGCCTAAATATATTTTAGTCCTACTTCGACAGTCTCAAAAATGAAAGATTCGTAATAATTATAATTAAATACTGGCGTATTATGGTATATGCCAATTTCATTACCAGAGCATACATTCCTTTACTAACAAAATATTGCAAAAGCCCAATTCGGATAAAGTCTATGAGACTCATTTAAATAAAGACGAAGTATAGGTAATTTTGAATAGTTTGTAATATTAAATAATTATTGGCCTTTATTTACGTTGTGTATTTTCATATACAAACACAGTTTTAAATTTACTAACTTATCTATTTCTTTTTGAAAAATAAAATGGAAAAATTAGAATGCTCGCTATTTTGAGAACATAATCACATAAATATGGGACAAATTGGGACACGATCTAGCAATTGAATCAGTCATTTCAAAAACCTCACTCAATTAGAATTTTTTTAGGAATCAATAAAAACTGTTTGATACTGAAACAAATGAGTTTTAAAGGGCTTTTTTATGTTTAATTTAGTATTTGAGTGGTAAAAAATTAAAATTGCGAATAACCTTTACAGTTTATTAATAGAAATAATGAAAAAAAACCTAAATAATAGTTCTTAACTTATGTTGTTATAGCGAGAAATAGGATTAGTGGTATATAATTTGTCATGTTTTAACGTTTTTATGGTACATAGTCATATTTTCCATCATTCTCATCTGGATTATCTTCAACATTTGCAGTTGGCCAGCTAAAAATGTTATTATACAATGGCATATGCTTTTCCAGAATGCAATCATGAACTTGTTTTAAATCGTCTATTTTTTTTTTATTGATGGGCACTTTCAAATCATAGGCTTTGGTTGATGGAAGTGAAACAGAAGTTGTTATTTTTGTTTCATTAATGAGAATGAATGTTTAATCAATCCACCATTATATTCCTCCGACTTACGTGGTTTTTATCCAGAATACGCATCTACCTTTAAGGAACCATTTCAGGAACAACCATAAAATATGTTCGAAAAAAATGTGACTTAAGAGGTTTTTGAAATGACCGATTCAATTATATTTAACAATATTTTTGAAAATGTATTCCGAACAGTGGGAGCATTGAATTTCTATTAAAAAAAAAACCATTCGAGCGCAAAGCTAGGCCAATTAAGAATAAAATAATTCTAATATCAAGTATATTTCATGTAAGATCGGTAACGAGTCTAGAAAAATACTTAAGAAATAAAATGCGGACGCTCTTTGATGAGCGCAGGTAAGGTTAACTTTGTATTCCGTTTATGCGAGTTGCTCAAGTGTATCAATTTCCTCGTGGTATTTAGTACACTTATAGCATCCGATAAATCACTACTACATAAATACCCCAACACGTAATACATATACGTTATACAGTGAGCATAAATAATTTGAAAACAATGTTATCTTTTGTGCGATTATTCGTTTCTTCGAAATAGTATTTTCTTTCTAAACTAAATACTCATTTCTTCTATACTTTGTATTCTATTGTAATATATTGTAATTTTTAAATTATTACATTTTTTTAAATATTTTATATTATTACCAACTTTCAATATATAATACAATAAATGTATCCTACGACAACAAAAAATTTTTTTTAGAAAATCTTAAATAGTTTTATGCACCTCCTTATTTGATTCTAACTATTATAAGAATAAGAACCAAGGTGAAACCTTATATCATAGTCATATGGACATTTGAGCTAATTAAAATCATACATATATAGTTATATACCTAACTTCGTGTGTAGTTATTATTTTAGTTTATTTACTTTAAAATAACTCTAAATAAAAAAACTATTTTCCGATGCTGTGTTATCTGTTGGTGTATTTAATAAATAATTTAAATAAATAAATATGTGTTTTATCTTTATTTTTTACTATAAGTAATGTACAAAGAAGTACCTAACTAATCATATCTACACGCATTCAAAAGGTTGAAGATACGTTATCATTTATGACAAAGAATGACTACGATATCGCAAATATTTTTATCAATAACTAAAATAAAAGACTAAATGACCTCACCTGCGGTATTTTTCTTTTTTGGATTCCACCGGTAACAGCACCGGTTGTGTGGAGTTTGATATACACCATTCGTTCACTGCACTCACAGTTAAGAACTCGGTGTCTGGAGCATGGCATACTTCAGAACCGAACTCATCGGATGACACTGTTATACTATCATATTTTTGGTAAGGAACCATGTCTAAGGATGAGATCGACTTAATACTAATATTGTCATAATTACGCCCATCAGATTCACCTGATGCGACCGAAGAACCGTCTACGTCGTCACTATCGTCTTCGTTTATTAAAGTGTCCGTAGAATGGTCCGTTGATATTGTATCCATTCTACCGTCATCTATATTAACCACGTATTCCTTGCCGTTACTCAAATTATTATCACTATTTGAATCATTGCTACTGCTGTCACTGTCCGAATCCGAAATAGTTGTTTTAACTTCTTCTTCGTTGTCTGAAGGTTCCGAACTTTTTAATCTTAATAACTTTTCTAAATCACATTGTCTAACTCCGTATGACCAATGCGTTTCAACCAAATGGCCTTGACTACTTGCATTCGATTTTCTCCTTATTACGGGTGGCTGTCGACTACGACGCGCGGCTACTGGTGATGACGAAGGTGTTGTGAATGAATACTTTCTTTCCCTCATTGTCACTTCTTCAGCAGGTGGGGATTTACTTTCCGAAGAATAGCTATCGTTGAAGGGTTCTGGAGGAGGTGGAGCGGGTCTATGAGGCATGAGCATGTCTACTCCAGATTTTCTATCAGACACAAAACCCGATGAACTAGATTCATTGCTATTCTCCGAAGCATTTGATAGTATAGAATTCACTGATATGTTTGAATTTCTATCTTGAGATCTCGTCGTAGGACAAAGGTGTTGAAAGTGAACATGAATTGGATTTACGATACTTGTTAAGCTGCCTAGCATTGGATCTTTAGATCTCTCTAACGATTCATTGGATTCACCGAAGCTAACATTAGTCCTTTCAAAGCGCTTAATCATATCTCGAACACTAGTAACCCTTTTCTTTCTGACGACAACGTCGTCATCGTCTGAGGCGCTGTTTGAAGCCAGCTGCAGCTCGTCTTCTATCCGATTATAGAACTCTTCTTGTGTCATGATTTAACATTAGCAAACACAAAGTTACACAAGCGCCTGAGCAGGCAGGCGAACGAGAACATATCAAGGTACACAACTCAAGCACGATCGACGCGCACACATTCGTGATAACAAAATACGACTGACAGCGCGCGCGCCTCCTTAATTCTATCTACCATAGTACATTCCATTCTGTACACACAGCGGTATTAATATAGCATATAGCGTCACAACTTAGCGCGTTAAAATTGCCCAATGCAGTTTCAATACATATTATAATTTATAAATCAAAGTCCTCTGCCGCGTCCGTACGTTCGCGATAAACTTAAAACAAATAGTAATGGATTAGTGTTTGGAATGGGAAAAAGGTTTAAGTGTATAACTTATTAATGTTTTGTGATAATTGTTGAAAAAGACGTTAAAATCGAGCCGCCTGGAATCTATTATTAAAATGTTGTCTAATCCCTTTTAGAGAGAACAAAACAATGTAGGGCTAGTTTATTCTTCTTTTATAGGTCTGCAATAAAGTTCACGATGACATATATCTATCTTTTAAAGATAGTTTATTACACCCGTTCCAGCTTCTAAAAAAATGTTCTGTGCAATGTGATAATTGGAAATACAGTCAAACCGTTTATGGCAACATCGTTTAGAACAACATACCGGTCATATTGACCCAGAAAAAAGGCCCCGGCAAAAAAATATAGGACTTTTTTATCTCGAAAACATCACCAGTTGTTACGACTATTGGTTTTTGTGACTAAATATGAGTAGTCCCTTTGATGTCATTATAACAGATTTTGGCTGTGTATTTAAATGGATACAATATGAAATATTAATTCAATTTATTTAGTTACTCTAAGCACACAATTCACATTATAATAATCCATTAGACCATGTGGTTTAAATGGTTATCTTATGAGTCATCGCAAAATAAAAACTATTCAAACACGGGTCTCACACGGGTATCAATGTATAAATAAAAATAAATTTGTTTATAAATATTTTGAAAAGATGATAGAATATAAATAACAGAGAAGATGGGAAAAAAGGGAGAAGGGAGATATGGGTTATGAGGGGACGCTACAAGGGTAGGAAGGTTTACCTAAAAATTAAAACTATGTTCATGGCGGTACGAAGAACGGCGGGTCATCTAGTATTGTACAAAATAGCGCGCTAATTTTTTTTACATATAGCATGTGATAGATATAACATTGCTAAATTATATTAAATTTATTTGAATGTTATTTATTATCGACAAAAAGTACAAGATACAATAATTTCAAATACTTTAAAAAATAAATATCTATAATTATATCTACGGATATACCCATTAGTCTCTTAATTCATTCTCCGTTGTTAACTTGTTTTTTTTTCAGAAGATAATAATATTAAGTCAGTCCTGCTATTAACATATTTTTGTTAACATTCTACCAACATTATTTTATTCAGATTTTTATAAAACGCATATGGCGGAAGATCACTTATAATTTTATAATATAACTTTTTTATTAATTCAGAATCTTGAACTGTAATAATATAATATTATAGAAATGTTTAATTCTTGGCTCGTCTCTACCGATGCGAGTTTCTACAGGTTAATATTTTGTATTCCTTATGCGGTACCTGTGCCTAGAAACCTTCCGGTTTAGTATATACTAAAGTTGATATATTATGAAGCCCGTAATACGACAACTGATACTAGATCTTTGGCAGTCGTTGCAATTCTGAAACTTTTGTTTCTATAATGATTAAAATAAGAAAAATGTAATAAATATAATTACTTATCCAACTACGTAGTAAATCGGATTATCACCAAAAACTATCCCAATCATCATAGTTCTAGAATGAACTTACAATAAATAAATAACTCGTTTTTTTCATTTTCACTCGGCATTGCGACCACACCATGCATGATGGTAAGCATTCTAGAAAACAACAGTAAAAAAACGATAGTCGCAGTGACCATGCCGGCCTGCAAGTATCCTTTCACGCTTTATTCAAAGGACCCAATACCATAAGACGGCTCATCACGGCTCAGGCGGCATAAGAAGCTCAACGACTTGGCAAAAGTAAAAGTTAAGCGAGTTAAGCAAATGTAAGAGAAAACTTCTTAGTCCTAGCCGGGATATAGGTTTGTTTTTTATTATTTAAGACGAACACTTGACCTCAATCACACATGGTGGAAGGTTGAGTTCGATGATGAAACGCGTTCGCCTAGCAAATGCCTATTCACTCTTCTCTTAAAGACTCCCAGGTCATAAGATCGCGGAAATATGGCCGCTGGAAGCATATTCCATTCCTTAGCCGGTCGCATGATGAATGTAGAAGCGAATCTTTTCGTGCGGATATAAGGAATATCCACCACATACGGATGGTATCCAACACGATGTCTAGTGATTTTGTGGTGGAATGGGGCTTACCTTATAAATAAAACAAAATAAATATTAAAATCATTTTGTAATAACAATAATAATTACAAACGTTAGTCTAGTTCAAGTGTCCTGAATGAAATATTAACGTCAGTCACATTTTGAGAGTCTTCAGATGCCTTTGCTTCAATAACACCAATTTTGTCAAATTGCAAAAACCAATCTCGGTAACTAACTAATTTAGATTTCCAATAGTCTGAAATAAAATAATAATATTGGATATCATTGGTAGCTCAGAATATACAGAGTATTCGTTGCCCACTGAATTATCAATTGACTAGCTGATCCGGCAAACGTCGTTTTGCTATATAAGGTTTTATAATATCTTCTAAGATGTTCATTGAAATTAAGTGATGTCAGAGACAATTTTGTTCACAATTAAATACTCTTAATCAACAACACATTTATTTGGATAAAGATTAATATTATTACGTTGATATGTACAACTCTTAACAAATAATGCATTAATTTCGACCAAATTTGATTACCATAAAAACGGTTCTAGTGACTTAATCTTAAAAGATCGACATATACTGTCGCGGACATTTTTTTAGATCATTTCAAGAGGAATAATTCTTTTATACATATATTTTTGGTATCTTGAACCGTTTTCGCAGCGCACGCAATGGAAGCCCTCAAGGATGAATAATTTGCCCCGTTTTTTTCACATTTTCCATTATTTCTTCGCTCCTAATAGTTGCATCGTGATGTCATATAGCCTAAAGCCTTCCTCGATAAATGGTCTATTCAACTCAAAAAGAATTTTTCAATTCGAACCAGTAGTTCTAGAGATTAGCGCGTTCAAACAAACAAACAAACAAACAAACTCTTCAGCTTTATAATATTAGTATAGATTACTCTGCTACAAATTAGCAAAGTATTTATGGGTCCTCTCTGCCACGTATACATCGAAACCAGCTTGCGTCAACTCAACACAGCCAGTGGACAAATTCAGGGCTGTACAAAGTATTTATTTATTTATTTTCGTATGCGATAATTATTTTCGTCCCACATTTTTGCGAGTATATCAATCTATTGTATTTGTCATAACGCAACATAAGATATGACCACATTTATCCCCAACAATAATATTTCATTTTAAATTGAATTTACATTTTACATTTAAGCTTTTGTCGATTTCACCGCTTTTTTCAATATTTTTTTTAAACGGTGGATAGGAAATTTATTCTAAGTTTAATTCTCTACCACTTCAATTCCTACCATTTTCATCCTACTTATCCTACTATAGATATCTTTTTAATTAAAAGCAAAACATATTGCGTATAATCTACTAATCGATTTATCACGTTATTTTAATAATTTTAAGAACTAATTGGCCTAAGCAAAAGTTTTTGAAGATCAAATCTGCTAGAATTTTTTTTTTCTTCACAACTTTTTGTATATTTTTAGAAAATTGTAGAGTTTTAGACAAAGTCTTCTAATTCAAAAGGGCAGCTAACTCATCCGCTGCATTTAATTGTCATACTGAATTTAGATTTTTAATAATAAATTCCATATTTTACTAACTCATTGACTACAAAGAACTAAAACTTGTAATATAGAATTGTAAATTTATTAATTATTCGGTTTTTCATAAATTCTGTACTTCATTCAATGTCAATTGTTCGATTATTTCTTATTCTGTGGTAATACTGTGTGGTAATACAATTTAATATCATAGGACAGTTTTCCTATAGAGTACGAGAAAAAAATATTAGATTAAAATTTACCATAATATATTGAATGAATAAAATGATTTAAAAACAAAAATAATACAATATTCAGAATAAGTAATTTATAAATAATAATATTCGACACGTTTAATGAATTAGCAGATAAACAAATGTTTTGTTTAACTTATAATATCAATCCGTAACAACCCTTGTATATTTGGGAAGCGTTTAACACATTTCCACCAAGCGAAACCTCTGGATCGACCGACTATGATAGACTTGTCTATTCTTTTGCTAATAATGTCTATTGTTAGTCAACAAATAGTGGGCCTATTTAATAATATACTATTAACTTTCACAGACATGAAGTTTCCGTATTTAGTATAATTTACTGACGGTTTATTAGATCTTTTTATAATGGTCATTATTACCATTCTAAATTTGACATGGGTCTATTAGATGCAATATATGCTACTTTATTTGATAGACGGGTAATGACTTGGCATATTTCGATTTAACAGTATTGTACAAATAGTGAAATCATGGTTGAGCTCAAAAATTGTGATAACAGACAACTTCAATTAAATAATTTCAAGACTTAGTAACAAAATCAAATCTTAAAATACTAATTGGCATTTCGGCATTGCTTTTTTAGACGCCAGTTGCATGATACACATGTTACTCATGTAGAAGTGATTTTAAATGATTACCTATCAAATATTTTACGCTGCCCTCAGTTCCTCCGTACTCGACCGGTAAAACAGATCTTGGAATAAAATCATAGACACCTTCATAATCTTTATTGTAGACATGAATCTGAAATGGTTTTAAAATGTCATTGAATATTTAACGGTATTCTATCCTATTATAATTTTTTATGTATTTTAGAATATGCTTATACTATTGCATTTTATATGATCATATTTGTGCTTACACTTGTAACTATAAAGCAAAACAATTACTAATCCTCCATAAACTTATTTTCCTTTTTCCCTATTTGAATCAATTGTTTCGATCATGCATAATAAATGTCGACTTTAGTTAGAAAACTACTATGCGTTTAAACTATTGTAATCTTATATTCTAGTTATAATCAGCTAATAATTCAAATGACAACTTAAAAGTGAGGTTGTTAGTGCCTCTATAGCAGGCTGGATCACGATCACAGTATATGGCCATTAAGGAAGTCATAATAGTGGCTTACTTTGGCAAGTCGAGTTTCGGGATCAGTCCATGTATGTCAAGTTTCTTTTACCTTTTACTTTTAATTCAACGTTGGCAACACTTCTGCTGCACGTTTATTAACGATTGCTTCTTCTTGATATAAATTAATGAAAAGACTCACTCTATTTTTTAATTTCGCTTTCGTAAACATCAGGAAAATTGCAACTGCCGCTTTCACCCCTCGTGGTGCATTGATAATATATATATTTTTAATACGAACGGATAACGCTTTCTCCGAACACATAATCACTTTTCTAGCAAAAGCCGGTGTCCATTGTCTCAATATGTTGAATCCAACACCTTTCATGTCCACCAGAATGTCCTGATATAAATTAATAATGGGTAAGGAATCCAAATTTACTATAACAAAGTACTCATAAATTCTTTACGCTTACCTCACCAGCTATGGTAAAATTGTCGTCTTCTAGTAATAGGATTTCAGCGATCATCAAAGCAGCTTTAACTGAATCTGCTAAACGATACTGGGAACTAAGCCCACCTACACGTACAATACATATTTTTGGCGAAGTTTCACTCACGGATTTCCTGAGCGGTATAAATACACTGAAAAACAAAAAAGAAATTGAAATGAGTCATACAAACTTAAATATGTCTTAAAATTAAAAATATTGTGATTTGTAGTAAGTACCCCAATTGAAATAAGTCCTGAAGTTTTGGGTTGGTGGGATCCCTGTCTGCGTAAAAATCGGGCAAGGCGCTTTTAAGAGTGTAGAACTTTTCTAACTTTTGGCGACTCTTATCTAAGTTATGTTTACTTCCACGAAGGATTGCGACGAGCCATTGATCCTCTGAAAGTATTTTGATAATTATATTAGATTTCTAATTTTATATGACATTTGAAACAATTGTACAATTTAATAATTGTGATATTAATATATTGCCCTATACATTTTGACGTTGATATAAGTACACAAGACAGACAGACAAGGTAGGCAGGGTACAGCAGTTACAGGGGAGTTAATATATAGAAATAAAATACTAAATACTTTCTGAAGGATACAATTTTTCCTAAGTTTGTAATCCCGAATAAGTAGTGATATTAAAATTCATTATTGTTTAATGATTAGGAAAAAGTAAATATGTTGATGACATAATATAAATTATATTTATATGTAATAATAATAAAATATATTAATAATTATAATGCTTTTAATTAAAAAATCATAATGTTATAAATATCTATGATCTTTAGATGTCAACAATATTAGAGTCGTTTTAATGTCGAGTATCAAGAATACTGCCATCTAGTACATTTATGAAGAACTATATAAGGCAACAATTAGCATGCTTACCCTTCTTTCTTATCAATTCATACATAGCTCTACACTGATTTGTATAGATGGTAGTACTATAAGGAAGTCTAGATGTTTTAGTATACATAGTATATATTCATAGATTGGCAAAATGTAATCAGATTAACAAAAATGATTAACGATTAAATTTACGTTTTTTACCATCAATATGACTGCATTTTGCTCATTTATGTTTTAAACACTACAAAATCCCAGATTATATACACATTTATCATTTCTTAGGGCGGCTTGCACTAAGGAATGTATCTAATTTAAGCTTGTATAAAACGCTAATTAATTGAATTGGTTTGATTCCATCTTAGGGCGGCTTGCACTAACAAATTAAATCTAGTTTAGAGTTATATAAAATGCTATTTAACGCTGATCTGTATTTATTGTCTTGCACTAAATCAAAGTCTAGATGTAACAACTCTTAAACTAAAATCATCATTAAGATGGAATCAAACCAATCCAATTAATTAGGGCTTTATACAAGCTAAAACTAGATAAATCCTTAGTGCAAGCCGCCCTAAATGATGATTTTAGTTTAAGAGTATTTACATGTAGATTTTGATTTAGTGCAAGAGAATAAATACAGATCAGCGTTAAATAGCATTTTATATAACTCTAAACTAGATTTAATTTGTTAGTGCAAGCTGCCCTTAATGTTTTAAATGGATTTAATCAAGATTACAGAGCAAGAAAATTAAAATTACGACTACATTTGGTAATCGTTCATCATTAATCAGATTACATTTTGCCCATCTCTGCATATATTATATTTAGTATATATGTATAATAATCCAATTACTGATGGATATTGGAAAGCTTCTTTTAGATAAACACAAATCTAGTCAAATCTGTTCTATAGCTTTTTCGCTTAGCTTAAAACATAACCAAATTATAGACGAATGTCAAACTTAATCGTAATACAGTACAAAAAAGAATTCAATTAATTACTTAAAAATGATTTGCATACGAATAGTAATCGTTATAGAAGAAAACACTTACGGGGGTCTATAGAACGTAAATGTGGTTGTTCATTCCACCAATCCTTAAGGACTTGTATATTAGAAGCCACATTTTGTGGATTCTCGTTGATTTCTGCTTCAGCTAACTTAGCGAGTGCTTGTGATATCGGCCTTACGTTCACCTCCATTAGTTTAAGTACTGGAATTGATAATTATAAAATATATTATTTATTTTTCACTTTCATACTTTTTTTTCTTAACCCGGGGGAAACCCGTTATGGGCCGTCAAGGGACGATGAGGGTCACCACCCGGTGTGTCGGAGTCGCACCGACTAAAACTCCCGGGGTGTTCCTTCTCCCGTTTGCCGGGGCCAAGGGCAAGGCTGTGCCAGCTTCCTCAGCACCCGGCGACGTCTGGCCTATTGATGGAAGGCCCCTGGACACCATTCCGCTCTCCTTCATTTTCTTTGAGCGGTACGCGGGAACACATCGCGCACCGCTCTTGCCTTGGAAGTGTTGGGCGACGCACTCCCTCAAGTGCGCCGCCCAAACGTCAATCCGTTAGAGAGGGAAGTGCCTTGAGTAGGCTTCCCTCCTGCGTCCAGTACGGCGAGGGCGACGGAGGGGCGGAAAGGACAGGGAAGATGAAGCCTGCCTCTCCCGCTCACGCTCCCCCTTCTCTTTCCCTTTAAGGACTTCCTCTGTAAAAAGGAGGACCGCCTTCCATGACCTGTCGCTGTCGAGCATTGCCCGATTAAGTGTGGGCAGCGACAAGTCATTTCCTACCAGCTGCGCTAAGGCAGCCCTTTCCGGGGCCCAGGCTGGGCACCCGTCAAACATGTTCACTTTCGTACTGGCTAAGTAAAATGACTATAGTATATTGTATTGTAAGTACGATAATATTTTTTATATTTGTCCACTCATTTATTAAATTTACTGCATTATCTTTTTTCTTTTGTGTTTTTTTTAAGTCTTTTTTAGAACATTCCATCGCGTCACTTCATTCTTAAAATTATGAACAAGTGACCACCGTATTCTTTTTTTTTTAAAGTAAGTAGGTATATAATAGGCAGCTAGGTAGGTAGGTAATATCAATGCCAAGCTTGTTATATCTACGTCTCAGAGTCCCGGTAGATTTAGCATTTTGCCCTTGTTTTTGTCTCTGGTCCCGGTTAAATATTGAATTAAAATTGATGTTGCTTGTTTTGCTACTTTTTGGAGATTTTATTGAATATTTCGAGCAATTGCTTGCATGTTTATAGATAAGACCATTTTAGTAACATATAACGAAATATTAATTAGGTTTCGCTTAATAACAATATGTGATATATCATATAATATGCTTTAACGGACCTTTTTTATAAAGACAATATTTGTTTGTTTTCGCTTAGGTATACTCGTATCATCTAAACTACAAAGCTGATTCTGGGGTTACTTGAATAATCTTTTAGAAAAAACTTTCCACTCATTATTATGAATAATAATTGAAAAAAGATAAGTAAAATCTCGATATATTTATAATGTCGAAAAAGATATTTCAAGATCATGACATAGCATGCATTATCACCTTGAGAGTTACATGAAATCCAGAATTAAGTCTTAAGGGGTCTACTAAAATATATAGTATATTTATACACAATACCCATAGAGCTAATTATGTCTTTATCTATCTTCTAAGGTTATGTTTTTAAATTCGAATAAAATTAACAAGTATTTAGCGACGCTATTTTTAAAACATAGTATTAATTATAATCATAATAATATATCGTCACGCCTAATCCGAAAAGCCGTATTCGTATTAAATTTAGAAAAATCCAGATGAACGTGTCGAGATTCGAACCTTCGTTCAATCGCGTCGCAGCGCATGGTCACTGGTCCCCTATCCACTAAGCTACAACTATAATTAATTAATTAATAGTATAAATAATTGAGGATCATAGCACTTAAAGTAAATTAAACTTAAGCACTTAAAGTAAATTAAATATTAATTTTAAATAATTTTACAAAATATATCACAACACGAAAATAAACTTACACATACCATTTCCATCAGGAGCGTTGTAGCTACTTTATCTAGCCAGTTTAAAAAAAATGGGCAGCGGACCGAGTTGTCTAATAATATCATAATAAGTTGTACCGATAATACTACTTTTTTATCAGTACAATTTTCCTTTGTTATAAGTAATATACATTAAAAAATATAATGCTTACGACCACTATAATATACTACCTACACTCAGTATACTACATTACATTACATTACAATATACATAAATATTAGAAATAGAAATATTTACAAATGTATTAGGAATAACAAAATTATTTACGTAAATAGTACGTACCTTAGGTTGATAAGCATTATCAACAGTTAATACTTTGACAATAATAATGATATATTATATTCTAATCGATACGTACTTTTGTTTTGAGGGCATTGGTGTATATTGAATAACGACAATGGCGCGAATTCAGGGCCGTTGGACCGAAGCGCGGTCTGTACTCTACTATGCCGTGTACAAATGGCAAGTAACTCCAAACGTTATCGAAGTACTTCAATTTAGTAGGTTACCAAAACATACGCTTAAAAGCTAATCTATGTATTTACAAAATAGTTACATCAGTATTTTTTATTTAAAGTGAACATAATAATACATTTACTTGTCTGAAACGTATTAACAAATTTAATTTCCAGGTATTCTTTATAATAAAAAAAACTTTGGTCTACTTAAATATGCAATTTAATCTGTGCTTCCAAAGTAAATTATAATGTATCGTGCCCAAGGTAAAAAAACATTTAAGAACTACGCCATCTCTACTTTGTATATTGGACTCGCTATAAACTGTAATGTACATCATACCATGCGATAGATAAAAATTATTTAAAAATAACGCCATCTCTAAATTATATACTGAACTAGCTTGTAAAAATTTTAAGCGGCATTCACACCTTCCTTTTCAATTTAATCCAATCCTAAGAATCATGCAAAGCGTAGTTGAACTTGAAATTGCATATTACTGTAAAATCTGATGTCCGATTTTAAACACATTTTTCACTTTAAAAATTTGAGAATTTGGAGGCTCTTAAATTCTTTTATGACAAATCACGAGTAGTGGTTTGTTAAGACTTTTGTATTCAAAATTTAATATTTCTTTTCTTTGAGCCGATGCCATGCATCATTTTTCTTAATAAGCCGTTTGTCACAGATAAATGAGATCCTATATTATTAGGCCAATGACAACATATTAATGTTTTATGTTCTTTTAACAACTATTGGCGAGTGTTTTTTTTTTTAATGTTTTATATTTATATTCTATTTTGAGACATGAAGATATTTTTTATGGATATGTTTACCTGAAGAGGATGAGAAGCAAACGAATCATACACTAAAAGTTACGTTTCGATTATTAACATCGATTTATTAACCTCGTATGTTACTAACCGTTTTATAACATAGAAAATATATTAAAGAATCAATTACATCAATCATTACAGTATAGCCCAAGATCCCAGAGCCGCCAGACCTTTCTTATTTTCTCAGAAATAAAATATATAAAATAACGTAGTGTTAGTATGTACTATAAGTGTATGCATACCTGCTAGCTTGCGCGGGCGGCCAATTTACAGGTACCAGGTGCGAAAGGTAGATAAAAATTATACTTACTTTACTTATTTTCTCAGTGCTGATTTTTATATATATTTTAGAAAATATTATTTTAAATTTATAATGATTACTGCCAGACTCGTTTCGGCGGCCATTATTTTTACTAGACGCTTTAAAGCAGCCAAAAAAATAAGGTAACTTTACTTATATTCTCAGTCTTGATTTTTATACATGATACTCAGGAAACTAATTCAATAATTTTTACAAGCAGCCAGACCACTCGGATGGGCCTAACATTCCCCCAGACACATATAAAGGCTTTCTGTGTGTATGAACGCGATCGTGATTGTTAGACGGTTTTATAGCATAGTTTTGTAAAATTTGTTATTAATCATCTAATTATTGAATTCGTTTCCTGAGTATCACGTATAAAAATAAAGACTGAGATTATAAGTGTTGTTACCTTATGTTTTTGGAAGCTTTAAGGGGGTTATCCCATGTGATGGGCACAAAAAAAAGTTTTTCTTTTTTTTTCATAAATTGCTTTCTTAACATATCTAGAATACGGTAGTAAAGTGTTTTTTAAAAATTCGAAGTAATTTTAAAGATACAGCTGTCAAAAGAAGGAGCTATTCGGAGCGCTGAGTTGGCAGTCGGAGTTGGGCCTATTGTGTACAGTCGGCTTGATACCTGGCACGCTTTCATACAAATATAAGTTTATACAATTTTCTACAGGCTTAAAAAGGAATTTCTATAATTATTAAATATTTTACTGAAGTTATTTTAGTTTTCGTTTAACTTCGAAGAGCGCGAAAACTACAAATTATTTCTTTTCATAATGAGTGGACGGAAAGGATATACGAGTAGATATGTTCATCCTGGCCGTAGTAAAAAAAAAAGTTTAGAAGAAACCGTTTTACCACCCAAAATGAAACGGTATTTACATCAGCTTCGACAAAAAACTTCAAAATAGCTTGAACATGGATGTTCCCATCGCTTTGAATTTCGCGTATTGCATTTTGGAGTTTGTTTCTGTATTCGCTGCAATTTCTGAAATTGTAAAAGTGGTGTGCCTATTTCGCTATCAAGTTTCCAAGGCTAAGGTTTTAAAATTATTCTATAGTGTGAGTGTGAAAAACAGACAGTTATAAACTAGGCCCCATTAATCGAGAATGCATTTAAGTTAATCGCCGGTTTGTATTTGTGATGCGATTAATATCAGTTATCATCTTTAATGAAGGTTTTGAAGGTGTTTTAAAACTAATGCTAGTTATGGGATGACCTATTGGCCGCAAATCCCATACTTATGTTAAGAAATGTGATGAAAAGCGAATTTTACGTTCTGAGCGGCGCGTAAGCGATGTTGTTAAGCCAGGAATGACTCAAGAGCTGAACAATATGCTTTGAAAGAGTTTCAAGAGGAAGAGGAATGAATACTTTATGGAACAGGCATCGCCGATTGAGGGTAAGTTGAGACTTTCATAGTTTTAAGCGGACTTGAAATTTTAAATAAGGTTTTCTCAAAACTGTGCTTTTCAAACTTTCCTCCATCGTATCTCAAAAACGGCTTGACCGAATATCTTAAAACTTAAAAGGCGCACTCATGTCATGTAAACGCATAGATTGAACTATTATTAATTAAACTTTTCCAAAATTTCGATTTTTTTTAAAGCAAAAAACAAAACACAAAAACGCAAAATTCGCGACTTTTTTTTCAAATGCCTACCAAAAGTCCAAATTTCGGTATATTCATTTGATAATAGTTCATTCCGTGCATTTAGGTCTACAGATTAAAACGCTGCTATTTTTTTTGTTTCAGATAAACCAATCAGCCGGAATCGTGGAGGAAGTGCGAGCCCATTTTTTTGAGGCGGGGTTGTTCAGAGCGCTGTAACTCATATTCGACACAACTTTTTTAGCTTAAAATTTATATTTATGCTGTGAAAATATATATTAATAGGTGATAATAAAGCTCTATCTATTTACTGGTCGTAGAAAAAAAAATCCTAAAACATCCCTAAAAAACAGCCCATCACATGGGATAACCCCCTAAAGCTTCCAAAAAATAAGGTAACATCACATATAATCTTAGTCTTGATTTTTATACATGATACTCAGGAAACGAATTCAATAATTATATGATTAATAACAAATTTTACAAAACTATCCTATAAAACCGTCTAACAATCACGATCGCGTTCATACACACAGAAAGCCTTTATATGTGTCTGGGGGAATGTTAGGCCCATCCGAGTGGTCTAGCTGCTTGCAAAAATTATTGAATTAGTTTCCTGAGTATCATGTATAAAAATCAAGACTGAGAATATAAGTAAAGTTACCTTATTTTTTTGGCTGCTTTAAAGCGTCTAGTAAAAATAATGGCCGTCGAAACGAGTCTGGCAGTAATCATTATAAATTTAAAATAATATTTTCTAAAATATATATAAAAATCAGCACTGAGAAAATAAGTAAAGTAAGTATAATTTTTATCTACCTTTCGCACCTGATACCTGTAAATTGGCCGCCCGCGCAAGCTAGCAGGTATGCATACACTCATAGTACATACTAACACTACGTTATTTTATATATTTTATTTCTGAGAAAATAAGAAAGGTCTGGCGGCTCTGGGATCTTGCTCTAGTATCTCTAGGTTTAATTAATAAAAACTAATTTTTTCAGTGACTGTTATTAAGTAACCTACTAGAATACAATTTTATACGTATTAAACATGAATAAGTTTTAAACTTTATAATAAACATTGTACTTTTATTTTTATTAAATTATTTTAAGCATACATTATAATTACATTTTATATCAATTATAACATTATTTCCTTGCCCTTTTTCACCATTTCCATTAATTATTTTTGTTAGTATTGACCCTTATTTAAGTAAGGAAATTATATTTGTAATAAAAATATCAGGTTCGACTCTTGACTATTTCGTAACAAATTAACAATCTATACAACGTTACTGGTAACTAACGCCAAATCTCTTAAAGGTAACTAAGTACATCAAGACTAACAACTTCTGTTCTATGACTTTTGCCAAAATTTAACACATCCTAAGATATATATTTTTTTAGTTTTAGTGAGGATTTCTATCAATCGTTAGCTCTATGTTTAAAGTTCAGTCAGCTGATGCTACGAAATCGTCTGCCCCAGTTGCATCGCGCCACCTTTCAGAGTGTTAAGAAGATCAGAACTACAAATTTATTTATTTTTTATGGGGGAAAAAAGATTGAATTAGAAAAAGTCGTGAAACAAAAGTTGTCAGCCTTGCTATACCAAAGTAACCCTCAACAGGTTTTGCGTTAGTTACCTATAACCCTGTATATAGGGGTTGATCAAATTGTAGCCTGCGACCTGTTACATATCCTGTGATGTGATGGGTTTTTTGTGGTCCGTGGAACAGGATAATGTAACTAAAAGTGTTAAATTTTTACCTTATATATCATAGCCCAGTTACGTATTAGCATAATTACATTATTAGATCTGAAATTCGGTTCGCTTATTGTATGGAGGTATGTATATGTAAGTATTTTTGGTATAAAGAAGGTTTGATGTTTTGGTTTTATATAAAAATCGAGTTTATAATTTCGAGCAACTATTTTCTCTATTATATTTATAAATTTGGCCATAAAAATCCATGTCATAAATTCACCTATCCGTAGGTATTTTTTTATATATGAAACCAACTGTTATTTACTCTGTTTAATAATCTTCGTAAACCATTTGTCCCTTTGTTATGATTTAAAAATCTTAAATATAAACACATCAATTAAATTATAAATAGAAGAGATAACAGACTCCCTAGTTCATTGTATTGCATGACAGCAATAAGTAGATATGTAAGTATTTTAAATAAGGTCAGTTCCCCAATGCAAACATATGAACGAAAACATATGTGTGTTTATAACTTAAAAAAAACAGTAGGTATAAATTACAATTAATACGAAATACGAAACATACATAACTCTTTGAGAACACTTTTTGAATATAATAAACTGGTAACTATACTTTAAAATATATCTTATTAAAAATATATATATATTTCTTTTAAGTATTCTGCGTGAGGTTAAAATATGTATTACGCTGTATATTTTTTCTCTTCAATGATTAGATTTCCCTAGTTATCAATGCAATGTCCACGCATACTACTTATACAATATAATACCACATACTTTTTATTTAAAAATCCGATATTACTCATTTATATATGTATTTGATTTTAAGTTATAATTTAATGTATGTTAATCAATTTCAAGTGTTTGGAAAGAATTAATAGTCTCGCTTTGTGAATTAATCTGTTCATCTTCATAATTCTGTTCGCGTCTTGCGAGATAATTTGAAACATTTTCAAACGATTTGTCTTGCTCCAGAAACCAATCACGGTAGCTTTCAACCTTCGCTTTCCAGTAATCTGTTAACAATTACAAAATTATTAAACGAATATACATATGTAGATTGTAAAATCAAAAGCTACAAATGTCACCTGTTAATTCTTGCACAGTTCCGTCACATCCTCCATATTCAACTGGTAGTACGTCTTGTGGAACAGATTCGTACATATCCTCATAGTTATCACCGTAGACTTGAAGCTTTAAATGATTATTAAGTATTAATTTGTGTTACTTTATTCTGTTATATTATAAAATTATAATAACTTACTCTTTTTTTTACTTTTGAAGACAAAAACATCTTGAAAATAGCGACCCCTATCGTAATAGCACTCGAGGCATGTAAAATGTTTATGTTTTTTAAACGTACAGCAAGACTTTTTTCTGTACACGCAAGAGTCTTCCTCGCCAACGATGGAGTCCATTGTCTCACTATGTTTATACTGAGTCCATTCAAATCAGGTATGATGTTCTAGTTAAGTAAAAAACAAACTTTGAAATAAATACCAATTAATGAAATATGCAATAATACCCACCAGAGTCAACTCACCGATCCGACTATAGTTTGATTGTCATCTTCAAGCAACATTATCTCCGTAATCATAAACGATATTTTCATTAAGTCTACCAACCCGAAAGGAGTTTTACATATAGCTCCCACTCTCACGATGCAATTTCTTGGAGAATCTTCAGGTACACATTTTCTTACCGGTAAAAAAAGTCTAAAACATTTTTTGTATTGTCTTTGTACTCTGTTAAATATAGTTAAGTATAGTTAAATATGTTAAATATAGGCACAGTATAAATAAATCTAATTTGTGATTCAAATACATAATACTAAAAATATTTATTAAGTTGCTTAATATTAATCTAATTATATAAAACAATTGATAATCTAAAAGGCAATAGCAGTGATCTTGTCTGCTATACGGAATGCTCTCGGCTTGAGTTCCAATACCGACAAAGGTTTCTGTGATGCTCAGATTACAATAGTTTTCCACCAGTCGTGGATCTATACTCATATTATGTGTTTAAGTGGATTTATTAAGTATGTCTTTGTCTAGTATTTATGGTAGAGTAATACTCCTAATTTAAGACTATGTGTGTAATTGTGTATATATCTACATATACAGTGCAAACTCTATGTAACGACCCTCAAGGGACTGTGCATATTTTGACGTTATAGAGAGTTGCCGTTAAATGGAGAGAAGAAAAATCTGTATTAGAAAAAGAAAAACTTTATGTCAGACTAGTGTGAGTAATTACATAAAAAACAATTCTTATTTGATCGCAATTGAGTATAGTCTATTATTTTTGTCTGACGTCTTTTGCTGCACCAGTAATTTTGTTGTATTGCAGCGCAAATATAGCAAGCCCAATTTGTAAACAAAAAAACGGATTTTTTTAGAAAGTTCGGTATGTATAATGCGGATAGTCGAGTTTATTACGGGCTAGGATAATAAAGCGACAAAAGAACGTACACAACTGCGCAAATTTGACTAATTTTGGCAACAAAGTACTTTATATTATTAAATTACTGTCGTTATTGAGAGTGGGTGTAATGCTATATAGTGGTTATTATTGTATGGGAAACAAGCTAAACCAACCAAAATCGAGTCATATCGACGCTTTAGGGAGTTTGTCGTTAAATCGAGTGACGTTACATGGATGTTACACTGTATTAGAATCATTGAATTTGCTGAGTTCAATATAGTTGTTATCTATTGTATTTGATAAAACTCTTTTATTTTTATGTTATCCGTTTCATTATACCGTGAAATTATCCCGCCTGGGTATACATACCCTAGTTTAAGCAGCTGTTGAATTTTAGGATCGAATGGATCTCTGTTGTCAAAGAATTCTGGCGCGGTATATTTTAAACTGTAATAACTTTCCAATTTTCTTCTGGCTTTTACCTGATTATATTTACTTCCACGAAGGATTCCAACTAACCACTGGTCATCTAAAAACGTTTAAAATAATTGAGAACCCGGCATAAATATTATTACATCTTCTTTTAATGTGACACATTAATATTTTGTAGAAGTAAGAGACAAATCTTACCTATACGAACAAATAAAGTGAGTTCTGATTGAGAATAAAGTACTTGAGAAATAGGCGTAAGAGAATAGGCGAAATTACATGAGGCATTTATTTAATGAATATAGAAAAGATTAAAGATACAAAGACATTTCATTCCGTTGGGTCTATCTGGGTGTCACATATGGGAATCAACTTGTTGATAAATAGATAATACATGTGTATGGGTAGGTATGTATGTGGGCATAAAATCTTTTAAAATTGAAATGGTATCCAGATCTGGGATGAAGAATCAATTAAAAATTGGGTATTCGATTTCTTTATACATATTTTTCTAAGTCTGCACTACACATTATCCAATTTATAGAATTGAATCGAATCGGATTGAAAGGTCTGCAGACTGCATAATGAAATAATATATGTGTGAAATTTAAGATATCATTTTTTAGTTCAAAGCTGTTTATTACATATAAGTTATTTAATAATATAAAAAACTCAATCGAACTTATCAAATCCATTTTATGTAGATATTTTAATCAATTAGAATTACATATTGAATAAGTAAATAGACTTACAGTCATAAAATTATTCTGTGCAAATCTAAAAACAAAAAAATCTCCGTTGGAAAATATCCTGTTGCTTATCAAATTATCGTAATTATGTGAACACCTGCAAAACTTTTATAGAAGAGGCTAATACACAACAAAACAGTATCAGGTGTACCTACAGATATCTTCAGACTAGTAACTGGCTACCACTCTTATCTAATAAGTGCGCTCTTGTTTTATTTAAAATTAATACATTGATAGAGCATTTAATACTAAATACCTACAGCTCTATAGCAGATCCATTAACTATAAAGACTATAAAATCTGGCTTACCTTTGCAATACGTAGACAATGAACTACACTAAGTAAATACTAGGTACTATTAAAACTGTTAGTAATACCTATAAATACAAAATTGCTACTATTGTAGCTGTGCACACGTAAGAATACCACGTGATCATATATTATTTACCGCCTTGGGGTTTGATTTCGCAAAAACATTGAAACACGTTTTTTATATTTTTAACCAATAATCTAACTATCGGTTTTTATAGTAGATATTTACTTAAAAAATGACGAATTTTCCAACAATCTTTCAGTTTTACCCTCATAGGGGTGAAGTATCGAAAAAAATTCCTATTAGTGGTTGTGTTTTGCGGTTTACGTCATAATAAGTACGCAATGTATTTCCTGTTTGTAACTTCAGCAATTTAGACTCTACGATGCCTGTCAGTCAGGTCACATTATACATATCTACACATATAGGTTAGTTTATCTTAAAAACACAAGTGGGATGAACTATGACCGACATACCTTTAAAGGACAATATAATCTGTTGTATGTATTTTATATCACTGCCAAGATAGCATCATTTCACACGCAGCGATCACCACATCTTTGGTAATTTTCAAAGTAAGTAATGATTGTAATTTTTTTTAACTGTCTAATTATAAATAGTAACCTCGTACCAATTACCACAAAGAGTAAGATACATTGACTTGTCGTAAACTCACTTGGTTCTAGCGCGCTTAAATGAGGTTGGTCTCGAACCCAACCTCTTAAACTTTGAATGTCAGATTCCATCCTAGAAGGACATTCATTGACTTCGTCTTCTGCTATATTACGCAGAACAGCTGACAGCTGTCTCACCTTCATATCGACTCGTTTCAACCTATAGAAAATAAACGTATCTACATTTAAGTATAAAATAAAAATCAGTAAGCAGTAAAAGTATATTTTAATTGAATCATAGATACATCTTTGGGAACAGTGGATGTCTCTAAATTATATAATATTTAAGAAAAGCAAATTTTTATGCAATGGGTACGTAATACAAATAAAAGTGTATAAATATGCCTCTAATAAAATTTTATATTTTTATGTTTTATCAGTCATTTAAGAACTAAAATATAATACTGTGATCGATTTATTTAAATTATTAACGACTAGAATTATGCACATTATTATAAAAATTTGAATAACAATTTATATATATTTGTAATTGATAGTTGGTTACAATAATTTTATTTTATTTCAACATGTATTTTTATTTAAATACTTTTATTGCAATAATCAGGGAAATGTACAGTAGCTATTATTCAATATTAATGAATCTTGTTTACACTTACAATTTATACAATCACCTATTTTGTTTTACTCTTCTGAGCCTAATAAATAAAGAGAAATAAATTTAGAAACGTTTCACCTCATTATCACTTTTAGAAATAAAAACAGTTCGCGTCTTGCTACCAAACACAAAAGAATCAAATGAATATCGTACATAATTTATCGTTATCTGATAAAACGTTGTGATAGCACCATACTTATGAAAAATCAGGTTTATACTACTCACTTTTCACTTGCTGTAAGAAATAATTATAGTATAATAAACATTTACTCGTACATTAATTAGTTCACAATCGGAATAAGATTTACGTAACTAATTGAACATAGTTTACCATTTTATATTTACCAAGCTATTGAAGTAGTAGAGCTTAGGGTGATCTTAAAATGTATGCAGTATAAATAAACGATAATACCTATATTCGTTTACAATATTTATTTGCACTTACCTTAAATCAGTTTCTTTATTCCTTATGTCCGATAAATTTTGTTGGTTATTGATCTCTCGGCCATACAATTCTCAAACTTAGTCAATTTTCGGAAATTAAACCATTAATTTAATTTCATCTGGCTGTATACCGAGTATACATGTATTTTGTATCATGCTTAATGCGGTCGGTAGCGGAACTGATTGCCGTACTAACTACATTTTTTGATTAATTTTGTTTGATGCTATACATTTATAAATAGTAGTGTTTTTCGTTACTGATTGGCTGTTTACTTGCTGTATAGTTTGGATACTGGTTGAGTTTCGTATTAAGAGATAAATCTATTTTCTGCTCAAAAATCAACAGGAACACGTACACAAAAATTTAATTTGAATACCAAGAGGTCCACTAAAGTAGATAGATGTAGTTTATCTATTGGTCAAGATGTATCTGTGATAGTACTCTGTTAAAGATAGTAGTAACTTTCCATCAAGTGGCCTATTAATCTCTTGGCCACCTTTCGGTCCACAAAAACGTTTTTCTGTGAAATAATGCGTTGTACTTATAATACGATTAACTATAAGTAAGTAAGTATATATTAGTTTCAATGTGGTTGTCAACAAGTTCTAATTGCAATACGTTCCCCAGGCCCGCAACGATTTATTGTAGTTTTTATTAAATACTGTATCTTACTTTTATCTTATCTTGATATTAAAAAAACAATAAAATTATTTAAGCATAATCTCATGTCTCATTATTGAATATTATCTGAAATAATAATTAAAAACTAACAACGAATTTTAAGTATGCAGTGTCATTTCCGTTTGTTATTAGCTATCGCAATCCAACATTAATCTGACTATACATTGCCAGGTAAAAGCGAGCAATACACACATTCAAGGAAAGCGAAACATGTATCGATAGCTGAAATTTTTGTTAGTGACTTATATCTTTACTAGATAAGTGACATTCTCATAACGGTCGGTTTACGCTCCCATTAAATATTTTTCACCTAACGTCCCCTTTAGCCTAACTGATAATTAAATGTTTAATGAGAGTTACGATACACTTTTACCAGTATTGAAAGGTTCGTTAGCTAAAAATTGCAATGCATAACAAGTTCAGATTGTAGAAAAACGATATATCAAGTCATTTTTTTGTATAATTTTTTGATTTCCTTACAGTTTAGATATCTCAATGTCTGACAAATAGATAAAGGGATCAGCTACATTAATAGGTAACCTAGTCAGAGGTACTATACAGTGATCGATACCGAAAAATGCATAGATGCTCTACTGTATGAGATGAGGCACTGTGGAATACTCTTCCAGCGAACGTGTTCCCACCGTCCTATAATATTAGGTCCTTTAAACGAAGCGTGAGGAGATATTTGTGTAGCCCGTCATGATCACGGCGAGTATCTAATGGTTTTTCTTTTCTGTTGATAACTGTAGTCGTTTTTTTAACTATACCATGCTTACCATCAGACGTGATGTGGTCACTACGGCTAAGACAGGATAAAAAATGTTTTGTGTTTGTGTTGTTGGGATATTATGATTTTAATGTGTAAAAAAAATCAACCGCAATATCTGGAACCACGCTACTTATCCGTATATCGGAAAATTAGCAGCGATATCATTGAGACAGTTATATAACAGTTAGAGTGATATCACCGTGACTACAATATAATTGTGATAGTAAGATCATCATAATAGTTTTATAATGGCGATGGTGATTTAATTGTGCTATTTATATAACGGTAACAGTTGTATAACTATGACAGTTGTATAACAGTGATATTGAAATAATACTGATATTTACATAACGGTGACTGTTATAATATAGCGACAGTTATATAACGTTCATAGTAATATGACGATATCAGCTACATAATGGTAATAATTATACAATGGTGATAATGATATAACAGTGAAAGTTATATAACGGTGATAGTTACATAGCAGTGATAGTTAGATACCGGTGGCAGAAATATAATAACGGCGAATATTACCGTAATAATGGTAATTAGTCTGGCAGAACGCAGTCGTGGAGCGTCCCACAATACGTTCTCCATTCCTCGCCAGCTACAGTGATCATCGCTTCTACAGCAAATTCTATGCATAGACATGATTATAATACAACATTAGTTACATTATCAAAATAATAATGATGTACGAAAGATTTACACTCCGTTTTTACAATGCATTCGAGAAACTACATCGACTGCCTAATAGCAAGAATATATTGAAAGTCAAATTTATTATATTTGATAGGTGTAGGAAATATTATAGATAAAGGTGAGTAATAATAAAAATCAAATATAAACAAAAATATTATATCACCATATAAGGAATAATTAGAGTTTACAAAACGAACAAAGAATTAACAATCTTTACCAAATAGGTCACTATTTCTCAGTCAATATCTAGTTTTCTGAAAGAACCATCCACGCCCATCATTTCTTGTGTCATAGGCTGTCCTGGTCTCTTTGATTCATCTGTCCCAAATTGCTCTTCTTCTCGTAACCAGTCTTTATACTCAACTATTTTAGACGCCCAATACTCTGTAGACAAAGTAAATTTACATATAAATACATTTAACGTGAATATACGGACACCCCAGCATCGCCATTAGAATCTTATAAACCTTAGTCCGAGCTTAAGTTTTTACATTTACTTCTCGAATTCGTAGAAAAGTCCGGTAACAGCGCTATTTAGAAATCTATATAAACATATGTAATTAATTAGTTATTTTCGCAAACACATTGTCGCAAACTAATTCAACAAGATTCACGTATCTTGTAATACTCACAATCGAACTGTATATATTACATAATTCCAAAAACTAACTATACTACTTATCCGACCAACCTAACTCACCATAAAATAAATTACCAAACTATTTTTTTTGGTAACCCGTTATGGGACTGTGAGGGCCGCCCCCCGGTGTGTCGGACTCACACCGACTAAAATCCACAGGGTATTCCACTTTCCACATACCGGAATCGAAGGTACAACTGGGGCCTCATCCTCGATAAAATTGCCCATCTACCAATAACTAATGTTAATACCAATGATTATTTCTATTGTTAGGGAAAGCAAATATATATTTGTAATTAAATAATTAACTATTTCATAAAGCGCGGTTTTTTTTCCATATTATAAAATAACAACGGAAACCCAAAAATAGTATAAATGCCCATTTCTTAACGATCAAATTGGTCGCTAATATTAATAAAAAAATATCAAGATTTTTCATATTAAGAAAAACTTACAAACCTATGATTTTACTAATTGATCCCCCATCTCCACCATATTCAGTCGGTACTATTTCTTTGGGAATGTGTTGCAGCAAATCTTCCGTATTTTTATGTATTTTCAACTGAAACAACAATTTTGAAAATAAGTACAAAAACATCAAATGATTAAAATGTAAAATAAAATGCATCATCCTAATTTAATTCAACAAATAATTTAAGTACATTACTTTAAAATATCATCGCAGAATATCCGGTAGACATTTTTCAGGTGCGCTACTGGTCACGTCGTGTGCGACTTATAAAAGCAAAGTCGATATGTGAATAACGCAAATTATGTCTATCTGCTTACCCCGAAAGAATATACTACGGTAATATAATTTACATTTTTTTTTTTTTTTTTATAAAATAAGGAAACTATCCCAACCACTGTTCATTTTTGTTTTCCTACTTCAAACTACAGTTAGTGAAATATCTGTAAATTTATCACATTTTTTGTAGAATTTCCAATCAGGTATAGGTAAATTTGATCCATACACGAATAATGCATTAGAAATAATGAAAATAAAGTTTAAAAATATAATTATATTATAAACAGTAACTAGGATTATTTCAGCATATCATTATTGTTGCAAAATTCAAAGTTATTAATATTGCATAATACCTACATACTCGTGAATTTTTTAAAAGTTTTTCTTGCATCTTATGTTTTTATTGCGATAGACATTCGCTTATGTAGTAATTGCATTTGATGTACTTACTCTTTGTTTTGCCTTTTCATTCAAAAATCCTGATATCAATGTGAATATTTTATCAATACTCGGCGGTAAATTGACATGATGACTGCCTTTTAATCGTAGCGGCATAGAATCCTAAAACAAAAACGTAACTTAATGTTAAGGTAACTTTGTACGGCTCGCGTACCCTTTGTTGATCCTCATCACATAGACGTAACTCTAAGATGGTGTTAAAAGCACAGCCGCAGTATGATAGGGTGTCTAATGCGTCTATGTTCAACTAATCGCGACCTCACCACATGGCTATAAAACTCGTCATAATAACTTTCTTCTTTCTGTCGCATTTCTTGAACAATTCGTGTTCATCTAGCTATCTGCATAGTGTATACCTAGAGATCTTCGGTCGTTTATAACCGATATGACCATGTTGATAGGCAATGCATTCTTATTCCAAAGCAGAAGTAACCGATGATTATTCTTTTAAAATAAGTGGTCTTGCCAGTTACTCGTTTCGTCTGAGTTTGGGATAATAGATAATAGAGAATAGCCTATGTACACCCTGAAATATCATTGGAAGTATTGGTAAAAACATTTTTGAAAATACCTCCTTCACATAATCGAAAATCACCTCTTTATAATATAAACGTAGAAATAGATATATCAAATTATTCGTACTTGGCAAACAGTGACCATTTTCTTTAACAAAACAGGAGTAGCTTGAACGAAATGATTCATTGTAACACCTTCATAATCAACCATTATTTTTATTCCCAGCACTGAGGCAACGTCATCTTCGATGATTGAAATCTGTTAATAAAAGAAAATAATTTCATAAAAAACTACAGTAGAAACTAATTCGTCGTCTTTTTTTTTAATTGCCTTGTTTTATTACGTTTGTTTTATTATATTCTTATGGAAAATACTTTAATTACTTACTATTAAAGCTTAAGGACAGATTACCCTTGACGACGTTATTTTCAAATAGTTTTAGTACTGATAAAAGTTAGTTGCGTTAGGCATATGGCTGATATTCAAAATCAAGTATTTAAAAGGCTCAACTGAAGTATACACAATTTTGTAATCCAGGACAACACCAAAATAAGCTTTATATGAGCAAAACCATAATTGATAGCTTCTACGAAATACCTAAGAAGCTAATGATTTCTTGAATTTTTTTTAATCAAATAAATATAAGTACATAGGAGATCGATTGTCGTAACGTTAAACACAATAACAAATTAAATAGCTATGGACTCACCTGCACTAAATAATACAAGATACAAATTACATCAGCAATGTTATGTTTTGATGGGTCATATTCGCCGGCCCTGATAAGAAGTATGCGAGGAAATTGTTTATTTTTCGGTTTCGGCAATATGATACATGTCCTGCGCAGAGAAAGACAAATAACTACAACACATAAACAAATAGCAACGCAATACAAGATAGCTATGAAAACACGAACAAAAATATATTAAAACTGGAGGCAAAAATACATTTTTATTTAAGATATTTTTTATTTCATTTGGGTCTTTCGGAATAAGAGACCACATACTCACGGGTAAAAGGAAATATCGTGAGAATAAGGAATACATATAGCCAGGTTAGGTAAGACATACAAACGAAAGGTGAATATAGCTGTTCTTTTTAACCGGACTCGGCACAATGACCAATGTATGTATATGTATTTTATTATCAATCTACCCTATCTGTATTATATTTTATTTAGTATTCTACATTTTTGTATATTACTTAAAAGTATTCTATCTATTTGTTGTCACACTGTTTATTATAGTAAACAGATCTAATATTGTAATATATTAGCACTGCGACGTCAGTGCAATCGGTTCCCCTGAGTGTCGGCTGAAAATCAGCGCTGGATGACGCGTACAGCGCGCTGTACGTTGCAGCGTCGCCCAGCATACGCTGAGCCGAGTGCTCTTTGAGATAGGTAACGGCACACAGGCTACATGGTGTAATGTTATGTATAATTCTTGCATTGTTGTTTATATATAAATGTGTTTGTTATGTGTTGTTTCCAGTCTCAATAAACTTTTTCTTTCTTTCTTTCTTACCTCGTATGATAATAAACATGCTGTAGTCCAAAAACGAAAATGACTATCAACAGTAAAGAAAAACTGTTAATGTATTTCTGTTCTCTCTAAAAGGAGCGTAATAGCGTAATGATATATTATTGAAATTATTTGTACCTATAAAAAGTTACGTTACACGCGGAATTTGTAGTCTTCACAAAAGATGTACAATTCTTAGCACTGCATAAAATTAAAATTTATGTGATCTTAGTGGCTTATCTGTAATTCCGCAACTATTAAAGTTACGATAACATAGATTATAGAAGAGATTCACGTAGAAACACTTGATATTAATTTTCAATGCGATGACTTTGCGAAATTAGGGAATTACATGATTTATTTCACTCCGACGCAGCCTTGAGTTTCTTTCGGCGTTTCTTCTCAAGGTAGTCGCTTCAGAAAAGCTGGTAAATCACCGTTAAGTTTGTTTTTAACTGGCCTGCCGCCCAAGTTGAGGTCCATACCCACAAGGGTGCCCTTGCGTATCTGCCCGACCCATAAATTTCGCTGGCTGAGCGTCTTCTCCGTTCGCCCACTAAGCCCGGTTTAGTTGTGAAGGCCTTTCCCGACCGCGCAATACGGTCACTTAGGAAAAAAAAAACATTGTTTAAAGCGAATCTATATCATTTTACATTTCTACATATTATATTACTGCGCTAAAAATAATGAGTTATTTTAGCAAATCATAAATTGCAGTATATTCATCAAACCAATTCATTATAATAATATTATTATTATTTTAATTTATTATTTTTTTTCGTCATGACGCATCTTCTAGTGATTAATACTTCAAAGTATCTACTTTTAATTTAATAACAGATATATTTTATAGTCTAACCCTAATTTGAAAAAATCCAAAAACTTCTGTTCCGTTGGTTTAATCCTCAATGTAACATCTGGCGCCGTAGTCCTTAATGTATAATACAAATCCAACTTCTTCTTTACTTTCTCCAAACTAAACTTACACCCTCTCATCATAGCCACAAGCCACTGATCATCTGTAATTTAAAGGTTTTGTATTTTTAATCGACATATATTTTTTTAAACTAGCTCGACATAATAACTACAGTGCACCTAATGATAAGTACAGTGTAGTCCAAAAACGAAAACGACCATCAAAGAATGAAAATCCGTTGTCTCCTTCGTCACGTCGGCCCACATACATATATGAGGGCTCTACACTGAGGGTCTCTAGGTATATGAGTCAATTGATATACAAAAGCTAATCCCGAAACGTGGCAAAACTTCATTTAAAACTAATTTGCGCGCAAGTCGCAACCATCGTTTGCGAACATGTCGAAATATATTTAGTTACTTTTGCATTACGTCTTGATTTTTGTTTTGCACGGGTCAGAATGATGTTTCCCACAACTGTGGGATATGTATCCCTGTTCTATTGGATGTATGGTTATTAAATAAAGATTAAATAAAAATCAAGGTTTAATTTAATATAATTCCTTTTATATACGTTTTACTGAGAAATACGTACAAAGTAAAAAGCCGGATAGTTTGCGCTCTTTACCCACTAGTCAATCGACTTGTCGGAACATCACAAATTTTAAACAAACTTACAATTTCCGTAAACAAGTTAACGTATTTCATTATCATAAATGAAACTTAATACAAAAACTACTGTATTGTTAAAAAAACTCACATTTTTTTTATAACTTGTGCGGACAATTACACATCTTAACCTAGTCCATAAATTAACTTACGCCTGTATAAAGGGGTCTGCAACCGGGACTGTTAACGTCGCAGACAAGGTTCCTACCACTACACTTATAAATTCGATCATTACTTGAAAAATATTTTTAAAGTTAAAAATTTAATAAAATTTAACTTATTTGTCCTATATTACCCTAAACAAACATTTAATGTCTTCATTTGTTGTTATATCTAAATATATTGATAATTTTCTTTGGTACTTAGTATTCGATAACGTTTTTCTAACTTTGATCTTATAAAAGATATAACTCTTTGTCATCAGGTGATTATTTGGATAGCACATTACAGAAAATAAGGTACACTTCCTGTTAGTACTGGTAACAATATCTAGTTATTGAAGTGCAATTGCACTGGACTCTTATTCTAGCAACAATAAGATACAAAAAGAGATAAATAAATAATACTTAAATGGGTACGAAAAGCGCTACTTAGAATACTGTTTAAATTGTATTATAGAAATAGAAAGTTTGTGTCACTTTAAAATTTTAAATATCTATTATATAAACTCCAATAATTATTTTGATATAAAAAATTACGATTATGCTTTTATAAACAAAAAAAAAATTGAGGTAAGGTAAAATATACGTCCATTGTCTAGCACGAGAAAATGTCCTAGATTAACTGATGGTTCAAAAAGTATACAAATATACACGTCATAACTTTATTAAAGTCAACAAGTTTCCATAAAATACTAGACATAATAAGATTTCCTTTAATTATCTATTTATCATTCAAGTGCTTATATAATTATTAATAGAACAATCAATTCAAATAAATTTCCTCAACAATAAGAGGTTCAGGTGTTACTAGGGTTGCCAACCTTCCGAGGTAGAGAGTGCTGTGCACCATCCAGCCAACCTAGGTAACAGGTTAACACAGTGCCCAATTGGTCGCATAAAGAGAATAGTTATTGCTACATAATTGGCACACACCTGACCCACTGAACACAATTTTCCGATTTAAAGTTTTTTTAGGGTGGTAGGATAATTTTGCTTGCCAAATTTATGTCTAAGAGACGTTGACTCTAAACATAACAATCTTTAGCAAATCAAGAGTTTATCGATAAACTTTGCTACGGGTCCTGCCCTAGCTTATTCTGACACGTTAATTTAATACTGTTAATACGGAAAAACAAGGAAGCAAGAAGTGCTGGTAACGTTATTGATATCATATTTGCAGCATTCCTACTGACTACGTTTCTCATATCTAAAAATTTAAAGACAGATAGATTTGAGAAACGGAAACTAATTATAAAATAACATGGTAATGTCTCAAATATATGAGTTATTATAATGCTACATCCTAAGAAATTTTAAGCTCCTAAAAATTGTAATCTTTTCTATTTGGAAATAAAATACCATCTAGTAAAAATATTAAAATTGTATTTGGTCCCAAGAGCATTAGTTAGATTGTATGGTTATTATACTTATTATTTTTAGATGTTGAACTTATCAACCATAGGTGCGGTTGCACTTACCTGTTCTAGCTTTTAAATGAGGTTGTTTTGATATCCAATCTTTTAAATTTTTCAAGTCTTCTGTTGTTTGTTTTGGATTTTCATTGAGCTCTTCCTTGGCTATTTTAGCCAGTTCCGGTGAAAGTTGACGAAACATGATTAGCAGACAATTGATACCTGTAAATATGATATTGAAATCACTATTAATCGTAATTTTAATTTTTAAAACTATATAATTTATATAAATGATACATTTGGGCCATTACACGTAACGGGCGTTTCATATATACGCATTGAATCCAACATAAATTAGAAACTATTGATAATAACTATGTCATTTTTAGGCGGTTAAAATAAACTCATCGAAGTTAACATAAGAACAAAAGGGATGCTTCGTTAAACGAAATGTAATTGTAGTAAATATAGTTTGAATAGCTGTAACAGGCGTCACTGGCAGAAGAGGGTTATTTCCTACCGTGCCTAGTTAAACCAAAAGGTTAGCCTCGCTGTGTTGTTTTAATTAGAAATGTATTATGATTTTTAAAATCCACGTGTAATAATATAGTTTTAATAACAAAATATAAATTTAGTTATTTACAGTTAAAATACAACGGGCGTTATAAATGCAAAAATAAAAATTTATTACTTTATTTACTACTGTCCACTTCATAAAATTAAAACAGCGATTTCTAATTTGAGGTTAAATATATTTTAAATTCATAAAATCCTAATAAAATATTAACACTCATCATACTTGCAACTAGCTAGCGCTTGAGAAGCAAATAGTCGGTAGCTAAGATCTACTTATTTTTATATTATTGTATTTTTTTTAATTAAAACGTCATTAGACGCTATAACAGTGAAATTTAAAGGTTAATTAAGTTGATGTAACGAATTTGATGCAAAAAGATAGAAATTAGGTGCTCAGTGAAAAGAAAATTATAGGCTGTGCTTCCATTAGATACTGTAGTGATTGTATGAAAGTATTATTATAAAGTAGGTTAGTTATATATGGCACTATTGTCGGAATTAGCCGTTAATTAAAAAATAAGTTTTATTTTACAAAGGAGAACATCGAATTTTAAAATATGAAGTTTGATTTGATTTTTTCAATTATAATGATTATAGACAGATTGAATCAAAAATCCGAAAGGAAGGGTCAGATAGTGAAAATTATATTATAAAAATATGCGATATTTGTAATTATTCAGTAAAGAAGTGCAATATAAATATTGAAAAATATAACAGAGTATCATATCAAGCGAGTGAGAGACCAAACACATAAGGAACGTAGACACGACTGCCGAAAGCGCGTACCTAATGGCACCTACAGCACACGTAGCCGTTAATGGTTACTACAGATTGTGTATGATTTGTCTAAATTTTCGAAAATTATAATACAAAATGATAAAAGACGTCAAACTCAATTTTATGAAGAACCGCTACAGGTAGTTCTATGGTTCATTCATATTAGTGTTATATATCAATTTTTTTTACATAATACATATTCTCGAAAATTCTCCAGGAAATATATCACCACTTGTATTAAACAGCAATATATTTTTAATTTAAACTGACGAGAAATTAGTTTGTGAAAATCCATATGTTTATACTACTCATCGTAAATGTACTATCGAGGGTATAAAATATAATTTTTATATTAGTTTTAAATAATTTCTAAAAATTTCAACAATTTTATCGAAAAATATAATAGTTCTACTATCCAACCTGGATACTTTTATAATTCAAAAGTGTTTTTTTATCATTTCAGTCACGATTACCGTGGGATAAGTTTTATAAATATTTCATGTAATAACCATGAACTCACAAAACAAAGATTTTTCGTTTTGAAATCAAGTGTTAGCTGAATAATATTATGCAAATACAATATATAATAACATCGAAAACCAATTTAAATGAAATATATACAAATGATTTTTTTAGGAAATATACTTTTAAAATACACATACCAAGTTTAGTAGTCCACACGGCAACTTACAAAATTATTAAGTTATTCCCTCTTAATTACAAAAAGAGTCACAAAGTATATTTGAAGTCGTAAATATTTGACGAATTTTTCCTATTATAATAGCAATAATAATAAAATCGATAATGTATCTAATGTTATTATGGAAGAGCGCACATACCTCGATGCTTCCACACTTCAGTATATCGACTGACTGATAAGCGCTCGTTATCATACGTCGGCACGATTTTACTAGGTTGCTAATATTATCCTACTCAAAGCGACTTGTTTCAGTAGAGTAACAGGAATTATGTTTTGATTTTCTGAGTCATCTTATGTTTTATATTTTAAATAGCATCTATGTCAGCGTTTCCCAACCTTTTATAACAGTGCTCTTAAGAAAAAATATTTTATGGACCTTTCTAAAAAATAAATAATAGGATAAGTATATTTTTATAGAAGAAGATAGCTGAAGGCTTAAATAAAGTATTTATATGTGCATATATTCACATATTATTTTGAAGTGATCTTGTATCTGTCACCGACTGAATCGTGACCAAATAGCCAAATGCGTAATTCTTCTTTGACTTACGTTGACCTATCATATTTTGGAATCAACTCGTGTAAACCGCTATATATATGTGTATAGAAGTTAAGTCCTGCTTATA
Source organism: Automeris io (assembly GCA_036320925.1). NCBI lineage: Eukaryota > Metazoa > Arthropoda > Insecta > Lepidoptera > Saturniidae > Automeris > Automeris io. Next base: position 10,644,535 of record JAUDJH010000002.1, read on the forward strand.
TTTAGGCTGGCATAGCGACGGCAACTATTCTAATATCCTCGTCCACTGGTAGTTGCCGTAGTTATCATCGACCGGTGGACTACATCGTTCTTATTATCAAATACGTTGTAGTCAACTTGTCACGCTATCTATACTAATATTATAAAGCTGAAGAGTTTGTTTGTTTGTTTGTTTGTTTGTTTGTTTGAACGCGCTAATCTCAGGAACTACTGGTTCGAATTGAAAAATTATTTTTGAGTGGAATAGACCATTTATCGAGGAAGGCTTTAGGCTATATAACATCACGATGCAATTATTAGGAGCGAAGAAATAATGGAAAATGTGAAAAAAACGGGTAAAATTATTCATCCTTGAGGGCTTCCATTGCGTGCGCTGCAAAAACGGTTCAAGATACCAAAAATATATATATGAAAGAATTATTCCTCTTGAAATGATCTAAAAAAATGTCCTGGACAGTATATGTCTATCTTTTAAGATTAAGTCTAGAACCATTTTTATGGTAAACAAATTTGGTCGAAATTAATGCATTATTTGTTAAGAGTTGTATCAACGTAATAATATTAATCTTTATCCAAAGAAATGTGTTGTTGATTAAGAGTATTTAATTGTGAACAAAATTGTCTTTGACATCACTTAATTTCAATGAACATCTTAGAAGATATTACAAAACCTTACATAGCAAAACAACGTTTGCCGGATCAGCTATAGTGTCTTGATAACCGCGAAACTCGAGAACGGCTGAACCAAATTGACTGATTTCTTTTTTGTTGTCTGAAGTCTGGGGAAGGTTATAACAGAGAGAAGATTTTAAAAAATTATCTGAAAAAGTCTAAAAACAACACTTTTCTATATTCTCATACAAAAGATTTGTTATAAGTCAATTTGAACTTTAACACCATAGCATAAAGTTTAAATGTTAGTGGACGGGTTCCGGGAAGGCAAAACAATTATTGAGTGACGGATAAATATTAATGTCAATATTTGTCAATTTTTATACATATAGCATTAAGGCCAGGTTCCTTCAAACAATTTTCAAAAAACAGCCGACAGGCCAATAGCTATTAACATTAAAAAAAACAATGTGACTTTGTTTTAGAGAAATAGGGCAGAACAAGGTCTGCCGTGACAGCTAGTTATAAATAAAACAGTATGCTCGAAGCTTAGGCCCTGGATATAATATACTTGTGGGTCCTAGATTAAGAATCCTTGATCTAAGAATTTTATTGTTTATTATCTGAGTATATGTATAGAATGCACTAAAGACAATCCATAGCGCAACTGAACAAGATTGTATAACATTCAAAAAACCACATTATAAATGCAATAATTGACACGATATTGTTGTATTGTATTGTGATAATGCAGATAAAGAAAACCAATCGACTTTATTTCACTTGTTTACCAAAAAAATGATTATAAGAAGGATTTTATTACTTTATAGCATGGAATACTCATTTTACGTCATTAGTATTATCCATATTTTTATATATCTTCTTCTGTAATATAAAGACTTGTTCTGACTGTTATACTATATTCGTAGAGCCTAAACTACTGAAGGAAAAACTTTATATTTTACATTGTTTTGTTTTATTTAGGTAGCCATATTTTTTTTTGATATTCCATTATGACGTTGAAATAGGTATTGAAAGTTTGTTTAATAATACCCCAGTTTTAACTGTAATTCCTACCTGAGCGAAGCAAGCCGGGTTCGCTAGTAATATGTAGAGATGGGCAAAATGTAATCTGATTAATGATTACAAAATGTAGTCGTAATTTTAATTTTATTGTTCTGTAACATGATTAAATCCCTTCAAAACATTAAAGAGTCATAAATGTGTATGCAATTGAGGATTCCGTAGTGTTTGAAACATAGATGAGCAAAATGTAGTCATATTAGTGATGAAAAACACAAAATGTAATCGTAATCGTTTTTAATTAATCTGATTACATTTTGCCCATCTATGATAATATGTACCATATGTAAGGTGTATTTTACAAACAGTGCCATTAGTTTCCGTTTCTGTCTATAGTGTGATCAAAGCTAAAACATGATATCCTAGAATTATTATAGAATATGGTCTGGTTACTTTTTTAAATATTTATAAGAATCAATTGAGAGTATGTTTATTATTTTTTTGATTGTAAAGCATAATGGAATAACGTCGTCTAAATGACGGGCATTCCGGAGGGTGACACCAAACAGTGAAGACCTATGTCTGGTCATGGTACACTGTGTAAGGAGATTATTAAAATATCGAAAGGATTAATGGAAAAGGAATATGATTCGGATTATTGTTAAAACTGTTATAAGGAAATGGGAATAAATGATGTACGAGAAGAGTTGTGTTTTAACTTCTGAACTGTCGATATTACATAAGCATGCTACAAGTACGACGATCCTATGAGGAACGTCAAGCTACGTTGAAGAATACATCGCTCAAGAACCGCAAAGACAGTGGCGAAAACCTACAAGATATTTAATGAGTAACCTTAAAGACTTTAACAAAATATCCAGGCTCAGTAGCAGCACCCATCTCAGAAGCCATCAGCTCAAGCTATTGTACCAATCGATCAAACAACAATCCACACAAACACTATCTAAGCAAGGAGATTGTCAGAGCATGGAATGATCTCCCAGAAGACGTAATCTCGGCTCAAAATGTAAAACAATACCAAAATAGATGCCTGATAATTTAAAAAAAATAAGCATTTTTGAATATACAAATAGACAGTAAACTGAAGTAACATACAAGGCATTTTATCCCAGAAAAAACTATAATAGGTCTCTATAGAAACGAACGCGACCGCGTGGTGTAGGTGATCTAAAGAGCTACATGACCTATCAATCATTTTCGTTACTGTTACATTATTCTCGTTATATATTTGTATGTGCATTTCTAATTGAAAATCGCCGAGCTACAACAGCTGGATATAGTGTATACATGAACAAGGAAGGTTTTAATTGCACTGTTCTTATCGGTCAGACAGGGATAGAGCGGATAGATAAATGAACAATATAAAGCATGTAAACCAATAAAACGCATGTATACTCACACGTCAAAAATTGCGAGGCTCTCAATAAAACGATAAAAGAGTTATACCTTCCTCTGTAAGCGCTTATATACGATAAAATATTATTTTATATTAGATTCTTTTAAATAAAATGTACATGTATCGCTATAGTTAAAAATATTAAGATTCTTTAAGCTTCATGTCCGTATGTCTCAAGAAAAATTACCACAGAAAAATAGAGTCAACTTTTATTATGCAAAAATGACATCACGTCTATATCGTTCTAATTCAATTTAATATCTCAATTAATGATCCCGTCTCTGTCTTACTCACATAACAAAACACGATATTATGTCGATTCACATCTCGTTAACATACATAAAAATGAATTTTTTTTTTTTTTATTTTTCTCTACAAATTGGACGCAAAGTTTTTAGCACTTAACACGAGAGGGATCATTACGAATGAATACTGCATACTACTTAGCACAATATGTTTTATAGCGTCATAATAATATTTTGCCTCAATTTGGCTAGACGTTTTAAGAGATTAAAATTATATATTTTGTTCCATACAAAACTAGTAATCGAGAGAAGAAACAATTAAAATACGAAATAAGATTTCAAATTAAATACGAAATCAAATCCCAACCAAAATCAATCTGTGGAATATCATTGTCATTTTAATTTCATTGTTGTAATTTCAAATATTACAATATTTTTATTAGGTATTTAAAATATTATTTTACTAAACAAGACGCAAATTAAAAAATATATTAATTATAAAGAAAACAAACAATTGAAAAGTAAAAAAACCATTTAATAATAAAACATTGCAAATATAATTAAATAATTACGTTGTTTTCAATCAAACTCGAGTTGCCTAAAAGAACCTTCTACTCCGAACATATCTTCTGCCGTTTTAGGTTTGCCAGGACGCTTAGATTCGTCTGAACCGTATTGCATATCTTCTTCTAACCAGGTCCTGTATTCCTTAGCCTTTTGTTTCCAGTAATCTAAAAATGTTTATATTTACTTTATGTATTTCCGTTAACAATCAACAGCTTACAATAAATACAAACTATAATATAGAACATATGTAAGACTATCGAGAAAATAAAAAATATTATCTACATAAGAGTTCACCCGAACGAGAGTGGAGTGAAAATTTTATAAAGGCCAATTTCGCCATAGTCTTAACAAAAATATAACTTCAGAGTTTTCTCATTATATGTTTCGTCATAGAACACAGATAGATTCACATAAAGTTGTATTTGTTTTTTTTTTTTTACACTGGCTCGACATAGTGACTACATAGTGCCTGATAGTAAGTACAGCGTAGTCCAAAAACGAAAGCGACTATCAAAGGATGAAAATCCATTGATAATCTACATCGTCATGTCGGCCCACATATACCACGACTGAAGGTCTCTAGGTATATGAGCTACTGGATCAACAAGCTGATCCCGAAACCCGACAAGCCGAAACTAGTCACTAAGACGGGCTTTACACCAATGTACTGTGGTCACGATCCAGACGGGCACCGACGCCCTACCACCTCGCTGCTGCTCGTTTAGCACCACCCAGGAGTCACGTGTAGGGAAACTAGGGTAAAGCCTACGGACGCGAGCAGCTTCGACCCCCAAAACACAATCAATTCAATTCAATGTTCAATTTGTATTGAACACTGTACACTACAAGTGTACACTTTTGCTGGGTCGATATTTTTATGTCCAAATCATCATGAAATCAGTCCAGTATGGAAGTCAATTTAAATAGTCGAAGTCGGCTAAACTATTGTTACATTCTCTTATGTAAGAACATACGCACTGGAAATTAACCATTTAAGACTCTTCTACATATTGTTACTCTATCATAAATGTTTAAAGCTTTAAACTTGTCATAGATGAGTGTGTATGCTCGAGGAAACGACTAGTTATATAGTATAAAACTAGCTGACCCGGCGAACTTCGTCCCGCCATGAATGCCTTTACTTACAATGTATAATAACTAGTAACACAAATCAATGCACATAAAAATTATTTTAAAGCTAGTATATATACCGCGGATCAGACAATTTAATGTTTTATAGTAACTCACGTTAACATATAAATACAAACTATTTATGTCAGGAATAGATACATACATACATGCATACATGTCATTAAATGACAATAACAACTGACAGATAAGTTGATTTTACTCAATACATTTTTTCCAATAAATGATTGACGCGTTTTTTAAACACACATAACTTTTTAATTTATGAATCTATTGAAATAAAATTAACGCTATATGTTAAAGGCAGCTTTCCATAATACACTAGTGAAAACCTCATTTAAAACGGTTGTGCCGATTCAGAAATTAGTGGGCATAAACACGTACAGATCGATTAATGATTCTCATACATTTTTAGTAACCAACACCGCGCAAGTGATTTTTTCTGACCACTCGCATATATTCACTTGCAAATCATATAGTATCTACGGAATGTAGGAAAGGTGGTTGCGGAACGGATTTATTATATGTATTTATAAATGGTCTCATATACATAATTGCAGATACCCTCTTTTGATTTTAAAGAAAATTTTAAATATAATATTTATTAATATGCTGCTAGTGGGTTGCCTCTTGTGCTTAAGCGTATTGGTAGACAGAGTGATAATATTATTTTTACCTTTGATTTCTTCAAGAGTTCCACCATTACCTCCGTATTCTTGTGGGAGGATGTCTTTCGGTATGTATTTATACATTTCATCGTAATTTTTGTTATGCACATAAAGCTGCAAAATAAATAGTATTATTGTCATTAATACTGTGTTGTAATGTGTTAAGTAAACATTCTAATTTGTATACTTCAAACTTTACATCATGGAATTGATGCGTACAATTCAACAAATATTGATCAAAACTGTGATGTTATGATATTCGTAAAAACTTTTTCTTATTGCATTTTATATTTTAATAGTCTCTATAGTAAGTTCTTTATACACGAATTATTTAGTTGACAGTATTTTTCCATTTATAAATATCATACGAACGAATATATGTTGTTTATTTTTACAAAATGTAACAATTACTTACCCTATTTTTATTTTTTTCATTTAGAAAACCTTTCATCGTATTAAAAATGGTTTCAAATCCTGGTGGTGTATTTAAATAGTGAGTTCCTTTCATACGGAATGGTGTTGCATCCTGTAATATACAAAAGGTTTAATATAACTTTATTGTCGTTACCCTCTGGACCTTATCTTATGGAACACTAGCCTCAAAAAAAGAATACTAAAAGTATTGTTAGTAAAATTATTCATAAACAAGTAGTTGCAGTATGTTAATACTACCTAGCGATAGTGAACTCAAAAATTATTTTATTAAATTATGATATATTTACAAATCAAATGGCCACTATCCTAATATTTTGAAAAATTTAAGCAATTTAAAGTTGTTACCTGCCCGGCTACAACCATTTTTTTCATTGATATCGGCGTCATTTGTAGAAAGTGGCCCATTTTGACTCCATCTAAATCCAATATAGTTACAATACCGGAAACAACTGCATTATCATCTTCTAATAATACTAGCTGAAAATAACTGTGTAAGTAATATTTATGTCCATGAAGTTATATATACATATAGTAAAAAAAAAACTGCTTCTTTTTCAGTACCGGACTATTATTCTACAATTATTCTAGACTATTTTTCGGATATTATACAAACAAATGAGTCTTTAATACGTTAAAGACAGCGCAGTTTTCATTGTTTCACGTCACTGGAAGGCAGCAAAAATCGTATTTTGCTTTATCTGGCGGCGCCTTGCACAAAATGTTGTTAATAAAGCTTGAGTTTATTTTTCTTATATTGTGATTTTTGTGAAGCACGTGTACTTAGTAGTTTCTGTAAATATAATTCTGAGTATTGAATTATTGACCATTCACGTGTGAGCCACCGGTGGTACACGCCATCCTTAACGTATCAAGCAAAGATTTAATTAGATTTTGTAAGGCAAGCGCTCGCCTAATGGCGAGCATCATTACAATTTTCCATTAGATGTAAGTAAGGTCAAACAAAAACGAGTTATTTTTGTAAATTCTATCTACTCCTACGAAACAATTTTTTAGTGCGTACCGCCAAAGCTTTAAAATCGATTTCTGCGTCTGATTTTCCATCGTTATCATTGGACATTGTAATCTTAATGAAACTAGTGAATCGGTAATTGTTGTTCAAACACTCTCCATCACACCTCATCATCAATTTCTATCAGGTGAGATTGAGGTCAAGCGTATACTAATTAACAATAATATACTTCTACCTTTTGTATAGCATTTGATACTGAAACAACATCCATAATGCTGTACTTTTCAGGATCATAAGTGCCAGGGCGAACCAAACTCACTCTAGGTCCATCAGGCGTCGCTGTTTTTGGCAATATTAAAATAGTTCTGTAACAAAATAAAAAAAACCTATATATATAAAAGACTATTCCGGACCTACCTCTTCTTTTTAAAGTCATGTCATAATTTTGTAGAGATGAGATTTTCGAAGGTTAATAAGTTATTAGATCATTATTTTACTGTTGCAGAATAGGATTAGAGCAAGCACACATGATGCGCAATGATTTACTGCATTGGCGAGCACACGATGTGTTGTGAAGCCGCAACGTTGTTACCCCAGAGCGGCACCACTCAGTGGAGTTTACTATTCAAAATGAGTCGGAAAAGACTACGGAGTGGCTCCGCCGCAACGCATCGTGTACCCCGACTGTTAAATATTTATATTGCCTGCGTCAATAAATTTTACCCACTATACCACACACATTACAATCTGTGATCCTAAATGATTAGCACTTTGGCCTTGCTTGACTGGATATGACCAGAGTACGTAGGTGTTAATCCCATAACAGTAACTCGTTTCCATCTTCAACTTTTCGAGATGAGCCCTCTCTCAGAATAATATACGCTGAGGCCTTGCACCATAGAGTACGTAGGTTCCGATAACTACGGCAAATGTCAGTGGATACTGATATATCCACTGACAGATCCACTGATGAATTTTTGCCATCACGTTAAATACAGTTCTTTTGTGAAGCTTGAAAATATCTTTATACATATATCCCCATCCACCCGGATGTAACTTTCCAGGATTACTTGCATAATTCTGGTATCAAAAACATCCATAATATTGTTATTGATCTATTTGTCGTTCTTTATCTTGATATATTTTTAAAGATTGTGTTGATCACGTTGGGTATGACATAAGAGCCAAGTGGATATAATCATTAATGTGCACCTCTGCTCATCCCAAAAGAGACATAGCCGGACGATATATTATTAAGACTATACTTAAAACGTTCACTAACCCAAAATTTAATATTTCATCGAACAATGGATTACTAGGTTTGACTCCATATAATTCTGGTGCTGCAACGCGAACGGAATAGTACAAATCTAGTTTTTCTTTTGTCCTTTCCAAACTATATTTACATCCTCGGAGAAATGCCAGCAGCCACTGGTCATCTAGAATAAAGTATTAGTATAACATTATTGTTGGGTAAAATACAGTATATATTTTCTTAATTAATTGGAAGTCTCCATTTCATCAAATTAAAACATGGATTTTACTTGATCACGATTAGTCGTATATAGCAAGAGATAGACGTTGACCGATATATTAGGTCCTTACATATGAAATTGGCGTTTTTCGTACTGGACACTTTAATCACAAATTTCTCCTCTTTGGTAAGGAATTCCAAATTCAAATTTGTACAGCTATAGACTCATGTATTTGTGCTTCGATGATCGTCATTCATTTGTTTTTTTCTTCTGTTTTTTTTCTGTTTGCGTCACTCATTTTACAAAATGGAAAACTTAAAATATCGCATTATTTACGAGTACGAGTTCCGCCGTGGCACTAGTGCTGCGGAAACAACTCGAAGGGTGAATGATGTGTATGGCGGTCGTGTTGCAAACGAAAACACAGTTCGTTTTTGGTTCCAACATTTTCGTTCTGGAAATTTCGACCTGCAGAACAAGCCCCGTGGACGGCCTGAGACTCAAGTTGATAATGAAGAGTTGAAGGCTATTGTGGAAGTGGATCTATCGCAAACCACGTCCGAGTTAGCTGCAGGCTGCGATGTTAGTGATAAAACTGTTTTAATTCACTTGAAGCAAATTGGGAAGATTAAAAAGCTTGAAAGGTGGGTACCTCACGAATTGACTGAAGCAAACCGGCAAACGCGCGTCGACTGCTGCGTTACATTACTAAACCGGCACAATAATGAAGGTATTTTAAACCGAATCATTACCTGTGATGAAAAATGGGTTCTATACGATAATCGGAAGCGCTCAGCGCAATGGTTGGATCCTGGCCAGCCAGCCAAATCCTGCCCCAAGCGAAAATTAACCCCAAAAAAGTTACTTGTAAGCGTTTGGTGGACTAGTGCCGGTATTGTTCATTACAGTTTTCTCAAATCTGGCCAGACTATTACGGCTGATGTCTATTGTCAGCAATTGCAAACCAAGATGGAAAAGCTAGCGGCTAAACAACCTAGGCTGGTCAATCGCTCCACGCCACTGCTGCTTCACGACAACGCTAGACCACACACTGCGCAACAGACGGCTACTAAATTAGAAGAGCTTCAATTGGAAAGTCTAAGACATCCTCCGTACTCCCCGGACCTTGCTCCAACAGATTACCATTTTTTTCGAAATTTGGATAACTTCTTGCAAGGGAAAAAATTCAACTCCGATGGGGCAGTCCAAAACGCCTTCAAAGATTTTATTGATTCCCGTCCGACTGGTTTTTTTAGTAAAGGGATCAATGAACTACCTATGAGATGGCAAAAGTGCATAGAAAATAATGGTTCATACTTTGATTAATTAAATATATTATATTAAAAAATATTCGACTTTTTGTTCCTCCCATACAAAACGCCAATTTCATATGTAAGGACCTAATATAATGCGAAGCATTATTCAATACGGAAATCAATATAATTGAGGCAGTATTTGTTGTCTTCATATTGTTACAAGTTTTCTTAAAATTATGTGGAAAAATATAGAGATAGAACAGCTTGCGTTGGTCTTAATACCTTCCTTACCTTCGCGGCACCTTCATATATTAGATATTAAATAAAAAAGTTTTTCTCCCAAACATTTAATAAGTTTTATTAATTAAATGCATTCATCTAATTTAATTTGAAGCTACGGAAACACACGGCAGATTTCACTTCGGTGATTTCGCTGCTTCTTGCAAGAAAAAATATTCCTAAAGCCCAGTGGCGTGCATCCCAAATCAAAGTATAAAAAATATTATCTTGGTAAACTTAGAGATTTACTAAATATATTGCCTGATAGTATGATTTAAATACATACCGCGTTAAATTATAGTCGTTTTTGAGCTGAAGAGTTCGGTCCTATATATTACATTTTATAATGAACATGGGAATTCAATAAAATTTACCGATACAAAACTAAAGTTTTTCGGTTCCTAAGTGACTATAATGTCATGGATTAAAAAAATAATAATACACCGTGATAGACTGTGGAAAATTTTAAAAATATATATTTTATCCATTATTACTAATATAGAACCGAAACCACTCAGCTTCAAAACGCCTATAATTTCACCCGGTATGTATTAAACGTCCAAGTATAATGCTCTTTTATGCTTCTATAGGATGCATTCCACTACTAAAGCGCGATATCTCAGCGATCAAGTGTTATTTAAAACTAGATGAGAAGTTTCGAGAGTAAAGTTTTTGCCACGTTATTCATTAAGAGTTGTCCCTAGACTGAACGGAGGTTATTTCGTCAATAACCACACAGATGAAATCACGGGCAGGATCTAGTAATAATATTATAAATGTGTTTTAACTGTACCTGTTCTGGCATGTAAATGAGGCTGCTTAGCTATCCAATCCTTAATATGTTGGATATCAGCGCCTATCCTATTAGGATCTTCATTTAATTCTGTCCTTGCTTTCTCTGCCAATTCAGGAATTAATGGTCGGATGGACATTTCAAAGATGGGCGTCCTGACGTCCTCACTTACCAACCTCGTAAATGCACTGGTCTATAACGCATATCGATATTGAAAAATTATCAAGGATTAGTGTTATCAGCTATAATTCGACGCCAGCAAAACCCTGACGTGTCGTTAACTAGAGTATAATAATCGTTCCTATATAGATATCTTTAAACTAATTTATCAAATACAAAATTTTACTGACAGAGAAGCTTTAAAATTTGGCTATGGCATATGTTGTTTTATTGAAATCTTACATATATGTTTGCTCTTATATTATTACTTTTAATGTGAAATATTGAGCTAATTAAAAGAGACTTACCCAAAAACCCAAGTGAACGGTCGTGGAACAATAAGTCTGACAGAGACCGGTATACGTTGCATAAAAAAGAAATTTACTTCGAAAATAAGTTTCATAAGATTTTAGTTTAAGAGTAGGTTATATTTTTTTATCATGCTTTATTTATTTAGGTTAAGTGAACAAACTTTTAACTCAGAATAGAAAATAATATGTCGTACTAACAAGTAGCTTTTATTAAACCAAACATACATTTGTAAGATGGCGTAAGTGCTTTTCTGATACTTTCCTATTTTATCCCGTCGTATTTAATATATTTCCGAATAAAAATCATTTCCATAGGTATATTGCAAAACACCGGAGAGTTGTCTTGAGAAAGACTGCTGCCCAAATGAGGCAGCAGTGCTGCTTATGTGTCTTACATGCATTCTGATACAAGGTGTCTCAAAAGAAAGTTCACATTTAATCTTTTTTTAAAAGAAAAGTCTTAGCTTTATTGAAAAAATGTTTATTTTGTATTGAAGTACACTGTTTGGGAATTTATTTTTTAAAAATAACATCGTCCAAATGTAAACCGTTGTGCTCTCGGCATTCATTTAGTCGGGCACTAAAAGTGCCTATGACAGCTCGGCAGGTAGTCTCCGTGATGGCTGCCATTTCATGACGGATATTTTCTTTTAATTGTGCCAGGGAAGTCGATTTATTAGCGTAAACTTTTGATTTGACATAACCCCACAGGAAAAAATCCATAGGCGTTAAATCGGGACTCCGTGGAGGCCAATTTATGTCACCTCGCCTGGAGATTAATTTGTTCGGAAAAATTTCTCGAACTCGAGGCAGAGATCTGTTGGACGTGTGTGAAGTTGCTCAATCCTGCTGGAACTATGTTCTTTGGTTGTAACCAGGAAAGTTTTGCAGTTGGGGTACGAAAAACTCGTCTAACATCTCCACATAACGCTCTGAATTCACTGTGAGTGTGCGTCCCCTTCCATCTTCAAAAAAGTAAGGGCCGATAATTCCTCGCGCCGACATCGCTGCCCATACGGTGACTTTGGGTGAATGTAGCGGTTTCTAATGTTTTTGTTTTGGGTTGGTTGCACTCCAGTAACGACAATTTTGCTTGTTTACATGCCCATTCAGGTGAAAATGGGCTTCATCGGAAAACAAGATGTTGGTGAACGTTGGAAAGCGCTCAATCATCTGATTTACAAAGGCAAGCCTCTGACCAGCATCTTGAGGCTTCAGTTCTTGCACTAACTGAATTTTATACGGGTGCAGCTTTAAATCTTAGTGTTAAATGCGGCATAATGAAGATCTGTGCACATTTAAAGCAACAGCACGCTTCCGAATCGAGAGGTTTGGATCATCTCGAATAGACTGAGTAACACTGTCCACGTTTTCAGCTGTTCTTGATGTTCTTGGCCGCCCAGATTTTGGTTTCTCCAGAGTTGACCCAGTCTCTTCAAACTTCTTAACCTATTTTGCAATGAGTCGAGTGCTAGGCGCATCATTTAAGTGACGAATATGTCGAATACTGCAGAATTTTCTACGCGCTACAGTCGCCGAATTACCGTTTTTGTAAAACTCACGTACGCACAACGCACGGTCCGCACCAGACAAACGCTCCATAGCGACTAAATTCCCAAGAGCCAGACTACCGACTGACATACCCCCCGCGCCCCTCAGAATAGTTGCTTTCGCGTAATAAGATAAGCAAATGTGAACTTACTTTTGAGACACCTTGTATAAAGTTCCTGAGGAGTAGGCTCTTTACACCCCCACTTTTCAGAAATTTTTCTACTAGAAAGCTCTTCGTTCACCGAATCATAGGGGGAATATTGACTTTCAAGCCCGGGAGAAAAGAGTGAAGTCAGGGGATTTTAGTAAGTAAAGGTCTGCAACATCGGAGCCGCCATCGCCATCACGACCGCCCTAATGACGGTTCACTGCAGGGTTTTCTACTATTTTACCAAAAAACGATATACTGCAAAATAGAAACAAAAACTTAGTTGAAATCGTACTAACCTTATTCTACTTCCCGGTAGTTTTACGTGCTTTGTAAGTGTTACAGTATACAATAAATTTATCGTTTTTATCAGCGCTTTTATCATTTTGTCGAAGTGTGTATTTCATCAAAGATAAAATTCGAGTAGTGATAAAACAAACAACATAGCACCCGATCAATTAGTAAATAACTGATATAAGAGTGCAAATATTACATATTTTTCATCATATTATATTAGGTCCTTACATATGAAATTGGCGTTTTGTATGGGAGGAACAAAAAGTCGAATATTTTTTAATATAATATATTTAATTAATCAAAGTATGAACTATTATTTTCTATGCACTTTTGCCATCTCATAGGTAGTTCATTGATCCCTTTACTAAAAACCAGTCGGACGGGAATCAATAAAATCTTTGAAGGCGATTTGAACTGCCCCATCGGAGTTGAATTTTTTCCCTTGCAAGAAGTTATCCAAATTTCGAAAAAAATGGTAATCTGTTGGAGCAAGGTCCGGGGAGTACGGAGGATGTCTTAGACTTTCCAATTGAAGCTCTTCTAATTTAGTAGCCGTCTGTTGCGCAGTGTGTGGTCTAGCGTTGTCGTGAAGCAGCAGTGGCGTGGAGCGATTGACCAGCCTAGGTTGTTAAGCCGCTAGCTTTTCCATCATGGTTTGCAATTGCTGACAATAGACATCAGCCGTAATAGTCTGGCCAGATTTGAGAAAACTGTAATGAACAATACCGGCACTAGTCCACCAAACGCTTACAAGTAACTTTTTTGGGGTTAATTTTCGCTTGGGGCAGGATTTGGCTGGCTGGTCAGGATCCAACCATTGCGCTGAGCGCTTCCGATTATCGTAAAGAACCCATTTTTCATCACAGGTAATGATTCGGTTTAAAATACCTTCATTATTGTGCCGCTTTAGTAATGTAACGCAGCAGTCGACGCGCGTTTGCCGGTTTGCTTCAGTCAATTCGTGAGGTACCCACCTTTCAAGCCTTTTAATCTTCCCAATTTGCTTCAAGTGAATTAAAACAGTTTTATCACTAACATCGCAGCCTGCAGCTAACTCGGACATGGTTTGCGATGGATCCGCTTCCACAATAACCTTCAACTCTTCATTATCAACTTGAGTCTCAGGCCGTCCACGGGGCTTGTTCTGCAGGTCGAAATTTCCAGAACGAAAACGTTGGAACCAAAAACGAACTGTGTTTTCTTTTGCAACACGACCGCCATACACATCATTCACCCTTCAAGTTGTTTCCGCAGCACTAGTGCCACGGCGGAACTCGTACTCGTAAATAATGCGATATTTTAAGTTTTCCATTATGTAAAATGAGTGACGCAAACAGAAAAAAACAGAAGAAAAAAACAAATGAATGACGATCATCGAAGCACAAATACATGAGTCTATAGCTGTACAAATTTGAATTTGGAATTCCTTACCAAAGAGGAGAAATTTGTGATTAAAGTGGGCAGTACGAAAAACGCCAATTTCATATGTAAGGACCTAATATTATGAGACAGAAAAGTTACATAAACCGCTTGAATTACTACAATTTAATTACTAGCACTCAAGGAATAAATCCCTAACATATACCTAAAGCTGTATATTATAATTAAAGTATTTGGTCCCTATTCCTAAGTGTAACATGTCATTCATTACGTAGTTATTTACATTAAATAATGAATAATATAAACATAATACACAAGAAAGTACCACTGGAATTAATGTTCTTTTTGTACTTGGTTTTTCCAGTTTCAGTATTTTTCTTTTTAGGGCTCGCACAAAGACTAAGAAAAATAATTATGTTTACTATTATAATTCAAATCAAATGATGGATAATGAGTTGAGATCATATACATTTTTGCTTCTAGGTCACGTACATTGGCACATCGTAATGTTTCTACGATAACAGTATCGCTTGTTAGAAATGTTAAAAAATCCCTGAAATTTCAAAGCCGAAAATCGCTGTCTCAAAAAAAGCGGTGTTATCTTGAATGGCTCAAAAAGAAACATCTAACCTGAAGAGGCAGCGAATTGCAAAACTATTTGATTTCAGGTCGAAACAAGGGATAATCGATAGTAAAGCGAACCGATTTGCTGTTTCGCAAATAAAACATATGTCAGAGCAGATAAATGTGAAGAAATTTGTATTTTAATAGATATAGAGTCATATTCACTGCAAGTTGACAACCTTAATTACTATATATATTTGAGTTCAACACCCTTTCACTATTTTTTTTTTTGTTGAAACAAACATTTATTTTCACAGCACATTCATTAGATCTGTTCAAATAAATATACATTTCCCTCCTTTGTGCGTACGTCATAACAATTTTAAACGTAACTATTTCGACTCCGTGTTTATGTCTACGCTTTAAAAAAATCATAATTATTTCAACGTACATAATATTTTATGTCTAAATATGATATTTTCAATAGTATTCTTAAAACCGCCAGGATAGATATTATAAGTCTGTCCTAATCGGTCGTTTTTTACTAATGTGCTAAAACAGAGGAATTACATATGTCACAGAATTAACGGACCTACTTTGGAGGCTCATTTTACGTATGTACGTATGTAAGTTACAAATAAAACTTAAACACATGAGTTATTTTAAATTCAGGTATTTATTTTTAATTATTTACAGACATTAGTACTAAAGTGGTTTATCTAAAACCCTGTTATTTGAAGATATTATCATTTGGATTGATTGTACAATATTTGTTATAATAAACAACACATCTTTTTCTTAATATTTATAATAGTTTATATCCAATTTGTTAACATGGTAAAAATTTCATTTCATTATTTAACTGTTACAGTCTTAGTATAAATACATTACAGTTATTCTTATTCAGTTATTGTTATTTTATACAATTATATTGATCGTGCTAAATAATCAGAGGTGGTAACTATAAACAAACAAATGATTTATTTATCATATTAATGAATGAAAGCAATGAGATCAAAAGCAAACGTAACCGCTCCTACTTTGTAATATTGTCAAATACAATAATTTTGGCAACAAATTAGTACAATCGTGCATTTAAAATGTTCTCGTGTATACTCTTAATTAAAGAAACACATGTTTTAAAGAAGTTGAGTGATATGGAAAATTCACTAATGTTTTAACTTAAAATTAAATAAATAACAAAACCAATCATTTAAAGCTTATATTGCTGGAAGATAGTATAACCACCTTCAATAAATAACAGGTTCAAAATACTTAAAAATAATTCATGTTATATTGATTATAGCAGAGTTGTTACAATTACAAATTGAACAATAATGTAAACTTCTTTATAACATGAAAAGTATTATCAATCACAAACATTAATTGTCGTTGACGACAGAACACGTTTATTAACTCTTATTTTCTATTATTTGCACTAAAAAGCATTGGAATTATATAGCATGATTAAATCTAAATAAAATTAATTACACTAACCAGAACCTGACTCGAACCAGGAGAACGAATATGTAAAAATATAATGACTCTTTTTCTAGATGGCGATATATCTTAACACTGGAAATAAGTAATCTATTCTTTTGGCTTTTTATCTTAAATGCGTACTAAAGGAAATATCTAACTAATAGCGTAAGGGACTTCGAATAGTCCCAAACGAGAAAATTAACTCAATTATTGTTTTATTTCCATATTTTAAAACAGTATTGATAATATAAATTTAATGTACCTCAAAATTTATTCTCAAAATGTTTTACTACTGTTATTTTAAGAAGACGACAAGGCTTAAAAGTTGTCTTTACCAAAGTATAAATCCAACTGATATCAACCACACAATAGTAAAATCTAAAACTACAATATTTAAAAGAGGGATAGCTTTATATTGAAATAAATTTCACATTTTTCATGAAATTATTGTGAATAAAACACTATCCAAGACATCTTAAATAGATAAGTAAAAAATTACCATTGATAATTTGTCAATTAAAATCAATCGTGTTTTTTTTTTTGTTAATATTTAACTTTAACATGACTTCAATAATATTTTACTACTTTTTCAATATTAATTTAACCAATGGAACAGAAGTTCTGGATCAAAAGCTAGCAAAAAGTTTCAACTCGTCCGGGTCGAGTGAGCGGACCGATTTCCAATCCGTTTCAGGATATTCGTCAAAATTTGATGTATCTCCTTCATATGATACTGATGGCAGTATCGGGGGCTGTAAAAAAAAAAAAGATTATTCTCTGTCCAATATCTCCAAAATAATATAAGCTCATTATTTTGCTGGCAAAATGGAAAAGCATTCATATCATATTAAGAATAATTTAACCGTACGCCTGGCATCTGTCACATTTTATCTGAACATGTTTGGTTATTTATGGTCGTGTCCGGCCCAATATCGATGCCTGCAGCTCGCTAGGCTTTCGAAAGACCTATTGGTTTAACGAACGTTGATAGGGGTAGCATTAATGACTTATTATTTTTCAGTTAAAACTGCTTAGTGTTGTATTAAAACTGTGTTTAAAAAACAATTACAATATGTAACCTATTTAAAAAAAAAACTTTTATTATTAGAATTATATCCAATTCTGAACACGAATGTCCAAACAGGCATGTTTGACTATTAAAGATAATATCTTACTTATAGGGAAAATTATCCGACCTAATACAGTAGGGTCTTTATATATTAAAAGATGGCAACCATATTTGCATAGCACATTCTCTATCATTCGTATCGAATATGACGAGCTCAAATAAGTGGAAGTCAGTTTAGTGATTTAAGTTAACTTGTCTTGAAAGAATTCGTGCTCAAACATTTTTTTTTTACGTATTATGGAGGAGCTGTCCAAAATCCCATGCAATTTGAAATATCTATACTTTTGCGCAAGATTTCGTATTTGATACACTGAAAACCAATTTAACCACACATCTAAAGTTTTTCTAACCCACATATGCACTGTTACCTGAATTTTTTTCAAATAAACATCAGCCCAATCCAAATGTTTGAACCATCTGTGTCGTTTTACATCCTCTGTGCCACACTACAACAAAGATAAACATTTTTAAATCTAAACTGAAGTAAATATCTGTACAAATTATTGATTAATATTGATTTTTATTTCGAAATCAATAATTTGACTTCAATTATATTGCTGATAGTAAAATTTTCAAATAATTCTACAACAATTATTAAACTATAAAACTCTAATACTTAGTCCAGTCAAATAACTTTTTAAATCAAAATTTTGACACTCAAGTTTGCATTTTTGATATTTTGTACTACTACTAATACAAAAACGATCTGTAAAGGTTTTAGTGTCTGAAACCTCCGGCAAGAGTTAAAAAAAAATGATTTAAAGTTTTTTTCCACAAATACTCGAAAACGGTAATAGTTAGAGAAAAAAAATGTAAGCAAAATATATAGAGCTTAAAATTATACATAAAAAAGATAGTATGACTTTTTTTCCTCCGACCTAAATTAACCAAGTTAGGGAGGTTTTTAAGTTTAAGGGTTTTTAAATTCCGCGCCGTTGTATAAAGTCACGAGGCAAAAAGAGAGGGACTATTGCTGTCTCGCTTACTCCCATTGATTCTTGACAATGAGTATTGCGTAGGCGTTCACTATAAAATGTCCGAGCATGGATATAAAACACACTTAGACTATAAGGTGGTGTGAGTTAATGTATTATTAGCATAGCAGTCGGTTCGATTAAAGGAAATGTTATTAGGTATAGAAAAGGAATTAGTTTGGTAATAGTAATCGAGAAAAGTGGATTGGTGGAAAATTAATGATGATTTTAATTAATATAATTCTTGAATAATAGTTTAATTGGAATAGCTTGCATTTAAGCATTGGAAGAAGTTGGTTGATGCAACTTGTTTTTTTTTTTTTTAAATGAATAGGCTTTATTATTTTAAATGTAGTTAAATGATCACGATGTTGCGTTAGGATGTGAATATTTTCAGGCTTTTAGGTGGGTTTTGAAAAAAACTTAATAGAACTGAAGATTAAGTTACTCTCTAGCAGAGAGTATTCACAAATTTGTAAAAATGTTTTTTCCCCACATAGGTAGGATAGTTGTTTTGTATTGTATAAAAAATTTAATAGGATTATCAAAAATTTTTAAAAGGAAAGGGAGGATAATGTTGTGATTGTATGTAAGGAGTGCATAAAATTAGGTAACATATCTATGACATAAATATTACGTTTAGTAAAAATATAATATTTCGTATGAAAGAATTGAAAAATAGGAAGATCGTTTTGAATTCGAAATTCGAATTTGAAAAAGGACTTGATTATTCTAGAGATTGTGTATTGAGCTTTAAGAATGAAAGGTTGAAAAAGTAGAATAAACAAATAACGAGAATATTATGTCAATGTATTAATGGTTTACTAAATTTATAGTTTAAAGTGATATTAAGAGTTTGACTGAAGAAGGAAGAACTCCACAATATCGGTCACACAAGTTCCCCTTCCACAATATATTAATATTTATCTATATATATATTACAATTAGTTTTTTAAAAATAAACATTAACGTGATGTTCTGTCTCAAACTTAAGTTTTTACTATATCCTTTATGTCGCTTATGTTTTTAGCAAGCACATAAAAGTGGAGTAATTTTGCAAATTCCAAATAAACATATGTATTTATTAATTTACTTTAATTGATAAATTAATAAAATAATAAAAATATAGCTTTTCATAGAAACTAAGGATTTTAAATAGAAATAGAATTTTTACTGTAAAATTTAAATTAAATATAGAGTTTCAATTATTATATTTCAAATATTTTTTTAGATTTGAAAAAATATTACTATCAACGGAATTTCATCCTTGGATGGTCACTTTCGTTTTTGTATACACTGTACTTATCATCAGGTGTACTACAAATCACTATGTCGTACCACACGCCCGGTTGAGTTCCCCGCCCGGTTGAGTTGTGAAGACCTTTCTCGGTCAATCAACGCGCGTAAATTCAAAAAAAAAAATCTATGTCGTACCAGTGTAAAAAAAATAACTTGTCATATGAACAAGTTGTTTTCAATTTGCAAACCCAATATTTATGATAAAAAAGTTCAAAATTAATCCTAACATGTCAACTAAGATAAAGATGGCGTCCGCTCGTACGTCGGACATAAAATTTGCACGTGACTTGGCCTATTAGATGCATTGTGGCAGATGGCGCCACCAGAAATAAAGTTGCGACATTCACTCTAAGTACCCTTAAAATTAATTATATATTTGGGAGTCGAAGCTGCTCGCGTCCGTAGGCTTTTACCCTAGTTTACCTACACGTGGCTCCTGGGTGGTGCTAATCGAGCTGCAGCGAGGTGGTAGGGCGTCGGTGCCCGTCTGGATCGCGACCACAGTGCATGAGTGTAAGGCCAGTTTTGGCTGATCGCGTTTCGGGAACAGCCTGTGTATATCCAGTAGCACATGATTGGCGACCTTTGGCACAGTATTAGGGTTCTGACTTGATGTCTTCGCTTGCTCCCTTATGGGGGGGTACGTTGAACTGCCGGCCAGGGAGACCCGTAGAAACGGTTGTACTGCTGGCCGCCCGCGGTATAGTACAGGGGCCCAATCATAGCTAACCACTATGAGAGGCTGCTCCACCATGCCGCGCATAATCTTGGGTAGGATCGTCGTGCCGGATGGTGACCGGTTTTCGGGACCCGGCGACCTATTCCGGGGGGGTACGGGGGCCCTTCCGTCCGTTGGTTCAGCTTACGTCCTCTGGGGGTTTTGGCGTTGGCCCAGTCTGGTCTGTTCTCCTTTTGCTGTGTCGAGGGTCGTTAATTCTCTTCACGTCTTCTTAACTTTTGCTTCATGTCAGCGCAATATAATAATTCTGGTAATTCAGCGGTGTTTAATCCCGAAAACACCTTCTTTATGGAGTTCACTAACATCCGTGGACTTCATTCTAACTTAAATGCTGTCCACCACCATCTTGAGACAGTCCGGCCTGCACTTCTCTTTTTGACGGAAACTCAAATACACCGTCCGGCTGATTTATTTTATTTGCATTTCCCTGGCTATCAGCTTGAGGAAAACTTTCATGCAAAGGCCGGGGTCTGTGTGTTTGTGCGGTCGGACGTGTGTTGCCGTCGGTTGCGCTGTTTGGAGAACCCCTCTTTTTCTGTCCTGTGGGTGCATGTGGATGTCGGCTCTCTGAGTCGTGTCTACGTGTGCCTATACCGATCTCATAATGGGGACTCTGAGACCACTCGGTTGTTTGATTACCTCAGCCAGGCGGCTGATGTCGTTCAAGAGCAGTACCCTGCAGCAGAACTGGTAGTTTTGGGGGATTTTAACGCGCACCATGAATTATGGCTGGGATCCTCCAAGACTGACCATGCAGGAAGGTCTGCTCATGCATTCGCCCTGCTTCATGACCTCTCTCAACTGGTTGTCCAGCCCACCAGGCTTCCAGATGTTGTGGGTCATGCTCCCTCTTTGTTGGACCTTCTGCTGACGAGCCATCCTTCCGGGTATTTTGTGTCGGTAATTTTTTTTTTTATTACATACAGGCTTGCGCTTGACCTCAATTACACTTGTTGGAAAGCGATGATGAGGCCGACGATGGAGCGCGCTCACCCAGCAAATACCGATTCACTCGACGTTTGAAGATTCCCATGTCATAAGACGCCGGAAACACTGACGCAGGAAGCGAGTTCCACTCCTTCGCGGTACGCAGCAAAAAGGAGGAGGCAAATCGCTTAGTGTGAGCAGCAGGAATGTCAACCACAAAAGGGTGCAAACCAGCACGGCGTCTCGTCAATTTATGGTAGAAGGGGGAGGGTGGAACTAAATCATACAACTCAGCCGCACACTCTCCAGAGTATAGTCTATAGAAAACCGAAAGGCAAGCCACTTTACGCCGGTGTTCCAAACTGAGTAGTTTACGCGACGTAAGAGCCTCATCGGCAATGAGTCGCCGAGCTCGGCGATCAATTGAGTCCAAAGCAGCCAGATGGTGTTTGGCGGAACCATCCCAGAGGTGGCAGCAATACTTCACACACGACCGTACTTGCGCCTGATACAGGTTAAGAAGTTGGGTCGGCGTAAAATGCCGCCTAACCTTGAAAAGAACCCCCAGTTTCCGAGCAGCTGTTTTAGCCTTAGCTTCAATCGAACGCCCAAAGTTAAGGTCCGCAGTTAGCTCCATGCCTAGAAGCTCGATGCTATCAGCCAATGGTACGCTAACACCCTGGAAAGAAGGAGCCAAGACGAAAGGGCTCCGTTTGACGGAGAAGAGACAGGCCTGCGTCTTCAGCGCGTTAAATCTGACCAGGTTCGCATCACCCCAATCGGATACGAAATTTAAAGCCGTATCAACACGCCGAACCATCGCCTCCCTCTCTTTGCAGATTTCGATTGAACCAGCCTGAAGCCTGGACAAGTATCTATCAACAACAGTGCTATCATCTGCGTACCCAATGCTCCTTTGGGTAATTCTGACCATTGCCTGATTGGTTTTTTGGTGCCCCACGCCCTCTCACCATCTCCTCGTGAGGTTAAGCGTAAGGTATGCCATTACTCGTCAGCAGATTGGGATGGATTGCGTGAGTACTTTGCTTCTATCCCGTGGCGCCAACGCTGCTTTAATGAGTGTGATCCTTCTGCGACTGCCGATGCGATTGCCGACGAGATCAGGCTTGGAATGGATTATTACATTCCATCTTCTGTAATCGTCGGTAATCGCTCTGGACGCTCTTGGTTCAATCGCGAATGCTCTGTCGCTGTTAGTCTGAAGCAGAATGCATATCGTGCTTGGATTAAGGGTTGCGCAACTTGCGATCCTGATGTCAACGCTCTTAAAGCAGCTTATAACAAGGCTACCAAGGCTTGCAGGAGGGCGTATCGCGGGGCGGATGCTCAACGTGTTTCGCGGATTGGCCAGATCTTAGTAAACCACCCGACCAACAGTCGAGCTTATTGGGGACTGGCCAAGGCCGTGCAAACTAATTTCTGTCGCCCATCCTTTCCTCGTTAAGATCTCCTGACGGGTCGCTGGCCCATGAGCCGCTGGAGAAAGCCAATCTGTTGGCTCACATCTTCGCGGCTAATTCCAAACTTGATGATCTCAACACCCAGCCGCCCACAATTCCTTCTTGCGGCTACACGATGCCTGACGTTGTGATAAGGCAGCGTACTGTATTACGTGAGTTGAGGTCACTCGATGTGCGGAAGGCTAGTGACTCTGATGGTATCCCAGCGGTGGCGCTGAGGGCTTGTGCAGCCGAGCTTGCGTCTCCTCTTACAAGCCTGTACCGCCTGCCTTTCTCGTCCGGTGTTGTGCCTCAGGCTTGGAGGGAAGCCAACATTCAACCGATCCCCAAAAAGGGGGATCGTTTCGACCCAAACAACTACCGCCCCATAGCCGTCACCTCAGTGCTCTGTAAAATCATAGAACGAATTGTAAATGTTCAACTTGTCCGTTACCTAGAGGATCACTCTCTTATTAACGATCGTCAATATGGTTTTCGACCGAATCGTTCCACGGGTGATCTTCTAGCGTACGTCATGCACCGCTGGGGTGAGGTTATGGATAAGCATGGCGAATCTTTGGCTGTTAGCCTGGATATAGCCAAAGCCTTTGATAGGGTCTGGCATCGTGGTCTTCTCTCCAAGCTTCGAGCGTACGGTCTTCCTGACAACCTGTGTGCGTGGATCTCTAGCTTTCTGCACGAACGTAGAATTCGTGTCCTTGTTGATGGTCACAGTTCGCAGTTCGTGTCAGTTAATGCCGGAGTTCCACAAGGCTCTGTACTTTCTCTCACCCTGTTTCTTCTGCATATCAATGATATGCTGTCTTTGGGCTGTATTCATTGCTATGCAGATGACAGCACGGTTCACGGGGGATATTGCAGCAGGCCCACTTATGGTCGGGAGGAAACCATTGGGAATCGAGAAGATCTGGTTATTGATCTCAATCGGTCCTTAAGCCTCATTTCTTCTTGGGGCGACAGGAATTTGGTTGAGTTCAATGCCAAAAAAACCCAGGTGTGTGTTTTTTCCTCCAAAAAATCCCCATTTTCTCCTCTTCCTACTCTCAAGAATGTGCCGCTTGCTGTGCGTGACAGCCTTAGTGTACTAGGCATGGATATTCGCTGTGATCTCAATCTCAGGGATCACATAGGGACAGTCATCTCCTCGACTTCCCGTAGACTTGGTATCCTGAATAGAGTACGTCGGTTTTTCACACCTGATCTTTTGTATCTATTGTATAAGGCCCAGGTCAGGCCTTGTATGGAATATTGTTCGCATCTCTGGGATGGTTCTGCCCAGTACTTGCTTGATGCCCTGGATAGGTTGCAGCTTAGGGCTGTCCGCATAGTGAACGATCCAGACGTTTCTGAACATCTTGAATCGCTGCAATTGCGTAGAGATGTTGCCTCATTAAGTGTTTTCTACCGTTTGTATTATGGCGAGTGTTCTGAAGAGTTGTTTAACCTTGTTCCACCCTCTCCTTTCCTGAATAGAACCACGCGCGCGGGTTTGCGGTGTCACAGCTATACGGTATCTCACATCCTGGCTAGGACTAAGAGGTTCTCTAACTCCTTCTTTTGCCGTGTCGTTGGGCTGTGGAATGGTCTTCCGGCGAGCGTGTTCCCACCATCCTATGATATGGGATCCTTTAAGCGTAACGTGAAGAGATATTTGTGCGGGTCGGCATGATCGCTGCGACTACCGATGGGTTTTTTTTTACCTTTCGATAGGCGTTGGCGTTTTTTTGGACTGCACCATGCTTACCATCAGGTTTGGTGCAGTCACTATGACGTGTCAGTGTAAAAAAAAAATTCCAATACGGAATAATGCTAAATTTCTGTCAATTATACTATTTTTTCTTTCGAATCGTCTTGAATTAAAAACCATTTATATAATTAATACATAAAAGAAATATAATATACAAAAAACGTATTAACGTAATTAAACAAAATAAACTACATATTCATTTAATTTATGAACGTAAAATTAAAATTAATCACTGTCTGATGAGTCCATAGTGGCTGTTGTTGTAGGTCGACTTTCTTTCACAAAAAATTGGTCCAATGTTTGTTGAAAAGCTTTTTTTCACAACGTAAAATAAATTTCCTTGTAGCAATTGATATTAAGTTTGTATAAAATAAGTATAAAATTGTATTAAATTTGCGTTGATTTTTAGTTAGAAAGGGAATCCCCTAATTTTGATAGCATGGTGCAATTAAAAATAAAGGTGTTGCCATATTTTAGGAAATAGAAATTCAAAAAAACATTAAAGACTCGAATCCAAAACAACGCAACTTCGAAAATCTAACGACGCACAGTGAAAATCAGTAAAAACTAAGCAGCGACACAACTTCGAAAAAAACGCCAAACGAAACGACCCAAAGCGAGGTATTGGTTAACTATATCTAGTATCTTAGAATGTCAAGTAATTTTTTCGAAACTTGAAATTTACAATCGATATATTTATTACCAGAGATGGTAATAAATAAAAAATGTAATCTGATTAAAGATTACAAAATGTAGTCGTAATTTTAATTTTCTTGCTCTGTAATCATGATTAAATCCATTTAAAATATTAAGAAATGATAAATGTGTATACGATCTGTGATTTTGAAGTGTTTAAAACATAAATGAGCAAAATGCAGTGATATTAATGGTAAAAAACATAAAATGTAATCGTCAATCATTTTCATTAATCAGATTACTTTTTGCCCATCTACGTTTATTACCCTGATCTATTCGAATGAACAGATACTTAAATAGAGTACAAGAAATAATTATCCGATAATGCTTTCTCACTCTTACTCGGACATTTTATCGTGAACGCCTACGCAATACTCAATTGTCAAGTATCAATGGGAGTAAGCGACACAGCAATAGTCCCTCTCTTTTTGCCTCGTGACTTTATGCAACGGCGCGGAATTTAAAAACCCTTAAACTTAAAAACCTCCCTAACTTGGTTAATTTAGGCCGGAGGAAAAAAAGTCATACTACCTTTTTTATGTATAATTTTAAGCTCTATATACTTTGCTTACATTTTTTTTCTCTAACTATTACCGTTTTCGAGTATTTGTGGAAAAAAACTTTAAATCATTTTTTTTTAACTCTTGCCGGGGGTTTCAGACACTAAAACCTTTATAGATCGTTTTTGTATTATTAGAAGTACAAAATATCAAAAATGCAAACTTGAGTGTCAAAATTTTGATTTAAAAAGTTATTTGACTGGACTATACTTTCACATTAATTATTATTTAAATTAATGTGATAAAGAAAAAAATATTTATTATAAAAACAGAATGCGGTACATTATAGTCAGCTGACACCCAAACTAGGACTACCTGGGTGTCAGTATCATACATGTCATACAATATTTTACAAGTGATTACATCCCCTGCGTAGCACCATTTTTTTTTTTTTGTAACCCGGGGGAAATTCCTAACGGACCTCTGGGAGAGGTGAGGGCCACCCCTCGGTGTGTCGGGCTTGCACCGACTAAAACCCCCGGGGTGTTCCACCTTCCGCCTACCGGCATCGAGGGCACAACTGGGGTCTCATCCTCAATGACCGGCTGGGCGTGCGGCCGTGAGTAGGCCTCTACTCGTTTAGGGAGGGGTGGTGTATAGAGACACCCCTCTCGTGCCTCTGTGTTGTAGAGCGGCACGCGGGAACACATCGCGCGCCACTTGCACCCTTGTTGGACGACACACTCCCTCAAGCGTGCCGCCCGGTGTCGCCGCTAGAGTCGGACGTTCCTGTGGAACGCCGCTCTGCGGCACCCTGTTTTTTTAGGCCCGCGGGCAGGCAGGGACGACGCTGCCAAAGATGTAGCCAGCGCCTCCCGGTCCCGCTCCGCCGCCTCCCCCTGCGTAGCACTAATCTTAACTTTAATTTTTTTTTTTATTTCTCTTTGTTTTTAAGAAAATAATAATAATAATAATAATATATATATATATATATATATATATATATATATATATATATATATATATATATATATATATATATTAACAAATAAAATATATTAACAATAACATAATGAGTAAGTAGATGAATATTGCAGAAGGAAAAAACAAAAGTATTAGTAATTATAGGAATAAACAACTAGGACTTAGATATTACATCTGTAATTACTAATGTAGAGAAAACCGAATGAGCTGTAGTTAATTTATATAGTAATAGAAAATATTTATAATACTCGTATTTACGAGATAGCAGTTTCATTGAATATTCCTACAATAATTTAATTTCATTACACAGTATTAGAAGTAGCGCCCGTTTTAGATTGTTTAAATGCCAGTGTTACTAATCGTAAAGAGACTTAATTAGCTCGTCGTAATTTTTAATTTTATTGTCAATGTAACACCTCGGGTCTTAATTTATTATTGTTATCGTTGCCAAACAGGTCACCCATGCTAAAGTGACGTTAGGCAAATGAAAATTATCTCATAAATACTGTGAAAATGAGTATCTGTTACATACGATTTCATAAAGTACTCAATTTTGTCTAATCCGATTATATAAGTATAAACTTAATGGATCAAACGAAAATAATTAAGGGCTTTGATTTCTGTATTTGGATTTATTTAGGGTTAATAACTGCTTAAAATCCTTCTCATGAATACCTAATAAACTAATACTTAGCTCAGTGTCTAAGTGGACCAGTGTAATGGACTAAATTTATGTTAAATTAAACAATATTTTTAGTTATGTATGGGAAAAACCCTAAGTCCCAGAGCTATATGATAAACGAGCTGAGAAAATAACAATATTCTAAAAAAACTTTTATAAGTAGTTTATACAAACAATAACGGATAATATAAATTTTTCATTGGAAAATGACCCAGATGCGAGGTTGTGCAAGTCAACGTTAGCAAGAAAACGATTTCTATTGCGTTGAAAAGTGGTTCATTTACGTAAAAGCATACGCCAGGCTGGACTGGACGTGGACAGTGTGTCTGTTTGATGTCGCCGCGCAATCCACTGACTGATGGCTTTCTAAACATCTCCGCGACATCATCAGTAAAAAGCTCGGTGAAAACTACCGCCTATTGCACATGTTTATAAATACACATCATTTAACGTACGGCCCAACGACAACTCTTTCTATAACATGAGTATATCGAAACCAGATTTAACGTTTTACATTGATATTGACGGCCTATACCTAAGTATTTATTGCCCCTATCTACGCCGCTAAAGGTCCTGTGTTCGAGTCCAGGTACAGGCAAACTTTTCTCTAATGAGCAGAATAGTTTGTCGCGATTCATAGAATAAGAGTGTGTATAATCTTTGTCTAGTATCCATAACATAAGTGTAAGCTTAATTGTGTAATTATTAAGTGTGTAATTATCTATAAATATTAAAACATGTTTAATGTTATGATAAGATATCCTTATTCTGGCTTATTTACCTTACAAAAAGTTCACGCGTTTTACATATATCGAGAGTTTATTCGCCAAAACATAATTTTAGTTTGGCTCGGCTTTTTGACCTGGCTAAACAGGCCATGGCCATGAGCATAGTCTGCTGCGTATGAGTACGTGATTTATTGGTGTACCGCGGTGCCATCGTCAAAGACGACAATTGTTTCCTCTATTCATTTTTGTTACTAATAACACAGTTCAACGCGAATTTAGATAAGATTATCTTATTTTGATAAGATTCTGATAAGAGGATATGAAATTTTGATAGATGTATCGATAGTTAAAGTAGAAACAAATATATGGCATGAAATAACAAACATCAACAGGGTTTTTTAGCTATCGTCAAATTCTTGGTACTGTAAATTTCATATTCCATGTCCATCTCAATATCAACCTAATATAAAGAAAAATAAAAATGAATATATTATACACACTTATTTATACTTTTTTTAACTAAAAACCGTTTGCCTTCTAAACATATTTTGCAAACAACATGTCGAGTTCAAGGTTGGTCTAGATTCAGAACAGGGCAGTTGAAATAAGGTTTGGAGCCTACATAACGATTAACTAAAATTGTATGTCTTTTACTTTAATAAATACCAGTAAACTCTTACTGTCAATTAGTACACCTTCAGTTGTTTATATACCTACAGTCGATCATTCATGGTATGAGGGCCGACATGATCACGGGAACGATGGATTATCGTCCCTTGAAAGTTTATGCTGTTCTAGAAATATCCTGTACTTTTCATCAGGTGCACTGTTACTACTTTGACGAGTCATTAAAAAAACCACATATACAACAAAATTCATCAACATATTTACACTTCATAGACGACATTTTCACCTCTTTGAATCTTCTAACAACAGATAAATGTTGTTTACCATTTAAAAGGCATCTGCAGACGCTATGTGATAGTTATAACTAGATTATTTTAAAAATTACTAAAACCTTTCAACTACTTTCAACTTTAAAAACCTCATATAGTTGAAAAAAAAATTTACCGCAAAAGCAAACATTTTAAGGAATACGGTCATTTTTCCTTTATTTTAAAGAATAAAAAAATAGAGTTGTGTAATTTTTAATCGCGGCCTAAAGACCTATAAAAATTAGATTTATTCTCTTCACAGGATTCCACGGGAAATACTACTAATATGGTTCATTTCTATTGCGCAAGCTTACGAATTAAGTAATATTTGATACATTTTATTATTTACATACTAACAAACTTTGATACTGTTTTATAATAATAGTAAATGGATGTATACATACAAATATATTTTTGATATACTTAGAAAAATTATTAAGTATCCATTCATAAAATTTGAAATTGATGTAAATATTTAAAACTAGTTTACGATATACAAAAGTGAACGTACGGATATGCCTAATTATTATGCAATGTAAGTAACCAGTTTAATCGATTTTATCAAAGCAATGAAGCGAAGCATTTCATTTAGGTGCCTACCTATACCCTGCTAAGTAGACCATTATTACGCCTGTTCACAACCGGTTATATATTGTACATTTGAAATATACTTTATTATGTTTGTTGAAATCTACTATGAATAACTTATTGTCTCTACGTAAATGTTCTTAAACCTTTTGAATCACTTATCCAACAGAACTATACGTCGTGTATATGTATCGTAATTTCAGAATAAGATTTATAAAATAAAAAATAGTTATCTTTATTAATAGCCGGGCAAAATGAAACAAAATAGTGACTGGAAAATCTGCCGGTTCAGATAGTAATATTTCTTTTCTTCCTAAGTGTTTATACACTTTAAAATACGTTACATAAAAAATATCATTTAAATATAAGAAAATTGTGCTACCGTCAAGATGTTTTTGAAAGCATAAATGATTTGAGATTTATTTAAATCGCAGTAGCAATAAATGTAACATTAATATTTGCCATACATATTTTATTCCTTGCACCGAGTGGTACAAATTAAATCACAATCGAACGAATCGAATCGAGTTGATTATTTAATAACCAAAGAGGCCTGCTGAAGTTACACAAAATGTACACGTGTTAGGTACTTATTAGAATAGAAGTTATATATGAAAGCGGCTGGAGGACGGCCAACTTCAAAGATAAATAAAACGTCTCTTGCACATCATCCTGATGATCAAACGATATGCGTGCTTTTTGCGAAACATTGATTGATTCAACGTTATCACTTTACAACAAGAGAAATATTTTATCAAATCATTTGTATACAGTCCACACCTACGGGAGTTTAGTTTAGAATTTAAATTTTATTAACTATGCATCATAAATTATACTGATCATTGTTTACCATTTTACAAAAACTATTTTTATTTACACTGGCTCGACATATTGACTACAGTGCACCTGATGGTAAGTACAGTGTAGTCCAAAAACGAAAATGAGACCATCAAAGGATGAAAATCAAAAATGAAAAAAAATGGATGAAAAAATGATCTGCATGAAAGCCCAAAACGTAACTCCTACAAAAATTATTTCTAACTTTATTTTAAATCGATCTTCCTTTTTTACAATCCTCTTTCACCAAACATTCGTTTTTACTTAACAGCCAACACATGTTGAAAATCTACTGATCTATTGTCACAGATCTAATTTCACACCCTCATTACACACAATCACTACAGTATATATTAGGTCCTTACATATGAAATTGGCGTTTTGTATGGGAGGAACAAAAAGTCGAATATTTTTTAATATAATATATTTAATTAATCAAAGTATGAACCATTATTTTCTATGCACTTTTGCCATCTCATAGGTAGTTCATTGATCCCTTTACTAAAAAAACCAGTCGGACGGGAATCAATAAAATCTTTGAAGGCGATTTGGACTGCCCCATCGGAGTTGAATTTTTTCCCTTGCAAGAAGTTATCCAAATTTCGAAAAAAATGGTAATCTGTTGGAGCAAGGTCCGGGGAGTACGGAGGATGTCTTAGACTTTCCAATTGAAGCTCTTCTAATTTAGTAGCCGTCTGTTGCGCAGTGTGTGGTCTAGCGTTGTCGTGAAGCAGCAGTGGCGTGGAGCGATTGACCAGCCTAGGTTGTTTAGCCGCTAGCTTTTCCATCATGGTTTGCAATTGCTGACAATAAACATCAGCCGTAATAGTCTGGCCAGATTTGAGAAAACTGTAATGAACAATACCGGCACTAGTCCACCAAACGCTTACAAGTAACTTTTTTGGGGTTAATTTTCGCTTGGGGCA
Organism: Automeris io; assembly: GCA_036320925.1. Taxonomy (NCBI): domain Eukaryota; kingdom Metazoa; phylum Arthropoda; class Insecta; order Lepidoptera; family Saturniidae; genus Automeris; species Automeris io. Next base: position 10,676,487 of record JAUDJH010000002.1, read on the forward strand.
GGATTTGGCTGGCTGGCCAGGATCCAACCATTTCCGCTTCCGATTATCGTAAAGAACCCATTTTTCATCACAGGTAATGATTCGGTTTAAAATACCTTCATTATTGTGCCGGTTTAGTAATGTAACGCAGCAGTCGACGCGCGTTTGCCGGTTTGCTTCAGTCACTTCGTGAGGTACCCACCTTTCAAGCTTTTTATTCTTCCCAATTTGCTTCAAGTGAATTAAAACAGTTTTATCACTAACATCGCAGCCTGCAGCTAACTCGGACGTGGTTTGCGATGGATCCGCTTCCACAATAGCCTTCAACTCTACATTATCAACTTGAGTCTCAGGCCGTCCACGGGGCTTGTTCTGCAGGTCGAAATTTCCAGAACGAAAACGTTGGAACCAAAAACGAACTGTGTTTTCTTTTGCAACACGACCGCCATACACATCATTCACCCTTCGAGTTGTTTCCGCAGCACTAGTGCCACGGCGGAACTCGTACTCGTAAATAATGGTATATTTTAAGTTTTCCATTTTGTGAAATGAGTGACGCAAACAGAAAAAAGCAGAAGAAAAAAAACAAATGAATGACGATCATCGAAGCACAAATACATGAGTCTATAGCTGTACAAATTTGAATTTGGAATTCCTTACCAAAGAGGAGAAATTTGTGATTAAAGTGGCCAGTACGAAAAACGCCAATTTCATATGTAAGGACCTAATATAATATTCGTACAGTGTAAGGGTTATATAAAGTAAAATAATAATGATTTTTAAATGTACTTTTACTTATTATTATGAAAATAAATAAAACGAGTTTCTATTCGTAGAAACTTTACAATGTTTTATAAACAGACCTTCATAACTTTGCTTTGCGTGCAGGTCAAGCGCAAGGCCTAATTATTTTCAGAATGCTAACAACACGCGTAAACAGAACTAGGTCTGTGGAATTTCATCATTTAAACATAAGCTTATTATTAATAATGAAGAATAATATTCAGAGCCAACCTCTAGTTTACTGTATTAAATAATATAGCACAATTAAAGTACTTGAATCATACTAAATATTCAGCTCACTTCCTAACCCAGCACCAAGTAAACAATAATAAATTACTGTTTAAAAATGTAAAAGGACAGTCACGTTGTTTATCAAAGTCGTGGGATTCGCAAGAATCAGTAAAAACAAGAATCTAAAAAACATAATATATTGAAATATTTTTATCAATTAACCTCGTCTGTATATGACGGAAGAAAAATATGTTGCCGTTAAAAAAGAATAGCGTCCATGATAATATACGATGACAAGACAGTAATTAAGCAGGAGAAATTTTAAAACATATGACATAAGAAAGTCGTTAAACGAAGCCAGAACACAACAAACGCTGACTGAAAGAAACTGTTCTAATTCCGTAGATTGTTTAAAAACATGTCGCACCCGCGTAATAACACGTGACTTATACGGCTGCAATGAAATCTACAAAACACTAAATTAAAATATGTTATGTTTATTTTTTTACGTTTTACTTTTAGAACTATTATAATCTAGCCATGATTATTTTAAATATGCTCGGCTTAATAACGGCAAAGTCATCGATTACGTAAGTGAACAATTAATTATTATTTATTATGGCCCTATTTTCGATTAGGCATGTATTACTAACTCCTATAAAATATGCTTTTTTTATATAGTTATAATCACAAAATATATAAAAAGATATTAAAGTACTGACAGTAAATTAATTAAAATAAAAAGAGATTAAGCAAATACTGTAATTATGTAACTTATTATTATAATTTGTTATTTAAATTGAATATACTTTTTGGTCTATCTGTGTATCTCTCTGTTTGCTTATTTCTTTTAAACTATTCATGCAATTTTAACCATCATTTAGTTTTTTTTTTTTTAATAGTAGAGAAATCGCTTGCATGCGAAACTGGGACGGGTTTACTAGTTAAATTTAAATATGTAATAACTGAAAACAAGCTTCGAAAGAAATATTGGTGGAAAATGCAATCTCTACAAGTGATACGAATGATAATTACTTTATTCATAATTTTATGGTGGTTACCTTCATGTTCCCAAGCCTCTTAGTTCGGTCTTGCACTAACAGCTTCTTGATAATATCCTTAGCTACGGGGTCCAAATGCCGAGGCCACTCCACTCGTCCGTTAAGAATTTTCTCATAAATACCAAAGGGATTGTCATCATAAAACGGTGGATATCCAACTAACATCTCATAAATGAGTACACCTGAAAGTTATAATTGTCAAATGTTTTCAAAATATTTTTTTTATTTTATTATTTATAAGGGCTTTTGCCATTTTGGCATATCAGCCCTATTGTACCCAATACGATGAAATACACCTCAGTTCTGAGAGAGTCGCTGATGAGTCAGTGCTACCATGTCCACCAACAATTTCATAGTATTCCCTGTTGGATCACATAGGACGCCATGAAAGGCACCTATATCAAATAAGCTGACTCTGCATTGGTTTATCAGCGACTCTCTTGCACTTTTATTCCGGTCACACTCGATCAGCAAGTGATACAAATCCTCTCATCTTCCACAGGTACTACAATTAGTCGATTCTATTTTCCTCATAAGATATGCAATACTTGCCGATGGATAGTGACCGGAACGAAGTCTTAACGCTACCTTGATGTAGTGTCTATTTTGTATGCTATTACTAAACCATGGGGAATACAAGGGCTGACACTGTATTTTTCAAATTTATATAAATAAATATAATACATAAAAACAGATGTAATAAAAATGTATAAAAACGATGAGTAACAATAAATAGTAACGTGATAAGTAATATACAATTGTGCGATCTATTACGTAACAAAAGACAATGTTTATTAACGTTAAATCGTTTATAGCAAATTCTTCCGAAGATAATTTTGCACGCTCAATAAACGTTTCATACAAAAAGTAAATCACGCCAGCAATATAGTACAGAGACTATTCAGATAAGATTCTAGAAAGAATGCATTTATTCAGAGTAACTTAATTAAATAATACTAAATATATCAGCTTAAAAAAAACTAATTTAAAAATAAATAAAATCGAGCACGGTGGGATTTGCTTAGCAGAATGGTCTTCGAAGAGAAGCCTCAAAGTTTACGCACAGAACAATATCTTTTCTTGCGGCTCTTGCGTACTTGAAACAAAATTCTCCAGGCCACTCTAGACAGCCTGATTTTAAGCATGCTGGGACGATGTAGAGCTATAATAGCCAGTGTATCAGGAGGTCCTACTGATTACTGTATGCCACCTAATATCCAATTTTAATGTTTATATTTGTATCTTACAACATTTTTTTCATTTTATACTTTTTTTATTTACTGGACTTTATTTTTTATTATTTTTTTAAATTACAATTTTAATTTAAATTACAAACAATCATAAATTATACTTTAAATCGTATAACAATGTTTATTAAAAAAATGCAATTGTGCAACATCATAAGTGCGTCTGAGACTTAAACTTTGATAATATGTTTATTTTGATTCTAATCTTTACTTAGCATAAACGTACATAAATTGAATTACGGTAACTATCATTGCTTTTTCATCAGAATGATTTATTAATACTATTTTTATAACACATTTAACTCATTCTCAAATAAAAAGGAAATTAAATTCGGAAATACAAAATTTAATACACCTCCGCCTAATTTTTAATACGTATTACACTTTAAACATTTATTTTCTGACTACTCTATTACGAATATTTCGTATTAACTGATTTAGCATCGAATAAATATATTCTGCAATCTTTAACAGTTAAATGTGTTTTTTACTGGGCTTTGTGTCGTGTGCCAAGTGCGAAAAGATATAAAAAATATGAAAAGATAGAGTAAGTATAATAGTGTGCCGCACTTGTAAAATATTGAAAGGTATAAAATTGAAAATTGGCACAGACAAGAAATATCACGATGTTTTAGAGATATGAATAGATTGAAGAAACAATTAGAAGTAATTACGCCGCGTATATTGTACTGTAATTATGATTAATTGATTTTGTTCGTAAATATTATAAATTATAATGTAATATTATATATACTATAATTTTAAGAGAAGTGAATACTAATTTACTGTGCGAAGCTAAAGTTTTTTATTCCAACACACAAAAAAGAGATTAATATGAAAAAATCTCGTACAAAAACATATTACAAATAAAGGCTTATTTTATTTAAATTTATTTATTGCTGCGTGTTATTTTTGTAAATAATTGAAACTCGATAATCTAGTAACAGAAAAATGTATTTTGTAATAACAAAATTTAATTATATAGGATTAGCCAAACAGGCACCAAACTGCCTCGTAATGGTAGAAAAGTTCCACATTATAGTTTTATTCCAGCAGAACAATTTGCTGTTGGCCGGGAAAGGCCTTTACAACTTCAACGGTGAGCATTATAGTTACTAATATAATACTCTATAAGAAGATGGACTCCATTTTGAAAATAAATTAATCAATAAAAGTAATACTTGAGTGATTCGCAGTAATTTTTTTTTAAACCCATTTTTTTCAAAACCTCTCGCCATCAATTTTCAAGACAAAAAGTTTGCACTAGAAATACGACGTAAGTAACAAAATCTCATAAATGGTTTTATCATCGTATTCCTTATCTAGGTATGTAACTACTTTACTTTAAGTAGCTATTAAATCAGCGACCATTAAATGTAAACTAGATGTTATAAAACTCTCATAATTAATACTTTAAAAGTAAAAAAAAAACATTCACCTGTAAATTATCGCTTACGAAATTTCTCCGGAACACACTCGCTGTCCGCATTGACTCTTCATAACGCATGTCTCTAGCAAATGTTTCGTGTTTCGAAAACTTCTATGGATTTTCTTCTTTCTCAAATATTTACAATTATTTTTTCTCTTTTTCGTAGGCTATAAACAAATGTTTTGCTCGTGTACACAAAACATTACAATAAAGAGAATAATAATTATAAATACATGAAAAAGTAAAACATTTATAGATATTATGCAAAATCCGGAACATTTGCTGGAGATGTACTATTTCCCTATCACGTTAAAATAAGAAGATTCAGAAAATAAGGAAAATATCATCGCTTATTGTTATTACATTACGTTATCATAAAATATTTATGGGCTGTAATTTTTTAAATTAAGTATTTAACCTAAAATTTAACTGCCATCAAGGGTATTTGAGGTTACACATGAAATATGAATAGGGCATTCCAGTTGTTTTGCGCACCATTCGCATTAAGTTTCTATGATCATAATATTTTATGAATTGATCGATATAGAAACAAATCCGTGGTACAACATTTTCTAAAACGATAACCGAGTCATTATTATTTATTGGTAATATAATGAATACATTAAAGTTATCAATATAAACAATTTTAAAATTCTTTACTAACTTCTAAAATGAAATATGGACTTAATGTTCATATAAAAATTAGCAAATTATAAAAGGAACTGACCAATATTCAATTCTCTATCTATAATAAAAATTTATCTTTAGTTGTAAAAGATTCATAATTTGTATAATTTTGTAAACATTTGAAGCTTCATCCGGTCATTACACCGCGCGTGTAACATCGACTTGCTTGCGAAAGCATCGTTACATTTCTACACACTACAAAGAGTACTGGCCATTCAATGTTATATTTTTACGTTTTTATCATATCATAAAATCTTATTATATTGGCATTCGGTTCCTTCACGAAATTATTCAATTATAATATATTCGTAACACGAAGAGAATGGTCATACTACTGCCATTATTTCTATACGTTTACGTAGCAGTATGATTATGACGTCTTTTAATATTTCTTATTAACTCAAAGAATGACTTTTAAACCAAATGATTCTGTACTTTAATATTATACTAATAATATTTTAAACATACATCTTTGTAGGTATATATTACTATTTTACGAAAATGTTGACATACGAATACGAATATTGCAATAAATCGAAAGATTTTAAAATATAAAGTAAAAAATTCTTATTTTATAATAAAGCACTAACTATATGTTCTGGAAAACTGTGTCCTACAACAAACCTAACGGTCGATAAACCTTTTTCTTAACGTAACGATCATATTAAATTTGGTGGGACTAAGATCTCTATTAATTAAAACTTTTAAGCACATTAAAAACGTTCGCTAATTTGTATAAATATTAGTATTTTTGTATGTAACGAAATAAAAAATATTAATTCATAGAAATCTGCCCCTACAGAACAAGAAATGATGTCTTTCACATCATTGAAATACGTCGGTAAGTTGGTTAGTCAAATACTGGTCGTTAATGACCTCGTACATAATGAAAGAAACAGACTGTATCTACTTTTTTGTCTTTATTTGAGAGAAATAATGTGGAAATTTTAATGTTAAAAATAATACATACCTAAAGCCCACCAGTCTACAGCTTTGTTGTGTCCTTTGCTCTGTATGATCTCAGGTGCGAGGTACTCAGGTGTGCCACATAAAGTCCACGTTCGATCAGTTAACTTCTTTGCGAATCCGAAGTCAGTAATTTTTAAATGTCCATCTTTGGCGAGCAACAAATTCTCCGGCTTCAAGTCTCTATAGACAATATTCCTCGCATGCAGGTATTCCAAAGCTGAGACTATTTCTGCGCCGTAGAAATTTCCTGGAAACATGGCATAATAAGATTTAGTGTTAAAGACACGCCGTCCTCAGGCATGATTAGCAATTTTTTTTTTTTGTAAAGGGTGCCCCACTGTAATATTTACTTCTGTGCCGTGGGGGCATTTACGACCATAAACTTTACATCGACAAACACCCAGAGCTGGAATAACTGCAGGTCATACAAATATTTGTTCCTTATAGGGATCGAGCCCACAATTCGAAACGTTAAAGTCACACTGCACCAGCCGAGTCGTCAATTGACTGCATTATGATAGAGTTGTTATATATTATACAATGTACCATAAATACGCCTTATGTAACCATGTTGAAATAACGCGTCAAAAAAAAATAAAAAAAAATTTAAAAACACATCCGATAAAATTATAATTTCCGTTGGAATGTGTTTTTTACAATGCTGAGTAAAAATGTTAAATTTATAATATATTTATTCTGCTCCGCCATAGTAAGTGTCTGTAAATATTACAGAATTGAAATATATCGATTGTGTCGTGTTAGGGTCACAATGGTTAAGAAATAGTATTAAGCAAATATTCATCGCCGCCAACTTTAATATAAGGTAATTCACACGTCTATAGTAACTCTACTTTCACCTCCTCGCAAAAATGTGCCATTAGCAACATAATTTTGTAAATATCGTGCTTATTGTCAGCCAACATTTTCTTTTCTATTTATACATTTTTTCATAATGAAATTATTTTTATGCAAGCTAAGTTCGTCATATTTTCTTTTTATAAATATTCCATTTTTTGTACAAAATTTAAACGTACATAACAACCACTTAATGGGAAATTATGTTATAATTAACTCGACGTGATTATATTATATTATTTTTAAAACAGTAACACTAAAACCTGTATCAATTCTGAAGTATCAACACTTATCGCAACAAAGTTTAAACTAAAATTATATAAGAAAAATTGTCAAAAATTTACTAACAGGAAACTGTTTAATATGATATAATGATTAATAGGGAGTGAAGCTTTATTTCATCATTAAGTACGAATAGACAAATAAAATTTTTGGGCGGTGCGCTTGAGGGAGCGTGCCTCCCAACTTATTTAGGCGAGAGCGGTGTGTGACGTGTTCCCGAACATCGCTCCAAGACATTAAGGTGAGCTAGTAGTTCAAAGATGCGGCTTAACAAAAGGCCAGACGTCGCCGAGGGTCGGAGAAGAGGATAACATTGTACCTCCGGCCCAGATCAGACGGGAAGAAGGAACACCCCGGGGGTTTTAGTCGGTGCAAGTCCGACACACCGGGGGGCAGCCCTCACCGCCCCCTGACGTGCGTAAGGATTACCTCCGGGTTACCAAAAAAAGTAAAATTTTAAATTACATTTTTACATCGGACATGAGAAATTAATTTGCACTATATAATACCTTATTCTATTGACTAATATTACCTTCAGTCTTATACAGAATCTGACTCATTAGACAACGCAGATGGTATAAATATGGGTAGGTGTATGAATGTAGACATAAAAAATCAATACAAAGGATCCCAATCTGTTGATGACATCAAGGTTCGTGTAGTAGAGTCTTATCCAAAAGAGCCTGAATCATCTGACTATAGACATAAAAAAGGTATGCTAATGATTCCGAGTGGGCAGAAAACCGGCATTCCATAAAAAAACAAATATTTGGACGTTTTTAAAAAGGTCGGAAAATTAATAATTGTATTAATTTTTTCAAAAAAATGTAATGATTATTTGATATTACTTAAAAAAATCCTTATTATCTTTAGGAAATAACTGTTTAATAACGGTATTAATCTAAATAACTAATAATCAATGTAATGTAAATGTAAAACTATATATCTGTAATGTGAATCGCTCAACAAGTTACAAATAGGTTTTATATCAGCTCCTAGTATTAATAATTTGTGCCTACACAATGTATCATACGTTTTTATTTTTAAAACCAGTATAATATGACATATAGAAATAATCTTTATGATTTTAAATTATAGAGATTGAACAGTTTATTTAATAATTCAACCAAAACCAAATTGTTCAAAATTAAACATCGCTACTACAGTATAAACAATTTCTGATTTAAAAATCATAAATTATCCATATATTGTAAAGCATAAAATCTGTTTTATTGTTACCACATATAACTGTAATATCTGATGGATCTAGTTTTCATCAGTGTTTACAAATTCAGAGATGCGGGTGCGTAAATTGACGCATCCGAATGCCGAAACGGGAAATGAATAATAAAACATTCAGAATTACTTATGCGCATTCATTTTTAAATATATACTTCAGAAATGTTATATTGAGACCATGAGGTACGTATAAAATATTTAGTTACGGTAAAAGTTGTTTTTATTATTTTATGTATGACGTTGAAGTGATTGCGATTTTAAAGTAATACTGAAAACAAAACATTAAGATTAATTATATGATAAGTGAAATCGGGTTTATTGTCGTATTCATAAAGTCAATGCCAGTGCTAGATGAACCGAGATCCCTTGGCCGTTATATTATTAGTGTCCAACGATGTTTATTCGAAGAAAAGCTATCGTTTTATTTGTATACTATTATACAACAGATATCGAGTAGTCCATTGTCATCACTTATTGTCGTCATACTGTACATTATTTTGGAATTCTGACAAATTAAAATTCGAAAAATGTTATAAACGGACAACTTGACCGACATCGAAACTTTATATTACGAATAAGTTTTTTTTTTTAATTTAGGCCTTTACTGATTGATCTGAATGATGAAATGAATGATGAAAATGTGTATTTTCCAAACATTTTTAAATTTAATAATGTAAAGTCGCCACATTTTAATTATGTATCACGCTAACTTAATGGGACATCTATCCATAAAATAATCTGATTGATGTGAAATTAATAACATTTTATTGAAACAGTCTGATTCCATATGATATTCAGAGTAATCTATAAGTAATATATTATTATTTACAAAAAGTTAACACTCCAAGTGTAATACACACTATGCGCTAACTATATATTACAAAATATAAGTAAACTTATTAAACAAAAGTTGAAAATCTTTAAACCGGAGAGATTTATATATCTAGTAAGTACTTTTATCCAAATATACATTTCAACATAAAGTCGAACGGTCGGAAACAGGCGTCGCGTAGTCTGGCAGTGCACACAGGAGTCGGTCAATTAAATATACATATGTATGTATGTACCACACACTTTTACCGTACCTATAGCAACGGAAATATTTCAACTACACGCAAAAACCTTTAACTGCTACCGAAACGAACTCGATACTGTGACGTCTGCGAAGGACAAAATGCTACCGAAGTTATTTGCTTTCCTACCGAAGCCTTGTCATTTGCGCCACTCACGTCACTGAACTCGCGTTCTCCCCTATTTCTGTCTTGCGATTTCACAGAAACCCGGCGGTCGTTTACACTGATTTTACGTAGGTATCTTTATTTATAGGACTTTTTCGATTTGTTGCGTCAAAATTATGTTAATGACTTTTTACGGCTTCCATATTTATTGTGAAAGAACCTTAATGTAATCTTAAAATCTTTCTACACTTTTTATGAATGCATAAATTGCTCTTATACTTTTATTTAATATAGCGCTCTTCTACACTCTTTCAAGAATTACACTAAATCTATAAATGTTAAAGATAAAATACACGTATTTAAAAAAATGGAGCAGTGAACTCTCAGATTCGATTTATGTAGGATTTCTTAAAAGTATTTCATAAATAATTTCCATATGTTTTATGAAAGGAACATCATGTTCTATTTTTTTATCTAAGCAATATATTTACAGGGGAATCCTGAACTTTAAATATCAATATCTAACTTAAGCGGTTATTTATAATCTTATGATGCCCATCACCGGGCTGAAGGCTACCAGTTTATTAATTTGTGCTGTTATACAAACATTATAACCCAGTAAACGTGTGTGATTGCATCTTATTGTGCGCACGGTTCGTAGTTCGTCTGACGGTGATTTGGCCCGGTTTGTATTGGCAATATTCCAGCTGGTATTTATTTATTCCGTTACAGTTTATTTATTTGCATCAATTAAGAAACAGAAATATGTATTACAATCCTAATTATCAAATCAAGGTCAAACGTATCTGAGCCCTACCACAAATATAGTACAACTTACCTGTATCTATAGCGTCTATAAATTTATTGAAGCAAAGAGCTTAGTGCGAATATTTGCAATAAAATATTCGTATAGTAAACCAAATTATTCCGAGATATTTAAAAAATCGCCAATAACAAGCAATTTCTTTACTCTTTTAACCACAGCACTTCATTGATTTTATCGAAACGGGTTGTAATTAAATATATGTAATACTATATTTCATGTGATTTATATTTTTCGGAAAATCTCGGATTTAAGAACACCTCCGAATAATTTACCATACGAATACGATTTTTAGTAAACGAGGCCTTAGTACTCTTACGAGATACAAAATACCCCGGAATCAACTGTTGAAACACCTTTGAATACAGAAAAGTCATTTCAAAAAGCGAAATCTTAATAAATATGCGTCCTATCTGCAATTGTAATTTTTTTTTAGTATATCCAAGTTGTTTTTTTCTTTTTTATAATTTATAGACGGACGCTTAACTTCAATCTCATCTGGTGGAAGGTGAAAATGAATCCGACAAAGGACTGCGTCCGCCTAACAAATGCCTATTCACTCTTCTCTTATTTATTTTTTACATTGGCTCGACTTAGTAACTACAGTGCACTTGAGGGTAAGTAAAATGTAGTCCAAAAACGAAAGCGGCCATCAAAGGATGAAAATCCAATGGCAGTCTCCGTCGTCATGTCGGTCCACATTCACACACCATGACTGAAGGTCTCTAGGCTTACTGGATATACACAAGCTGATCCCGAAACGCGACAGGCCAAAGAGAGTCTCTATAACGGGCTTTACACTTGTGTACTGTGGTCATGTCCCAGTTCAGGCAATCGCCCTACCACCAAAAAAAGGCTCCCGAAGTCATAAAAATGTTTAAATATTGACGCTAGGAACATATTTCACTCAGCTGTTCGCATGATGAATGTACAAGCAAATCTTTTCGTGCGGATATAAGGAACATTCATCACATACGAATGGTATCCGACACGATGTCTAGTAATTTTATTATGAAATGAGACTGGTGTAATTATTTAATGTAGCTCTAGAGAATAGCGGTAAAAGACGGCGAGACAGACGACTTTATGTTGATAATCGGTGTCCTACATTTTAACCTTAGTCAAAGAGTATTCGTCCACAAGACTACGAGCCTTGAGATCAATTGAGTCCAGAGCGGCCGATTGATATTTAGCAGACCCGTGCCAAAGGTGACAATAGTATTCTACACCTGACCACACCTATGCCTGATACAGGTTAAGAAGTTGCGATGGTGTGAAGTCTCTTATTAAAATTACTGCGACGATTACATTGAAATTTTGCAGTGTTATACACTGTATTATACTCGTAGTAAACACGCAGGGCAGCATTATAAATCGTCAGGCTATAGGGGATATACACAAAATAACAACTTTGATAAGATTCGGCAAATTCATCTTGCAATCTATTAATATTGTTATGCTAGTTTTGTACGATATAAAGTTCCTTTAAGATAATATTAATTCCACACGTATAAAGGCAAATTAAAATCCCTAGTTTCCAGTAATAACGAAATTTTAAAAATATATATTTACCAATACTGTTGCTGAATCTGCCGGCATTCCTTAGATACGAGAACAGCTCGCCTCCACACACATAGTCAAAAAGCATATATATGCATGAGTCGTCATGTGTCCACCAGCGTCTGCAATAAAACGCTCATATCACCATAATTGTTAATAGAAGCCAAGTTCAAGGGAACGGTCACATAATTAACTATAATCTAGGCTAACATCTGTTGGGTCAGCTGTTTAATTGGCTTGATCACTTGCCAACAATAAAAACTATAAGTGGCACGTATTTGGGCTCAATTTTTTTTATTGATATAAAATATCGTCTCATAAGATATATTTTCTGCTATTTTTAAACTTATGCAAATGATTCATTTATACTTATAAATTATGAGAAATTGATATTTTAAATGATGCTGAAAACCGCAGTAAGATTTTTCGTGTAGACCAAAAGCTATAAGCGCACAGACAGACACACTTTTTTTTTGTTAACCTGGTGGAAATCCTATAGGACCGTCAGGGAAGTGGTGAGGGCCACTTCCCCCGGTGTGTCTGACCTGCCCCGACTAAAACCACCGGGGTGCCAGCACTGCCTACCCTTCGCCTTCGCCGGACCTGGGAATCCAGATACTTCTGAGGGCCTGGCGAGCGGTACAGACAGGCACACAGCAAAATAGCGATTTCTGTATATATTGTGTAAATGTGGATTAATGCGAGGCCTGAATCAGGGCTCCTGGAGAGGAGAATGAGGTCAACGATGAAACGTGCTTACCAACAGCCATGTGATGTTTGCCAGACCCATCACAAATTACAGTGTTTAACAAAACAATAATATATCGACACAATATATTCCTTTCAGGGTGAGCAGAGATACATTAGTGACTGTATCCATAGAATATACATAAATACTATTAATAATTTAGTAAATTATAGTTATGTTAGGTAATCAGATAAAAAGTTATACCTAACATTTGCAAAGCAAAGATTGATATGCGCTACTTGATCAATTTATATCAATATATCATGAACATGTCTGATAAAAGTGACAACATGACGTTCAGCTAAATGCTATCAGAGAGCATTAGTGAATTGAAGTATAACAACCCTCCAAGTATTGCCTCCTCCACCACTAAAAACTACGTGCTGTTCCAATTTTCATAAAACGAACATGAACTTAAAAAGACAGTCACATAGAGACAACATCCACAAGCGTATCTGTTATTTTGTTTGTCTGAGTATCTCCACGTAATGTCACTGTATAGAATACGGGGACGCTTTCATATTATTTGTTTTGAAATTTTATATCTCAGCACTAGCGTCGCGCGACAATTACACTCCTAGAATAAATACCTTTAAGTGGCCTGTATTTCCACCTGCATGTTAACCTAATTACCTAATAGACGTCCTAAATATTGAACCATCGCTTTCAAGTATAAATGATATAACGTGCTACTTTATGACAAATAGGCTTTACTTATTTGTAAAATAATGACCTATGACAAACATACTCATGGCTTCATTCCTTAGACGTGAACCCATAGTCTGTACACTTCTTCGACCCCTGCAATAACTATTCCCTAATTCTCTTTAATTATAGAAAGCTTTGTTTGAACGAACAGTTTAGAATAGTACAACGATAGGTTAATAAAAACGATGCACTTGACAAAATCCTTAAGTCAGAGCAAGATTTGTAGTCAGTTTATTACAAGACGTTTATCCCAAAGTTTAGAGTTGGTTTAAAACTGATACGAAAAACGTGTATCTAAAAAAAATATATGAGAAAATTTATTCAGATGAAGAAGGCGTAGATGAATTTAATATACGTAAATAAAGCTTTAATATTTTTAGCTTTGTACAAGCTATTGTGCAGAAGTATAATCAGGAAATAAAAATAATATTGGCGATATGCCTACATCTAGTAAACCTAATGTAATGCGTCATATATACCCACTATCCATACAAGTTTAATTAAACGTCCTTCACTATTTTAACGATAAACATCTTTCTTATGATCCTACTAAAATATACTTTAGACGTGTCATGGAACAGACATTTTGGATAAATACCAAAAAATATAACACACGTTTCTAACAACGGACTATACTATTTATGTACTTATAGCATACTTACAAATTAACTATAAATGGGTGATTGATTTCGGCGAGTATGTTCTTCTCGTTCATTACGTGATCTACTTGTTTCAGACGGATAACATCTGCCATGGAAAGGATTTTCATTGCCAAATATTCATCAGCTGCCTTGTCTCGACATAAACATACTCTTCCGAACGTGCCTGTACCTATAACAATAAAAAAATTGAGTATTTTAGAAGAGTAACAGAGTATTTATTTTTCGTTTTAAAAACCACACGCTGTTAAAATTGAATTCATTTTATTTGCTAGGTTTCCATATTATCTTATTTAATAAAATTAAATACTATTTTTTGTGTGAATTTTCACGAGATTTAAGTACTTCTTGAATTAATTTAAATTTTTAAAAGTTAATTTCAATAGTGTTTTTGGCTAGCAATTTTAGTAAAACGTTTGATAAACGGAGACTAAAAAAAGCTGCTAAAAATAAAAAAAGACAACTATGCACTTGAAATTTAAAAGTTATTAACAAATGATCACTTATTTAAAAATGATCTATTTAATTATGTTTTTGGAAAAACTCAGTGGTACATAAGCAGTTTAGATAAGATTAATAAAAAATACAACGTTTTTAACTTCGCTTCTCAGTATGATCAATCTTATGTCGTAGGCATGTTTCCAAATTGAATGCAATTGTACGTACAAACAATCAGAGCCGAAACAATTATTGGCATTCGTTGTGCAGAAGTTAATCACACAGCCACTACACCAATCAAATCGTCGATTGTCTCAACGTCCTAAAACCCCAAATATTTACAGTAAATCATATCCGCCAAAGATATTCTACACTATAATGAATCAAATAAATATCCCTATTCAGTTTCTTATAAACAATGTGATCTGTAAATTGCCGCATTGTTAAGTATAAATATACTGAAGAATAGATTACTAATATAATCGCCTCATCTTCAGTCATTGGACATATTATTGAACGCAATGATTTATGTTAACCAAACCTATTTAATTCTAAACAAATGTTGGTATTTAGACTAAAAAAACATGATTCATTAGAGTTTACGTCTTTGAGAAAATCAGCACGCATCATAAGTAAATAATTTTATTCCTGCCTTATTAGTAGTTGTGACCAATGAACACTATGTAATCGCATGTATTCAAAAAGATAGGTAAGCATTCCTTCTACCATAAAGCGAATAATCATTTATATCTTACGATCATTCTTGTATTTTTAAGACTGAAAAAATTAAAGTTATCAAAATAATTCTATGTAGATAGACTCATTATTATAAATTTAATTGAACGTAGATTCAGTAACGTCAAAGACTGTTAATAAATTGTTATCTTTTCTTAGTATCCGCCATCCCTAGAACACCGATCGTACGACAAACTCTTGTAGCAGTTTGGTTCCCATTATACATTACAGAGATTTAAAAGTTTTAGTGTAGCTATTGCTATCATTCAAACAAAATCATAAATATTGTTTCATTTAGCTTATAATAGGGCCGCAGTTCATAAATAATAATGTGCCGTAATAAAAATGCATAAAATTATATTACATCAAATGCGAGGAAATGTTTAAAAATTAATCAACTCGTAAAAAATTTAATAAAAGGGTTAGTAATAAGCAAATATATACTGATCTCATGCATTATGATATGTTGTAATTTAATATAATCGTTTACTTCAATTAATCAATTCAAACTCAATGGTTGCCTTGAGAAAAGTTCGACAAGACATTTGCGTATGAAAATAACCTCTAGTCTGTCGCAACGAGCATTCTATATCTCTCTGAATTATAGTAATATAGCGCAGCTGTGGAACACTAAGGCTGAGATTCATACTTTACTAAAACATTACAATTTATATTACTCACTGAATGTCAAGGATTTGGTAAAACACCGATTTTGTCAACATGGACTTGACTTTGCGAATACTATGGCGATACTCAAGTTCCTATTATATGTTCAGTTTTTTGTCAAAAATAATTTATTTTTTGAGAACTTTTACTAAGCAAAGTCGAAATAGCATGTATAATAGCCTCAGCCTAAAACTCCATATCTGCCTGCCAGTCAACCCTGGCTGTCTTAAAAATAATAGATTAACGCAAAATAATATTATGTATATACACTTGTATTGTTCCTAGTCCTTAACTAAAATTAGCAGCTATATGATCTATACGTAAGTACCTAGGTTTCAATGATTTTATGTATTGAAATTAAAATAAATTCAATACAGATATTCTATTAAAACAGTTCTCCTTTAAATAGTTAAAAGTGAAGTTTACTATTCATCATGTATTATAACTATTTTAACTGTATTGTCAAAACACAGTTAAAAGATATTTATTGTACTTTGTCTTTAGACGACAATATTAACCGACCTATATATTATTTATATTTTCTTTCCTTTGCCCTGAGTCACAACGTTTATGATTATGACACATCATCTTTTACGAGCAAAAGTTACTATTACATGCTTGAAGAGTGTTGTTTCATAAAAAAATAAATTATCTTCAAAATGTCCGATGAATGACTTCCGCTTTAAAAAGGAAAACGTGTCTTAAACATATCAGCGATTCCTGAATATATAGTAGGATGATATTAATTTATCTGAGTAATTCACAGAATATCCCACTTTCATTTAATTTATTCTAAAATGTCCAAAAATTATACACGGCGCGTTCAGTTCACTGACCTTTTGGTATATGACACGGAAGTTTTAACTTATTGTTTATTGTTACATAGAGATTTATTACTCCGGTAATCTTTTTCTTATTTTTTTATAGTATTTATTAATTATTATCAAAGCAAAGTTTCATGACTGTAGCATATTCAAAGATCGAATACAACGACACCTTTCAAGCCTTCTAATGGTATTTTAACATCATGAGCGCTTTGTTCTCGATAGAACACCAGAGACGTCTTTAATTTTTCTTGTAAACTTTAAATATTAAAGAACACAATGGTACATGACCTATTATAGAAACTCAACAACAAATTTCATCTATACTTATTGTATTTTAACTATATCGTCGATAAAATGCGATATAAATGCCATGTTATGTTTTATAGGAGACATTTTAACGTAAAATTATTTATAAATACCCTATTGATTCCGTGCCAGCTCTTATTCAGTAAAATTCCCTAATCATGTTAAAATTCAAGGATCTATAAATGTTACAGTATACCAAATATATGTGTCTGAATGTATGGGATCTAAATGCGTATGGCTGGGTGTGTTATTTTACTTAAAAGTGTTTAAAAAAATAAAAACACAAATTTTAAAATAGATATGCTATTATTGTTTGCCTTTGATTTTGATCTCTTTGTTTTATGCCTCTTTTGTAACTGAGGAACTGTACTTGAAAAATAATTTATGATACAGTGGAACATGCCGTGTGCTTAATACAACATTTAGTAAAAGTAAAACAAAGGCATTTTAAATAATTCCCAATATTTATATTTTATTATACCAATAATATAGTTGATAAACATCTTAATTAAAATTATATTATTAACAGACGTCGCATCGTCTAAACGCTTAACAGAAGCATCAAGAGATAATAAAATATATTAGTGAAGATAGAAATAGATGATCCCAGAATATGTATATACATACAATATAGATACTATTCTGAATTCAGGTCAGAAGGCCATCCCAGTAACTTTATGAGCACAATTTTACGTAACCCCAGTTCGTTAATTCTAAAAACAGTTATTTCTACGTTTTATATCAGCTCTCACTTGCGCAAGACTTTGAGCCACTTGAATTCACAGTCGACTTTTTATTTCTAAATATAATAAACTAGTGAAGAGTCGCAGATCGAAACTCAAAATGGAACTACTTTTAATGAGGTCATGACGAATTTTTATCGAATGAAATGTTCACCTTTCCAAACATTTGTAGAAACGCGTGAGAGGCTGACTCATGGTCGAGATTATGGTATCATGTCAATCGATTTTATCACACAAAACACGGGTATCTTTGGCTATATCTGTTCATACAACAAACGTTTAAAATTGACGTTTGAATTATACTTCGTGATATTAATTTTATTGTTAGTGTACTTATATAATCTAACTTTTTTTTTGTTTTTTATAAACCGGGGGATAATTCTGCATAGGAACATCAGGGCAGCTGTGAGGGCCGCGTCGCCGGTATGACCCTCCTACTGACTAAAAACCCACGGGGTGTCCGTTAATTGCTCCACCTGGGCCTGGATACCAAATTCATCTAAACGCCTGGGGAGCAAAAATCGTTGTTGAGGCTACCTCTCTGGGAAGGGTAAAAGTAAGGAGCACACCCCTCCAAAACCTCTCTCAGGCGGTGCGCCGGGCACTGCTCACCGCCTCCCTCTCATCCGGGCAGCAGACTCCTTCAAGTCTATTGGCTGGAAATTGATGATGATGTCCTAGCCGGTTTCGGCCACGGCGACTGTTTCAACACCGGTTAAGAAATTCGAGGTCCAGTTTTCGGAAACAGTCAATTGCGCAGGAGATATTTAAGTGCATAACTGGACGCGCAGCCAGAAAAGCACTCTCTCGTCCGAGCTCCCTCAGGCCCGATGGAAAGGAGAACCAGTACGATCGGAAGGGAGCGGGATGCAGGTTTGGTCGAGTTTTCCTTCTCTGAACACCTGGTTGAATTGCGGTGTTAAAGAGATACCTTAGTCGCCTTTTACGACACCTCGGCAAGAAGAGGGGGGTGCTATTCTATTCTGCCGGCAGCCACCACGGCGGAAATTATGTAATATACTAAAGAAATATTAGATACCGATTACATATGTAGGTAGGCATCATAGGCTACATATCAATTGTTAACATTCTCAGATTTTTCAAAAATAATTTGATCAATAATCTAGATATACGAGTATACGGCCTTATGAGAATACGGGTTGGAACAGTTGCAAAATTCCGCTGTTTTTAAAATTAGTTCATTTCTTATAACAAAATCTTATTATTATATGACGTGCTAGTCTATTTTTTATATTAGCAATAAAATATATTTTATATTAACTAAGTTCTCCCACTGTTTAAGCTTTTGATTAAGTTAAAACTCGTTTTTTAATAAATACGATAACGATTATACGTATAAATTATATCGAAAGCTCTTATAACTCATATATCGAGCATATACCAAGGATTGTGATATACCATTCGCCAGTGATAAACAAAGTGTAGTTTCGACGCTGTCTGTAAACCTCGATGCTACGTAAAGATAAAACATAAATACCGACAGATATCAGGGTTATATTAATAAACAAAAGATTGTATTAGGCACCGAATACATTTATTAAATATTTACTAACGATCTATTTATTGGACTCTAATTCAAGGCTTAAATGCGAGTTACATTCATAATTTATTTTCTAAAATATTATGATTTATGTTGATATATAATCAATTCATCTTTATAGCGCTTATTTATTTCAAGATCATATAATATTTTAGAGACTCGGTACTGTTTTTATATGCTGTTTGTTTCTAACTGTTCGTAATCATTTACTATATCTACCTGTAAATATTTATGTAAATATATAATTTCATTTATATTTGTCAGGATGATTGTCATTAAAAAATATTGTTTTTATTCTGATAAAGTTTAGTCCTCATGGGTGAGACAAACTTCTTTGTATTTTCTTTTATCTTGGTACCTTTATTAAAAGATGAAAATTAACAAATGTAGGTACAATGCGCATTGCGTCACTGTTATTATTCTAGATTATAAAAAAATAATAATAATATACTAAATAAATAATAAAAACCAGTATGATAAATAATAAAATTATACAAATTCTGTAAACTTCCATCATACCTAGTCGGTACTTTTTAAGTTGGTTTCTTGTTTTAAATATAAGAAAAATAAATATGTATGACCATATTAAATATTTTAAAAGTAACTTTCAACTTTCCACATATTTTATAATATCAATTTTAACGTCACTGAATTAACAGCCTCTAAAATCAATTTGTTGTTATCTCTGAAAATTATACGACTGCTTTAATTGATCTGATATTTACTTCAACAAACAAGTTTTTTCTATCAAAATGTGTCGAATATGCTGATAGTCCACCTGTTGGACAGTGTTCACGTTGGCCTCTAACCACGTACAACACCAGAAGTGTTACCATTGAGCTCCCAACCTAGAATAAAAAATAATAAAGGATCTGGAAATTTACAAGCTGATACTGAAGCGACAGTGCTTGAAGAAAGTCACTACAGTAGTGGCGATCCAGTCGGGCACAAACATCGTACCACCTTTCTGGTGTTCATTTAGCACCAAATGGGTATTACGAATAGAATATCGATTGTAAAACCTACAGACTCAAGGAGCGTCAACATCCAAATTTTCGTGAAAGCATAATCAGAGTCTGATCTAGAGGGAGACAGCCAGGAAATTCCCCAGAACGGCAAAAGTGAGAACGGTTGCACGAAGAGACAAAATGTGTAAAAATAAAACTATGTTAAGCGTTATTTTCTGCAATTCAACATTGAATTAATGTTTTACAACATTAATCAGATATGCATAATCATTATAAGAAATTTATTTTCCTTTTTAATAAGATTTCTAATTGAAAGTGCTCTTTGAAATTAGTAAATTTACTAGATAATGTACACGATAAAAACCCTTTTTTTTCTACTAGTTTATCAAACTCAATATTAGTATTCATGAATATACAGTAATTACAATTTACCTACTTTATTGCCATATCTATACCTACTTACACAAAATTGCAAGGTTGTCTGAGTAATGTAATCTTGGCAAAGTAGTTTGTTAAATCATGTCATTTGCTGAAACTTCAAAGTTATAAATTATAAATATTTTGAACAATTTGATTCTTACTCCTAAAGTAGAAAACTAAAATAGTGAATTATGTTAAAGTTATCAACCATCTTTCCTCTTTCCCAAACACGTTTCGTGTGAATCTTGTTTCTTTTTTTAATACGAAAGCGAAGTAGTAATATTTCTTAATTTTAATATGCTATAAAACGAAATATTTAGTCATGCGTTATTTTTCAATGCATCAGTTTCCCATTTCCTTGAGGTATTATTATATTATTTTTGCTCTAAAAATGTCTACTTGACTAATAACTGTTTGACTAATTTTATCGGTTATTAACCTTTATGACCTTAAAGTTACATAAGAAATTAATTTCATTGATACGCTGCGTCGTGACTTTGAATATTTAATGTTAGGGAAGGGCATCCGTAGTCAATGACCGGAGAAGTTTATCCACTTTCACTGCCGGCATAGCGCACGTCGTCGGTCACCAACTTCCACAAGCTTGGATTGCTACTGTCATTTACCTGGTAAACGCATATTTGCAGGCAAAAGCGTGATTGGTCTAGGACATTATTAAAACGTGAATAATCTTTTTCTACCTCTGAAAGAATATAGGTTAGTCGATATTATAGAACATATAACATTATGTTCACAGCAAAACTTGTATTATTAGCTTGTAGTATGATGTATTAGCGTAAATCAATCTGTAAGTACCTTTCTATTTTTCACGATATGACGTGTAATTTTCCACAAACAATTTTTGCTGCGTCACTTTACCCTATCAGTGAAAAAGCATTAGCATTTCGGTTCAATTTCCTATTAGAATTCGGCATCTTTCCGCAGTGACGTGATATAACCAAGTTTACTACTAAAATTGCCTTAGCAAGGAAATATCCTTGCCGAAATAAATGTAAAGAAGAAGCTGGAGTTACATTTTTAATTAACCTGTTTAAAATGATTGCGTACCATAATATAAATATCTAGCAAATTGTATTACATTCTTATTTGACTTACGAGCGACAATTTAAACATCCTTCTACCGCTGTAAAAATTGTTTCCCTTCTAGTATCTTATTGTTTTGTTCCTGCCTCAAATTTAATTTCGCCTTTGAGTCATAATAGTAACAATTCAGAAGAAATAATTATAAATTAAAATATAGAAGGAAGACGATACAACAAAATATTAGTTAAGAGATGTGGATAGGTGCCTGCACGACTGGATCGGATCGTCACCATAATACAATATGTGTGCATAGCCTGTCAAATTAACTCAATTCAGCCTATCACACCGCGTACATTGAGTTATTTATTAGGCCAGCATGACGAAGGTCGATGGATCCTCACACATGGGAGTCGCTGTCCTTTTTGAATTACAGTCTAATACTTACCATCAAGCCCAATGTAGTCATTTACCGTGCCACTGAAACATAGAGTAATATGACCTCATTCGATCTGTAGCTGGTTCGTACCATACAAAAAGTATTGTGGACTTGTCCCTGAGCAGGAGCATTGGGCCGCAACCGACGCGACTTTATCCTATCAATATCACGATCGTATTGTTACTTTATTTATTAACATTCGGAACAGTTTGTTTTAAAATACACGACTCAATTATATGATGTTGACGTACGAAACACAATTCGCGAAGTGAATGGTTAACGAAAAAAGATTTATGAAGATGTACTAAGGCCACACAACATATTACTGTGGTGTTTGCATTTATTTATCAAAATACTTAATCAAAATTTCAGGAAAATAAAAATGATTCATGGGTCTGAATATATATATATACATTCAGACCCATACAATATATATATATATATTGCAAACAATGGCAATTGCCAAATTTTTATGCCACCTTATTAGCAATAGTCTTTACAAGAAAATTTGTATACATTCGTAAGAATTTATATTTGCAATGCCTACCTAAATCGCGACCTATATCCTAAACAGGTTAACAAACTCTACACTCATCGTCATTCCATAAACTGTGTCATACAAATATAGACGTCCATAAAAACGGTTCGATAATATTTAATTAGGTTCTGTGTATTGGAGTACAAAAATACGGCAGTCACTGAAGATGTATTGGTAATTTTATACACTAACGGCTAATATAATGTTTATTCCGGAGCGAGCCTTGCCCCAATTTCGGTCTAAGTGCACCTCGTGCCCTTACTGAACACTCATTTGATGTTGTAATTGTTTGTGCGTCATCATCTCTCTAATATGCACTCATTTGCAACAATAGGCTTTGTTTATCTTAATTTATTTTATATATATATTGTAGGTTTAAATATACATGTAATAGAATTCATTTAAAATCTAGGACATAAACATATAATTTGCTTAATTTTGCAATATTACAGTGATTTGTTAATATTTCTTGCTATTGCATGTCTAATTTTTGTATGATTAAGTATTTGAACATATAATTTCAGTTTCTAATTCATCTACTTCATAATAAGTACCGGTCATTGTAAGTAATTAATGTTTAGTTACTCATAAACATTAATAGCAAATTGCCAGCATTGCGCCTACATATGTGTTGTATAACCATAGTATAATGCAATCTAGGGACGGGCAAATGATAATAACCTATTAAAAGTGTGATCAGGTCACCCAAAATATACTAGGACATCTCTTGGTATAGGTATATCTTGTTAACTGGACGTAGCTGATGCCCAAACGTGACAGGCTAAATAAAGTTCCTCACTATGACAGACTTGGCAAACAAGTGCAATGGTAGAGATCCAGTCGTATACAAATCCTACACGCAAAAACATTTAGGATGAAATTTATAGACGCAACTTTAAGGTTCCTTAGACTTACAAAACATTACAAATTATATTACTCAATGAATGTCAAAGGATTTGGTTAGTCACCGATTTTGTCAACATGGACTTGACTCCGTAAATACTATGCTATACTCAAGTTCCTAATATATATTGTTTTATGTCAAAACGAGTTTATTGTTTGAGAACTTTGCTTTTTTTTTTTGGTTTCTCGGGGGAAAATCCTGCATAGGACCATCAGGGCCGCTGTGAGGGCAACAATCCCGGTGTGTCAGACTCCTACTGACTAAAAACCCCCGGGGTGTCCCTCTAATCGCTCCTCCGAGCGTGGGAAACCAAATTCATCCAGACGCCCGGAGAGCGAAATTCCTTGTCGAGGCCGCCTCTCTGGGAGGGGTAGGGGTAAAGAGCCCACCCTTCCAATACCTATCTCACAGGCGGCGCGCCGGACACTGGACACCGCCACCCTCTCATCCGGAGAGCAGACTCCCTCAAGTCTACTGCCCGGCTATTGTCACCGGGGGATGTCGCGCTCGCTCTGAGCGAACGCATCCCTCCGGCGACGGTGCCTTGGCCGCCGAATAGCCAGAGAAGATATATATTGTTTTATGTCAAAACGAGTTTATTGTTTGAGAACTTTGGTAAGCTAAGTCGAAATAGCGTCTATAAATCTCAGCCTAAGTAAAAGAAATGTTTCTTGAACTCCAAATTAAACATAATTTATTACTTTGATTTAGTTCGACATTTTTGTCAGTATCATCCTACATGGAATGAGATCATTCTGTATTTCATTTTAAATAATATATGAAGTCATGACTCCGAGAAAACAAGAAAATTTTACGCACATTTTCACTATTACGTTAAATTAAATTTATATTTCAATGTCTTTAGGGCAAACCGTCTCCCGTAACTCTTCCGATTATTTATACCAAAGTGCTTTCAACATTAATCTTAGAAAATTTAATAACCATTAATTTTCGACGCCTAGTGGACTATGTCCAAGCCAACCTTCGTTTGAAGGTAAAATGAAAAACTCCCATGCATACTAAAAACTGAATTCAGGACTAGTGCAATGAACAGATTTATTATTAGAGTGAATAATTTATCAGCTTTTTTAGATGTAGTTATAATGGGAGCTCTCTGTAGGTGGACAATATATTTACGTCATGTTTCAAAGTAAATCACACGTGGCGGTCCAGATAGGAATAGTTTAAAACTATAAAAACTACAATGTTCATCAAACTATGCAAATCGTGTTATTTGGAGCAAGTACCCGTGCTTACACTTATAAATAATATAGCGACAATCTAATAAATCATTTATTTTCTTCACAGATAATATTTGAATTGTATGTTATTTATATAATCTAGTAATCAATAAAATTGATCGTCAATAATCTGAACAAAAGACGCCGAAAATAAAAACCATCCAAAATAATTAAATATCCGTATCCGTAAACGTGACATTCATCACCGTCTGCCTCTGCCGTCTACCGCGTTCTGCCAAATGTCACCTCACCTGTCAGACTACTTTAAGGATATCTTATAAGCAATTTTTTAAAGTCAAAATCAAAACGCTGACTTTGGCAAAATCACATTGGTCGTACACCAGTGGAAAAGCCACAAGAAAGGAATAATAATAATAATAAGCAATTTTATTTTCTACTGATTCAATAAAGTAACACTACAGCTCCTGCTGTTATTATAATATATAATTGAAGCTATAAAATAATAATCAAAATAACTTGTCTTTTGCCTTGAATAGTACAAGAATAAAACTATAAAATTTATCATTATGTATCATATCATATGATATCATGGCATCTTATAGAAATGGCATGTGTAAGTGCCTCAAGAACGGCACCCGCGCTGCTGGACACGTTGGGCACGACATAAAAGCGAAAAGTGGATACAGCCACTAATATATCTCTTCTCACTCCAATAGGGGTATAGGTGACGATATATAAAACCTATATTACAGGTTCCTCATTTGTTGCAGATATTATTACGGAAAACTCCAAACTAATAATAAGTAAAATTAAATTAAATGTAACACTCTACCTTGTGTCAAGGATGAAAGTCAAAGTTGTGCTCTTTGGACTAAATCCAAAGTTACTAAAGTGTCATTCCCAAACCGACTTTTTAATTTATGAATGAATGCACTACAAGTCTCAGGGTTAAAAAAATATTGTATATTTCAATATATTTATACACTAGCTGTCCCGGCAGACCTTGTTCTGCCCTATTTCTCTAAAACAAAGTCACATTGTTTTTTTTAATGTTAATAGCTATTGGCCTGTCGGCTGTTTTTTGAAAATTGTTTGAAGGAACCTGGCCTTAATGGTATATGTATAAAAATTGACAAATATTGACATTAATATTTATACGTCACTCAATTATTGTTTTGCCTTCCCGGAACCCGTCCACTAACATTTAAACTTTATGCTATGGTGTTAAAGTTCAAATCTTTTGTATGAGAATATAGAAAAGTGTTGTTTTTAGACTTTTTCAGATATTTTTTTAAAATCTTCTCTCTGTTATAACCTTCCCCAGACTTCAACAAACAAAACAAAAAAGAAATCAGTCAAATCGGTTCAGCCGTTCTTGAGTTTCGCGGTTATCAAGACACTATAGCTGATCCGGCAAACGTTGTTTTGCTATGTAAGGTTTTGTAATATCTTCTAAGATGTTCATTGAAATTAAGTGATGTCAAAGACAATTTTGTTCACAATTAAATACTCTTAATCAACAACACATTTATTTGGAAAAAGATTAATATTATTACGTTGATACAACTCTTAACAAATAATGCATTAATTTCGACCAAATTTGTTTACCATAAAAACGGTTCTAGTGGCTTAATCTTAAAAGATAGACATATACTGTCGCGGACATTTTTTTAGATCATTTCAAGAGGAATAATTCTTTCATACATATATTTTTGGTATCTTGAACCGTTTTCGTAGCGCACGCAATGGAAGCACTCAAGGATGAATAATTTTGCCCGTTTTTTTTCACATTTTCCATTATTTCTTCGCTCCTAATGATTGCATCGTGATGTTATATAGCCTAAAGTCTTCCTCGATAAATGGTCTATTCCACTCAAAAAGAATTTTTCAATTCGAACCAGTAGTTCCTGAGATTAGCGCGTTCAAACAAACAAACAAACAAACAAACTCTTCAGCTTTATAATATTAGTAATTTAGTATAGATTAATTTGGTTCTCACATCAAGGTTTCTGGTTGTATTATCAAATCTTAGCAATTTATGTAAACTATTCGCTTTACATTCTCTGCAACTCAGTTTATGCGGAATTGCTTATCGAATTGTTAATTTCCGTTTTAGAACAAAATAATATAACAATGAAGTTTTAATAGAAAACTTTAGGTATTCAAGTAGGTTCATTACTCATATAACTCACGCTGTATTGAAAAAAAACCTTATTGTTCATATCTGTACATAATGTTATATAATGTAAATAAATGTATTTACCCACAAGATAATCAACTAAATACCTATCTCTAATTAGGTAATAACCAGGATGCTAATAAGTAATTTTGGAGATGGCCCAATTAAACAAATTCCTTTTATCTTGTAATATTAGCTTTGAATGATTTATAAATTTTTTTATATTATTATTATTTATTAGATTATTAAATACATAGATTCATAGCAGAATCATTGTTTATATAATCATGTAAAATATTTTAAAAGACTTCACGTATATATAAGGTGGATAAAAATAATTTAGACCACTATAATATCTTTATATTTGGAAATATTAACAATACTGAAACCTATAATGTTACATTTTATACTGCCTTTGTTATTTCATAAACTGGAATTGAACTGGTGAAGGCAAAGTGCAAAGGAGACACGCAATGTGGCTCTCTAAATTGAGGTTTATATTTTAATACTTGCTATTTGAACTCTATGATGTAGTGGAAAAGTCCATTTTTAAAAAGACCACACAGTTTGAATAAGATTATTCTTGTTTCGTGACTAAATATTTTTACATAAAATTAGTTTCCCTACAACATCAATGGCGTGTCACCATAGCATCATGACGAATATTAACCTTACCAGGAGCAGGTTTTTGCTAACCTGAATTTTACATTTAATATTGCGTTATTTGCAGCATGTATATAATCTATTTGTTATTATATCAATGTGTATTTAAGCATACGCCAACTAAACGAAAAAACTGCTTAACGTTTCTTTAGCTTATAATACAAGTACAAATAACAAATCCGACTAAATATGTCCTTTTATTTTTCGGACATTTATTTATATTGTTATGTTTTGTACTCACTTATAAAAACCACTTAAATACTTAAACTATTCGACTAGCTAAACATTTCCAATGATAAAATATTTTAGTACTTATACTTTTGAATCATATAAAAAAATCCATATTACATTGAAATAACAAGTATAATTTTGATACATTTACAAGATTAAAATGTTTATTTATGAAACAAAGTCACAGTCTAAAGTTCGGTGATCTGTTTTCGTTTCTTAAAAATGTATGTTTACCGAAAGTGATAATAAATCATAAACGGTAGCAATTTTTTTTTTTTTGTTTACAACGATAATATTGTCTGTATGGAGCATATTTTATGCTTAGGTTAATATTTATAGCACATCTGCATCCTCTCACATTATGTGTCGAAAATGCATCTATCTATAAACAAGACATGACTGAAAAAACAAAGGCAAAAAACATCCTTGTTACGTAAGTACTTGTATGTTTCTATGCATTAAATAAACCAATTTAAAGAGATCCACGTAAGAAAACGACGTATTTATAAATTATTTTTTATACTGACTGAACAAAAGAAATGTACTGCACCTAATGAAAAGTATCGTGTAGTCCAAGAACCGAAACGACCACCAAACCACCTGAAGTCCACTAGGTATAAGAAGAACCGGACGTACACAAGCTCCTTTGACAACCCTTTGGAAAAAGAAAGCTGAATGTTTAAGGCATTATATTCTTAAGATAATCTGGCGAAATGAACGTTACAGTGTAAGGCTTGAAATTAATTTGAGAAGGCGAAACTAAAAAGATTGCTGGTGTAAAGATGTGTAAAATTATTGTATGTGAAACCTAAATCTAGATTTCACACACATATTTTATTTACACTTTGCACATAACACAGTTATTGTTTAGTATATTCGCGACCTCAACAATGTTTTATTTTATGTGGTATTAGATAATACCGTCTTAAAAATATGTCTAGTCTACGAATGTTTAACACACATTATTTTTGCGAGCAAGCGTTTTTTCTCTAACTGCATACCAAAAATAGCATTGAAATACATTCTAGATAAATGTTACAAAAAGTCAAGATCATGATAAGTCCATTTTTGATGCCAGTCAAGAATGAAAATAAAAATGCGAAGAAGTAAATATAATTCGAATGTATCCATAGTGTGACGTAATTAAAAGGTAGAAAATCCTCCGTATTTACTCTTCGAGTATTATTTTCCTTTACTTCCTCACAGACGGCACGTTTTGGCAACTACCGAGAAACAATAATCTTTAATAATATAACAATGTTAAGTATAATATAATTTTATTAATCTAAAATCGTAACCTCACTTTTAAGCCAATGCTAGAATTAGCACTAAGTAATAATACCAATAAATAAATTTAACTTCTGCTAAACTTTTTTAGTAATTTATTATTTAAGTAGGGATTAAAATATCCTATACTCCTTTTTCATAACCTTTTTAGTTCCAACCGCATTTGGGCGCTTGCTTCGACTAAATAACGAAAATCGATTTTTTTTTTTTGAAGCGGACTAACTACTGATTGCCGGGAAAGGCGTTTTCAGCTTGAGCTGAAAACCGGTTGACCGGGCTCAGGGGGCGAGCACAGAAGGTGCTCAGCCAGCGAAATTTTGGGTTGGGTGGCAATGCAAGGGCACCCCTGTGGGTACGAACCTCGACTTGGACCGCCAGCCAAATAAAGTACTAACCCTACGGGTGATCTACCAGCGTTTCGGAAGTTACTACCTTGAGAAGAAACGCCGAAAGAAATTCAAGGCTGCGTCGGAGTAGAACGAAAATTGATATTTCCGTGTCATTTATATAGCGGATACATTTACGAATATTGATATATTATACAACATATTCGATAATATTTTTTACACATACGAACATCCATAACATCCCTTATTTATACAATAAAATATTACACAACAATAATTTCCTTGGAATGCTTGTACGAGTTTTAACAGTAACAACCTCAATCGTTAAGTAATTAATGTACTAAATTCCTAAATGTAATTACATAATGTATAAACTGGCAAGTGAAAGTTCACTTTACTAATATAAGTTAATTAGAGTCACAAGTGAGAATTTTTACAGAAAAATATAACGATTACACAAACTATAAGGCTATTTGTAGGCATCGATATAATTATGACGCCAGATATAATTATTAATTTCCTAATTTAGAATTTTATTAAATCAAATAATAATAAAATTCAACTAGGTACAAAACTATAAGTAAGCCAACCTAATCATATAGTCGTTGTTATTTGGTTTTTACGAAGCATTTTTATGATACTCTCCATCCATTGAACATTTATTATTAGATGTATTGACGTACATTATAACAGATATGAGATATCGTAAGTCAAACCTCTCGTATCACAAGCGTTCCAAGAAAAACAGGATCAATGTATCTTGTATGATTACTGCGTTGAAACTCACCAAGATTTTATGCAACTACTTATTATGCATATTATTAGGTTTTGCTATTGTAATCATATTTATCTTTATAACGAACATAATATTACCAAGAAGAACGGAGATTCACATAATAGTAGACCAAAGGCACGCGTCGGATTCTGACAAGCGCTACTCAGCGGCGGTGACGCAACAACGACTACCAGGTCGCAATATACCACTCCGTTTACATTTTTATCAGAGATGGGTAAAAAGTAATCGGATTAATGACTAACATTAACAAAATGTAGTCATAATTTTAATTTTGTTGCTCTGTAATCGAGATTAAATTTCTTCAAAATATTAACGAGTCATAAATATGTATGCAATTGAGGATCCCGCCGAGCCGTCGGAAGTATTCGGATTCCCAGGCTCGGCGAAGGCGAAGAGAGGGCAGTGCTGGCACCCCGGTGGTTTTAGTCGGGGCAGGTCCGACACACCGGGGGAAGTGGCCCTGACCACTTCCCCTGACGGTCCGTAGGGATTTCCACCGGGATAACAAAAAAAAAAAAATGCAATTGAGGATTCCGTAGTGGTTAAAACATAGGTGAGCAAAATGTAATGAAAAACGTAAAATGTAATCGTAATCGTTTTTCAATAATCTGATTATATTTTTCCATCTATGATTTACATACATGCCACGGCGTCCGGTGAAGGCAACGGCGTGGCGCTCTCAGGCGGCATGTGAAGCTCGCGACCGTGCGGTCTACATCGGACTTCTTTAGATATAAATGCATACAGAGGCGGTATATCGCGACTTGGCAGTCGCTGCGGGATTACCATTTCCGAGTCGCGAGTGCTAGGATCCAACGGGTACCTTTAGGTGCATATCAAGGTTCCGTAGTATAAAAAGTAGATCGGTGTAAAAGTAACGAGTTGGTACAAAATCTAAATGCTTTCGTCAAATAATTGGACTGTGCCGTTAAAGATTAACCATAATAAATAAAAATAATATCATCAAGCTAGAACCATTTTATGATACGAAAAGATACATCAATTGCAATGTAACTTGCAGTATATCTTTTGTGTTATTGGTACGTCATGTCCAGAGCGTTCACTGACCTGAGCACCACACAGAAAGTTTCATTTTTTATAAAAGATTAATAATCGAAATTATCTGATATAAATATTGTTTTGCAAATTGACATGTTTATAATAAACAAATTTATTCGAAAAGATGTACCCTCTGGGTTTTTCAAATTAAGTACAAATTTAAGAACCACATGGTCACTGGTGAACAAATACATCTTGAGAAAACCCTCATGGCATCTAACGGAAATGTCATATGTAAGTGCCCTGAAAACGGCAGTCAGCTGATACTACTGGCCACATTAGCCACAATATGTAAGCGCAGAATAAATACAAACACTAATGTATGTATTCTCAACCCGAAAGGAATATAGGGAGATTATATATTATAATATTCTTATTTCTAAATACTTTAAAAAACAATTTTAGAGATTCTAAGCAGCTTTAATAAAAATCCCTAAACCTTGTGTAAATACCCATAAAGCAGAAATACCTACCTATTATTATAAAGTATATTTCGGGCTTCCTTCCGACAGTAAAAGAAATCTTAATACAGTTGACCCCCGGTTAACCGACAAAAGTTTCACAGTCCGATGTCGGACTATCGAATTTGTCGCATTATACGAGTAGAGTACTTGCCTAAGACCCTTTATAGTTCGGAATTTGTAGAAAAAGAGTACTTGTAATCCGACAAATTATGCAAACAATCTATTTGAACTACTAATCGTACTACATAATTGTGTATGCCTCTGTAATATGTTAAATCTTTATGTACAATCAACTGTAATAGGGTTACAAGTTAAGGCCCCGGATTGGACTGGGGCTGTATTACCGGGGTTCCACTTTATTATATGGGGGTCTAATATATTTTCTAAAAATGTTTTTAATGTGTAAATATTTCATTTTATTAACATTTGCTACACCCAAGTTGTCGTGTGCCAGTACAATAATATATCTAAGCAGTAAATGAGCGTTTCCCAGAAACGTAGGCGTACTATAATGTGGGACCGCAATGTAGACCGCTTCGTCCGGAAGAAGTAAGTGTTTAAAAGTGTTATTCTTTATAAGCTATATTTTGACGCGTCGATTATTTTGTTAAGATAAACATAAAGAAGTGATCATTTAAAACATAAATTACATTGAAAGTTCAAAGCGGTAAACAAGAACAAGGAAAAGAAACCATTTAAATAAAAACAGAAATGTTTTTTGCATTATCAACTGCCAAATACGCTGTTCCTATTATTCCAAAATATAAAAACAGGCCTGACATCAACAACCATGATAGTCACATTTAAAGATTTAAAAAATGCTTGTTTTAGTACTTTCAACAATCGAGTCATGTTTAAAATACAAACTTCACATTAATCTACACTTCGCCACTTTCATGTTTGTCGACTTTAAAAAGATTTCACTTTCTTGCGTATATCTCAACAAGCTTTTTAAAATACTAAAAACTATCTTCGATTACGTTAGAGTTGCGTAAACAAACCTGTCTCAGATTTATCAAATCTGGTATTATGTATGTTTTATGTTCTATTGTGGATTTTCAAAGAGAGTGGCTGTATGTGTATAGCACAGAAAACGCCGCAAGGCGCCGTATAGATAATAGAACCTTGTTAATTGAATTATGATTTAAGACTATTAATATTGCTTATATAGTGTATATTATCAAAATTTTAATTAACTACACAGGGTGTTGACTAACGCAATATAGTTGTTACGTTTCTTCTTGAAAGTATGTACTTATAAGCGATGTAATACTAGCATCCATTAAGTAGTTCATAATATATCTTACAGTACATGGCTCTTAAAATCCTAATAATCAATAAACTTATAAGGAATATTAAATCGATTTACAATTTTGAGTGATGTACTATGCATTCGATGATTTAAATGATCATACTAATAATCGTTGAATTATGATGGTAACAAACATTTTATAGCAGATAAATATAGACGAGGTAATACATACATCAACAAAGTCTAAGGCCGAGTTTTATAGACGGTAGTTTACCATAAGTTTGCATAGAATTTACTAAAAGATTACAATTAATGTCAATGGAAGTCAAAGATTTTGGTAAGTCACCGATTTTGTCAACATGAATTTGGCTCTGCGAATACTATGGCTAAACTCAAGTTCCCTATATATATTTCGTTATTTCTCGAAACGAATTTATTTTTTGAGAACTTTGCTAAGCAAAGTCGAAATAGTGTCTATAAATCTTAGTCATAGACCCAGGCGAAACTTTTGGTACCTAGAAAAAAATAGCAATTTATTTTTAAATATAATATGTTATTCCATTTAAGGCGTAACTTTATGATGTTTGATAATTTAAAATGAAATTGTAATCATATGGACAATAAAATAATGGCTTAATAGTAAAGAACAAAGTTAAGTAAAAAGTATAAAACAATAGAACAAAAATCGACAAAAAAAAATGTGTAATACAAATATAAACAGCAAAAATGAGTAGAGAATGAGTAGAGGATGAGCAGAGATACATTAGGAGCTGTATCCACTTGGCGCTTGTATTTCATGTCCAACGTGACCAGTAGCACAGCTGATCGACTGTATGTATATAGCGGGAGATACCGTGACGATATATTATTAAAACATCGTATTAGGTGGTATTAGGTAATCGGTAAGAGCCCCTAATGCACTAAGGTGCTGAAATTTTATATTACAATGTATATTAAATTAAATCAATTGTACAAAAATAAACAAATAAAATAATTTGATTAATTAAGTAATCTTGTTTAATTAATTAATTTCATTAAATTAAATTGATCTACGTGTATACCAATAAAATTTATTTGGACTAATTAAGTCGAAACTTAGTAATGAGAATTCCTTCTCATTACTACTCTCACTTATATTATACTCTCTAAACCTGTTTAAATGTCATTTATTGCAACACGATAATCCTAAAAACAAAATAAGCACTTACGTCTAAACACTATAAATCTCAAAGTGTACACACAGCTATTTCGTAATACCTACTTCTTGCCTAAATTCGTGTTAATATTGACTGCAAGCTGTTTCTAGACCCGTGAAGTAAACCAACTAAAATAAATCACCGAAAAATCTGATGTACCTTCTATAAATTTTGAATAGACTATGAAATAAAAATGTTCGAGTCTTGGTTACAATTTATGAGATTGTTCGTGAAAAGTTGGGTCTCAATTGTATTAATTTAATTTTTAAAGATCCGTAAGCTAATTCCGTCAATTTGCTACTTATGACATCATAAATATCCTATAGCTTTTACTATTGTAAAAATTATATTTATATTAAATTTGATAAAGTATGAGTTAAAGAGAAAAAGTTGGGATGTGAAATTAATTCAACTAACTCACTTTTGCTTTTACATACATTAAAGCTCTCGTCGTGACTAACCGGTTCACCGTCCCAAACGTATCGTAATATCTGTATTATTTTATTACGGCTCCACATAATGTAAATATGACCAATTTCACAGCTAATTGACTCATTTCGTACATTTTAAAAGACCCAGGACATTTTACGTATGTACCTGCTTACTTGTTTCATATTGCCAGTATAATGACAATAATAAACAGATTACTAAATAATATTCTAAACGCAAAAGTGAAACTGCAAGAAGCGGCAACCGGCGAAGGATATGTGCCGCGACAAGAGATAGCGCTACTGTCTATTATTCATTTTTATGATACAAATATCGACCTTAGGCATATTTTTAAGGTATACAATTTTACAATATATAGGACATTTTTACAAAAGACCTTGTATAACTTTACAACTTTCCTTGAAATGCAAATGTATAAAAAATTACATACCTATTATTTTCTTGAAGCAAAAAAATGGGCATAAAATAACAAAGTACTTAAATCATTTTGCAGACCTTCGTCGCCCGCATCTCCTTTTACATATTATGAATATTAATAACAACAGGTAAATAAAGTGGGTATAGAAAACGGCCAAGGCGATGCATCCGCACACCCACTACCGCACCACGTGTGACTCACGAGGATCAACTGCGCCTATGCCTTTTTGGATTAAAATTTAAAAGTTCACGTCATATTCCTGTACGCTAAGAGTCATGAATCCTTTTGGGATATCATCCATCGTTTAATGGCGTGATACAGTTGAATTTCTTGAATAGTATGGAGTCATAAAGACTATATATAAATTAAATTTTTAAATATACAAATAAATTTCTAAACGATAAACTAGAAAGTATATATTTTTTATTATTTTTGCATAATATCACAGCAAATAATAATACCAATGTAATAATGCAGTGTAGCATAATAACTATATTATGCGTAAAGCATTAATGATAACTTATTTAAATCAATTATATTTGAATTTATTTAAACTATAGTCACAACAAGGACTAATTATTTTTATTTACTTATATATATTTACATATAGGTATGTATTAGTAGTTACCATTTAATAATATAATGATTTTTATGTTCAAATATTAACTTGATCTTTACTGAAAAAGAAACGACGAACAATATCGGACAAAATATCAAGAAATAATTAATTAAAACTTTTTAAATGGTACCTTTGTAGTCCACTTTTCGTATTAATGGAATATTAACATAAAAGTTCAACAATCATTTATGAACGACTTACGGTGACCGATTTTCTCTTCGTCTTGAAAGAGACGTATTACCAGTCTCGGACAATTTTATTGTTCTCAACAAAACTTTCATTTCTGAAGCTGACCCACCTCACCTTTGTACTCAGACAGGCGCAATCAAAACAGCGTGGACTACGAAAATTTTCAGAAGATATACAAAAAATTACGAGTAAAAACGTCATATCAAATACTACTAGTACATTTATTTTTTTGTTGTTACGAATAAAAATATATATACTATTTCTTTTAACATATAAATAGAATATGCTTTAACAAAAGATATGCCTGCACATACAGCCCAGCCTGTATATTTAAAAGGCAAAGTAATATGTCAGGTGCGTTGTTAGTGTTGACTAATATGTAAAACAATCCAACTGCATCCTATTATTGCCAATTACACATTCTTGGTATAAAAAACGATATCACTGCGAACGGATACCCACAGAAAGCTATCGTGATAAACACGCAATAACAACACTTACTCATGTATCAACAGTGAGTATTTTTGCAAATATTTTAATACCAGTCTGATCGAAAACATACTTGGAACCTGCCTCTCCCAAGTCCTCGTATTCAGCGGAGAATTCCTTTGTTTACCGAACCTTAGGTGTACGCTTCTAGCGTATTATATCACTTGACTTCAAAGATTGTTTCGTATATCTCTAATTCCCATACTTGTAGGCTGACGGTTTCATTTTGCATCTCATTGAACAATTATTACACGTACTTAAGGCACTTATGTATGAAACCTATCGGTCGCGCTTCGGAATCGAAATCAAATCAATGTTCCTTCGTGTACAAACTGTCATTAAAATACGCTAATGTTCTGGTTTGTGTCGTAATTGTTTTTTCAGGTGCATGTATATTCTATAAGTACATAAATATCAAATTAAAGTCGTAAATATGATTTTGATGTAAGAAGAAAGTTTCTATACAAAATAATGATTATATTGACCTAGGGTGGATTAGTGGTATCATTCGGGTCGTGCATATAATATAAGTATGAAGTAATTAATCTAACAAAGATAACCTCTTATTAATTAGTGATTTATGTTATAATCCAATAACCATGAGACATTTTAACCCCTATATCTAAATAATCATGCGTGAACACAAATCTTAGTGAGTATACGAAACAAATCCTTGTTAATTGTACAAATAGTTAATCATTAGGCAAATACTCGTACATTTTATCACAAAAAAATAAACTATTATGAACATATATACATACAAGATTTTTTTTTACATCTTTTAATAGAGAAAAATTTAATAGACGTGGGCCCGAAACGATCCGAAGACGATTTTCCCATGAGATAAAGTTATAGGAATTTCACGCCGTTAACCGAAGTGGTCTAAGTATACATTGAGTGAAATCCATGTTTGCTATTATTAGATACATATTAAAACCCAGAGAGGTCTTGAATTAATTTTCTACCAACATTTTAGATTTTAGATTTTTTTCCCCTAATAAATGTTACATACTTTTTTATGTTAAATCAATAAAGTGACTACGGCGCACCTGATGGAAATAAAATGAAACGAACAATGTAGTTCTATAATATTAGCGAACGCCATGGGTCAAATCAATTTGTCTGTCGCGGTCGCTATGTCGGCCCACATAGATATATCATGACTGAAGGACTCTAGATTGCAATTTTCACAACATAACATTATAACTAGACCAAATAGGTAATTTAGTTATAATTTGGATAGCAGGTTTTGGGCAATTCTAATTCGCGTATATTGATAGTTAAAAGTTACTTCGCACAAGTCACTGTGTTACGCCGGAATCGTGTGATGCAGTTGTTGGATTTGTAACCGGAGCACCGCGCTAAGCCGAGAGGATAATGCACAAACTAGATCTCTTTACCCACCTCAGAAAGCTTTTGTGCTCTGTTTAACTCACATAATTGATTATAATTTCGCGATATCACATTTTCCCGCCCGCATAACTGTAAATGCAAACATATTCTCTTGTATCTCAAGCATCTTGGTTCAAGATTAAATTTAACTTAACCAGAAAAAATAATTAAATTTTAATTAAATTAGCACGAATAGTCATTAAAAAAACATTTATTCCTAGTCGTCATTGTTTAAATAACATATGCACGAGTACTATCAATATATGTATACAACTTATCATATTTTTAGATATCTAACAGAATACGGATTCCAATTGTGGATTCAGTAAACGAATCACTATCACTTTTGCTAATATATGTTTTACATAGTTTCCTTTCCCAAACGTTTTTGCCATAGACTATACTAAAGTTGGTGTTCGTTTTTGTTACTTTCATGCATATAGTGAGCAGGTTAGTAGTTCAATGAAGTAATCGTTTCATATGCTTATTTACATTTGGTCCTGTGTTTATTAGAACAATTACAACTTTCAGTTTCTAAAGCACCTCTTATATTGCGTTATTGATTACTTTTCCTAATTCAATAATCGACTTAGATTAATGCTAAAATAACATGCTTATTCTGTTCATTATTTCTTAAAATATATCCCTTCTAAATAGAGAGCTAATTATTTTTTAAGAGTAATTATACTACTAGACCCACACGATTTCTGACTAGAAAACGTTTGGCCGTAAAACAAATAAAACACCTAGTTGCACTAATTTCAAAGATTTTTTAAATTTAACTATGTAAAATGTGATTAACTTTGAATGTAACTTCTATCATATTTAAGGTTGGAGTATAGAACAGTGTTATTGCGAATATTAGCTATAAAAAATAGGCGAAGGCGATAGGTTGATAGTCGAAGATTGGTCAGTTTACCGTCATAGATGTATAAAGTGTAATCAGAATGATCAACAATTACAAAATGGAATTGTAATTTTAATTTCGTTAATCTGTAGTCCTGATTAAAACCCTTCGAAATATTAATGCGTCATAGATTTGTGTGCAATTGAGGATTCACGGATGGATAAAAAAGATTAGAAAATGTAATCATAATCGTTTACCATTAATCTGATTACATTTTGCCCATGTATGTTTACCGTGTCCTATAATAACACAAGTAAGTATATTATGTAAAATATCGGAAAGCTACTATGACATGCGTACGCATAATCATAAATTAATATATCTACTGTAAATATAATGAATGTACATTAAATTAAAACAACGTTTATTGGAAACAAATAATACAAAATATCGCAATAATCGCAGTGCTATTCATAAATGTAAAAGGAAATGCGGAAGTACAGGCCGACTTATATCCGACTGGGTCACCCGATGTGATTCGAACAGCCTTGGCCTATTTTCCCCTACTATCCTAGAATTTAGGTCGAACTGTAATCTCCCCATACACTTAATTTACAAGCTTTATGTACTGATAAGGGTATCAATAATTACATAGCTATTACGACCTTGTTTCCTTTAATAGAACAACATCGAGTTGTGATCACAATCGTGTTATCAGAAACAAGAACGATCTTTATGATTATAAGTATATGTAAATTGGACTTCT
The DNA here is from genome assembly GCA_036320925.1 of Automeris io. Taxonomy (NCBI): domain Eukaryota; kingdom Metazoa; phylum Arthropoda; class Insecta; order Lepidoptera; family Saturniidae; genus Automeris; species Automeris io. The sequence continues at coordinate 10,716,357 of JAUDJH010000002.1, forward strand.
AATTTTGTCATCACACTATCATTATATATTCTAAATATTTTAAATGAAAAACAGCTTCAGCGAACATCTTTGTAAGCAGACCAGTGGAAGTACCACTGTTTTATAGCAGTATTGTTTCATAATAAACTTTCATATTTAAAACATGCCGGACGAGTTGTAAAATTGACTATTTTATATAAAAATTATAGTTTCTCATTCAAGCAAAATCGCTAAACAATTATAAATAAGATAATAATAAGTTTTAATTTTTTATCTACATTTAAGACTCGATCATTTTGAAGATTTTTTTATACTTGTTATGCCTTCATATGTTCTTATAATAATGGAGTTATACTTAACTGTAATATTTAATGTTAACTGATTACATAAAAATTCGATTAAATACTGATACTTATAAAATATAGCATAATAAAAACGGACTTTCTCGAAAATAGAGCTCAATACAACTTATGCATAATTATATTTTTTATGGTTTATCGGCTGACTTATAGCCAAATACTCGTATTGTTATTTTGATTGTAAGAACATGAACTATTTAAAAAAATAAACTCGGAATATCTCACACTTAGCGTTCAGATCCAAATTAACTAAATAATTTTGTTTTATGAGGAGATAGAACCTATTATTTGAAGCACGATAGTCACGCGCTTAATCGCTGTACCCATCTAGACGTAATGACCCTATTATATATGTAGGTCTCATTTGTCACATAGGACATATTTCGATGTTTCAAATCACTAATACACCTTATTTAGAAATATATATATATATACGAGTGCAGAAACTTATTTTAAGCGACTTTTGTGCTCAGACACATACATACAAGTCCCATCGTATATCAATCTTTAAATCACGACGGCATACGTAAGTCCAAATTTATTTTATAGCTGAATATATAAAAATTCATCATTTAAAATATAAAATTCTCGGATTATAGCACATATTAAGTATACAGAAATATAGTACGTACGTACAATATACATCTACACGTATTGCTAAAACTTGTCACATTAATTTATCGTTTCACAACTCTTTTGATTGTGTTCGGGACGTTTATATGACTGTTGTCTCTACATTCTCAAATTGAAAACTATTGGCGACATGAATTTGGCACAACTTGTGATTCTTTAAAAAGCATCCCAGACTTCTTACACAATTTTGTTAAAAGATTAGAAACAGCTGCCTTTTTTATTTTATAGATTTCTTTATTTTGGAATAATTTTTTTTAGCTAATACCTCACAGAACTACTTAACAAAGTAGAGCAAGCCCTAAATACGTAAGTTGACCTTGACAGCACGTATACATATATACCTAATAAATAGGTTCGTTTCTCGAGATCGGCAACGCAATGATAAGACTCCTTGTGTTACAGTTTTTCATAGGCGACAATATCTACTTTCCATTTAGCAGTTTTTCCGCCTGTTTATCTACCTTTCACATTAAAAAATACTATAGTAAATCACAGGGCTTCTTTTTCCCTCCAGCTGCATTATGTCATTGTGTTTACATGTTGTACGCAGTTCGTTGAATAATGCAAAGTACCTACTCCTAACTGTAGTATTTCAACGGAATACGTAATGATAGTACATACTATTTGTAAAATTGTAAAAAGTATTTCATGACATCTCACTTTTTACAACTTGATTTTGCAAAAAAAAAAACTTTAAAACTTCTGTTTTTTATTTCAATAAATTAGAGCATTAGTAACATTGTATTAATTCTACAGGACCATGTTTTTTATATATAGGTAATTAAAAAACTGAGTACGAAGGGTGTTTCTATAAAACCACGGCAGTTTTTCCAGGCGCACGTACATTTTGAAATATAAATAGCACATTCACATATTTATTTATTCATGATCGTGTGGGCAGCTGTATCAAATGAATCATAGGTCTTCACTGTATTATTTTCAAGTTAGACTGTGACTGTCCTGTTGAATTAGAAAAATTATGAATTTCTATAAATACGAATGACTTAATAAGTAATTTGTCATAACATATTGTTAATAGTCTAAAGTATAAATAAAATAATTACTAAACAAAATTCTACTTTAAAATTTTACAATTTGTGCACATTCCATATAATAAATATCACATGAAAAATAATCAAAGTACTTACCAATCGTTTTTAGAATTTGTAAATCTTCAAGTTCATATTCTTTCTCTTCTTCGGTGAATTCAGACTCCGTTGTAGTAGAATCCTGTTCTTCCACAGAAGTAGAAGAAGCCACCGAAAGAGACCGCACGTCCGAGCTGAGGTCCGAACTACAGTCCCGCACTAATTTCGCACTTGCCATCATCATATTGAATTTTTTCGACACTGTTTAAGAGGTGACAATAAAATAGGACTAGAGTCGTTAACACGATTTTTTCGTATCAAAATAAAGAACAACCATTGTCAAAAAACCGAAAAACTGATGAAAAAAATATAAAAAAATAATTTGTAACTTTAAACTATTTTATGGTTTTATTTAATTAATTTATTTAAGATAGTTTGATAATATACTATCGTGAAAAAGACCGCGAGCGTAAGTAAACGTAGACACGTTATATTCACACCGCGAGTTGTTTCTCACTGCTCCATCGTTACTCGCTAGTTCCTCGCTTCGCTACATCGTCAATATGACAGAAAAAAATGAGACAATCAAGAAAAATAAGTACCTATCTAATTATTAGATTCCTCACTTTCCTCATTTTCGCACTGAATGTATAGAATATTACACAGATCCACACGAGTTTTAACACTGATAAGTGGGTATGAAATTTCGATAGATGTGTCGATAGTTAGCCTAAAAGTAGATACATATCCTGAAAAAGTTTTCTTGACCTCGCAGTTTCCAATACTTTTAACTTAAAATATACTATGGAGTATAAGATCTGACTGGTTAGGTAAAGCCTATAGCTTGAGCTCTACGTACTTGTATTAAGAGTCTACTTACTCCACAGAGTTGAATAAAGTAATAAGCTTCGACTCTCCGTAGTAATCGCTAACTTACTTAGGGAGGTCAAGTAAAATGGTGATTGATTATTCCGCAATCAGTTACCGTTACTAACATGGAAAAAGTAGTAATTGTTTACCATAAAAATATGGTGTCAATATTTTAATCTGACTAATAGTTTCGTGAAACTTATCATTATTCTTTTTTTTACACTGGCACGACATAGTGACTACAGAGTACCTGATGGTAAGTACAGTGTAGTCCAAAAACGAAAGCGACTATCAAAGGATGAAAATCCATTGATAGTCTACATCGTCATGTCGGCCCACATATACCATGACTGAAGGTCTCTAGGTATATGAGCTACTGGATATACACAAGCTGATCCCGAAACGCGACAAGCCGAAACTGGTCACTATGACGGGCTTTACACCCATGTACTGTGGTCGCGATCCACCGACGCCCTACCACCTCGCTGCTGCTCGTTTAGCACCACCCAGGAGTCACGTGTAGGGAAACTAGGGTACAGCCTACGGACGCGAGCAGCTTCGACTCCCAAAAAGCAGCTTCTCTCTTCGTCCCATTATGGACTAAAACTTACTTACAGATTTATATAGTGAAATAAAAAAGTTTATATTAATTGCAAATTTTTATTGGAAACAAGCATAAACAAGATAAAAATACAAGGAAGTAAATAATATCACTGAACTCCGATACATAGGTAGGTATGTCACTTAATTAAACCGTAATGATAAGAAATGAATACAGCCATTAATGTATGCTCTGCTCACCCCGAAAGGGTTATAGCATGATAAAATATGATTATTATAATGATAAATAATTTACACAATAATATGTTTAAAATCTATTTATACATAATTATGTCTTATAACACTCAATAATGACACTAAACGCAAAAATAAAACAAATATTATGGCACTCATAAGAGTGTTTTGTGATGTTAAAAAATAAAATGAACACACAATAATGAATGAAATACATGCAGTAATTTCTTAATAGGTGTGTTCACGGGGCAAGTACGAGACGCTGATGACTAAACTCAACCCGTAACCATAGCAACGAGAGTGTATTAGAACGCCCCTGATCCATGAATAAATCGTCTTAAACAAAATTCAATATACATAAAACAATTTCAACAAACATAAAAACAAATTTAAATTAACGTTGCATTCATATACAGAAAGCAGGGATATAATTAGAAAGAAACAATAACCTAAGCTTAAGCATTTAATTGTGAAGAATTTTTATAACTGATTTAAGAATGTATCAAGGTAATACATATGTAGATATTAGTAGATATAAAGAAAAAATGCACGAATTTTTTATATTATTTAAAAATAAACAATAAAAACGTCAACATAAATAAGATATAATGTGTACTTTTGTCCATAAAATACAAGAAAATAATAATAGAATATGATACGTACATAAATACGTAAATTTATATTACTTTGGTATAAAGTATGAAATTCAATGATTAAACACATTCAATTTATCAAGTTTTACAAAAATATGTACAGTGGTAAACTCAAATGTAGTCAATACGTGGTTATTTTATTTTAAGACGCGTGAATTTGTGATAACTGTCTGTTATGTATAATTAGAAATAGTAAAAAATATATTACAATTTGAATAAAAATGTAGGGTGGGGTCTAGTTAAAAACTATGCATTTGACGCTAGATAAGGCACTAGTGAAACGACCACTTTAACACGACCTCGCGTCATACACACAGAATTCGTGAAGCCTCTCACTGTCACAATCGTAAAATAAAACCACATTTGTATAATTATTAACCTCTTAAAATATTTTCAATTTATAAAACGATTTAAAGTATCATTACAATATTGTATATATATTTCGTTTTCATTCAATAAATCCTAATTTTGTTTTATATGATTTTAAAAAAAGTTTATACTGTACCGTAATGTTTGATACATTGCACATTCCTTATATTATTAGTGAATATGATCATTATATTATCTATGTATAAAAGACTAAGGATAACTTGAGTCTATAGTTTTTGGGTTATGTCATTTGCAAAAAAATGGATGTCGGCTTTGTAACATTATAATATTTGTGTCTGTAAAAAACTTTAACAAGTTAAATTTTGTGTTATGATTACTTCGAACGCCCATCACCTTACATTCATTGTTACTTTTCGACCGTGACGACAGGGATTATCAAAACCATTGTAATCTTCAAAAATCTTGTTTACTAATGCGCTCAAGTGTTGCGATGTGTGTCAGATGTCACACGAATCTCGTATAAATATAATAAACTCTTATATATAGATGCAGATAGAGTTTCCTTCAAAAACCTATAAGCATAGAAACTTAATAATATATGCACACTTATACATCTGTAAAAGTGACATATTTTTAAATATACACAATATCTATGTAGGTTATTTAGTTTACAGTGACGGGTTTGGCAATTGAGGTGTCTAATTTTAAAACCCGCTAAAAAGATTTTTCGTACAAAATTACTTAATAGTCATTTGAAATGTTTTTATCAAAGCAAATATTATATATGATTTTTTCTTTTTTCTTTTTCATTCTAGAATAATAATTTAAATACCTTATAAGAATGTGATTGATTTGAAAAAATATGTTATAGTGGGTTTTGAAATTAGACTCCTCAATTACGCTGAGCTTCACACTAGGTTAATTTTTAGTTCAAAACCTCAGCTCAGTTAAAACCTACCCTCTTCGTACCATATCAAATGAAAATGGTATCCAAATGAACAAAATTTTGTAAAAATATAATTTTACATATGAGTTAAACAAAAACTTTGAACTTCATTATATTGCTATCAAAAGCGCCACTGTTATTTTTGCCATAGTATATCACGAAGCAAATGCTATGAAAATAATTAGTAACATAATTTTATTATGTTACAATGATAACTGATAACTAAAAGCTAACTTTCCACACGCCGTTGATTCGATTGAAACGCAATTTTAGTTATTTTTTTACAATTAGGTGTTCATGGCAGTGGTTATATGTTTATAAACAGTATGATACCAGCTTGCGTGCCTATAGCCAGCTTGTCGTGACAGGCGGCAGATGGGCCGAAAGCCATGCACGTTATATCCGCCAAAGGATATCGCTCGGGGTGAGCTGTCGCAGAAATCGCTGCTGCTTTTTGCTGAGCCAACTGTAACATAAAAATGCTTCTAATAAGGCATCGTGGTTCTACTCAAGTTTTGTCTGGATCTACCTTAAAGTATTTTATTAAGCCATTTTGCGATTTATAATGTATTGTTATTGCAGTTCCGGCAAGACAAAGACCATCATAGTGACTCGCATCGTCCAGTGAAACTTCGGAGTGTGCCCATGTGAGTCCAATTTCATTTTCGTCTCATCTTCGCCGAGAGTACCTTGAGAATGTCGATGAGCTGCACCACGGTGGGAATACTTCTCGTTTTGCGCTTGACTATAGGCGACACTAGCAACGTTCTACCAGGTTATCAACTTTTTTGCCCAATCATGGTATTAAAAGTTTTTTTTTTAATATTCCAACCTCAAGATTTGAGGATATCAATCATTCACCTACATGAATAAATATTGTAATCACGTGTCTTTTTTATAAAAATATAAAAACAAGTTATGAATACTATTACCTTTGAATACTATTACAAACTTTGAAACATGAATTTAAAATATATCCAAATTTACCTTATTATTTCCAGGAATCAACTTGAACTCGAGACCGTACTGCTTCACAGCACCTTCGTAATTAAAGGGCTCCAGCTTTATAGCAAGGTCGTCATTATTGTGTTTCCTTTTATTACCGATTGATGCTACATCCAATGTGCCGATGATCTATATATACAGACATCAAAGGAAATTAATATGTTACTAATATGTAACATAAAAAGTGAAAAACAAGGGTATGAAACAAAGAATGTTAGAAATCTACAGTATTCTAGATCCACACAAATAAACACTATATTCCCATCACCTCATACATTACGTTAAAATTTTCTATTTTAAACAAAGACGATCATTTCTCAATAACTTACAAATGTCGCTCGTATAGACCCTTAATTTAGGCAGGAAATACATGTAAATTTCAATATAAAAAACAACTTTTAAACCAAGTATTTCCTAACCTTTGATCATACTTAACGTCGCAATGACGTCTAAGCGATCCTATCGACGTATACTAAAGCGTGTCAGCCACAACAAGATTGCGTAATCGTTTTAGCTTCGGCGTTATAATCGAATGACGTACTTATCAATAAGTTACAAAGTATTAAATCTCGAGTAATATTGTGACATCTATGATTTGGTACAAACGAATGTTTGCATTAATTACTATGGCACGGGTCCAATTATACGATATATAGATTTTTTATAACCCTGCATTATCGCGCATAATTATTTAGAGGATTTATTGTAAACGATTCTTAATAGCAATTCTGAAATAATATAGTTGTGTATATATTACTTGCTATAAATATAGCCCATTTGCTAAATGTTTTTATACTAGATCGGAAAAATGATTAAACTGCACATAATAGTAAGTGCAATATAACCTAATGGAAGATAAAATTTCATACAAATCTGTTATAATCACCATAAGCAAACTTGGAAAGCAAATATAAGTACCAAATCTCCTACATTATTTTGGGTAAATTTTGAATTTCACGTCATTTTGACGTTTGCTTCATACAACTGAGGTCCTATTTGAGATATGCGTGATGAGATTAAATAATTCATTTTTAGAGAATTGTTTCCCTGGTAACATCCCAAACTCAGCCCTTGGGATACAAATGAATAACATGGAAACATACCATTTTCTTTATTTCAGTATGGGCGGGGTGCGCGTGCACGGCGCGTATGAGGGGCGGCGCGGCGGCCGCCGACAGGCCGCAGCGGACGCACGCGCACCATGTACGGGCTCCGCCTATGCGCCGTCCGCCGCCGCACCACTCGAGCTCGTTCACAGTTTGATTTACTGATATATGGAAAAAAAAATCATTTCAAAACAGTTTTATATAAATAAATAACTCCAGATTGATTTGGTAAAAGATGAACATCTGTAAAAAAAAAGCAGATATTAAATATATCCTACGGCTTTTAAATGTATCCTTATATATTTAAATCACTGATGATAATACAACAACAGATTTAGATTGAGTCTATTAAATCAGAATTCAAAATAATGAAAACATATCTCTGAAAGTTTAAGCAGTAAATTTTGTTTGCTAATCCTTTTTTTATAAACGAGTGGAAACCCATTATGAGCCGTCAGGGAGCAGTTAGGGCTGCCCCTCATTGCGTCGGACTTTCATCGACTAAAACCACTGAGGTGTTTCACCTTCCACCAACCGGGAATCTAAGCCTTATAACCTATCGTAGCCTAAGGTTTATTTCTCAGTGAGATTAATAGTATATTAGGGATTTACATATTTATAAAACCTAAAAGCTTAGCTGGGCAAGCTAGGCAAATAATTAAGCGAAACAGGACCAAAAGAAGCGGACAGAATAATGGATCGTAACCCTAGACTGGGAGGCGCTCCTGAGCAGCGATTGATTCGACTGGTGGCAGATGACCATTTGCCACATTTTACCTATAAGATACTTATCATTTAATACTTACTTTTACCGATGTTACTGTCGCCTGTGAGTTGAACGGAGGGCCAGTGCGGCGTGAAGCTGGCCGCTGTCGAGGCCAGCTGCGTGTGCAAAACGGCCGTACGGCCCGGCAGCCCGGCGCAGGCACGAGCGCCGCTGCTGGACGCGGTGCTCCACGCGCGCGCTGGCTCCGTATCCAATGCCGTGTCTAGCCCCCCTGCGTACGACCCCACTCCTATGCAAACAGAAACAAAAATGTACACTAAAATTTCATACAACTGCTTTTGGGATAGAGCACAATAATCTTTTTAATTTTTTAAGGTGATAGGGCGATTGTCCGAACTAAGTTGGTACAAGAGTCAAGACCTCGCTTCGGTCTGTCGCGTTTCGGCATCAGCTTGTGTACGTCCAGTTATTCACATAGTTAATTATTTTATATCGAAGTATATATGAGCCGGTTTGACAGTTAATGCATTATCGTCCAGGGACAAGCTACCGTGCTTGGACTTGCTGTACTTACCATCAGGTGCACTGTAGTGATTTTGTCCCGACACATCATCGTTTAATCAGTTAACGAGAACTCGTAGCTGCAGTTGTCTCAGAAACTTCGAAATAGTGTTGTTAAGTCAGAATTTTTATTTGAAAGTTACGTAACTAAGGAAAGTCAAAAATATGATTATCGTAAATATTTGAAATTCCCATAAAAACCCTAGTAAAAATATGAGATCTTAAAAATTAATAGAAACCCGTATAATTGGCAGTAAGTTCTGATAATACTGGTAAGATTTCTTATCTTTAATTCTGTAGATTCGCTGTATCATACCTATTATACAACTACTGTGTGACCTTTCGTCGTGGTATGGATATATTATTGTTACGCCGTCTTCTTGTTTCGTTAGGAAAGGTGAATCGCTGTTTAAGTCATAAAACGCAATTACCCCGTCTGAATAACCAACAATAATAATGCCGTGACCCTTTTGCTGAAATAGAAATAGACAGTTAAATAAAAAATAAAAATGCGAGTCGCAATAAAATTACAAACCTAGATGAATATAAAATTCTAACTCTGTGTATATATAGAACTGAACAAAATGAACGAAAAATATTTAAAAAAAAACATTTTTAATGGACTGATGCTAGTTTATTTATTTTTTTATTCTGACTCGACACAGTGACTGCACCATACCGGATGGCAAGCATGGTGCAACCAAAAAAACGCTAACGACTATCAATAGGTAAGAAAAACCCAACGGTAGTCGCAGCGATCATGCCGGCCTGCACATATATCTCTTCACGTTACGCTTAAAGGATCCCATATCATAGGATGGTGGGAACACGCTCGCTGGGAGATAATTCCACAGCCCAACGACACGGCAAAAGAACGAGTTAGAGAACTTCTTAGTCCTAGCTGGGAGGTGAGAAACCGTAAAGCTGTGACTCCATAAACCCGCGCGCGTGGTTCTATTCAGGAAGGGAGAGGGTGGAACAAGGTTAAACAACTCTTCAGAACACTCACCATGATACAGACGGTAGAAAACGCTCAGTGAAACAATATCTCTGCGCAACTGAAGCGGTTCAAGATGCTTAGTCACGTCAGGATCATTCACAATGCGGACAGCCCCCCGCTGCAACCTATCCAGAGCGTCAAGTAAGTACTGAGCAGAACCATCCAAAAGATGCGAACAATATTCCATGCAAGGCCTGACCTGAGCCTTATACAAAAGTAAGTTGATCAGGCGTGAAAAACCGTCGCACTCTATTCAGGACACCAAGCCTACGCGATGTTGTGGTGATAACAGATCCTAAATGATCCCTAGGATTAAGATCACAGCGAATATTCATACCTAAGATATGTAGGCTGTCGCGCATTGCAAGCGACACATTCTGAAGAGAAGGGAGAGTGGAAAAAGGGGTTATTTTGCTGGAAAAATAGTTGTGGTTGTGGTTTGTTGTTAGTTTACATTTATCCTCAAATGCTAAAAATATGCTTTTAATTACAACGTTGTTGCAACAGTAATCAACTCGAGATTTATGAATACCTTTATAAAACGTTTGTTACCATAAACCTACAAAAATCATTTTCACAACAAAAAAAACACCGATATATTCTCTAGAAATAATACTCACAGAAGACCATGTTAAAGATGTCGCTTGACATTTTCTTTTATCTTGAGTCATAGACAATCTGAGTTCAACCACTGGCTTCATTCTATAAAATGGCTTTTCGCTGAAATTATAATAATTGAATATTTACTAGTAAAAAAACCTCAACATACTGATTCACCTAAAGTCACTCTAACCTGCTAAAACTAAATATAATACTTCTTATTATCAAATTATATAACCATAGACTAAAGTAAAAAGTTTATAATAAGCTATTATAAATTTTACCATAACCTTCATGCTTCTAGTGAAGTTAGTTACAAATCATATTTTTAGTGAAATTAAATCACAGAAATGTTGTTAAGGATATTCTCATGCTCCTACGCTTGAAATTATAATTATGAGCGTTACAGAAATGATAGAGTCGCTTGTTTCGCAGTCTTTAACTGATTACACAGCGGAAAGTGTTCTCAGGAACTACATTCTCTGATTCCGCGCAGCCCAATTTCATCATAAAATCACCAAATAACTGTGCCGGATACCATCCGTATTTGGTGGATGTTCCTTATATCTGCACGAAAAGATTCGCTTCTACATTCATCATGTGAACATCTAAAGAGTGGAATATGCTTCCAACGACCATATTTCCACGATCTTATGACCTGGGAGTCTTAAAGGTAAGAGTGAATAAGCATTTGTTGGACGGACGCGGTCTATCGTCGGACTTATTTTCACCTTCCACCAGGTGAGATTGACATCAAGCGTCCGCCTATAAATCATTAAAAAAAACCTACATCTACCTGCCTATTAACCTAAAAGTACTAAGGAACCAATAAATTAATATGCTCTAGCTAAATGTTTAGTACTCACGCTTCTGTCGCAGTTTCTGGATAAGGTACAGAGAAAATATATGCAGAACCGTTAGAACAAGCCATGGCAAGTAAGCCCAATCTTCTTAATTTATTAGATTTAATATTTTTCGTTTTATCTGCTGACAAATCACGTGTACCTGAAGGACACCAATCCAGACTCCACACTGTTCCGTAATCATGCGCAATACCAAAAGCAAACTTTGGTAATGATCTGAAATTTAAAAAAAAACTATTATTTATATAAAATATAACACGCTTCCGCTTGTCGCTTTCCGTGATCAACTTGGATAGTCATCTATATACCTAAAGACTCTAGGTCGTGGTATTTTAAGCCAGTGCCACGACGTAACTGTCATTAGACGCTGGCCCTATAACGGTTATCGTGGTTTTTGATCGCATCTCACTATTAAGTTACTACAACTTTGTAATGCCTCTTCAAAAACATAGGTAAGAAATTAACAATTCACCATATCATTTAAAAGCATAAATGATTTATTTTTACACTTATAAACATAAAAAGAGATACATGTACAGAGGGTCTACACAAAGTGAAAAAAAAATGATTTGACAGTAACATTCGAGAAACGATAACGCTAGTAGAAAAGTACATAATGTAAGTAATTAACATAAAGCACCGAAGTGATATTTGCGAATATGCCTATTTAATACATTTTGATTTTTCTACTAACGTTATTGTTTAATTAAAGTTACTTTGACTAAGCCCTAGTTACGTTAAGAATTTACAAGGATTTAATTAAATTTCAACCAATGACAAATATTTCCCGAAATCATGATAAGCTGACGCCTAAAGGCAAAGACCAATAAAATTAAGTCACGAATGTATCACTCAAAGTAACGCATATAGTAGAGACCTAAACATCACGAATAAAGTTTTTTTCTATTTTCTAAAACACATTTTATTTAGACAATACTTGATTTTTAGCAAATAATCTGAGGAACATTCTGGCCATGGTCAAACGGGATCCGCGACGATAATAACAGATATCAGAAGCATGGACTCCACGTCCAAAAGGAATGGTGAAAAATAATACTTACTGCACACTGTTGCCAAAGTCCCATATCTGTATCAAGTTAGAGTGGTCAGTTATTTCATCGCATCTGTAATTAGGGCACTCGAAACCGGAATGAGACGCGACAGCCAAGTAGTTGACATCTTTGCTTTCAATATCGTCTACTCGACATGGCGCCCACGACAAACACTGTATAATTCCACCGACAAATACAATATGATTATCTGTAAATACAGTATTCATTTAGGTTGTTTTTCATTAACTGATTACAAAAACAGTAGATCTACGAACCTTAAGCTGGGTTTAGACATGGAGTTACCGAACGTTACACGTAGCAATCATGGTACCGTAAACAAATAAAAATAGCAATAAATGTCACGAGACAGTACATTAACACGTTCGTCACTCAGCGTGAGTCGTTTGCGTTTCTGACAGGGCCCAAATTCGCATGAACAAGAAGAAGAAAAAAAAAGCTATTTGAATATTATGATTATATGATTTTATTATCTGCGATGTAGCGCAAAGAATTTAGTTTATCACCTGAAATATATTTAGAGTGTTTTAACGAAAAACGTGCAACATAGTATAATGTAAATATTTTTAGTGTTTTTAATGTTGTACATTCTATATTTATAAGTACTTATTATTTAATTAAATTCCTTTAAAAAATACAATTAACTTCAACAAGAAAAGCACGCCCAAATATGGGTGACGAGGCGACGAACGTGTTAAACGTTATAAAATACAATACAGTGACCGAATTTATTAACTACTGCGGTTTTTTTTTTTGTTTTTAATTGTAAATATTGTGTTCACCGTCTTTTCAATTTTTATTAGCAATGTCATTTTTCCACTGAAAAACATTCTCAAAAAAGTAAAGTTGTGCCCACTATTCAAATTCGTAATACTAATATATTAAACTTTGTAGCGTGCACTCTGCCGATCCACTCTCGCGGACGCCGTAATGTTTATACGGATCGCTTACGCATCGTCCGCGGTGGACGGTAGGAGGGAGATTCACGTGAGGCCACTCGATCGGCCGCGCGCCTTAGATACGGACGCTCGCATTATTATTGGTGTTATATGTAATTTTATATGTTTAATCTAAGTATCTGTGCATTAAAGGGATTTGTGGTGAATTCTTTGGTGTTTTTACTGCCTTTCAAACGTTATAACTTTTCTAAAAAAAGATAAAATTAAATGTAAAACTTAGTTCAAAAGGAAAGACAGAAATTAAACAAGTTCTTTCTTTTTTCTACTTCTGTCGTAAATAAAATTACCTAAGCCTTAAAAATTATCATGTAACTATTACATGCATTCAGAGTTTTATTTAAAGCGTTTTTTAGCCTGCCAGCTTTAAAAATAATCCATATAAATTATCATACTTCGTTTCGCCGAAGCTTGAAACAAATCGTAGACATTCCAGTCGTCATCATTGAACCTCACTTTACAGGATACCTTCACAGTTGGCATATATTTGGATATTTCGTCTTTACCAATCACCTCGTGGAATTCACTTCGCCACTTAGAGAAAAGAGGCTCTGAAGTTAAATGTTTTTGGCATCTGGAAAAAACCTTCAGTTTCACTGACCATTTATGAACGAATATTTATATACAGTTTTTTAACTATTAATTTAGTGAAACAAAATCTAATGAAATAGTTTATATTTTACAGCAAAGGTTATTTGCAACTGATAAACGCACACACACATAAATATCATACAATACCGCAAATACATAAAAACAGTAGACAATTAAAATTCAATATTTTACCATACGCGATAGCCTTATATTTATAATTCGGTATTAACGATAATTGTTTCTGACTTGTTGCAAGTATAACAAAAGCGCTCAATCTGATTAAATTAAGTGTGCAATAATAAATTTGTATCGGTTTTGTACTCTAATATAGAGAAACCATCATACTTATGCAAAGATATGTATCTAATGAATAAAATATTGATCAAAACACTAATTATAACGAGTTGACGTCTACACTTTTAATTAAAATATTACTTACAAATCGACATAACTTTTCCGTATATATGAACCAACATTTTTGACTGAGTACGGTAAACGTGACACTTTAGCAGCTGTAGAACCTGAAAAAGTAATAATTCGTATTTTTATTTATTCTATAAACATGGCAGTTTTTATATGAACAAGATTGACCTTAACTAACAGTAACCATGATTTAAAAATATATCTAATAATGTTAATTTGATCCGATTACATCAAAACTCACTGTGTTCTGCAGACTTTTTTCTCTTCTTGTCGACGCAATGATCTTCATTGGAAACATTTGAATCTACATCTGTATCAGCGGATTCATCTTCTGAATAATGTTCTAATTTTACTGAAACGTCAGAATCATTGGAGCATTCGTCATTAGCTTCCTGACAAAAGTGCTTCTCTAATTTTGTATCATCGTCGGCTTCAAATCCACATTTCTTACAAAGCGGATTGCCCTTTAAAAAACAAAACATACACTTAATAAATGTTTTTAATTTAAAGTTTAACACTAGATTAACCAAACCAGACAAAATGACCAGACAGAATGTCTTTATATTAGTCTTAGAATGTTTTTGTTCTCTAATATTTTTCCATTTTGAAAAATAATATCTTTTACTAATACAAGATATTGATAGATATAATGGAATTAATTTTATTTATAACAAAGCAAAATAAACCATTTTATACTTATTTCAAAAATAGATATAAATTGTTTGCCGTTAGATCTAGTGTTAAGTAGGTCGTACTGCATTAAAAAATACTTACATCGTTTGTGTAGGCTTTATACTTTGTTAGTACATCCTTAGCTCTGTAAAATATATAAATGCATAGTATAAATTCAAATAAATTTAAAGATTGTTGTTTAAAAATGTTCTGTATCATTATTAATGACAAAGAAAAAATATTTTAAATTTGTTATTTTATAAAACAACATTCATTCAATTAAAAGTAAGTAATGACGACGATTACATACAAAGTATACACAAGGTAGTTTTTTTTTGTTTATAAAGATTTGATGATAGCATTACTACTCTGAACTTATGAAGTCTAACTAAGGATCAACGGTAACTGCTATGATTAACGACTAAAACCCATGATGTTTCGTACTCGTGTTTTATTTTGGCAATCGATATGTTTTTAGTGAGTTATTGTACATCCTTACTTCTCAGCAGCTTTTCTGCGTCCCGGTGTCTCCGGACTAGTTGATTCCGTTTGTTCTTTCGACTTCTCGCTCCCTTCAGCAAATTTCAATTTTCGGTCCTGTGCATAAATTTGCTCTCTATGCATAGCCATATGTTGATGCTTGTAAATACAAATATATTTATTGTTGCAAATTTCACACAGATTTTTGTACATTTCAGTTTCCTGCGGATTAATATCATTATATTAAAAATCTATTGGATTTTATAATTTTTAGAGTTCTAGTAGTTTTTACTTACCTCTTCTGTTTTCCCGCAAAATAATATATGAGCGTAGAATCCATAACAAGACACTCTACTTATGCGACATACTTTACAAACCAACTTGTTATATTTTTTCTTATATTCATCAAGATATCTATTTACCGCGTAAAAGTTCTTTAAGTCCTGAAATAAAAGAAAAATATTATATAGTCTTAGATAAGAGTATACTATGCAATTACGGAATTACAACAAAACTGAAACGTGACGTAAATTGATCAATTGTTAATTTTGTCGTGCAGTTTAGTTCCCGCATAGAAACTAGGGATGTAACGGAGGCAGTTTTATCGGAACCGAAGTCGGGGTCGGAGTTTTTAAATTTGATTTATCGGAGTCGGAACCGGAGTCGGAATCGGAGTCGGAGGCAATGTCAGTCACAAGTGACGGCAGAATAAAATAGTTTTATTAAGGGACAAATAAAAACATTATTCAGTGAACCTTTTTAATTAGAAAGTGATAAATTTACAAATACACAGACAATAAAAATTGCTGTTTCTTATTAACATTTTCATAGTACGGTGAGAAAGCGATTACCTGAGCTACTGGTCGCGTAGTCCACGACATTTAAGCGCAAAGTGGATAAAACCACTATTGTATGTCTGCTCACATAGCGTGAAGATATGTTATTTATTATATCTTAAATTTGATCCCATTTTAATATGGTGCAGGATTGATACATGTATTCGAAAGTATAAGCCAGAACTTTTGAATTGACAACAGCATAATCCATTTCCCTCTACATCTCCCTCGTGTGTAGACAGATGTTGAGGATCGAGACTGTTTCCAAGCGTATATCAGGTTTTTTTTGATAGCCCGGGGGATATTGTTGACGGACCTCAGGGACCTTTTTGGTTGTCGGACTTGCACCGACTAAAACCCACGGGGTCAAACAGCGCTCTCGCCTGGATAAGTTGGGCGGCACGCTCCCTCAAGCGCATCGCCGGCGTATATCAAGTTGGGTCAACAGAACCCAACACAACACAACCTAACTTGGGCAAATAAAAGCTGTTGATCACAAAGTGTTGGATATATCAGAAACCGTTATCCTCCAGTGAACAAATTAAATCAAATTTGGTGCAGGATTGTTTTTGTGTTAATTTCTATTTTACTTAATTTAATGTAAATGTAAAATAAAAAAAACCTTTTAGTAATAAAT
Source organism: Automeris io (assembly GCA_036320925.1). Lineage (NCBI taxonomy): Eukaryota > Metazoa > Arthropoda > Insecta > Lepidoptera > Saturniidae > Automeris > Automeris io. Next base: position 10,733,537 of record JAUDJH010000002.1, read on the forward strand.
TTAAATGTACATTTAGTTTTAAATTTAATAATTTAATCATATTTTTTTAATTTAAATTTTAAAAAATGTTTTCTACAAATTAAGTAGCACTGATTGTTTGATTAATTGATATTATGTTTCAACAACATATAAAGTAAAATCAAATGAATTGACTACAACAGTGGTGGTGACCTCCGATGAATACCTCCGATTAAAAAGTTTCGGAACCGAAGGTGTAATGACGATCGGAAGTTCCGACTTATCGGAGTCGGAGTCTAAGCTCCGTAACATCCCTGATAGAAACCCACGAATACTACCCAAAAACTCAAAAACACAAAAATTTTCGTATAAACAGTAATTTTTCGTCATGTACGTCGTGTATTTCTACTACTGTATAATATCAATATTGCGTGCTTAGCACTTGCTTCTAAGGCAATAGTAAAATAATAAAAAACCCGAATCGTTTTTTTTATTTATTTATCTATATAAATATTTTTTATAGCTTTAGAGACACACTACTGAAGTATACTTACTGCTCAGTGTATTAAGTACAATTGACATCAGAGAACATGAAAAAACTTACAATTGGTATTTCTCCGAGGAGCCATGCAACGTTGTAATGTTTTGTCATAGCATGATGTTTCCAATTACAGTGGTCCATTTTTTCAGAACAAACAGCGCACTGCACTATTCCATCTGAAATATTTTTAATAATTAATTCCTTAACAATCTCGCTGCTCCAAAAACGGTGGCAACAAAGAAGTGACAACTGACAGTCGCCGTTCTTATGCCATGCAAAGTATACAATGAGGAAAGGCGATCAGGTTTAACCGTTTGACTGATACGCGGCGTGAAAGCGCTGCGTTCATTTGTCTCGAAAACCGCGAAGCAGCGCTTTTGTGCAGCGAGTTTCAGTGTGTCGTTGTTACTCCATGGGAGTGAACAATCTGACCTCACGAGTACGTATTTTGTAACACGAGTGCATTCTAAAATACCTTTTTACCGTTTCATTTATAATACGAAAAGAATTATTAAAATAGATTGATATTTCTCTAAATAAGTGTTTTATTTGACAACTTCAAGTCAAAATATGTCCCGCAGTATTCGTGCGTTCTTGGAATAATTGCTTAGAAGTCAAACAGTTAAAAATATATGACAACCAAAGATGTTCCTAAGTTGATTCCGAAAAGCAATAAGCCGAAGTAAGACTGTACTATGGCGCTTTTTTCAACATAGCCTGATGGTTACAGTATTTTTCTTTTTTATATCTAAAAACTAAATCTTCATCAAGGTACCTTCATTTTGAACCATAGGCATATCCTCGCCATCTGTGAGAGCAGTACCATATCTACAAGTTTTGACGTGTTGCAAAAATGTTTTAACGTATTTTCGAACCAAACCGCATTTAGCACATTTCAAACCACCAATTTTTTTCCCAATAGACATTAAGTGATTTTGTACTTCCTCTTGATTATTTAAATCCTGGAATTATAATACCCGTTACTAAATTATTGAAAAAATAGAGTAAATTTAATCACATATTAAATCAATAATAACTAATATTATTATTAATATAAGAAAAAGTGTTTTGTTTTAGTAAACTAATCTCAAATAAATTCGATACGAGCTTTCGTCACGTATCTGGAACTTGCAAGGATAACAATATTCAACATAGTATTTACAACAAGCTGGGAATAAAAGGATAACAAGCGACGAAACTAAAAACCACCTTGACAAGCACTAGAACATTCAACCAAACCTATAATTAAGAACGATCTACGCGTGGGAAAACCCTTGTACATTTTTATAACATCCCCTTAATATGGAAACTTTTTATTTTACTAATTAACGGTATATTTATAATCTATAATCTAATAGATGTGACACAATTTTTATCTTACTAATGATTTCTCTCCTTTGATCCACGCCTTGTAATGATGCATTTTCTGTATGTGTGGCAACCAATTCGAAGATTTCATTTCTAAATCACAAACCCCACATACGATGCTGTCCTCGCCTGTACGAACATTTGTTTCTTTTGTTTTTATGTCTTGTGTTATTTCATTTACGTCACTATCTTCATCAGACTGCTGGAAATATGATTATTTCTCACATTAGGAACTTGTTATAAAATGCATAAACACGTAATCAAATAACAGTGGAATGTTAGTACGTACATAGTTGCAAACTTTTACATGGGACATATATGGCTTGATGTATTTACGCTTACAGCCACATTTTTTACAAATCAGTTCACCACATTGTTTCAAGATCTGTTTTAAGTGATTCTCAACTTCATGTTCATCATTTAAATCCTGAAAACAAATTTGAAAATTTAATAAATGTATATTGTAATTATTGTATGTAAGGATTGTTTTAAAATAGGTTACATGTCTATGATAATCATATAATGTTGGCCATTTAATAAAAAATAAGTTTTGTGTAAGAAAGAACTGAAAAAAGGAAGATCGGCTTTTGAATTTGAAATTGAATGGATTTTAATTAAGATATAGATAGCATCTTGAGTTTTGTAAAAGAATGGTCGTATAAAAATCAAAATATAATAATTAATATGTAAATATAATATTTGTGATGAAAAATATACACTGGGAATATAATAAATGTTTCAATCGAAGTAAGGAGGAGCTCGACTACACAATCTACATCGTTCACTTAAACACACGAGCGAAGCCCCCTATGTAGTGAACAAGCTCGTTACAATTTGGTGGAGGCGCCGGGTATATCATAATTCAAAATCCATTCAATTTAAAATTCAAAAGCCGATCTTCTTTTTTTTTTCAGTTCTTTCTTACAGAAAAATTATTTTTTATGAAATGGCCAATATTCTATCATTGTCATAGACATGTAACCTATTTTTAAAAGCACTCCTTACATACAACTATGACAGTATTATAAGAATTGCGAATTTTATAATCAACTCACAATAGGTGATGTTCCTTCTTTCCAAGCCAAGTAGTTGTGTTCTTTAGAAATATGTTCCAACCATGAAAAATCCGACACCTGCAGAGAACATACTCCACACTTCACCACATCTGTGAGAATGGGTACTTCATTAGCATGCTCGTCAGTTGATAATGCACCTGCTTTTGACTCTTTATTTTTCTTTTGATTTGGAGTTTTAAGGGCTCCTTCATCTTTTAACTTGATCATTTCTTCAGAAACATTTTTACGTTTCTGTTTATCCTGTTTCATTAGCAATTTTTTGTTTGTATTATTAGTGAAAGATTCTTTGGAAATATTATCTATATATCTGTTGTTAATGTGCCTGGAACTATTACTAGGTTCTTGTTGTATTTCATTGTTATCATTAATTAATATACTGCATTTTTTCATTATATCTTTCTTTTTTACTGGTGTACATTTTTTTATATTAGTACAATCATTACTACATATCTCTTTATACGTCGCAACATCTGTTTCACCATTTTTTCGATTTACTGCAGATATCGCAGATTTGTTTTCATATGACTTGAATTGCAGCACAGAATCCGGAAAATCTAATGAGCTTCTCATCTTTGCAGAACTAACAGCTGACATTAACAGATCTACACTTTTACTATGTGTTTTATCACTTGACAGTACTTTAATCTCATCATAATTATCTTCAGCCATAATCTGATCAGTAGAAGAGTTTCCTTTTACCAAGCAATTGTTTTCATTTTTAAATGATTCAATTTTTTTACATGAATTTTTCTCAGTATCTTTAGACATCTGAGGTAAAACATCATTTTCATTTCTTTTTCTACTGCTTAATCTCGTACTTTGTGGACTTTTTTCCAAAATATTAGTATCACTATTAGAACTATTTCTTACAATACCCTGAAACATTTAATGTTATTCATTGAAGTACTAATATCAATACTAACAATATTTTTTTAAGTGGTAGATTCATTTCCCTTTTTCTGACGATACGAAAGTGCTTGCGAGTAGGCCTATTTGAATAAATTTATATTTCATTTCATTCATTCATTTACACTGCCTTGACAAAATATCTATGTTACCATCACACATCAACATAAATACAGTACAATCTGAAAACGGCGGCTACCTTCAAACACAAAAAAAAAACCATTGACATTGTCTTTTTATGATTTTTACAATGTGATGTAAGATCTCTAGATATACAGATAATTGAATAAACATGAGCTGCTCTAGATATGTGACGCGAGACAGATTGAAACGATTCACTTTGAAAGGTGTAGCACCTATATATTGTCCTTTTTTCTGTCAGACCGATATTATCTACATGGCACTTTACTGCTTTACTGTTGCTTGTTTATCACCAACCGATGCTCATATATAGGGATTTAAATGATTAACGAAATAGAGGTTTCAACCTTAAATGTCTATATATGTATCCATATACAAATGAGTATAACATATAGTATAGTTTTGATGGTAAGGCGATTGCCCGAACTGGGTTATGACCACAGTATACAAGTGTAAAGACCGTCATAGTGAATCGCTTGCACTATATCTCTCACTCGCGTTTCGGGACAGCATGTGTATATCCAGTAACTCATATACTTAGAATAGAAACCTTCAGTCGTGGTATATGTGGGCCGACATGACGACAGAGACTATCAATGGATTTTCATCCTTTGATTGTCGCTTTTGTTTTTGGACTCACTGTACTTACCATAAGGTGCATTGTGGTCACTATGTCGAACCAGTGTAAAAAAAAACATAAATTGAATAAGATTACAAAACAAATAAAAAAAAACGAATTGTAAGAATTAACCTTATTTTCTTCACATTTTTTAACATGTTTCATGTAAGAATTGACATATTTATAAATGACACTGCAGTTTGAACAAATTAGGCCTTTTTGTTGTTTGCATATCTTATTTAAATGTTCCTTAACTTCATCTTCGTTTAGTACGTCCTACAAAAAGCAGATAAAATTTATCTTAAGCTCTATAATTTAGATTTATGGACTAACTTGGCACTAGTGTGCCATAAACATTTTTTAAAAATATATTCTATTTTTTATTTGCTTGGCATAAACGTTAAAATATATACAGATTTCAGTTATTTATAATTTAACAAACTGACATGACCAATTTCATACAGCATAATAATCAATGAATGTCATTTTAACTTTTAGCTTAACCTATTCTGCTTCAGCAATTCCCTCTCTCTCTCCCTTTCTGCTTTATTGTTAATATTCTACTGCTGCCATCAGAGTGAACAGTGAGACCTGCGCTTGAAATCATTATAGCACGCGTTAAGTCATCATTTTTTGATACATTCATTTATATTATATGGTGTAAAGGATTATCATAGTGTGCATGGAATGCTTAAGGTAATTAAATTATTTAAATTAATATGTATTAATACTGTATCTATTCAAATTGCTTACTAATTACCACAATGCATCTGAGCACTTTTTTTAGAAGTTATAATGGGTATAGTAAGCTATCCTTAAAAGATATTATAGATATATGACTTTTTTATACATCTAGAAAAGAGGAATAAACCACCATACATTGTTGTGTCATAACTCAAAGGGATTAGGCAGCGTTTTCAATAAAAACTCCCAAGTAAAGGGACATGTTTCAATAATTATTGTCACATTTCAAGGAATTTACACATACCTTCCTCATGAATCACTTAGTGTATTGCTGAAAATCCGCTCAGTAGTTTTTGCGTTTATCCCCTACAGACAGACACTGTGGGGGACTTTGTTTTATAATACGTAATTATATCGGCACAATATACCGCATTAAAAATTAATAGAGTATATACTTACTAAAGCAGACTCTGTATCATTCCACGCAATATAATTATGTTTTTTAGCAATATGGTCTAACCATTTCAACGTTTCTACGTTATCTTGGCACACACCACACTTTGTATGTTTTGAAGAGGTGTGTGTATTAAATATTACAGATTTCTCACTGACTTGAAGATGGGAAGATAGTATTGAAATTTCTCTAGATTTTGTTTTGTTATTGGTTATATTCTTTGTTTCTGTATTTTTGATTCCTCTTGAAGAAATATTCGATGAACAAGTTTCTTTCAACTCTGTTTCATAACATATATTCTCAGATTTATCTTTATCAGAACATTTATCTGAAGCATTTACCTGTAAAACAAATATTGTAGTTAAACATATTTATAAAAATTTTCAATGCACTTAAGTAAGTTGACACCTACAGAGTTTACTGGATTCACTATTTCACAAGATTTTGTCTTAAAAGATTTTTTTTTAGAGGTGTTCTTCCATTTATTTGCCTTCTTAACATTATTTATGTCCACACTTGAATTAATAGAATGTTCAGATCCAAATTTCTTGTATTCATTTGTTTTTTGTAGATGATCATCTTTCATATTATTTTTTTCGATCTTATTGTCACTTTTATTGTGAATATCAATAATATCACCATTTTCAACTAAGCCTGTTAATTTTAATTCCGCTTCTGATTTAATTGTATCATCATAACTACAGAAATTTTTATTACTATTTATATATAAATCTGGTTTTACTACAAATGTATCTACATCTAGTTTGCAATAATTCCAGCATATGTTATTATAGGTTTCTGAATCAACACTGTTCTTATTACTCTCGTCTTCTAGCAATATATCATAACTTTTTTTTAGTTCAATTTCATCATAATAAATGCTATAAATTATTTCCACATTATCAGCACAATAATTTTTCTCCCAGAAATGTATATGTTCATATGGACTGTCATTATCGTAAAATTCTAATTTACCAAAATCGCCGCAAACACAAAATTTTTGATTTTGGGTAGAATCTGCAATATTCATTTCATTTAAATGATCAGTCGAAAAATTGGGTATTTCTGTTTTATTTTTAAATTCCACCTCTACTGAAGGTTTTCCTAAAAATTTCATAACTTTGTTACGTCTTTCATATGTCTTTAGAATCTTTGTCTTACTGTGATCACAACCTGTACTTCTGAGATCTCCACCAGGTTTTTCCACACCTTGTAAATGGGATTTAGAATTTACAGAAATAATGTTTGAATTAGTACTAGGTTCTTTTATCATGACATGAAAGTTTATGTTTTCTACCAGCTGATCACTTTCACAAAAATACTCCTTCAACTTAAATGTATGTTTAATGTCATTAAATTCTTTTCTATTATATTCAAAATTATTGCTTGTTTTAAATGCTTCACGTGTATTTTCTACATCTATATTTCTATCATTTATTTCACTGAAATCACATGAGTTAATATGGCTATTAAATTTGACACAATTACTGCTTTTATGTCTTTGATCTACTTCATTTAAATTACCATCAGATGTAGAGTCCAAAATGTTTAAACATATTTTTTTTGTGTCATTTACAATAGACACATCATTGATATTAATGCTATTCAAGCATGGTTGAGATATAAAATCTTTTTCTTTTATTTGTAAATTAGACATATCATCATTTTTGTATTTTAAATGCATAACCTTACTGTGGGAGAAGCTATTTAAATAATTAATATTACGAATATCTTTGTACCCTTTCTTTTGTAAAGCAATATCTACTTTATTTGGTGTTATATTGAATCTATTTGGTGAGCTTTCCGGCTTCCTTGATTTTGTGGAATATTTTTCTTCTGAGATTGTATTTAAACTGATTTTGTTAATGCTTGGTAAATACAATTTAGATAGAACAGTTTTTGCAGATTTTTCTTTTTTGTCATAATTATTTAATATTTGCGTTTCACTAACTTGCATGCTATCATTTTCTCTTTTATTATTATCTATGATCGATTCTCCCATTTTGTTTGAAATATTAATTATATCAGAAGCATAACAATTTAATTGTAGATTCTCATTACTTTCAAAATTGTTACAATGTGTAGTAATTTCAGAATTTGTTTCATTAATTATTTTAACATGATCTACAGCATATATATCTTTATTTTTTTTCAATTTATCATGAACATATTGTTGGTCAATTTCCTTATGACAGGTTGGCATACAATTTAAAAGAGTTTCATTGATATTCACAACTATTGGCTCAATAATTTCGGGCTCATCTATTCTGGCATTTATTAAATCAACTTCTGTAACATTGCTGACTGTATTCGTTCTTTTACATTCATTAATCAAATTTGCCATCTCTAATTCTCCTGAAATATTTGAATCCAAAGTACTGAACGTTGGACTTAAAAAAATTGACTTTTTCATTAAGTCAGCTGTTTCTAAAATTGTTTCATTATCTTTTCTTATATCTGCATTGTTTATTATTCCTGAAAATGGTTAACATTCTCTATTATATTATTTTATATCATAAAATTTTCATTACAATGTTAATTATTAATTCAATTATGTATTTAAAATGTATACCTACTGTTTGATATTTCAAACAATAAATATAGGTATTAAATTTGTCCTACTTTAAGGAATTCTTGAATTAGCCTAATAATTAACTATTACACAAAGAGTAATATAAAATAATAATAATAAAATTTAATAGTTTTTTTTTATTTACATGGAATCTTTACCTGTAGCATCTCTGCTTGGCTCCTGAGAAATCAAACCATCTTCTAAATTTATTCCTAGTTTTTGCAATATATCAGGAGAAAGTACATAAATTTCTGCATTTCCATTCTTAGGATTGGCTTTTGAAACACTTTTGTTTAAATTTATATTTGAATAACTTATTGTATTCATTTAAACACTTTCTTATATTATGATTTATTTTTCTATTATATATCCATTGCACCCTGGAATATTAGCATTCCCATATACATACAACAAATCAGTGATACAGAATTAATTTTAAATACTCAAAACAATGAATATTGTTACTTTATTCTATTTTATAATAAGTCAATATTTATAAGGTGGGTTAGTAAGAGTCAGACTCTACTAGATTTCATACAAAATTGTTGGGATGCTACTAATGTAAAAAATTCACAAGTGTATTTTCCATTTAAACATCAAAATGGCTAAACATATTTTAATGAAATTTAAAACAGAAATAGATTGGACCTAGGGGACAAACATAGGCTATAGGGGACCTTTCACAGTGAAAATAAAACTTGATAAGGTGGAAATAAGGCATGCAAAGTATTACAGGGAATAATTATTAATTTAAGCTTGGGATACAAATATAGGGTTTTATAAAATGTAAAGGGCTGAGTGAGGGGGAGGAGGAAAGAGGACGGGATAAGCAGGAGTGGGGGAATAGGTTAAGCCAAAAGTTAACATGACATAAAGAAGTATTTAGCAGTAAGAAATTCATCAGGTCAACTAGAAAGTTAGCAACAGCTTACATTAATAAAAATGTTTTTGTAATATCACTAGAAAGTTATTGTTTCAGATTTATTCTATATTTGTGGTATAAGACCTAGCTGCTTGTCAAATTTAATTATTTTTAGGTCATAGAGAAGTACCATATGTTTTGTATTCCTTGGATAAACCACATAAATAATCAGTTCTTTTACTGGCATTGTCTTAAAATATTTTTTAGAGCTACAAGGTGTTCAATTATTTGATATTAATTTCAATTTAATAACTCCATAATTTCCTGAAAAAAAAGGATCCTGACAAACAAACAGATACTGAAATGATCCTATACATGTTCTTTTTTCTTTTAAGGTATGAAATTAAAAAAAAAAAATAAAATAAATGGTTAATTTAAATTACAAGAATATTAATAATGTCATAACATTGTACCATTAAAGGAAAAATAATATCAAAAAAGTTTTACTCTGAAATATCTAAATTTAATTAACTTGTATGTTTATATCCCGGACTGTCATCACAAGCATAAAAGGCATTTATATTTTTTTAATTCACAACATATTTTCAATTGATTGGTAGCATATGTGATGACATAATTCGTTGCTCTTGTGAAATCTAAAGACTTTATAACAAAATAAGAAATAATAGGTTCTCATGATGAAATAATGTAGAGTACATTTAATTATAAATTAAAAATTATATAGTAAGTTCGGTCTCGAACTGTGGTCGACAAAATTTAATACCGCACGTGGTCCCAACTTAGCCAAAAACGTCAAAACATACAATCTTATAATTTTCAATATCTTTAAAAGATACAAAATTAAACAACAAAAAAAAGCATTAATAAAATTGCATGTCCCTTATTGTAAATTATTTTAAAAAGAATAAACTAATACTCACTTTAAGTCAGTAAATAGCAGCTCCCATATAATTTTTATGGTAAATCTGATTTGTACATCCGTAATGGAAGCAATAAAAGTTATAACAAACACAACACTTAAACTACTCTTACAATATTATGCGCACACGGTCTATTATTTGTCTAAACCAAAAAATTATACGGAGTTATGACCATTTTTTTCAATATTTAGGTTATAGTCGCAATCATTAGTGTCAGACTTCACTGTCAGGGTCGGTGTAGGGTTGAGCAATATTCATTGGGTAATCCACAGACCATATAGAGTAATCGAATCAATAATTTTAAAGCTTACTCAAGCATATATTTCTTACTTCCCAAAAACATTAATATATATTATTATATTCTCTATGCATTTATGAATCTTTTTCTTTCAAGTATACTTGTGATTATTTTTTGCTTTCACATCACCATAACATTTTTACAAAAAAAAAAAATATTTTTATTTATTTATTTATGTATGGGCTATCGACAATTTCATTACATTTTACATTCACAATGAGATCAAAATGAGAAAGAAAAAAGTAGTCGTAAATAAATAAGGAAAAAAAGATAAACTGATATTTTGCGAAATATTAAACATTATCTGTAGATAAACCATGACTGAAATTCAATTAAAACGAGGGCATTTACTAAATCATTCATTTTCCTAATTAGTAGAAATGTTAAATAACACTAAGCTGGTTTTCATGTCTTTATGTTAATAAATATAATAGATGTTTTTTTTTATTAAAAACATTATGTTTTCATAGTATACTTTTTAATGTGATCTTTACATAGCCCTGGATCTTACCTATCCAAAGAGAACGTAATAATATACCTTTATTGTTTATAAATCATCTGATAGCATGACACGCCTTAAAATAAATTATTTTATAAGCACAATATGACGAGCCTCCTAATAGGCCGTACACACGTATCTAATTAGCGAAGTAAATAACAAAATTTTAACTAAATTTTAAGTAGTCTGACGTTTACACGTGTTTTAGTGAAGTTTATAACTTATTCTGTGTGAAATTCATACTTGCTACAACGATGCATAACCTCTTTTAGTGAAATTATAAGCACAGATGGGCTAAATGTAATCTGATTAATGATGATTACAAAATGTAGTCGAAAATTTTAATTTTATTGCTCTGTAATCATTATTAAATTCATTTAAAACATTAAGAAATCATAAATGTGTATGCAACCTGGGATTCTGTAATGTTTAAAACTTAGATGAGCAAAATAAATAAAAATGGTAAAAAACGTAAAATGTAATCGTAATCATTTTTATGAATCTGATTCTATGATTATAAGTACATAATGTCATCATAAAGGGGCGTATAAAGTAATATAATAAGATATTCTTATCAAAATGGAAAAACAATATGTCGATGTTGTAAATTTCATGTTAAATTATTATAACAACAGAAGTTTTGGAAGAATTAAATCATGAAATATCAAATAACCTGAGCAGTAAACCTAGATTGTGGGAGAGAAAATGCAATTTAGTAAAGCCACGCCTTCCGGAGAATGTGCAAGGTACGGTAGGGTGGGTTACTTCGCCAAAAAATAGGATTGATTCTATTCTACTTGTCTACTTATTCACTAAAACTGTGAGCAATTCTCACTTATTCTGTTCAGGTTCATTTATTAAAGTAATACGCGTTAATTATTAGATGGTTTTATTTACGATCAGTGTTCTACATATTCTATGACAGTATTGACAAGCTATCAGTGTTGCCACTTATAGATAAAAATGTTACCACATACAAAAACTTAATTTCTACAACAAAAACAATATTTAGTTAAAAGCTATTAAGTCGCACACGTTGCAAATTTAGTTAAATAAGTTATTTACTTCGATACGTGTGTACGGCCTATAAGTGACAACTGTAGTTTATTGGAACTGTTGAGTGTATATGTCCATCCAATTCATTGAACGTCCGCGTGGTTGTAGCTACTTCTAGACTATTAATAGTTTTTTGTTTACAAACTTGTAACTATTTAAATTATTTGTAATATACGGCGTTGTTGAGTAAAAAAACTAATTAAATACATTATGAAGACAGGATCTTCTGCACTGTTGTTAAGCGTTACCGCGGAATGCAATGTATCAAGAGCTCGGACTGGATTAATGAAATTACCTCACTATGAAGTGAAAACGCCTGTGTTTATGCCTGTGGGAACGCAGGTTGTTCAACTTATTATAGTTGCGTTACTTATTATGGTACTCATTAATAATTCTCAGTTATAATATTATTCAGGGTACCATGAAAGGATTACTGCCGGATCAACTAGAAGCCTTAGATTGTGAAATAATATTAGGAAATACATATCATTTGGGCAACCGTCCCGGAACTGATGTTTTGCAAAAAGCTGGAGGATTGCATAAGTTTATGGGATGGAATAGAGCACTGCTTACAGACTCTGGTGGCTTTCAAATGGTGTCTTTGTTAAAATTAGCTGAAATAACTGAAGAAGGTGTGAAATTTAAATCACCATATGATGATTCGCAAATAATGTTAACACCAGAAAAGTCAATTGAAATACAGAACTGCATAGGTTGGTCACAATAATTAATGTTATAAATTTATTATATTTCACAATTGATATAAAAATTATTTTATTGCCAGTACAACAATAATAAATGTAGATATATTGAAAACAAAAATATCTTAAGATAGGAGTAAGGCTCAGCATATCCCAAGTCATGAGTCGTGACCACTTACTGGTTTTCAGCCTGACCTTTCCTCGTGCATATTAAACCATTGGCTCATACAGAAAAGAAACAGCTTATTTATAATAACAATATATTGCCATGATATATTTCTTTGGAGTTGACCAGAAGTGATATTAGTTATTGTATCCACTTAGTACTTGTATGTTGTGTCCAATGTAACCAGTAGCATAGTTTGTCACCATCCTCAAAGGACTTACACATGGACACATCTTTTAGATGCTAAGCAGGTTGCTTAATGATCTGTTCCTTTACTGGTGTGCATGTCAGGATCCCAACCTATGACTGTTCATATCACCCCACATCAATACTGGTCCCTTACCCACTAAGCTACCATAGCCACCATCAATTCACTTACAATATCCTACTAATATTTAAAAAATCAGTTAATTAAGGCTGTTTTAGGTGCAGATATTATAATGCAGTTAGATGATGTAGTTCAAACAACATTTCAAGATTATGATAGAATTAAAGAGGCAACGGAAAGGACAAGTCGCTGGTTAGACAGATGTTTAAATGCTCATCAAAGACCTAATGAACAAAGCATATTTCCTATTGTACAGGGCTTATTAAATACTGAGCTAAGAGAGCAAAGTGCTCAAGAACATATGACTAAGGAGGTAAATGGATTTGCAATAGGTGGCCTGAGGTAAGGTGATATTTATTCCAGATATAATTTTTGTAAATTTTGTTAGTAGCAAAATATAATGTTAAATCCTGAAAAGGAAGTCAGTTTAAAGAATAATCTAAATAAATACAAATATATTTATTTATACATTTTATTAGTAAAAATCTGGTTAATGTACATTATACAAAATATGTGATTAGTAATAAATACAACAGTATTACTAAACATATGTGTCAGTGTGACTGTCCATGTTTATGGTCTTCCATTTTCATACTACTGATTACATACATGCTATTGGTACAATAATAAGACCAATTTCTTTTATACAACACTTTCTTAACAAGTACCATTATACCTTGTTTATTTTTTAAACCAGTGGCGGTGAAGCAAAAGATGACTTTTGGCCTATGGTCAGCCTAAGTACAGGAATATTAGACAAAGAACGCCCAAGGTATCTCATGGGTGTTGGGGTGGCCATTGACCTTGTGGTCTGTGTAGCACTTGGTGTGGACATGTTTGACTGTGTTTATCCAACGCGCACTGCTGTAAGTAACATCAATTACAATTTGATATAGTAATATCCCTAACTCAAAAATATTAGCAATTAGGATAAGGTGTCAATTGGATAACAGGAATACACAAGAATATTTCTTTATTCTTTATTTTAAAAATATGATTGACTAGCTGTCCCGGCAGACCTTGTTCTGCCCTATTTTTCTAAAACAAAGTCATATTGTTTTTTTAATGTTAATAGCTTCCCCCGACAGATTTTTTTGAAAATTATTTGAAAGAACCTGGCCTTAATGCTATATGTATAAAAATTGACAAATATTGACATTAATATTTATACGTCACTCAATTGTTTTGCCTTCCCGGAACCCGTCCACTGACATTTAAACTTTATGGTATGGTGTTAAAGTTCAAATTGACTTTAAAATATTATTACGAATTTTTTGTATGAAAATATAGAAAAGTGTTGTTTTTAGACTTTTTCAGACAATTTTTTTAATTTTTCTCTCCGTAATAACCTTCCCCATACTTCAACAAACACAACAAAAAAGAATCGGTTTAGTCGTTCTCGAGTTTCGCGCTTATCAAGACAGCTGATCCGGCAAACGTAGTTTTGCTATATAAGTTATTGTAATATCTTCTATGATGTTCATTGAAATTAAGTGATCTCAAAGACAATTTTGTTCATAATTAAATACTCTTAATCAACAAAACATTTATTTGGATAAAGATTAATATTATTTCGTTGATACAACTCTTAATGCATTAATTTCGACCAAATTCGATTACCATAAAAACGGTTCTAGTTAGTTAATCTTAAAAGATAGGCATATACTGTCGGGGACATTTTTTTAGATCATTTCAAGAGGAATAATTCTTTCGTACATATATTTTTGGTATCTTGTACCGTTTTCGCAGCGCACGCAATGGAAGCCTTCAAGGATGAATAATTTTCCCCGTTTTTTTCACATTTTCCATTATTTCTTCGCTCCTAATAGTTGCATCGTGATGTTATATAACCTAAAGCCTTCCTCGATAAATAGTCTATTTAACACAAAATGAATTTTTCAATTCGAATCAGTAGTTCCTGAGATTAGCGCGTTCAAACAAACAAACAAACTCTTCAGCTTTATAATATTAGTATAGATGACGAAAACATAAAAAGAAACCTAGTTAACAGTATCTTGAATAGATAAGCAACTGTCACCAGTAACAATAAAACAATATTTATTGGAAAAAATAAAAAAATATCTGAACAACATTGTATAAAATATGACTAACAAGTTTTGTAATATATGTGCTTCCTGCAACACCTACACATATACTTAAAATTGAACAGAACTCCTCTAATTTTAAATTGGGCTAGTTTAGTTAGGCTAATTTTCTTATTTTATTTTTGGAAATTTTTCATGCATATTTCAGTCTTATATAACTCATGTGTATTATACAAAACTAATGTAATTTTTGACATGTGTGAGACTGAGATATCAGAACTAGTTTTTGAACATGCTTAAATTATGGGATTGTTCAAATGATTGCTGCAGAGAAATACTTTCAAAAAATATCTGAAAACCTGATTGATATATCTGCTTATTTTCAGAGATTTGGATGTGCACTTCTTAATAAAGGTCAATTAAATTTGAAGCAAAAACAGTATGAAGCTGACCTAAATCCAATAGACAAAGATTGTGAATGTTCCACATGTAGAAATTATACCAGGGCTTACTTACACAGTATTGTTACTGTTGAAACTGTTGCTTGTCACTTGATATCAGTACACAATATTGCATACCAAGTAAGTTAGCACTACTTATTTTAATATCACCAAAGCTACAAATGGCAAGCATAAGGGAGAGACATAAGAAATTGAAAATACAATTCATAATTATAAATAAACATAAATAACAGACTGGCAAAGACACACTTTTGATGACTACTAAAAAAATTGCAATATTAAAATAAATTTTAATGATTTAAACCATGATTTTTATGCTTGTTTGTAACTGAAAATTGTAGTCAAACCAAAAAAATTAAAGTTTATTAATAAAAAATATAGAGTAAAAATTTAGAAAAAATAAAAGAATAAAAAAGAAACATTTGGAGAATTTGCATATATTCCAGAAAAAAACAATTTTAATGACAAAAAAATTATATCTTGTTGCCATTTGAGTTGAGAAGAAATGTTTCTTGCTATGGGTACTACTGATTGCCACCTAATATCAATTTTTAATCTTTAAATTTGTATCTAACATTTTTTTTTCATTTCTTACTAAACTTTTACTTTTTTTTCATTTAACAATTTTTTTTTATTAATTTGTTTATTTTTAATGAATTACAATTTTTTCCAGATGCACCTAATGAAGAGTATGAGAGATAATATAAGAAAAGGAACTTTTCCACAGTTTGTACAACATTTTGTAAATGATGTTTACCCAGATGGGAATTATCCCTCATGGGTTCAGAATTCATTAAAGTCTGTGGGAATAAACTTAAAAAAAACTAATATATTCTAAGTAATAAATTATTAAAAGAAAAGTTATGAATTTTGTTTGTTTTCTAAATGATTTATTCATCACATAAAATCATCAGAATCATTTCCATCATAGTTTGTTGTCATGTTTTCTGGTTTCATCAAGGTGGAATAGCTTCTGAGCTCAGCTTCTTCTTTCTTTCTTTTTTCTTCTTCTTTTTCATTCTCTTTCTTCTCTCTTAATACCTTTTTCTTATCTTCTCTTTCCAATCTATCTCTAGATTCTCTTTCTTGTCTTAAATCAGGAAAAGCTTCTCTTTTGGTTTTATTTAATCTATTTATAATTTCATTACTCCTTTTTGCTACTTTAACTTTTCTTACTTCTTTGTCTTTGTGAAAAGCTACTTGACCAACCTAAAATGTATAAAAATCTAATTAAAACATTTTTAGGTTAAAAGAATCTCTTCACTCTTTATACCTATAAAAATTCAAACAACTATATGTTATAGTTTATAAGAATTCAGCAACCACCATACTCTCATACTACTGACTTATAACAGTGTCACTCAACATATGCTGAGTCAAGTGCTTTTTGATATTGGTGTCAGGATATAGGATACATGATGTGATAATATGTATTATTCTTTCATTGTTTTACCAAATGTGTTTGTTATGAGTTGTTCTATTTTTTCTCAATAAACATTTCTTCTCTTATTACTTACAAAAGATAATTACTTTAACTTTTCATATAAAACTAACACCTACTAACCTCCATTCCTGCAGTCTTCTTCAAATTCGACCACATTGTGTATACAATATCTATATCATTCATTTTATTGCCCATTATAGAATTTGCTTTCACTAATTGACAAGCATCATCAAGGACCAAATTTGGTATATCATCTATTGTTTGACCCTGAAGCAAAGAAATACGTTAATTTTATCTGAATATTTTATACAAAACTAAGTTAAGTTTACTAAACATACTGGGGCTAGACGTAAATAAACATGAGCTGAAGACACTTTATCAACATGGAACCAAACATCTTCTGGCCATCCCCACTTTATTAATTCTTCATCTGAAACAGAAAAATGAGTGAATAAGAATGTAAAAAATGCTAAAATTATTGTAGGCTTTGACATTAATCCTGGGCATTAAAAATTGTTCCTATACAGAACGAAAACATTTATTAGTCGTAATCATGGAATGGATATTGGAAAGTTCGGTAGGGCTGTAGGTTATGTTAAATTTTATAAATATGCTGTTTTTGACAGTAAAAACCTGAAGCAAGTATAGGTCTCTCTCTCTCTCTATGCTCTGCTAATCAAAGAAAATCTCTGATACAATGATTATGGTTATAATAACGCCGAGAGTCCTTAGATAAATTTTATTGTTACTTAAATTATGGAATGCACATCTCACAGACCGTATTATTATAACATATTACATACTTTCATGCTTATCTATGCCCATAAACAATGTAACTGCAGGAGAGACTACGTTGCTTGTGAAATAGAACACCATTTCAAATACAATATTTATGTAATTTTACATTTATAATTCATAAATTATCATAAAAACTAGTCTCAAAATTTATCGTTTGACACTAAAATAGTTATGATTTTTTTGGTTTTCCCCACCATGTAGGAAAGGCCAAGACTTTTATATCATACAGCCATGTCAGAGATAGTTTCTTCACAAAAGTTTGTTTTGATAATAAAAATGATGATCTGACATTAAAAAACCAATTTTTAAGCTAAAAACTTGATATGTAACCCTGACTCGATCCAGTTAATCCACACTTCTCTCTAGACAATAACAATCCATCTTTTTGGTTTGATAAAAACCGTAACATTATTCATAGCTACTTAAATGTACGCAAGCAAATGGAAATAAATGTGAGTTTTTTACTTATTACCTTCTTTTATACCTGATACTTTGGTATGGTTGAAAAATAAATAATAATTAGTAAGTTCTTGTTAATAATAAAATAAGTATAATAAGTAAATAAAACGGATTTATTTTCGAAATCAATCAATTTTTGAAATATTAATCTTTAAAACTCAAATTTCATTTGGATTTTTATTTACCGTTCAGATATATATACACGTTCTTGCAGGTCATGGTATCTAAGGGATGTTGAAGTAGTGGCTGAGGAACAGTTTTATATATTGAACTAGACAATTCAACAATTTAATGTTTTGACTTCGTACATACATCTAAGACATACATATATATTGTAGATTTTGACCATACGGTTTTGACCGTTTTGACAGTGATGTACATCACAGTTTTGATGTAAAAAATAGACTTTGACATGGCATTAACATGAAATCAATGGGATTAGCATAATTATAAACCTTGTTATAAACAAATTACTGCTATGTATATTTATTCTTCCATCATGTTATCTACAAAATGAGCAGTGATTTTACCAAGAAGTATAAAAGACCAAAGCAAAAATGTCTAAATACAACAAATCCAGAAACAGCAGTAGTGCATAACTAAAATTACCTTTTTGTTTCTTAAATACTTATTATAATATAATATTATTAAAACTTTAAATCAATTTTTCACCAGAGTTCAAGGCTGAGAAAATCGGGTACTGAAAGCAAACCACGGGATCCTATATTTCCTTTACAAGCGAAAGATTCAGAATGGGTCGACATATTGCAGCCAAATCAAATAGATAGTCTAAGGTCATCTACAGACGTTACTGATGAGGAGGAAGTATTACAACTCGTAAATCGTATTAATTAGCATTTTAAAATTAGTGAAATCATGGATAATAATATAAATTGCTGTTGGTATACTATCCTCATATTTTGAGGATATGTATTATTCCAATGTATTATTAGATTATGTATTAACAGATGCTATCCATTCGGGGCATGGCAGTTTCGGGTGGTACCTGTATCGCATAACCGGTAACGAGCTAGACCCCAGATGTCACCACTGTGACGGATGCCTCAACGAGTCCGCACAAAACGTAGTAAAGGAGTGCTCACCCTGAGCCTCCGAAAGGACTTACCTTGTCAGGGTGGTGGGTGGTGACCTGTCGCTGCCAGCGCTAGTTCGCGCGATATTCGGCAGCGACAGGGCATGGCAAGCAGTCCTCACATATTGCGAGGAAGTCATGGTGAGGTAGGAGGCGGCGCAAAGGAACAGGGAGGCAATAGCCGGCCCTGACAATCCGATCCGTCACCCACGCAGGACAGGACAAAGGAGGAAGGCCTCTGCCTTCCTCCTTAAAACCAGATAAAACACCTGGGCGATGCGCTTGAGGGAGAGTGCCGCCCAACTTATCCAGACGAGAGCGGTGTGTGACGTGTTTGCGCACACCGCTCCAAGATATTGAGGTGTGCGAGGGGTGGCTCCTTACACCACTCCTCGCAGTGCAGAGATGTGGTCTTACAAAAGACCAGACGTTGCCGAGGGTCGGAGAAGAGAATGACACTGTACCTCTGGCCACGGTCAGACGGGAAGAAGGAACACCCCGGGGGCTTTAGTCGGTGCAAGTCCGACACATCGGGGGGCAGCCCTCACCGCCCCCTGAGGTCCGTGAGGGATTACCCAGGGCTATCAAAAAAAAAAAATGGTATCCATTCATTTTACCACATGGGTAAATTTTCTCGTGTTCAATAGTGAAATAAATTCTACATACTAACAACAATAATTTAAACAGTTTTTTTTTGTAGTTCTCCAAAATCATTGACAAATAATATAATTTTTACTTTCAATACTGAAATAACTTTAATAACTGATTACTTAGGTTGAGTGTGAGGACGGACCACAAACGAAACCATTAGCTATTCTTTTTCCTGGATTATTGGAAAAAGATCCACAAACATTGCGAGGAATGCTTAATAAAGCGATGTCTACAACTGAAGTAACCAGGCATTTAGTTGATTTGGGACAAAAAGCTAATTTTACATTCATGAAAAAGGCAGATCGCTTAATTCCTCCGGAAAAGGTAATTATGTAACTTATTAGATAAACTGTTTTTCTTAGAATCATAAAAAGTAGATATGTAAAAAAATATTAGGACATGAATAAGGTCTGTAACATCGATATAGGTATAAGCCTTAGATACTAGTATAAACTTAAATTTTCGCTACTCACTATATATACGCTTTATATATGAAATATTATTGTGAACGTAAAGGTCTCCGTACGGATGTTAATTCAACTTAGGTTCTGGTCTTTGAAAGAAATTATTTCAGAACTGATTGTGTAGCAAAAGTTAATAATGAAAGCTTAGAATAAGTGAATTATATTGTATATATTGGTAGTATATTTACAAGAAATTATATGTGTGAAATGGATGTAGAGAGGCAAATTATTGTTGGCAATTAAGTTAATAATGCTATGGGTATCGTTATAAAAAGTAAAAACAATGCGCAAACAGAACGAATAGCAGACCATAGAGCTTTTGTTATACTGCAGTGAGGGCTAGGGATGCCAGAAGAAGCATGAAAGTAGAATTAACACAGAGGAAATGCAAACTCGCCTTTATATACGGAGAATGCTTGCATATCGCGTTAGAAACGAAGAGATACGCAGAATGGTTGGATTGAAAGATAGTGTCATAGATAAAATGTACAAAAGCATGCTTTGGTGATTCCTGCACAATGGAGCGGATGAATTATGAAAGGATGACGAAAAAAAAACAATAAGAATCTGTGCAAGAGAAGAGCTGATGCCGACCGAGGCATACCTACACAAATTAATATAGATATATAAATTAGTAAATTCTCACTGGCTAGCCTAGTAGGATTTCGGCTTGATGATAAATAAATAGATATTTTATTAAAATACAATAAATCATTTATTTATAAACAATTATTTTTATTCAGTAACGTATAATACGTAATTTTTCGTATAATTCATAAATTCCTTGCAGATATGGTTAGAAAGTTTAACTGAAAATACTAATTCATATTGTTCGATCGACACGGAATCTTCAATCGAAAGTAAGATATCTAGACTTACAATAGCGAATATGATATTGCGAAGGTGTAATAGTATCTATATTATTGACAGTAATTTCGTAATGTGAAGGTACTAACGGTCACGATATGGCAAAACATTTCAAAGACGTAATAATGAATTCAAACAATATACATACTCCGAAAGCGCTAAATGACATAAATCTCGTTATACATGGTTCTAATAAACACAAAATTCAAGATGCAGAAGAGGTTAGTTTTAATGTTTTTATGTACACACAAAAATTAATTTGTTTATTATCCTTAATGTTTTTTCTAAATCATTTATACAATAGTGAAAAGTGATGTAAAAGCGTGCTCTAATTATAAAATAATTTTACAAATAGGTGGCCAGTGAATCCAAAAGTGGCATCGCATGCAAGGTAACAGCTAGTACTCAAGAAAAATGACTGTACATTTATGTTTTTGTTTAATTCCAACCGTAAGGCTTCATTGTGCGTTTTTAGAAAATGTTTCATTCTATATAAATCTGTGATATTTTTTCTCATGTATTTGTGTTTCTTCCACCCCATAGACAAATATTTTGCTTGTATACATAAGATAATATACGCAAAGCATTGCGAGAAAGAGAAAAATTATCGTAAATACGTGAGAAATAAAGACAGTAGAACACTACTCATTTGCTGTGTGTACACAATTGCACTTTCGCAGCAAATATTTCATGTTTCGAAAAATATCTGCTTGTATTATTATTTCTATGTATTTGAAATTATTTTCCCTTTAATAACGTAATCTCTGGTTTTTTGTATAATACTAATTAATTATGTAAACATTTTAGGAAATAAAACGCCACAGAGATGGTGATGAAAAGGGACCTCTTGACAGGTGAAGACGATTGGTATCATATTGTTTAACTGATTCGTCATGAACACACAATATATGATTAAAATATTTCCTTTTTGTTTTATAATATGATCACAGAGACCTACGCGTTCGATAGACTTCATTAAGACTGCTACACAAACAGATATATATTCCCAGTTTGCGTGATGCTGATAACCGCAACAAGTGAAAGCACATCACGAGGGTAACATTATCTAGGATAAATACAACTCTGTTAGGAGTTTACGATAGAGGAGAGTCGTAGAGCTTGATATTAATAATATAATTAATTTGAACAAATATTATCACGCCTATATACCAATCTGGGTGAGCAGAGATGCATTAGACTGTATCAATTATTAGATTTTACATTATAGTACAGATACATAAATCTATAATATAAAAATGAATCGCAAAATGTCTTGATAAGCGCGAAACTCGAGAACGGCTGAACCGATTTGGCTGATTTTTTTTTTTTTTGTTGTGTTTGATGAAGTCTGAGGAAGGTTATTACGGAGAGAAAATTTTTAAAAATTCCCTGCAACTCTCTAAAAATAACACTTTTCTGTATTCTCATACAAAAAATTCGTAATAATATTTAAAAGTCAATTTGAACTTTAACACCATACCATGAAGTTTAAATGCTAGTGGACGGGTTCCGGGAAGGCAAAATAATTATTGAGTGACGTATAAATATTAATGTCAATATTTGTCAATTTTTATACATATAGCATTAAGGTCAGGTTCCTTTAAACAATTTTCAAAAAAATCTGACGGGGAAGCTATTAACATTAAAAAAAACAATGTGACTTTGTTTTAGAGAAATAGGGCAGAACAAGGTCTGCCGGGACAGCTAGTTGAAAATAAAACAGATGTAAGAATCACAACAAAAAACAATAATTTTTGGATTAGCCATCACATTCTTAACGAAGTCTGTCCCAAAATGCGCAAAATAACGAAATGAATTTCGTTATATAACTTTATAAGCCTCACTCAGTTGTTTATAATTTGTCTTTTCATCAAGCTTGCTGAATTTTTAATTAAAATTGAGGTTTTTCATAAGCTCCCTTTGGCTTATTGCGTTTCAGAAATAGCCTATTTGACTATGCTCAAGCATCAGTATTAATATTAATTAATACCTGGACCTTCTCGTGATAAGCAAGCTGGGATAACAGCGGCAATACAGTTAATATAGCGAACTCGAGACGCTATTTAAAAATTAAATCGATACAGTTAATTTTAGAATATAATTTTCTAAATATCTTTAGAAGTGCGGAAACGGAATTGTGTCCGGTATCGGAACCCTTGGGCTTAGTCATCGATTGTTAAATAAAACAAATATCTTGTAGGAACAAAATAATATTTACTAATAAAATCCATCATGTTGAGGTAAAATTATTTTTACATTAAACTACGAAATAAGTGTGAGCAAAAACATGAAAATGAATTATAATAGTCATCAGTTACACAAATGTGAAAAATAAAGCATTTTTACGCTTTAATTAAAATATATATATATATATATATATTATTTTTTTAATATAAAAAAATATTTTCCAGGATATTGTTAAATATTAGATAAAAGAATAAATATTAATATATCGTCACGGTTTGTACCTTTCAGGGGTGAGCAGGGATACATAAGTAGTTGTGTCCACTTTGAGCTGTATGTCGTGTCCAACGTGACTCTCGCGGATCTCAGGGCATTTAAACATTTTATTAGATGCCATACGGGTTTTCGCAAGTTAATATTAATTAAAATTTTAGAATAAACGTAAAGTGGTCGCACTATAATATACAGGAGGTATTTGTGCGTGATATTCAACAACAGCGTCCACCCATTCGCGAAGTTATATATGTATGCAAGTTGATATTATATTATACTATAAGAATTTAGGAATTTATGTGAACTAAGACATCATGTAATCGACAACAAAAATAACTTATATCTTATTTTAAGAAATAGAAAGCTATGAAGTAAGAAAATTGTAGAAGGCAAAGATAGGTGACGTAAACTATAACAGTCCGCGGATTTAAAACAGATGGATGCAGAAGTTTTATTTTTAAGAGGTTATATACCTATCACAAATATAATGAAACGAGAATAGGAAAGATACTGCGACTTACATTTATTATTATTTATACTTAAAAGTGGCAAATAGGGTGACATCCCAACTGATGGACAGCAGTCATTGTCGTCCCTAAACCAGTGCAACACCAGAAGAAGCAATGTCATTGTACTGCTTGAAAAAACATCATTACGCGATTAGTTAAGTGTAACAAGTGAAAATAAAACTATAGCATGTAGACGTAACCCAATACGCAGTTGTCTCCCTAAGGGTCGTTAGGGTGTTACGAGACGTGCGGGGTAAGAGGATGCGCGCGCGCACGGGACGCTTGGAAGTTAGTCGACTACTGAGACCCAAGGCGGGAGTACGTGCGTGTACGTCGCAGTTCGGTGTGCCTTAAAGTGCAAATAAACTGTAAAACGCCAAACTCGTGTCTTCCTAAAACCACACCCACGACCACCGGTCATAAAACATATTTTATGAAAATAACTTCTGCAAATCGAACTATTAAGTTGTAGTTTGTAATTTGAAAGTTAAAATTAAACGTCGCCAGAAAATCGTAATTAACTTGACTTAATCAAAAGTATAACGAGTAGGTTACTGTAAAAGAGGACTATTAGCGACCAGTTGTTTTTTTCCATAGCTATCGTAAACGGTAGGTACATAACGACTGGTTTAAATTATTAGGAAATAGTCGATATTAATTAGTGCTATTTTAAGAATATGTTGCATTTAAATTATATGATATGATATAATATAGTATAGTATGATTTAGTATAATGTAATATGATACAGTATAATTAAACAGGCCACCCCGACGTATGTTGTGGATGCCTTAATAGGAACTGTACATTTTTTATTGCAACTTTATGTATGTATTGTGTGAATTAGTTATTGTACCGGGCCACTGGCAACCCTGTAAAAGTAAATAAATAAATAAAATAAATAAATAAATTATAAATATTTCAAGCAGTAAAATTCCAATATTAATTCTTATAATGACTTAACAATAAATATAAAACACAAGTAATTGAAAAGGCTAAAGTTATTAATGAACTCAACCTTTTCAATGCATACTTCACATCCACAATGGAGTACCTCACTCATCTTGTAGTCTTTATTTACCTTATCTCAAAACAATATAAATTATTTTCTATTCATCCTACTACCAAGGAATGATAAAATATTTTCAAAACATCAACTGATGAAGAACATTTTTAAGAAAACATTGTTAGATGCCAAAATGAAGTTTTTAAATATTCGTAATATGATAAATAAACTTGTAGGGAATACGAGCATTATATTTGGGTTTATTGCTAATTAACAAGAACATTTTTTTCGTTTTTATTTTTACCTTTTCCAACAGTTATGAAAAAAAACAAACGCGCGTTAGCTGTCTTATTCCCTACCCTACGCCTAAACATTGTTATACAGTTATACAGGGTATACAACGTTAGTCGGAAAGGGTATATAAAGCAAATAACCTAGGGAGGGGGCCATTAAAACAAACATCTTGAGTACTATAACTTTTCGCAAAAATGAATAGCTAATGAGATACAAATACCTATAGATTTACGTACTAAAAGTATAAAGAGGCAGCCCTATAAATAATATGTTTCTTCGTGTTTCAACAAACCACCAAAGATGAATATCTAATGTATATGGGCATGTATCTAGAAATAGACAACTCTATTCAGTTCGCACGAACTTCCCTATATCATCGACATTTTGATGTACTAAATTTTTTGGTGTCTTAGATACGTTTTAAATGAACAGTTGTTATATTAAATACTTAAATTCCAAAATTTGTTATCTAAAACAAGTATTAAAACACCAAATAGAAAAAATGACCAGTCTGTTGTCTCACCGACCTATGAAATCTTACGCATTTTGCTATTGGTTGGTGAAGTTTTAAGTAATAATAAATCAACTTTTAAATTACTTCGCTTTGCATAATCGCCGCGAATACGCGTACGTCTGTTCCGTTTTCTTTCTTTTCGTTTTGTTAATTTTATTTTTAATTGTTTTTATTGTCGCGTATTAATTAATTAGTTGTTAGTTGTATTTGCTTTTTGTTTACAATGTCTGGTACATACTCGAATCAACAATATTATAACATGATGATGTGTGTTGGTAAATGTGACGGTATTATTTCGAAAGCTCGTGATCTTTATCATGACAGACACGGGTCAAATGATCTACCATCCTATGGATGCTTCAGAAGATTAACTCATAGTCTTTATTCAACGGGATCAGTGCAACCCTTGCGTTCAGAAGAACAATCTGTACCTTCTAGACAGGCCAACAGTGAACTAGAAGTTATTTTATAATATTTTCGTGAGAATCCTAGAAAGAGAACCACTCAGGCAGCAAATGCTTTTGATGTATCACAAAAATTTGTTTGGAGGTTTTTCCGTCGAGACGGTCAGCATCCATAATAGTGTGAATGTCGAATCTAAATGAAATACAAATACGTAAACAAAAGTTTAAAATCAGTGAGATATCATTTAAAATATAAAACATTGACGAAAATCGGTATTTGTTTTAAATTGAGTGTAAAGATACGGCGCATATTTAAGTGACACTTTACTACATGTTTAGTTCGATGGATCAACTGAAAGCAAAGATAAATAATTAAATATCTAAAATTAAAATAAGTAGGCACATAGCGTGCCGCAAACACTGCGCCACAATTCAAACGATCTATTTCTGAATCCGCCGACTTTGGACATGCCGCGCGTGGCCTTATCGCTATGGTTGTCAAAGTTTAAGAATAAATGACATAATTTATTTTGAGTATAAATTACAACTTTCAGGAAAATTACTATATTCCTTTTTAAGTATATACGATACCTTTACCAATAACCTTGGCTTGGTATACCCTTTCCGACTAACGTTGTATATTATAGCTAGTTATCGTGTACTTTTAGTAGCTATATTTACAAAACAGTGTTTTGTGATCAAAACTTTACAACACCTTAACACAAATATATATGAAAAAAATAATAAATATTTTTCTTAGTTATATCGAGTATACTCGAGTATGTTCTTCTAGAATATATTCCAGAAGAATGTCGTAAGCGATAATTTGCATTTTCCATAATAGATGGTTTTTCTTGATTCTCTAAAGTGTTTATAAAATGTTTGTGATGGTTTTATAAAATATAATAATTGTATATAATTAGAGATCGATTATTTTATTAACTGTTAATTAAGATTAAATAGTTAGATAGCTTTTTTGCTTGTGAAAAATCCTCATAGGAGCGTCCCGGACCTACATGAGGAGAATAGAGGACGAGGTATGTCTTAATCTGGCCAAAAACCTCAAGATGAACTTCTGAGCATTGGCGGGACCGGAAGATCTTGTATTCAATTCTCCATATCCCCGCTGCGAATAGCTTAGCTGTATAATGTTTACAGTGGTAATACACAATATACCAGAATTTGTCGCTTACGATGTTCCTTAGGAACTCACATTATATAATCCATTTACAGGTCTGGACCCTTAGGATTTGCGTTTTAAAGCTGAATCTGCATATTTATATAAATTTTATATCTATTTTTCTTACTAACTATGCTATTACAAAAATACTAAACTTTATGTCATTGACCTATAATAGATTTCATATAAATTATGCAATTGGTTTATTGTTTATTATCTTCAAAAAGTGAAGATATATCAAATAGGCATTTTAAGCTTATAAAATCTACAAATCTTAATTTAAATAAAGCATTCGCCTTCTATGACAGTATATATGCAAGTGGATTCCTTTTCAAAAATTCTCTCTTACAGTACAGTAAATACACTTGTAGCAATGTCTTATTGCATATTTTACATAATGTATACGCGTTATTAAATATAACACAACCACAATTTTTATTTTTAATCGCTCGATACAATGCAAAATTATTAGCCGTGACCAGATGTAAATTACCCTGTCACTAACTATATCTTATTGCAACATTAACAATACACTAGACCAGCGGCTCCCAACCTTTTTTCATTAGAGTACCCCTCTGCCTGATTGTTTACTAAATGGATACTCCTAACACACACACAAACACATATATTTACTGTCAAAAAATACAGCTAAAGAAATATAAACATGCAGACATATTTAATGTAATATGATGTTAAATAATGTTATATACGAGAAAAAATGATAAAAAAAAATGGTTAATCCTAGAAACCATATTTTATTTCAAACTTATTTTAATGTGATCCTTGACCTCGTTTTCGTGCACATAATTTTTTAATGTCAGGATCAACAGACGTGGGATACAATCTTAAATCTAGACTAGCATTCAACTTATTACTATATTTATTTAAGTTAGTAAGGTTGCTGGTAACTTTGTAACCAATCAAGGAGCAGAACCAAACGCGTCAAGAGTGACCGTATACAATTTTATGCTTATTAGCAAGAATTTTGCCGTTATAAATGTGTTTAAAAAATCAGCATACGTTACTATTTTCTATGATTTAATTATTTTAATATAAGAAAATAACCATTTGCAATGTGTTTAAAGATTCTTTTGAGTTTTTAGGCTAGATTTGAATTGCATTTTCCGCCATAATACTTTTTTTCTTGAGTACCCCTAAGCAAACTTTAACGTACCTCTAGGGTACCCCAGGTTGGGAACCGCTGCACTAGACATTTAAGTCTAAGGTCCTATTAATAAATTCTTAAAACAATTATTGCATTATATTACAATAAAATATCAAAATGTTGCCCTAACAGTGCCCAATACACTTTTTTCCTTGTTTAATAGCAACATATTGTATAGTATTTTATAACATTTGTGATTATTAAAAAACGTTTCATCTTTGTCATTCAAAAATAACATTTAGCCAGGCTATTTTTTTTATATTTCTTACATAAAACGCAATTTACTAGAAATTGTGTTCAAATTTATCTCGCTCCCAAAAAAATATTGAGCACAGCGGCATCGTCTTTTTATTTACTTAATTTTTATATTACCCTAGTTTTATAAATGTTATTATTGTATGTCAAGTCTAAAAATTGGATTAATTCATTGGAGAGTAAATAAATATTCCAACTGTTAAAATGAATTTTTGTCATTGAAAATTAATAATATACATGTAATACGATATTTCGAAGAAATACAATTGAGATGTACTAATAAATTACTAAGTGTAAAGAAATAAAGCAGCATTCTGAAACTATGTATTTTCTTCAGTTTCATTAATGCAATACATTTCAATTATTTTTAATGTTTCCCTAAAGTCATATTTTACAAGTTAATTGTGCTATATTTTACTGACCCATACACGGTACACAATAAGACCGAATTCCTTTTTCAATATCGTCACAAAACAACAGTTTCATATAAAAAAATAACGATGGTTAGTTATTTAATTAATTATACTCTTAAATATTTTGTTGAGTTGTCTGAGATTAATAATTAGTTACACCTTTATAATAAGAGGTATTATTTAAGGCTGCACTCCAACTTTTTGATTCGTTTGTACATAATGGATAATGTGTAGTGCAATCAGACTTAAAATCTTGTAACTAGAATATCAGATGTCTGATTTCCCACTAAATTTTTATCGTCAATCGATAAGTGTGGATGCCATTTAACCCTTTCAGCCCTGCGTCCAAACATAAAAACATTTATCAAATTGTAAGAATTTTTTTTATCAAAACAGTTTTCAGAGCGATTGCATTTAATAAATTGAAAACTGTACCAGTAACTATATTTAAATTTTTTAGCCTTTTTACAACAATGATAATGTATCAGTAAAAAAGTAATCAGGGCCCCCAGACAATGTAACATTTGTTTATTTAGTTATTTGTTTAATGTTTATTTAGTATAGCACTAGTACAAAAGCGCAAATGTATGGAATTGACATAAAGTATCAACACGATATTTTAAAAGCTTATGATAATCTCATACATTTTGGAGATATCATTTATCGTGAATGCTAAAAGAAAAGATTTTTATCTAGGCCTCCTGATTTTTTACGGCTTAACAATTTGTTTACGTGAGAAGGCGAAAAAAGTGTCAGTAGGGGAGCAGCGAGCGAGCGGATTCTGATTTAGTGAGTAGTGCAGCCGTGGCGGCCAGCAGCGCCAGTGCGGCGAACGTGAGCGTGCGTCAGGCGCGGGGGGCGCGCACGGCACAGCGTCATTGTGTCGGCTTCAAGGCCGCTAGCTTACGACCGCGCGCACGTGCTTCCTGCCTTGACGTCGTGTACTCAAACCAAAGTACATTCGGTATCAGCGTCGTGTCTCTTATCATTAACATTTCGCAAACTTTCCTGAAAATAAAACCTTTTTATACAAAATGTGGGTCTTATCAAAATGAGACTGACTGACAGAAGTTAATATTTCTTCCTCAATAATATATACAAAGTAATGAATGTCCTGTGAGAAAAATCATATACATCAAGGCCAAAGTGTGAGAAATGCAACAAAAGACCTAAATTCATTATTAATTTATGTATTTGTACATTATATCTTGGCTCTTCTTAAAGTTTTTTTTTTAATCTGACTCGGCTTATTGGCCACGCTAAGCCTGAAGCCACAACAAAGAAAAACCCATCAGTAGTTGCAGTGACCATGCCAGACTGCAAATATCTCTTCACGTTACACTTAAAGGAACCCATATCATAGGATGACGGGAACACGCTCACCGTAAGACCATTACACTGCCCAACAACACAGCAAAAGTAAGATTTAGAGTACTTCGTAGTCCTAGCCAGAATGTGAGTTACTGCAAAGCTGTGACTCCATAAAACCGCGCACTTAGTTCTATTAAGGAAGAGAGAAGGTGCAACAATACTAAATAACTCTTTCAAAATACTCTTAAATTGACATATATGGAGAGAAAATTACTTATACCTACCATTTACCAGACTGTGACTAACTGGAATTTGATATTCACAGACACATGCAATTATAAACTATTTAATCATCAATTTTAAAACTTATTCTAATGAAGTGTGAGCACAGTAAATTAAATTATTATCATTATGTTATAAATAGCTGAATACTTACAAAGAAACCAGTTGTGGGAATAAAGGAGTCAGCACTCTGTGCACTATTGCAAACCATAATGTTGCAAACAAGAAACCAATAATTGCACCAACAATAACTTGTAATGAAGTGTGGTAATTAAGGTAAACCCTTGCAATGCTAACTAGCAGGGCTAGTACCATACATCCACCCACAATAATAACTCTCCATAATGCTGATATAATACTATTATTGTTTATATGGTGTAATCTGAAAATATTATTCAATGATAAATTAGATATTAACATGTTTCAATGTTCTAGGTGCCAAGCAAAGGTAGGTAAGTAGGTAGGTGTCAATTAATTAAGTGTTCCCTTAAACCAATTTTTTTTAGTGCTACTGATATGCTTGCACTTGACCTCAATCTCACCTGGTGGAAAGTGATGATGCGGTCAGTAATGTAGCACTCACCGAATAAACACCAATTAACTTGTTGTTTGAAGATTTCCATGTCATAAGATGTTAGAAAAACAAACACAGAAAGTGAATTACACTTCATGGTGGTTCACAGCAAAAAAGAAGAGGTGAATTGCCTAGTAAAACTAGGCATTAAATTAGACCATAAAGTAACATAAAATTTGACTTATCATGACACTAAAATGGTAACACTTTTAAGAAGCATTAAATATCATATTGAAAACTTAAAATTAATATAGATAATAATATTAAACATAATTTGAGGTGTTTAAAAAACTAATAATTAAATAATAAGAGCTTACCTAATCAAAACAAAGTACAATACATAAGTACTAAAAAACCAAATGAATTGAGCATGAGAGGAAGGCATCCCATATTCATTATACAGATTTCCTCTTATCAGTGGTCGGGATTCACAAATTGTATGCTTTAGTATCATGTTAAATAATTCGTTTAACAAAATTCCACAGAAAAATGCAATCTGAAAAGCAAATTATATATCATTATATTGCTGTTAAAATTTGGTGTCCAATAACAGTGTATTTATATAAGAACCTAATCATTCCAACCTAATCCAATTAATTGTTGGAAAACTTTCACTTAGCTTAACAGATATAATATAATTAAAACTAAAATATTCAATTACATAAACAATGGCATATAGTCAAAATAAGAGGCTTACAGAACCAGAGTACCCAAAGTGATGTCATTAAAATTATAGTAACCAAAATTAAATAGGCTATTCTGGTCTAAGAATAATGCAAAAATTAGCATATAATACAGCTACAGCAATATGAATAAAGATATTTAATATTATATTTGTTAAATAAGTAATTATACATCAGTTAAGCTTAAAGATGTTTTCTTAACAACATTATTCTGTAGCCAACTGTTTAAGCATAACATTCTCACTGAAACAGTACTTTCTAAATTTAGTCACATATGCTACTATAGTTCTGATAGCTTCATGTATAGCCCTGATTATTAAACAAGTATTCTATAATTTAAAATAATTACTTTAAAAGGAGTATGTATAACAAACAAATTATAAGGTAATGACAGTATTGTCAAACATCATAAAAGTATGTTTACAAATTCAACTTACTGTGTGAAGATCTCTACGAAATAATATCAGTGTTACAAAACCAGCGCCAATTCCAAATGGAGACAAACTTAAGAATGCAAAGAATTTTCCAATAAAATCACCTAGAACAGCAGTATTTTGTTAATATTAACACGTGTTACAAACCACATTAGCTGAATTTTAATAATTACCTTTAGGATATTCCACCAATGTAAGAGCAAGTGGCTGCCATTCGATATCACCATTACTTTGTAAAATCTCATTTATTGTTAGAATTTCTTGATCCATTATATCGTCATGTATGGTTTAATTTTGGTAATAAATCAACTGTTAACTGTTGTAACATTGAATCCAACAAATACTGCAGTCTGCAACTTTCATGCATGCAAAATTTTTTCACAGCAAAATGATATCAACGATTATATTATTAGTTTTTTTTTTTATATTTAGGGGTGAAATGTGAAAAATAAATAATTCTCAGTAGTGTTCTTACTTTTCAACTCAATACCGATTTCTAATTTGTCAATTCTTATTAACAATTATGTCGAGCAACTTGACACTTGAAACTGATGGAAGTGTGTTCAGGGTGCTTGACAGTTTCATCGGAGGCGAAAATGACATCGTTCATGAAGGTGTCTTATACCATTAATCTTGCTAAGAACGTCAAATCGTTTATTAGTTTTAGCGATATCGAAAATAACGTCAGTAGTAACCATCTCCGTAAATGGAAATTTGTTGGCGATCTATCAGTGTGATAGATTTGGAATATTATTAGTGTAAGAATAGTTTGATTTTCGTGCATTTATGCATTTATTTCACTTAATTTAGTTAAAAATATGTTTTATGAATAGACTAATCTTGACAACAGGATATTAAGAAACAAAATCCACAACTGAAATAATACAGCTGACATTGTAAGCCAAACTGCTTATGGAGGAAAAATTGTCAGCAATTACGACATATTCAACAAAAGCTCTCTGTGTAGTTTGAATATGATTGAAAATTGCGATGACAAAAGTGTATTACACCAGCTGGATAAAATAACTACAGTGCACCTGACGGTAAGTACAATGTAGTCCAAAAACGAAAACGACAATCAAAGGACGAAAATCCATTGATAGTCTCCGTCATGTTGGCATATACCACACATATACCACAATTGAATTTGAATTGAATTTACTTGATGTTTTACTACTACACAATTGAAGTTACTAGATATACACAAGCTGATCCCGAAACGCAACAGACCTAAGCGAGTCACATGACGGTATTTACACTCGTGTACTGTGGTTCTGGCTAGTGATGAAAATGCCCGGGAATTTTCTCAAAGTGCCCAGCACTTCCGCGAACATTTCGTAAATTCCCGGGAATATTCCCAAGCAAGTTTTGGGCACTTTGGGAAAATTCCCGGGCATATTCATCACTAGTTATGACCCGGTCAATCACCCTACCGCCAATAAAAACTCGACTAAACTAAATTTTATTTGGTAACTCAGAAGAAAATTCTACACAAGACCGTCACGGACGCCGTGAGGGCAAAACCTGCTGTGTGCCAGACTCTTACTGGGTAAAAACATCCGGGATGCTCTCCATCTCACTACAAACCTGGGCTGAAAGTTTGGATTCCTGTATCGACCTAGCGAGCGAACAGTTTTTTCAACTTTCAGTGCGTGCTATCAAAATATAACATTTTGTCACTTTTAGCTTTGTTACTTTCATCTCAGCTCACATAAATGTTACTTTTCATAATATATCCATCTAAATGCTCTAATTTAAGAAATCATTACTGCTACCACTTTTTCCATGCTGAAACTATAATATTACTAGCTGATCCGGTAAACGTTGTTTTGCTATATAAGGTTTTGTAATATCTTCTAAGATGTTCATTGAAATTAAGTGATGTCAAAGACAATTTTGTTCACAATTAATACTCTTAATCAACAATACATTTAGTTGGATAAAGATTAATTAATTTCGACCAAATTTGTTTACCATAAAAACGGTTCTAGTGACTTAATCTTAAAAGATAGACATATACTGTCGCAGACATTTTTTTAGATCATTTCAAGAGGAATAATTCTTTCTTACATATATTTTTGGTATCTTAAACCGTTTTTTCAGCGCACGCAATGTAAGCCCTCAAGGATGAATAGTTTTGCCCGTTTTTATCACATTTTCTATTATTTTTTCGCTCCTAATAATTGCATCGTGATGTTATATAACCTAAAGCCTTCCTCGATAAATGGTGTATTCAACTCAAAAAGAATTTTTCAATTCGAACCAATAGTTCCTGAGATTAGCGCGTTCAAACAAACAAACAAACAAACAAACTCTTCAGCTTTATAATATTAGTATAGATAATAATGTCCTGATGCATGAAATAACTTCTGATTTATTATTAAATGTTATTAGTGTATTTTTTTTCTAACACTACTTCTTCGTACATTTTTTATCTATTATAAATTGAAGGAATTAATAATTCGCAATAAAATAACTTTTTAACTAACGAGAACCGGTGTATTCACTATACCACTTTACAAGTATTTCCATAAGGACCATATTTTTTCACATGTAGGAAAAAATCACTTAAAATATAAACACAACTATACTCATCGCTGGCAGCAATCACTTTTAGAAAATATCGGGTTCATGATTAAGACAGAAAAATATTTAAACATTCAAGTAGCTATAGATCATATTTTTTCAGAACTATATCTAAATTACTATTGAAATGAAAACTATTATTGATGTTTATTCAAATCAAATATTGTAAAGGACTTGAGGCAGGTAAGTGTTCATTAGACGTATAAATGATAAGAAATAGCATTTCTTGACGTAATTCTCTGGAAAAAAAAAGGCTCAAGTGCGTTAGTTTGGCGTTCAAAATGCTACTTTTTAGCAAGATCGGGTAACTTTTCACTCTCGGTCATTGACAACACTGCTTTAGAACTTCAAAGAAAGAAAATAGGATACTGTTCTTTTGTGAATTCATCGTCAAAATAAAGCGCATAAAAATTGTTATTATATAAAAACTACATCTAAATTTATAAAATGGCAGAAGCAGACGTAGTTGATTTGGATTTAACCATTGACGATTTGGTTCCGAAGAGTCCCGAAAGGTATTTCAATATTTCGTATCAAACATTTTTTGGAGGTCATAATTCGTATAAACTTGTGTTCATTTAATGTACCCAGTCTTAAAATTTTGACGGTAACCATACATATTTAAAATTTAATGAACTTAATATGTCGTCAAGTACTATGACATTTGACCTATATCTTCAACGCCAAGTTGGTGAAATGAACTATTGAACGCCATTTATTAGAAAAAGTCTTTGTTTTTGCTTTATATATTTGGCTATGAACTTAAAAGAATAATCGGTATCAACCTGATATTTAATAATAAAACTGCTTATAATTATCATAAATATATACAATTATAGCTTATAATTATTATTATAGACTTAATAATGCTAAACAAAATCTGTAACTACTATTGTAATTGTTGACTTATTACATCTAATATGAGTTTGATTTTTTTTCATAATTGTTTATGAGTTATGCACAATAGGTTTGCTTTTACAATCACTAGTAAAACAAACAAGATTTAAGATTAGACTTTTTGACTAAGTTATGACTGACAAGTTACATTACTTCTTATCCACTAACAGTTCTATATTCTTATATCTATCATAAATATGGAATTCTCTTATATAATATAAATCTTTGTATATCACTGGTTATTTCAAAAAGGTTAAGTTGGTAGAGCTTAAGGCAAATAAATTGAGCTCTCTACCAAAAAGAGTGGAAATCAGTTTCTTACAAATCAAAACAGATGTTAACAGGCCCAATATTGACTTCAGCATAATATGTTACAGAGTCCAATTAATCTACAACCTGCTATATTAAATTAACCATTCTTTGAAATGAAACTTTATAGTTTAAAATTTATACAATATTTAGAAATTAATACCTACATTTATATAACAATAATATACATAGTATATTGACATGAATATCTGATTTGTTATGTATAATAATATCACATAATGAGTAACCATTGTCTCAATCAATGAGAACATAATAAAATAAGATTTACACCCTGACAGCATAAATCTTGAAAAATGGTTTTTACAACTTATAAATTAAACATATTTTCTTAAATTTCACTCTAGGCCCATAAATAATAATCTGATATAAATTTCAGATTTTTCACCCTTATTATAAATGGTAAAAATTTATTTCTTATATAAAATTCATAGTGTTATATGATATGCTATTCAGTTTTTTATAGTTAGAATGAAATCTCTTTTATAGTAACTGATTTTTGTCACTATTTAAACCAAAACTAAAATGACAACCCATCTTTTAATAATGTTAATTGTCTAGAACAGGGCTTCTTAAACTTTTGTCATTCACAACGCCATTTATGATTCCGAGTTTCTTGATGACCCCATACAAATATAAAAGAAAAATATATTAATATTTTTTGATGATTTATTTATTAGGTAACAATATACATATAAAAATGTATAGTTTTAGAATTCATTTTGAAACATACAAAAAACTTAAAATTAGAAATTGCACAAATAATTATAAAATTGTATTTATTATAGTTTCAAAAATAAAAGTGGATTCTGACCATCTTAATTAGCTCAAGTATATTTAAGTAGTTGCATGTGTGTATGCACGCGCATTCCTCCCTTTGATTGTGTATGATATTTAGAGATGGTGGTCAAAGTGGCAAGGCAGGGGCGCGCGGTTTATTCAACATGTATGATACAGACAAATGCACTAACAATCTATAGCCACAGTATAATAATAGCGATCATCGACCGTTTACTGCTGTCAGTGGAGATAGCTCAAAACCTTCAACAAACCTAAACCTTGTCTAGACGCTGCAAGTCCACTGTATTCCTCCAACTCTAGTGATGTTATAAAATGGTATATATAAATATTTGACATTAAAATCTCATTTTTTTCTCCCATTTGGGGTTGGGACCCACAGTTTAAGAAGCCCTAGTGAATTGACATGTCTGTTTGTGTTATTTGGATTTTTATACCTATAAATTGAATTGCCATTTTGGTAGTCTGGCTGAAGAAAAGAAAGAAAGTGGAAATCACTTGTACAAATTCAAAAATTATAAGGGTGCTCTTGCCATGTATGATGAAGCCATTAAGCTGTGCCCAGAGAATTCTGCATATTATGGAAATAGATCTGCATGTTACATGATGCTTGGCATGTACAAGAAAGCTTTGGAAGATGCACAGAAGGCTGTAGCTTTGGATTCTACATTCACAAAAGGATACATTCGTATAGCGAAATGTTGCATTGCATTAGGTATGGCATAACATTTATAATCTCTTGTAATACAAATGATATCTTTTTAAATTAAAAGAGGTTTTGATTGTTATTACTTTTACCATTCAATAAAGATTAATGTATATTTTTATTAGAGTTGCTAGGGATATAGAATTTCTATATAGTTACAACTTACAAGTATGTCGAGGATTTTGTTTTCACTGTAGGATATGTTATTTTTTCAGATATGATAATTTAAGGTAATTCTCATTATGGAAATTCATTTATTTACATGAATTGGCTATAACTAAGTGGTAATAAAACTTAATGAGGAGTATCTTCATATTTTGTCATTACAACTAATGATGAAACAATTATTATTCAATTTATTAATATTGGAAATGGATATTAAATTTTTTCATATAACTATGGGGCAATTCTTGTAGAAAATAAAACATTTGAAATCAAATTTCAATAAAATTCTAGTTTTTCCAAATATTAAAAATGATATTATTTGTATGAATGAAATATAAAAAGTAATATGACATTGAAATTCAACTCAAAGTAGTTCAAAAATAAAATAAGAGAATTGGCAATTAGATAATTTTGGGTGTACTTGTAAATCTAATGGAATCAGAAAATAGTGAATAATTTTGTATGATTGATAAATGGACTTATAAATTAATGGCTTGGCATGATGGAAAATAGAAGCTCAACTTCTTCATTCTGGAAAATTCAGGTGACTTATCGGGTGGTGAGCAAGCTGTAAGACAGGCAACTGAACTGGGTGGTGCAGACTGCGCAACCAGTGAACGTCGCGCTCTGGAAACATTGAGACGTCTCCATGAGGACGGGCAGCAGGCAATGGATGCTGGTGATTACAGACGAGTTGTTTTCTGTATGGACCGCTGTTTGGATTATAGCCCATCTTGTACCAAGTAAGGACTTGTATAGTTAGTTATAAGACTATTATTTTGTGATAATGTGCATAAAACACTAACAATGATCATAAAGTTATGTGTGATTCCTAAGAATCAAAGGTTTTATTGAATAATAAAATTGTACATGATTGTTTATTTAACCTCTTAAGTGGCTCATTTTGTCAAACGAAATGATCACTACGTGCCCCAATGCTTCCCATTCCAACGCAACAAATGATACGCGAACTTCTAAATATATATTTAAGTATATGTATATTATACTCAAGCCAACATATTCGTTTTATCCATAGTGGTATAAACAAATAAATTTATGCGAATATATTCGTATTAGGCGTTTTGTAATGCATATGTTGAAAACGTATATATCCCTCATAGCCACTTAAGAGGTTAACCAAATTACAGTCAGTCCATAAAGTATTTGTACACTTTGCAATTTCGTAAGAAACTCGCTAGAACAATGCTATTTTACATGCTGTGTCCAAATAAAAAATACTACCTACTACGGTATGTAATAGGCCATTTATTGCGAAAAAAACACAACAACAAAATATATAACATACAGTAGAAAAAAATTGCAGTACGAAAATAAATCAATTTTGAGGGCCAAACAAGTATTCGTACACCTATCGATTCAACCAAAGCTGTCGTATTTTGGAGCGAATTTGATTCAATTCTTGAAGGGAATAGAGGGGTTTGACACTAGAGCGTCGTATAATACCGATCACAAGTGACTACAAGTGACTCCGAGAGCGCATTGAACTGCAGAGTCGGCAGAACCATAATCATGGGTCGTAAAGGCAAAGAAGCATCGCTGAAGGAGCGAAAGCTCATCCTGCGCCTTCATATTCAGTATAAGTCACAGCAGGAGATCGCAAGGCTTATTGGAAGACCGCGGTCAACTGTTCAAAGTGTGATTGACCGTCTCTGTAAAACAAAATCCCTACAGAACAAAACGGGATGTCGACGCCCGTTATCCCTCAGCGAGCAGGACAAGCGCGCTAAAGTGCGCGAGATAAAAAAAAACCCTCGTACGAGTACCTCCAAAGTTGCTGCAGAGCTAGAGCGACGCGGTACTAAGATGTGCAATGAGACAGGCCGTAAACAGCTATGAGAATCGGGGTACAATGGATGGACTGCGCGTAAAAAGTGTTGGGTAAGTGAAGCGAACAGGAAGAAACGCCTAGCTTTTGCGAGGCACCTTCGGTCCGACGCTTCTGAGCACTGGGAGCGGGGTATCTTCTCAGATGAGAGTAAGTTTAATATTTTCGGGTCTAACGGTAGGCAGATAGTATGGCGGCACAAAGATGCCGAACTCGAACCCCGTAATCTAGTGCCAATTGTTAAGTACGGCGGCGGATTAGTGTGTGTATGGAGACGCATGAGCGCCGCTGGTTTGGGCAACCTATACTTTATAGATGGTACAATGGATCATATGATGTTTTAGACATATTGAAAATGCACATGCATGCCAGCGCTGCTAAGTTGGGATTGGAAAATGAATTTGTCTTTCAACAAAATAATGACCCCAAGCATACAGCAAGAAATACGAGGATGTGACTTTTGCACAACTGCCTCAAATAGCTTCATACACCTTCTCCAATCTCCGAACATGAGCTCCAAAGAGAATTTGTGGAGATATCTCAAAAGGGAGATAAGAAAAAGGGTAATCTCCAACAAGAGCGACTTGAAAACTGCATTAAAAGAGGAATGGGATAAAATTTACTCCTCATTCACGGCTAAGTATGTGAAATCTCTCCCTAGGTGGATGGAAGCAGTCATCAAAGCCATAGGATACCCAACCAAATATTGAATTGTAAATATACACTTCGAAAGTAACAATCTGTTACAAAAACTATAACTGTACGAATACTTGTTTGGACCTCAAAATTAGTTTATTTTCGTACTGCAATTTTTTTCTACTGTATGTTATATATTTTGTTGTTGTGTTTTTTTCGCAATAAATGGCCTATTACATACCGTAGTAGGTAGTATTTTTTATTTGGACACAGCATGTAAAATAGCATTGTTCTAGCCAGTTTCTTACGAAATTGCAAAGTGTACCAATACTATATGGACTGACTGTATATCAGCTGGCACATATTCTCAAATATTAAATGAATGATTAACATCTTTAAAACCTTTTACTAAGTAATTAATAATAAAATGAGTATAATTAAGAGCATGGATTGAATGGTAAACTCCCATTGTCAGTGAACTGAACGTTATTTTTGAGAACAAACAAGTTTTGTAAAACATAAATTTACAGTAATTTCAGTAATGTATGTTTTTTATTGGGAGCTGAAGTCTAAAATTGCTTTTATGTTCATGTCAGTGCAGGTAGATGCTATTATTACCCAAAGCATGTATCACATCGTCACATTAGATCCTTTTCGGGGTGAGCAGAGATACAATGATTGTTCTAAAGTATTATTATGTATATTTTATAATCTGCATATTGGTGACATAAATTTGTTTTGTTTCAGAGCCAAGCTTACTAAAGCTGAATGCTTGGCGATGCTTGGGCGTTGCCAGGAAGCTCAAGAAATTGCGAATGATTCACTAAGATTCGACAGTTTTGATACTCAAGCCATT
Organism: Automeris io; assembly: GCA_036320925.1. Taxonomy (NCBI): domain Eukaryota; kingdom Metazoa; phylum Arthropoda; class Insecta; order Lepidoptera; family Saturniidae; genus Automeris; species Automeris io. Next base: position 10,775,285 of record JAUDJH010000002.1, read on the forward strand.
TATGTTAGGGGCCTGTGCCTTTATTATGAGGTGCGTATTTTAATTACAATTGCAATATATCCTCAAGTTTCATATATTTTTAACATATGCTATTTTACAATTCTAGGACAAAGATGAACAGGCTTTTAAACATTTTCAACAAGTATTACGACTTAATCCTGATCATAAAAAAGCAATAGAAACATATAAACGAGCTAAATTGCTAAAAAGTAAAAAAGAAGAAGGTACATGAAAGTTATTTATATAAAAACTTGCTTTACCAATGCGTTATTGTTTAACAATAAAATAAATGATTTGATATTTATTCAATTATTTCTAAATTTTATTTCAAATTGAATAATATTGTAATAATGTTGAGTGATATAAGATAAGCATTAGAGATAAAGAAATTTCCACTTTTATTAATGTTTATTATTACTTGTTTGTTTTTTGATATTTTTACAGTGAGGTATGTGTTTACCGTATTTTACTTAACATCAGGTGTAGAGTGAATCATATTTTCATTGTTGTGTCATAATCAAAATTCATTTATGGGTGAACATAAAAAACATACAGTTGAATATAGAACCTCGTCTTTTTTAAGTTGTTTTGTTTTTTTTTTTAATTATGTTTAACGATTACAAATGTAAAGATTTACACACTGACCACGCAATTTTGAAGTTGGTTAGTAAATATATATAACCAACTTAATATGTTAATCAATTTTAGGCAATGAAGCATTCAAAATGGGTAGATGGCAACAAGCTTTGAACCTATACAACGAAGCATTGGAAATCGACAAGAATAATAGGACTGTTAATGCCAAATTATATTTTAATAAAGCCACCGTTTGTGTTAAACTAAACCAAATTAAAGAAGCCGCGGATGCTTGTACTGCGGCTTTAGCGCTCGACGAAGGCTATGTGAAAGCCTTACTGCGCCGCGCTAAGTGTTACACCGAATTAGGCAAACATGAAGAGGCAGTGAAGGATTATGAAAGATTGTACAAAATTGACAAAAGCAAAGATGCCAAACATTTACTCCATGAGGCTAAATTGGCGCTTAAGAAGTCCAAACGTAAAGACTATTATAAAATTCTTGGCATCGATAAATCAGCTTCAGATGACGACATCAAGAAAGCGTACAGGTATGTCATACAGGTGTGACCATTTTCACCATATGAGTAAGTAACATAAATAAATGATAAATAGCCTTAATATGATAAACAGTACAGTCTAAAATAAGAATAATGGTCGCAGATAAGATATATGCAATCTGTAAATTTTTGGATACACAGATGTAGTGACTTTTTTTATATCAGACCATGCTAGAATTAATAATTGGGAAATATAAATGTAATCAGATCCTGGCCTATCTATTTGGCCGTTAATTGCACAAAAAATGCTTTTGTGTCCCTTTATTGTAGCACTTGTCATAAGTATGTCATGCCAAAAATTATATAAAATAATTTTTATGTTTCTCTTTTCTGTTTATGCTGCAATTTGCTGTTCTAGGCATTTGAACAGCGTACCTTTCTTTTAGATCGAATTCTTATATAGTAAAACATAAAAGTATATATATTGCATACAACCTCCGAAATTGTAGTATTGCTTATACATTATGTGACACAAAAGGTTTAAACAAATTATAGAGACACCTTATTGAGAGACACTATATTTCGAGATAAAATTAAATTTTATCAGTTAACGTTAGAAAGAAATTGCTTATTAGTCCTTTAAGATTACATTTTATATTGAATAACGCCTCTAGTTGACTATTAAAAAAAACACGCTACTAAATATTTTTTTTCACTGCAATACCTAATTAATAGTAATCAAAAGAAATGAGATATTTAAAAAAAGTATATTGCACTTTTTTTAAATATCTCAAAACAGAGTGCTGATTTCAGAACCTTTAGAAGTACGATGCCTTTATGTTGTTGATATTTTTGTTTGCAGAAAACGTGCGTTGGTCCACCATCCGGACAGACACGCGGGCGCGCCAGACAGCGAACGCCGTGAGCAGGAGCGCCGTTTCAAGGAGGTTGGCGAAGCGTATGGTATTCTCAGCGACCCAAAGAAACGTGCTCGTTACGACCACGGCCACGACCTCGACGACGATGGATCGGGAATGTCTGGTTAGTATTACTCATTACTTTTAATCACAATTACGCTTACTGTGTTCCAATTTAATGAAGGCTGTCCCAGATTAAGTTGATGTCGAAGATTTTTAAATATAGTCACATGAACATAAAATGCATTTAAAGAGTTAAAAGTCGCCAAAAATTACACAACGGACAAGTCAACAATTGCACACAGCAAACAGCTTAATTGTTAAAGGTTTTTGCTGAAAAAAATTCAAAAATGAATTAAAACAAGGCTGAATCGATAAATGAATTTATATATAAATATTTTTGTCTATGTGCCTGTTTACCCGCTATCTTGGATAATTATAGATATATCTGCCATCTTGGATATAAAATGGCCGCAATTTTCGTGATCACCACCACACCAAAGAACCTCGAAAACGGCACTCATATTATTTTATTTAAAAAATATATATCCACCATCTTAGTTACTAAAAAGGATGCCATTTTGATAATCACCATACTAAAGACACTTAAAAGCAACTCCTATATTATTTTATTTTAAAAAGTATATCTGCCATCATAGATATGGTTTGCGTTATCTCTGAAAGTTGTGTTCCAAGTTACTAAGAAGCTTCTGTATGCAGCTTGGATTCGACCTTCCTGCGTGCCATCTTGGTCACTCCGTGCGATTTCTCTGTCGAGACGCCTTCGTCGAACGAGTGTATAGACAGATAATGTTAAGAGATCAAAATACAAAAGTAGTCGTCACGTTATTACGGTATTACAATTATTTTTGTAAGTGATTTAGTGAGAACATAAAATACTCTTGTTCCAGATATCGACCCAAATGTTGTATTCCAGTCATTCTTCAATCGCGGTGGACAACAATTTCATTTTAACTCTGGAGGCGGCTTCCCAGGCACTGCTTTCAGTTTTCAGTTTGGTTAAATATTTCTTAAACAAGTTATTACAAAAAAAAAAATGTAAATCTATCGACTAAATATATGAAATTAAGCCGTAGAAATAAATTTATAGAATTTGCATTAAAGATGGTTTCCTACATATTCCATGTCCTAACAATATTTGTGACGATTAATAACTTTTTCAAAGGTAAAATAAAAAATATTAATTAATACATAACTTACTCTGTGAGATTTTAATTTCCATAATATTTTTTTCTTTAATGTATAAACAACATACTAGATTGAAATATAAGTAAATGTTTCATCAGGTTTAATACGCGTAAAGTTTATATCAGCAAACCACGGGGTAATCATACTTACTTTTACTTTTAGCTAAATATGGTAGATATCTGCGTTTTTATAGTTAATAATCGAAATATTCCATTTAGTAATAATTAATTTTACACTGCTTATATTGTGTTCATGCTGTTTTTTTGGAAATACTGTCCACTGTTCAAACCTATTTATATAAGTGTTATGACATAAGATTAAATTTCTTTAATATTTACACTCAAATTAGTCAGTTATATATAATAAATTGTTGTCACATTAGCTTAAATCACAGATCGCGATATGATTATCCCAGGCTATACGAAGTCTAATCCCAATCTGGTATCTTAGTTCGTGTATTCAAATATAATTTTACATGTTATACTAAATCCCTTAGATTTGATAACAAATTAAGGTAAGATCGCACTTGTAACAACGGAACTACAATTATACCAGAACAGAAAGTAGTAAAGATGTATTTTATATCTCCACCGAGGATCGATATATTTCCCGGCTCAATTATCATAGACTGTCGTTCAAACTAAAAATTTATAAAATAAAATTACTAATGTATCTAAATACTACAAATCTTAATGCTTTAAACTCGTTTTTTATTTTATAAGCCGCCGTATGAGGTGTAACGTAATCCATCTGTTAACGACTTTGACACGCACTGGCCCGGTTCTGTAGTGAAAGCCTTTCCCGGCAACCAACGTATCGCCCGTTCGAAAAAATACTTTGACAAACAGTTCCGTTGCCTTATATTTTGCAGTCTTACACTTAAACAATAATATTAAATCCTACACACAAATTGGATAAACGACTGCTACAATTTATTTAGTGATTAATGATTATAATGATGACTGATTTGGTTAAGTATCACTTTTTTGGTTTATAGACCTAGGCAGACACTTGTGAGGTTATGTTTTTTTTAAAACAAAGTTTTTTCGGACGCTGTTATGGTGATGTTACTACGTTACGATAAATGTTTGAAATATGTTAAAGTTAAAATAACATGTCTGATTGTAATGCCATATTTGATACTTCCATCCATAAATTGATAAAGCTGATAGTTATATAATTTTGATTTGTTTAAATAAGCACTCACATTTTAAAATAAATAAAAATTACATCAATGATTTAAAGAGTTATTATTTGATAATTGCTAAAATACGTGTCAATAGTAGAGCAAGATCCCAGAGTCCCCAGACCTTACTTATTTTCTCAGAAATATAATATATAAAATTATAGTAGTGTTGTAAAAGTATAGTACACCAATACCTCGCGTCGTTTCGTTTTGCGTTTTTTTCGAAGTTGCGTCGCTGCTTAATTTTTACTGATTTTCACTGTGCGTCGTTAGATTTTCGAAGTTGCGTTGTTTTGGATTCGAGTCATTAATTTTTTTTCCTAAAATATGGCAGCACGTTTGTTTTTAATTGCGCCATGCCATCAAAATTTGCGGATTCCCTAACTAAAAATCAACGCAAATTTAATACAATTTTATACTTACTTTATACAAACTTAATATCAATTGGCACAAGGAAATTTATTTTACGTTGAAAAAAAAAGCTTTTCAACATACATTGGACCAATTTTTTGTGAAAGAAAGCCGACCTACGACAACAGTCACTGTGGACTCATCAGACAGTGATTAATTTTAACTTTCATAAATTAAAGGAATATGTAGTTTATTTTGTTTAATTATTTTAATACGTTTTTTGTATATTATTTTTGTTTGAAAAATTTTACTTTGTTCAATTTTATTTTTAAATGGTACTATTTTCGTAAGCCTGGAATCTATCTTCGATCATTAAAATGGTTTGCTATAGAAAATCTATTTTCACTTTGCGTCGTGTTTTTTTGGAATGTAACCTCGACGCAAAGCCAGGTATTGGTGTATAGTAACCAGAGATGGGCAAAATGTAATGAGATTAATGATTAACGATTACGATTACATTCTGTAATCATTAATCATGATTAATGATTAACGTAATTAACAAAAAAAAAGTAATCATTTTTCGGTGATTTAGGATTATTAATCTTTAATCGGATTATAATTAATCATGATTACTTTTCTGTTTGATACGTAAAATGTGCTGCCGACAGCAGAGCGGCGCTCGCCTTTTTTTATTTTTAGTGTACGACTACTACTAGTTAAACTGGCGAACTGAGTACCACCACATAGTTAGATATTAGGGCGATTACCCGAACTGGGTCGTGACCGCAGTACAATAGTGCAAAGACCGGCATAGTGACTCGCTTCGACCTGACTACTTTCAGGATCAGCTCGTGCTCGGTGGACATTAAGTAAATCCAACGAAATCTAGCTAATCATTGATGCTTTTACCATTGTTCTGAGTGATTCCTGGATTATTAGAACTGATTATCAAACTACCGCCCTTATTTTACTGAAATACCGTCTCCAACCCGATAATCCACGCCCGCCTTTGGGATGGAGGTAGAGAGACAGAGCAAGATAGCGCAAAATTTTAATTGATCAGAACAAGACATAATTTTCGCAAAATCTCAATTTACACAAGCTTCTATAGCGCAGAGCGCAACATCACCTTTCTTGGTCATCCGTCTCTCTCTACTGACTCGGTTTCGTCTTTGATGTAAACCGAGCCGCCGCGCCGCACACGTTCGTGTCGTATTTTGAATTTTAACTCGTAACTAAAGTTGAGATATCGATCTGTTTTTTTTTCGGATAACTGACGTTCTACCTAATAACTTTGATTCTTACAATAAATCAGCGGGACACATACATAGTTTTTTTTCTCAATTCACTTAATTTTTTTTTTCGCGTTTGACTTCTAGTTTCTTAAAGACTAAAGAATATAGTACTCAGAAAAAAAGAAGCAAATCGACATACGGGCACGCACCATTTTTATCTCACTAAAAACGCTTTTTTGTTTACCAAATTATATATATTGTTTAATGAGTAATAAAAGTAAAAAAAATAGTAATTTCATTTTTCTGTTTTAAAAATTTAACTGTAACTTAAAGGATTACACACAAAGTCTTTGGCCATTATCAGAAGTATTCTCCATCTCGAAGATGGGCGTGGATTATCGGGTAGGAGCCGGTATTTCAGTAAAATATGGGCGGTACTTTGATAATAACTTCTAATAGTCCAGGAATCACCCAGAACAATAGTAAAAGCATCTATGATTAGCTAGGTTTCGTTGGATTTACTTAATGGCCACCGAGCACGAACAGATCCTGAAAGTAGTCAGGTCGAAGCAAGTCACTATGCCAGTTTTTTCACTAGTGTACTATGGTCACGACCCAATTACGGCAATTAACCTAACAACTCAAACGGCTGAAAGCACAAAAAATTGTCCTGAACGTACTTAGGTCGAAGTGAGTTACTACACAGTACACAATTGCAAAGAGCCTTATAGTGATTATGATTCGCTCAACGAGACGGATATTCGGGGTCGGACTTGCACCGACTAAAACCACCGGGTGCCAGCACTGCCTAATCTTCGTCTTCGCCGGGCCTGGGAATCCAGATACTTCCTAGGAGCCCAGCTAGCGATTGGTCTTAGACAGGCCTCCTCCCTGGGAGAGGGTCATAAAACTACCCAAACAATACCTCACATTGGGGCGGCGTGTGAGCACACACACGACGACACCACCCTACCCACCACTGGACGCCACCCCCCACTTTCTGCTGGACGACACCCCCACTTTCCGTTGGACGCCACCCCCCACTCTCCGCTGGACGCCACACCCCACTCTCCGCTGGGCACCCCAATCTCCACTAGATGCCACCCCCCTCTCTCCGCTGGACGCCACCCCCACTATTAGACGGAAGTTTGGGGTCATATATAATTCGAAATAAAATAGCTTGAAAATTAAATAAACGAGTATTTAAATCGGTCTCTCTCTCAGCCAGAACTCAAAAGTAATCATTAAAATAATCATGATTTATTGAATGATTACTGTAATCAAGATTAATGATTACTCATGTAATCATGATTAAAAGTAATCAGATAACAAGTAATCATGATTACATTCGTCATGATTACTTGTAATCTGATTATTAATTTGATTAAAAGTAATCATGATTACGCCCATCTATGATAGTAACGTAGTGTTAGTATGTAGATACTAACACTACGTTATTTTATTTCTGAGAAAATAAGTAAGGTCTGGGGGCTCTGGGATCTTAGACTATAGCTGTTATGATGAAGTTTGGTTTTGCTCGTCTTTTCATACGTTAGTAATGATGAAAATACCAGATTAGTCTAATTTTATTATATTTTAAATGTTCTAAGTTATTTTAATGTTACTGAGAAAAACATGTTACTCGTCAAAAGTCTAATTGCAGAAAGTTCTCGAAGTTCCGTTGCAAAAAACCAGTCGAAATATTTGCATGTAGAACCACTATGCAGTCGTAGTACTCGTGTGTTCACTAAAGTCCTTTTTATCGCTTGAATTATCGTTGTCCAATTTAGAACTGACTCGTGACGGCTTAAAGTATATGTATCAGAACGAACCTACGGTCTTTCTCAGCAATCAACACATATCCTATCGAAAAAAAGGCCGCCCTCCGGCAAGTTCGAGAAAGATTCGAGAGTCGTTTTATCGACCTTTCGCAAATTAGAAGTCTACAAATAACAGCTGTCTAATCAAAATTCATGTCATGACATCGGGCAGCCGGAGTAAATAGATGCCGCTCCTTTGTCTTAGCTTAAAACTCAACCCCATGCACTATTAATTTTGTTTTTGTCAAAGTCGAGAATACAATCTAAGCAAAGTCAAAGAAGCGTCTATAAATTTTAGCCTTAGACTTTGATATGTTTATTACTGTATTCTATGAACAAAAAGCTAACAAGCAGTTTTGCATGTTATCTACACGTTTTATTATTAAACTTGAAATTGGTAAAACTAATATGGTCGAAATACTAAACAAAAATAATACTTTGATATAAAAAGAAATGTGCAATATATACTATATTAATTGATATGCTGGAATACTATTCCGTGGTTTCAGTTTTATCTTCTTTGTTTTTCGGGCGTAATGCCTTATCACCAGGGGCACGTTTACTGGATGTTTTACTTCCTACTCCCTCGAATCTGTAATGGTATTTACATGTTAACTTCCTCATCTTGACCGAATTCAGAAACATTCATATTTTAAAAATATTCTTCGGTACATAGGTTTTATAGTATGAAGTCATATTAAGAAAGAAATATTATTATACCATATGTTAAATCTAGAAAACGAAAATTTTTAATAGATATATTAAATACTATTTTTAATACCTATCTTCTCGTCCATGAAATCCCATTACAAGACCTTGAACCTGAACCTGTTTTTCTCTAAATGGAATTTTGTATAACTCCAATCAGTTTTATCAATAAAATATACTATTTCTTTGTCATTTCTTACACTACAGTTGATTTTGAATTGCATTGCAACTGTTCTATGAGAAATAATACGAGTTACCTAGTAAGATAAGGACTTTTTACCGTATCCTGTAATGGGACGTGTTACTGACGAAAGGCTATGTAATTTCCTACTCAAATTAGCAACATTATTGCAATATGAATATGCTATTGTTAAGGGTGTCTTTAAGGCAAAGCGTAATGAAAAACCAAATAAAGAATCTTCAATGAACGTACTTTTTCATTTTGAACAGTTTCTTCTTTTCTAGTTTCGGAGGTTGATGAGCAGCTTTGAAAGTAAGAACATAGCGCTTTACAATATCCACATTGACCGTTGTATTTTCTGGATACATACGCTTTTTCCATAATTCTCTTTCATCCAGCCACATCCTCTGATATTCATACGATAATAACCATTCTATTCGTGACTTTCCTTCCTAAGTTACATAAAAAACACATTTTAAATAGAATTCATATTTGTTGTCTCACGACTCTGGACTCGCATAGCAAATAATAATCTGTTAAGTCTTTTTTTATACTATTTAATAACTAGCTTTAATTTTGGAATCACTTTAGTTTGCTCGAGTCCTTGGCACCATCAAGTACCTAAAAGAACGCCAGTTTTCTGAAGCTGCGAGGGCTACCTTTCACTTGTGACTCTTAAGAGCAGGATCCATTTAATGGGAATATGTGGTAAAATATTACCAGTATTTAGTGAGCCACACATCACCTATGTCATGTCTATGCTCGCAAGCCCAGATTGGGAGGAAGGGGGCTGCAAGCCTAAGTCCGCGCGTCTAATTCTAGGGGCATTTCTATTTGTACCTATCTACAGTTCCATAAAATATTAATAACTTTAGTTTAATTTCGATATCCGACATTAGAGGTAGGCACTTACCATGAATTTCCAAGGTTGTGGGTTATACTTTGGAAAATCAGACGAAATTATATTGTGAACAGGTCGATATTGCGTAGATTTTTCCCACTTGATACCGGTCATACGACCCATTATTCTATAAATGTTCTATTATTAAAATGGAAAGAACATTTGCGATGTACAAGTAAGACTCTAGTGTTAATTTATGAAATTATAGTGATCAAGGCTTTGTTTATGAAACCGATAGTTTGTTTTAATTTTGAAATTTCGATGAGATAGTATATAAAAATAATTCATCCATAAAAAGGTTTTAATAAAATTGTAAACGTAAAGAACTAATTATTCCGTGAGATGGCAGTATTGTATTAACTGTGTCCGTTTAGAAAATTTTACCCCTATAAGTCTTCCTTAATTTAAGCACCCTTGTGAAAAAAATGTAGGTTCACAAGTTCCAAGTGTGGGTACACGAAATCTAGTGTTTACAGAACGTTTAAAAAAAAAAAAATATTTTTCCTCGGAACCACGCTCAAAAGTTTCGTTTCAATGCCAAAATAGGCTTCTGAAAATATGACCCCTTTTCGATTTCCCATAAAAATAAAACAGGACAAAAGTTTTTTTTTCTTTTGATTTCTCTGACTAATGAACGATATATCGTATTGCAATACCCATTCATTATTTTTGTAGAGAATTTAACGCTCTACAAAAAAGGTTTGAAGTCAATTTTTGATAAATCAACTCAGTCAAAAGTTATTCAAGATCGAAGTTTAACTTACCCTCAATTCAGCTGTTTTATTGACTGATTTGGCAAAATATTATGTTTTTAGAAAAATTGCAGGCATCATAGGGATCCACAAACCGGGTAAACCCAAAAATGTCCCGACAAGCTATAGACCCATCAGTCTCATCAAGACAATGGGTAAGCTGTACGAGCGGTTGCTTCTCAATTATAGAAATCAAAAGAAAAAAAAACTTTTGTCCTGTGTTATTCTTATGGGAAATCGAAAAGTGCGATGCGGACAACCTAAATATTAAGGGCTCATATTTTCAGGCCTAATTTGGCATTAAAACGAAACTTTTAAGCGTGGTTCCGAGGATTTTTTTTTAACGCCCTAGTCTACATTGAAAAACAGTAATGTTGAATTGCTTTTACCTATTAATAAAGGCAAATAGTGTAAACACCGCTATACTGCTTCGGTCTAAAGAGTTTTGGAATCTGCCGTTGTATATCTAGCTCCTTTTTAGGCTGGGATAATGATGACCACACCTTTTAGTGTTGCATTCGGTTATAGGCGCGACACATTGTGACCCAGCACCCTAGACGAAATACCTTTGGATAAACGATAACGCTAGTGGAAAATAAAAAAATGTCTGGAATTGACACGTTTTTGGAATATCACATCGTAACATTCTGTCCATTTCCTATATTTTGCACTTTCCTTTGCCGTTATTGTGTTTCTTTGTCGAGGACCCCTGTTAACGAACTTTTGGTAAAAAAATTAACTTGAAATGTTGAATATTACAAATAAACAACCAAAGGTTTTTAAATTTTTTTATTTGACACATAAGCAGAAATTACGGATAGTAAATTATAACACGCATGTACCTGAAACAAAAACAAACACAAGTTAGTTACAATATTAATGAAGTATTTAAATTAATTGTTCTGAAAGAAAACAAAAATTCTGTATGCGGACTAAGTCTGTCTGTTACATTAATATAACTAAGACAGGTGGAGACAGCTTTTGATAATTTTCCCTCCAATTCTTTACATTACTTTCATAAAGAAAGAAAGACTGCCTCAGAGGGATTGTTAAATAATATTATCTTAATGTATGCATCTCTAAAAACTTATTGTGACCTTTAATTTGTAACTTCATTACTTCAAATTAAAACTCAGTTTTTATTCACAAGTTTATGAATATAATTCTTTAAGGTTGAGATTTATAAACATTACTTCCATTTAGCTCAGATTTTACTCAACTTGGACTGGGCTCTGTGAATACATAGGCTATATATCTTTATGTATATAAAATTATCATGTCACAATGTTTGTTACCTTACTCCTCCAAAACGGCTTTACCAATATATACCAAATTTTATATGCATATTCACTAGTTCTGAGAATCGGCTACTATCTATTTTTCATATCCCTGAGTGATAAAGGTTGTTCACCCTTAACATTTTTTGTTATTTTTCTACTAGGAATTACCTAGCAATAACTTATATGGCAAAACAAAATTTTCAGGGTCAGCTAGTATAGTTATATATTGATAAGAATAATAATATATATTCAGTTTTTTGTCAAAGACAACCTTTTTTTCTGAGCTAAGACTAAGCAAATTTGATTTTAGTAGTATCTACAAATACTATCTCAAATAGTACATCAGCTTAAGAAAACTTACAACAGTATTAGTTACAAAGGGTACTGTAATTAAATAATCACATTGCTATTAAAAATGTTAATATTTTCTTAATATGATGATAAATTCCTTACAATAAGTGTTATACTTGTATACAAAAAGTAATGGTCATCTTTAAAGTTTTTTTTTCTCAGTTTTCCAAATCAGTGACATCCAACACTTAGTGCAAAAGTGACATTAGACAAACCAACAAATTAAGTTAACTTTCTATTTTAATAATTTAATTTGGATTCCTAAAATTCAAATGAAAATTAGAGAAAGGTTACATTAGAAATACAACTATCAGGGCCAAATGAGGCAAATTCAATTAAAAATATCAAATGCATTTAGTCACTTCATATAATAAGTGTGAAATTATGTTGTTTAATTTACAGTCTTGACTTGAAGAATATCTGTTTTAATTATTAGCTTTATTATACATTATTTAAAATAAATGTATTAATAAATTCTAAGAATTATTAAAACTAGTAAGACAGTTTTACTAAATCTTGAAACCAGTTTATTATATTACATTACTATTTAAAGGTAACAAAAAGCTGGACATCCTGTTAATGTCAATTGATAGATCAAGATAGAAAACTTGTATTAAGAAAATAGCTAGACTATCAAATAATAAGTACACCTATCCCCCGATTTACACGGTTTTCCAAATAAGTTTTTTGTTTTTATCGCACTTTACTAAATGCTACTGTGTTTGAACATATGCGCTGTGTACACATCTCATGGGGAATCCCGAGCTTATGTGCTGTCTTGCTGCACATGATGAAGGATAATAAAACACCTTTGGTGTTACTTTTTGTTCTTCTGTTTAATGTATTGTAATTAAATAAAAAAAACAATGTTTCCGTAATATATTACATATTTAAACCTGTCAATGCATTTTATTTTTATTTCTGTGTACACCTAAAAATATTGAAAAAAATCACAACTGTTAAATAGCAAAATTATGCATTTTCTGCAAGCTTTTCGATTTACCCGGTTTTGACTTGAAAATTTTTAATTTTCGATGTACACGTTTTTCTCAGGAACGTATCTACCGTGTAAATCGGGGGGATAGGTGTACTTTACTTAGTTTGGCAGTGAATATACTTTACTAAGACTATACTTCTATTTGATTAAATAAGTTTGGTGCCTGACACAGTATGATATGACATTTACTCTAATTAACAATAATAAGTAAGACATGCAATTTTAATAAACACGTGTTTTAGACAATCATTTTTGTATCTCGACGACGTAGTAGCAGCAGGCAGCAAACCTAATTGGTATTAGGCATTTTACGACGAGACAGCAATAATACCTAGCGGGGTACACTGTCGGCAACACGTGTTGCCTGATACCGTTGCTTTATAAACAAACCACCTTGAATTGAATAAGGTAATTGTCTCACTTAGGTTTTGATATCCAAGAAGAATATGCATATTATTTACTTAATCTGTTATCAGATAGATCATTGTAAAGTAAAAATGTACATTAGGCATTTATTACTTACAGACTGTACACTAAGCCTGCATTTATGAACTTTGCTATACTGAAATTGCAGAATTTTACTAAATCAGGTCACGCTGGGTCCATTTCTTGGAAATATTAAGTACTTATACTACTAGGACTTATTAATTAGATTAGATTATAAATTAGATTTTTAGATAACTCACCAATTATTTGGACCTTGCACGCATCTTCCTCCTTTTACGCTTTAGCCTTCGCATACGCTTCTTTCGCCACTAGAAATTAAAAACAGTACAAATTAAAAACAACGAAACGCGGTGTTTCCAGACATGGCATTATCATACATATTTTTATTTAAAATAACAAAATACCTTAGCTCTCATCTTCCCAAAGTTAAAAAGTTATAGTAATGACGTTAAAAGAAGCAATATGTGTCGCGATTATTTATTTAAATTACGATTTCATTGAAGTGCTGCGTTGCAGCCTCGTCAATTTAAAAGAAAGCCAAGTAGATATGTTGCTAGCCTTTGCCAAATTTTTCCACTAGAAATAGCTTAAAACCTTTAAAACTCCCCGAACTTCTTAGTGTTGTTTAAATATTTTGTACAACATATTGTAACATTTTGTATTTCGTCTTGAACATATTCTATAGATAGTATTAACTAGTCCTTTGTGGAAAACGGACACTTCACAGTATTATTAGATTGTAACCAAACAGAAACAGGATTTTCGAAACCTTGTCTTCTCTACTTCATATTTAGCAACTTTAAAATGAAACCGTTAGTAAATGAAATTATTAAATTTTACAAAAGAATTATATTAAAAAAAATCTACGAATATTAAACGCCATCACGTATAGAGAGTCGGTATAAATAGATCAATAAGAGACTGCGTGTTGGATATTAATGCCTATATGACGCTTCCTCACATTCCTGGGAAAAAGGTGCTTGAAGAACGGATAAAAAAGCAATGACGCCGTTGTATTAGGTTTTTTTTTCACTTTCGAGTTATAGAGCCCTAAAAATATACTATTTTATTATTACAAGAATTATATAATTTAAGCTTTATTTTTTGTAGCATTTTATTAGATTCAAAAGTTATTAGCTTCTGATAAATGGACGGACTAGAGAGATGGACAAAGTAAAGGTTGACTCAGAAACCATGCTTCGCTTAGTCAAAACAATCTTGACATTACAGAAATAACAACTAAAATTGATATTTAAGCCGTACATATTATATAAGCCTGTTTTACATTTTGTGCCATCCCTGTCATAAGTTCAATGGTGCGTCTATTAATTTATCAGGTGTATCCAGTTACCTGGTTTGTGCAAAACCTACCCCAAACCAACCTACCTAAATTATCCCACAAAAATTAGCAAAATACATCTAACTGAAAAATGCCAATTTAATATAAAAATAGATGTTTGAAATCTAACCTATAATGCAAAAATACAAAATATGTATAATGAGACACATTGTAACGTTAAACCAAAATTATAGTAATAACACTAATACGCAATTATTAACAGAAGTTCAAAGTCAGACAAATTAAATCCACTTGTTTTATTGCCTTTTTTTTTTTTTTTTTTTTTTTTTACTTGGGGAAAATCCTCATAGGACCGTCTCAGTCGCACAGGGGGGTTGCGCGACCGAGGTGTGTCGGACTTATACCGACTAAAAACCCCAAGGTGACTACTTCTGCGCATTGGCGGGGACTGTGGGTCCTGTAATCAATTCGCCACAGCCCCGTCGCGCCGCGCCCGATGGGCACAAACTCGGGGGAAGATGATACGCTTCACCGATACTGTTCGTTGTATTTAGGCAGAGCACGCCACAATGCCCTGCCAACTTCTCGAGGGCCGCTAAACCAGTTGCTCAGGGCCCCCACCCTGAGCAGCCACGACCCCAAAGACATCAGCCAACTGGTCGTGGATCGACCGGTCGGCTGGGACTGATGTGCCAGGGCGGTTGCCGGCACCCTGGTGTCTCCTTCCAACGGCCTTCTGCCGTTCTCGCTCTGCGGCCTCCTTCTGGGACATGACATCTTCACAGAAGGAGACCACGGCCCTCCAGTTGTCATACCCTGCCAGCATTGCCGACACCACTGCTGGCAGGGAGAGGTCGTGTCCGATCCTTCGGACCAGGTCCCGCCGCTCATTGCCCCACGCCGGGCAATGTGCGAGCGTATGTTGGGCGGAATCCAGGTCCGAACAGCAGTGGTAGCACTGGGTCGTTACTTCTCGTCCAAACCTGCACAAGTACTCAGGGAAACATCCGTGTCCCGTAAGTACCTGTGTCAGGTGGTAGGTGACGTGATTTCGACTACTGAGCCAGGCTTCGAGGTTCGGCAGAATGGCACCGACCACGCGCTGGCGCATGCACCGCACCTCATCCAGCTGAACGCGCCAAATTCTCAGGGCTGATCGGCGTTCTTCTGCCTTCAGCCTCTCGAGCACCACGGGAGCCACGCTTTCGCCTCTCAGACGGAATTCGCGGACTCGGTTGAACACTGCCGAGTCCACTTCCGCCTGAATACTAAAGGGCAGAAAGCGTGCCAAGATCGTCGCCGCCTCATATGAGATGGTTCTGTAGCCGCGTGCGATCCGTATAGCCATCAACCGCTGCAAGCTGTGTAACTTCTGCCTGCAGCGGCGGACGCGCAACCTATGACCCCAGACTGGGGCCCCGTAGAGGGCCACGGACCGCACGACACCGGCATAGAGGCGGCGAACTCCCTCAGAGGGTCCCCCGAGATTGGGTAGGAGTCGATGCAAAGCACCCACTACCCTCTGTACCCGGGGGACGAGGCGCTCGATGTGTTCCTCGAAGCCCCAGCGGCCGTCAAGGGTGAGCCCAAGGTACCTAATGAACCGACCCACCCTTATATTTACGTCACCTACTCGGATCGACGAATCGGGAGGTTCCCTGGTTCGCGGCAGTTTATGGAACCATAGCGCCTCGCACTTATGAGGCGCTACCCGGAGGCCCAATTCGTGGATCTTAGAAACGACCCGTGCTACCCCATGCTCGGCGAGCTCGGTGGTCCCTGCGAAGGATTCCCCGACGGCAAGTACTAGCGTATCGTCTGCATAACAGACGACGCTGACACCGTCGGGAAGTTCAGCACGCAGGACCGCGTCGTACGCGAGATTCCATAAAAGTGGGCCCAAAACTGACCCCTGTGGAACCCCGCAGTACACCTCCCTCGTATAACGAATATCGTTTCGACCCATGTACGAAATGTACCTGTCGCGCAGGTACGCCCCGATGATACAGCGCAGATAGAGGGGCACGTTGTGATGGTCAAGTGCCCCCGTGATCGCAGCCCAGGGCAGAGTGTTGAACGCATTGGAAATATCCAAGCTGACGCCTAGGACCACCCTGCCCTGAGAGACGGCTTGTTGCGACAGAGACCGAACGCTTAGAATAGCGTCTATCGTTGAGCGGCCCTGTCGAAACCCGAACTGCATATCATGCAAGTCGGGGCCGACGCGCGACAGATGCCGGCTGAGACGAGAGGCAATCACCCGCTCAAAGAGCTTGCCAATCTCGTTCAGCAGGCATATGGGTCGGTATGCTGAGGGAGACTCCGCAGCCCTGCCATCCTTCTTAATTAGGACCAACTCAGCCGACTTCCATGCCCTGGGGAAGGTTCCGGTTTGGAGGCAGCTATTAAAAAGTTCCCTCATCCTGTCACCCAGGGCAACCATAGCCAAGGCCAAGGCCAGACCCGGTATACCATCTGGGCCTGGCGCCGTGTTTTTGGCCTTCAGGCGGCTGACAGCTCGGTCCAGTTCCCCTTCGGTCACTCTGTACTCGTCACACCAGTCGGATGGTGACATGTGGGTGGCCGAGAAGCTTGAGGGACCACCATGGACCAGCGGAAACAGACAGTTGACAGTCTCTGCAACTAAGTGCGGGTCCATGGTCTGCGTCAAGGGGGGAACCCATGGGCGGAGTTTGCCCATGACAATCCTATAAGGACGCCCCCAAGGGTCCCTACTCAGACCCTCGAGTAGTTCATTCCAGGACCGAGCTTTGGCGTCCGTGATTGCGTTTCGGAACGCCCACTGAGCCGCCTGATAAACGACGTAGGCTGTGGTTGTTTCGTCGGCTGTTGCTCGCCTTCGCCGGGCACGTTGGAACTGGCGTCGGGTTCGAAGGCACTCCGCACGAAGCGAAGCTAGGTCCTCCGACCACCAGTAAACGGCCCGGTGCTTGGGGCACCTGGTCCGGGGCATGGACGAGTCACAAATAGACGTCATTTCATCCCGGAACCAGGTTGCTTCTGCTTCTGGATCGGACACTTCTCCTCTTTCTGGCCATGCCGCGACGTTAGCGGCTGCCACAAGAAAGTCCCTGTCGAGCTTTTTGAGGGACCAACGTCGCGGTGAGCTGCTACTTTGGCTCCTGGTGATTTCCGGGTGGCCTATATTGAAAATTATGTGGCGGTGATCAGACAAGGTGACTACTTCATCCGCCACACGCCACCCCGATAACATGCTTACGGCCGAGGGAGTCGCCCACGTGAGATCTACAATGGACTCCCCCTGCCACCGCACACATGTGCTGACTGAACCTTGGTTAATAAGCCGAAGGTCCAGGCCAGCAGACCACTCCAGAAGCGTCTCCCCTCTTTGATTGTCCAAGCGATCGCCCCAGAACCTCGAACGGGCGTTGAAGTCGCCGAGAGCAACCACACGACGAGGCAGGTATCTACGAATGCACGCAGCTACCTCGTCGAGGTATCCCTCGTAGTCGGCGAGGGACACATTAGGGGAAATGTAGCAGCCTACTATGGCCAGGGGGCCCCACTCTACGGCTACATAGCCCTGTCTTCTCTCTAATAGAGAGCAGGGAGGCCCATCATTCCAGTGAATGGCGACGAGGCCCCCTGCATCAGCGAACCAGCGAGGGTGATCTGATGGAACTCGATAGGGCTCCGCCACCACGGCTAAGGCAACCGACCACTCCGCGACGGCTTGCAGTAGCAGGTTCTGCGCGTCGCGGCAGTGGTTTAGGTTGCTTTGGAGAACTTTTAGGGGGAGGATCATAATTGTTATATTTCCATGTTCTCCCCCTGTTGCTGGCTCTCAGAAGCCGGCGTGGCGACGGTGGTCGCTTCCCGCTCTCTGGACACTGGGACTGGAGCCACCTGCTGGACCCCAGACCCCGTTTTGCTCTTTCTAGGCGGGGAACAATTCTTACTCCCCAACCGATGATCCGCTGAGCAACCTAGATCCGCACAGACGGGGCAGCGGAGCATCTGAGAAGTGCAGTCTCGGACTCGGTGGGTCGAGTCACTGCACCTGTAGCAACAGACGCTCCTATCCACCTGGTTGGAGCATTGACTTTTAATATGCCCCAACTCGAGGCATCGATAGCAGCGCAGCGGTCGCCGCCCTAATACCTCGACGCGTACCGATGCCCAGCCGACACAAAGGCGCTTGGCTAACCCAAGTGTGCGCGCCGCTATGACTGGGCACCGAACCCATACTGAGCCCAGGCGGTTACGCGCCTGGTGTATCTCTCCCACTTTCACTGTGTCTATCCCGCAACCGCCTGCATTAGCGACCGCCCTCGCCACTTCATCGGCTGTTATGGACTCATCTAGGTCCCGCACTCGGATCTCTGCTGTTTTAATTGGGCGTGATACCCGGACGTTGAATTCCTCCAACACTTCTTGGAGTTTTCGGGCCAAGCTGTCAGCTTTCGTATCTCGATCGTCCCCAGAAATCTCCATCAGAAGGGCGCCTGACAGCGCTTTGCGCTGTTGGACCGACTCTATACCTAGGTCAGGTAGCTTGATCCTCTGGCGGGCGGCAGTCATCACTTGGCTGTAGGTCGCCTCTGAACCCTCAGCTAGAGATACCGTGACAACTGCGACCGTGGACGCTTTTGGCACTTTCTGTACCACGTCCTTTTTACCCCCTTTCTTTTTGTTGCTCCGTGTGGGTGGGATTGCCTGTGGAGTAGCCTTCTTAGATTTCTTCTTGACGACATTAGTCCATGGCACCTCAGACCCTGCTGACGGCGCCAGTAAAGGCGCTGTCACGTCATTCGGCTGAGTGGCCGGCAACGGGGGCCATTGGGAAGTGCAGAGATCAGGTGCTTTCTCCTTCTCCTTGGCTTTTCGGCTTTTCTTTTTGCGCTTTTGAGGAGGCACTGGTTGTTCCGGCACGGTTTCAAACGTTACCGCCGGTAACTGACCAAGCGGTGGTCGCAATGTTCGTGCCTCGATTACCTTGATAGCAGCTGCTAGCCGGCCTATCTCCACACAAACATCCTCCAACGTTGTGTCTCTCTGTGGTCTCTTGGCCGGCTGAACAGACGGCATCTCGGCATCTGGTGGTGACGGCGGAGAGGCCGTCCTTGCAGATATCGTCGGCAACATAGACGAAGGCAATATTGCACTCTCCGTCCTAGGAAGAATCTCAGTGTTTGCGACCTGAAGACGAAGAGCTACAACTTCTTCCTCCATGCGCTGCCTTTCATCACGCTCCTTTCTTAAGTCTGACCGCAGTTCAGCAATCTCCTTATAGAGCACTTGCGCGTCGGACTTTGACAGACGGTGGGCCAGTTCATTTGTGGCTGCTTTTATCCTGCGGGCCGCCAAACGGAGGCAGCGGACAAATGGTCCCTTCAAGTTACGGGACTTGTCCGCAACTACACCGACTGCGTCGAGGCTCTCTCCCATGAAGGTGACCAAGGCCTCCGTGGGTTTTTCCTGCATCTCACGGGCTAACTGTTCCGGCTGAGGAAGAGTCGACATCGCTCGTGTCACTTTGGTGCTACCGGTGTCACTGAGTAGTTCCTCAACTTCAGTGTCAGTGACAACATCTTCACTCGAATCCCCGGGAAGAGCCGCAAACTTACGGCTAGGAGGTCCGGTATCACCTTCTTGTGGTGGCTCGATTGCCCTCTTAGAAGGCCTAACTCCACTGGAGCAGGTCGAGGCAGCGGAGAAGGAAGCCATCGATGTGACAGAGGCGTCACTGTCCTCGTCATCACTACGGCCCTTTGACCTGCTTTGAGGGACACTCTTGGGTCTGCCTCTACGACCGCGTGACGGAGTCCGCACTTGTACGGGCACCAGCGGCACTTTAAAAGGTTGAACATCCTGGTCCAAAACCTGCGTCAAATCGGAATCCTTGTTTCTTGCAGTGGTCGTGTTTGTTGTACTGGATCGCAAAATTCTGCCCCCCCCAGAGAACGTGGGGCAGCCCGAGCCAGATGACTCGGGGAGGGATTCTCCGGTAGAACCGGTACCCTCCTGGGGTAATACACTTTTGGATTTTGCGCTCATTTTTCTTTTACTTCATTGCGTTTGCAGTACGCCTGCCGGGTCGGTATAATACAGCCGACCCGCCAGCCGCTGTTCGGAACTGGGCCGTTGGGAATCTGCAAGATTTCCTCATCCGCCCCAACCCGATACTGAATGCGCTGCGCACATACCACATTCAGGAGTATTTATCGGCTCTCCAGCCTAGATCCGCGGTGTTCTGCGAAAACAGGGTCACCTCGCGTAGGGTGTGGCTCTTCACCACGCACCGACGGTCTTGGAGTGGCAGGCTAGGGTCCCTCTCAAAGAGTGGAACACTGATTCGCCTGTGGACCCACTCCCTGCACACATTTCCCCCAACCCAGTGTGCTTGACCCCTTGTTTTATTGCCTACTTTAATATTCAATTTGAACACTTTTTAACAGTGCTGTGGTACATAAAACATCACATTATTAAGAAACAATGTTATTAAATCTTGAGGGATTGAGATTTTCACAAGGATCACTGAATTAATGAAATAAAACAATTAAACTTCTTTACAGAGAACATGGATACTCACATTAAGAGTTTTATTTAGAGCATTTGACGGTACCTACTTACATAGGTGGGCAAAATGTAATCAGATTAAATGATTACGAGTACATTTTACGTATTTTACTTTTAATATGACAACATTTTGCTCATCTGTATTTTAAACACTACAGAATCGTAAATTGGATACACATTTATGATTTCTTAATGTTTTTAATGGATTTAATGATTAGAGAGCAAGAAAGTGAAAATTACAAATACATTATGTAATCGTTAATCATTGATCAGATGACATTTTGCCCATCTCTGCCTTTTTTATGATTAATTACCAGACTTAATACCACTGAAATTATCTCTAAAAATCCTTCTCCATATAAGAAATACTTAAATTTAGGACTAAAGCACTAAGTTGGTATATTTTCCTTGCGAGCACCGTTTCAAGTTAAGATTTAATTATAAAAAGAAATTCAATATACCCCTTTTTTAGATTTTTTTTTATTTCTTTGTCACCCATGCTTTATTTTTATTCTTGTTCCAATTAACTCTACATTTTTATATAAATTTTGAAAATCGAAAAAAAAATAAAGCATAATTTTATTGATACCTAACACTGGAAGAAGCCAAATTTGCCAACTAATAAAATCTCCCATAAATATATATTAACATATCGTCGGGTGAAAGCAACATTTTTTTGGTGATATAGTAATATATATATATATATATATGGAATCAGCGTCTTTTACCGACGGTGTGTATTTTGTAACCAGTATAAAATATTTTGTAATTAGTTAGGTACCTAGGTATAATAACACATTATTCTGTTCAACATTATTCTACCTAATAGCACAAAACATACAAATAATACAATTTGTAAAGAAAATGGCTAAACAAGGAAATAATTGAATAGTACAGTAATTTACAAAACCATTTGGGCCATTTTTACTTAGTTGTATTAAGTTCGTCCGCAGCAAAGTTTCATCCTTCTTAAAGTGTCACCTTGTCTTTTCCTTTCGCAAGCATTTATGAATACATAGTGTTCTCTTTATTGCTATGTCTACGTACGTAAGCAGAATATTTTTCCATGTCATGTGAGAAAAATCTACACAACCCACATTGGAAAAGTGTGGTGGATTAAATATCCGAATCTCTTCCCAAGGATTCTTCATACATAGTAGAATTCTTTGCCCTGCAGTAGGTGCAGGGCGAAGCTAGGTAATAGTAATAATAATGTCAGAATAAGACAAATAACTGCAAATTCACGAAAAAGAAAAAGTCAGGCTGTTGTGTGTATTTCACAAACAATTTGCTGCTGACATACCGTAATAATGGTGCATGCATGATAACACAATTTTTAATATTGGTAGCCCTTAAAAGTATATAAAAAGCATGATACCATCATTCAGACACTAATTTTTTTGACGTTTTTCTACATCAACAGCTGATTAATTCGCGCCAAAACGACTGTTGCCTTCGTGAGATATTGTTTTAATTTATAAACCTTTTTGTAGTGATTAAGTTTCAGTTTTATTAAGGTAAGTATTCACTTATTTAAATTTTGTATAACTTTTGCAATATAAGACGTTTTCCAATGCATAACAATTAAATTTTCTATAAAGTTAGGATGTTCCACACTGCAACACAAAATGGAATGTAGTGCTACCAACATTATAATGGGCATAATTGTTTTTGTCCTCCCTCTGCTATGATTTACCGTATTACGTTTACGTTTTTGTAATTTTTGAATACTGAGAATAAAATTTATTGATTTTCACATTTTGGTTTTGAAAATGTGATGTAGTGAAATCTAAGTGTTTGAATAATGAATGTGGATCAGGATTTTGAAAAGTTAATAGATCTATTATCACGAGTGCTGCTAAACCAAAATTAGTGACGCTGTACAGTAAAATGGTTACTTCTAATAAACTATCCGATAAAAAGGTGGTGAAAATGGCTGATCACAGCAGTGACAGTAGTGGTGCTGTTATACCCCAAAGAACCCTTTTAGGAGAAGTTAATGAACATATAACATGTCCTCTATGTCGAGGTTATTATATCGACGCTACAACAATTGTGGAGTGTTTGCACTCATTCTGTCGCAGCTGTATTATAAAACATTTGAAAATTAAAAGTTATTGTCCTGTGTGTGAAATGATGATAAATTCAGCAAAACCTAACATCAAATTAGACAAAGCTCTTCAAGACATAGTGTATAAACTTGTACCTGGCCTTTTTCAAAAAGAGATGGAACGGCGCCAACAATTTTATGCTTCGAGGCCGGGAACTGCCGCATCAGCTACCCCTGAACAAAGAGGAGAGGATACAGAACGAATTATTTTTAGTCCAGAAGATGTAATTTCATTTTCATTGGAATATGCAGATGCTACTGATACAGATAGCATATCAAGTAAATCGTCAGATAGTAATGATCCTCCTCCAATGCCAGTATCAACAAGGAGATATTTGCAATGTCCAGCAGTAGTTAATATAAGTCATCTAAAAAAATTTTTGAGTGTGAAATTTGATATAGACAGCACACAATGTGCGATTGGCATTTTATATAAAAGAGTGCCACTTCCTGATTATTATACTCTAATGGATATAGCTTATATATATAATTGGAAAAGAAATGAACCAATGAGATTTTTTTATCAGATAATTGATTATGTTGCTATTAGAAACAGATTATTTGATATTAATAGAAAAGGCTCGAATTTCCGAGAAAGAAAACCTAGTCCTGCTTCTACTGAAGATACAAATATAAGTAGTCCTGCTATAAATTTGAATGACCATGGTTCAGAGGTTTCATCAGGAGCTGGTAGCCCTATGCCTGATGAAAATATTTCTAAACAAGCAAGTGATTTACCAAACAAAAAAGACAAAGAAAGTTCACAAAAGGATCCAACAAATGCGGAAACTACTGAAAACATGACTATAAAAAACAAAGATGATGATGTGGAAAAGTCTCAATTTCTTAATTCTTTTGAATTAACAGCAAAGAGCAATTGTGTTCCTCTCAAATCTTCACCAAGCAAAACACATACAATTGAAGAGAAACCAACTTCACTGGATGAAATTGCACCTAAAATACAAGCATCCCCTTCAAAAGTCAACGATAAGCAGTCTGATAGCTTAAAACGTAAAAATAATACTCCTTCATCTACACCTGAATTTAAAAAATTGAAAATAGAGTTAGAGAAAGCAAAAATTTCAGATTTCATTAATAACTCTCATGTTACTACACCTGCTACACCTTCATCCAATCAAATTAATAGTTCCAATACTTTGGGAAATATAAAAGATTCTCCAGCCATACCAAAAAGTACAAGTTCTATTTCATTGACCAACAACACAACAACAAATTCTATAACTAAAGAAACCAAGCAACAAGAAACATCAAATCTGAAATTACCAGCTACAAACAGCCTAGGGCTTAAAAGGAATTTATCAGGCCCTCAGAACATTAATTTCCCAAAGCGTAAACCTAATGAAGCTCCACCTCCTACACAAGCCTCTTCAATAGGATCTAAAACGATTTCTCCTTTAAAATTGCAAACACCAAAACATGAGGCTCAGGCGTCAATGTCTCCTTCAATACTTACTGATATTCACAAGCAACCAAGCAAGAAAATGCCTGATCTAAAGCCAAGCATGCCACTACTGTCACAATCATCTCAAAATAAAAGTCCAACTGCTAATATAGTGAGGATGGATCTTTTGGCCAATAATAGTGATCCAACGATTGACAGAAGTAAGATTTTGTCACAGGTTAAATCTTCTCTTATTAGTCAAAATCCAGGACAGGCAACAGGAGATCCTCTTAAGTCTTTGTTTGATTCTTGTAAAATTAACATACCATCTTCATTATCTATAACCTTAACTGACCAAAAATTAGATAGAAGTCTTACAGATTCCATGAATACTGATCCTAAAAAAGGTGTGATAAACAAAAATTTAGCTGGTCCCAGTAACATTTCAACACATAAAGTACCTACTCCTCCAGTTCATAATTATATAGAAATATTAAAATTGCCTGATACTGATCCTAAGAAGCAAAATAAAACTGATGGGATTTTTGAAACAAAATTAAATGTTACTTCTAAAACTGATGCAATTGTTACACAATCTAAACATATAAATAAAAGTTCTGAGATATCAACTAAAGGACCCATACCAAACTTGAAACCCATTGCGGATACTAAATTAGGGAAGCAACAAAGTAATTTTGTAGCACCAATTACTTTTCAACAAACATTTGAGCAACAGTTGCAATCTCTACAATGTGATAAAAAACCAAAATTAGGCAAAAATAAAACTCAAGTTCCTAAGCTTGTGCCCGCTACGCCAAAATCACTCAGTGCTGCAAGTAAACTTAATAATTCTATTAATAAAGCTCCCATTGTATGTTCAGTTGAAAATAAGACTAGTACAGCATTAGACTTATCCACACCTCATAATATTCCAAGTCAGTTAGGGACTCAACAAACTTATGACAAAACACTTGAAACTATGCAATCAATTGCAAATTTAGCAAAGAAACAAAATTTGCCTTCAAAAAATTTATCAGTATCAATGTCTCACAGTAATGTTTTTTCTGTGTTAAACAGACCAATGAATACAAAAGTCAGCCCACTTAAAATACCATCTACAAGTAATATAAGTCAAATAAAACAAGATAAAATTAATCCAATTACTACACAAGTGAATAACGGTGGCGGTGAAACACTAAACATAACAAATCATATCAAACAAACAAGTAATGCAAGTCCTACAATATCTACTCCTAGTTATGTACAAATGCCAACTCATCCTTCGCCAGGGCCTGCACAGCCATCTCCAAGATCTCAAACCCGCTCACCTAGTTCATCTCCTAAGTTGGTTATTGCAGAAGAAAAACAAACTAGTAATATTTCAACAGACCAAAATTTGAATCAGTCAAATCAAGTAACAAGTACACAAGCTTCTAATGCAAATACATCAAAAAATGAATCTCCTAAGTCTTCTCCTGGACCTTCTAAACCTCCATTGAAACTTGTTAAACCAGCACCATCTAATAAAGTGACAGGTATTTGGCAACCTCTTACATCAGCGATGAAATCAAATTCACCTAGCATAAATCCCCCAAATGATTTTATTACCCAACAACTTGCTAGACAATTAGAAGTAAATGCTTGGCTTAAAGCGCAAAGACAATTTGACTTTATGAAGAATATGTCGAATATGGTACACCAAACCCAAAATGATTTTAACAGTAAAGATAAGTTATAATAAATTTATTATGGTATTAATTGTACTGACAGGAAAAAGTATATTTCTAGTTTGTGCCTTTTATTTATAATACATTGGATACCATTACTGTTAAATATGTTTCCCAGTGTCCAGTTGCCAGTGAATTTAAATTTTGCATGATATGGTAATACTTTGGAGTATTACTCTATTATTACTTTATGAATACACATATTTAAAAATTGTGGTGTACATGCATTCAATGAACTTTATTATATTTAAGGTATTTATAATATAGGTTTAAGTGATTTTAATATAAGTAATTATTATTCTTTTATCATTATAACAAACATTTGAACATTAAATTATAGAAGCTATTTTTAAAACTGTTGATAACTTGTATATGTAGAATCATATCATGTAACCATGCACTTTTAACTGAAAATAATTACTAAATCATTGTCCAATATAATAATAGATTTACTTTCTCTTTTTATAATAACCTAAAAAAATTATAATACCTTATTAATTTTCATTTGTACCTAAGTATTGTTTTCTTATAAGTAGTCCTTGTATTTTAAATCTTAAATAGAGTTATCAAATGTTTCATTGATTTTATAGAGGTGACAGGATTAAATTATTAATGGAGAAGTAACAACTATTTTATCAGTTTTTGTACTGTTAAGTTTTGAATTGTGTAAACCTATCTTTAAACAATAGAATGTTTGTTAATTTTATATTTTCAGATAAATATCTTCCTGTATGCCTATGGGTTTATCTAAGTTTGAATGACATTAATAATTATGTATAACTGAGTTTTATTTACAATAAAATTATATAAAGATTTTTCATATTTATTTCGTTAAAATCTTTACTATAGTTATCTTTAATTTAATCAAAATTAACTGAAAATTTAAATAGTTCGTCAAATGAATTACCGATTTACTTTTTAAGGTTTTCCGAATTAAAATGTCTCAAAATTAATAATTAACTGATTCCGCTCTGCTTTGTCTTTAAGAGAAGTGAATTGCTCGGTACAAGTGGATTATATTTCAATACCACATGCCAGAGCCTGGTGTTCCGTGATTATGGGATTGAACTAAAGCTAAACTGTTAATTGAGATCTGTTAATGTCAGGTTTGACGTGCACGAAACTCATTCCTCCTATTGCGTACAGAGCTTAACTTATTTACGTTCAAGTAGACCAGATCTATTTAGGTGGGGCCCGCACCCCATGCGTCAAATTTTAGGGGTGGCAGACGAGCTCTTACGCAGCCTCTGGTTAATATATCTAAAATAAAAAATGGGCTGCAAGTTTATACAAGCCTTTATTTCGCCGTTTTATAAGTTAACTAAAAATTCTCATAAGATATCGTTAATATGTCATTAGGGGAGGGTTTGGTTAATTTGTCCAAAAATGCATATTTTTGTGAATTTTTTTGATGACACAGCTGAAATCTATTCATTAAAGCCAATGGTATATTAAAGTATAAAATTTTATTAATATTATGTGAAAATTTCATGAAGAAATATAAAAAAAATTAGCAGTGGCAGTGATTATTTGCAAGCTTCTCGGAAAAAAATTGAAATGCTGTGCCCATCACATCTCGGTGCTGAATCATCTGAAATATAAAAATGAAAGTTCTATTGTAATATAATCGTTTTCTCCAGGTAACCTGGAAGGGTTCTGTGAAATGTAAAAAAAAAATTTTTGAGAACATTTCGAAAAGAGAAACGCGATTTTTTTTTTTACATTAATAAAATATTGTAATTTTAAATGGTTTGTATTAGAGATCTATTAGGGGTACATGAGATAATATGTATGAGTAATTTTTATCTATACCATAGGCTCTCAATGAGCTTGATAAAAATAACATTAATATCAAGGGAATCCAACATAAAATCGTTAACAACAAATGAGCTTTTTTTTTATTTGGTTTACAGATCGTACATCACAACTACATACTAAACAAAAATAAAATTTAAAGAATTAAGACAAAAGGTGTGTACTTACAACAAAATCCTTCAGGAAGCTCTTCAGTTACGTTTGAACCTAATTTAAATATATCTGAAATTTCAGATGACTACAAACCAAAGCCCAATCCCGTTCAAATTGCGAAAAAAAACATCGATAAAATATAAAGAAATTGATGAGAATGTTGATGTTTCCAACATTGCAGACGATGACGATAAACGAAGGCATTTAAAAAGAATGATAAACGATGATTTAAAAAAAGATGGTAAGAACATTATCACCCTAACTTTCTAATTTCGTCTTGGAATTCTAGTGTTTTGTTCACATTGGGCAATATTTTCTGACTGATTGAAGACTGATTTCATTACCCAATAATATATGAATTGTATAGTCGACAGTCAATTTAGAATTTTTATAAAAATAACTAGGTATTGTATTTCAGATATAGTTGTAGCGGCCAAAGTACCTAAAAGGTATACCACAAATGTTGAAGAAATGGACTCAAAGGCACACGGGTCAGTATTTTATTTATTCTGAGTAGGTACACTAACATCAATGTTCATTTATGTTTATATAAGTTTCACTTATTTGAAACAATTAAATTAATGTCCACGATTTACTAAACATTACAGCTTTCATTATAAAAAACTATGTAATCTTAATATTAGGTCCTTACATATGAAATTGGCGTTTTTCGTACTGGCCACTTTAATCACAAATTTCTCCTCTTTGGTAAGGAATTCCAAATTCAAATTTATACAGCTATAGACTCATGTATTTGTGCTTCGATGATCGTCATTCATTTGTTTTTTTTTTCTGTTTTTTCTGTTTGCGTCACTCATTTTACAAAATGGAAAACTTAAAATATCGCATTATTTACGAGTACGAGTTCCGCCGTGGCACTAGTGCTGCGGAAACAACTCGAAGGGTGAATGATGTGTATGGCGGTCGTGTTGCAAAAGAAAACACAGTTCGTTTTTGGTTCCAACGTTTTCGTTCTGGAAATTTCGACCTGCAGAACAAGCCCCGTGGACGGCCTGAGACTCAAGTTGATAATGAAGAGTTGAAGGCTATTGTGGAAGCGGATCCATCGCAAACCACGTCCGAGTTAGCTGCAGGCTGCGATGTTAGTGATAAAACTGTTTTAATTCACTTGAAGCAAATTGGGAAGATTAAAAAGCTTGAAAGGTGGGTACCTCACGAATTGACTGAAGCAAACCGGCAAACGCGCGTCGACTGCTGCGTTACATTACTAAACCGGCACAATAATGAAGGTATTTTAAACCGAATCATTACCTGTGATGAAAAATGGGTTCTTTACGATAATCGGAAGCGCTCAACGCAATGGTTGGATCCTGGCCAGCCAGCCAAATCCTGCCCCAAGCGAAAATTAACCCCAAAAAAGTTACTTGTAAGCGTTTGGTGGACTAGTGCCGGTATTGTTCATTACAGTTTTCTCAAATCTGGCCAGACTATTACGGCTGATGTCTATTGTCAGCAATTGCAAACCATGATGGAAAAGCTAGCGGCTAAACAACCTAGGCTGGTCAATCGCTCCACGCCACTGCTGCTTCACGACAACGCTAGACCACACACTGCGCAACAGACGGCTACTAAATTAGAAGAGCTTCAATTGGAAAGTCTAAGACATCCTCCGTACTCCCCGGACCTTGCTCCAACAGATTACCATTTTTTTCGAAATTTGGATAACTTCTTGCAAGGGAAAAAATTCAACTCCGATGGGGCAGTCCAAATCGCCTTCAAAGATTTTATTGATTCCCGTCCGACTGGTTTTTTTAGTAAAGGGATCAATGAACTACCTATGAGATGGCAAAAGTGCATAGAAAATAATGGTTCATACTTTGATTAATTAAATATATTATATTAAAAAATATTCGACTTTTTGTTCCTCCCATACAAAACGCCAATTTCATATGTAAGGACCTAATATATATAAATCTCCTGTCACGATGTTTGTCCGCGATGGACTCCTAAACTACTAAACCGATTTTAATGAAATTTACACACCACATGAAGTTTGATCTAATTTAAAAGATAGGATAGTTTTCATCTCAATTCATAGTCGCAATATTATTATATTGCAAATTATTTGTTTATTATTTAGCAGTCATAATTTACAGTTAGCTCCAACCGATTCTAAAAGATGGCGCTATCCGTTGACTGGATTGAGTAATTATTAAAAAACCAGTCACAGCAAAGCGTGGCTGGTCTGCTATAATTTATATGGCAGAACAACGTTTGCCGAGTCAGCTAGTATTATATAATATATAGAGTTGAAAAGTTTATTTCTAAGCACGAAATCCCGCAATTTTTCTACAATCTAGTATATAATTTTATAGAAGACGCAAATAGGGACTAACGATTTATTTAAAATAATTATAATTATGTTTATAAAATTCACAGTGATGTAATGAATGTTGAACCGTTAACATGTAGAGAAAAGGAAATTGAGTTCCTTGAAAATATTTTGACGGAACATGCTGAAAGTGAAAAATCTGCGTCGCTCTATATCTCAGGACAGCCGGGTACCGGGAAAACCGAGTGTCTGACACACATACTACAATCTCCCAAGGTAGATATTTTTCATTAGAATACATATAACCTCTGGTAATTGTTTTTTATGAGTTATGAAAAATCTAATAAATCTTGCAGATAAAAGGAAAGTACAAACAAGTATACATAAACTGTAATCAACTAAAATCTGCAGCCAATGTATTCGCAACAATATGCAAGAAATTAGATTTGCGGGTGTCCGTAATGACTGAGAAAAGTTGTTATACTGCCATTGAATCATATTTAACAAAAAAACATAAAATTATGTAAGTACTCTTCTATATAATAAAAAGTAACAAAAATATTGAACTTAATAATAATTACAGTACCTTGGTTTTTGTTAAATATTGGTATTACAGCAATACGTCGAACCAGTGGTTGCGTAAATTTTTTCCAAAAATGTAAATTACCAACGACAAACTAATATCAACATAATTGCTACAGTTTATTACAGCATTACTCTTTCGCTCCAACTGTTTTGCTGTTTTAAAGTCATTGTCGCCTTATCCTTTTTTGTAATAATAATAAAGAAAATATGTGTAGTATTAATTGTTCTATATATTTTACATATTGTTTGTAAGCATAAGGTTGCATTCAGGTACATAGTTCTTTTGATGAGATATTTCACCTAGTCAATTAGCTCAAAAAGTTAAAAATCGTTCTAATTTCAATTAATTACACCGGTCTAGAGCATTTTTGCGCACGGGTTACACATACGTTACTTTCATTGCTTATATACGTAGAAACAAGAATAAGAACAAAAAAGAGTTCTGAATTTGCTTTTATGTGTGAAAAATGGAAAATTCAAATCAAGTAAAATACATAAAAATTGCACACAGAGATGATTTATTAAAACAGACCAAACATAGATTTATGATTCATTCTTACAATAGAAGTTTTAAAATAGAGTCCAAATGTTTAAAAATGAACAGTTTTACTTTTCCCGTCATGTTGAGTGGAAGTTTCTCTTATTAACCCCCAAATATAGTCCCCCATCATGCTTTCAGTATACTGGCCTTGGTAACGTTTCTCAAATTGCATTTTATTCGATGGAAGCGTTCCCCTTGTTCTTCTAAATAAGCTCCTATATTATCTTTAAATTGATCCAAATGTGAATGTAACATGTGCATATTTAGAGACATCCTACATCCGATGATGGAAAAATTCATAATCATGTCAGTGATAGCTCGTCACAATGTTCAGCTCTATGGTTTTCAAGAAGTTTTAAGCTACTGCCTTAAAACTGTTCCAGGCCCTTTTCTCCTCATTGCTATGTAATTGCGTGAAAATATCAGAATCCATATTTTTTTTATTCAAGGGCCAACAAAGATTCCAGCTTTAATTTTCGCCTGTGAAAGTTTCGGGAAAAAATTCTTTAAATATTTGAAAGCTTTTTTTTTTTGAAAGCTCATGATTCAGAGCCTTAAAAATTGCTTAACAAGTCCCAATTTGATATGTAATAGCGGCATTAATATAGCTTTAGGATCGACAATTGCTTCCCATTTACTATTGCATTTTCCCACTTCATACTCAGTACGTACAGGCCAATGTTTTTAGCGGTAGTGAGCGGCATCATTTCTACTATCTTGCCTTTTAAAAAAATACACCATCTTGAAGTCTCCAACAATTTCCATTTATATTCCGTATATTTAATTGCAGTTAATCGCATTTTAATACTGTCATAATTTTCTTTGAGATGTACGGAGTGTGCCAGTGGAATAGATGAAAATTTGTTCCCATTGTCTAGTAGAACAGCTTTTAGGCTTTTTGTTGAACTGTTTGAACGCAAGAAATACTGCCCCCCGCCCTCTTACCTCTCTCTCGGCAGCGAAAGCACGCCAAGACCGACTGAACTGGGCGTGAAAATCAAAAATGCTGAAATCGCTATTACTTTTTAAAAAGCAAATATTTTCGATTTGTAATTGCATTTTTTATATATAATCATTAATATGTAATGTGTATGTATGTATGTGTGTTGTATTAATGTGTTTTATGTTATTGTTTATATAATCAGAATATAATAAGTAAAACCCATGCGCAAGAAAAACATGTTTTTTTTGTTGACCGGTGTTATCATTCTTAATATATTTGAGAGTATGGCTTGTATGAATTAATGCAGTGCCAATAATGGCTTAGCTTATTTCAATGTCTCATCAAATTGTAAATGCAGCCTCACTACTTTGTTACAATCCAATCTATCTTTTTAAATAACAACTGGTATTATGAATCTTGGTTTTTTATTCATACCTAGCGCCGAGACACTTCTGGCCTATTTCAGAATCCTATTTTAACTTATATTATTTTATTTCACATCTTTATTAATCTATTTACGCTTTGTCATTCTTTTCAATGAAGATTCAATAAACATCCACGTTTTAAAAATGCCAACATTATGCATTTTTTATTATATAGTACAGTAACTCTAAACTTTATTTTTCAGACTGTTAGTATTAGATGAGATTGACAAGTTAGAGAATAAACATAAATCAGTATTGTATAAGATATTTGAATGGCCTTCGCTGCCAAATTCTCGTTTGGTGCTCATAGGCATCGCAAACGCCTTGGACCTCACTGAGAGGCTGTTGCCTCGGCTACGGGCCCGCTGTTCACTTCGTCCGCAAACACTGACCTTCACGCCTTACACCAAAGAACAAATTATTAAAATATTTACTACGGTTTTGGCAAAGGAGGACAAGACTAACGTATTTTCGCCAATTGCCTTACAAATGTTAGCAGGTATGTTAATTTGTAAATTGTGTGTAAAAGGACATTCAAAAAGAATCTCGAAGAAGAAAGTCGGGTGGGGCGATTCGAATTATCGTGTTATATATTCGAATAATTCATTACTAAAATCAGAAGTGTTTATATTATTTTGCTATGTAAATAAACCCTTACCTTAAAATGCCTATTTAATTGTTAATGCAATAAATTGTATTCTGTGCTTAGTAAAAAATAGCCCAAACAATGCTTTGGCTGCGAAGATATAATTATTATGGTAGCAATACATTTTAAACTTGCGATTTTCATGTCTTATAAATGTTTCAATTGATTTTATACGCTAAATAACTTTAATTTCGTGCTTAACGTTTACACAAGTTGCAATTAATATCTAATAAAAATGTCACGTGTGGTGTAGCCCCGAGAACGACGATCCAACTGCGTTACAGTTCATATTGGGTACAATGTTCAAACGCAAACAAGATACAGCTACTATACTATCTATACTAATCATTAGCGTTAATTCCATAGACGCATGAAAGCATAGCATGCCCTTATGATAAATAAGTCTGGAATCCTTGTTCTTAAAGTTAAACAAAAAAAAGGAACCATTTATTTCATATCTATTCTATATTTACACCATCTATATTTTTTTATGATGTAGGTTCCCCTTAGCGTTAATATTTGTACACTCCAGTCCTTGAAGGATGAAATAAGGATTGAAACTTTATTTGAAAATGTCTCAATTTTGAAATAAACACTGTTTTGGGTTAGAAGTAAAAAAATATGTGTCTCATTGTTTTTAAAAATTTAACTATCGAGGGAAAAGTAACGGATTCCTACTGAGCAACTCCGGATTACTACAGCTAGTATACATATAAAGATACCTTTTTGAATTTTGCAGCTAAGATAGCCGCTCTTAATGGAGACATGCGACGAGCTTTAGATATAGGACGGAGAGTCATGGAACTCGCAAAACGTAATAGATTTTCAGACAAAAATTCCTTAGATACAATGATGAGCGACCCCACAGTGACTGTTGAATTAAAAGAGGTACTCAAAGTTCTACACGACGTTTATGGAGGCGCGAGGAAAATAGATATAGATGTAGATGAAGGTTTTCCGATGCAACAGAAACTAATTCTGTGTAGTTTAATATTAATGTTGACTAAAGGCAAGAATCAGGATATAGTCATGTGGAAATTACACGAAGTGTATAAAAAGTAAGTCACATTTTTTTAATTTCTTAGATTATAACCAAATTAGCAGTAGGGTGTTTGTGTCCGAGAGCATCGCAACCACAGTACAGATTGCCGACACTTATCGTTCTATTAGCCTAATTTTATAGGGACAGTAGTGATTTTAATTTATTTCTTTTTTTTACACTGGGTCGACATAGTAACTACAGTAAAACATAAGTGACCATCAAAGAAAGAAAATCCTTTAATAGTCTCCGTCGTCATGTCGGCTCACTTATACCACGATTGAAGGTCTCTAGGTACATGAGTTACTGGATATACACAAGCTGATCCCAAATCGCGACAGGGCAAAGCGAGTCACTATGACGGTCTTTACACTTGTGTTCTGTGATTATGACCCAGTTCGGGCAATCGTTCTAGCACCAAAAAATAAATATTACAGATAATTTGCAGAGCGTTCCAGTACATCGATGGGACTTTATAATCTGGTTATACTATATGGGTCTATATGGTATATGGTTATCTGGTTATGGGTCCAAAGTCTGTCGTAGCTCGCCTCGGCTTGTTGTTTTTCGGAATCTGCTCATATTGTTTTCGAGTTATCAATATGCTTAAAAGCTTTCCGTTGTCCTATGATTAAGGCCATATAATGCTGTTGGCTATCAATTAACTCCCGAACATTAGCAGACCCCGGTGTTCTTGAAAAGTTACATAATTGCCATTAGGTGAAGGAATATAGTAATTTTATCGAACTGGTTTAAATAAGAACATTTTTTTATCAAACAATGTGAACTAGCAAAAACGGTACGAATATAATTTGCGTTTTTAATTTTTTTGTATTTAAGTCAATAACGAATTTGTACTTGTGTACTCCATATTGATAACCTAAAATAAGACATATCTTTTAATGGCAATTCGAATCAATTTTATATAGTATATTCAATACCTTAACAGCCGAAGATATAGTGTTTACATAGTATAATTTGTCATTATTACTCATGTATACCCGTGGCTTGCGACGTGGCTAAATCGGGCATGGTTAATAGTTTATATTATTTGTCGAACAGTAGAATGTAAGGTCGAGGAGTAAAGGTTTGATTCATAATGCACGGCAGTTAAAAGGTTACTAAGAAACTTCGAATACTTGCATCTGCTTTTTTTCTAAATCTAGCTATTCAATATTTTAGAGTGGCGAATGCACGCAACATTGGCGCGTTGGATATAAGTGAGATGTCTATTGCGTGCTCGCTTTTGGAATCCCGAGGCGCAATCCGCTTGGGCGCCGGCGGCGGTGCGGCCGGGATGCGGGGATGTAAACTGCGCCTCTTATGGAATGAGGCTGATTTGATAGCTGCATTGCGAGATAAGCCTCTACTCTCCAGTATACTCACCGACGTATCTTGCCTGCCATTAAAACACTGATCCATCTTTATTTTATCATATCAACCACTAAAGTGTAAGGTATACGCTTAATTAATGGTAAAAATGTGGTCAGACAAACTCTGCCTCTTATTACTTCTGCTGTGACAAACTAGTGTAAGTTTTCCTTTATATTTCGTACCGCTGGGAGTAGAATTCGCTACCAGTGTCTGTTTTTCTATCTCTATATAATATGAGAATCTTTAAGCAAAGAGTGAATTTGTATTTATTTGTCAAGTGCGCACTAACATTGCCCTCATTTTCATCAACGCTTTCCGTGAAATTGAAGTCAAGTGTAAGCCTGTTTGTAATAAAAAAGTTAAGACTTAAGTAAAATAACTTCCTCGTTAGCATTGAACTAGCATTCTTGATAATGAAGATTCAAGAATAGCACTTTTTGGTACACGCTTTATATTACCTTCGCCTTTCATCCATTTCTCCCACTTCCAGACATACAAATACTTCTTTTACCCATGACATGGAATTCTAACTGGAATCATGAATTCCCGATTAAAAAAATGTTATATGTTTATTTCATTGAAATGCTAAGACTCGATTATCGTCATTTACAATACGTTTAATTTTTCTAAGACTTGTTTTATTAATTATAGTTTAGGTAACAAATAAATACGCTTTTTAACACAATGAACTAAAAAGTGAAAAATACCTACTACATATTAAACTCTGATGTAAAAAAGGGCGAGATGTATAGGTAGTAAATATGAAAAATGTAAGCTGACAGATTTTATAAAATAGTATAATAATATTTAAAGATTATTTTTCAATTTTTAGTTTATTTTGTTATGTAAGCGTGTGTTTTAATTTGTTTTTATATATCGACTCGTGGCTTCTTGCCATGAGTTAATTTCAACTTTACCGTATGTGCTAAATGTTTTGTATTTTTTGTGTTCACGGACGTTTTTAACTATGTTAGTAATTTTTAACTTTAAGACTAATTCTTCAGTTAGTTATGTTAGTTGTGACAATGCTTTTATTTAGTGTTTTTGTCCAAACGCATATTGTTGCTTTTATAATTTAGACTAAGATCAGATTGATGAATGATGTGTGACTGCTTCGAATGTGTTGAATTTTTAATATTTTTAATATTTAATATTTAAATGTATCTTTGACATTTTAATGAATTTAGACTTTGTAACCAAGTATTATTAAAATATTGTATTGTTGTATGTGTTATAGTATGAGTGAGTATATGTAAGTATTTTAGGTATTGACAAAATCAATAAGATAAGAATATGTTTACGGTATGATGTATGGGTTTCGTTATAACTTTAAAAAAACCTTGTTAGAACGTTTCAAAAATAAAAGACTTGTATAATACTTACTCTGTTTTTTTATTCTATTTCTTAAGAGTTAATTCTCAGTGTGCAAACGTAAGGCTTTTTACAAATATATAAATTAATGTTGAGTGCTGCTGTAGTTATTTGTTTATATCAAAAAATGATGACTGACAGTAAAAATTAAGAAATGGAAAATCTCAAATAATCTGTTTTAATTTTTCATTTTCTCCTTAAACCTTAACTCCCAATATCAATAATTTTATTACAATAAAAAGATAGGCACCTTAATACCATTATCATTTAATGAATATAACTCGTGAAAGAGAATTTGTTAGATTAATAAATAACTTAAATGTAGAATAGCCATTAGCCATTTTTGTACAACGTCAGCCATCTAAAATATTAGAAGGCGAAGGGTTTATTCGTAAAGGGCTTAAATGCGTAAGTTTGGATTACGCGAACGTACGAAGTTAAGAAGTTCGTCGCTGTCTTCACACACGAAGGGCTTCACGTGGTGGCAAGCTACGTCGTGCCACTTGATGCCGTCGCTGTAGAAGTTGTTCAGGATCGCCAAACAAGATTCATCGTTTCCCTGTGTCATATATTTATATCAATATCAATACAACAGGCATAATATATATATTCAACAAGCACTTGAATGAAATACTTTTCAATATAATTCTGAAACAAGGCTCTTACTGGCCCTATACACGTCATAACTCGTGACAAACTAATCTGTTTGTTACAAACACGTTTGTTGCTACGGAAATCGAACCTGCATTCCTGCAGTGTCACAGCAGACAGACTCACAAGGTTCTTTGATCATACATATCGCGTATACTTGCACACATACGTATATCGATAAAAGTTAAAACCCTTCGAGTCAAAGTTAAAACAAAAATTAACGTTGAACTTTTTTCTTTTTTTTACACTGGCTCGACATAGTGACTACAGAATACCTGATGGTAAGTACAGTGTAGTCCAAAAACGAAAGCGACTATCAAAGGATGAAAATCCATTGATAATCTCCATCGTCATGTCGGCCCACATATACCACGACTGAAGGTCTCTAGGTATATGAGCTACTGGATATACACAAGCTGATCCCGAAACGCGACAAGCCGAAACTGGTCGCTATGACGGGCTTTACACCCATGTACTGTGGACGCATCTTAATCATATTATTATATAATCCACATAGTGTAAACTACGCATTTAAACTTATTAGAAATATGAATATCACTCGGGTTTTATGATAAAAATAATTTAAAATGGCAATTTTTGTTCATCTTATACTAAATAATATGAAGATGTTTTCTACATCAAAAAGTGTGTTACATTGGCGACACAAAACTACTACTGGTTTCGCCGAATTTTTGTAACAACTTTCGAATTTACATAAGAAATTCTTCCATCGAAAACTACACTAATCATTGACATAAAATGAAAGTCTTACTTGGGCAGCTTCACGGTTGTCAGGTTGCGCCTGGCCGTATCCACCGGTGTAGGACCAGTCGCCGGTGTTGCGTTGTGTGGTCGGGCCGATCTTAGCCCCAGATCCAGACCAGAACCAGCCGTTTACATTAGGAGGCTGCAGATCTGAGCGGTCGCACCCGGCAAAGTTGCATTTGCGGCCAGACGTCCAAATGTAACGGATGTTACCGCGTGCGATTCTCTGTTTTATGAATTCGTTTTCCTGTAGCAAAAGATAGAATGAATTAGGCTAAAAAGAAAGATTACGTCGAATATAAAAAAATGTTCTACAATAGTACCACCACATAAACTGAAAAAAAAAAATGTTATGCGTACTCCAGTTACTTTATCTAGGATGAACGACAAATTTTAATAAAACACCAAATCCCTATTGGATTAGGATAATAATAGTTGCGTACGATGAACACCAAAAAGGAAAAGTGTTCAGTAAAACAGTCTATGTTCCCCGCCCGGTTTAGTTGTGAAGAACTTTTCCGGTCGCCAACGCGTCGACATTCGAAAAAAAAGTCTATGTTCGTAAGACAGATATTTTCGATCTACAATTTATTTACAACTAAGGAAATGGTAATAAGGCTATTATAGCTCTGACCTGCCCTATAGTGTTTTCAGCATACACAAAAAAGTAAGTCATTTTATAAAATTACAACAATATCTAGATTAAGAACGTAGACTACGTGTTTGGTTATATAGACCATTTGAACTTTCATAGTACGTAACTGATTAATAATAAATAAGTCATGTAAAATGAATAAATAAAATATGGCAATGTGCAGACGACATGAAACAACACGTTACTACGTACGTTAATAGATTGTAACAGTAGCCATAAATCAACAGATAGATACTCAGCTGGACATGATTTGGCATAAGGAAAATGTTGCACTTTTACAATTATACAGTTCCAATCCAGCAAAGAAAAACAGATTTAACAGTGGTCACGAAATTCAAACCCTATATTTTCTCTAGCTTTTATGATAACTTGTCATAAGGTAGTAGAGATAATTGTTTACGTCGAGGTAAAGAAAATATTATCATATTGAAGCACAAAAAGCATTTTTTTTTTCGGAGTAACATTATTGTTTGCCCGGGACAGGCCCCTACAACTAAACCGGGCTTGGTGGGCGATCGCAGAAGGCGTTCAGCCGGCGAATTTTATGGGTTGAGCGGCTACGCAAGGGCACCCTTGTGGGTACGGACCTCACTTGGGTGGTCCACAAAAAACATGATACAAACGTCTATATTTAACTACGTAGCGATTTCGGTAGACTGTTCTAATTGACTTTCTGCAGTTGAAAGGTGACCGGCAAAGCCGAAGACCGAACTCAATGGCGCTTATGTTCTATGTCCAGCAGTTGACTGATGATTTTAATTTGTAACTCTTACTCTGAAGTTTTTTTTATCTTGATGGTAAGCAAGGTGCGCTCCAAAAAACGGCTGTAACTATCTACAGGAAAGAAAAACAATCGATAGTCGCAGTGATAATGCAGGCATGCACTAATATCCCTTCCTTCACACTTCGTTTAAAGGATTTAATATGATAGGATGCTGGAAACACGCTCGCCGGAAGACCATTCCATAGCTTGACAACTCGGCAAAAGTAAGTTAAAGAACTTCTTAGTCCTAGCCGGTATATGGATTACTATATAGCTATAACACCGTAAACCCGCGCGGGTGGTATTTTTATAGAAGGGAGAGGGTGGAACAAGGTTAAACAGCTTTTCAAAACACTCTCCGTGGTACAAACAGGCTAGAATAAAGGTTTCAATGCCAAACAATCAAAAATTATCTACATTACTTCGTAACTAATAACCAGGCGAATATATGGCAAACCACACAAAAAACGAGCTGAATTTGAGAACTAAAAAGAGCCAAAAGTTCCGCCAGGTTGCTTTTTAATAGTCGGTTAGGATATATATTTATTAAAAATTATCATTTATGCTCATTTGACCCTGTTCTGCGGGTAGCAATATGGCCAGCAGCAGGTTTCGTGCAGCTCCCGACCTGCAATTTTGTCACCCCTGACCTAGTCTAAGATATTCGAGATCGGCAACACCGGCGCATGGTTGCATAGTGACAAGTAGTTACAAAATTCACTAATCTCTATGCAGTTATCTAGTTGGGTTCTCCTTTGTAACCTTAGATAAAGCGTATTGTATTATCTATACATTTATGTTAGCAAAATTAATGTCAACGTCGGGAAGTGTACGTCCGTCATGCGCGTCCGGCAGTAGAAGTAGGCAACACGGCTGTAGAAGGAATTTGTGCCACTTGGCCGTGCCGGCCCCTTGTGTGGCATCGGTGCGCGCGTCGACGCGCCGTGACGTACACGGCCATTGCACCCCTTTCACGTGACTTTGATGCTCTACAAAGCTAATCAAAGCAATGCAATCCTATAAACATACATCTTTGCAAACGAATCTTCACGCCTGCGGCGTCACGATTTGTTTTATAGAAATCGACTTACATGTTACTAGCATTTCAAATAATTTAGTAACTGGTGCACTAATTATAATTATTGAATCGCTTAAATCAGCCTCATTTCAATGTTTACAAGTAGGACTAAGAGTTCTATAGTAACGAATCCGCATGGTCAGCTCTTTGGTGTAATTGTGATGCGATTCTTCCTGTTCGTATATTGCGGCTTAATTTTCCAGCCTTGGACAGAAATATTCACTATCTTTTTTGTTTCTCAATCTTAGAGCTTGGAAAAGCTAAGCAGAAATCACTTTGAAAAAAAAAAATGCCTATATAAACATTTAAGTTAGGGGCCGAGCCTCTCAGTGTTCGCCTTCTCATCTGGTTTAGTTATGATAGTCTATCCCGGCCATCAACATATCGCTCTGCTCGAAAAAAAAAGCCCACATAAACATGACATCCTATTAGCATCGACTCTACTATGATTTACATCAAACTTTGTTTAGCTACAGCAATTCAAGCAGCAACAAAAAAACACGTTAATTACATTAATTAGGCAAATGAATAAAGAGAATGTTTGTAAGTATAAGATTTTAAACAAAAAATATAAACGATCTATTGCTTTCGTGAAATATTTGTCCGACATAAGTTGTATATTATTCTTGTACTAGGTGTAAAATCGCTATAAGTGGATTGTATTTTATTGCTTGACATAAACGTCGAACATATAAGTCGTGCTACATCAACCAATCTCCTTGGTATAGTCTACTTAATCATTGCAAAATATTTTTGCGACATAAATTTTATCATTTCGTAATGTATATTATTTGTTCTTAAAAACATGGGTGAGTGTTAATAAAATATTGCTATCTAAAAGCGCGTTGATGGACCAGTGTAGATCACACATATCTCCGCTAAATGTCTAAAGATGTGATGTGAATGTTATTTCTATCGTAAAAGGACGTTAGATTTTGAAATAATATTAAATTGAATTCACCCTGACTATTAGAATGGCGTATAAAGATTGATTAAAACAATAATTTCTGGTGTTGAAACCAATCCAGTGTCGGATGTGATTATTTGACTTTAAGGTTGTTCTATTAG
The DNA here is from genome assembly GCA_036320925.1 of Automeris io. Taxonomy (NCBI): domain Eukaryota; kingdom Metazoa; phylum Arthropoda; class Insecta; order Lepidoptera; family Saturniidae; genus Automeris; species Automeris io. The sequence continues at coordinate 10,817,960 of JAUDJH010000002.1, forward strand.
ATTGTCTACACTGTTTACATCCTGTTTGTATTGTATCTGCCCACTAATATATAGAGATCATTTATTTAATAGGTACGGACACACTTCTATTCAATAACGATAATTAATTATTATAGTTGCTCTGAGATTTGTATAGTCTTTTGTTAGTATTTTGTACTGTTTATTATAAAGTTAATACATAGATATATTAGTATAGGTAGTAAAACTAGACTGACCTGTGGCGTTTCTAAGGACACGGCGTCCATACAATGCCTTCGACATATATTTCTGGCATCAAGCCAGTCAACTTCTAAGCTTCGCGTCGGAGCATGTTCCCAACTGAAGAAGTACGAATGTAGTACACCACGAGCGTCGCGGTATGTTGAATGCCGAACCCCTGAGGAATAAAAGTAAAACAAATTAATAAATCGTTTATTACATATATTTTATAGTCAAGAGTTTAACTTTAAACTTTCTCTGCAAACAATTTTCTATAGTTACATAACCATCTATAAGAGATTATGGAAATATACATAGTTGGATTTACTAAATGCCATTGTTATTCTGTGATGCAACATTAGTTACGCAGGCATGTAAGCTAACGGGAGTTTTGAAGTACTTCGTATATTCTATAGGTAAGGTATACAAAAGCATGTCACCTCATGAATGGCGACAGAACTATCTAGTCACCTCATGTTTCGAAATTGTAGGTATTTATTCTAACTTCTTGTCATTTACAGCTTTGCACAACGCTTATTTTGTACTGGTTCTCACAAATTCTATTATGTCAAATGTACTGTAAAGGAATAATATCTGTAAAACTGATAAAACATAAATTTAATTACATATCAATAATAATTTTTAATAGATTATTCTAATAAAAGGCGCCCATATAATTACGTTACTTTTAATAACAGGCAATAATGTCATGTTAGAACTATTTATGGTAATAAAACTCTCGCTTTACAACGAGGCATTATCGCCTAAGAAATGGCATATTATCAAACAGCCCATCGTCAGGTCGTTAAATGAACCGATTCTTTCGTAACTAGAAAGTAAGCATTTGCGATCTCCCATCTGACACAGGTTACAACGCTTTTGTTTTCTATTATGCCTAAATTATGAACTGGCCTTATTTAAAAATGACATAACTATTATGGGATAACGTGAAATATTAAATGTAATCTTTATATTAAGAATATTCAATTTAGAATAATTCCATGTGTGCAATTTCTATGTGTAAAAATGAGACATGTTATTCATAGGCGAGTAAAAGAGAAGTGTACCAACAACAACAACAAGATTGCATTGCTGTCAATGAAATTACAAACAAACCGTAGTTCATTACTTCTCAGTTTGAGATCGAAAGAGAAAGTTGTTAAATATTAACTCTGAATTACGTCACTTTTATTTTATGGCAGTATTATTCCAAAGTAATTTTAAAATACATATCGAGGGGTGAAATGCTATTTGGTTTAAGCGACATTTTTTGGTGATATAGTAATATATATTTTTGGAATCGGTAAAAAGACGCTGATTCCGAGTATATATATTACTATATCACCAAAAAATGTCGCTTAAACCAAATAGCCCTTCACCCCTCGATATATGCAATAGAAACTAGAACAAAATGAAACATGAAACACTGGAGAAAAAATACTTCACAATATTTTTTGTTGTTATTATCGAATTATAGGAAATGAGGACTAACTGGATGGTGGTAAAAGAGGAGACCACCATCCTTCAATCGTTTATTATTTTTAAAACCATAAAGTAGGTGACAAACGCCTTAATGCGGCACATGGCTGGAGCTAATGACATGGGTCGCGATAGCAAACGGCACTACTGTAAATCTTTATAAATAATCCGAATGATTATTGTTTACACGGCTTGGTGGAAGTGCCAATATACAATTAAAACCGTTTATGACGACATCATTTACAACAAAATACCATTTATATTGACGTAAAACAAAGGTCCCGCCAAAAAAATAGGACTTCGTATCTAGAATACATCTCAGGTACAACTAGTAGTAGTAGTAGTAGGTGTTACAACTATCGTTTTTTTTTATGAGTAGTCCCTGTTATAACAGTCAGTTATAACAAATTTTGACAGTATATCTAATATCAGTAATCTAATTTACTAATTGATAGATTTAGAATTAATTTTTTACTTTTTAGTATTTTTACAGGTTTGTAATAGTGTTTTTTTTTAATGAATCATAAATATTCTACATTAAAATTACAGTATTGTAGGTGTATTTTATCCACATCTCCTGGGTCATGCTACTTTAGTCGCACTTTTGTACCGGTGCCCTAATAATACAAATATTTTTGTTTGCTTTGTTCCGTGAGCCTATACAAGCAGAATGGATGTCAATCGATTGTGATCGCAACAGCGGCAACGCTCCCATATCATGACGACGCATGGGAGGCGCCGCGCCTTGCATACGGGCGTGCATTGCGAAATTTTATATTTTTCCTATAATCTTTATGAACGGTGATTGCATCAAAGGTATAGTGTTTTTTAAAAGCATTCGTATATTGATACTTATTTTATAATTAGGTGTAGGTATAACATTCAAAAGGGAGAAGAGGCGCAGGTTATTGTTCTGATAAAGTCTACAACACATATCTAGAAAATTATACTTGTAGATAAATATTATTATATCAATTTAGAATCCACACTTTCACGCGGTTCCCTTTGGTAACTATAACGAGTTACGAGTCCCGCATTAGTCAGTCTATTGTATGACTCGCAAAGAAAACTCGCAAAGCCAATGTGCCTGTTGTGGCGTTTTAAAGCTGAAATTCCCATGATCAAGCATGGGATTAAGGATGTATTGGATGTTAACTGAAAGATAGCTTGAAGTACTATAAGCTATCAGATTATATTAAAAAATGATTTGTTTTTTGGGTTCCACAACATGAAAGGAATAAAGGAACCTTAATAGAACCACTTCTTTGTCCCCATGTGTCTGTCTGTTAAGATCTTTTTTCTCATGACCGCGTGGAAACGTCGGTTTCAAATTAATATCAAATACACTGTCCCTTTTCGGTCTTTTTGGGATGCCTCTGCACGCGAAACCGATTCGTACTTGGCAAGTTTTTCTTAAATTATTTCTTCTTGTGTTATGGCTTTTCTTTAACAGTGCTAAGTGCGAAGCATAAATAATACGGTTCCAAAACCTTTTTCTGTGTCATTGCAACTTAATAATGCCGCGAGATCTCCATTTGGCCCAAACGTCTAGTTAAAAATATTATAATCTCGAAAATTTGTGTATTATAATTATTGTGTTTTTTTTTTTATACTTAAAACGTATTTTGATTATAATACACACAGTAAACAACACAGAAGATAAAATTTTATTTAATAACCGCCATAAGTTTTATTTTAGCGACGTATGGATTGACGTTAAAATTAAAATAATATCTAAATAATGAATATAACGATGAAGTAAATGAACATAATTTGTTTAATAATGCGATGTAGATTTATCTACTTACATAGATGTTATGTGATTAAAGTAATAATAATCAAACAAGATGAAAATTTACGAGCTTCAAGCATTATAATTAAATATTTATAACTACTTATTTAGCACAAGTGTTTTTAAGTTTCATCTTTTGTAACATCAAAAACATTTTAATTGCAAATTACATCATTTTAACACAAATTACGATCACATGATATTATTTGAGAATCGTCTTAAGCTTTCACTTTATAGACCTTGAGACACGTAAGATTTCTTAATCCTCTATCCAAGATAAATTGATGATGCTTAGACAGGTACTTACAAGAAAAAAATATTTCGAGACCTATTAAACTTGTATGTGAAATATAAATAATTATGTCAGGTTTTGTATGTATAAAATATTACATCGAAGTAGTACAAAGATAAACACAAATAAATAAATAAAATAAATACTACATATTGTACATTATTAAACCTAACCATATTAATTAAATCACTGGACATTAAATAACTGTTTCAGACTAGCTTTTTTCGTTACTGTGTTGTTTTCTGTTACATATAGGTACATAAAACAATAAATATGTTATTGGCGTTACGGCCAAACGGTTTTATTACGTTGGGAAAATATTTCCCAGCTGTGAGGACCGACAACAGACTTGTACCAGCCTCGTGTCTATTAAAAGGCAAAAGATTCTCATGTGCATGAGAACAGAGCATAATCTGAGCCAATTATAACGTCTTCTCTTGGTATTTTGCGTCAAGCAACACTTGCCCAGATACAATATATAGCTGAGCGCGACTACATTTAAGTTTAACCGGTTTCAGTTGGCAGTCACTAGGTTCACCTTATGAAAAAAGTCTTATCTTTAATTGTTGGATTATTTGTTAAAACAGTTTCATTCATTGAATTAGTAAAGGCTCAGTTAAAAAAAAATAGTTTTATCTAATCGTAATCGTAAGATTAACTGAGCTAGCTTTATCCGTAACATGCCTAAACCTAATGTTTGTCTAAAATATGTATGTAATACAAACTATGAAATATAATATACACCTAAAGTGTATCAAAGTCTCATTTTATCTTGAAATTCTCCGACGCGGCGTAAAAATTACTGTCTGGCATCCCCCATCACCTTGCCAGTCCTTTTATTTTTGTTTTTCAACTATATGAATTATTCCAATAAAAAATATTTACAGCACAATTTTTAGAGAATTTGTGCTTAACACATTTGTGAAAAAAACATTTCTCACATAAGTAGCGAACTATTTACAGAAAACAATCTTTGACCTTGCATAACTTAAGACGTGGTAATTATATCTTATGAGACTTTTGAGATAGCATTTAAAACGTCAATATAACGGTTTGTAGTTTTGAGTCAATTTTTATACTTAATTTTTCATGAAGGGGTTGGCTCACTTTCTTAGATATATTATTCTGTGCGTACGCTATGTGATGTGCTTGTCTGCTGTCCATGGTATTCAAAACTTTGAACATTTCTATCCGAAAGATACCTTTATAAGTCTTTTATTTTAGGTTATAGATAGGTACATATTGTAAGATATCTTAAAGTAATATAAATGTACGTACTATTAGCACAACTCCTTGGATCCGGTAAGGCGAGGCGTCTCTGGGCACTGGTAACGTATAGTGTGGCCAGGAATATGGCTGCTGCCAGGCAGAGTTGCCGGCTCATCTGTCCGAAAACATAATTTATTTTACTGTAATAATTACATACACTTCATTAAAAATTAACATTAAATATATTGTGTACCATCTGTCACTATTCATGTATTGTGTAACATAAAACATTAGTGACATAACCTTATACATGCTTGTGAATAGATACACTTCCTATGTATTTCTTGATGTTATATGATAATATATTTTCTCTCTTGTTAATGATTAATAGATTACATAATAATAATAATTTTTGAACCTCAATGCGATAAAAGTCTTTCTCTAATGGAAATGTACGTAAGTTCGAGTTCTCAACAAAAGTTCTGAGGTTTACAATTTTTATACGAAATATATGTCGTGCTTGGTGACGAAGAGAAACATCGTATTCTTGTCCTTGATATAATATAGCAAAAATAGTATATGCATCCATGCGTTTCAAATACAGTGAATGCATTTCTTTCTTCGGTGCATGTGTATTTTGTAGTGTCCGACCGAAAGTTCGGTTTCGGTTTCGGTTTCGGCCGTGTTTCGGCCAAAAATCAAGTTTCGGCGGCAGTTTCGGTTTCGGCCAAAATTGGCCGAAACTTTTACCGAAACCGAAACTGATTTCGGTAGTTGTCGTACATGCTTGCCTAGCTTCGTTTCTCGCGGCAACGCTTTGACGGACGCTGGCGGCCCTGTTCGGGATTCGTGCGCCGTTCGCATTGCTTTTTTTTTTCGAATTTACGCGTGTTTGTTGACCGGGAAATGTCTTCACAACTTAACCGGGCGGGTGGGCGAACACTGAGGGTGCTCAGCCGGCAATTTATGGGTTGGGTGGCAATGCAAGGGCACCCCTGTGGGTACGAACCTCGACTTGGACCGCCAGCCAGAAATACGAAACCTAACGGTGATCTACTAGCGTTTCGGAAGCGACTACCTTGAGAAGAAACGCCGAAAGAAACTCAAGGCTGCGTCGGAGTGTAACTGCGTCGTTTAGACGACAGTTGACGGATCTAATTCGCATTGCTCTATAGCAACACAACTTAGTCAGTGCGTTATCACCCGACGTAAACATTCTTTAGAAGTTATGCTTTGATGGTACTGATTACATGTAAGTTTTTGTTTCATTTTTTTACTTGACCACGTTGACTTTTATACTTGACCACGTGAGTTTCGGTTTCAGTTTCGGTTTCGGCCGAAACTGAAGCCACGGCCGAAATTTCGGTTTCGGTTTCGGTTTCGGCCGGAAAACCAGTTTCGGTCGGACACTAGTATTTTGCACAATACTCAAAACCTCGCTCAGGTGCGAAGTGCGCATCAACGATACACAAGTAAATAAAAAAAAATCTCATCCTTAAAGGGATGTGGATTTTATTAAATAACCGTCTTAATTTTTGTTATCATAAATTATTTTGTAAATATACAAAAATTAAGTATACGTATTTTTTTTAAGTACTGAGTTTTTCTATTTTGTGACATTTGCTATAAAGTCATGAAGAAACTTTCCATGGGAATTCTTGAATAGGAATTAGGTAGAGTGGAATATCAAACTTACTAGTTTGCTATATGTTGTCTAATACATCATAGATTTAGATGCAATAAAGTTAATTTAGTAAAAGTTTTACAATTTTTTAACACTCAACCTACAATAACTATAGCTACTAATGCTGCTCTAATACATGCTAGCACGCCAATCTGACACCAAATAGGTGATTATTGATAGATTGTTTTGTTTTGACGAAATTGGTCATGGGTAAGTTTGTATGACGAGTTCACTTTCTTTTACTCATGCACCCCGTGAATGCTTGAGGACAATTGACACGTGAGATGAATTTATTTTGTGTATTTGTGAAAGCAAAACCTGCTTCGTTGACCTCCTTGCTTCGAGTAAAGTGTTTGCGTGAAAAGCTACTCAGTGTGCGAGAAACGGCGATTTAGGACGCATTTTACGACAGGGAAAGCTGCGTCTTTGCTTGATCATGTCATGCCAGTGTAATGTATACTAAAATACTATAATACTAGCTTACATAACAATAAACAAGAACCAGACCAATAAACAACGGATAGGAACCAATCATTGATATCGACTTAGCTGTGTGAGAGATTTTTTTTAAGTGCCGACAACTAATATATTAACAGTCTGAATTGAGTATTTCATAAAAACAGCTATTGTTTTTTTTAATATTAAATAATTGAACAACAATTCAGATTTTGCAGATTAAAAAATATTAAGAAGGATTCCAATTGCGAAGTGCTGATGTCTGACTCAAAACAAGTGGAAGACATATAATTTTATAGCGAATCCTTCACAATGGTTTCGTTTGATAAGTTTACTGCGTACCTCGGTTGAATTCTAGGAGATCGACTGATATAGTGATGCAGCGAACTGCAAGCGTGAGGACAGTCGGAAGCGCGGCGAGTGCGTGCGGCGATGAGACTACACGATGCGCGGCTGTGAAGCGCGGCGTTGTCAGAGGGACTGACGCAGGCGCAGTTCTCCTCTCTAATTAAGACTCCGCTATTCATTCACTTTCACTTCTAAGCCATAGGAAGATCCACCCGCCTCCATGCGCCTTTTCATAAAACAAGCACCAGAGACCTTCTGGAGGTCGTTAAAGATTACTTAGCAATTTTGTATAACTGTCGATTACATCCGATATCGATTAAAGTAGGCCAATACAAATCACGATGATACTAATTTTTAAGTCAAATAAATTACACAAAATTTCGCTTTAGTAATTATACCTAGGATACGTCTTACGGAGATTGTCTATATTTTAACATTTTCGCGGAACCTTCTAGTCAACATAACGTTCCTATTAAACAATTTGCAGTTGTATAATTACTAATTGTTGCAGTTCCATGACTAATAAAGTAATGAGATAATGTTAAGTTAAATTTATTTTTTATTATAATATTATAATTATATATTGTATATAATTATATTATACATATAATATTATAATATTTTTTATCTGGTCCTTCGTGGGCCCCATATATGTAGACCCTTGACAAAGGGCCGAGGACTTTTTTGAGAAAACTGAGTTGTTTAACCTATGTATTGTTTGGTCATGTCAGATAATGAGAGCGAAAAATATGTGCTTAGTTCCCGTTCTGAAAATATAGTTATCCCTACCTACTTTCAGCTCGGTAATAACTAGTCGTTTGTGACTAACGGAGACCTCGCAGCACTATTATGGATTTATCAGAATCTTATTTTTAACACTTTGCTCTTAGTATCTTTGAAGTAAAACTCTTACTAAGCCAAATTATCAAATTTTACAGGAGGAGGAAATTAAAAAAACACAGGTCAAATACGAGCTGGACTCACGCACTGAAAGTTTCGTGCAAACTTATTCTAAACAAACAGACCTACAAGGGTCTGAGTATTTGATACTAATATCAACTCGACACTGTCACGCATTCCTGAGGAAAAGGATCTTGACAAACGGACAAAGCAGTGGTTTTTAAAGGTTCTTTTTACCCTTTTGAGCTATGAAACCCTATGAATATGCAACTTTTTAATAACTTTTGCTATCTTATGATACCTTAAGCTGTGTTTCAGGTAACAATTATGGAAAGTGTAACAGATACATATCATATTAGTTTTCTTGAAAATGTTTTATTAACTTAAAATGAGAATTGTTAAATATTAGTAAGGGAGAGGTCTTTCTAAATATAATTCGTTAGCTATTATTTATTGCCTGCGCTATGAAATTACTAATGTAAAATAAAAAAAATTTTAGCTCCAGAGATAGCTTCTGTTCATTGATCATAACAGTGCAAATATGATATTTACGACTTTCAACTTAAGGTACTTAAATTACAGGGTATTAACTAAAATTAAACATACGTAGCAATTGAATACACAATAGTTTTTATGATAGACCTAGGGACAAAGTAGTTCTAAAATTGGCTACTTAAAATGATTGACTTACCAAATTATGAATTATTATCGTAGAGAATAAAAAAGGGGATTAATTCGGCTTAAAATGTTCTTTCTAACGATATCCTATATGCAATATTAACAGCGAAAAAAATATGCACCTCATTTGTAAGTATGCGTGCCCCTTTAAATTTGAATTTTTATTATATATCTTTGTCACTTTTGCGTCAAAGGCTTACATAATATATCATCATTTCAATAATTAACATGGTAACATATCTCTTCCGGACGGACAGACAGTCAAAGTGCCGAAGCCCCCAACTTGACACAGAAACCTCGCATCGCCCGATCAATAATGATCAGTAACAGGCTAGTCAATATTATTTTACCTTTTTTTTACACTTGCTCTACATAGTGGCTACAGAGTACCTAATGGTAAGTACAGTGTATTCCAAAATCGAAAGCGACCATCCATTGCGAAAATCCATTGTAGTCTCCGTCGTCATGTCGGCCCGCATATAACACGACTGAAGGTATATGAGTTATTGGATATACACAAGTTGATCCCGAAACGCGACTGGCCAAAGCAAGTCACTATGGCGGTCTTTACACTTATGTACTGTGGTCATAACCACATGTGATTATTATATTGATAACGCTTTAAACCTATATATATTCTAATTTTAGATGAATATAATAAAACGCAATCAGAGTACGTCACGTATGCAATAATCACGGGCATCGTAAACCTGTTTTATGTTAAATAGAACCGCAAAGGCTTAAAGAGTACCGAGTTACTTATTGAAGAGGAATGTAGGACAAATCTGTGCAACATACCTGTGATCGTTCAAATTGCGTCAAATCATAAGTAGGTATGATACTATCATAGATGGGAAAATGTAATCAGATTAATGAAAAAGGATTACGATTACATTTTGCGTTTCTCATAATTAATATGACTGCATTTCTTTGCAGACACATTTATGACTCCTCGATGCTTAAAAGGGATTTAATCGTGATTTCAGAGTAATAAAATTAAAATTACGACTACATTTTGCCCATCTCTGGATACTATCCAGTGATTGAAGGTACCTTAATTCCGTAGAAGAATACGTTTCTTATAGATTTTGTAATTGCCACATAATAAACTCATGTTTTAGAGTGCCGTACTTTAAAGAAAAAACTAGTCAAGTGGGAGTAAAACTCGCGCACCGAGGGTTCCGGTCAAATAAACTATGCACTACTGTACATTATTCTAACAGATGAACAAAATTTAGTTTGGGATATTTTTGCTGAATCCCTGGTGCATGAGTCTGACTTGGGATTGGTCGGTTTTTTTACTTAATACTATTACTATAATATTTATCCAAAGCTATGCCCGCAAAATATAGAGACTTCTTTACTTGTTATTCCTTGTTCTCGGATTTTGTATTGCCCTTGCAACGCACACTATGACTGCCGGCTGCAGTAAATACTTTTTTTTTTGTTAAGCCGGTGGAAATCCCTTCGGACCGTCAAGGAAGTGGTAAGGGCCACTCCCCCGGTGTGTCGGAGCTGCACCGACTAAAACAACCGGGATGCCAGCACTGCCCTACTGTTACTATTCGCCTTCGCCGGGCCTGGGGATCCAGATACTTCCGAGGGCCCGGCAGGCGATTGGCCTTAGGCAAGCCTCTTCTCTGGGAGGGGATCGTAAATTACCCCCTCATTACCTCTCATTGGCTGCAGTAAATGTATACTAATATTATAAAGCTGAAGAGTTTGTTTGTTTGTTTGTTTGTTTGAACGCGCTAATCTCAGGAATTACTGGTTCGAATTGAAAAATTCTTTTTGTGTTGAATACACCATTTATTGAGGAAGGCTTTAGGCTATTTAACATCACGATGCAACTATTAGGAGCGAAGAAATAATGGAAAATGTGAAAAAACGGGGAAAATTATTCATCCTTGAGGGCTTCCATTGCGTGCGCTGCGAAAACGGTTCAAGATACCAAAAATATATGTATGAGAGAATTATTCCTCTTAAAATGATCTAAAAAAATGTCCCCGACAGTATATGTCTATCTTTTAAGATTAAGTCACTAGAACCGTTTTTATGGTATACAAATTTGGTCGAAATGAATGCATTATTTGTTAAGAGTTGTATCAACGTAATAATATTAATCTTTATCCAAATAAATGTGTTGTTGATTAAAAGTATTTAATTGTGAACAAAATTGTCTTTGACATCACTTAATTTCAATGAACATCTTAGAAAATATTACAAAACCTTATATAGCAAAACAACGTGTGCCGGATCAGCTAGTATTATATATGTGCGGACTAAGGATTTGTGTTTGCTGATATCTACTCAACTATACAATAGATCTTGATAGGGTATTTTATATTATCAACATATAAGAAATATATTCTAAATGATTTATAGGATTATTCATTTGCATTAATTTAAAATTTATCAAAGTAATCTTCATCGTCAAATTACCTAATGTGGTTTTATTATTGATAGATGATCCGTATGCATATTACGTGTATAGGCATTCTCAGAGTTTTAATAATTCGCTATTATATCCAATTTTTTTTTATTTCAAAACATTTCTCTGACATTTAAGTTTAATATTTTAACAGCATGATGTTATGCACTCTCGAAGCGTCCGGTCAGCAGTCGATCGAGATAATTACGAGGTTATTTTTGAGAGGCTAGAAGATGAACGGCGAGTAAGCCAGGTTGCGTAACGCAATGTTGATATGGTAGCCTCGACGGAATAGCGTAACAGTTCGCCGCGGCGCCGGTGAGTGGTGCCCCTTGCCCCCAGTGGAACTTGTTTCTCTGCCTTTTGGTATCTTCCGCAAGATATTAGTGCCCTTATAAAAGTATTCATTATGATTAAATAAATTCATGTTTTGTCTTTATATTAGATATAAATTCGTGACTTTTATTTTGTTATAAAAATTTCATAATATCAAAACTATAATTTTATTATTACTCAATTGCTATAAAATCTCTTATATCCTCAGATATAATGAAACGAAGCTTATATAAACCATTTTACATAAATAATGTATATTTTGTATTGAAAGTTGATTTTAAAGAATTACGTAACATCATATTGATATTTTTAAATAACTTTATTTATGGATATAACAAATATGGGCTTCTTACAAAATGAACTTTATTTTTTGTTACTCAGTAAAGTATTAAATTGTACTTTCAATTCGTTATAACAAATAAAGCAGTATTATGTATATTTGAAATATTAAAAAAAATGCGATATTAACAAAACTCCTATAAATTATAACAGACCTATCTTTTATAACAGTTTGAACACTGCTTAAGCTCATAGGAACTAAAGATAGACTTCGATTTGTAATGAGGCTATTACGGTAGACGTAAAGTAAACTAAACTCCTTTGGCAAACTGTAGAATGTGTTTGAAATATAAATCGCTATTAAATTTATACGCGTATTACGAACCATTTTTGGGTGCATGTGAAATTCCCCGACCGTTGGGAGTTAATATTTTGAATCTATCAATTAGGGTGTGTTGCTATTGTAATTTAATAACCGTTACGTAACAAAATAGTTTTAGCAATGGTTAACCGTACAAGTACCCTCATAAAGTGCTGTCGTAATAAACAAATAGAAACGTAATTATCGTGGTAACATTTCTGTGGACGTTGACAAAATGTAAGCTTATACTATACGTCCAGAACAGTAATTATTACGAAAATAAACCTACAGTTGTGGTAATGTCAATATTCGCCGAAGGCGGTACTTCTTGAGAGAGAAAGAGCAGAATAACTGACGCTGGCGGCTAACTTTCACAGATACTACCTATGTCATAAATATTCACACTACAACTCACAACGCTAGTATGTCGTACGTACGATACAAAAACAAATGTTTGAATATCTACATCAGGTCCGTGTCGTAGAAATTTTCTTCAGTTGCGTGTGGTTTCATAATAAGTCTTGCTTTTAATATCATAGCATATTCAAAGATGCCTAAACTATCTTTTATATAGACACTTAACCTCACTTTAAATCTTATGCACAGAACTTAGCTACAGAAATAAATTATTTTCAAAAATATTAAAAATAATATAATACATGCAATAATATTGTAAATTTTGATAGAAACAACAGATGATATTGCACAATACAGGTATACCTTCAACTATTATCAAGTATTATTGACTGTTGTGGACTTTGTATAATTTATATTAGGTTAATACGCGTACGAGTATGTTTAATGCACTCTCGCTAAATGATATGTCAAGAAACAGTTTACCAATAGCATCGCATAACAACTTGAGACATTCGTTAGTAATCGTCCACTTTGCAATGCTGAAGGTTTGAATTCGAAATCTTTTTTTGGTGACCTGGTGGAAATTTTCAATGATCGTTCGGTCCGTAGTGAAGACAACGACCAGAGTGTGCTGAACTCTTACTGACTAAAACCACCGGGATGATCCTCCTTCTGTCTGCCCGCATAGAGGGAACGCCAAATGCCGTAAAGGAATCCAAACCCAATACCGGCAAGACTTTTCTATGATAAATAATTTCTTCCCATTCGTCATGGACGTCGGTATCATATGTATTTAAAATATATTTTTGTAAATATATCTTAGTAGGCTTGTTCCTGTTTTAAATGAAAGTAAAATATTTATTTGGTAAGAAAGTAGTAGGGATTCACAGGTTCTGGCTCACCGCCTTTGGCTCTCTCATCGGTTCTAGCTCACTGATCACGGCGGCAACCCTAAAAAAAAAAAAAAAAAAAAAAAAAAAAAAAAGGTTTTCAGGGTCGCTGAATCGAATGCAAGTATTTAAAATTGCGTAGCTTTAACCGTTTCAGAGATAGCATAACATTAACTAGGCTATAATAATACAAAAGCAATGGGGTACAGTTAACAATGGATCATCCGAGCAAGGGTCGTCTATTGTTCGGCTCGAACGCTATTGTTTGAATCCAGTTACGGTCGGAGGGTCTCAGGTACTTTTTCTATGTATAATAAAAAGCCGTCTACATTCCTTCATTACTCATATTCATTTATTTTAAAACAGTAATTAAACAAATTCCATAATAACATATCATTGTACATGGTATCGATGTCAAATTGATTAATAAAGTAATTCATTGTACAGTTGTGCAACTTGTAGTACAAATACATTAAACAGTATTGACCACATACTGAAGTCCAATTGTTTTGCAATATTTTTTTATTGAAACTCCATCGGTGGCTATTTCTCTTTAAGAATGCATAGTGATATCCAGAAGGTGGTCGTCCATAGGAGTCGAAAAATTCACCAAAACCATTTTTGTCTATATGTAGTGCAACCCAATGTGATCCAGGTTTTGTATCGGGGTCCAAATTACTAATTAAATAAGTAGGAGTTTCCATGTATATCGGTAATCTATTTGCAGCATACACATTATACCGCAAACTTGGATGTATTTCGTTCAAATATTTCTGTAGTTCTATTGTATTCATATTTATTTAAAAATACAACTTTCCAACCCCAGAGATCGCAAACATGTGTGCGATTGTAATTACAGTAACTTATTATATATCGAAAGGGTGATTATTAAAAATAATACAAAGTAAGTTCATTTTAATTAATTTATTCAAAAATGTACACACAAAGAGATACATACAAATATTACAAAGTTAATATTTTTACAATATATATATATATTCAACTATTATAATCGACGGATACATTGCGGTTTTTATCTATTTCAATAACATTATCAAATTCGGCGTAAACAATACAGTTAATAGTTTGTACAAGCGTCGACTCAAATCGAACTTCTAATCTTACAGTGCCATGTCTTATAAGATTCCAATGACCTGAAGAGTTGGCTGATAAATCCGGAGTTAAATCAAAAGCTAACAAACAGTAACCGTTCGAATATTGTTCTCTCGAAATTCCATTCCCTTCATTTAAAAAATGTATACCCGTACCCGAAAATAATGTATGATAAGCCGTGGTGAAAATATGGTTTTCAAACGAAGGTTGTAAAGCTTTCGAAGGTATTTGTTGACCATCAATATATAAACAAAATGTGTTAATGTTGTAATTTTCGAAATTAAATGGATTTTTAGTGAGATTACCGTTAAATGCCCCGTTATCAACAAACCCAATAATACATCTTTTTGGGACTTGCCCCAAAAAAATGTTGTCAAGTGTTTTGCCTTGAATCCCAGATGGTATAGTTAAAACTTTCACTTCAGCTCGAGTGACGGGATATTTTGCTGTAGAAAAAGCCAATGCTTTTTGATGTGCAAGTAAAACAGTTGGATTGATTCGTGCTTTACGAACGATAAGTGTTGCATCTGTAATGCATACTTTAAACTTTGAATCACTTGAAGGGGCCATTAAGTTAAATGTTTCTCTAGAGCGAACTAATTTAACTGACATTTCTACACCATTGATCAAGAACTTTTCTTGGTTAAATATATCGCCATGTAAGTGTCCAATCATTTCAATTTCTTGACTTTCAGAAGCTAATTTTTGTCTTTTAACAAATCCTCCATTTTCCTCGCCGGTTTCATTCATTTTGTTGGCTGTATCTTCATACCAAAGGCCACACGTAAGATGAGATTCTTTAGCTGGTTTAGCATAATTCAACAAAGTTTCCATGTAGGCACGATACGCATATGTATTATTTGGAGGTGATATAAGTTTTTGATTTAAATAGACATCAAGTTGACTGAAGATTGAATGCAACCAATTATTAACCGGAGCCACTACCGTTGAGGCAGCTACCTTAGAGGAATCTTGATGCAATATCCTGGCTTTTATATGAATCAAAGTATGAGACAGATCTATATAATCTTCACCAGTTCCTGGTACTTGAAATTCGAGGGGCCCATCATCAGCTAGAGATGATATAGGTTTATAATGTATCCATATTCCATTTTCTATACTAGTTTGTGTTGAGGGTAATGCAAATAAATCTAACTCTGATTTAATGCACTCACATGATTTGTTATGTAGAAATGACATTTTATGAAAATATGTCTTTGATTTTAGTATGACTTGACTTTGATTTTTTGATACCTTTCACCTTGACATTCGGTGCTGAAATGAGAGAATTCAAACGGTTCCTCTTTTTTATATATCCTGAACCGGACATGTTAATTCGATTAATTTTATCTTGAGCTTTTTTGTGTAAATTTGAGCTGGCCTCTTTCAATCTAGTTCTTATTGAATCTTCCATGGGGCGTGCATTAACCATATCCGATAATAGACCCACACCGGCATTTAAAGCCTCTTTACCCACTACTTTAGCACCACTAGAGAGCAATGGTAAAACAGATCTAAATAAGCCTCCTAAAAAACTACCAATTCCATGTCCACGCTGATACGGTGCTCCTCGATAAATCACACCAATACCGTGACCAGCTTGATGTGAATAATAGTGCTCATAAGGACAAATTTCATTATATTCTTTGGAATACATTATAGTTTCATAAAGTGGAGTTTAATACACAATGTCCCAAACTGGAATGGTATTTTTTGTCCTGTGCCTGATCTTATATTTATTTCAATCGTGTCAAACTCCCTGCGCATAACAGGTATGTAGTGAGGTGGTGAGAAAACATGCATTTTATTAGCTCCATATATGTATTTTGAAGGGTCTAGTGGTATTATTCTTAATAATTGTGTCATCACATCCCCAACAATTTGCGGTTCAATAATATCACTATAAACAAATAACTGGGATGGTAGCCCTAGATGTAAATTCGCTGAACATTTTCCAAAACCACCCCTGTGTGCTAAGTTTCTAGTTGGTTCAAATCCTAGTTGAAGACTTAAGCTAGGTGCTAACGTAACTGATCTTATTGATTCATCCATTACAGTTACAGATACAAACTTTGAAATTTCATCATATCGAAATATAACTTTATCATCAATGCTGTTTAATGCTGTTAAAATTTGATTAATATCATCATAGTTGGTGGCTGGTATATAATGTTTGTAGTATATTAGTGAAGGTTTATCCTCATGGGGCATTACAGCCCATTTTGTTATATAAACAATATTTTCATGTTCCTGAACTGTAAACATCGTGCATGGATATTGAAATTCAACGACACCAACAGACCATCTACCTTCAAGTATAATAGGTTTCGGTAATTTGGTTGAAAACTGGGTTGTCGTATTTTCTGGGAAGTATTCCATGGAGCTATTACTCAACAATGTTAAATAAAAACTTTCCTTCATCATATTTTCTTTAAACTAGAAGCCAATATCCAACTATTAAATTTATCCGGATAACCTTTCCACTTGACCAACACTTGCTTTCTGTTACCGGAATAGCGGGAACCGATAATTTTATCTATTTTATAACTTGAAGTAGGATCATAAGATATTTTTTGTAACTCTTTCTCATAAAAAGTTCCTGTTATTGGTTCATTTTGTAAATCTTTTAATGTGTATACTACCCACGGTGATCTATCTATTATAGAAGATATAATAAAAATTTCATCACTCCAATTGGATTCATATCCCTTTTGAAAGATATGTTTGTGTTTGGTGATTCTTACATAGTCACCAATATGAAATTTTGGAAGTGGAATATTTGTAGGTTGACTAACTTTTTCTCTGTCATACAAATTATTCCAAACAGTCATTATATTATCAAAATTTACATCGCAAGGACACATCTTAATACTAGAATGATAGCTATGGTTATATGCGTATATTAAGTTCTGTAGGATATCTATATACCTATGGGTATTTTTGTGAGTGAAATAACGCCACATTCTCATTTTTAGTGTCCTTTGGAATCTTTCTACAATGCTGGCTTTAATATCAGGGTTATTTGTTGTATAATAATTTATATTTTTACTCTTTAAATAACCCTTTACATCTTTTGAAAGGAATTCACTTCCTTTATCAGATTGTATATGTGTTGGTGTGGTATTAGCTTCACTAAAAATACTATCAAAACATGATTTAACTGTTTCAGAATTTTTATTTTTCATAGGTCTAGCATAAGCATATTTAGTAAACACATCGATAACACAAAGTATATAATTAAATCCGTCATTATGTGTAGAATAAGATCTCATATCACTTAAGTCTACCTGCCAAAGTTCATTTAGGTTGGACAAAATATATTTGTTTCGAGGAAATTTCCTATGTACTGGTTTATGCAACGTGTATGTTTCTTGTAACCGTAGCCACTTTTTAACGTCTTCCTTAGTCATTTTACCTTTCATAGCTTTCGACAATTTTTCAATACTACTGTAACCAGCAGGATGTGATGGATCATAATAAATCTTAGTTATCTCTAGTATGGGGTCCATTTTTCCCAACTATTTTTTTTTCTTATAGGTTTTATTATCTTTTCTAGATTGTTTTTTTTGTCATTAAACTCTTCATCTGTAGATACTTGGTCAATATCCTTTAATTGAAGCCGGTGTATGTATTCACTTCTAGCTGGATTCCCAACGTAAGTCAACGGTACTTTAATATCCTTCAATGCTGTTGCAAACTTTTCCCAACCTATTGGATCACTTTTTTTTAACGGTCTAATTGCATCATTTAACAAATCTACTATATTACTTCCAAGAATTTTTTCGTTATCTATAATGACTGTACCATCATCATTCCAATGAATTTTATTTGTACTTAGAGTTAGCAATCCCAATAAAGACTCACCTTTCTTTACATAGGTTTTTGGTATTAAGCTAAGAATTTGATCTTTCGTGTAAGGAAGTTTTTCATAAGATATAGTACTCTCCTGATTTTTATCTTCAGTGTTTGGTGGCAGAGCTGTAACTAAACTCTTGTCGTCGGTATAATTACTTTTATTAGATGTATTTACTTTTACTTCTGGAGTGGTAGTATCAATACTTTTAGTTATTATTGGTATTTCATGAGGTTGACGGTCTTCTCCAGTAAAGTGTAAATATCTTTGTAAAATTTGTAGATATAGAATACATTTTTTCCTATCATCCATATTACTATTCAAAATATTTTTCATCTCAGCATCTAATCTAGAAGTGGGTCTATCAGGAACTTGGTTGTATTTTAGTTTGTCCATCAAACTTGGTTCAATGAGCAACATTTTCTTAGCTTGCTCCATTTTTATTACATAAAATAATTAACTAAGCCACTCAAAATTGAACCCAATATTATTGGTAGAAATGCACCACCTTTTTGAATAATAATATTTTTTCTTATTTTATTAGAACTTTTATGTAACAATTTCCGCAGTATAGATTTATATCGTTTAAGTTTTTTTTTCTCTTTTTCTGGTAGTTCCACTTTACCTTGGAGGACGTTATGTATACATTCACAAATACAGTTAATTTCCTTTTCGTCACACGATTGTAAAAGAGCTTTCTTATATTTAGGTTTAAGCTTATGTAGTGCTCTCAGTAAGTCTTTATGCGTGTTTAGACTTCGCGGCATTATGTGTAAATGACAGGAGTTTGTTGATTCTTGCTATATTTAAAGCCTTTGGTGGGGACATAAACAACGCAATGTACATCTGGAGGAAATATTTTTGTTTTAATTCGACACATTTCATCAGTGTTTTGTTTAAGATCTATCATTAAATACCCATGTGCTTCCATAGTTGCATTACGATAGGCATCTTCAAGAAATTTTGGATTTTCTGGTGATACTTGGCGTGCTAAGTATCGTATTTGAGTTTTATCTCGGGGATTTTTAAAATAAACAATATAATTTGAATTTAAAGAAATGTCTCTTTGTCCTTTACCTTGGTGAAATAAATTTTGTGTGATGTAAAATACACTTAAGTTTCTATGGTGGCTTCCTTTGGTAAAAATATCAACAATGCGACCATCAGACTCTCTCATAAGATCATCAATTATTACAAGGTTTGCGTTCTTCCCATCAAACATATTAAGATCTGGTATACCTTGATGATAATTTACATTTGGCAAGTTATATAAAGGTTGCATTTCATCAAAGCACCAAGTAATTTGTGTAAACTCCCTACTACATATGTCATTAATATATTTAATGAAGTTTGTAACAAAATTTGATTTTCCACAGCCACTTGGACCTGCAACTATTGCAGTAAATGGATGAATAAAGTGAAACATCACGTTGCACGTGTGTAAATGCTTGAGAGTTACAGAGAGAAATAAAACATTTCGTTCAATTGTTGGTTTATATATTCACTTACTACATGCATATTAAAAAATAAACATAAGAAAAAGTATTTACAAATATTAACTATTTATTGACAATAATAATTGAATAAAAGATACATCTTAAGACTAGTATACAAATACAGCAGTGTACAGCAACATATTTACAAATATTATATTCATAAACTAATCGAAATACATACATATTTTAGTTAACATTAAGGTACTTAATTAGAACATTGAATAGAAATATATATTAACAAAGAAATATTTACATACAGATTTTTCTATAATCTATTTTAATTTGTAATGACCCCACGCCAGTGTATCCATATTATTGGGTAGAATATAACGCTTTGTGTCGTTATAAGACAAACATCTTTTGTTTATTTGCTGGGTGAAAATTGTGTGTTTAATTGATTTGAATCTGTACATGTTGCAAAATTGGATATTTTTAGTGAAGAGACAAGTCTTATAATTTTCCATGGTCATTTTTTTTGTAACACATTTATTAACACCCTTTGCTTTTGCTGTCAATTTATTTTCGACGTCAAATGCATACATTTTAGATCTTAGACCTACAAACTCTTTTAAAATTTTTCCATTATTTTCATCTTTGAAAAATCCTAGTTTCTTTTTATTGATTTTTGGATAACCATATGTATTATCTGATGGATAATCGGATGTATCAAATCGATAAACGAGGTCGGTTTTAATATCATTGTAAAAGTTGTCTGTAAAAATCTGATATATTAAACTATCTGTGTCAGTATACAATAATTTTAATTTATTATCAAACTTCCTCATCATGTAGTTGTAGTGAAAGTCATACATAAGAGTTTTTGAAATATCCAATATACAAAATCCTAAATAAATGGGTTTATTATGAACCAACTTTGTTTTTCGCAATTGTACTGCAACTAAGTTTTCTGCAAAAATCGATAAACTGTGAAATTCCGGTTTTGCAATCAAATCTTGTACACCTAGAGTTTTACCGTTATTTTCCCAATGCGTTAACAATTTCACATTAACCCTTTTTTCAATGTTTTCCATAGTTTTCCCAAACACGGAATTATTCATTAATTTATAAAAATCCTTTTCAAAATCCGAGACTGCCTCTATTCTACGTTTTGTATTTAAATCAATGTATTTTTGCAGCCATGAGCTCTGTCTAAATTTTAGTATTCTATGAACTTTTGTTATTTTCATTCCCATATTCAGACACTGTTTAAGATTTCTATAATGAATTTTATATCTGATCTTATTATAAAGATTTGGTATTAATTTGGTTTCTTTAGAATCACTACTTATACATATTTTCTCAGGGCAAAGTGGAAAATCAGAGTGTAAATCGTGAAGTTCAACTGGATACTCTAAATCTACTTCTAAAATAAAACCGAATTCAGACGTGTCGGGTATATCAAAACTTGTATTTGGACTGACCCATTCAAATCCTCCTTCAGGTAAATATTGAGACATAGCCCAACCGTAAAGGTTATTTGCATCGAAATAAGCAAGATATGATGTAGGTTTATTTTCATCATAATTATCTAAAAAAATATTATTAGCTTTAGCATAACGATTGCTGCATTGTGATACTCCCCCTCTAATACCTGCCTTGATGAAAGCAATTTTATCAAAGTCTGTTAATAATTCTAACTCTATTTTTGTATATTTTAACATAGCATCCCAGCTCAAGCCCGGTGCTGTATAATAATGAGCAGGATCTAATCCATAAGTTGTTATACAAATATTTCTAAAGTTTTCGAATACATCAGTTAACAATATAACATCTGTTTTCAGATATAAGTTAGAGTAATCCAGCATATTTTGACAACCAAAATGTTGCCAAACATTCTGTGCATGATTATAATCATCATTAGATACATTTGAATCAGTTAATGAACTGTAAAATTGATTTTTAGTGGGAATAGATGTTAATTTTAAACAGTCGT
The DNA here is from genome assembly GCA_036320925.1 of Automeris io. NCBI lineage: Eukaryota > Metazoa > Arthropoda > Insecta > Lepidoptera > Saturniidae > Automeris > Automeris io. Next base: position 10,840,045 of record JAUDJH010000002.1, read on the forward strand.
ATGATGTCATAAATTCATAAGGATAAATACCTTTTCTCCTAACATACCTGAAATCTTCATTTCTTGGAAAACTATTTTTTAAAGTAATAAATTGTTCATCGTTGAGATTTTTAGCTAATTGCTCAAGACTACATGGTAAAAATTTTAGGGAATCAAGAAATCTTAAATTCAAAATTTGGCTATTTATTATTAATGTTTTAGAAAAAGATATGTATCTTTCTTTGTTTTGGGGAATGACATCCACATCACCCTCTACAAAGTTTAATGCATGAACAATGAAATGTGCATCATAGTGGCTGAGATTATGTAGGAATACTGGAACATGACGTGGTATCCTAAATTTGCTTATACAAACATCGTGTGCAACACCTCTAAAATTACCTGTATACCAATCAAAATATGAAATCTTTTTATCATCAGAAAATTCTATTTCACATATACAACAGAGTTTAGAATTCGCAATTTCCTTTTCATTTTCTGCAGTCAATGGTTTGGGACATTTTTGAAAACTATTTTTCTTACTTATTATTTTTAAATCATCATATAAACGATTCATAAATATCTGTACACAATCTGGACCGCTATACGTTACATATTTTGACAAACTATTATCATATGAACATTTAATATAATATCCAAAACTATAAACTTCATGTTTGTGAACATTTTTAGTATACGGTTTATTTGGATCGTTAGAACACGTTTTTATTGGATTTAAAAAGGCTTCAAAATCTGCATATATAACGAAGGGTATCTTTAACTTTTTATGAAAATTTTCAAATTTTAATTGAGTATTTGACACTAGTTGTCCAAACCAATTTTTATATCTTTTATCTATATTTGGTAGTTCTACAGTAATATGTGAACAATCATATTGTTGATGGTTATTCAACCTTTCCTTTGTGGGGAAATGCAATAAACATCCATCGCATATATAAACCGCATGATTTTGATTTGAAATTTGTTTACTGACCAATCTTGATAAGTTTTTAATATAACAATAGTGGTAAGTCCTTTCTCTATTTATGAGTAATAAATTAATGTGACTATTTCTACGACATTTTGTTAAATATAGTGGACCCACTACACTATGCCTTTTCATTTCTTTATTAAATTCTAAACCGAATACATTGATACTAATATTATTTAATTTTTCAACTTTTGATATATCATTTAATTTAACGGGAAAAGATACACCATTAAATTTTAGTTTATTTACATGCATGCTATAGGACGATACTCGATTTGCGTTCTTACTCACTGGATATAATGCCGAAAGTAATGCCCATTGAAAACATAAATTGTCAGAGTTTTTTACGTTTATCACAGCTTTTTTATTACTAATATCTTTAGGTAAATCAATATATGACGTACCACGTAGCGGATTAAATTTATTAATATTCATGTCTAAGCAATTAATTTGTTTAAGACTCCACCCACTGTCTTTTTGTTCAAAAGCACTTATTTTATTTGTTATAGCATCACATAATGAAGAAAAGAAAATATTTAAGTCATCACCTCGAAAAATTATATAATTACATGTTTGAAAATCAAATGAATTTAGAATATCTTTAGTTTGTTGTATAAAATCTGCGTGTAGTATAAAATTTACTTTAAAAGCAGTATGTTTCTGCATACATTCTTCAATCAAAAATAGCACATCATCTTTTATAGAACTTAAAAACAATTCCGGCGTTTCAAAATCTAACATAGATGATAAATCAGATTTATTTTTAATTTTATATGTAATTATTCTATTTCCAAAGGCTGTTTCAGCAATTGATACATTTTTAAGAGATGTGTGAGAAGTTAAAACATTATTATTATGAATTTTGCTTTTCAAATGATTGGTAAAGTATTTTCTAGTTATCAAAATTTTACACGTGTTACATTGCACCTTGTCGACATCGAGGTCTGCTGATATCCCGATCGATGATAATGAAGTTGATGGCCTATCTTCATATCTAGTCTTTTTCTTATTATTGTCATCATCCTTCGTACAACAAAGTTTCTTAGACCCCATCCCGATTTGATATGATTGTTTTGATTGTCTAAAACAAAGAAGAAACATATTTATAGAAGAAGAACAAAATAATTCTGTAAATTTTGAGATAATTTAAGAAGGCATACTCACGCTATGTTTTCCTCAACTACTGCACAAATATTGTACAATTCTTCATCATATGTGGAGTCTTTCAATCCACTCTCTGGAACTATTCCCCACAAATTATACATTCCATATTAGATTTGCGTTGAAGAAAGGTACAGATATAATTTTAGATTATGTTTCAATAAAATGGAAATATATGACACGAACTTATTTAAAGAAAGTACTAATAAAAATTTGTATTTACAAAAATAGTTTTTTTATATTCTAGCTATAAAATACACATGATTATTATATTCAGAAACTATAAGTAAATAATATATACACGAATATTAATTGAATGGAATGCGTTTATTACTTATTACTAAAGTGAGATTTTTTACAATTTTCAGTCTTAGAAATTTCTTTAGTTATTTCGTAAACAATGTTTCTAACGTTTGCAGAATTTTTGTGTTTATCATTTGTGTAATATTTAACTCTAAAATCTGCGTGCTTCCAATGTTCTGTGGAGGCTATTTTTGCAATCTTTTTCATGTCATATATTTCTATTTTAATAAGTTTACTTGAGCTGGAACCATCATCAACGTTTGTTGATAAACAGACGGTATTACCTTCTTCATCGATTCGAGATACAGTGGATGAAAGTTTTTTTCGTTTTATTATAGGACCTTCAAAGAATTCATCTAAATTCTTGGTAATAATATTTTGCTCCCTCTTTTTCTTTAGTTTTGATTGTACATTACTAAATAAATCCTGACTACCTTCATCCGATAGAGGATAGTAGTAATTTTTAAAAGTATTTTCTTCATCAATAATTTCCAGTGAGTTCTGTAAAAATATTTTATAAATTTAAATCTGAATTGATGATTGTTCGTAGTGTAGCGATGGTTTTTTAGTGTATATAAGTGTGGTATAAAGTAATAACAAAATTACTTACATTCATTGTTGTATGAATCTATGTCACTAATACTTTGTAAATTAAATTTATACTTGTATTTCACTTCACTTAGAAATACACGAAATATAACAAACTAAATGTTCACTATAGAAAAGACACTTTCACAATGTAACTTAAACAGTTCCAACCCTATATATATAGAAAATATCGCTCCTACACCATGACTCATGGGTCCAATGCACAAAAGGTTTGTGATAATGAATTCCGGCTTCGATATGAACAAAAGATATGAATAGGTTTATAACATTTTGTAAGGTGTCTTTGTTAGTCATCTTTCCATTAAACTATTGTTAAAAATATTTTGACTCATTGTTTAGAAATTTTTGTAATACTTTGGAACTTTTTTCTGTTATCAGACAATGAAACAAGTTGTAACATGAAACTGTTAGAAATGTTTGAGTCATAACTAACAAATTTTGAAATGCTTTCCTCAAAACGGTAAGAAGATATGAAGATTATATAGATCTGTCTCATACTTTGATTCATATAAAAGCCAGGATATTGCATCAAGATTCCTCTAAGGTAGCTGCCTCAACGGTAGTGGCTCCGGTTAATAATTGGTTGCATTCAATCTTCAGTCAACTTGATGTCTATTTAAATCAAAAACTTATATCACCTCCAAATAATACATATGCGTATCGTGCCTACATGGAAACTTTGTTGAATTATGCTAAACCAGCTAAAGAATCTCATCTTACGTGTGGCCTTTGGTATGAAGATACAGCCAACAAAATGAATGAAACCGGCGAGGAAAATGGAGGATTTGTTAAAAGACAAAAATTAGCTTCTGAAAGTCAAGAAATTGAAATGATTGGACACTTACATGGCGATATATTTAACCAAGAAAAGTTCTTGATCAATGGTGTAGAAATGTCAGTTAAATTAGTTCGCTCTAGAGAAACATTTAACTTAATGGCCCCTTCAAGTGATTCAAAGTTTAAAGTATGCATTACAGATGCAACACTTATCGTTCGTAAAGCACGAATCAATCCAACTGTTTTACTTGCACATCAAAAAGCATTGGCTTTTTCTACAGCAAAATATCCCGTCACTCGAGCTGAAGTGAAAGTTTTAACTATACCATCTGGGATTCAAGGCAAAACACTTGACAACATTTTTTTGGGGCAAGTCCCAAAAAGATGTATTATTGGGTTTGTTGATAACGGGGCATTTAACGGTAATCTCACTAAAAATCCATTTAATTTCGAAAATTACAACATTAACACATTTTGTTTATATATTGATGGTCAACAAATACCTTCGAAAGCTTTACAACCTTCGTTTGAAAACCATATTTTCACCACGGCTTATCATACATTATTTTCGGGTACGGGTATACATTTTTTAAATGAAGGGAATGGAATTTCGAGAGAACAATATTCGAACGGTTACTGTTTGTTAGCTTTTGATTTAACTCCGGATTTATCAGCCAACTCTTCAGGTCATTGGAATCTTATAAGACATGGCACTGTAAGATTAGAAGTTCGATTTGAGTCGACGCTTGTACAAACTATTAACTGTATTGTTTACGCCGAATTTGATAATGTTATTGAAATAGATAAAAACCGCAATGTATCCGTCGATTATAATAGTTGAATATATATATATATTGTAAAAATATTAACTTTGTAATATTTGTATGTATCTCTTTGTGTGTACATTTTTGAATAAATTAATTAAAATGAACTTACTTTGTATTATTTTTAATAATCACCCTTTCGATATATAATAAGTTACTGTAATTACAATCGCACACATGTTTGCGATCTCTGGGGTTGGAAAGTTGTATTTTTAAATAAATATGAATACAATAGAACTACAGAAATATTTGAACGAAATACATCCAAGTTTGCGGTATAATGTGTATGCTGCAAATAGATTACCGATATACATGGAAACTCCTACTTATTTAATTAGTAATTTGGACCCCGATACAAAACCTGGATCACATTGGGTTGCACTACATATAGACAAAAATGGTTTTGGTGAATTTTTCGACTCCTATGGACGACCACCTTCTGGATATCACTATGCATTCTTAAAGAGAAATAGCCACCGATGGAGTTTCAATAAAAAAATATTGCAAAACAATTGGACTTCAGTATGTGGTCAATACTGTTTAATGTATTTGTACTACAAGTTGCACAACTGTACAATGAATTACTTTATTAATCAATTTGACATCGATACCATGTACAATGATATGTTATTATGGAATTTGTTTAATTACTGTTTTAAAATAAATGAATATGAGTAATGAAGGAATGTAGACGGCTTTTTATTATACATAGAAAAAGTACCTGAGACCCTCCGACCGTAACTGGATTCAAACAATAGCGTTCGAGCCGAACAATAGACGACCCTTGCTCGGATGATCCATTGTTAACTGTACCCCATTGCTTTTGTATTATTATAGCCTAGTTAATGTTATGCTATCTCTGAAACGGTTAAAGCTACGCAATTTTAAATACTTGCATTCGATTCAGCGACCCTGAAAACCTTTTTTTTTTTTTTTTTTTTTTTTTTTTTTTTTTTTTTTTTTTTTAGGGTTGCCGCCGTGATCAGTGAGCTAGAACCGATGAGAGAGCCAAAGGCGGTGAGCCAGAACCTGTGAATCCCTACTACTTAAGAATACACAATAGAGGAAGTATAAGATATTGATAGCAACATAACAAGAATAATAGGTATAAATTAGTGATGCCACGAATAGTGAATTGGCCGAATACCGAATACCGAATATTCGGCAACGCTGTCGGCCGAAGCGCCGAATATTCGGCCGCCGAATATTCGGTATGGAATACATGCTTGTCTGGGGCGCGTTAGCTGGATTAAGGCAAGTTGCAACCTGTTTTCCTCGTTGCGTTGGCGCGGCCAGCAAAGACAATACAATACCCAATACAAACGAAAAACAATACCCAAAGCTTTCGAAATTTGCTAAAGTTTATCTTTCTTCTCCTGGAAGTAGCGTGTTTAGTGAGAGGATATTTTCTGAGACTAGTAACATTTACGATGAAAAGCGTAATCGTTTGCTACCAAAAAATGCTGAAAAGCTTATTTTCGTCCATCACAACTTACCACTGATAAATTTTAATTACTAAAGTGTTGTAATTTGGAAATAAATAGATAATTTTGAGTAATATAACGTGCCTTTTGTACATGATTTGGTATTCGGTATTCGGCCGAATATTGCGTACTATTCGGCCGAATACCGAATAGCAAAAAAAGTGACCGAATAGGCCGAATACCGAATAGATGCCGAATATTCGTGGCATCTCTAGTATAAATAATGATAATACGCCAAAAATCGATTCAGCATCAACAAGTGACCAGCTAATATACCACACAATGCTGATCTTCAGCCGACATCTATTAGATGTGGGAACAGAAACGAAAAAGCAAATAATAATATTCTAATAATAATATATGTAGATAGGTACAAGCCCAGTTTGAGACTAGCTTAATACGTGTAATTGTTAATAAACATTTCTATTATTATTGTATATCATAGAATCATCTGAAAAAGTTATAATAACTAAGCAAAAAAAAAAACACGAATGGCCTAAAATAAAGATTAATTTCTCGGTTTTTTTTTCTTGGTGTAAGCAAAACTATGAAATATTAACACTAACAATCAATGAATAGACATAACGTACTAATAATAAAATACTTTAGAACCACTTTACTAAATCATGTTAAAATATCTCATTAAAAAGAATATGTTACTCGTGACATTGTTACGAATTAACATTAGGAAATTTCAAGTAAAAAAAAAGTTATAAAACTCGACTCAGATACTCGTAGAAATATTTATACTCTTACGACCAAGAATAATAATATATTAGGTCCTTACATATGAAATTGGCGTTTTTCGTACTGGCCACTTTAATCACAAATTTCTCCTCTTTGGTAAGGAATTCCAAATTCAAATTTGTACAGCTATAGACTCATGTATTTGTGCTTCGATGATCGTCATTCATTTGATTTTTTCTTCTGTTTTTTTCTGTTTGCGTCACTCATTTTACAAAATGGAAAACTTAAAATATCGCATTATTTACGAGTACGAGTTTCGCCGTGGCACTAGTGCTGCGGAAACAACTCGAAGGGTGAATGATGTGTATGGCGGTCGTGTTGCAAAAGAAAACACAGTTCGTTTTTGGTTCCAACGTTTTCGTTCTGGAAATTTCGACCTGCAGAACAAGCCCCGTGGACGGCCTGAGACTCAAGTTGATAATGAAGAGTTGAAGGCTATTGTGGAAGCGGATCCATCGCAAACCACGTCCGAGTTAGCTGCAGGCTGCGATTTTAGTGATAAAACTGTTTTAATTCACTTGAAGCAAATTGGGAAGATTAAAAAGCTTGAAAGGTGGGTACCTCACGAATTGACTGAAGCAAACCGGCAAACGCGCGTCGACTGCTGCGTTACATTACTAAACCGGCACAATAATGAAGGTATTTTAAACCGAATCATTACCTGTGATGAAAAATGGGTTCTTTACGATAACCAGAAGCGCTCAGCGCAATGGTTGGATCCTGGCCAGCCAGCCAAATCCTGCCCCAAGCGAAAATTAACCCCAAAAAAGTTACTTGTAAGCGTTTGGTGGACTAGTGCCGGTATTGTTCATTACAGTTTTCTCAAATCTGGCCAGACTATTACGGCTGATGTCTATTGTCAGCAATTGCAAACCATGATGGAAAAGCTAGCGGCTAAACAACCTAGGCTGGTCAATCGCTCCACGCCACTGCTGCTTCACGACAACGCTAGACCACACACTGCGCAACAGACGGCTACTAAATTAGAAGAGCTTCAATTGGAAAGTCTAAGACATCCTCCGTACTCCCCGGACCTTGCTCCAACAGATTACCATTTTTTTCGAAATTTGGATAACTTCTTGCAAGGGAAAAAATTCAACTCCGATGGGGCAGTCCAAATCGCCTTCAAAGATTTTATTGATTCCCGTCCGACTGGTTTTTTTAGTAAAGGGATCAATGAACTACCTATGAGATGGCAAAAGTGCATAGAAAATAATGGTTCATACTTTGATTAATTAAATATATTATATTAAAAAATATTCGACTTTTTGTTCCTCCCATACAAAACGCCAATTTCATATGTAAGGACCTAATATCTATATTTAATTCGTAGATCTATACGTATCCCTTTCAATCCCGTGTATGTAAAAAGAGATGTACCATGGCTATTTTAGCAACAAATCTAAGATAGACAATTAATTTTAGACTATTAATAATTAGATAATTATTAGTCTAGATGAACGTTAACAGCGCAGAAGACGTTAAAATTCGATGGATAAATACACCCACACTTCTCATAGGCGACAGTTGATATGTGATATATTTTATTGATGATATTATGATAGATGTATTATGTTGTATGTATTATACATGATATATAATAAACATATGTATCATGGAGAGATAGGTTAATAAACATTGTATCAATCAGGAATGTTTTGAAAAAAGGGTAGCCATTAGAATGCTGCTAAATTTGGTCACACTGGTCCAATCATAAATAGATATCTAGGCAGTAATATTGTTCCTTTGTGCAGCTCTCTCTTTGCTCGCAGCTCGTTCGTAGAAGTTTTGTCTTTATGGGCTCCGTTGTTTTTTTTTACCAGTCATGCCAACATAGAAGTAGTACCCTTAAATATACGAGTGTTTTTAATGCGAGTTGGAGAATTTTAGTATTTTTAGGGGCTTATAATAATGGTAAGATACTGTCTTGAGAAAAATGCTTATTTATAATACTACTAATATTGACAACTAGGTCCTATTAGTAAAGGTAAACAATAAATTACATTTATTTCATTAATTAATTAAGTATTTGATAAGTCATTCATTCTTTTAGCTAAATATTAATTAAAGGTGTATTTTATCCTACTATTTACGATTTATGCAAAAATATAGTTTCGACACTTTGTACCTACTGTAGACTAGAAAGGTTATTTGGGCGATTTTTTTTTCAATAATTGGAAACTCTGTCTAAATTCTAATTGTCATTATATGCTCTATGGTTGTCATTTAATTTTTAGTTCTTTCTTTCCCTAATAAAAGTGAGGAAACATGGCTGATAACAAATTATATGAAATCCTGGGAGTGAGTAGAAGTGCAAGTGATTCAGAAATTAAAAGAGTAAGCAGTTTTAATATATTACGTTTTTATAATTGTATCATGATAAAAATTTTCATCAATGACAGCATGGTTTTTGTTATCAAGGCATTGTAAATTTGTATGTCGTGAACTCTTAACTCATTCAAAAGATTTCATTACGTTTTCAGAGCTATCACAAATTGGCAAAGGAATTCCATCCTGACAAGAATCCAGCAGCCGGTGATAAATTTAAAGAAATTAGCTACGCTTACGAGGTTCTGTCAGATCCTAAAAAACGACAGACTTACGATAAATATGGCCTTAAAGGACTTCAAGAAGGTGGTCAGGGCGGTGGGTTTCCTGCCGATGATTTATTCGGACACTTCTTCGGTGACATATTTGGTATGGGTGGAGGAAGCAGGAGTAGAGCACCCGCACGCGGTGAAGACACCATACATCCGCTTAAAGTATCCTTGGAGGATATGTATGTCGGTAAAACTACCAAACTGCAACTAAGCAAGAATGTAATTTGTGGTCCCTGCAAAGGTGTTGGTGGTAAACCAGGATCAGCAGTGACATGTGAATACTGCCATGGACAGGGTATCAGAGTTTCTTATCAACAGATAGCACCCCAGATGACTCGCCAATTCCAACAACGCTGTCCCGCTTGTGAAGGGCAAGGAGAAACAATTACTGTTAAAGACAAATGTACCAAGTGTAAAGGTAAGAAAGTTTTAAATGAAATAAAAATTTTGGAGGTTCATATCGAAAAAGGAATGAGAGAAAATCAGAAGATTTTCTTCAGGGGTGAAGGTGACCAACAGCCTGACATTCAACCTGGAGATGTTATAATTGTATTGCAGCAAAAGCCACATGATGTGTTCCAAAGAAGTGGTGATGATCTTATCATGAAACATGAAATAACACTAACAGAGGCTTTGTGTGGTTTTGAATTTGTTGTTAAACATTTGGATGGGAGAGATTTACTCATCAGACACACATCTGGTGATGTAATCAAGCCTGGAGATATCAAGGGCATACAAGGTGAAGGCATGCCTCAGTACAAAAATCCTTTTGAGAAAGGCAATCTGTACATTAAGTTTGATGTTGTTTTCCCTGAAAACAACTTTGCTACGGAAGAGCAACTGAAACAGATAGAAAGTGTGTTGCCTCCACGTCCTGCATTTGTTATGCCAACTGGTGAGGACGTTGAGGAAGTTAATTTGATGGATTACACAGCTAGTGAACGTGGTAGAGGACGAGAAGAAGCGTATGCCAGTGATGATGAGGAGCATTCTCACTCTGGCCCTGGGGTTCAGTGTGCACACCAGTAGTATAAATACTTAGAGCTCTTATTTACTCATTTCCATTCATACCTCACTAAATAATTACAAGCAGTATATTATAAAAATACTGGTACACTTAAATGACACTGAGTACTAGAGATAATAATGAATGTTCAAATTTGTTGCAAATTTTGCTTTAGATAAAACTAGTTTTATGATATTGACATTGTGTTATATTTTACTATATTATAAATTGTAGCAATATTAATTCTGAATTGAGTTTTACATGATAAAACGGATGCTTGAAAACTATATTTTAAATCAAATTTGGTTCAATTTAAATTTTTAATGTTCTCAAATTTTGATGTGTTAAATTATACAATTAATCAATTTTGTATTCTGCAAACAAGTTTAAAAAGATCTCAAGTGTGTAAAAGGGTAATATCAATACAAGCTCACACACATTTTAAGATTCACTGAAGTTTCCTGTTTTCCTTAGTTTACTGATTTGGTAATTAGGCTTTACTTGTAAATGCAAAATACAAAAAAAAAAGATTATGTAAAATAAGCTATTTATTAGCAATGATAGGTGGTGAAGTCTCAGAAATTTTTTCATTATACCTACATAATATTCATTTAGAGATTGTAATCTGTCCTAGTATAATTATATCCTTCAAGAGGTTAATGTTTTATATTAGAACAATATTGCATTATGTACTTTTGGTGTAAAAATTTGTGAATGTTTGTCAAATGGTATTTTCTATTGATGTAATAATTAGCTGTATCTACTACCAACTTGTAATAGTCTATATGTATGACACAGCGGAAAGATTAGTGAGTTTTTAAGCAATTCATTCCAGGGGTTATTGTATGGCTGAAGCGAAATAATCATTGAGAAAAATTGACTGAGTTTTATTTTTAATAGGTCCTTATGGTATAATATCATTATATTTGGCATTAAATTTGATTGATTATGACACAATTCTTCTTGAGTTAACAATACTTCTTCGTTTTAAATATTTTAATGTTCACTTTAAATAATCTTCACCTGGAACAAAAATAATTATATTACACATTAAATAATTGCAATTATTAGCCTTATGGAGAAATCTTTGTTCAACACGATTGACTGGTGTGAAGGCTGAAATAAATAAACCATCAGCATTTTGGAAACATTTGTACTTTTTTTTTTTTCAATTAGTTTATTATAAGACCAATTTGTTATCCAGTTTCTGAGAGTCATTAATGTATATGTAGTAATTATTTAAGTAAATATACCTTTGTATACTGTGTATAGTGTACAAGTGCAATCATAGTTTCAGACAAAGTTTGTAAATGTGTTGATGAATATTTAAAGACCGTCCTAGTGATTTGCTTTGACCTGTTGCATTTGGGACCAGCTTGTGTATATCCATTTACTCATATACTTTCAGTCATGGTATACCACACATATGTGGGCTGCCATGACGAGAATCAATGGATTTTCGTTTTTGGACTACACTATACTTACCATCAAGTACTCTGTAGTCACTATGTAGAGCTAGTGTAGATAAAAATCCCAGTAAATTGAAGGTTTAACTAATTTTATATCTTAATTATTAAAATATGTATTTTTTTTTTTATGTATCTGGTACACTAAATTAAAAAGCCAAAAAAAATGTATAATTGCATTACTTGTTAATTTATTTAGGTTTTTTGTTGCATTTTTCGCACTTCATTTACCGACACAAATAAATCTAGTCCAAAATTAGGAATATATTGTATTAAATAATCTAAAAGCAAAGCATTCTTATATGCATGAGAATAAATGTCAAGGCAAGAAAAAGCAAAAACATTGATAAAGATCATTTATGTAATCAAAAGAAAATATATACTTACAAGTTCTGTTTACTGCTTCCAATGATTCATAAAACTTTCTAAAATCTTTTCTGCTTCTGCAGAGTACATTTAAATTTATTTCTTTAAGCCCCATTTTTCGTAATTTATCTAACCTTTGTTGGACTGTGTTTAATGATGAAAATAGTATTCTCGGTTTACTGGCTATTTCTTTTATGTCAAAACCTTCAGATATAAGAAAATCAATAAAAGGTTTAGCCTGAAACAGATGACCTTGATATTTAATTATGTATAAGCACTCAATCATTTGACTATAGAACTATATATAAACTAAATATATATTTTTGTTACACTGGCTCGTTAAAATTACTACAGTACACCTGATAGTAAGTACAAAGGAGTCTCAAAACAACAGCAACTATTAAAGGATGAAAATCCATTGACAGTCTCCATCATCACGTCAGCCCACATATAGCATGACTGAAGGTATATCAAAATAAGTACTACCTTATAATTACTGTAAACATACTTTGGTTACTCTTATGGTTCTCAAAGCAGGCAATTTTAAGCACATTTCTTCTACAATTTCTAGTGAAACATTCAATCGACTTGCTAAGTATGTCTCTGTTGATTTTGTATCACCTAGAATATTTTTTGTTTCTTGAGACAAGGTTATTGATCTAAAAATAAAAAAAAAAACTTCTATAAAATTGTCTATTAAAATTTAAAAAATCACAAATCAAACTAATATAGGCTTATTTTTATAAGAGTAATTAGCCCATGAGGATAAGTACACCTGATTGCCCATTGGCAAGTGCAACTGGAGTTATTTTATAACAAACAAAACCAAGAGTTCAGAATTTCAAAATATTTTATGGCATAATTATTTTAAATACCTATTTAAAACATCCTCCGAACATCTCACCATCCAAGGATATAAAGTATCTATTCCTAAATTTCTAATCCTTTGAAGTCTGGTGCTTATAGTTTCATGGTGATATTTCAGTACCCACAAATCTCTTAATATTCTATCACCGGACACTCCCATTTCTGAAAGGAGTAAAAAATCTTCTTTACTTTACTTATATACAAATTAAGTTTAAAAGAAGAATAGGCTGCAGCTACATTTATCTTACTGCAATCAAATAAAACTATTCTTTTCTGTATTACAGCTAAGCAATACAACAAAAAATATTTTAATTATTACTTAAGTTACAAGATATTAATTAACCATAAATTTAATACAATTTGAAAGACTAAAATTTCTTACCTAATAATACATTCAATGAGTTTTCTAGCCATTCAAATGATAAACTGTATATAAAAGTTCTTTTTGCAAGTTTTTCACTCAAAATTGATGGTTGACACTGAAATTTTTAATGAATTACTTTCTTATAATAATATATCATCCTGCTATATTCTACATGGGATGAGCAGGTATACATTACTGACTGTTTCACTTTGCGCTTATATGTTGTACCCAATGTAATCAGTAGCTCAGCTGATCAAAGTTCTCAAGACTTTTACACATGACATGTTTCCTCTCGATGTTTTTCTTTACTGGTGAGCATTTGGGGCTTAAATCTGTAAGTAATCAGGAATAATGAACATTATAAGTTTATTATAGTAAATAGACAAAGTACATTTGATAAATGATAAAGTATATAGAAAATTAAATATGTATGGAACCGACATAAGCTTTCAGAATATCACATTTTGTAAACTCAATACATTTACCATTTATCAAATGTTACTTCATGTAAATGCCCAAGTAAGGCAATATATATCATTGACTTGGCCATATTCTCTTTCAAGTGATAAATCAAGAAAAAAGCCTTTATAAATATATTTATAATAGAGAACACAAGAAAAATAAATCCATTATTATAATTATTATTCACCTTTATGCGAGATGAAATATAATAAAGCCTGTTTTTACAAAACCCATTTGCTTGGTCAACTTCTGTTGTTTTACAGATATGAATTAAAGTATTTATAGGCAGTCTATAAAAAGGTAGAGCATCTTCAGCACATTGAAAATTAAGTTGTAAAACAAGTCTAGCTTTTGATTCATCAAATCCTGCACATAAGAAAACAAAATAAAATATAAAGTAATGGGTGTTATGTATTGTTAAGACCGTTAATGTAGCAATATGAATCCAAAAAATAAAACTTTAACATGTAAAAATAATATTTTCAAACCATTTTTTTCGGTGTTAGGTTGTGATCTATAGGTCACTGTTGGCATACTATTACTAAGTGGTCTCAATTTCACAAGGTGCATCTTATGATTTAAAGAAACAGTAACTATTTTCCGGTATACATCGACGATTTCCTTTTTCGGCCTTAGCATCAACACATTATAAATCAGGGACTTTACTACCATTGCAAAAAGTTTTTATGCTCTACTATGATTTAATTCAACATAATAATTTTTTTATATACTAGTTAATAATAATAGCTTTAGTTTTTTCAAAAAAAATTCAATAATAATATATTTTTTGTGATTAAAATAACACAACTGGTTCTATTCTCTTTGACGCAACTATAAATTTTCTCCATCTCACTGTACTCTATAACTATTTATCCAAAAATGTAGCCGAAGTTTATTTTCTAAATTCCCCAATAACACTGATTTAATTCTCTAAGGAGAAAAATTTGTTCTAAGTTCTTTAGCGATTTGAAACAAAAATCAAAATTATTTATTAACCGGTAGAATATACATAAACCATACATATAGTAAATCATGAAATAAAAACGTTAAACATTTGAAAGAAATGTACTACTAAAAATATTAATGTGAAGATGTCAGTTACGTTATTTAGAAGTGTTAGTATTACGTTGTCTTATTTTAACAATGCTCTATGTGGCAAAAAAAGCATTTGGAGAAATCAGGTTTTATAAATATTAATGTTTTGTTTAGAAAGATTTTAAAGTTGCAATTAACCATTTAAAATAATAGTAATGACGTAGTTGTATTATTGTTAGTTTTGTGTATTTCGTAAGTTTAACAATATAATAGGGTCGTGAAATTTTATAAATTCCATTTACAGTCTATATTTGTATGGAATGGAATCAGAGATGGGCAAAATGTAATCTGATTAATGATGAACGATTACAAAATGTAGTCATAATTTTAATTTTCTTGCTCTGTAATCATGATTAAATCCATTTAAAACATTAAGAAATCATAAATGTTTATACAATCTGGGATTTTGTAGTGTTTAAAACATAAATGAGCAAAGTTATATTTTAAAAGGGGATTTGAGATTTGTTTCAAATTACTTAGTTTTATTATTACCAGTTTTATAAAATACTGTGTTGTACCACTGTATCAATATAGAAGATGTTATTTTTATGACAGGTGCTGGAACAAAATCTACTATTCTAAAACTACAAGCGTAGTTTTCAAAATAGGATTTTAGGACTTAAGATTTCTTCATTTGCAAACCGTGGATTTGGACACTTTCAATATATTTAAATGAATAAGGATTAATACTCAGTGTATTTCTTATACTGCTTTGACAAAGTGATGACGTCACACCTGATGGAAAGAACAGTGTAGTCTATGAAGCTATCGCCAAGGGGTCAAGGGGTATCTATTTACAGTCACTTACATATGTATACAAGGAGTGGAAGATTGTGTGTAATATAAAAAACCGGACGTACACCAATTGATCACATAACGCAACAGGTGAAAGTGTATCACTGTGACAGTTTTTGTACTTGTGTGCTGTGGTCACGACCCAGATCAGTCGACCTATTATCTGTTTTCTCGCGCTAGACCGCCTCATCAAGCGTCGTGTACTACCGGTGTTTCGCATTCGATTGTGCTATTAGACACTGATAATTAAACGTACATATATAAAAACGTTTATTTTTAATAAAAGTTATATTTAATAACGGATTATAAATATAACTTTTGCTCAATAACTTATAATATTATAAATGTAACTTGAAATCGATAAAATTAACAAAATAATTCAATATTATTTTATTTGTAACTTAATGATTTATTATTTTTTGTGTAATTTGTTGAAACATTTCAAGCAAAGTGCTGGCTGACCCTCGCAGCGACCACAAATGTCTTTACTCTTGTTGTTTTAGCAGTGGCATAATCTCTGCCCTTCGTTTTGGACAATTTTTGTAGCATTCCTTGCAGCGTTTACGGAACTCTCTTGCCGACCCCTCGTGTGATTGAAGAATATGTTTATTTTTACCGGCATAGATCTCTGATCAGGATATAAAAACAACACGAGTTACACAATTTGCAAAGTAAGCACTCAATGTATTACTGAAGAAACAAGAAGCGCGTGCAAGCCTGAACACACGAAATTAGCGCGCCGCCAGATGAAGCGCGACATAGATTTATGCGCCGCCGGGTGGTGCATCAAATGAAAAAATGCGCCGGCGGGAACGTGTTAAATAAACACCGTTTCCTGCGATAATTTCGCTAAAAATGACATAATAGGCCCATATTGTGCGTCTTAATTCATACACAATAAAGTACACATCGTTATTTGAATAAAATAGAGAAGAAATATATTATAATCATATATTTTAATTAATTTAAAAAAAAAATAATAAATAATGCTCTTAGAAAACTATTATCAAGATTGACGATTATACATGTAATCTTAATTAAATGTTAACATAACTAAACCAATCTCTGGTTATTTGTACAACAGCAACCTGATCATTCACTTGAAGTTCCCTGTAATTGGGAAGTTCTTCAGAAACGGGCAGCATTTGTTTTCGGAAGACACCTCAAAATGTTATAATCCTAAGGAAATGTTACGCAAAAGTCAAAAATCATACAGCCATTACACATTCTATAATAAACTTTATTCGTATTTAAAATTTTAAATCCACCACTAAAGCCTTGATGCATTCGATACGGAGGTGCTTTAAATAAATTGTTGTTAAACGCACCTGTAATTTTCCATAAAGTCTGTTTCATTTTGAAATGTTTAGTAATACACATACAACACCGGATCAGTCACTAGACTACAAATCAAAGTAAACTAAATCAATGAACACTTGAGTTCTCCTACGATCAGTTCATACGAACATGATAAACATAGCTTCCACTAAAGACATAATAAACAAATTAAAGTAAGCCACTGAGCATTGAAAAAGACAAATTATTATCAACTATGTACGGTAAACCATACTCTATCATAATGTTACCTCTACGAAATATAAAAAAATATTATCAACAATCTACTTCTGAAAAATATTTCAGCCGGATACACATTAAAATAGAAATCATCAAATATCTTTGTGAAACTCGTTTTTTTACGAAGGAATTTTTGTATACCCACTCAACCGTCGACGGTTATTTACAGTACTAGGCGCATATGTCGCGCCCTTGTACAGGACTTTCATCAGATAGGGGTTTTTGAGAACTAGGTTTCGAAAAACCTGGATTTTTATACCATAGAATTTCTAATTTCTATGGGAAAGGATAGCCTGTTCTTTCGTGAATAATTTATACGTGCGAAAAGGATAGAGCTTTATGTCGCGATGTATTATGCTTGTAACAAACATCTGTTTGCACTTGTTCGCGCCGGCTGTCACAGATGCGGGATATTTTGATTTGTCTTGTAGCAGTACTTTCATCACTCGAGGGGTTAACATATTAAACACGTATATTGAAGTCACGGAACATTAAAGTTTTACATGTAGATAAAATGCAATCCGGCTCCATGCTTTTAGCTGCACTGCGCCTGAGCGATAGTTTCTGTTAATCGATACTTTTTAATTTTATAGTACATTATTTATAAGTGAGATTATGTTCAAAGGTAAAATGTAACAGAATTAAAAAATAATCTATAATTTAAAAATGAATCGCTTAATGTCTTGATAAGCGCGAAACTCGAGAACGGCTGAACCGATTTGGCTGATTTCTTTTTTGTTGTGTTTGTTGAAGTCTGGGGAAGGTTATTACGGTGAAAAAAAATTTAAAAAAATGTCTGAAAAAGTCTAAAAAAACACTTTTCTATATTCTCATACAAAAAATTCGTAATAATATTTAAAAGTCAATTTGAACTTTAACACCATACCATAAAGTTTAAATGTTAGTGGACGGGTTCCGGGAAGGCAAAACAATTGAGTGACGTATAAATATTAGAGTCCGACCGAAACTGGTTTTCCGGCCGAAACCGAAACCGAAATTTCGGCCGTGGCTTCAGTTTCGGCCGAAACCGAAACTCACGTGGTCAGGTATAAAAGTTAACGTGGTCAAGTAAAAAAATGAAACAAAAACTTACATGTAATCAGTTCCATCAAAGCATAACCTCTAAAGAATGTTTACGTCGGGTGATAACGCACTGACTAAGTTGTGTTACTATAGAGCAATGCGAATTAGATTCGTCAACTGTCGTCTAAACGACGCATTTACACTCCGACGCAGCCTTGAGTTTGTTTCGGCGTTTCTTCTCAAGGTAGTCGCTTCCGAAACGCTAGTAGATCACCGTTAGGTTTCATATTTTTGGCTCGCGGTCCAAGTCGAGGTTCGTACCCACAGGGGTGCCCTTGCATTGCCACCCAACCCATAAATTGCCGGCTGAGCACCCTCAGTGTTTGCCCACTCGCCCGGTTAAGTTGTGAAGACCTTTCCCGGTCAACAAACACGCGTAAATTCGAAAAAAAAAAGCAATGCGAACGGCGCACGAATCCCGAACAGGGCCGCCAGCGTCCGTCAAAGCGTTGCCGCGAGAAACGAAGCTAGGCAAGCATGTACGACAACTACCGAAATCAGTTTCGGTTTCGGCAAAAGTTTCGGCCAATTTTGGCCGAAACCGAAACTGCCGCCGAAACTTGATTTTTGGCCGAAACTCGGCCGAAACCGAAACCGAACTTTCGGTCGGACACTAATAAATATTAATGTCAATATTTGTCAATTTTTACATATAGCATTAAGGCCAGGTTTTGGCAGAATAAAATCTGACGGGGAAGCTATTAACATTAAAAAAAAACAATGTGACTTTGTTTTAGAGAAATAGGGCAGAACAAGATCTGCCGGGACAGCTAGTATGATATAAATTTATTAAATGACAAACACTACGATCTTAACTAGGGCTTCGTGATCTACATTCACGTTTACGATTTTGTCGATGTCTTCGCTCACTTCTTTCATCATATCGTCTTGATCGCTTTGATAATTCAATTTCTGGAGACTCGGACCATCTCCAAGTGCGTTGTGAGGAGGATCTTCTGCTGAGTTAAAAATCAATTTTAAGAAATGTTTGCCTTGAATTAAAAAGTTTAAAATTTTATAAAAAGACTATTAAAAGAGGTTGATTTTTCTTTATTTTTTTTTTACGATCCGATACACACTATACAAAGACTCCATACAATTTGGCTTTAAATGAGAAAGGTAAATCTCGTTGAAACTCCCATTCAGGTTGATAAATATAAATGTTAACAATATTATCTACAGTGATATCTTATGGGTGCAGGTAAGACTGATAACTGTGTAAGGAAATTTTATATATAAAAGTCTCTAAAATTATCAGATCTCAAATTTGCAGAATCAATGTATCCAAAAGTACCAATATACTCATAAAAGATTATACATATATCTCAATGGGGCAGATCTTGTTAGTCAACCCTGTATGGGCCTTTCAGTTAAAAACTGACTTAAACTGAATAAATGTAATTATTTCAAACGCTTTTGAATTTAAGTTTCATTTTGACTGTATACAAGCAACTTCTAGGCCTAATTTAAATTACCTTAAAATATTTTTATAAAATCTAACCTTAAAAAAATCACTATAAAATAAAAAATAAAAACAGACCAAGTGAGAGTCTAGTTCTTGTACCACAGGTTTCATAAAACTTGTTGAGGAAGTTACTTTCTCTAATTGTTGTTGTTCTACTAGTTATGGTTATTCTTCATTTCCACGATGTGTTGTAGTCATATAACATGAAAATGACTACACTAACTTTTCGCTTAATGAGCGTTTTCAGTCTTCAAGTCTGACATATACAAATTATGAACTCACCTTCTGCATTCTATATTGGCTTTAGGAGTAGTATACAAAGGAAATCTATTTTCAGGATTTTGAAATACATGTAGAAAATTACAAGCTCGACCTTTGGGGCATCGATTCGATAATTGAAGACCTGAAAAATATATTTTTAATTTAATATACAGGTGATACATAGGTATGAAATGATACTTAAGGATACGCTTGTGTACTACAAAATGAATTTATTATGGAAATATTATTCCTGAAAACCAAGATTAAAACAACTAACATACATTACATTTTATTTCATTTAAACGTTTATTTTTATTTACTTTAAAATTAATTCTTTTGACAACCCCATGTGATACTAAATTAATGCGGGCTAACCTTCTAATCAATAAATCATTATTTTTTTCGGCAGGATAATCAATGGTGGTCAGTAGAAACTAGGGATGTAACGGAGGCAGTTTTATCGGAACCGAAGTCGGAGTCAGAGTTTTTAAATTTGATTTATCGGAGTCGGAACCGAAATCGGAATCGGAGGCAATGTCAGTCACAAGTGACGGCAGAATGAAATAGTTTTATTAAGGCACAAATAAAAACATTATTCAGTGAACCTTTTTAATTAGAAAGTGATAAATTTACAAATACACAGACAATAAAAATTGCTGTGTTTCTTATTAACATTTTCCCATTAACAGTGAACAAATTAAATCAAACTTGCTCCAGGGTTGTTTTTGTGTTAATTTGTATTTACTTAATTTAATATAAATGTAAAATAAAAAAACTTTTTAGTAATAAATTTAAATGTACATTAGCTTTAAATATAATAATTTTAATCATATTTTTTTAATCTAAATTTTTAAAAATGTCTTCTACGAATTAAGTAGCACTAATTGTTTGTTTAATTGATATTGTTTCAACAACATATAAAATGAAATCAAGTGTATTGACTACAACAGTAGTGGTGACCTCCGATTAAAAAGTTTCGGAACCGAAGTCGGAACCGGAGGTGTAATAACAATCGGAAGTTCCGACTTATCGGAGTCGGAATCGAAGCTCCGTAACATCCCTGGTAGAAACCTTCACAAATAAACCGGGCGAGAGGGCGAACAGATAAGGTGCTTTGTCAGCGATTTGAAGGTTGTATTACCGCAATCGTAAGGGCACCTTTCGACTTGGGCTTCCAGCCAAAATAAAAAACTTAACGGTGATCTACTAGCATTTCGGAAGTGACTTCCTTGAGAAGATACGCCAAAAGAAACTCGAGGGGCGAGTCGGAGTTGACAATTTATTTATATATATCTAACTACACAAAAATAGACCTTTACAATGAAAGGATTAAATAAAAAGTAATTTATACCACATATAGCTTTTCTCCAGGAGTGTATAGTACTAAATTCCAATGATAGCTGCCTGCCACCATACCAACGTGTGTGCAATGATCTATAAGCAGTTACGGCGCTTCTAATGCTTTCAAACTCTACGTATGTGTTTCCACGAAGATGTTTCTCATAGTTACTACATACCTACAATATTAAAATAATAATTAAACACATACTAAAATAACTATGCCATATATTTAAGCGATATAACACGTGAGACCCGTATCCATTAATATCTAGATTTAATATTTTTAGCTATAAACATATACATCAGTTTTAATAATATTTAATTTTTATGTTCAGTATAATCTTAAATATCAATATTTTATTACACTACTAAATACAGAAATACAAACCTTATATTCAAATTCAGTTAACAAGAAGCAAATAATACTGTATAATTTTGAGTAATTTTATCATAAGAATACATTATTCCATAAGGATATTACAGATTAGGTTTCATTAAATAAAATTTATAAATTTAAAATCACTTCAAATTCCTATAGCAGTAGACAGATAGTATGGAACGCAATTTTTTTTCTATTTTACGAACTTTTTTCGCTTCCGTAACACAATCTCTCCGTACACTCTCATCGATACCGCGTCTGTACTATTGACATTATCCTCCATCAGAACTCTTTATTTGGTTTATGGAGGTAATTCTCGGCCGGCCTGTGTGTAAGTCGTGTCCGAACTAGCGAAGCATGCTTTTATGCAAGCTGTCGATGACACCACCTTTCAGACCGATCGTTCTACGTATCTCTTCATTCTTAACACGATCCGCAAAGGTTACTCCGCATATACAATGAAGAGAGCGCATTTCCACTCTCATTCCAACTCAAACGCACTTTCATGTTTCTTCTGAAATACCCAGGCTTTACTGCCGCACAACAAAGTGGGATCCAGAACCGCTCTATGAACTGCTACTCGTGCTATTTGCGTAATGTTGTTATTTTTTAGAACAGCACCCAGCGCACCAATAACTTTGTTGACAGCAGGGACTCGCCTCTACATGCATCTCATACTTATAATACCATTTCTTGTAGGCCTACTACCCAGATATACAATTTCATTCCCTTATTTTAAACTTTCATTATTAATCATTATTACACAATGTGTTATGATATAATTTTTTTCAAAGGCCAGAACTTTAATTTTTATTTGCATTCAAGGTGGAACTTTACGTTTACGACCCACTTTCTGAATCTACTACGAGGACAGCATCATCAGCATAAAGCACGCAGTTTACTACTAGGTCACCCATTTTTACTCCTAGTTTATTTTCTTTCAATTCACTAAGGCAGCTATCAAAATAAAGAATGAAAAGCTATGCTGACACTACACCCTTGTTTAACACCCAAGAGGACATTAAATCAGGGTAATAATTCACCTGCATAAAGGCTTTTTTGTCGCAGTGAAGTGACTTTTGTATCAGATGGACATACACACTATATCATGACAGCAATTGCCACATATCCTTTCATAAAAGTCAATCTAAAGCTTTCTCTAAATTTACTAAAGCATAGAATATTCTAGTCAAAAGCCAGTAATATCTCTTTGAATCTGTGGAAAGAGAAAATTTGATTCATGCATCTTCTTCCCGGTCCCAGTCCGCATTGTGTGTGATGTTTTAAGGACAAATTTGCCACTCTACATTCATCATCATACATCCTTCAGTATACATACTTGTTTCCCACAAAAATACATTTAAATAAAATTTAAGCTATACTAGGTCCAGTGATCTTTTACTATATATATAAGTGGGGTAGTTATGGTAACCACAGTTACAGCATTGCAACTGCAAACTCTCAAAGCCGTTTCCTGGTAATATAACATATTTTTTCATACAAAAATAATACTTAAGTCAATATTGTGCTTTGAAGTATAATATACATATGTGTGTGTATGTAATAACCTAAAAGAAACTTAAATAAAAAAGTTTTATCAGACACCCAGTAAATGACTATACTAGTTTATTTGAAATGCTATGATTACATATTGATTTTTAAAGGATACTTTATTTTCAATATAAAAATCTCAGTGTTCCACACACATTCCACATTGTTCCATACTAAACTCCAGAAGGAACATGTCTTCTTCAGCTTACCTTGAATTGGATAACTCTACCAAATTTTTCAAATTCAGGCAAAACATCATAAAAGAAATCTTTAAATTGTTCATATCTTTCACTATCATCACATTCTAATATGATATCAGTGTCATACTCATTATTTAAGAGATTATTTTCAAATCCAAAGTAGTTAAAAAAATTTGGGGCCAGTAACACCTGTAAAATAATGTTTTTTTGTTGTATTAATAAATTATAAGTAATGATCACAGCTCAGCTGAGGATTGACATACTTTACTGATTGTTGGATGTTGATGATTTCTAGAACATTTATTACCAAATCGACAGCAAGCAGTTTTAACAAAAAATGGACAAACTTCCATTTGCGGTCTGGTCTCATGGAATATCAGCAATTCCTTTGAAGGTTCATCAGAATCTCCAGACAAAAATGTTTCTAAAATTCTTATAAACTCCGCTTGCTTCTTTTTATTGTCTTCATCAATTTTTTGCAACCTTTCTTTTTCTCTTTCTTTTTTTTGTAACTCTAACTCCCATTCCTGGAAAATTATTATTCTTATTATTATATTATTATTGTATTATCATCAGTATGTTTGCTACTTAGCATTCACTTATGTTCTGGAAATTACACATGCAAAGTCATTTAAATACTACAATATTTACCAGTTTTATCTTTGCTTCCTCTTCCAAGTATAATTTAATCATTCTTTTTTTATGTTCTTGTAATTTACTCCATTGATCCATTGCAATTTTGTCAGCTTGTATCCATTTATTATTTTCTAATTCATTTGACAGCATTATTTGTTCAAGTTGAACACTTTCTAACAGTTCACATTGTTCTGAAGCTATTAATATATCAGCAAATTTAAAAAATTAAATTTATCTTCTACACATAGTATAAATAAAATTTGCTACTTATTATTATAGTGTAAATACACTATAAGTAAATACTTATATCCTCTAAACTATATTGGATCTTGACAGGGATTGCATCATATAGCATATATAATATATACATATCAACAAAGTGTAAGATTGAGACATACTTTTGAACCCTACTAAAAAAAAAAAACAATTTTGAAAATAAACAATGTTGTATGGTTTAAAGCATGTGTTGGCAACCTTTTGTTACATATGAGTATATTGGTGCAGGCCACATTTCATCTAATAAACACAATTTTTTAGATAAAACTAATTTTTACATTTTTGAGCATATTTATTGCTACTCTCATTTTAATGACTGTGATTGCTTAAACTGAATTTTCGGCTTCCGCGCACATAAACCTATGAAATTGAAACTTATTTCTATAAGTGTTTTTCATTTATTGTCTGCGGCGCAGCATTCTGTGGAATGGCTCTTACTTGCGCGGGCCACACTGTAGTGACTTACGGGCCGCTGGTTGCCGACCCCTGGTTTAAAGTGTAATTTAATGCTTGTTTTCAATCTAAAATACAATGTTACTAGTACATAACACCAGACCACTCAAAGGTAACTTAGGTACATCAAGACTAATAACTTTTTTTGTATGACTTTTGGTAAAATTATGCTAATAATAATAATGCTGAGTATAAGTATCGTCCATTCCATATGATTCATTTGCAGCTAGGCAGTCCTTTGCCAGTACTTGCCTATTGCTTTGGCTATATGATCTGACCACCTAAGTGACAGTCACCAAATATTCCTATGCATCTTAATTATTCTCAGTAGCCATTTTGATTTCTGGCAGTAATTCAAGCCATATACCCTAACTCTAACATGTAGTAAATGGTATTGACTATATGTTAGATTTAATAGAAATTGTTACATCACGAAGCTTAGTATGCTTACATATCAGTTCATTATCATTTCATCATACACAATATTTGGCTATAAACATTAACATAAAATGTATAAATTCTTACAGTGCAACGTTTTAAAATATAAAAGAGGTTGGAAAAATCCTGTTTGCAATTATTATACTACATATTATTATATACTGCCTTCCCCATAAAGGGGAAAATATAATAAAAAAACTACATACTATTATATATTACAAAATAATAACTATTATAATTTAGAAACTTAAAAACTGTTTATACCTTTTTGCCTAGCAATCTTAGTTCGAATTCTACGTCTTCTTTCTCTTTTAGCAATTTTTCGCCATTCTTTGTGCCTGAAAGAAAGTTTACATCCATGAAAATTTATTTATATTTTATTATTTAAATAAAAAAAACAAAACGATTTTAGTGTTTGTGGTAGGACTATTTTAATACAATATATCTCAAAACAGAAAACTGTTTTATATAAGGTTTTTGTATTATTCCTCACCTGCCCATGTATGTTGTATCAAAATTTAAAACTGAAAGATCACAGATTAATGCAGCATGAGGAATAAAAATTAGTCATTTATGATTTCAACATTTAAAGTAGTAGATAAAGATCCGTGGAGGGTGGATAGCCCGTGGAGATTTTTTTTAACTTTTATTTAATATTATTTTCACTTAGGACTGAAATATTTTGTAATTTTTAAATGTAAGTTAAGTCCAAGAAATCAGGTAATATTATATTAATTGTCAACGAGTGTTGCTAGCTCTCGACTTTATAGTCATGCGTAATTTTGTTTTCCCGCATGACAATATGCTGGTGCCTCGTGGCCTGGACGGTCTGTACAACTTCACCGGGCGAAACGTGGAATGTTTTATAAAACTTTTGAGGAAAGGATTTATATCAATGTTTAAATGCAATTAAATCAGCAAACTAATATTTATTATTAGTAAAAAATAAATCTTACCCTCATTTTAAAAATAAGATATACTGCTTGTGAGATATTTATCCATGTTTTACATTTATTCGAATTCTGTTATAGTTGACATAATCTAAATCGTTAGTACCACTATGAATTAATACATATGTATATCTTTGTACCCAATCAATCCGTGTTTACGTAATATATAATTTATTCCTTTTATGGATATTAATTTCATCGTTTACAAGAGCAAACGACTCATTGGACGATAAAATCGTATCCAAATTATTTAAAATCTTTAACTGGTGCTTCGACATCACTGAGCAAATATTCTGTGTTCCTTATCTTTTTTTCTTGTGTGTTTTTATATTATTTAATACACCGTTGATAAATTATGGTTAAGAAAAACCTTACAAAACCCATAAATTTTGGGTATAAAACGTCTAAGTAGATAACACTATTACCTAATATTATTTTTTACCCATTCGGACAAGCAAAGGTAAAACCTTATACTGTCAATTTTGTATAAAACGTAATATTATAATTATTATTTTGTTTTTCCAAGCAAAATACAGAATTTTCATATGTTTAACTGATACATAGGAGTCCCGTAAATCATAGTACTTTGTTAAAGTGGTGATAGAGCGAACGTTGCTCTGTCACATACCGTAAACACTAGATTTTGTTTAGGAAATATTATGAATAATAATTACAAACCAAGTATTAACGCTCCTTGTGTTTCAGTTATTCACAAGCTGTTGTAACCCCTCACCATAAGGCGGGCAGTTGCCGATACAATTTAAAACACCTTTTTTTTTTATTCGAAATTAGCATCACTGTGCTTATAATTTATTTAAAAACTATAAACGTTTTTGAGGTATTTATTGTTTATTAATAAATTCAGTAGTATTACTACTGAATAGTATATTACTGAATAGTAGTATTAGAACCACATTCTCTCCATAAGTCCTGTAGCTTGTAGTTATATAATATTATTATATGTTCACTACGCCTTTGACTATGACTTATGGGACACTAAAACTAATTAATTTTAAAAATCCATTTCTGAAGTAGATTATGTGTCCAAGTTTTACTGCACTATAATATATAACAAGTCACTAAATCTTGTTATGATGTTAAAAAGGTGTGTATATTGCCACTCGGTTAATTTAGCTAGGTATGTAATCTACACTTTTATTGCCTGCCACACCAGTTGTACATAAATACTTAGTGTGGGTAGATTAACACGACCAAATATTATATTAACTCAAAGTGTTTAAATAATGGATAATATAAGTAATACAATTAAGATTCTGATAGTTCAAAATAAATTAGAAGACTTGGTAACAATACTACAGTCCGATTTTGATCCCAATTTCGAAGGTGGATGGCCAATACAACTTGCAGCTCGATATGGATTTTATGACATTGTTAAAACTTTTATTCAATTAGGAACAGATCCGCATTTATTAGGACAGGCAGGTTGGTATTTCTTAAAAACGAATTTCCATTTCAATTAATATTATTGTAAATAGTTTAGGGTAAAATACATTTAATACAAAATCTAAAAGAAAAATCATAGTTCGTAATGGGCTAGAAAACTAATCATTAGGTATATATAGCTAACGTAAACACAGACTCAAGTAGAAAAATATTTTTTTATTTCTATTACGCCAGGGATGATCAAATGCTCGGTCGCGAGAGCTTTTTGAAATATTGGCCGATTTTAATCAATTAACAATTTTTGTTTGAGGAGGGGAGGATTCACAGAATCAGAGTGTCCCTTAGTTTTTTTTATGGGATAAACGAGGGGTCGTTAGCGGCTCTACTAACTATAACACCATTATATAAAAACGTCTTATTGAATAGTTTTTTTACTAACGTTTTCAAAGCAGTGACTTACACTACACTTGTAATCTAACTATGCTATGATAAGCCCTACTAACTAACACAACAAACCTGTATAACACGTGCTTGCGGCATCTACCTAGTTATACCTACAGAGTCGATCGCTTGTATTCTTACTCTAACAATCTTGAGGTACATCGCCAGCCGTTCAAGTCTGAACACCCCTGTATAGGTATTCGCCCTTTTTCATTATATAAATATTTAAATAAAAAATTGCCAGAATCATTATTTAGCACAATTACTAAATATCAGGATAACATAGATACCAATCAGTTACAATGATAATTTGTATTAAAGAGGTTGTGTTTTAGGAGCATCTACGTTACAATTAGCGGTGTATTCTGGCAAACATTGGGATACAAATAAATGGGATTTCCTTTTAGCATCTTCTGAATCTTATGAATTAGTCGACGCTGCAGCAGTAGCAATTATATTTCAGAATACATTTGCTTTGCAGAAAATTTTAGAAACAGGTCGATGTAAAATAAATTTTCCGTCTACTTTAACAGGTTCGTTTATTTTTTTAATATTTTTTTTTACACCTTATACTACACATAGTTCACGTGTGTAAAGACTGTTATATTCACTGGTTTTCAGCTCCTCGTGTTTTGTTTTTCAGCTTGTGTACATATGTCCAGGTTTTCATATACCAAGAGATCTTCAGTTGTGGTATACGTTGTACAGCATGACAACAGCGTCGGTCAATGAATTCTCGTTCTTTGGCGGTCGCTGCTATTTTTGTACTATACTGTACTTTGCATCAGGTGTGGTAGTGACTTTGTCGAGCTAGTATGCAATAAATACACTCTTACCCTTAATCACAGATATGATACTGGTAGAAAGTGAAGATGGAACAAGTTTTGTTTGTTTTTGTTAGTATTTTTATTCCTTTCCTTTCCTTTCTGGCGCGATTTTGTTTAAATAATTGCAACAGCTAAATAAGCTGAGTTGTAATAAGGTATTTTTTTAGGAAAAACCATTGAACAATTAGCTGATGGGTATAAGTTAACAAAGTATTTGAAAACTCGAAATAATAATTCTGCATCACTTTCACCTACTGTTACAGGATTGGTAAGTGCATAAGCCACAACTTTTAAAATATGTAAAACTATATAATCAATCAAGTATGAAATCAGCCAAAAGATGGTTTATTGGTAATTATGTATTTATTGTAGACCAGATTTGTTATTTGATTTAAATACAGTAACACCACAAACTAGTCAACGTTCTTAAGGCATATGTACCTATCGGATTTATCTTAATATAATAAAAAAACTGGAAAACCTACTGGATGAAATTTTTAAGGTTTTAATCTTTATTTCAGCATAATTCGACTACTCTAACTCCTCCTCAAATATCTAGAAGAAATCTGTCGCCATCGGTAGCGTGGTTTTTTGATCAAACTGTAAGGCAAGCTTCATTGACGCCACAACGAAGAAACATTAATAACACTTCACCACTCTCTGATATGCTGAACCGTTAATTTTAATTTAGTATTTTATTAAGATGATGATTTTATAATTAACAAAATAATTGATATCCTTCACCACGTTTCCGGCCACTTTGGAAAATTGCCTCTATGAACTGGAATATGACATAATTCTTGAGATTTCGCGTCTGACTTGTCGTAATGCTTTAAATGGACATGCAACATAAAAAAGACTGTATATAACTACGTAATTTTAAATTTAATTAGAAAATTCAAATTATTATTTTTTAAATTATTAAATATGATATGATATTCAAGTAATAAACTACTAATAAAAACTAGGCAATATTTCCTATTTTTTATTCTAATTAATTCAAAATGCACTTAAAATAGTAGTACCCTTATGGAAAATTTTATAATTAAACAGAATAGCTTGTAACTCCGTTGTGATGGTAACTTACGTCGCTATTAATTGTTTGTTGAGAAATGTTGTGTAGGCGTGCACAAGCTAATTGCTTGTGTTCCTGGATATTTATCCTTGTAAACCTTAAAAAATTTTACGTTATTAATTGTGAAAATAATTCAGTGTTAATAACTATTAATGTATGGATAAAATACTAGTAATGTATGGAGGCTTTACCTCACAGCTAAGGAATTAATATACTTGGCGTATGCCTAAGAAATAACATTGTATTGCAATATTAAATTGCAATGTACTTTTATGATACCCAGAGGTTGCCAAAACTTTTTTTTCCGTAGATATCTTTCAATATTTTACTGGCTTCTGTGGACTACCTACTGCTACATTTTTACCATAATCCAAAACTCATAAAAAAAATATGAAGCTTCGAAAAAAATTAAGCCGAAAAATCTGAAAATTTGAATTTTGATGTTTCAAAATGCTTTTTTGAAGTCTTCATCGAAATATACATACAGACATTAAAAAGTCACAGAGGAAATTTGAATTTGTACAGTTTACTGGAAATTCGAAGCGAGATATTGGAACGTGAAAACGTACTCCCGCACATGTACGATCAAATTAAAATTGGCGCGAGGAGGGGCAAGTGCTGTAGGCAACGCTGCTGCCCGCGCGCATTGGGTAACGGCTTTATATTATCTGTATGCGCTTAAAATCTTTTTCTTTTCCCTCTGTTTTTTTGCGTAATGTTTTATCAGCTTACTTTGATAGATAAAGGTAATCAAACATTTTTTTTCTTTATTACCGAAACTACATAAATTTTCATGGACCTCACATACAACTTGTGCACACCCAGTTTTTCACTCCAATGTGGTCTACATTCGTCAAGTTTTCCGTGGGGTCCTGGGGGTCCACCTGGACCACCTTGGGAATACCTAATTTTAAAGTTAATTTCATAGATACAATATTCTAATATAATACTATATTTCTCTTAATTTTTTCTTTTAATGACTAATTCGTTTCTTGATAATTCTAGTAATTGGTAGCGTATTAAAGATCGAACTGTTATGACATAAAAAAGAATACATTTTAAAGCACTTACATCTAACTGAGGCGAGTTGTTACCAATGAACTGAACAGTCAACGGTATTCCAAGAAAATGAGACATTTGTGTTTTTAAACAATTCAAAAATTTCGTGAAAATATCTTTCTGTAAGTAATTTTTATATACAATGGTAGAATTAGTTTGGATTATGAATAACAATTTTCATGGACTACGGAGTGTTATGTTTCTCAAAAAAAATCGGTAGTGGTGCCACTAAAAAGATTCTTTTGCCGCTAGAATGAACCTCAAAGCTCTAGAACCTCTCCATTCTACCATAAATTGACAAGATGCGTGTGAGTTTGCACCCTTATGTGGTTGACATTCCAGCTGCTCGCATGAAGCGATTCGCCACATCCTTTTTGCTGCGAATCGCAAAGGAGTGGAATTCGCTTCCCGAGTCTGTTTCCAACTTCTTATGACATGGGAATCTTTAAACATCGAGTGAATCGATATTTGCTGGGTGAGCGCGCTCCATCGTCGGCTTCATTATCACTTTCCAGCAGGTGAGACTGAAGTCAAGCGGAAGCCTATCAGTAATTTAAAAAATTATTTTTACCCAAGACTAATTTGTCTGATTTACTTTGCGACATTATGCAGTTACATTGGGTTCAGATAAATTAAAAAAAAGGGTATATGCAAAAGTATTTACCTCTGATGCTTTCGGTACAGGTGTGACTATAGGAAAATTTCTTACAACGCATATTGTCGGATAAATCAATGGATCTCCACGCCAAAATCGCACATTATAATACGGGTATTCCTTTTCCGGTAAACGATAGCCATGCTTATAGAAATAATAAATACTTAATTGAAATAGGTATATATCCGTGAGTGAAATATTATCTAGCTATTGTTATCTATAATACCTAGACTTGTAAGCATATAACAAGGGTTCTATGCGCAGTAGACTATAATAGATAAATACTAATATAATACTAATAGATATATAGGATTGGTCTATTTGGATGTGGCTGTGGATCTGGGTGTGGTGTGTTCTTCGCACCCTCTGATAGAGGTGGCTCTTTAAATCCATCTCTTACAGAGTTGGTATCTGAAGAAGGTTTTTCGCTCGCCGGGTGATATGATGCATAACCGACTGCGCCAGATATGGTGGGGGGATGTGAGGTTTTGATAAAAAATACAAGTTGTTGGCTTGAGGAGCCTATGACAACTGATGAAACTAAACTCTCTTTATTAAAACAATACAATCGCTTATATACTAATGTTTACAAGTGGGGATGCATGCACTTGGTAAACAAACCATTAAATAATATTTATAAAGATAACAGTTGATCCTTATGACTAATGATTACAATTAACACACTAATGCTTCCTATTACGATATTTATTTATCTTATTCATTCACAAATCTACAGTATATAATTTTATAATTTAAAACAAGAAAACGTACAAAAAATCGGATTAACCAAGATGATAGAGAAGATATAGTATAATGATGTATTCCGATCCTGGTATGTAGGTTGCGTGCCTACATAACTCTGGTTGTAAGAGGAATTAATAACAATATGAGTCTGGCACAACGGATTCGCCGCCCTCAAGCCGTTCCTGACGGTCCTATGCAGGATTTTCTCCTTTGTTTCCAAAAAAAAGGCTCTATGTGCAAAAGTTGGAATCACTTTCACGAATGACCAAACACAAGCCCAAAATCGATTACTGCGCAAAAACGTCACAAATCCTCACTTACCTGCAACCCGTTGTTCTTATTATGAAAGATAAGAAAAACTCAATCTGAGTATTAAAAATTATTCGTGTCATTTTAAAAGTAAAGCCAATTTTTACATTTAAACAACTTACTATGTTCTTCCAATGGCGACGCAAGTCTTTATAAGATTTAAAACTTCCTGAATCAGGTAATTTTTCACAATAGTCATCAACTATAGCTTTGTTCAAACTAAAACAAATGTTTATCTACATTTTTATGATTAATTTTCATTTTAAATGTAATAAAAAAATTACATAGTATAAATAAGATATCTCTATATATTTTTCAAATTATTATTATTATTAGATCTCGTTCTAGCCAACTACACAGTGTGCAGTTTTCGTAAGAGTTACTTGACGATCTCTACTCTCTAGTGAATACAAAACTGATACACAGGCACCCACAATAGAAATACAGCAGTTAGTTAATAGAAAAACAGCAATAACTTTAACGTAGATAAAGCTTTTCAAGTACCTTGGCAATACTCTTATCCATTCACCCGGAAGAAATTTCCCATATGACCTCATCAAATTTATTTTCACGGGTTTTAAATTCATGACAGTTGTTTGTTCTAAAACATATGAAATTTAATCACATATAACAATACATCTTTCGTTTTCTTAATAGCTTCGGCCAGCTAAAATACATTCACTCTCTGTCGTCAATTTTTATTATTTCGTGTTAATTCTGCATTATTTACGTAAATGTATATTGAATTGTATGGAGCGTATACACATGAAGCTGTACACGTTAACTCTAATATCGCCTACATTAGAGTTGCTACGCTGCCTATTGATGCCGCGTCATCAAAATACCGTGGAATGTTCATAGGCCCTCCTTGGTGTCACAGAAAAACGAAAATACACAACCACACAACTCTCCCACTCTATCTTTCTCACATAGAAAGACACACGCACACACATAAAAAACGCACGCAGGCACACCGCGTTCATATTTTTTGTGCGTTTTTGCGAGGGGGTAGGGCGTCGGTGCCCGTCTGGATCGCGACCACAGTACATGGGTGTAAGGCCCGTCATAGTAACTAGTTTCGGCTTGCCGCGTTTCGGGATCAGCTTGTGTATATCCAGTAGCTCATATACCTAGAGACCTTCAGTCGTGGTATATGTAGGCCGACATGACGATGTAGATTATCAATAGATTTTCTTCCTTTGATAGTCGCTTTCGTTTTTGGACTACACTGTACTTACCATCAGGTACTCTGTAGTCACTATATCGAGCCCGTGTAAAAAAAATAATTATATAATTCCTTTCTTGTGGCTTTTCCACTGGTGTATGACCAATGTGATTTTGCCATTATATAATTGTGTATCTTAGTAGAAATATTAGTAGTTGGATAAATAATTTGTTTTTGTACTATATAGGAGGGGAGAGTGGATGCAAGACATATCCTGTTATAGGCACACAGAGACAAATACATTTTCTGGTATAGTTAAAAACATAATGAAAACCATTAAATAACTTTAAAATATTATTATTATATGGTATCTCACATCCCGGGTAGGGTTTAGATATTCTCTAACTCTTTGCCGTGCAGTTGTGTGTTTATTTTAGTGTAGCATGAGATTCATCTGACTTCATTTATTTACTTAAATAATTAAAGTGCGCGAAATACATTTGTAAAACTAGAAAATGTCATTTCATTCTTTCTGCCTACTTGTAGGTATTCGACATATCTGCACTTATCATCGGATGTACTTACATGTAGAGCAGTTATTTTTTGAGTCAGTGATAATAAAAAGTTGTGTTAATCTGGACTCACCGTTACTCGAAATATGATACTCAATGCCATCTAGTGGACCTTTACTGATAAGAAAATCTCTATCATTCACCATGTAGTTGTGTCCTACTGTGTTCCAAATAGGCGCAATTTTGGCTGTCATTGTGTAACGAAAGCACATCTCAAAAATTTCTGAGGTAACTTTTTTTATTGGTCCATTCTGAAATATATTCATATTATATAAAAATAATAGTATATCGTCATGCTATATCCATTTCAAGGTTAGAAGAGATACATTAGAGACCATAGATAGATTTGGTTTCTAAAATTCTTAAATACTTTAAAAAATCGTTTATAAAAATCATGGCTCTAAAAAAGCGTACACGTAATCATAGGTGTGATTGTGGGATCTAATGAGGTGGGATGTACCAGCTAATGAGCTAGATACCTATTAGACAGGTATACCGAACATCCGACCAGGTAACAAGCAGTAATTAATTTCGAGGGTTGAAAGGTTATTTGGTTTAAGCGACATTTTTGTTGATATCTTAATATATATAAATCTCCTGTCACGATGTTTGTCCGCGATGGACTCCTAAACTACTAAACGGATTTTAATGAAATTTACACACCACGTGAAGTTTGATCTAATTTAAAAGATAGGATAGTTTTCATCTCAATTCATAGTCGCAATATTATTTTATTGCAAATTATTTGTTTATTATTTAGCAGTCATAATTTACAGTTAGCTCCAACCGATTCTAAAAGATGGCGCTATCCGTTGACTGGATTGAGTAATTATTCAAAAACCAGTCACAGCAAAGCGTGGCTGGTCTGCTATAATTTATATGGCAGAACAACGTTTGCCGAGTCAGCTAGTAGTAATATATATCCTCGGAATCAGCGTTTCTTATCCATTCCAAATATATATATATATATAGGGGAACGGAGGGTATTGCCGTACACATAACTTTAAAGTGTTTTTATTACATAGGCATTAATCAAAAGCGAAATAAAATCATTAAAATGGATTTCAAATTAAGTCTATTTTATATATGGTTAACATCAAAAAGTAAAAAGTACATTTAGAAGAGATATAACAATTTAAATGAAAACTGTATTTGTACGATGTTAACCGCAAGATGCGGGTAACTGCGTACAGCTAATCGGATAATTTCGTACATACATATGCACCGTTTTATTTGGGAATAAGTATAAAAAAAACACACAAGTGATTGTTTTTAAACAGTTATATTTTAATAAAAAACATAGATAACATAATTATAATCATCATTATAAGCTTATACTAGACCTTACTTGCAAAATTCACCATAATAATTATCTGCAGAATTACATCCCGAACAAAAAGCGTGCGATAAGCTCCCACAGCCGACACATCTGTACCACAGTTCTTTATCTTTACCTAAATCACCACAAATAAGGCATAATTCCTCGACAACTGTCTTACTTCCTCTTCCATCAAGAAAATCATCATCTAATTCTTCTTCATCACCACATAAAACATTTTGTTCTACATCAGAAATATCATAGCTGTCCCTTTTTGAGTAATCAGATAAAGTCATAACAGGAATACCATATAAAACAGCTGTTAGCCTTAACTTTCCTCCAATACGAATGGCCCTTATGGTATTTTTCATTTTTCTGGACGAACAAGAACACTTCTTTTGAGACATCATCTGTAAATAAAACTTTCATTTACTAGTTACTGAAGTCCTAGCAAAGAACTGGGATGATTTAATACGTCTACCTCCACCACCGCCTTAATTTGTACTTATTAAAAATAAAAACATTTAATAAGGTAATTTTAGAAACAATTTTAATATTATTTGTAAACTGATTATTTTGATGCGGCAAATACCGTAAGCGTGTACGCACTTAGCCGATTTACTACCCACCATATTAAAACATTATTATGTGAAAGCAGAACGTAATACTACTTTGAAAACACCTAAGTCCATTATAAAACAATCTTGTGATATTACTTTAACAATAAAAACAACAGATATATTCACAATTAAGTACTTACAGTTCAATTTTCAACGATAAAATTTTATATCCGCGATCACAAAAACACATAACGCGCTCCTGTCCCCAAATTTTAACGAATACTGCCGAGATCGTTTGCTATGTCGGTTAACTCGACTAACCCTATGTGTACAACAAGAAAAGGTAAGCGTATGTTTTTCCATTTCTTTAAAACTTGCATGTACGAAATTGGCGACCGTACGGTAATACCCTCCGTTCCCCTATATATATTAGGTCTGGGAAAAAGTTCGTGGCGTTTTTTCAGTAAAATTCGGCTAGTCTCCTAAAGCTCGTGAATGAATTTATTTGAACCAAATATGTTCCATTATTATCGATAATGTTTCGACATTTTTTAGGTAGATTCATGATCCCATCGGTGAAGACCTTCTGTGGTTTCTGGTTAAAGAACTGGATCAAGTAGTTTTCACAGGCTTCTTTTGAAACCAAGTTAATTCCATGAAGAGAGCTCTGCAGAGATTGGAATAAATGATAATCAGAGGGTGCTATATCCGGACTGTAAGGTGGATGTAACAAAACTTCCCAACCGAACTCTCTAAATTTATGACGGGCCATCAAAGAAGTGTGTGGTCGGGCATTGTCATGATTATAGACAACCTTTCTTATTTATCAATTCGGGCCTTTTTCTGTCAATTGCCAAGCCTATTTTTTCTAGTCAATCACAGTAGAGTTGATAATGAATCGTATCACCAGTCGCAAGTAGCTCGTGGTGGACGATAACCATCCAGTCCCACCACACACACAACATCACTTCTTTTGGCGTCGATGTTAGTTTAACAAATGATTGTGAAGGCTCATCATCCTTTATTCACAATATTTTATGCTTCCAGTTGTCGTACGTAATCCATTTTTCATCTCCGATTATTAGACGTTTTAGAAATGGCTCGATTTCATTCCGTTTCAGCAGCGTATCGCAGATGTTTAATCGGTTCATCATGTTTTTCGCGCTCAACCCACGATGACTCCATTCGTAAAGCTTTTTTTTTATAACCAGCTTTGTGTAAATAATTCAAAACATTTTTATGGTCAATGCTTAGCTCCATACCAATATTGACACTGCTGATATGCTTATCTTGTTGGACTTTTTCAAGTTTTCATGGGCTTTTGCAGTAATTGGACGAACGCAGCGCTCCTCATCTTTCACATTAAAGTTAACGAAATGAAAGTGAGCGAACCATTTCCATACAGCAGAATTTAATAAAGTACCTTCTCTGTATATAGCATTTTTTTTTTCGTAAGCCTGCGCTGCGTAGTTCCCGTTGTAATAATGAAGAATGTAGAATATACCGGATTTTTTCATCATTCAGCTCCATGTTCGAGTGCGAAATACTTTCGAACCACTGCACAGATTGCAATGTTTCTTACATTTAACTAACTTCCGGAAGGTCACCTTAAAAGGTACACTCATTGGTGTTGCTGTAATTTATGTTTCTTTAGTTATATGCGACCAACGCCACTCATCGGAAAAAACGCCACGAACTTTTTCCCAGACCCAATAGATTACTATATCACCAAA
Organism: Automeris io; assembly: GCA_036320925.1. Taxonomy (NCBI): domain Eukaryota; kingdom Metazoa; phylum Arthropoda; class Insecta; order Lepidoptera; family Saturniidae; genus Automeris; species Automeris io. The sequence goes on from JAUDJH010000002.1 coordinate 10,878,411, forward strand.
AAATGTCGCTTAAACCAAATAGCCTTTCACCCCTTGGTTTGATTTTAGCAGTATTTAGTATTTTATTATCTCAAAAGCATGCACATTGCACATATGTTATCAGTAAATTTTGATAAAAACAGCAGAAAATTCTTCGTTTATAAAGGTACCTAAATATTTAAAGCAGATAATTTAAAAAATATGATAAAATGAACTTACTTGAAGAAGTGAAAATTGCATTAATAAAGAATTAAGTTTGTCGTAATCATCGCCTACTTTGTTAAATAGTATATGCACCAATTTTATATCATTTTTGTCAGGGCATGCTAAAATTGACGACTTCGAGAATATTATCATTCTGTAGGTTATGAAAAATAATTAACGCATATACATTATAATTAATACTTACTTAGTTGTTAATTACCTTTTACCTGCATTTAAGTATTTTCCAATGATAGTGGGTTGGAGCCGATCTATCGTGCTTATCGTGTATATTTGCTATAGCAGTAATATAACCAATTGAATCAAAATTTGGATTGGCGATATTAAAGGTATATTTAGTTTCCATTTTAATGCATTCAAACCTAGAAACGTGACAATAGTCGTTTAAATTAATGATCGATGAATTTACAAATTGTTAATATATAGAATCTTATTTCGCGCAAATTCTTTATTTTTGTCAAAGTGTTAACATGCATTTTTTTGTTATATTTTCCCTTTTATAGAGAAGGCAAAGGGATTTACGCTATACAGCCATGTCTGAGGTAATGTCTATTAATGTTTTATTAAATTTCTTTTAAGTCTTCCCGCCACGCACTAATATCTCTGTCGTAGTTTCAATTCATTGTAATCTATCTTAATTTCCCGTTTGTTGTACCATTTCTATACACACACAATATAAACGGCGAGGAAGACTATACTGATTGGCTGGAAAACTCAGCGACCCAAGGGTCGCAACACTCAGCTAGCGTCTTGCAAAAAAAAAAACATTGATTTCCCATTGCACTCGGTCAGCCGATCATTCCATTGCTACCCAAGCCCATAACACAAGCTCAGACAACAACTGAATACCTACTACAAGTAAACAACAATTACTCAGCGAGAGTGCAGAAGAGATGCAACCACTCCGGTTTGAAGCTTTGGCGCCCATGAACCATGCATTCGAACTCTGAATATTTTTACTATGCAATAGATATTCACCGAAAGGAAAGTTAAGAATCGGAGCCATACAGCCTTGTATAGTTTTAATTTTATTGACTAGCTAAGCTAGCGACTTAGTTCACGTGATAGTTTAATAGTACTTTTGTTATGATAATAAGCATTTTAAGATGAAACCTTTATATAAATGATTGAATTGATTCTTTCTTACATAAATCACACCAATTACATAAATAACTCAAATATGTACTAATGACTTATAGTACTGGACAATAGATGTCATTTACAGTGATTTCATAGTATACAAAAAATTACACGCCTCTGCTATGATATTATTACAGAATATCTATGAGCGGAATCACTTTTAGTCAAAATAAATGTGTTTTTATTGAAAGAAAACCCCTACTTTTTATAAACGCGGAGAATGATCTTTTGCGCAACTGGTCACTAAGTCAGTTTCAGCGTGTAGGTGACAGCACAGTGGACAAATTCACATAGGCCGCTTGCTTATAATAGTTTCATCTTGCGCAACTCAGTAGGAAGCGAATACTATATTCGATATTTACTCATGCGACTTCAGATAGGATAATTATTAATAATGTTTCTTATTTTAGAAGCATATGTAAATAAAACATCATATTAATACAATTTTATTTACGTTCTTTATTCACAAATACGTAATTAATTATAGTTATACTAATAATGAATACAACTTTTTAGATAATTTGGCCATAGTCGGCGGACATAAATTAAAGCTTCTAGAAGAAAAATCAAATTATATCTGCTTTCAAGACTTTTAAATAAAATAAAAAGACAAACGAAGCACGGATATCTATAAAATTTGTCTATCGTGAGTGAAAATAACAACGGGGTTAAATATTGAAATAAGATTAATTCGGAGATTCTTGTAACTATATTTTATTAATTGTTATGAACAAAAAAGTGCAGAACACTTGGTTATAAAAAAAAATGCGTTTATTTTTGTAACGGTTAGGGGTGTATCCAGATTTTTTTTTTGTGTTCCGTGATATTACGGATAAGGCACATCTGACACGACTCTCCTACGGCAGAACATGTAATAAAAATACAAAAACGATTGAAACAGGTACCATTTTCTGTATAAAAATAAAACATTTAACTATTGTTCTGATTTTCAAATTGATCCCGCGCTTTGCGTAGGACTCCATGTGTTTTATGAATCTCACGACAAATGGCACGTTGTACACTCCTTTTTCGTAAATTGGCTGCATTCAACTGTGTGAGAGTTTCCGCCAATGTAGCTTTAGTTCTTGCTAGTTTCTGTTTCAGAGTAACGTTTTCTTCATATAATGAACCTGTAAAAAATGCTTAAATCAAGAAAATGTTTAAGTAGCATTTTAATTAGGTCTAACAAAAAAAAAACCAGGAAGATATACTAACGAGGTGATAGACTTAATGCATCATTTTGTTCTAAGCTTGATAATCTATCACTGTCTATCCCCTGATCAGGTGATGTCGGACGGTCTTCTAAATGAAGCAAATCCTGCACAACTGCTACTTTGTTCTCAACATCTGCGGCTGCTTTACGTGACAATTGTATTTCTAATTGCGAATTGGTTTCAATGACTTCAGCAAGTTTTTCTCTAGTTTCTTCTAGTTCCTTTTCAATCCGCAACCTGTCGTGTTGCGCTCGAGCACGTTCTAGAGCTGCTTGTGATGCATGTACGGTAGCTTCATCAGCAGCTCGTTTCAACATTCGTTCTGTCTCCATAAATGTTGCTTCCAACTCTTGTCTTTCATATCGCATTTTCTCTGAAATTCGTTGTGATTCGGTGTATTTCTGTTCAAAATCTTTAAGTTGTGACTCCAATGAAATAATTGTAATTTTCATAGCATCTATAGTTTTGTTTACTTCAATTAAATCACAATGTTTGGATGCTATACTCGTTTTTAATTCCGTATTTTCAGACAAAAGTTCATTAATTTGTTTCATAGAAAATTCAAGTTTACTTTTAAAATCATTTTTCTCTTGCTCTAACAACCGATTTTGCTTCGACATCTGATCAAATTCCTCGAGTACGGCTGCTTCATTTGCACTCCTGAAGTCTTCGGAACGAGAACCATAAGAAACTCGTGCTCGACGAGACTTACATTTGTTTAATTCGGATGCGGATTCTCGCACACTGACCCCCGTGTCACAAAGACCTACGCGAGCAAGTGATACATTTCTATCAGGTTCAGACCAACACTCCGATTCCGATATAACGTCAGCTTGAGGAAATCGTTTCAGTGACTTTTTCAGTGAATATCTTTTATTGTTATCACTGCACGTCATGTGATGTCCAAACATCATAGTTAATTCTTCTAACCTTAAAGATTGCGATACATCGAAATTACTCTCATCCATTGTAATTTCTTCTAGTGCCATGGATTCATCAAGTTCTAAACCAACTGGCAACGCCAAGCTTTGTTCCAAAATACTTTCTGCTAACTTTTTCTTATCCTCACCCAAAACGCATCTGTAATTAGTTAATACATCTTCAATTGTAATAAATCATAGGTACTAGAAAACAGAAAATACTTCTACATTAAAAGAGTGAGTAATATTAAAGAGGACAAAATAAATTGAGATTAAAAAATAATATGGTTTTATAGCAACATGAGCTAAACAGTGAAAAATAATGTCCAAAGTTTCAATAGAAAAGCATGTAGTGTTCTTTTTAGATTTTTTTAGAATGATTTAAGTTTATCGCTAACTATACAATTTTGAGACTAATACCAAACATATCACGTTAATTGTTTAAAACCATAAAACCGTAAATAAAATCAAACTTATGTGCAATGAAGAAGTTCGAATCTTATATTTCATATGTGACAATGACACGTCATTTTAACTGTCATTGTTTATTAGGAATTAATTATTCTGATGAGAATACCGGATCATAGTTATATATAAGTATTTCTGTGTACAAATTATTTGAATGTAGAAAGTGTATAAAAATTGCTTAGAAACGTTATATTACGTTTATACACACTCAGATACTGGCAGTTAAAAATTACTGTCATCCCTAAAAACATTCCGCATAAATTAATAAAATACAATAGACAAATAATTTAGAGGGTTATATTTTTCTTTCTCAGGTATCCCTATAAGTTGTAAGATCATAGTAGAGTGGTCGTGGCTTCCTGATGATGCATTTGTTTTAGATAATGCTGTCCTTGCGATGCACTTCTACTTTCTGCGATTCTCGACAGTACGAAACACCGGAGAATGAACGTTGTATAGCAGCTTTTATCGTGTCTTTTCAACTAGTATATGATCCATCGTGTGAACGCTCAGACATGACTTCTCAGACATGCGGTCATGGATTACTCATTACTCGGAAGTACAAATGAACGCATAGTATGTTTCCAAAGGCAACAATAAAATATATATATATATATATATAATATTTAATTAATAATTAACGACAAATTCTATGAGAAAAGCAGAAATATTAACACTTTTGCCTTTGCTTTGCCTTTTGGTATCCAGGCAGAGGTAAAGTCGGCCATGTCCAAACAAAGCTGCAGAATCAATATGAGGGTCATAAACGTGCCTCACGTGACCTACGATAAACTATAGGCAGAGTGTCAATCAGCCTTGATGATAGGGCGCGCACAGCGTACCGAGGAACGGTGCACGTGGACGGTATAACTCTGTCTAATTTTTTATTTTTGGTGCGGAGCAGAAATCACGACACCTACCGCCTAACGCAGGTACTCAATGGACATGGACGTTTAGTGAGAACCTGAGCCGATTTGGAATTGAAGAAATAGCCCACAGTTATTACTGTATCCCAGATCGGGATTACGTTCAACATACTCTCGCAGAGTGTTCGACGAGGGAGGAGTAAGCAGTGAGATCTTGTCCAGATGAACAGACACGGCTCACTCCCCTCTCTGCCGGCAGTAGTGTCGATCATGTTAGCAGGGCATGAAAACTAGAGGATATGGGTTTCTATCCGTGAGGACGTTATAGCCCAGAAGTAGATTGCTGGGTAGGCACGGCAGAGAGACATCTTCACTCAGACGTAGATGACTGATCGCTGGTACCAACCGGTCTTGTCAGTTCTCGCCAACAAGCCTACTTGATGAGGAGTGGTTAAATAGTTAGCACCGCCCGCGTACTTAACGTGTACGTAACACGTACGTAAAGTGCCACCCTCCCTTCATCTTTATGATTTGTCATTGGAGCGGTGTGCGGGAACACATCGCACACCACTAACGCCTGGACCTGGGCAGCGCACTCCCTCAAGCGCGCCGCCCACCAACACATTAAGCCCCCTTTACTTTTTAGTTTATTTCGATTCTTATGAATTATGCCATATCCGTATATCATTCTTTTTTTCTTTGTTTACATGTTTTATAGATTAGTTTAGCACACATGATACTAAAATTGCACAGTCACAAACATCTATATAAGTGACAATAAAGTTATTAATTTTCGTCTGGGATTATAATTAAGATTTGTCAATTTACTCATATTGTTATTGACCAATGTAAAACATACAAAATGTATCGCTTACACCTAAGACAATGTTTATAATAGACTTACTTATGCGATAGTAGTTTATCCAAAAAAAACGTCAGTCCTTGCAAACGGCGGGTTAGGAGTTGCTGAAGATTTCTGTAATAAATATAATGATGATAATAAGCGACATCACAGACGAAAATAACAATCTGCTCAATTTCACAAATACACAGTTACCCTGAGCCGTCATCATTTTGTGCATCATCAAAGTTTTTCTGTAAATCTCTTAATTTACTCTCTAGTTCTCTGATGTGTTCATCTTTACATTTCAATATTTCCTCATACTTTTCCATTTGAGAATCACTTATATGTGCGTATGTTAATTCTTTGTCCTGCAAAATTAATATAACTTATAGCATTAAAACACCCTCGAAACAATCTCACCCAGTTTAGTTGTGAAGGTCTATCCCGGCAAACAACGTATTTATTGCACATTCGAAAAAAAAAAAACTGGAAACAGTATCCTGTGTATTATAGTATCTAAATAATTATAATAATGCTAAAAATTGCGCAAACGCTGATGCCTCAGAATGCGCCTAAAAACGCACGGGTCTTTAAGGGCACTCCAAGATTCCGCATTCTTTTAACTGCCTCTCTTCTTAGGTTAATTTAGTGAACGGTGGTATCTCGGCGAAGCTTTATGGGTCCAATAGCAAATTACATTTATTTTTATATAAACCTTTGAATGTAAACGAAATTAATAAATTGCTAGGTAATTTCCATAATTCAGGCACTCACCAATTTAATTTTTTTGATTTCCTTGTCCTGTTGTTGTATTTTTTTCATACATCCTTTGATCATTTGTAAAGCTTTACGATTTTCACGACGTAGTTTTAACAGTTCATCCTTCAAGAACACATATAACACGCTGCATATAATTTAAGATAGCAAAGATGTATTTAATTGAAAAACAATTAGTTTTAATAATGTTACTTACCATGTCATCATGATTTACGGTTATTGCCAAGTACTCTCTGGAAACAATAAATAAGATTTTTTTTATAAAGAACAATTTTTTTTACATTTCTGATAAATAACATAAACACTGCAATTGTTTTTTTTAAATCAAATAATTAAAAATTTACGACATATTTATAACTATTTTCTTAGGAACAGTAAAAGGACAAAACTAAGTATACAATTATTAGCTAACTCTGTGATCATCGTACAGCCTAACAGTCACTGAATGTCGTCTTAACTTTTAGCTAAATTAACTCCACCTCTGCTAGTCTCCTTCTCCATCCTTTCATCTTACTCCCTCTCCATCAGCATTTCGCTCTTCTTTCATTATAATAAAAAAAAACAAATATAACCCTAACTTAGATAATAATCATGTTCCCATAGTAAATTATATCCCCTGTTTCAATCCCTTAGTTTTATTTTAACAAAGAAAGGTAGGTTTTTGTCTGTCTCCAAAGTCGAATCCATATCTATGATAAAATTCATCAAAATCGGTTTAGCTGTTTTAACGTGAAAACGGAACATGCAAATATATACACTTTCGAATTTATAATATTAGTAAGGACTAAGAATATTAATAACAAGTAAGGAAAATATTATATTCTCACCCTGCAGATTCAGACTCTACACATGTGTCATCCACAGCCCCTCGTTTTTCATCAGGCTGAAATCAGTTTATTTAATCAATATAAACCATAAGACAAAATGATGATACAACACAAATGGTAACAATAAATACCTGATTTTGTGTATCCTTTTTATTAAGTGAAATATCGTTCGCCGTCATTTCTACAGTGTCCGTTGACACAGACCCCTGTAAAAGAACATATCGATAAAACTGAATTATTATTTTAGGTATTAGTACGAATGCAACACAACTCTAATGGTTCACCTCAAAATGTAAATTTTAGCTCTACAGCGCATACTATGCCACATATGGAACATTCAGAAACATTGCATACATTGAATTTCTGAATGTAGTGTAGTGTCATCCAGTAATATTTATTAATAATGTACCATATAAATAAGACATATATTTCACTTCACTTGAAACATTGGCGCAAGTAGACAATAACTTATTTTGAATTGGAATTAGCATGTGCCGCGACTGTATTTAGGAGAAAGTTATATTAAAACAGAAAAAATGTGCATTGAAGGTTTAAAACATATTCTCAGTTATGGAGTTGGTACCTGTTGTTCCAATACATCAATAGCTTCTGCGGCCGCTGCTAAGAGCTCTTGCTTATCGCTTAACTGACGTCGAAGTTCTTCAACTTCTACTTGTAGCCTGACATTATGTTCTAAAAGACCCTAAAAAATATAAAATGCGTAAACAGAATCCTAAATTATTCACATAGTACAAATATCATAAAACATGCCACGAACTCTTAATACATATTCTTTTTGTTACCCTTAAATTCTCTAATACGCACTTGAACAGCCGGTGGAGATCCGGTTCCTAATTTCTCTTCTAAAAAATATATTCTTAATTTCAAGTGAAAGTTTTCTTTTCGCAAGCCTTGCAGTTGTTCTTCATACTGTTTCATGCTTATACCACTAGCATTTGAAACATCTGAAAAACACAACGATTATATAGCTCAGCCAAAAAGATTCAGTATACGACATTTTATTTTGTTCCTAGCTTAATTAAAAACCTACAGAGTTTATGCATTTGGAATTAAAAAAAAACTTATATGAAAAAAACTTATTTCGTTTGATACAATATTGATTTTTTATGTTATAATGATGTATAAAAGTAAAATTACCAGGTCCTTCCAGTGCTGGTGATGCCATCTCTTGGAGTTTTCGTGGGCTTGTGCTGTAAAATTAATTATTCTATTTGATTTTTTTAAATAAAACATAGCCATTCATTAATGGTCTAAAATTTTTACAAGAAATAAACGATTTTCATGTGAGAATAGTTATTTTGTAACGAATGAAAAAAAAATCTAAGCAGAGGAAGTTTCCATTCCATAATAACTTTTTTATACATTTATGTTTGTACGGGGCCATAACTTTAGTTCCTATGTCCATGAAAATACAGAATCGGTCCACTGTGCGGCGCGTCACGCACTTTGAAAACCGCTGCTCTACATAGGTCAAATTTGTTAACGAATTTTAAAACATAAAAATGGTTATTGTTGGAGAATCTCAAAAGATCGGAATATTATTTTACCGTCGTTTTTTACTAACCATAACTTTTCTATATGTAGCGTTCTTAAGAGACGTAGTTCCTTGGTTTTTTTTTTTTTCGTAAACTTACATTATTAAATAGCTCTTTAGGAATAGAACTATTATTTAAAATTATATAATATACAGCCTATGTTTACCCTGAAATTCCATTCTAAATTTTGGTTTAATAATATTTTGAAATCGGATGGATGGCCTCCAAGATTACATACTATATCCAAGTATAAAAAATTTTCCTCTTCATAATATTGGTGTAGATGTACATTTGCACAGTTAGACTTACTATAATTATGAAGACCAAAACAAGGGCAGAAGTGAGAGATAGAATAAGGCGAAGTGGAATATATAATGGAACTACATTTTTTTTTAATTATCGAGATCTGTTCTTTATGATATAAATACTATTTTCAATTTCTAATCGGAATAACATTACGCGTTGCTGCACCACATTTTTTACAATTAAATACAATGTAATTTATAAAGACCAAATCAAATATAACAACTGAAAACGGTCAAAATATTTGCGCATGGTCAAATCAATGCACTGTATATACAAGAATACTGCAGAAACTGCTAAAATAAGGAAACTTCTAATTGAAATTAACTCTTTGCGGACGTATTAAATTTGGACATGGGTATCGTACTGGTCGGTATTAATTTCCGTCGAAAGAGCAGGGATACATAACACGTAAGATAACGATGGATAAACAAGATTTGGTAAATATTTTGTGAACTTAAGATATTTATTTATTTAATACAGTCATCTATCCATCTATTTTGTTTCGAAAAAGTGTAAACTGATACATTGTTGCATACAGTATAGGATTCCTATGGTTTCTTGCTATGGTGGCTGAAAGCAGACATACGACCGGAACGGTAAAAAGGCTGTGGAGGCTGAAAGTAAGACATACGACCGCAAAGGGTTCATACCGAGAGCAGAGTGTTAACTAGGACAAAATACGAAACCGGCGCGGCCAGGTTACCAAGATTTCTGGCCCTGGACCTGGACTATCCCAGTCAAACCGGGATGAACGTATAACCCTAATTATTGAAATTATTATAGTACCACCATAATTTTGCTTGTTTTTTGCCAACTGTCTGAATATTGAAATATAAAAACAATAACGATGCAAGTTGGTACCTACAATAGTGTATTTTCACAAAATATTCTCCACAGGGATAGGATAACAAAAGCAATAACATCACTGTAATAGAGTATGGCAAAACTACTCAATATAACATTCTAATGAATGTGAATATAAAAAACACACATAGAGATACAAAGGTCATAATTGGTTAATTAGTTAATTTGTAGTTTTAACAATACATGCCATGAAAAGTCAATAATGCTTAACGAAATATTTACTTTTCTAAACGAATATTTTTAGTTATTATGATCTAGAGAAAAATATTCTGCTTTGTACTCACCTAAATGGGGATGAAACACTTGTTCCATTTTTAGGAGCATGCATTCTAGGTAAAGTTGCCATTGTTTCAGAAAATAATTATTTTTTATTATCTTTGTAAAGGTAACGCCGCATTATCAATAATAAACACAAGGGCAAACAACGTTTCTCAAACCAATATATTAAAATCACTTATAGTTCTGACGTACACTTTAATATTAACGTTATAAATATCCAAAACTCAAATAGTGAGCCATCCTACAGCATACAGCAATTATTAAATATCGCTTGATAACTAATAAAAATAAAACGCAATAACTGCAGTAAACAAACAGTCACATAAACATAATACTACTTTCAAATGAATGAGTCACGATTCGCAAAAGGCGACTGGAGACTGAAATTAGGACGGGACATGGCCCGCGGGACTTCGTGTGTAGTAGCTACTATTCGGGAACGCTCGTATATCGTGTGTTATCTACAGACACCATATAGTGATGCCCAAAATAGTCTTGCTCTTCCGCAAGATCAAGACTGCGTTATGTTTTCCTGTGTAAAATCAAGACAAACACTAAATTAAAAAGACAAGACCCAATCCGTTTCTTGCAAATACAATATGCTTTTTCATCAATGTACAGAAAACGTAATAATACCTCATATTAAAAGTTCACTCTTCACTCCTACTACCCCCTAGTATAAGATGGCACTAACGAATCCATTTCGATAATGAACGCATTGTACATTGTTTTTAAAAGTATTCGTTTTTAGTCTTTAATACTATAAAATAGATTCTTTATGTGTACACTCGTTGTTGTCATTCGTTTTTAATTCTATCCTATGTTACACCGGAGAAAATGTAATAATACGATAAATTAGTATATTATACTATATATATATATATATATATATATATCGATAGATTAGTAGTAGTAGAATGAACATTAATTGTTTCGAGCTAATTGTTATTTTAAAATATTCACATTGCCGTAATTCGAAGTGTGTATTTTTTACAGAGCAAACTTTATTTTATACGACCATCGAATGTTTATTTGGTTACCCTATTCCAATGTAGCCATTGTTCCAATAACAAAGAAATTCATAATAAAAGTTCGTAAACAAGGGTCACAATCTCGCTTCCAAGCAACTTCTACTATTCAAAATTATAGAGGACGCAAGTATTGGGATGTCAATACTTGCGTATGAACTTCGACAATATAATCATTGTACAGGATATCAAAACGAAAACAAGCATAATAATGTGAAATAAAGATTATCTGTGGTCTCGTCTTACTCTAATTTAAAGCGACACTACTCAGCGAACATAATGTTATATTATCAGGGAAGAGGCAGCAGACAGGGAAAAAATACGCTGTTAAAAAGAGACAAAATTATGTCCGAGACGGATGCTGTTTGCAGCACAATACACAGAAATAGAAGTGGTGCGGCGGCGCCATTAAGTTTGTTCTGATCCAAATTTTCAATTTATATTTTACTTCCTTCTAATATATCCACTACGATTTAATGACGTCATTATCATTACGCCTATGCCCGCAACATCGTTGGCGTGGAAGAAGTACATTTGTTATGATAATAAACATTACAAGGTGAAAACTTTATATTAATGATATAAATGCCATCGATTATTAAAATAACATCTAAATATAGAACTCAATGAGTACTAATGACTTACAATACTCGACAATAGATGTCACTAGAGATTTCTTACAATTTTTTGAAAGTAGAGGTAAAGAAATGGTACTTTTTCGGAATAAACAGCAGCCTACTGTTTTATCCAGTATATAAGTTATACAGTAGGCAAAAAAAGTCATCGGCCACTTCGAACATTTGCCTATTCTTGAAGTTTTTCTTACTAAGAGATATGAAATTCCACTCCAATTAATTATATTCACTTAAATTACAGTATATTTTCATAAAATAATACATTTCTGACTAAATAATTTAGATATATCTCTTGGTATTCATATTTATTTAAAAAAAATAGCAAATTGGGCGCAAAAAAAGTCATTGGCCACATATCATTTCTTAACATCCTACTTATGTTTCGACGCTTAATCGATGGCAATCAAGTGAATTTTGTGCATAAAGGGGTGTTATTCTCGGTGGGCCAAGGCAATACATTCTCCAGCTGAGCTTTTTTTATATTCAATATTATTTTTTGCTTTAATCAAGGACGTGTTGGCTTAAAGAGGTAAGTGTTAAGATTCTCGGCCTAACCATTATTTTTTTCACATATCAATAATTGTTTAAAACAATTGGAGTGTCATATTATTACGTTCTACAACGTACTCACATGAAAAAATAAAATAAGCGCTTTACTACGACCGGTACAGTATTCAACAAATCAAGATTTGGCCGGCCCTCCAAAATAAATCGACGATTGCGCAACATTGTAATCCTAGAAATAAAAAGAGACCCGAAGATTTCTGTTCCAAAGATAACAACAAATATTGTGGAATCAATTAGAGTGAGTATAACGCCACAAACGGTTAGAAATATTCTGCAGAAGGATGGATACCGTGGTCGAGTATCGCGCAGAAAGTTCGTCGTAAGTAACAAGAATAAATCGAAGCGAATGCAATTCGTGAATGATAAAAAAGATAAGCCGCAAGAGTACTGGAGCAAGATTATTTGGTCAGACGAGAGTAAATATAACTATTTTAGTCGAAAAGAAGAGTTACCTTTTGGCGTAAGAACGGCACAGCGCTTAAGCCTAAAAATCTTACGCCAATTGTCAAACATGGAGGTAGAAACGTTATGGTGTGGGGCTCTATGATTGCTTCTGGAGTCGGAAAATTAATATTCATCGATGGGAAAATGTTAGTATGTACATAAAAATATCTTATAAAATAATTTGATGTCAATCGCCCGTCAACTAAATATTGAAGCGGACTTCGTGTTTCAACACAATAATGATCCGAAGCATACTGCGTGCAGTGTGAAGGACTGGCTCTCCAGAAATGTTCAGAGTGTACTCAAATGGTCTGCGCAATCTCCAGATCCGAATCCGATCGGGCATTTGCGGGAAAATTTGGATTCAAAAATACACGAGCACTCTATCACCAATATCGCTCAGCTGAAATCAATTATAGTAAATGAATGGGAGAAAATTTCGGCGGATGTGACCAAAAAGTTAGTGGAATCCATACCAAGAAGGCTGCAAGCAGTTCTTATAGCTAAGGGATATGCCATAACATATTAATTATTTTTCAATATGATGATAAATTGGACCAATTCTCAACCAAGTGTCATTAAATTATACGTGGCCGATGACTTTTTTTGCACCCGATTTGCTATTTTTTTTTAAATAAATATGAATACCAAGAAATATATCTGAATTATTGAGTCAGAAATGTATTATTTTGTGAAAATATACTGTAATTTAAGTGAATAAATTGAATTGGAGTGTAATTTCTTATCTCTTAATAAGAAACACTTCAAGAATAGGAAAATAATGCAAGTGGCCGATGATTTTTTGGCCTACTGTACATTTAATGGTTTCTGATATTATCGTGCAAAAAACACTCAGACAAACATTTTGGTAATGATTGTTTTGGGTCAATGGTATTAAGAAAACCCCTAACAATAGTTTTACCGATATATTTTCCATGAACTGATAGCGATAAGCTATCTTTTATTATAAGTATAATATTACTTGTATTATAGCCAAATCTCTTGAACAATTAGTTTATATTTCTTTTTTTTTTAAATAAATGAGCGACGGGTTTCTTACATCGGCATTACTTTTTTATTTATGAACCGATTGAAATAAAATTAACACAAAATGTTATGTGAAATTTTGCATAATTTATTAGTGAAAATACCATTCAAAACGGTTAAGTCGTTTCTGAGATTAGCGGGCGCAGTCGCATATATGTAAAACGCCAAGAATTCACTAATCCTTCCATGGAACACACCCACACAATATCATCAAAGACACAAAAATACGACTCTTACGGGCGCTACTGGTTCTCCATATTTCTATACGCCGCGGAAACATTGATCATAAAATAAAGAGAGAAACAGCGACGCACTAGAGATGTGGTATTAGAGACAGATATTGCTCATATTTTGGACCCAGCAACGCTCAATATCACTCTATATTTAATCAAGTCGCCATTAAGATCCCACTTTCTAGCATAGTCCAGTCCATACAACGATCGTTTGTTAATTTTGCTATGTGACACGCCATTATGATGTCATGGAACGCCTGGTTGTGCAAGCAAGAGTAGATGGAGTTAGGTCGTATGGATGGTCTGCGCTACGTTATTAAATTAAAGCTTTGACTAAAGCTTCGATCAACGAAAACGGCTGCCAAGCATAAGTTCGCGATAAATGGAGAGCTGAAGTGCTGCACGCATCGAAACGGTTTTTAGGAATGCCCTGTTAAGAGTTTACAACTGAAAAGAGACCACGAAACTAGAATTCATTGACAATCGCCGTCATCATGTAGGCTCTCATATATTTACTAATCCAGAACTGCAGATCTTTAAGTGTTTGATCAACCGAAATGATACAAAGGAATCCCGAAACGCAAGAGACTGATGCCAGTCACTATGACGGACTTTGTACTAGTGTTCTGTACTTTTTACTTGTATATATAACTTTTTAGCATGTAAATACATTTTTTTCCATTATTTATTAGTTTATATGTCAACAAATTCTATTTAAATGATATCTAAGGGATGTAAATATTATAAAATAGAAGTTGACAAAGGGCATCAAATATTAGTCTGTTTACATATTTTCTAGTAAAGCTTAGTATGTCATAGTTAAATATTATGAAATTAATAACCCAATAATAATATTAGTAGACATGTAAAAACATTAACAAATTTTGCTATTAAAAAATATTAATATAAAACATTATATGATACGTAAAACAAAAAATTACTACTTTACTATCAAAAATAAATAGTAATTTATTTAATTACATGAAATTATATTTTAATATGTAATAATAATTAAAAATAGCAATCCAAGTTGAATAAACATTTTTTCTAGGTCATTTGTTTAAAAAAAGCACTGCTTTGAATTATAAGGAAAGTCGAGAGTTGTAGGCATGGTTAAAAATCAAATTTCTATGGCACAAAGCTATGCAAAATTTACTCTGCTTTCCGTAAATGGCGCTGTGTTCGCGTAATTAATTTGTATTAGGAAATGTGTTGTCTTACAGAACGATAGATGGCGTAAAAATGCAATATATTATAATGATTTAAATGTTTTATTTTGTACTTATAGTAATTTATCTAAAACTTATCGTTAGGTATGCATGTATGAGATGAATGTTATCATTTTGCTGTTATTGCTAACTTTTTAACTGGCATAATTATCATTTCTTAATGATAATTTAAAAAAAAGAAACCATACCATAGCATATATATCATAATTAAAATGTATACCAATATTCAGCCCACTAGGAGTTTTTTACAAATTGGGATTTAAAAGAGCTAAAATGACTGGACTATAAGTGACAGCTATGATTTATGAGAAGCATTAGACAAGATATACCAGTATGCTTCCCAGGCAACTGGAAGGAAAAGGATTCCCAGGCCCAGGTAGAAAGATTTGAGGGACATTCCAGGGGTTTACAATTAGTAAGAGTGTGACACAAAGGTTGGTGCACTCACAGCGGCCCTGATGGTATATGCAGGATTTTCCTCCGGGTTACCAAATAAATTAATAAAAAAAATCCACTGGTACTAGTACGGGTATTGTACTGGTGTATCTATACCAGTATAATTTATTGAAAATCATCTTTGCAATAAAGGATCTATCTGGACGTTTTTATAATGTTTGGTACTTAAGTACTTTCTTTAAAATTGAGGATGAAAACAAATAAGTATAGGTACTTACATGATACCAGTATCTGAATTTATTTCGGACATTATGATACTATTAAATGCCTTCTTAGCTGTCACCCTGAAACAATATAAACAACATTTTCCATGTTAAAATTGAAAATATACATTAATACAGCAAAAGTGCAATCAAGATTGATCAGTTTCCCTGTAATGCGCGTACAAGCATACATACAACTTTTCTGAAAAACGATTAATACGTGTTCAGTGTCTCTAAATACCGCCAAGGAATGGTATTTAATTATAAGATTTGTTTTTAAAGAAGTAAGTCATACTATGAGGGTCTTCAAGCTGCGAATCGGTATCTGCTGGATAAGCGCATTGGCTTCATTATCACATTTCGTAAGAGACTTAGTCAAGCAAGATCCCATTTGTATAGGAAAATTAATAATTAAAATTTTAAATAAAAAAAGTAAAACGTTACAAACGACATTTTAAACAAAAGAATTAATCGTAGTTACAAAACTAAATAAGCATAAAACTCAAATTAAACAAACTTACAGTCTTGAAATGTCTAATAACACAATAATACTGAAAATAAACACAAAACAACCCCGTAACGACTTCGGGTTTCTGGTAACGTACTCAATTTAAAATCAAAGAGCATATGAAGCACAGACTAATAAATAATATGATATGAAGTATTCAAAATTGTCAACAACCCAGGGTTGCTACAGCAATGAGAGTTGAGCACCATAGATTTTGAAACCATGTATTGGTTCAATACCTAAAATACGGTATTTAGTATCACATTAATTATTTACTGAGCGAAACTGTATTGAAATCAAAGATGGGCAAAATGTAATCAGATTAATGAAAAACGATTACATTTTTCGTTTTTCATAATTAATATTTTTACATTTTGCTCATACATGTTTCAAACACTACGAAATACTCAATTGCATACACATTTATGATTCCTTAACGTTTTGAAGAGATTTGATCATGAATACAGAGCAACAAATTAAAATTATGTCTACATTTTGTAATCACTAATCAGATTACATTTTGCCCATCTCTGATTGAAATGATGCGACGACAGGACATCATTGTCACAATAGCTGTCTATTGAGCTAAACTATGTGTTGTGATGAAACACGATACTAAACAATATTATTACGTAAATACGATCTGCTTAACCGATAAATACCGACAGTTGCATAAAACAATATATTGTTACTCAATGAAACAGTATATTTTTTAAACCAACTTTTCATTTATGCTTTCATGTTTAAACACGGTATTGGTATGACGTACGTATTTCAATGCACTGAAAAATATGAAATGACTTAAAATTTAATACAAGTGACGATAAAAGTAGACATGCGATGACCAAATAAAATACATGCAAAGCTATAAACAAATAGAACAATTTTATTTTAATGTCAATGCATTTAACACTCCGTTACACTTATAGTGGAGAATGTATAAAATTAATTCTTTGATGGAGGGGGGGAGACGTTAAAGTGGTTTAAGCGTAGCTGTTAATTCGAGATCTATCTTTTCGTAAATTCGTAGTAAAGATATGGCGTTGCAAAAACTATTGCGTAATAGCGTTATAATAATAAATAATTGTGGTCCAGCTATGCCAACTATTCAACAATGATGCCAATATATAATTATTAAAATAAATAGTTTCGAAGCTATTGCATTCCAATATCGGTATACGTCTAATTTTTGCTAGAATTCGTACCTACCAACCGGTTAATCGCTAGATTAAATTTCTTGAGTTTCCTTATAATTATTTTAATATGTTTTTGTCCATTTATTTTTCAGGGATATTACACGGGTACATGTTAAGTGTTAAAGGTATATATATGATGGGCATAGGATAAATAAATAAGTTGAGGGACGTGTTATTAATTAAATAACGAATTTTTTTTTTATTTTGACATGACACAGTGACTGCACCGCACCTGATGTTAAGAATGGTGCAGTCCAAAAAACGCCAATGACTATTAACAGGTAAGAAAACCCACCGGTAGTCACAGCGATCATGACGGCTTGCACAATTATCTCTTCACACTACGCTTAAAGTATCCATATCATAGGAACGTGACAACATTTTGTATTTCTAGTTTTAACAGAGTAATTTATTATAATCTACATTATTTTTTTCTCAAGCTACCTACATTTTTAATAAACATAAAAAGAGTCAAAGAGCAGTATGGCACCTCTTTACTGTATTCTGAGTGCCTTCAGTTAATTGTGCGACCGGAGCAAGTACTTCTCACTACGCAAAAATCTGACCCTTTTTTTCTCGTGTATTTGCTATCGTGTATTATTTTTCGCAATTTTTTGCAGATACCAGTAAAATATTTGTCTATGGTAGGCGTATATGGATTAATCAAAAACGAAATTAAGAAAACCTTAAAATTTATTTTTTAAACGTTTTACGTCAATTCTTAATTTTGTTTATTGTTTTAACAGATAAAAATTAACAAAAGATTATTTATTTCTAGTTTGACATCATTCTACGAATACCCTAATATAACTTTAATTATTCATCATCAGCCAGTATCCGTCCACTGCTTAACATAAACCACTCCCAAGGCTCGCAACTGAGCCCGATCTTCACTTTTTCTGATTTAACAATTGCCAGCTTCTTTGCGTAAACCATCGCTCTATCTAGTCGGAGGGCATTCTATGGTTTCCAGCTATACTCTGCCTGCCTCTACGTTTGGTCCAATGATTTACTATACATTAAGATACTTTTCATAAAAATCTTATAAAATAAATATAAACTATTTAACTACAAATATTTGTAGAGAAATTTTAGACAATTTTGGTAGATTTTTGATCCAGAGTTGGTACCACTATTCATAGAGTGACCCCTGGTGTCGGGTTAAAAAGGCTTATACCCAAAGCCGTAAAATTAAATATTAAAAAAAGTATCCCCAGCTTAATCCCAGGGCCGTAAAACGAAAAAAAAACTCATAACCTGTAAAGGCCCTTATAGTAAATAAGTTGCTTACTAAAATTATTTGTTAAAACTATGTCACTCATAAATAACATCCGAACATCTTTACATAAAATTAAATTTTATGATTTACGTGCTACCGTCCGTTTTTATAGCGAGCAAAGCGAAGATGCAGCCCATGAAAGTGAACAAAAAGCCATTGATCCTGCTAAAGATAGGACTAAAATTATTCCTGTAGAAACAAGCATTAGGTACATGCAAAGTAATGCGTACCAACAAACTTACGGAGACAATTACGTCTGGTCATTTTATCGCCGTAATCACAAAGGTGGTTTTGCACCTAAGAAGACAAGAAAATCTTGTGTTAGAAATGGTGTAATTTCTACTGGGAATCCGTGTCCTGTATGCAGAGATGAATATTTAGTACTTGACCACAGAAACACAAAATTACTAGAGCAGTTTATATCAAACTATACTGGACAGGTAAAGTAAAAAAATATATAATACCCATATTAAATCACAGTTTTACATCGCTTTCACGAAGAGTTTATTACTGCCCATAATCTTCTAAGTACTTTCTTTCATGTTCAGTGTCTTTGGTCAATTGTGTTATATTTTCAGAATAAGCAGAAATATTTAGGTATGATCTGATTTGCACTTTTCATTGTTTATAGTGTTAAATGGTCCACTTTATTAATCAATTTATAAATTATATTAAAGTACAAAATACATATATTTAGTAATTATTTAATTCAATTTATTCCTTATGATTTTATTTCACCCATATATCTAAAATAATAGAATATAAATAATATTTTATTAAACAATATAATTTCCAAAGTAAGTAGAGATATATTAACTTTGCACTTGTATATCATACCCATATGACAATGAGCTATTCACCTTTCTCAGGGCATCTCACATGACATTTTTATTAGATGCTATACAGTTTTTATTTCAGTGTTTTCCTTCAGTGGTGAACATGTGGTGTCTCTGAGCATTCATTCAAAGTATAAAGTGTTCCCAAAATACTTGTGTTATGGTTATCTTTACATAGTATAAAATGACATCGCTGCTGTTGTCTGTTGGCTTAGATCTTTAAACTATTTAACATATTTTAATGCAGTTTTCACCAATAGATAGAGTGATTCAAGAGGAAGGTTTGTATGTATAATACATACATATGTACAGAAAAGCTGAAAAATCCAAAGATTTGTAATGTGATGTTGTAACAAATATATTTTTGTGCGCTTAAATCGTAAACGCTGGCTAAACTATTTGAGATAGATGAAATTCATGTACTATGGAATTGTATTTTTTTTTCAAACTGGGAAATACATTGATGGCCAATATAGACCTTCACAACTAAACCGGGAGAGAATAGAATTGAATATCTTCAAAAGATCAATGAACAAGTCTGGATGGTATATATTTATCTCTTAAGGATAACCCATAGACACCATTTTCATCTTTTACATTTTACAAAATATAGTCTGTTTGTGATAAGGGCTGTGAGGGACGGGAGGGAGGAGGGGGAGGTAAGAAGGTCAGGAGTAGGTTTAGCTAAAATTTAACACAATATTTATGGCGTTATGAAGTCCGCCATGTCTTCTAGTTACTTAATAATTATAATAATCAGATATTTTTAATATGCATTGCTGAAGCTATACATGTAGTTGTTTGTATTAGTTAATTGTTTTTGTGCATGTTATAATTACAAACATGAGTCACAGACTTTCATGAAATGTTTCTTCCTATATTTAATTACACAGTGCTGTGGAACACTAGCACTTCTACAAATATATTCTATTTATTTATTTTATTTATTTATTCTATAAATACCATATTCCACATGTTTGAGACACCATTATCTCCACCATGCCAACACCAAAACCAAACAAATTCTTGTTTTAATTTTGTATTGCCAATATCAAATGACTTTTGTGACTTAGTAAGACTTTGTGAAAGTCAAATTCAAATAATTATGATAAAGGAATCACTGTCTATATAATTATAATTACTTTTCAGATTCTTGATGCCTTTGAAACTGGTCTGTGTCAAAAGAAGCAGAAAGAATTATTAGTAGCAATTGAAAGAGCGTGGGAGCAAGGTTATTTAACATATGATGTACCATTTAGAGAATATGATTATTCTTTATATAACAAAAAGTCCATTTCTGCCCAATAAAAAGTTTCTGTAGTACTTAATTATACTGATATTAAATGAATGTAGAAATATTTTTATTTTTTATTTTACAGCACATTAAGATTTTCATAAAACTATTTTAGTTTTATATATAAACATAATAATCTATGGTACTTATTTACAAATCAACATTAAACTGTTTTTTTTATGCTACATAAAACTAACTGATATTAACACGAAGTAAATAGTTAGCTATGTAAAGTTTTCCATCAGTTTTGATCTGTTTCTCTGCAGTAACAATTCTCTAATTAAAGCTGACTTCTCCCGTTCTAAGACTGATATTCGTTCATTCTTTTTATTCACCTCCTGAAATTAAATATGATATGTATTTTGTTGATTTTAACAGTTGTCAAGTCTATTCAGTTTACCTGATATTTAAGATGATTTAATTATCTTTGATAATAGATATATCTATAATATAAAGTTGACTACTTATGATGCTTGTCCAAAATTTTAATTTCGCTTATCATTTTTAGAGAAAAATCGCTAGTTTCCTAATACTATTATTGTATCTCTTGTAGTTTCGTATTTCTCAATACTGTTCACCGTAAAAATAATGTACTCGCAAAAATCTATCTAACTACAAATTGGCGACTTCCGAACTATTTCCTCTACTAGTGATATACGGTTTTGCTTCTTACCTTTCTTGTTTCTTGGTAAACAGGAAATGCCTTATAAGTTTTAATTCCCTTGTGAAAACTATAAAAATATTTAGATATAATAGAAATAGAAATATAATTTAAGGGACACAGGGGACTGCAGACCTAGGTATTTGATATTAATTTCAACATAAGATCTCCACGTCTTTTAGAAAAAAGGGTCTTGCCAACCAGACGGGCAAAAAAGTAGTCTTGTAAGTTTTTCGTTGGTAGGGAATCCTAAAAATCATTGACTTTTTATAAAATAATTAATTTGTATATAACAACTTTTAAATTACCTCAGCCAGCATTCGATTCTGTGACCTAAGAACAGACGCATTTTTGGGTGCTGCTGGTGTTCCTGAAAGCGACGTAGCAGGTAATGCTAAATTCATATGGAGAGATAACGGACCGTGTCGCCAGCCCGCCGCCAACGCTCCTAATTGACGGTTGAGCTCTAACACTCGCGCTCGAAGTAGTTCCAACCGTTCCTGATGTGCTTCACTCCATGGTTCCTGTATATTTTTATTAATTAAAATCATATTTATCATATACAATTATATTTCATAGCTGTTTTCAATATTATTGCTAGGTCGAGATCTCCGAGTTTGCTTGGGGATTCGATAATTTGTTAATACGTCCGACAAAGAGAATATATTTTAACCAATGAAATTTCTATTCATGGAAACCTACGGACCAAAACCGAAAATCAAAGTGCGCATATCTACTAAAATAATGATAAGCATAATCTTATTAGATCAAACAAACTATGACCATGAGAGATTCCGGTTAAGCCCGAGTTTAGTTGCGTCTTCATATAAACACACACAACAAGCATACCTATATATTTAGCAATAAAAAAGTTTTGCTTTTCACCTGTATCACTGTACTCTGGGCTTGCTCTATATACCATCTGCCCATAGGCACAGAATATAATTACAACAATATTCCATAATGCTTAATGCATAATGCTGCTCCAATACTGTAGGTAGCATATATGGGCAAAATGTAATCAGATTAATAAAAACGATTACATTTTACGTTTTTTACTATTAATATTACTGCCTTTTGTTCAACTATGTTTTAAACACTACAGAATCTACAGTTACACATACAGTTATGATTTCTTAATGTTTTAAATGTATTTAATCCTGATTTCACAGCATTAAAATTACGACTACATTTTGCTCATCTCTGGTAGGTAGCCATTATAAAACTACAAAAAAATTTTAATATCTAGATGTCTATGGTGGTTTATTTGAAGATGCAATTTTTAATTAATAATTCTCATCCTCGTTTACGTTTTGTTAAACCAAAAAAACAATTCGCTACGCGATGGTATCATCGAATTGATATCCCGTAGGTATTATATCCCGTGACAGACAGAATTTCATCCATATCCTGATGACTCGCACGCACTTGCTATCGAGGAATCTTTCACGAAGATCGCTATACCTTATATTTCATTTTTCTAAGCAAGTAATCGTAAAAATCATATAAAATAATAATCACTATAACACTTACAACATAGGTACCCATTCTCCCTGCATATCGAATCTTTTCTTGAACTTCTGTCAGTTGCTTTAAATACCATTCACGAGTTTCCTCTACAGCTGATAATCCCTGAAGTAAAATGTCTTTCTCTTGTTCAATTTGTTTCATTCGTTTTAGAAGATTGTAGTCAACACCATTGTGCAGTGTGTGTCTACGAGGTTCTCGTCGACGTGACGTGCGTTGCATTTGTGAAAAATTTTCATTGGCTGATCGTCCATCACCAAGTCCTCGACTTTGTTCTTCTATTGCTCGTGATATTTCGTGAAATTCTATTTTAGCTTCATTTATATCTTCATTGTCAAATGCTACTTCTT
The DNA here is from genome assembly GCA_036320925.1 of Automeris io. NCBI lineage: Eukaryota > Metazoa > Arthropoda > Insecta > Lepidoptera > Saturniidae > Automeris > Automeris io. The sequence goes on from JAUDJH010000002.1 coordinate 10,902,166, forward strand.
CATCCGATTTATAATTACTTCGCAATGACTCTGATCTTTCAGTTGATTGTTTCTCTAATCTTGGGGGCTTTGGAGGAGCAAAGACTAAATGAGATGAATCGTGTTTTGATGTAGCTGCATGATGTCTAGATTCTTTTAGCAATGCTTCCTTTCGCCCTAACAACTGAGGCATACTGATTGTTCTGTGTTGCTGTGATGAATTATCAGAACTTTTTAAAATATTCCAATTTCTATCCACTATAACCGGTGCGTCGTCAATATCTAGCAAAGGTACTGAAGGGGATCTATGCGATTGCGTAGCCTTAGATGTTGTTAAAACTGAATTTTCAACGCTACAATCAAGCCTTTCTGCATGATTAGATCCATTTTCTACTTGATTACGAAGAAGACAAATTTTTAATCCACTACAGAATCTTTCGAAAGTTAATAATCCATCATGAGATGCAACCTTTTGCAAACTCTCTATTACACCTCTAGGTAGACCTTTAGTACGATCATCACGCCAACGGTTTTCAATATCAGTGAGTTTGACGTATCCCGTATGTTTATCGTCCATAATATCGAACAACGTTCGCATTGCTGTAACAAATTCTTTTGGCAGTGATTCCATGTTTTTAGTGACAGCATGAGTCATATTACACCAGACGCTTTATTTGATTTTGATATACTCGACGGATCTAGCATGAGTAGCATTAATTAGGTATCGTTTAAGACAAAACACTTTTGAGAACTATAACGATATTATCACTGAACACAACTGTATTTTTATTTAAATAAATAGAATTCTTTGTGTTAACGATAAATTAATTTCTCGACTAGAAATAATAACTAGTTATTTTTAATCTCCGTCGCACATTAAATTTGACCGTTTTATAAACGGTAAATGTGATGGAAGAACCAATCGAGTGGCGGGAAGTATTTTGCGAGAGATAATGGCCTGTAAGTGCGAGTGGGAGAACCGGTCAAACCACATTTCGAGCACTTGTAGGTACGGTCGATCAGGTTGGTATTGGGCGGACACAACACACAGCGAAGTCTCGAGATTCAGAATATTGTGTAAGAGTGAACATCCAAAAATTTATAAAATTCATTATACACATAGAAACTTACATAGCTTTTAAAAAACTAAATAGTTTCTAAATATCGCACTTAAAATTCTTCATAAAGTAAGACATTTGGAACAATTGAGTGCTAGAAGCCAACGTTAAATGATTTCATTAAATAATGAACAAAATTGAATTTATAAACTATCTTTGGTTATAAAAATCGATTTATTTATTTCTATAAATTCATAACGACAACTCAATAAACCACAAATATAAAACAACATCAAATATTTACAATTTAGTACCTAGTTTCTAATATGTAGATCACATTTTGACCAATTCTATCAATAGTAATACATAATAATACAAATACCAGTAGACCAATTATAATAATTATATAGGTGAACTTAATTAAACTGGACTTCGGTTTTTTAGTTACTTAGTAATAAATATGCTATTGGGTCATTTTGCAGCTGTGTTACACACGTCTTTCTATTTCTTTTTTTTTACTTGGGGAAAATCCTCATAAGACCGTCCCGGCCGCGAAGGGGGTGGCAGCCGGGGTGTGCCGGACTTTTACCAGCTAAAAACCCCAAGGTGACTACTTCTGCGAATTAGTGGGGACTGCGGGTCCTGTAATCAATTCGCCGCAGCCCCACTACGCCGCGCCTAACAGGCACAATCATGGAGGGGAGACGCAGCCTCCCTCGATACCACCTAGTATACTTCGGCAGAGCGCGTCACAACGCACCGCCGTCTTCTCGGGGGTTGCTAACCGGTCGCTCAGAGCCCCCACCCTGAACAGCCATAACTCCTAAGCATCAGCTGGCCGGTCGTGGTTCGACCGATTCGCTGGGACTGATATGCCGGGGCGGTTGCCGACAGCCCGGCGTCTTCTTCGAACGGCCTTCTGCCGTTCTCGCTCTGCAGCCTCCTTCTGGGACATGACTCCCTCACAGAAGGAGACCACGGCCCTTCAGTTGTCATGCCCTGCCAGCATAGCCGACACCACTGCCGGCAGGGAGAGATCGTGTCCGATCCATCGGACCAGGTTCCGCCGCTCGCTGTCCCACGCTGGACAATGTGCGAGCGTATGCTGGGCGGAATTCAGGTCAGAACTGCAGTGGTAGCACCGGGTCGTCGCTTCTCGTCCAAACCGGCACAGGTACTCAGGGAAACATCCATGACCCGTGAGTACCTGTGGCAGATGGTTGGTGACGTGATCATGTCTTTCTATATCTAGGGCAACCTGATAAGGTTTGGTCTAATAATACCACCAAATATGAAATAACAATAACGATAATGGAAATCGTCATCCTTCAAATAATTTGTCATCCGGGTTTATGAACTATGGAACCAATAAACTGTAGTTTGTGTACATTCATTATGACTAATACCTATATTGTATACGCGAGTTGATAAAAACAAGTACAGTGCAGTGATTTTCTAAAAGGGAAGCCATTATTGTATACATGTAATTTACGTTCGAAAAATCAGTATTTATATTTTTTTTTTTTGTAAAAAAAGGTAACTTATATTTTAATATGATTAAAAAAGGAGGAGGCTATAAGTTTTCTATTGTATATTTTTGTAACTTCATCCAAAATTTTGCCATTTATTGACCGATTTAGGTAATAATTTTTTTATTCAATATAGTGCAGTTCTGGTCAAGGTTTTTGGAGTTTAAGCAGGTCTTCCACGGATGATAGCAAAACTTATACTTTCCCCTATATATTTCCGTTATACCTTGATAGTGAATAAACAAAGGTTTTATTCAATATAAAAGGATATACACCAAGGAAGCTTAAGATTGAATATAGTAACAGTTTGATAATATCATCTCTGATGGTGAATTGAATTCCTTATCACACAATTTGATTAATAAATGCTATTGTACTTAATAGCCATTTAGTAGAAATACATTATGATGTGATTATAATTAGAATTTTGTTATGAATACGATAAGTCTAACCTAAACCTGATATTGTGGATATTGTACGGTCAGCTTAATCTTACCAAACTTCTGAAAGACGTACAGTAGATATATAGTGTAAAGGCTCAATTAAAAAAGACTATTGTCTCTAACATGATAAATGTCCTGCATTTGATAATGCGAAAATAAATAATTTAAAAAAACCTATTCAAATAGCCCCATAGATTTAAAAATAATTCTAAATCTACCAAAAAGTTAATTTAAAAAATAATAAGTGAATTATATTAAGATAACTTTGTAATTTTTTAAGTAAGGCTAAGATCGGCAAGATGCGAGCGAAGGAAGCACCCCGGGGGTTTTAGTCGGTGGGAGTCCGACATACCGGGAGGGCGGCCCTCATCGCTCTTCTGACGGCCCATAATGAGTTTCCCTTGGGTTACCAAAAAAAGGCTAAGATCGGCAAAATATTAGGTCCTTAGATATGAAATTGGCGTTTTTCGTACTGGCCACTTTAATCACAAATTTCTCCTCTTTGGTAAGGAATTCCAAATTCAAATTTGTACAGCTATAGACTCATGTATTTGTGCTTCGATGATCGTCATTCATTTGTTTTTTTCTTCTGTTTTTTTCTGTTTGCGTCACTCATTTTACAAAATGGAAAACTTAAAATATCGCATTATTTACGAGTACGAGTTCCGCCGTGGCACTAGTTCTGCGGAAACAACTCGAAGGGTGAATGATGTGTATGGCGGTCGTGTTGCAAAAGAAAACACAGTTCATTTTTGGTTCCAACGTTTTCGTTCTGGAAATTTCGACCTGCAGAACAAGCCCCGTGGACGGCCTGAGACTCAAGTTGATAATGAAGAGTTGAAGGCTATTGTGGAAGCGGATCCATCGCAAACCACGTCCGAGTTAGCTGCAGGCAGCGATGTTAGTGATAAAACTGTTTTAATTCACTTGAAGCAAATTGGGAAGATTAAAAAGCTTAAAGGTGGGTACCTCACGAATTGACTGAAGCAAACCGGCAAACGCGCGTCGACTGCTGCGTTACATTACTAAACCGGCACAATAATGAAGGTATTTTAAACCGAATCATTACCTGTGATGAAAAATGGGTTCTTTACGATAATCGGAAGCGCTCAGCGCAATGGTTGGATCCTGGCCAGCCAGCCAAATCCTGCCCCAAGCGAAAATATACCCCAAAAAGTTACTTGTAAGCGTTTGGTGGACTAGTGCCGGTATTGTTCATTACAGTTTTCTCAAATCTGGCCAGACTATTATGGCTGATGTCTATTGTCAGCAATTGCAAACCATGATGGAAAAGCTAGCGGCTAAACAACCTAGGCTGGTCAATCGCTCCACGCCACTGCTGCTTCACGACAACGCTAGACCACACACTGCGCAACAGACGGCTACTAAATTAGAAGAGCTTCAATTGGAAAGTCTAAGACATCCTCCGTACTCCCCGGACCTTGCTCCAACAGATTACCATTTTTTTCGAAATTTGGATAACTTCTTGCAAGGGAAAAAATTCAACTCCGATGGGGCAGTCCAAATCGCCTTCAAAGATTTTATTGATTCCCGTCCGACTGGTTTTATTAGTAAAGGGATCAATGAACTACCTATGAGATGGCAAAAGTGCATAGAAAATAATGGTTCATACTTTGATTAATTATATATATTATATTAAAAAATATTCGACTTTTTGTTCCTCCCATACAAAACGCCAATTTCATATGTAAGGACCTAATATTAGATGGCACTGAATTTTAAACTTACAAAATTATGTTATACTAGCTGATCCGGCAAACGTTGTTTTGCTATATAAGTTATTGTAATATCTTCTAAGATGTTCATTGAAATTAAGTGATGTCAAAGACAATTTTGTTTACAATTAAATACTCTTAATCAACAGTACATTTATTTGGACACAGATTAATATTATTGCGTTGATACAACTTTTAACAAATAATGCATTAATTTCGACCAAATTTGATTACCATAAAAACGGTTCTAGTGAGTTAATCTTAAAAGATAGACATATAGTGTCGCAGACATTTTTCTAGATCATTTTAAGAGGAATAATTCTTTCATACATATATTTTTGGTATCTTGAACCGTTTTCGCAGCGTACGCAATGGAAGTCCTAAAGGATGAATAATTTTCACATTTGCCAATTTTTTTTTCGCTTCTAATAGTTGCCTCGTGATGTTATATAGCCTAAAGCCTTCCTCGTTAAATGGTCTACTCAACACAAAAATCATTTTTCAATTCGAACCAGTAGTTCCTGACATTAGCGCGTTCAAACAAACAAACAAGCAAACTCTTCAGCTTTATAATATTAGTATAGATAACACATCATTAGGAAATAAGAAGAAACCACACAAAGACACACCAGAAGATTTTTTTTTTATATACTGGCTCGACAAAGTGACTACAGTGCATGTCATGGAAAGTAAAGTGTAGTCCAAAAACGACAACGAATATATATACTTGAATATCATCATCAGCGCACCTAAGTTTGAGCCCGTTCTTTGGCTCTTATCACAGACTAATAAATAATGGCTCTTATACAATCGTTTCCGGCAACGTTTCGCCTGTCGTCGCATAACCTTGCTAAGGGATGCTACCTACGCTACTTTTGCAGAGAATATAATCGAATGTGACTCCAAAAGTATTTTTATCGACCTACCATGCCGGCGTGAAAAAAATCAGCTGATCGTGATTTTCCAACAGTAATATAACAGTGCCAAAAATTATAATTGTACGTTGTCATGTGTTTTTAGTTCTGTGTATTTTTAGTATTTGTAATTTTTATTTTCTATTCAATCAAAAACGAAAATACCTTGAAACTATCAATTGCCAAAACGATGAATTAAAGAAAACAACAAAAGTATTTAATAAATAATTGTATATCGTTACGCTATATCCCTTTCAGGGTGAGCAGACTTACATTAGTGGCTGTATCCCAAAATACATGCTTGTTTATGCTTCTACATTTAGTAAGATAGAAATTAATATGATATCGCTAACAGAATGTCCGCAACAAATAATGATTTTGTTTTTTTTCTCTCGTATATTTACGGTTTTTTTCTCTTTCTTGCAATGTTAGGTGTAAACAATTTTTTATTGGTGTTTCTTGTACTCACGAATAAAATGGATGTCAATCTTGTTTCTGGCTGGTCTCCCAAGTCGAGGTTCATACCCACAGGGGTGCTCATGGATTGCCATCCAACCTATCATTCACATTGTCTGACAGCTTGTGCCCGACCACCTGGCCGAATGAAGTTGTAATGGCCCAGCCAGTCAACAACAATTTGTCACGTCAAAAAAAAAATCTACATAGCGGCCAGAGCACGTGACTTAGCAGTTTCTTCGATTTAAATCTGGTCACACTCATACTTGTCAGTGTCATTTTACTAAGCAGTCAATGAATGTTGAAGTGTTGTAATTATATTTCTTTATTGCGGCCAATTTTAAGATGGTGTATAATATTGTTACGAGTATCATCCTTATATCATAAATTAATTCTTCGCGTTATTATTTAAAGAATAATTGTGTCCAAATAAAATGAGTAATGGAGATCAAATAAATGGACCTAAAGACAGTAATATGAACGGTCTCGTAGATCAAGATAGAACACGAAAGGAATGGGTAAAATTTGATGACGATACTCTGCAAACAAATCCACTGTCGGAGAAAATTCCGCCGAGTCTGCCCTCTCCTTCAACCGCAGGAACATCTAGTAATACCAATGAAACTTTACCCGCTGTTTTGAAAACTGAAACAGTTCATGTAAATATAGAGCGCAGTGACAAAACAGAGCCTGCGTCACAATTGACTTTGAGTAAGAATGTAGAATTTGTCAATGTGCGTCAAGGATTTTGTAAGTAAACACCATATTTATTTTGTACATATCTGTGACTGTATAGAACTTTTAGCAATATCAATAAATGCAATTATACTGGTTGCTATAACTATTTATCTAGCATAATTATGTACAAAAAAAAACTATTTAAAAAAAGAAATATAAATTTATATTAAAAAAAAAACAATGTAAAATGTGTTGAAACTAAAGATATTTGTACTATTTATTTGCATAGCATACAGGAGTAATATGTTTTCAATTTTTAGCTAATGGTGATACTTTAGTTACTTTATTACCAGTAAATACTAGGTGGCCATGGATAACTGCTGCTCAATTTCGACCTGAATTGGTACCAGAAGAATTAATGGCTCAAGGATTAACTGTAAGTGTATTCTTTAAGAGTATGTATCATTCTAGAGTTGTAGTATTGAGGTCATAATAACACTAATTAAAATACTAAGTAAATTTAAGTAAATGTTAAATACTTACAGATTATGTTTCTTCATAGAAAGTGGCTATGAAAATTATTAAATTGATCTAAACTAAATTTTAATGACACAAATAGATCATTAATGCTGGCATTACTTCTGTACTTTGCATCATAGAAAATAATTCCTATATGGAATTTTTAATTGTAAACATACTGATATAACACAGTAACTGTAAAAAGTGCTAGGCATTAAAAAAAAAACATTTAAAGTTGATTTAATTGTCCTAAATCATTTGGATGTTGTTGAGTGTGCCATATTTTTTTTTTTAATTGTAGTATTTTAAATACAACATTACTATAAATTAGTGTAGATGAACTTTAATTATAATTTCAGCTAACAGTAGAAGAGTATGTTCAAGCAATGGAACTATTGGTGAATGATGCAAGGTTTACTCTATACAATATTTGCTATAAGAGAGTTCTTGTTTGTTGGATAACTCTTGCATTCTTAGTGCTCCTGGCTCTGTTATTCTCTGGTTTAACCGGCCTTACATTATTTTCATTGGGTGTACTATGGCTTATCTTGAATGCTGCTGCAATATTTCTCTGTATGTGGATAAAATTGAGACTATCAAAAGGCTTAGAGCAATGTATGGCCAGTGTAAACAAATTGCTCAATAAACACAAGCTTATATTAGCCCTTGATGATAGAGGAAAGATATCATGCCATAAAGTTAATTTGTGTTTTATTTATTTTGATTCTGCACCATGTATTGCTCATATACAGCAATTTATTGAGAGTGAAGAAGGAAAAACTATAATGCAAGGGTGGGAACAAAGATTTGATGTTTCAGCAAATGATATTGTTATCCAAGGCAGCCAAACAACAAGATTGTCACGTAGACAGGTATTATTTAGCATTAATTCAAATACTAGATTGTTAATTATGCTTATTAAAGAAATTATAATAGGTTTTCTTTTTTTGCAATAGACCAAGTAAAACATGAGTAGATAAATGTCTTATATTGAATTATGAATGGAGTTATCCATAAAATATCTATAAGCATGTTTACACAGCACATTGTTTAATAAAGTGTCAAGTGACTTTAGTCATAGGTTATTGGTGGTACACTTCATTTTCAAAGATATACATATATTACATTATTATAAAATAGTAAAATTCAGTTTTATTATGATTATGTGCCATACCTTTACATTCTGATGCAGTATTTTTAGAATTCTCAATTTCTGAATTAATTCTTGTGTTGTACTATTTTGAAAGTTATTATTTAACTGCTAAACATAAAATTTTGTTAATATTAATAAGAAGTAAACATTTAAAAACAAAAACGTCTTCATTATATATTTTCAGAAATTGATTGTTAATGTATTTACATTATTTTTATTATTTATTTTAGGTTGATCTGTTTAATAATTTGGTGATGGTAAAAAAGTAAATGAATCTTTACCATTTAACAGAACTTGTTTATTAAAAAATCCATTTAATAATTCTTTAAACCCAATTTTATTTTAAAATCAAGTTAATCCATAGAAATTTTTAAAATAAATATTTATAAGCACTGAGTGGCTTGCATTACATATGTTCAGATTATTTATTAATTTACCAACATAAAATAATCACAACATACTCACTACTTTAATACTGAAAGTTAAATTACTGAATGTAACGTAAAAGTTATGTTCGGTAATTTAATTTTACTATCCAAGTGTGGGATGTTTGAGTTATATGCATAATACACTTTTTGGATATTCATTTGATTAATCAAAGTTCTTATTAACTGAACTAAAATCACTCATTCATCTTAGTGTAGTTTACGATGCTATATGGGTAAGTCACCCACACAATGTTACAATAGAAGTATGTGATGTGTCACTGCAGTGAAGGCATCACGTAATTGGTTTGGTCAGTTACAGTGGGAACTTTAAGGTGTGAGGATCAAGAAGTTGAGCCTCATAAAAAAAAAATAGGTTTCCTTTAAACCTAATTTACTCTTATATTTATTGATATAAATTGAAGTCTGTAGGTAAAGGATTTTATGTATGAATATATTAAACAAAATCTAAATATATATAACTCAAAGGTGACTGACTGACTTACATAGTGATCTATCAACGCACAGGCCAAACCACTGGACGGATCGGGCTGAAATTTGACATGTAGGTAGGTGAAGTCTACTTTGCCATGACAATAAACAAGTTTCATGAGCAAATTCTCAAATTTGTGGGTATTGACTTGAAAGAACATTGCTTCTCTCAGGGACAGTTTTATGTTGCTTGCTCACGAGTAAGTTCACCCAATAGCTTGATAGTTTTAGCGCCTAATGACAGATTAGTTAAGAATATTGCATACAAAGAAGTTATGTAGGCCCTAATTTTTTACACACGCTAAACAAAAGTAAAGCTGCGAAAACTATATCTAATTAATAATAATACTTCTTAACGGGAGCGAAGCCGCGGGAAAAAGCTAGTCTATTATATAGTAGGTACATACAATACTACAACTACAAAAAACAAAACTATAGATTGTAATATGTATTGTAATTCAAATATATTATGAGTTTGTATTATTAAGTGGTGAGCATAATGTATATATTGGGCATACAAATTTTTAGAATGTACTCAGTTCTGTTCTCATTATATTTAATCATTTGCCAGTTAATGCTATTCCTTATTGATATTCATTTTATTTATTCCTTAGTTCTATTATTTCTCTAATCTTTTTAATTTTAACTTAATAGTTTTATCTTTCTGTAATTTTAATTTAGTTTTATTTTTAATGTGTCTTTCTATTAATGTTATATTTATATGTTATGATATTATTTATTTTATATATTGAGGTATGTTCTGGCTGTCAATAATTAGTTTTATGCAATGCTTTTAGAACATTTTTTAAATATTTATCTTTTATTTCTAAAGAAACCGTTGGCCTGCGTTAAATAAATAATCCTTTCTTCAGTTACCCCTTCTATTTTAACTATTACTAATAACAACAATAAACTGCCTTAGGTAGTAAGTAAATCAGGGTTTGTAGTTATTTCGATAAGCAATGCAAACGAATGTGCAGGGTATGGCAGAACAAGTGTACCTCCGGTACCTGCAGCGCTGGGGCAAAGACTTCCTGCGTCGTCGGCTCGACTGGACGTTAGACGAGGAGGGCGGCAACCCCGCGGCACCGCGACATTTAGTGGTCGCACTCTGCCCGTGCCAATATGTTGAAGAAGTATTGCGCAATAAAGAACCAAAAGATACGCACGCTTGTTGCCCGCTCTGTAACAATTGGCTAAAGCGTCGCGGGCTCGATTGATGGCTTAACTCTTCTAATTGGCAAGTGTCAGTTTTCTGTTAATGTATTGTACAAGACTGTATTGTGTATTGTATGTCTTGAGTTGGACAATTTCGACTAAGGCGCAAGTAACCGCATTAATTTTTAAATTGATTTAATTAGTGCATTACTCTAACCCTAGGAACGGTTTTTGCTATCTAAATATAAATTCGAATTTAAAACGGATGTATAACAAAAATTAATGTCATTAATTGAAATTACCTCTTCGAAAATAAGGCTAAATTGCCTTTTACTATAAAACATTTTTAACGGACCCTAATCTGTATATAGTATATCCATCTGTACAATCGACTCAAAACGTAGGCCATTGAAAAACCATGTTATATTAAGGAACTTCATTGTTTTTTTATTGTAAACTAGCTGATCCGGCAAACGTAGTTTTGCTATATAAGGTTTTGTAATATCTTCTAAGATATTCATTGAAATTAAGTGATGTCAAAGACAATTTTGTTCACAATTAAATACTCTTAATCAACAACACATTTATTTGGATAAAGATTAATATTATTACGTTGATACAACTCTTAACAGATAATGCATTAAATTCGGCCAAATTTGTTTACCATAAAAACGCTTCTAGTGACTTAATCTTAAAAGATAGACGTATACTGTCACGGACATTTTTTTAGATCATTTCAAGAGGAATACTTCTTTCTTACATATATTTTTGGTATCTTGAACCGTTTTTGCAGCGCACGCAATGGAAGCCCTCAAGGATGAATAATTTTCCCCGTTTTTTTCACATTTCCCATTATTTCTTCGTTTCTAATAATTGTATCGTGATGATATATAGCCTAAAGCCTTCCTCGATAAATGGTCTATTCAACTCAAAAAGAATTTTTCAATTCGAACCAGTAGTTCCTGAGATTAGCGCGTTCAAACAAACAAACAAACTCTTCAGCTTTATAATATTAGTATAGATTTAGAAGCATTTTGTTCCGTAATATGACAAAATTTTAAAGCGGCCTACATATGGGTTGAACAGGTGTTTAGATGTATTATAAAAAAAAAAGATTAGTTTATTTCGAATGCTTTATACATGTAACCTATTAACCGGTATGAAAAGAAATTTCAATTTAAATATACATAATTTCTGCGATTTTTGTCAACATTGGTGGGGTACTATATGAGTTTTGGCTTGACTACTACATCACGCACTAACACGTACTGTAGAAATTAAATTATTATTGTGTTCTGGTTGCATTAAAATAGTTAATAATTCAGTAAGAGGAACGCGTATCCAACTCGACGTTAGGCGAATTGTATTATATGAGAATTGTACAACCTTGGTAATGTACTATGTATTATATTTATTTTTCAGGAGAGGGGTCTACTTTTATATCTACGTTACGTTGGGAGATGGGGCGCCTATGCAGTTAAAAACAAACTTGGACTAAGCAGTTTCGTTCCTGGTCGCCACGGTGAGAAGTATGTATGCCCCTGCCAGTTTATTGAGGAACACCTTAAAACAAAACCACCGGCTGGTATCGCGAAATTTTTTCCATTGCCTCTTCAAAATAATGTTCAGCTTTATTAACTTAAAATAATATACTACGTATATTATGTCCTTACGATATACTTGGTTAGTCGGAAAGGGTATATCAAGCCAAGGCTATTGGTATACCGAAGTCTCATTTCACTTGAATTTTTTTTATTGTTATTATAAAATGAAAACTTTTACGATCATATGATAAAACGAAGTTCATATTGAAATTGTGCTTTAAATTCGATACCAAAAAATATTAATTTGTTTATTAACATTAAAAAATATATATATTAAACGAAGTTGTAACTTCAACCATATTTTAAAACTATTCAGTTTTCGAACTAATTAAAAACACTCTTTTATCTCGTTACTCGTATAAGAAATAAATGCAATGGTGAATCTATAGCACATTTTAATATCGTAATAAAAGTCGTCTTCATTTTGTAATAAGGTCCTCAGTTTTCAGATTTATTCAAATGTATCAGTTAGGTCTTTCCCCATACTGACGTGTGTGTAGTGCCAGTGGCGGGCAGATATAATAGTAGCTTATTCAATTAATATTATTAGTATTGTATTCAAGTGAGTGCAGTTATCATGTATTTTAATACTCGCGTTTACTCAACACAGCGAATAAGCTCCCGGCGTCTATTATTCCACGATCTTATCTTATCTCCTCTGTTAAAAAAGTTGAATAGTGAATTGAAGGGCAAAAGTGGCTCATCATCAGCCTTATCTTTAACTTCCACCTATAATGATAGAAGCCAAGCATTTGCCTGTAAATCATAAAAAATCTTATATCGAGCGTTTTGCGGAAGAACATCGTATGCATCATGCACTTTACACGAAAAGCGTTTTCTTTACAACTTTTGAACTGTTTATGGTATTCTTCTGATATTTTTATAAAATCTAATTTATACAATGTTACTGGTAACTAACGCAAAACCTCTTAAGGCTGACTTTGGTACATCAAGACTAACAACTTTTGTTTTATGATTTTTGCCAAAACTTAACACATCCTAAGATACATATTTTTTTTAGTTTTAGTGGGGATGTCTATCAATCGTTAGCTCTATGTTTTAAGTTTAGTCAGGAGATGCTACGAAATCGTCTGCTCCAGTTGCATCGCGCCGCCTTTCATAGTGTTAAGAAGATCAGAACTGCAAATTTGATTTATTTATTTTTGTATGGGAAAAAAACGATTGAATTAGAAAAAGTCGTAATACAAAAGATGTCAGTCTTGATATACCTAAGTCAGCCTTAAGAGGTTTTGCGTTATTTACCCATAACCCTGTATAACAACGGATAGATAAGTAATTTTTAGTAACTTCAGAATAAGAATTTTCATAGCTCGAGAACGATGACGACGATGAAAATCATTTTCGAGATTTTGTTTACGATGTTATTCCGGAACACGCTAGATATAACAATTTTAGAGATATAAAAGCAAACAGGCCAAGCAGTAGGCTGCAGCCCATTTTTGTTGTAGTTTTTACGGTTTTCATATATTACCACTTTCTATTAACACAATCTTCAATTTGAAATGAATTGAATTCTATCCCGTTTCAAATTTCATAGGCACTTCTTACATTTTGAAAACCTGAATGTTTTATTCTGTATATACTTTTTTGCCTTACTTTAACATATCTGGTTTGTCCACCATTGCATCTCCCGTTATTATGAAAAAGGCTTACCTTATGCCATGTATTTTAGTAATATTCATTGCAAAATAGAACGTTAAAGAAGTTATTTGAATCATTTCTTGTTTATATATTATTGTGATAAGTAAACTATCTAAGTAACTTATTTATTTTTCAAAATGAAATTATAAAAACTACCTATTTTGCATTGACAATACGGTTCACAACTATTATATTCTGCTTTTGTCTTGCTATCGCACTTTAAAATGGTCATTAGGTATATTGTAAGTATACTTATGACGTATATGTCGTTTTATGTTTGTTATTTACTATGTATAAATACCTTCTACTTATTTTGTGTTATATAAGAAATAATTATTGCAGAATAATTTTAAGACTCGTATTAACTTAAAATTATAGGCCGCAATAAAACACATGTTTTGAAAATTCCACAGTTTGATGGTACCCAATAACTGTAGCATAATACCCAAGTATGAAAAACACTCTTTACGCTATTAAATGTAATAGTCAAAACAACTTCGGTAAAACATTTGGAATGATTATATTTCAAGTTTCAAAATTTGTATTGTAGTTAACTATACAAAACAGGATAAAGAAAATAAATAATAAATTTGAAAAGTGTATTTCGTATGTTTTAGATTATGGAACTATATTGTTAGAATTTAGCATAGCCTTTAAAAACCGAATCTTTATTATTTCTTAGTATTTCTAATTTCCCTATTAAATGTAGCAGATTTATGTGAAAAAGAAATTAAAAATTGGAACATTCCTTACGATTATCTTTGAAAGCATTTCAATTTATACCAATGGCTCAATTTACTTGATTTTTTTAAAATTAATTCTAGAGATGTGATTTGACAATAAATGTGAAACTATTGTTGATATAGCAACAGAGTGATCCGTCCACACCACGTCAACATATCACAATGTACCTATATTATTATTCCTACATGTATTAACTTAGTTATAAGAATCTTCTTGTATTTGTATATATGGAAATAAATATAAAACTATATCTCAATTAACGTAAGTTAGTTATTGGTACATCTAGCATTACAAACATATCATTGTCATTAACTGATGTAAAGATTAACCATTTGATTTTTATATTGAAGGCCATTTCTGAATAACAATGAACATAAATTAATAAGTAGATTCTTAGCTACTAAAAGTAAAAAAAATGTATTAAGTTATTTTCATGTTCTTGAACCAGTCATTACTTTGACAAACAAATTCAAATTATCATGTGACGCTATAAGTATAACCCTTTGCATATTAAAGTTGCTACCTTATTGTTATTACTTAAAAAATAATTTTTGAACTCAAGTATTGCTGCTTTTACTATGTGGCTAAAAACCAACATTCTAAAAAATAATTCATTGAACGCGTAAGAAATATAGCATTTACTATTAGTTATACTAATTAATGTTATAATATAATAATTTTTGAATATATATTTAAGAATACAGCGCTACATCTTTAGCATACTATTTATTATATCTATACTAATCTTGTTTTAATATAGTCTTAGTATTCATGTGAAAAGTGGCCATAATTTTTAATAACTTTTATATACAGTTAAAACCGTTTATGGCGACATCGTTTAGAACATCATTCCGGTTACATTTACCCAGAAGAAAGGTCCCGGCAAAAAAAAAATAGAGACTATCTCGAAAACATCACCGGTTGTTACGACTGTTAGGTTTTTAAGTCTAAATATGAGTAGTCTCTTCGATGTCTTTATAACAGATTTTGACTGTACTTACAAATAAATTGGTAATGGCGTTCTTAAAATACCAATTGAAAAGTATTTATCAGTAAACTATTTAAAGAGTGATGTATAATGTATTAAATTTCGATTATATACTTTTAAAATGTATTAAAATATATCAAGTGTCAGTAATCTAAAATTTTAAGAAATAATATTTTTTTAGTATTGGAAGACAGCAGCACAACTAGTCAATTAACTGTTGACAGCAGTCTTGTATTTATTGTGAAAGAGCTTAAAAGTTTAAAATTTTTATTAATGCAAAAGTTTTAAGGACTGTTCACAAATGCAAAATATAACTTACACAAAGATTACAAATTGAGATTTTCCCACAATAATATATACAATTAAGAACCACAATATATGGTATTGAAAAAAGAAATCATATTTAATCATAAAATAAAATGAAATCCTAACATCTGCACATAGAATTGTTTTTTATTATATGGATTAAAGGAAATTTTCTAATGAACTTATGTAGTTGCATTTGCAAATAAGCAGTAACTATTACTAAATACTTATCATTTAGTGTATTTAGGGTTTTTTTTAAAGGTATTTAGAAATTGCTCCCATAAATAATATTAATTAATAATATAATATTATTGAAGAAAACTCAACAACAAATTGTTCAGGAAAACGAAAACACATTTAATTATTTTTTTCGAAGTATCATTTGGTTGATGTACTTTATTGAATAAATGTTTATTAATTTCATTTACGAAAAATTCCATTTGAGTATTAAAATATTTTAGTCAAATATATTAACTAAGATAGTAACTATGCTAATTTCCACTGTGTTAATAAAATAATAGACATACTTATATATTCATATTTATGCTAATAATCATTTCATTTACATATAAGTATAATCATTTTTGAACATTATTTATACAAGAGTATTTTTGTAAGAAACAGGTTTATAAAGTTGTGATTAAAATTACAGACATTCCGTCCTAAGCAATAAGTACTTAATAGTTTTTAGTCTACGAATATTCTTTGTATACACAATTTTTATGTAAGTTATTGAAATTATATTATTATTATACATTGCAAAAGTTGTTTTCTTTATTTTTTGTGTTCTTTCGTTGTTCTTATTTTGAATATCGAGGCAATAAAGAAAAATTGAAGTCAAACTTTTAATAAATACTCTAATTCTTAAAATATAAATTAATTGTACATATTCCTTCTTACCTAAGATAGAATATGGTGTTCATTTTATTTGTTAGTTGGTGAACCGTTGATATCCTTCCATGTACAGACATGTCAGAAAATAGAAATATGAAGTATACCAGAATTGAAAGCACAACTCGTTTTTAAATGTTTTAATTCATAGAATGAGCATAAAATATTTAACAATCTAGTAGTAAATAGATAACTAGTACAAATACTGTAATAGAATACCATGATATATAATGTGTCAACAAATATTACACGAAATAAAAGAAAAACCTACAAAATGATGTCTAAAAATCATACAAATAAAAAGAATTACTGGTATTATATGCCTGTATTGCCAATGATTATTATTATACAATAATTTGGTTGCGTTGTTTGTAATCAAAAATAATGTATTACCCCTATTAATTCTAGATCCCGTAATCTACATGAATTTGCATTAATGGACATTATATGAGTCGTTCTAAAAACTATATACATTTTAATTTTTAGTTCCGAACTAAAAATTATATACATTTTAATGTATATATAAAGTATATTTTATGTTCATACCCCACAATACATTTTATTTATAATAAATATCTTATTACAAAAAAGACATTGAACACTTCTAATTTGAGCAATTATTTCTAACTAAAAAAAAAATCATCAAAGCCTTTCTTCGTTACTGTCTTTTCGAGACTTTTTTGGAGAAACTTTCGCAGCATCTCCCATCGAGAACAGACCCCTAAACGAGGTCCGTTGCTCTTTAACTTGGGATTCTTTATCGATAGCCGCAATAATATTTCTATTACGCTTTAAATTCTTGTCGGGCACTTCGTCCCTGATATCGATTGAAGATGCAAGGGATTCCAATGAAGTTACAGTCGAATGGGCTTGTTGAATTTTTTTGCGGACGGATAGGTTAAGGAACGGCTTTGTTTCTCTATCAGCAACTGTGTGGGTGGACCCAGAGCTTTCACTTTGAGCCAGATCTTCAAGTGCAGCTAGACGCATGATCTCTCGTTGCGATTCACGAGCCTCCATCAGAAAAATACTCTCCTGTTTACCATTATGCAGGCATAAACAATAAAAAATTAACTCGAAATAAGTGTAAAATAATTTGAAATAATAATAGACTATAGAAATAATAAGGAAAAATATGACAAACTAATGAACGTTATAATGAACTTCAAAATGAGTGCAAAAACTGTTTGCTTTATATATGTGATGTTCGACTTAAAAACATTTGAACCTGTACGTCTGAAGAATTAAGCTTTTTTAATTTTCAAGGTATTAATACAAGAAAGTCGTTAAATTATAAAAAATAAAAATATTTTTATTTTTACCTTTACTTCTTTAGTGATGTACTGATCTAGTTTATCATAAATGACAGCATGTAGTCCCATATCTTTGAGTTTCATGATAGTATTTTTATCATTGTTGTCATCGCCCCAGCAGAATATAATTAAACCGGCGTCAGTTGCCAGCTTTACCTAAACAGCGAAATCACGTAAATGAAATATAACTTCATTCAAATAGGCTTACTTCCAAGAACTTCTAAATCGGTAAAAAACGTAATACGACTCTATCACCCGTTCGGAAAGCAGAATTAATCTAGAAGAGCTAGCAAGAAACTCTGATATTTGCTCTTTTCAACATAATGAGGTATAAATATATAATACACAAAGAAATAAATTTCCAGTGAGAAACATTGTACACATCAAAAGTCAAAAACACGTACTTTTATAACTTAAACATATATGGATGATAAGGGGATACAATATTATTATGGAATGTTTTTTACCCAATTCATAATACAATTTTGTCAAGTAAAAATAACAATGCCAAAACAAACGAAAAAGACGCTGTGATTAATCAATGTTATAACATTTTGATCATCAAAATTGACGTGACCAAATTTAAATATTAGCTATACGGTCAATGGTTTCTGTTATTTTATTATTCAAATATAGTGGCAGTGGTGGCAGGTTTTTAATATGAAATTACGAAAAAAAATTTAAGAGTTTGAGCACAAGTGGAGACAAACTGTTTTAGTTAAAAGTAATAATGAAATAATAATTTCATGATTTCTTTAGATTTTGTTGTATACCCTCATTAGTGGACGCCAGAACAGCTGGGTGTTTTAGAAGGAAATTATGTATGGAGATGACATTATTTTCCTAACCTGTGTTGGATCTCGGAGCAAGTCTTCTGTGTGAACGACGATGCCTAGTATATCTGTACTGACGGCGTGCTGCACGGCGGCAGGAATAGACAGACAGCGAGGATCGCGGTACGGTGCGTATTTATTAGTAATGCCCTGAAAGATTTAATATACTATGGACTTGTACAATGCACAACACACAATATATTAACACACTATATATCTTTCGTGGTGAGCAGAGCCACATTAGTGGTTGACAAAATGGATATACAATGTAACCTCCATGTAACGTCTATCGATTTAACGACAAACTCCCTAAACCGTCGATATCACTCGGCTTTGGTTGGTTTAGCTTGTTTCCCATATAATGATACACTCTATATAGCATTACACCCACTCTAAATAACGACAACAATTTAATAATATAAAGTACTTTTTTTATCACCAAGATGCCTCAATATCGCAAGATATGAATAAAACAATTTAAAAAATACAACTAAATTACTGGTGCAGCAAAAGACGTCTGACAAAAATAACAGACTATACTCAATAGCGATCAAATAAGTTTTTTTTTTTAATGTAATTACTAACACTAGTCTGAAATAAACTTTTTCTTTTTCTAATACAGATTTTTCTTCTCTCCATTTAACGACAATTCTCTATAACGTCAAAATATGCAGTCCCTTGAGGGTCGTTATATAGAGTTTGCACTGTATTTGTAGTATATTGCATGTAGTGCCTTATATGACTGGTACGGCAGCTGATTGCTATTTCTATGACACTACACATACTATAAATCATAGATTTATATAGTATTTTTTATTTGCAGACATACACTAGACCTTAATCACGTCTGGTGAATTTAAGTCCAACAATAGAACGTGTTCCCTCTTCTCTTAAAAGTTCCCAAGTCATAAGATTATGGAAATATGGTCACTGCAAGCATATTCCACTCCATGGCTGTCCTCATGATAAATGTAAAAGTGAATATTTTCGTGCAGAGATAAGGAGCGTCTACTACATACGGATTTTAGCGTGATATGGGGTACATAGAATTAGAGATCCACTGCGCTATCCATACTTTGTGCAGTTTCACTATAAGTGTATATGTTTGAATCAAAGTTACTTACCACAGTCAAGAACATAACAGGGTATTTGTTTTGCTTCTGTCGGACCATCGTACAGATATCAGGGTTAAAACCAGAGAATACGATGCGCCTTTCACCAGCATACTTCATCACAACTTCCAAAATCTTAAATATGACATTTTTATTTTATTGGTATAACTACAAATATCTTCCGCATCTGTGGCTCAAATTTTACAAAATTGACTTCTCAAAATATTTTTCTTTATCAAATGTTCAATTGTATGAAGTTTATTTTCAAAAAATTCTAGTAATACTGGGAAAAAAATCATAAAATTTAATGTTTTAAAAAATAAGAGTGGTTTGTCTTTAATAAAAGTAAACAATCTTAAAGTGCCAGCAAAATTGGTGTATATTAAAAATATTTTAAAAAATCATTTCGAAGTATATTATTACATTCCGTCAAAGGTCTACCCGGAATTTCCTATTTAAAATTCCCGCGTAAGTCTTTTGTCAAATTTCTTTTTTCTGGTTTTGGCAACTCCTTAAGACATGATGACGCCAAGTTTGGGAGCTATCCTAAAATTTTTTCGTTTAAAACTGCTGCTCTTGTTTATTAACCTCAATTGCGTTTTTCGATTGTTTACCATGAATAAATTGGTTGATCAGTTAAGTTTTGTGATTCCAACGGGATACCATGTGGCGATTCGTTAAAAATGTTGAAAAATACCTACGGTGACCCAGTTTTATCGAAATCACAAGTTCACGAATGGTACAAAGCATTCAAAAAAGGTCGTGAAGACGTTAATGATTTGCCTCGCGCAAGCACTTCAAGAACGGCTGTAACCAGTAGCGGTCATTCCATAGATGCATCAAAGCATTGCATGCCCTAATGATAAATAAGTCTGCAATTAATTGCTTAAAATTAAACAAAAAAACATTTATATTCATATCTATTCCATTTTCACAGCATTTATCTTTCCCATGAGCGCAATAATTATAATATAATATTGAAATTAATTACGCGAATTTTGCCTACCTTGTCCAAATACCCTATGCACGTCACTGGCTGTAACTGAGGAAAACATAGCTAAAGTGAAGGAATTGGTGCTTGAAAATCGTCGATTTAGCTTAAGAGAACTAGCACAAGAGTTGAACATTTCACACGAATCTATTCGTACGATCTTAGACGATATTTTGCAGATGAGACGCGTCACAGCGACGCTTGTTCCAAAAGAGCTAAATTGAGCTGCAATAGTGAACGAGTTTTTAACCAAATTCTCAACTAATTTGATTGAATAAGCACCGTATTCACCAGATATAGCCTCCTGTGATTTTTTCTTGTTTCCCAAACTCAAATTGCCACTTCGGGGAACATGTTTCGAGTCGATTGAAGCAATAAAAGAAAAAACGAAGAAGGAGCTGAAAGTAATCCTGGCCGCGGCCTATAAAATTTGTATGGATGAATGGAGTAATCATTGGCGTAAATGCATTACCTCAGAAGGGGCTTATTTTGAAGGATATAGAATAAATTTTCCTGATTAATTTAAATTGTTTTTTTATTGAGAAATTCCGGGTAGACATTTGACAGAATGTATTTAAAAATAATAAAAAAACTATAAAACATTTCTGATCAAAATATTACATTTTTTATCTAGTTTTCAAAAGAACCGTTAAGAGGATGAACTTAAACTTAATTTTAAATCAGAATTTGATCAATTTTCTGCATTTTGCATGACATGTGTCCATAATTTTCTAAAGAATGTAATTATGGCGACTATAATAAACATGAGAGTAAAAATTGTAATTAGTACACATTATGTATGCTACTATTTAATGAGTTTCCTCTTATTATAACTAATTGAGACAACATTAACCAAACATACCTTGTCAACATATGTGTTCATATCAAAGGGATTATTTAACTCGAAAGTACCGTCTTGCATCTCCATTGTCCATTTAAGTTCAACATTAAAACCTACATGGGCATCTATAATTTTGAGAGCATCTTCTAAAGTAGGAAATGGCTGATGTTCTTCTAAATCTTCATCGAAAAATAATATTTCATGATTACGGCCTTCTACTAAATGATAAACCTAAAAATAATTAGTGTTGCATTGTGTTAAAATATTTGAAATGGTTACAACCATTGGGCCAGCTATTGGTATATTACCTAAAATACAAGAAATAAAATTATATTGAAAAAAAAAACACTCACAACAGCATAAATTTAATTCTAACGAAAAGCTACCGAAACAGTCACTTAAAAATTGATGTATTTATGGGAACTGCTCTATAAAATTTACTACAGCTATGAATTTACAGGATACTCATAAATTATGATGACCAAAAAATTATCAAAAATTATTATTATAATAAAGACAGGGGGTTAATATCTTTAATAAATTTAGATACAAACATAATAAATGCAATAACTTAAAGCTGTAAATGAATGATAAAATTTGGTCTCATTAAGAACTGTATTCTTAAATATATAGTGGATGAACGAGGGTTATAATATATATATGTAGGTATATCTATAAACTTTTTTTTAAAAATGGATAAACATATCTTAATATTTTTCATTTAGAAATTAATTTAAAAGGAATGTAGTTTTTTTAAAATAATATAATGATTTCAATTAACCTTGGGAGTGTTTCATATTATTATAATAAAAAAAACACACATATAAAAGGTTAATAGGTAATTTGAAATATTTTTGGAACACAAACATTTTTTTTATTGAGTCATTTGAAAAAACTAATCATTTAAAATAAACAAATCCCTGCCCATTGACAAATATACCTTAAGTTTTTGTAGATGTTCCAAAGTCAAATCTTTTACTGGTAATTCTAACATTTCCGTGAAGTCAACTTCTTTTTTTCTTTTCATTGATATACATACATAAAAATCATGATAAATAACGGGTATCATATCTTTACTTAGCTGAACATCAAATTCTAGCAGATCTGCACCGCTCGCAGCTGCCTTTTTAAGGGAAGCTATTGTGTTTTCACGAATAGCATTTCCTCTGAAAAGGAGTATAAGTTATGGAAACAAATTTAATTATAACCCTCATGGAAATATCATAATCATGGTTTTTAAAAACATATCTGTAAACAAAATATAAAGTATTGTAAGGTGGTAGCTCTGCCAGGTTAAATTGTATCCACAATTTGTGAGTGTAAAACTTGTCATAGTAACTTCCTTCACCTTACCACATTTCAGGATCAACCCATGTATGATCAGTTATTTTACCAAAAAGCTTTCCATAAAAGTATATGTAACAGTCAATTGATTCCCACCTCTTTGCTGTTGTACCTATTTTTGAACTACACTTCTCTTAGTATCAGGTGTACCTATATAGTTATTTAGCAGAATCTGTATAAAGAAATAAACTTACTCTTTTGTTTTAAAACTGGCTCCCAGACCTCTGTGACCCACTTCTAAACCCGTCCAGTTAGGATCCCAGTACTTATAATAAGAAACCTGTAGGTTACAAAGCTTTTCTGGCATGGGATTAACAATCAAATATTCAAAATTGACAGTACCTAATGGCCTATGTTTTACATTACAAGTCACTGGTAACTCTAGCATACCTTCAGAGGGTTTAAACATGTTTGGAAGAACATATGTATACCCTATGTGACACGGAGGATCTTCTGAAGAAGCCCTACTACTATATGCATAGAAATCAATTAGATATGCTAAAGCTCTAGGATTAGGTACTGTGATATTTACTAAAAGAATATCATTAGGTTTGTATTGTCTACCAAATTGTTCTTGAGGTCTTAGATGGCAAATTTCTCTATCATTATCAAGTGTTGCAACTTCAACAAAAACACCCACAGGCATCTCTGTTTCCATTGTGTCAGTACTTAATGAAGATTCCTCTATGTGAGGTTCCATACCAAAAGACAGCTTTACTGGGGTAACTTTAATGTTTATCAGTCGCCCATCTAAACGACTTTTCAATTTTAATGGATTCTTAGCAAACTTAAATTGTACTAATGTTTGTGTAGTTAGCCATCCTCTACCAATTGTCTTCTTTCCCTCATACTCTCCAAATGTATCAACTGTTGGATGTAGCATATTTTGTCTTATCACTCTTGGATGTATGTTAGTCTCCCATTGACGGATGATTATTTCATTGGTGTCATCAGTATTTAAACAAATGGCATAACGATAAAATACGTCACTTGTGTTAGGTATTTTTATCGATTTACGCCATAAATCGGAAGATTCATCAAAATCTAATGTAACCAATTTATCGTAGTCCCACTCGCCTAGCTCTGGAGTGCACCCTGTTAAAAATACTTTCTCCTTCAGTCCTATATCTGGCACCGAGACTGAAAACAGCCATTCCTGAGAAGTTATTTCTGAAATTTTCTCAGGTTCTTTTGTAGACATTTTTTTTGATGTTTTATGTTTTGGCTTTTTCCGATCTCCTAGAAAAAACCAGCGTTGCATTTTTAGCTCTATTATTCTTAACACAAAGCATTTAGAATAGTTAATATGTAGACAAAAAACAAAACGTCATCTTTTTTACTTTATTATTGTTTCATTTTATGGATTATATAAACTTCTTTAATTTCAACCCCTTTATATTCAAAGAGATCCAATAACGTAATATTTACCTGAATGCCGAAGACCAAAGTTATAACTAATATTAATAGGTACTGGGTTATTAGACAACACAAAGGCTAAACACAAAGAAATAACATAAGACGACAACAACAGATGTTAATCAGTAAATTGTACCTATAGTGCTACCAACTCTCAAAAATATTTATCACTAAAGCTAAAAAAAACCCTAAAATAGCCTTTATTAATTGGATATTCCCTAAAGAGATACGTTGTAAGTAACGAATAATAATTAATAAAATTCTTTTTTTTTAAATTAAGTAACACACTAAAAAGAATTACGGTTTTATAATCATTAGATTCGGATTTTAAAAAATCGAACAAGTTAAGATTAAATCTCTAAGGATTAAATAAACTTACCATTTTAGACGATTGATTGAACGTTGTGCAAGTACAATTTCCATTTAATGTGAATCAAGCCAATAATACTAGATGTCACTACAGATCGCATTGTCAACAAATAAATATGATCACGGTTTGGGTTGTTTGGGTTCTTCCAGAGCTTACAATTTTACATCTGTATTTTACTCAATAAAAGACAAGATATCAAATAATCTTATTAAATAATATATATCGTCACACTATATCCCTTCAAAAAAACCTTATCAATTTTTTATCGAATTGAGCAATACATTGGTGGCCGGTACTTATAACTTAATAAAAAATTATAAATATATAAGACGAGTAATAAAACACCTGAAAATACCCCTAAAAATATCAAACCTGTAAAAAACATTCTATGTCATTTATTTTTCGTCTAAATTTGGGTGAAACCCTAAAACGTTGGAAGCCGTGACTCCCCACTTAAAATTAGCGATGCGTTGACAAGTCATATAACCTAGCTATCTCAAATCTAAAAATCCATCGATTATTTTCAATTTAATTAGATTGTATCAAATTCACTATCTCCCAACTAATCTTCTAATAGGTCGAATCATCGGGCACAGGCTTGTTAAAAAAATCGATTTCGATCGTTTGATATATCAATATTTTTACCCAATATATCGTGTATATTATGCAATATCTCAATATAAAATAACAAATATTGATAATTGAATCAAAAACGATTTTTTTTATTTATGTTATTAAAATCACTAGAATCCAAAATCGTAAAACCTATCTAACCTATAAGGTAAAGCCAATGAAGTTTTAGATCTGCTCGAGACGTTATACCCAGTTCTTTCGAATCTGGTACTTAAATACGTGACACGATGACACATACTGCTTCCTCCGTACCTTCCGAGAGAGTAGTTTCTGCCGATAATCTGGCATTTCCGAATAGTAGGAACCCCTGATAGTGTCCTGATTAGTGATGAAAATGCCCGGGAATTTTCCCAAAGTGCCCAAAACTTGTATGGGGAATATTCCCGGGAATTTACGAAATATTCGCGGAAGTGCTGGGCACTTTGGGAAAATTCCCTGGCATTTTCATCACTAGTCCTGATAGTGGAGCATATTAGGAGCAGTTTTTCTATTTTCGCCACCGGGCACCAGTTACCTTGATGTAATAAATAGGTCTTAAAAATATGTTTTAAGTTAGAAGATAAGTTTTTAGTTTATGATATTTTTGTAATTATTCTTAATAAACACGAACACTGATAAAAATATCTTCGTTTTTTTTCTCTTAGGTTTCATTCAACATTGTTCTTATTTAATAAACCTTTTTTTACATTTGTCTACAATTTTATCTATACTAATATTATAAAGCTGAAGAGTTTGTTTGTTTGTTTGTTTGAACGCGCTAATCTCAGGAACTACTGGTTCGAATTGAAAAATTCTTTTTGAGTTGAATAGACCATTTATCGAGGAAGGCTATATCATCACGATGCAATTATTAGGAGCGAAGAAATAATGGAAAATGTGAAAAAAACGGGGAAAATTATTCATCCTTGAGGGCTTCCATTGCGTGCGCTGCAAAAACGGTTCAAGATACCAAAAATATATGTAAGAAAGAATTATTCCTCTTAAAATTATCTTAAAAAATGTCCGCGACAGTATATGTCTATCTTTTAAGATTAAGTCACTAGAACCGTTTTTATGGTAAACAAATTTGGTCGAAATTAATGCATTATTTGTTAAGAGTTGTATCAACGTAATAATATTAATCTTTATCCAAATATATGTGTTGTTGATTAAGAGTATTTAATTGTGAACAAAATTGTCTTTGACATCACTTAATTTTAATGAACATCTTAGAAGATATTACAAAACCTTATGTAGCAAAACAACGTTTGCCGGATCAGCTAGTTTTATATATAATCATAAAATAATGCCTTTAATCGTATAATATTGTTTATTTAAAACATTGCAAATTTTTTTAGTAGATATGAAAAGTGTGATTTTAGACTTTGTTTAATTTTTATTAGTAATTATTACTTATTTATAAAATAACGGTATTCGTGGCCATGGTAGCCTAGTCGTTAAAGCGCCAATACGAATGGTTGTAAATTCGAAACCCGGCACGTACCTCTGGGTTTTTCCAGATTAACTACGCATATAAAAAAATTAAAAAGAAATGGAAACAAAAAGAGTTCTGATGGAGGGTAATGTCAAAAGTACGCGGAATCGGCGAGAGTGCATGATGGGACTAATGAATGTTAAGAAGCGAAAGAGGTTTATAAGAATAGAGAGAAGTGCCGTTCAGTTCAAAGAGTTTATTCTCATTAAGATACAAAATCACTTACATGAGAACAATTTGTTTAAAAACTATCTGGAACAGTAAGATACTAAGAGCTCACTTGGCAAACACAGAACCGTATTTGTTAGTATTTATCTTTAATATATTGTAGTAATTTAGTTCTGTATATGCCAAGCGAGCCAGCGTTTCTCCGTTCCATTCTCTCTGCTTCCCCCAATCGGGATTCGGCGAGATAATACATAGAAGTACGAATTTAGGCACCACATACCGGTGTAGGAATAAATTATAAGAAAACCGGTATCTAGCATCTAATATTATAGATATAACATGTGTAATTGTTCTAAGAACGCTGACGAGTTGCGCAACTGGTCATGACATACAAGCGCAAGTAGATATAGCCACTAACATTTATATAAAACGTAATGATGTATTATTAGTTTAATTTATGTCATTTGATAATTTTGTTTTAAATTTAAAGTATCTGTTTTAATTTCCTTTAAATCTAAAGCTAAGGAATATGATTCCTTAAAACCTGCTATGTCCTAAATAAGAAGTCGAATTTGCTAAGAAAGCAATGTTCATCTAAATCTGGGTACACTCTTTTCAAGCTGCTGGCATTAAGCCCGGCTTAAGCGATCATATCAAGATCTAAATATCATCTTCAATCAGGGCCGGATTTTGAAATCTGATGGCTCTGGGGCAACGAAGGACTGGAGAACCATAATTATTGATTATTGTCTAAATAAAATGATTTCAACAAAGAATATAGTAATTTGTTAAAATCAAATACAATTTATTAAAAACTAAATATCGTGTTAACGAATGTTAACTTTGCGAGGTTTTTAAATGAAAAGTCGTAGATGATTCCGCTGAAATCTAGTTCCCGGAATAAATCACTTTCAATATTAAGTAGGGTTAGCTTCAATAGCCGTTTCTTATTTCTATTATGGGGCCTCTCTCCTGTGGAGGCACCACGTCAGTAGCCCCGCCTGCCTCTGAATCCAGCTCTGGCTTCAATTGATGTAAATTGGGGTTTGCAACAACTCAAATTTTTTGTCTGTGACTAATAGAATACATCAATAATATTTCATAGTTAGTGGCAGTGTAACCGCGCGTTTTTCGACGATACACTTTACACATCAGTTTACAGTTACTGGAAATACTTAAAAAAATAATACTATGATAATAACATAGGTATTTTTTTAATCGTATTTTAAAATGAGTGTATAAAGATTTTACATATTTACATGTTTTTTCTAAAATCTATCATATTTACAAATTGCAGTCTTTTCGAGTGTTAAACTCTAATAAACATATTTACAAACATATTTTAATATTTACAATTTAAACTTCGATCTTAATTAATAGCATCACTTAAAATCATTAAAATGGACAATTCACGCCTGGATGCAAAAATGTGCAATTATCACCTTGCCTGCACGAACCTTTTCTTTGAAAATAGATACAAGGTGCTTTACGAGCCCCACGAGAACCACCCCTACCTCTTTGTGAGCCGTCCCAATTTCCAGGGCCTTTACCTCGCCAATGACTGCTAATACCACGGCCTCGCATACCACCACGGAAGTTTCCGGGACCAGGAAATCCATCTCCTGGTCCTTGGGGTCCTCCAATATTAAAATCCATTGGATACATATTTTGTTGCATGTTGAAACCATCTGGAGGCATCGGAAACATTGGATTTGGACCGTTAAACATTTCTGGGCGCATCATCATATTTTCTGGTGGCATCATCATTCCTGGAGGAATATTTCCAGGAGGCATAGCTACGGGATTTATTGGTGCCGGTCCCATGGGTACTGGTAAACCATTTGTCATCATTTGAGGAGGCATCCCATTACCCCATTCTCCACCTACCATATTAGGTGGTTGGAAATTAGGTAATCCAGGAAATTGAGTGTTTGGAAAACTATTTGGAAATTGAGGAATATTCGTTGGGAATATGGTTGGTACATTTAAGTTACTAGATGCTGGTGGTGCGTTTCCTTTGGGTTCCGGCCAAGGCATAGTTCGGAAATCGCTTACATTATCTTGGTTTCCAGTTATATCATCCAATGGAATTATTGTTGGTTCTGAGTAAGGATGGGCTTCTACATCAGGTTCTAATGCAGAGTCAGGAATCATAGATTTGTGGAAATAAAGCGGCTGTAAAGTTCCTTTTTGACGAATCGCTTGTATATCTTTTTCTTTGCTATTTTTTCCATATTCTACTTGTGTTTGTCCGCTTACGTCAATGAGAATTAAAGACCTCCAATTTGTTTTTTCCTCCATTACATCATCGGTACTAAGATTTCTGGCTTTTTGAAAAGCTTCTCGTTCATGTATCCTTTCTAAATATTTCATGTCGGTAAATGTTTTTGTAACGTTAACCCTTTCAGTTTCATCAAGCTCGAAGTATTGAATTTCCTCAAGGTCTGTTTTCCATTTAATACTTTTCTTAGGACCTTTTTTTTTGTGGTAACATAGGACACCTTTCAATCCATTCACAGTTATAGTGTGTGGCTCAGATGTATCCATTTTTTCTTCGATAGCTTTCTCTACGTCGCTAATCTCTGTATTTTCATTATTATCTGTACGTTTCTCCTCGACTTTTTCTTTTGTTTCTTCGTTTTCCAGTGTATCTTGATAAAATCTAGGTGGGACCGATTTATTTTCACTAGTGGGACTATTGACTGTTGTGGGTGTTTGCGGCGGCGAACCATCACTTGGTGCATTTCCATCTTTAGATCCACTAGTACGACGTTTTCTCTTTTTAGGTTCTTTCTTATTTGTAGCAGAAGCATTTAATGCATCCATAAACATATCACTTTCCAGCAACATCATTGCTGTAACAAGAAAACACATATATTATGTCACCGTTATAATATTAACATTTATTGTAAATGCATCTATAACGTAACATTTAACGATTACAAAAGATTTGGCACAGGATCGAACCCGTACCTTTCATTCAAGAGCAATGCGTGCGGCAAAATAGTAATAAGAATTATCAACAAACGATTCCTGCAAATCTAAAATGTATTTATAATGGATTCCCAGATAAATTTACTAAAATGGTTTACAAGGTTATACGTATTGTACACCATAACGATAAATTGTGTATGAATTAACCTTGTTATAATAAATAAATCTAAAATATATGATATTTTGTCATATAACAATGAACATATTTCCTGAT
Organism: Automeris io; assembly: GCA_036320925.1. Lineage (NCBI taxonomy): Eukaryota > Metazoa > Arthropoda > Insecta > Lepidoptera > Saturniidae > Automeris > Automeris io. Next base: position 10,932,604 of record JAUDJH010000002.1, read on the forward strand.
ATCTAAAAACTATTCGATATTTCTGTAAATAAGATTACTAAAATTTATGCATTCATAATTCTCCAATAAGAACAATGTCTACTCAACCTAATTCAATACGGCGTGATGAGTGTTGCAGGAATGATGCAGGACTTAACTGGTACACATTGATGGACATTGTTCATAAGTATATGTATTACGAAACCTCTTCTAGTAGTTAAAGTACCTTACTTGTATTACTAATATAGTTAAAACACGAATAGTTCACTATTTTGTTTACCATAGCGTGAACATCACATGATAGATATACTTTTATATTATATTCACGAATATTTAAATAAAAAAGCACAGGTGGAACGCGTGTATCAACTTCTAATAAGGGTTTTAGAGACATCTGCTCTATCCTAATATTATAAAAAATAATTGAATAATTGCAAGTTAAATCATAACGACAATGTTTAATAAATGTGATAAGCAGAACGGAACTAAGTTCAGATGTTCCTTAAATAAAATTTATTATTCGATTTTTGAATCAGTTATTAACACTGTTAATCATGCAGTATTATGTATTAATTGCTAACATTGTTTTAATAAAAATAAGTATATCATCTCGCTATGCTTTATAAGAACAAGTATCAGTACATTAATTTCAATTAATGTATTGACTTTCATGATTTTTATAGTGCAATCATTACTAATTGCAAGTGCCCTTGAGTTTTTAGCAAACTTTCATAAATAACCAAATGTAGTATAAGCTTTGAAAGAAAAGCAGTTTAATTTTTATAACTTGTTACCTAAATGTGTTAATTATCCTTCTACAAACAAACAATCGTAATTATAAAAAACAGTATTGTACGTATACATAGAAATGTCGGGCATGTAACGCGTTATCGGGAGATAAACGAAGTAGCAATAATACATAATAGCACGATTTTCGCAAAAAAAAAGTCATTGTTTAGATTTCTAACTTTTGTGAATATTTGAATTATCGTTTGTAGCGGCACGAAAGGCCGACTACGTCTTTAGTAGTGGTTTAAAAAAAAAATGCGACTCGAAAAGGTAAAATGCGCCACAAGTAACTCGCGCTATCATTTCAACAATTTGTTACAGTTACAATAAAAAACGATGTTCTGAAATAAAATGCTTATTGTATTCAATATACATGGTCCGTAATACATTTTCTTGACAAGTACAGCTGTGACGATGGAGTGTAGAAAGGCATCGGTGTTTTCTCATTAGCCAATAGCTATTTTTCAGCCTAACATTTTAAGAAATAATTCCATTACTGAAATAACCATATCATATAAGCCATCTTCATAGGGATTGTAATATTGTCACCAGCTATCAAAATGAATATAAAATGCAGTAAGCTTTATATTATCTTTGGGGAAAAGAAAGCCTACAAAGAATACGAATAATGCACATTTTAAATAAGCTGAATTGTATTTAAATGTATAGTAATTGAATAATGCAACTTTGGAGACACTAACAATTGCTTTCACTACAAGCCTATTTTGGTTAACAACAATTATTTTTTAATATGAGAATATATAAATAAATGAAAGCCTACAGAGGAAATCTGGCATGATTGTGCTGTCCATTTTCATTTATTACACTTACTGCAAAGACAGTTTCTCATTACCTTCCGTAAATGAAATATTTTCAGAAAGTATACTTGCAACTGTTCGTTTGAAACGTTAAAAATATTAGCAGTTTTTTTTTTAGATGGACAATTGAGGACTACTGGAAGTCCACACGATACGATTTTTTTATATAGATTCAATTTATTCCTTATGTTACTAAAATCCTCAATAAAGTGAGTGGTATATTTGTACATCTTGTGATGTACACAGTTGAATTTTCAATCCAATTACGAATCATGTCGTGTGGAATAAATTGATTTTGTGATAGTTGTTGATAAAAATAACAATTATGTTAATCGTTATAAGGAATTATATTTAGCACCCCTTCGGCGTACGCGGTGTCACGTAGCCTTGCGTGGAAGTAGTGCCAAATTGCCTTGTTGAGGTCAGAGTGTCGATTCCGGAGTAAAATATTTTAAACTAAATTACTTTAGAGCGGATATATCTATGAATATTTGCCCCACCAACAACATATAACTTTAAAATAAAAGCAATAACAATTACATATTTCTGCAAGTTCATTTTCGAAGGAAACTATAACCGTTTACTAGTTCTATATATCAGTACTTGATATTTAAATACCTTAAAATACTCAAAATCCATACATTCAATGTCAATTTTAGCCTACAGAATATTAATTTACACTACTTTTGTGGGTTTTCAAATAGGTCAGATTCCAAACCTTATAAATCACGAATCGTTACACCAAGAAGTATTGGTGAAAAAAAAAAACCTTATAATCTTATTATTCAGATTTACAAAATAAATATGAAAATGATCGCGATGATGTTTGATTATGTATATAATAATTCTTTATATCCATTCGTGTTGGTCTATGTATGCAAATAATTTACATAACATTTCGAATGGAAATTTGTTTCGTTCCTTTAAAGCTTGTTGTTAATTTGTATGTACGATAATTGATCTCTTACGTAAACCACTTATTATGCGATACGTAGAGACGGTTGTCGGTTTAAATTGGATCAATAATAATTCGCCAAATAGCAGCATTAAGGCACTTTTGGACTATTAAGAATTGAACAAACATGCAATTATAAATATAACTATAAAATAGAACTTTTGCTAGGTATACAAAATAGTTAAATAATCTAAATGCATTTTTAGATAAAAGTGGCATATATACCTAAAGCCTAGCAAAATAATATTTATAATTTGTATTCAATGAAAATATGCTTTGTCATAAATCTAATCAGATTGTGATGTGATCCTTATTACAAATATTGGTAATCCTAGTAAAACCCAACAATTTAGACATCACGCACATAATTATGATTTCGTATAGTATACTCCAATATTAATTACCCTGTGCAATGTTATATACTAAATATTATTTGTCGTGCTACTCTTTGATATTATGCATTGAAACAGCCGGGTACTGCATTAATTTACCAACTTTCACGCTAAAAGTAGGTAGGTATATCTTTCCTTAATTTTAATGACTTTATTAATGTAAATACAAGTCAAACCTAGTATAAACAGAAATATTGTTACCTTGATATTGCCTCTAGGCATGATGTCCTATTAAATATTTTACAACTTTCAGAATGTGGAGTTGCATTATACTATTATAGTGTTTTTTTTAATAGGACAGTATGAGAAAATCTAAATTACAAGAGATAATACAATACGTTCTTAGGAAAGTTCCGTTCTTTTTGTTTGAAAATAATATTGGCATACTTAAAATTTGGGTCAAGCGTAAATTTTTGATAAAAAATTACAAAACTGTTAATTTTTTTTTGCAAAAATGAATTGATTTTCATGGCAGGATTGTTATCTTGTATGAGATGAAAAAATCTGATCAATAGAAATTAATCTAATTCAATTATAAATTTTACATAAATCTTCACATAGTGCCGTGTGTACTGTAATTTTTAGCTCAAAGCAAAGTCATCAGTTTATAAAAAAAATAATTACAAAATGAAAGATCCTTTTTTTTCCTAATTAACAGTCCAGAGATTTAAATAATTATGTAAAAATAAAATATCATTCTAGTTTATAATTTTCAATTGGTTTGTCATTTAATGAACATTTATGACGTCAGTAGCGCAAATTAGTTATATCAAATATCTATAATTAAACAACATCTGTTCGTTGTGTGAATTGGCTTTGATAATTATGACTCGAATATGGTTCTATCTATTCAATAAATTTACGCTGCTAACAGAAATCTTATTAAATGGTAAAATAATTGAAGACCACGAATTAAAACCATATTTTAATCTTACAAACTTATTCAAATCATAGATTATTCATTAGGACACGGTGAATTTATTTTTCATTTTGTAATTATTACATTATAAACCAAAAACCATTATTGTATTAAGCTAAAATTACAGACCCCATTAAGTAATATGAAATTATCACTGAATTTGACTAACTTATGCTGTTCAGATATTATTCAAGTGATAAAAGATAATGATCCTGGTATAAAACCGAGTTCATATAAGCAAAAATATTTTTTGACCAATTTTGTATTTTTCGTCTGAAATTGACACTTAACCAAAGTTTTAATAATGCCAATTTTATTTTCTGACAAAAGGACCTCAAGCTTCTCAATATCATATTGTCGTATCTCTTATAGTTTAGAATTTCTTTATACTGTCCTACTTAAGAAAAAAAAAACACTCGGCATGAGCTCTTATAATTCTCTTTTTACTTTGGTGCATGATAACGTTAGCCGACTATTTAACATTTGGTATATTTGTTATATATATGGTTACAATTTATAAACTATTACAAAGACGAGTTTGTAAAAGAAGCTTCGTGGTTTATATATCGATAATTTTAATTCCTCGTCTTGGTTTTAATAAACCTTAGTATCAGCGGCCTGGCAAGTGTAATAAAGCATATCTTGCTTTTGCATGTAGGTATAGTTATTTCGACCATTTTCAGTTGCATATTCGGTTACTATTAATTCCGTTTTAATGAGGTTGCATAGCAACAAGTGATTAAATTGAGACAATTTTTTTTAAAAGTAATATAAAATGGGGAAAGTATCTGCTGCTGCAGTGGACTTTTGGTATTTCAGATACCATATTTTATTTCTTAAATAATAAAACATTTTTAGTAGTGTTTTAGTTTAACATTGTCTGCCACTCCTATCTCGGCTAAATGTTTCAAGATCATAGTAAGTATATAGTATCCTACATACAGCAGATATAATCCAATTTCAGCCTTGTTCCTAAACATAGTATACTATTTATATGGTTCCTTTACGAAATTGAAATCAATAGAAAACTATTTTTTACAAACAATAAGATTATTAAGTACGATATAGGTAATTTCTTAATAACCAATTTACGTGCGTAGATTCAATTCTAAATTCAATAATTTTATTTTTGTAAGAGCTTCTTCAATATATAGTTAGCACGTCCCATGCGGACGAGCCATTTTTAAGATTGTTTAGACTATAAGAATCGAAAGTTTAATCGTGAATATCAATAACTTACCAGTTTCGTTTAAGATCTACATCGTTAATAAGACTATAAATTATAATTTTAATTTAAAAAATATGAATTAGGTCTAGATGAAATATTATTGTAAAATATAGTGTAATTGTAATTATTTTTTTTTTGTGATTCTTTCGTCTATTGTGAATTTAGGTTTTATGGTCTCTTGGGTAACGTAAAATTATTTTGTAAGTACATTGAAAATTATAAAACTAAATATTTTATTATTATTTCGTTAAACTATTACGTATTTAGTTCGAAGGATCAAGGAATACTTATAATGTGGTAATCAATTCTTAATTTAGAGATTAACTGTACAACTTTCTTATTTGTTAAAGAAATTCACTTAACATTAAGTATATCGTATTTTTTTATAAACTGAGAATTATTATGTTTATTACGGTCCTTCTTTACTAAAATAGAAATAAAACGAACATCATGCACCAAAGTGTTAAAAAAAAAACGCGACTGACTACGTAATGCGTCCACTCCACATATAGTTTTCAATGTTAGTTGTGACATTTACATTGTTTTTTGCCTATTTAAAAAATAATCTTTACTTTGCTTCTGCCCTCATGGATTGCCGAAGAAACTCATCAGGAACTGGAGCGCCAATCGTTCCCCTTATCCCTGCAGTCTTCAGATACATTCAGAGATTGGGTGGTTCGTAAATATTGCCACCTGACGTTCATCTTTAAACAGATTTAGGTCAATATTCAACGGAAAGATTCATTATGAATTCAGCATTTATTTGTAAAAAAAAAATACTTTACAGGTTGTAAAGGAACTTTGGAATCCATTAATTTATACATTTTAGACTTACCACGGAAGATATAGAACCCTAAACTACTGTATATTACACTTGTAGACATTATCAGGAGGAATAAACAGCCCCGTGAACCTGCAAAAATAAAAGTCATTAATATTCGACTCCAAATAGCATCACTTGAAATATACTTACGTTTTGGTTTAGGAGGTATTAATTTGATAGCACCAGGTTTTTCAATAGATTCTATTGTTTTAGGTTTCTTTTCTGGAGGAGGTTCATTATGTACTGGTGAAGGTCTCTTTACTACTGCAACAGTAGGGGGTAAAACTGGAGGAGGTTTTTTATTAAGTAAAGTCGCGCGTGACGGTGGTGGTTTAATTTCTTCTTCTAGTCCATGTTTCCTAAATTTAGAGTGAAAAGTTTTTACTGTTTTTGGTTTTGGTTCATCGGGTTTTCTTACTTCTATAGATATAGAAGGCTTATCTTTTTTGATATCGCTTAGTTTCGGTATTTTCCCTAACTTTTTAATAGATGGTACTTGAGGCTTTTCATCGGATTTTTCTTTTATTTTATCATTTTTGTCCTCCTTATCTTTTTTTTCCCTATCTAATGATTTTGAACTTTTATCATCTTTAGATCGGTGGCTAGATGAACTTGATTTTTCACTTGATTTCCTACTGCTATCACTCTTTGACTTGTGTTTATCTTTATCTCTACTCTTATCTTTACTACTGTGTCGACTAGAACTACTGCTTTTACTACTACTCTTATACTTATCACTTGACTGTGATTTACTTGAATGTTTTGAACTTTTTGATTTAGAATCACTACTACTTTTTTCATTCGATTTTTCTTTGCTTTTATTCTTATGCTTTACTCGCGACTTTTCTGCATCTGAAGATTTATTTAAAGACTTTGTTTCGCTATCTTCAACTTGTGAAACTATCTGTTTGCCGTCTTTTAAGCTGATCTTCAACACAGGTAAAATCTCTGATTCTTTGTTCTTTTCTTCTTTTACTTCCGAGTCATCTTTTTCGGTGTTACTATTATTATCATCATCTACATTTTCTTGCTGCTGATCAAAACTTATTCTATTATTAAGGTCCTTAAGAGTTCCATTAAAATTGTTAACATTATCAACAGTATTTTCCTGTGTCACTGGACCATCCGTATTAGTATCCACCTGTGCACCAGAAACAATCTGGGAGATGTCAGATAGCGATACGGGAAGTACTTGTTCACTTTTGACTGTTTTTAGCCATTGCTCTACAAGTTTTGACGCCAGGGCTCTGATAGCTAAAAAATATTATCAATTTTAAATTCAATTATCGGTAAAACTATGAAAATAATGTGTTATTCCTATTTTGTCCAAGAGTAAAATATTAACTTACCTAAATTATTACCATCTCTTGAAAGTTCTTTGACGAGTTTTGGGCAATTATTGGTTTTAAGACGTTCTATATCGACAGGGCATAGTAATAGTAATTCGAGAAGTTCCTTAATTAGCGGCGAGTTTTTAGCTACCACACTTTCGGTTAACCATGTATGGACTAACGACCATCCACCTGACCCCATAAAGAAGCCCAGCAATTCAGTTTCTGTACATTTGAGAATTTGTATATATATACATTTAGACACCAGTTTTTTGGAAAATTTTGTCATCAATCTGAAATGAAAAGCAATTATTATTCATCAGTTTTTTTATGCTAAATATTGTAGCCAGGCTGACATCCAACGTAATTGAATATGGTTATTGTTATCCATAAACGTGTGAACATCACAAGTATTTCTATCATTTTGATGTTTTGAAGAAGACAAAAACAAATTGTATATCAAAAAAGGTCAAGGCGAATCGGGCACAAAATCTCTATCAATTCAGTTTTTCATTAAACACCACCAGGGAGTCACAGGTAGGGTAAAAAGGATTTAGCTTACAGACACGAATAGTATATACACTATTATTATTATATTTTTAGTATTTAGAATTTTACTCCTAACTAAATCCAAAAAGAAATCACTATTAAAGAAGCTGGTTTTGATGTTGGTACTTACTTTGCCAGTCTCTGTACTTCGTCTCTGCTTTTAATACCACCGTGTGGCGAGAGTAAAATGCTGAGACAGTTTAATAATTGAATTGGGTCAATGCGAGGCTGAAACAATAATAAAAAACTTTAAAATCCTTAATAAAATTGTACCAAGTTTTTTTTCTAACTTAACAAGAGATAGATTATGTAACTTTCTCGTTTCATAATCTATCTCTTGTTACTCTTTATAGTTATCCAATGTACACAAACAAAACTATTTGTAATTTTTCGATATGACAAAAAATTTAATTTGTTGGTTACTTTTTTCTTTTGTTGTAAATGTATGTTCACAAATTACAACATAACCTAAATATTGTGTCAAGTAAACTTCTGCATTATTTCGCATCAAGTATAACTCAATAGCTTCGCCAAAAACAGAAAAAAAGCGGCTTAGTTAAGGCCAGTTTTGAGCTCTCTATAAAATAAACGAGCGAGCCTTGCCTAAAACTATTTACTGGGTTCTAATATTTAAATGTTAATACTGAATGTTTCATAGCCTTGATAGTCAAAATTATAAGTAAGTTAGTATGTATGTCAGTAATATAGGTAGTGCCATATTACGTCAGCATATGTCCAGGTTTTTGAATTGCAAAAGGTTTTTAAGTAGGTGGTAAAGAAATGAAGTCCGAGAAGGTTAAGGGAGTTTAACTTTTTTGTGACATCAAATAAAATCGTTTAGCAACATTTAAAAAAAGTATCGTTTCACTTCCACATTATGGTCAGACGTGATTAGGGTGCGCGGGGCCTGTAGCGATTGTTCTTATGACGTGACTGAATAGGTACTTAACACGTTCCCTGCCGCGTGGGGCGGATGCGCCCCACGCTGAACGTTCCGTTCAAGCCATTTGGTATTATCATTGTAAAATAAAGAATTTTTAAAAAATTCAATATGCAGTCGATTACGGGCATCTTAGTACTACTGCTGATGCCTTCATTTAATCGTGGGGCGTATACAACCTTTCCTTGATAATTATGATTTTTACGGCATTTTATTTATTGTAAGGCATTCGCCAGAAACAAAATAATACAAGTGTAAAGCGTAGGGCGCAAACGCCCCACGCAGCCTGGACGGAAAGCCTTCAAAAAACGGTCCCGCAGGGAACGTGTTAATGTATAAAATCCTATACTTCTCAAGTTCGGCCGCACCCTAAATATTGAGTTGCACACATAATTACTCATTGTTACATGCGCGGCGCTTAAGAAAACACCTTGTGAATTAATGTTCAATGAAAATACATATTAAGCAATGCATATGAATAAAATATATGTACTTGAAGCACAATATGATCAGTGGTGCTGTGAAAAGAAATTCAAGTACAACGTGAATATAATATATTATGCTACTCAGGTATCTTTGTTTACGCAGAAAATAATGTACGTACCGAAATAAAACAGGATAGAAAAGTAACTTAGTCTGAACATAATATTGTGAACTAAAGAAATAGACACATGTAAAAGTTTGATAAGAAAAGATTTGCCAGACTATGTATGTACAAGGTATATTCTATGAATGCAAAAAATAAACGAAACCAATTATAACGCTATAAAACGACGCAACATTGAGCCAAGTAGTCTGTGTACTACACGCCTGGACTTTGTTTGAAATGTTATTAGACACAAAATAAATTAGATTAAAACAACAAATAATTTAAAAAACACATAATTAGTATAATTTCCAGAATAATCTATGAAATATGCACTTATTCCTGGTTTTGGGTCAATAATTGTTTCATGATGCCTTGAAAAAAAAAATTAATGTATTTTTCGTATAAATTGGGTTATAATTAATAATGTTTGATTAAACGTTTTTTCAGATTACTCAAGATAATTTTATACATAAAATATTTCAATCTCAATGGTATTTGGGAACTCTTATTAAGGTAACCTTAGCTTGGATTTTTTTTTTGTAAGCAAGATCTACCATAATAATTTTATATAATAATAAAATAATAACATTAATAGTAGTTTCTAAAAAAATCTTGTGGTCAATAAATATGTGGTCAAATAATTAGTTTCGCGCACGTCTTGCAAACGTTAACAAGTACAAAACTAATGCGCAAGACGTACTTGCATTCCACAACACGAAAATGCAAGTGAGCAAAAGAGATTAATACCCTAGTTATCTTTATTGATTTTCAGATAAGTAATATTATAGCAACTAACTAATCGGTATCTTTAAAGAGTGTTTCAATCTGTGACGTTAAGTAATAATTGCTTTTAAAATATTTGTCCTGTAAAGATATATAAATAAATAGTTTTGCAATTCGAATAATAATACAGATGACTAAATACTCATATTAAAAACTCAGCATTTCAACTTAACCTTTAGTAAAAGATCCTCATCTTTAGTAGTTCATAGCTAAAGCTATGAATAGATTTTTGTAAATGTTCAGCGATCCATATAAAATGAACTAAATTAAAAGCTTTCATTTCTAGATAGTTATTAACACATAGTAAACTTATGTAATGGTCTCAAGTTTGTAATGTAGGTTTGATATATTTGTAATATACAATTGAGGAGCCTAATTTCAAAACCCACTATAACATATTTTTTCAAATCCCATAAATTAATAAAAACTTATAATTAATTTTTGACTTAACAATCACATTCTTATAAGGTATTTAAATTATTATTCTAGAATGAAAAAGCCAAAAAAAAAATCATATATAATATTTGCTTTGATAAAAACATTTCAAATTACTATTAGGACTATTAAGTAATTTTGTACGAAAAATCGTTTTATCTGGTTTTGAAATTTGACTCCTTAATTATGTGTCGTCATAAGGTTGCATTCGCACACCTCCCATGCGGTACGGGACGTTCACGTCCGGGGCAATTAGTTCTGGAACGTTGTTCTTATACGTTGGTGCTGAGACGGACACGTTCTTCGATTCTTAGAACATGTAAAGGATGCGTGTTCAAATGATTGGAGAAAAAAAATTAGCTGGGTAATTTTAAGGGATTGAAATACCAGGAGAAATGTTTCATGAAAGAAAAATAACTAAAATACTATAAAAATAAATCAGTGTGAACTGAACCAATCAATATTTAAAATATTCTCAAAAAATGAAAAATGAGTAATTTGGCAATAATACATAATGATATATCGTCACGCTATAACCCTTACGGGGTGAGCAGAGATAAAGTAGTGGCTATGCAATAATATTAATTTCGGATATCTAGGTGACTAATTTTAATAAAGCTGAATTCCGTAAATTTTCATTATACTTGTAATATTAAATATTTTTTACTATCTTATAGATAAACATAGTATTAAATATAATATTTGTTTTATTTTAAACAAAATGTCAGAAATAAATATGTAGATACTTGGTCTAGCACTCCCGAAACGAACAACCTAAATAAGTTTCTCGGCGTCCATCTTGGAAAACGCCGCCTGTGTTCCGTCATGGACGGAACTGTTTATCCCTGACACTGATGAGTACGAATGGGGCCACATAAAACGTATGAAACCATATAAATTTCCTTTTACACCGCATGTCCCATGCTAGACTTGCTGTATGCGGAACTAGATAAAAAATGTAATATATAGAAAATGTGCAGCTTATTTGATGTTATAAACGTTTAGCAATCTTTACTCAAATTCGAAGCGGGGTCCAAAGTCCATTTGGCAATCGCTTCGACAGTCGAAGCTGTATGCGTCATCGTTTGGTGTTTCAACAAAATGGCCGACATGAAAATGTTATATTTATAGAATGTGCTACTTCTTCAGAGTTCATTAGTACTATAAAAATACCTTTTTTTTGTTAATCATAAAAGTTTCGAAATACACCTTATATACTAAGCCAGATGATTAACAATCTCTATGGATGTGGCGTGTTAATTCTCAAGGGTATACAGTCAAAAATACAAGGAAATATCAAATAATAAACTATTAAATTATAAAAAGGAAACTTACCATGATTTAAAATACTTCAAATTAGGCTTCGAAAGCGAATGCAGCTAATACGCCACACCCTATTAACCTGATACAACATGGCGTCTCATTACGTGGAATATATATTTATTAGTGCACAAAGAAATCCACTAATATATAGTCAGAATATTCAGTTTATATTATTTCACTATTGAGTATTAAATATCAAATAACACAAGATTATCTCAATACAAATAAAATATCGTCAGTAACCCTACTTATTTGTATTACAAAGCATACAACTTAAATTGATGGTGATTCGTAGATATCTATTAAAATCTTAAATACAAGACACAAATTTATTGGGCTGGTAGATTTTCAGGCAAAAATCAATCGTCGTTCAGTGCGCTATGCCGCTGACCAACAACCAGCTCAAGTAGTCGTGGAGAAAATGAAGTAAAATTAAGAATAATTTAGTGCTACCAGCCAGCAAAAATTTTCTCCCAAAAATGCGCGACAGCTTTAACCAGAGATGGGCAAAATGTAATCTGATTAATGATGAACGATTACAAAATGTAGTCGCAATTTTAATTTTCTTATCTGTAATCATGGTTAAATCCATTTAAAACGTTAAGAAATCATAAATGTGTATATAATGGATTATGTAGTGTTTAAAACATAAATGAGCAAAATGCAGTCATATTAATGGTAAATAACGTAAAATGTAATCGTTAATCATTTTCATTAATCTGATTACATTTTGCCCATCTATGGCTTTAACCCATTAACGCTGGGATGATTAATAAGTTTACTAACTTTTAAACGTATTTATTTATTATGTTATCAGCCCAAAATAATAATGGAATAAGAGTTATTTCTACGCAAAATTTGATGCTCTTTCAAAATTACGATTCGACACTGAGAAAAAAAATAGCCGATGTAAACCTGAAAAACGTGTGTAATTCTTAGTCAATTTGTTAATGATAGGCCATTTGATGTCGCTCCAAGTCTTTCAGAACAGTGTCTATCTGGATGAAGACGTTGACTATTTTATAGCCACAAATGTGAAATACAGAAGTCAATTATACTCCCCCGACTTTGTATAATTTCCCAATTGAGTATATAGTTTACAATGTCATAACTTTTTCATAATTCAATAGAGTTAATTAGCGTTCCATACAGTCTGTCTACTGCAATAAGGATTCCGCGAGATGAAAGGTAGATGTATATTTTTATATGGAAATGATAAACAAATATAAGAAATTCATGTGATTCAAAGGAATTATATGCGCCTGTAACTTGACATTAACATTTTTCAGACACGGATTTCAGCTTTACCATACTATAACAAATTTTTCATAGAAATAAGATATTTTCAACGATATATACCATAGTTCAAGGTACTGCAACATTTTTACCCATTGATCTTTGCTAAAAGTGAGATTACACCTTCTCATACTATACAACTTAATTATTTTATTAAATTATAATTAGTGAAGCTATTCAGCAACACTAAATTAAAATAATGTTTAACTTCACTATTTTCAAAAAACTGGTATCTTCACCTGTAATTAGCGTTTTTTCTTAGCCACATGTCATAATATCAGCTTTTATTGTATACCTGCTCACTACGAATTATAGGGTGACAGTCTGAAAATATATTTTATTTATATTTGAAATTTTCGAAGCAAATTTACTGATGCATTTTCTTCTTTTTATATAGTCAGTAATCAAAATTAAAACCTATAAATAAATTTTACCCTTTAAATTACCCTTTATTCACTCGATACCCTTAAATTTGGGGTGAAACTCAAATGCTGGCTTCCCCGTCATAATATCACGTAATTACAGTGTTACTAGACGTAAACAATATCTATTTTAATATTATTGGTATTCTAAAATGTTTTTTTACTTTAATTTTAGGTCGGGGAATAAATCTTTATAATATTATGTCTAAAGTTGTAATAAAATCTCTATGGCTGTACTATTTATATCAGGCTGGTTTGATAGCATTAAAAAAAGTCACATTACAAAAAAGAAACAAAAGGAAGAAAAATATTTCTAGATATTTTTTATTTATTTTTCTTTTTGTCAAAATGAGTGCATTTAATGAAGAAATTTGATACATTTTAAAATTTTATAACAAAGAAGGAAAAATGTAGTGCATTTTTATGCATTTATTTTTCGTAATATAGTTAAAAATATGTTATATGATTTTTTTGACAAGGCTATATGCTGTTTGGCGGGAAAGGCTTTTAAACTTCACCGGGTATAATATGTTTATGAATTGAACGATTCGGAAAACAGCATAATTTATAACAAAATACACAATTGGAATAAAATAACTGGGTTAAATATTAAACAGTTGACTATGGGTACATTTCTAGCAATTTCAACACATACATTTTTTTTTTACTTGGGAAATTCCTAATAGTACTGTCCCGGCCGCACAAGAGGGTAGCAGTCGTGGTGAGCTGGACTGTTACCAGCTAAAAACCGCAAGGTGACTACTTCTGTGAATTAGTGGGAACTGCGGTCAATCAATTCGCCGCAGACCCAGTACGCCGTGCTTGACAGGCACAATCACGGGGGGGAAGACACCTCCTCCATCGATACCACCTAGTGAACTTCGACAGAGCGCTTCACAATGCACCGCCGACTTCCCGGGGGTCGCTAAACGGTTGCTCAGAACCACCACCCTGAGCGGCTACAACCCCTAAGGCATCAGCTGACCGGTCATGGATCAACCGATCCGCTGGGACTGTTGCGCCGGCAGTCTGGCATCTTCTTTGAGCGGGCTTCCGCCACTCTCGCTCTGCAGCCTTCTTCTGGGACATGACGTCCTGACAGAAGGAGGCCGTGGTCCTCCAGTTGTCATGCGCTGCCAGCATGGCCGACACCACTGCCGACAGGGAGCAACTTCAACATATAACTTAAACTTACCAATCAGGTTCTAGATAATTGAATGTGACGATCGAAAAAGTATTGATTTTAAAAGCCCCATGACGACACCGACATCTGCAATTTGCTTTATTTATATAACTACTAGCTGTCCCGGCAGACCTTGTTCTGCCCTATTTCTCTAGAACAAAGTCACATTGTTTTTTTAAATGTTAAAAGATTCCCCTGTCGCCTGTTTTTTGAAAATTGTTTGAAGGAACCTGGCCTTAATGCTATATGTATAAAAATTGAAAAATAATTGACATTAATATTTATACGTCACTCAATAATTGTTTTGCCTTCCCGGAACCGGTCCACTAACATTTAAACTTTATTGTATGGTGTTAGAGTTCAAATTGACTTTTAATTATTATTACGAATTTTTTGTATGAGAATACATAAAAGTGTTATTTTTAGACAGTTGCAGGGAATTTTTAATTTTTTTCTCCCCGTAATAACCTTCCTCAGACTTCATCAAACATCACAAAAAAAAAAAACAGCCAAATCGGTTCAGCCGTTCTCGAGTTTCGTGCTTATTAAGACATTTTGCGATTCATTTTTATATTATAGATAGAAGATTACTCTTATATAAAAAAAAAAAATATATTACTCTTTGGCTTTCTTATTTGCATTGATATAGAAACTTAGGGGTATTACATTCTGTTTGCTTTAGGGCTTTGGTTGATAAAAATAATATTCTGTTTAGTTTCCTATTGAATATTCAAAAATATGTGGAGTGATTCGTTACTAATTGTTTTTATATCTGTGTGCACAGCTTTTTTAGGTGAAGGTTAGTTATGCTTAGGTTATATTATTAATATAATTTAATATTTGTCTATTCTATTTCATAAATTTATTATAATTGTATTATCTAAGATTGTATTGTGTTTATTCATTACAAAAACATTTCTGTATATTATAAGTTTCTCATGTAAGTAAATTGTATAATTCTTAATCAAAATAAATTTCTTTAAACCTATAAATAAATAAGATCTTTGCTTTAAAAACAGGCCTAACGTGGATTTTAGTCTACAGGACGGAGAAGTACCAGAAATTAAAAGTAGAGGTCGAACGGCAAAGCAAAAAATGTAAGATATTTACAGATTTAACTTGCTCTGTTCTGTTGGTCTATTGGGTTGATTGTACATAAGGTGCTATTTCATATAGTCTAAATTTTATTGAGTTAAGAATTTCATGTATTTTGTTCCATACATTGGCAATTTTAATTTTAAGCTGTTTAAATGAAAATATTGTTCAACTTTATTCTCTACACAAAAGTGATGTTTTAAAAGGACAAGGTTTAAAATAATATTACCACCAATAATATAAACTACAAATCATGTTCTCATAAAGAAAAGCAGTATCTATTAAGTTTGATTAATGCTATTAGGTATTCTTACATTCAACACAACACAAAAAGTTTGCAATAACTCAGGACTAAGATGTTCTCTAACTTTAAGACTGCATAGAATCACAAAAATAGTGACTTTATGCTATGTAAAGTACACAGTTTATTTGAGAATTATTGTATTAATGACTTTTTGTGCTTTTTAAGTGGAAAAACGTAAAGAAGCACATGGAGACTCGTTAGATAAGCAACATAAGAAAAAAATTGAACGTGAGGAAGAACGCCTCAAGAATAATAACAGAGATCTCTCTTTGGTGAAGATGAAGTCAATGTTTGCTATCGGTTTTGCATTCACTGCTCTTCTGAGTATGTTTAATAGTATGTAAGTATTTAATTTGTACTGAATGTCTAGTTAATTTAACAATTATTTTAAAAATTAGCTAGAATAATACACTTTGTCCTGCCTAATGAATCTGACACTAGCTAAGTAAATAATAGTTTAAAGTTTAAACCTCATAAATATTACATGAAGCAAATATGATTTCTATTAGACAAGTAAATAATAAACATTTGATATTTATCTCTATTAGTATGAAATTTAAATGGGGTCAACTTTTATAATTGTGAGGTGTTGAATTGGCTATTGTATTTAGTATTTTCTGTATAAATCAATCATGTAAAATTATGTTTTGCTGAATCTACTGAACTGACATTTACAAAATTTCTACAGATAATATCCCAACAATTAGAATTTCACTTTATTTTTTTATATCTCAAAATAACACACTCTGACTCTGAATTAATTTACAATATTAGTAGTGGCAAAATCCTGTTTGTGAGGAGAAATAAAAATACTTTAATACAGTCTGTTTTAAACTAGTCAAACAAATGTTTATTAATAGGAGATAAAGTGTTATTTTCTATTGGTTATAATTACAGATTTGATGGAAGAGTGGTAGCAAAACTTCCCTTCCATCCTATTTCATGGATTCAAGGTCTTAGTCACAGAAATTTACCTGGCGATGATTACAGTGATTGTTCGTTCATTTTTTTGTATATTTTGTGTACAATGAGTATAAGGTAAGATTAAATTAAATAAAGTTATGATTTTTACAACTAGTAATTTATTATTAATGAGAATTTACTTATGAATGAAAATTTACTGTTGACTACAATTATGCTACTCAATAAACCTTTATTATTATAATTTAGAAACTAATATTATTATTTCAAGATTAATTTTATCAAAATGTGTTTTAACATTTACATAATACCTTTAAACATTCATTACAGAGAGTAGATTAATAACATGATTTATGATATTGTAATCATAGCTGGGCAAAATGTAATCTGATTAATGGAAAACTATTTTGATTACATTTTGCGTTTTTCATCATTAATATGACTGCATTTTGCTCATCTATGTTTTAACACTACAAAATATTCAATTGTATATAAATTTATGACTTTCTAATGTTTTGAAGGGATTTAGTCATGATTACAGATGAAAATTACGACTACATTTTGTAATCGTTAATCTGATTACATTTTGCACATCTCTGATCGTAAGCATAGTGCAAGCAGCAAACTTTTATTCACTTCAAAATTGAAAAAGTTTTGACAAATAAACATTGTTATATAAATTGTTGTAAACTTTCAGACAAAACATCCAGAAACTTCTTGGTTTCGCACCATCTCGTGCTGCATCTAAACAAGGCGGTGCATTGTTTGCAGCTCCTACTACTCAGTTAAAGTAGAAAATATGTGTAAGAAATAAATAATATCATAAACTAAATAATATTTATTAATAGTTACATATATAAGTATTTTTATATTTACTCCTGTCCTAATAAACATTAAATTCAATGACTGGTTCACCAGTTAAAAATCTATCAAAACCAAATCGTGTCAGGTCAATTGTTGTGAAATTACTGTCTATTATCAGTTCGGCAATGGCTCTTCCAATTCCTGGGGCATGCTGACGAGCTAAACAAAAAACATTAAAAATCATTAATATTTAGATAGACTAACTTCAAGGAAAGGGAACTAGATATCAGTGATATTCATCCTATAGAAACAAAAAGCCTACCTATTACCTTATTATTCTTGCTTATTTGATGAATATTTAGACTTTGCAAGTACTGCATTCTGGATTTTACAATCTGTTAGTTCCCAGTTTTCAATATCAATACATATAATAAATTTGTTCCTTAACCACCTCCAATATTCTGTAGATAAGATGATTTGCAAGAACTTGTATATATGTGAGTGGCCAGAAAATGATTACTTCCGCGTTGTAGGTTAGTAAAAATGTATCTAAATTATTAATAAATATGCATATATGTGTACGCATTTGTGATTCTTAAATACGGCACAACCGATTTTCACTAATGTACCATGGAAAGCTGTCTTTTACATTTAGTGTTGATCTTATTTTGATCAGTGCAAGTAAAAAATAAAAGGTTTTCTCAGTTTAAAAAATCACACAGTATATTAAAAAAATAGTATACAATAACTTTTCAGTACTGTTCATTTGACTATAACTTTAGTCTGTGATTCAACGACGATTGACAGTTTGTATGAACAAAACAAAATTATAAAAAAGGACAGTTTCGTAGATTTGCATTCGTCAATATTAGTTGAGCTTACATCTATAGTAAAATCTTAGAGTAAAATACAGTGGGTCAAAAAAGTATTTGTACACTCAGTTTTTCTACAATAACTTTATAATCGTCAGTGATACATAAACAAAAGATATGTTGTTTAATTGTTCACGAGGTACAGAAATAATCAACAAATGAAGAATGTTTCACCAGGGTTAATAAAAAAGTAATGTAGAAAAAACAAAATTTGAAGGCAAAAAAAGTATTCCTACCCTTATACTACTTACTTATAGTTACTGTTCTTGGACTATGATATACTTTCCATCACATGCAGGGTAGTCACTTTATTGAGCTAGTATAAAAAAAAGATTACCATGTTTGCCAAAGCCTGTAGCCAAAAACAAATTATTATGATATGGATGAGGTCCCAATATTCCAGTATCATCAAAAGTATTACAATCATATATTTCAGTACTATAACTATTAATCTGCAAAAAAATGTATGATGATTTTACTATTTTAAAGTTACTAAATGCTTTGATAAAAGAAAGTCCTAGCTATACAGACCTCTGCTCCATTACAACTTGGTATTCTATTGATCAGTGATGGTTTTACTGTATTGTGGTAGCATTCATCTTCCATCGAATCTTTGGGATCAATATTTAATGAGGGTACAAGTCCACATAGCAAATTATTTTCCAACACATTTCTCCTCAGCCATAAGCCGCTTGTATCCATTATAATAGGTGTAGTTAAACCTGTCTTTGTAGTGTGTCCTTCAATTGAGTAAATCATTTGTTTTCTGTAAATTAAAAACTTGTTATCAATTATAGCAGTATAGTATAGTACATAATTGTAGTAGTATATAACTTTGCTATTATAAAAAATGTATAAATATTGTGGATATATAAACTTCCCTATCAATCTTTTTTCTCATACAACTATTAATAATAAAGATATACCTTTTTTCTACAGGCAATGGAACAGAAAGTATTCCTGGACCTGTGCCTATTTTAGCTAATTTTGCAATTTTCACAGAATCAAAACTGGCTGCTAAGATACATGCAGCAAACTTAATTCTGTATTCTTCATTGTTTGGGGTTTTATAAATTACTTTTATTATTCTCTCATATGAACCTGGGGTTATTCCTTCCATAAGTACATCACGTTGCTTTTCAATCTCAAAACCAATAACTTCTCCTTCAACATATGTTACCCCAAGTTCTTTTGTTTTTTGTAATAAGCCTTTTAATAAATTCCAGGAATTGAATGTTCCTTCTGATTCTGCAGCCATAGAGCCTGAAATGCTCATATTATAAGTTAAAGAAATATATATAAACAGTTACTTTGTCTAGAAAAGCTACTTTATTGTTGATTTTGAAATTTATTTACATCTGCATTTACATGTTTGAAAACAAATGGTAAGAAAAGTGTAAAATCAATAGGAGGAATTTTGGCTTGTAGACCTGGCACTATGATGATTTGTAGGAACACTCTGGAGTCTTGAGGCAAGTTTGGTATTATCCTAAAGATATTGGGTAGTCCATGAGAAATAAAATGGGAGTTTTAAAAATCTTATAAATAGTGTAAGCTCTATAGGGTTTTTTTTTTAACTTTGTGTAAACAATAATCCCAGATTTTTAATTTAAAAAATAGTGAATCAATCTATTCCAAAAAATAAGTCAAATAACTACATTAATTTTATCAATGCTTATTTCATAACTAAGGGTGGTTGATGACATCAAATTATTGGATTATCTAGAATTGTAATCAAAGTTTATCCCAAAATAATATTTAGATTCTTTTAAGAAACACAAATAACACCTAAACATTATAAATGACAATGGCAATTGTATTTTTCTTGCAAAGTATAGCATTTTCTAAAATATGCAATGCAGATGTTTGGAAATCAAAATTTGTGGTGTCTCCTTAAATTGTATTCCTATAGCTGTAAATTAATGACATTTCATTTATAACATGGTTGTTGATTATAAGTAGAAAAATTATTATTGTTATAAATTTGTTAGTCTATTTACCTAATTTAATATCATTTAAATCCAACCATGAATACATTTTTCTTATATCCTCAGGTGATAATAGATCACTTTTCAACCCATATTCTCTTTGAAATGCAATATTGTCTTCTAATTTCTGTGCATATTTTTCACTAGCTAAAACCAATGAACCAGTTGGGCAATAGTTAACATTAACATCACCAAGGTGCTGATTAATATTTCTCAAAAATTCAGTAGTAAACTGTGACAGTAGTATATTTTCGGGAAGTGAAAAATGTTGTGTAAGAGTTGCATCATACAAGTTTTGTTGTGCTCCCTTGTACTGAAAAACAATGAAGAGATAATAAATATGATTAATTTTCATTTAATCTTTATAAAATTCATTTCTTCTTGAATAACCTAAATTTCCTTATTTTAAACTAATTTTATTATAAAGTCTTGATTAAAAAAATGAGGAAACTTCAAGTCAAATAATTAAAAGGCATTGGGATAGATAGAGTACTGCTAGTAGCTCTTTGATAGTCTGTATACACATTAAGTAGCAAAGTAAATAACTAAATTTATAGCATGTAAACAATGACTTAATAGCTTTAAACGAAATATTGGTTAAGTGAATAAATAGATTATTAAAATAGATTCAATCCAATTTTTTGACAAAGTAACTCACCCCCTGTACATTCTCCAGAAGGTGTGGCTTTACTAAACTGCTTTGTAGCAAGTGTGAACTTCATAACAATTTAATGAAGCATGTAAGTTGGATGATACAGTGTACTTATATATTATATTATAACTTCACTACATGTGTAAATGTTAGACTACTTAAAATGTAGTTATTTACTTCACTACTTAATATGTCTATACAAGCTCTGAGGGACAGTAGAGGGTCTCTGCATAAGGTGCATAGATCTTTCTCAATAGTGCTGGAAGCCTGATGCACTAATATAAATACCGCCCGGACTAGATCACAGGATAATTTGTTTGGAAGAAAATGATTGTTTGTCAACAACAGCGTCTTATTACCTCACTATAGTAATATTTAAAAAAATAACAAAAATTGCGTCTAATTTAAAAGTGTCGTTGGAGGCTAATTTTCATGAATCTAAACATTTCACACCTTTTTAAATATTGATTTTCAATAGTCACGACATTTAGCACTTCATTTTAATGTAGTAATTAATAAATTTTGTTTCTGTTCAGTATTTCTTTAAATGTAATTTTCTCTGACTGCAACACTTTAGAATTCAGAGTAAACATGAAATGTAAATTAGGGCTGTTGTATTCCATTCTGTACCACTTTAGTGCTGCAGGAAGTGCATATCCTTCCGTAACAAATGTAAACATTCATGGTATTAGTAACCGCTACAATGGCGCTGAGCGGGAGTTTAAGTAAAAAACAGTTTTGCTCAGCAAGACGATTAATCAAGTTCATATAGAAAATTTATAACCTATAATGAACAACTTTTCAAAACTCTTAGGTAGAGAAACTTACAGAAAAATCTTTTTCTAATACAACGACGGACAGGCCTTCACCCGTACGCTTTTTTAGCCAATAAGCAATTGATGCACCAATAAAACCGCCTCCTATTATGACAATATCAGTGTGTTCCTGTGGAATAAATTCTTGTTTCTTTAATCGTAAAAATACAGGAATTTCTTTTGATATTACACTCCATGTTTTTGAAAACGGATTTTGAGTTTTATAACTACGAATAGTAGTATTGCATTTAAATGCACTCTGAATAATATTAAAGGCTCTTCGATTTAAATTTATCATTGTTTGCTGTATGTTGAATAGGGATGTCTATTTGAGATTGATTAAATAAAGAATAGACTTCGTTCATTTTTTTTTTAATTATGTATATACCACCGAATCGATAGTTCACTCTAGAAAATCAATATTCGTAATTAAAAACACATAAAACTCTTTTTTTTTTGCAGTTACTTCAATATACTCAAAATAATGAAAATAACTATGAGTTTTTTACTTATTTACTTTTATATCTGATATCAGAGATGGCCAAAATGTAATCTGATTAATTATAAAAGATTATAATATGTAGTTGTAATTTTTTTTTGTTGCTCAGTAATTATGAATAAATCCCTTCAAAAGATTAAAGTGTCATAAATATGTACGCAATTGAGGATTCCGTAGGTTTTAAAATATAGATGAATAAAATGCAGTCATGTTAATGATGAAAAACGTAAAATGTAATCGTAATCGTTTTTTATTAATCTGATTACATTTAGCCCATCTATGCTTGATACTTTGGCATGGCTGTAAAACAATGGTAATTATTGAATTCGTCTTTTATATACAATGGTTTTATATTTATACTATCTGTTGCCCGTAGCTTCGCTTACATTTTTGATTCGTTATAAAGCAAGTTACACCCAGTCAAACTAAGTCTCGTATTTATATATATTCTAGTAAATAACGCAAACGCTTATTATTGAGAATATATATATTCCAATTTAATAGATTCTAATGTGATATATAAAAAAAATAAAATAAACTAATAATACGTAATGTTTGGCAGCAAAACTTCAAACGGGAGTGGTTGCATCTCTTCTGCACTCATGTTCAATAATTGTTGTTTTGTTGTTGTGGTCGGCTGGGTGGATCAATAATTGTCTAAACTTGTGTTGTGGGCTTGGGAAGCAGTGAAA
This sequence comes from Automeris io, assembly GCA_036320925.1. Lineage (NCBI taxonomy): Eukaryota > Metazoa > Arthropoda > Insecta > Lepidoptera > Saturniidae > Automeris > Automeris io. The sequence continues at coordinate 10,956,000 of JAUDJH010000002.1, forward strand.
TGATCGGCCGACCGCGTGCGATGAGGAATCATTGGTTTTTGGCCAGACGCTAACGGAGTGATGCGTCCCTTGGGTTTCTGAATCTGCAGTCTTCCTCACCGTTTACATTGAGTACAAACGATTAAAAATGGATAAACAAGCAAGAAATTAAGGTGGATATGAAATCGAAACTACGTCAGAGATATTAAAGTGTGGTGGGAAGACGATATGAAAATGAATAAGAGTTGAAAAGGTGGCTGTATAGTGAAAGCCTTTGTCTTACCCACAATGGGGAGAATAGAACAAAAAAAAAATTAAAACCATGGAGCTCAGAAATGTTATCACTGCCTATGTGAACATTTTCACTTTAATAAAATCTCTAAAAAAATACACAAGTTGTTTATATCATAGACAAAATATCTTCAAGATTTAAAATTTTGATATTTTAAGATTTACAGTTATCATTAAATTGAAACAAATAGCATAGTAAACATATGTGATATGTAATTCATTTATATACAATAAAAAATATATTTGATAAGTTGTACGTCGTATAAAATATTTTTGAGATTTTCAAATGAGTATTATAATAAATGAGTAATAGAATTATAGGGGATTTTTGTATTCAGGGCTGGCAGCATTACACTTAGCAGGCATGTGGGTTGCTGGTCGTTAGTTAGGCTTGAATTTGTTTTCATACATTCATTATTATATTGCATGGATGTTATTATGGTTTCTTGCCATACAAAGAGAAATAAGATAGTGGTGAGTTGGTGATATTTCACAAATGTGAATAAGTGGATAAGGTGGTCAAACGAATTCATAAGAGTACAACGGAGTGTTATGATGATGAATTTACGAACTGAGCTTCTATCTTTAATATTATGCTTACTTTCCTCATATAAATAGAGATAGAGGTTCTAACTTCCATGGGATAAGTGTATTTTAAATATAAAGATATTAATTCAGATATTGGTGTTACTTTACGTTAAGTATAAAAATGGATTCTAAATATGAAGCAATTAGCAAAGCTAATAATAATAGAAAGATAAACTTTAAAAGAAAAAAAACTGTGATAAATTTAAACAGTAAAAAAATAAAGACTGATGAAGGCTCCAGTGTGCTTACTGCTATGCGAAGTGGACAAAATGCTAGTAATAGAGAGAGTTTCTCTTTTATGAAAGAGTCAAAAGAGAACTTGCAGGAGGCAAGGAGACAACTACCAGTACATATGGTGAGAGGCAAGTGAGTAAGAATCATATTTGTGTAAAAATCTTTTCAGTAACCTGTAAAATTAATATAACATCAGTATCTATTATAGCGTGTATTTTCATCCTGTCAATTTTTTTTTATAATTTGCCTGATTTAACCATTTCAATAAGTATAAAATAGTGTATTTATTTATGTCTTACTATCTATCAAGTTGATCTTGTTGAATAATACAATATTTTAAGTGTTAGAGGAAACATCTGAACATACTAAGCTTAGTCTTATGGGTTCTATACACATATTAAATGGCAAAGTAAATAACTAAATTTTAACTGAATTTGTAGCATGTAAACAACAACTTAATAGCTTTTAACTAAATATTGGTGGTGCGTGAGAGTTGACAGGAATAAGAAGGAATTCTGGGAACGAACTTACTTGCTTAGATCCTAGTCCACAGTGCTGGTTCAGGCGTCCACACCACAATTTCACACGTTGATGGGTTAGCAGAGCGTTCGTGTTTTCACAGTTATTGTTGTATACGTAGGGTACTTGATTGTTGTTTGTAAGAAACAATCAATACAAGTAGGTAGGTTAAAAACTTAATGTGATTGACGCCAGTAATATGTACGCTACCAAGCAATAAACATCGATATACTTAAATAGTGTTTTCTTAAACCTAACAGTGGCGATGTAGTGAAAATTTACTAATAATGGCACATAAAGCTGTTAATTTTGTTGAATTTAATCCACAAACGGACAATTGGGTCAATTATATTGATCGCTTGAAATATTGTTTCGAAGCAAATGGAGTTGTGGCGGACGCTGCATGTCGTGCTAATTTCTTTACTGTGTGTGGAAAACGGGTCTTTGAAACATTTCGTGCATTGATTACGCCAAAGACGTGTAGTGATGTGACTTTCAGTGATATCGTGACTATTCTTACGAAACATTATAGCCCAAAACCTAACGATATATCAGTTTCATATAAGTTTTACAAGCGCGATCAGAATATATTGCACAGTTAAGAAAAATAAGTTCCGGCTGTAACTTCCCGAATTTAGAACGTATGTTGCGCGACCGGTTAGTGTGTGGCATGCGTGATCACAAATTACAGTACGAGTTACTTAAGCGGGACAACCTAACATACGAAAACGTCGTTGATGCAATGTTATCATCGGAGAACGCCGTGAATGATGTCCGCATGATACTAGACGGCGCGGGCGCGGCAGGTCCCCGGACCTATGGCCACGACTCGAACGCATTCGACGCGCCTGCGAACATTACAATCACATCACCCATAGCGCTCGCCCTTCCTGAACCTATGGATTTAAACGCTGTGCATTTCAAGTCAAATATTCGCATGTGCTATCGTTGCGGTGATAGGCACAGTGGTGAATGCCGTTTTATAAACGCGACGTGTAGATATTGTAAGAAGAGAGGACATCTAGAAAAAATATGTATTAGCAAAAAGAAGTCTACAAAATTACATTTTACAATGACGGATACCGGAGACAACGCTTTAAATGGAATATACTCTTTTGGGAGTTCAAATAACGTAATACCACCTTACAAGATTAAAATAATGTTGGATAACATACCAGTCATTATGGAAATAGATTCAGGAGCTAGTTTCTCACTGATTAATGAACACACGTGGAATACATTGCGTGAGAATCGAACTCATTATAAATTATCACCGACTCCACTTAACTTACGGACCTGGACGAAGACGCCCGTCATTCTCTTGGGACAGACGAGCGTTCATGCGCAGTATAATGGCAAAGCTTGTAACTTAAGCGTCATCGTAGCTAAAGGACATGGACCGAATCTTTTAGGAAGGAATTGGTTCCAACCTCTTGATGTCAAATTGAATTTTAATTACGTGTCTCATGAAGAGAGATCAACAATAGAACAGCTAATTGTAAAATATATGGCGGTGTTCAAGGACGGACTCGGTACATACCGCGGAGATCCTGTGTCCATACAGTTGTTACCAAACGCGAAACCGAAATTCTTGAGAGCAAGACCTGTCGCTTTCGCCATCAAAGACAGAGTTGAGAGTGAGATCGCACGCCTCGTAAATGAGGGGGTACTTCGACCTATATCATATTCTAAATGGGCGACACCTGTTGTACCCATTATCAAAAAGTCAGGCGAAATACGTCTGTGCGGCGATTACCGTTGTACGGTGAATCAGGCTACAGAATCGGATACATACCCGATGCCCACAGCTAGCGAGGTTATTGCTACTATCACAGGAAGTAGATTTTTCACGACGCTTGATTTAGATAGAGCTTATACACAAGTGACTGTAGATGACGACACTGCCAAACTGTTAACCTTAAACACATGCAAAGGTCTCTACACAGTACACAGGCTAGCGTTTGGAGTTAAAGCATGCCCTGGGATATTTCAACGCTTGATGACATCGTTGCTGGCAGGCATTCCAGGAGTTGCGATCTTGATTGATGACGTCATCATTGGTGGATCCACAATTCAGGAAATGAGTCAGCGATTAGAGTTAGTATTACAACGAATCGAAGCAGCTGGATTAAGACTTAATAAAGACAAGTGTAAATTCGCACAGGAAAGAGTCGAATTTCTCGGATTTATTATAGACGCTGAGGGCATACATCCAGCACCTAGCAAAGTGGAATCCATTATAAAAACTCCGAAACCAAAAAATGTACAAGAACTTCAAGCGTTCTTGGGTTTGTATAATTTCTACGAACGGTTTATACCACACAAAGCTACAATCCTCGAGCCACTTCACCGGTTATTAGATAGATCCAGAAAATGGCAATGGACTGATTACGAACAGAGAAGTTTTGAGGCCGCAAAACTACTATTATCTTCGGAGATGACACTTGTTCATTATGATTTGCAGAAACCAGTAATACTTACATGCGATAGTTCTGAGTACGGAGTGGGTGCAGTACTCGCACACATTATGGAAGATGGTACAGAACGGCCGATTGCTATGAGTTCAAGGACACTTCATTCTCATGAAAGACGTTACTCGCAACTAGACAAGGAAGCTGCATCCATTATGTTTGGAATTCAAAAATTTCATAACTATTTAATGGGTAGATCATTCACCATCGTGACTGATCACAAACCACTTTTAGGCATATTCGACCCAAAGAAACCTATGCCTAATATGTTGTCACCACGTTTAACTAGAATAACGATAGCGCTTACTGCACATTCCTATAATATTATATATAGACCTGGCCCACAGATTGGGAACGCAGACGGACTTAGTCGTTGGCCGCAGCCTGTGCCCGACATACCAGAAGAACATATAGGTGAAGTTTTGTTAATGGCTGAAACTCCTGATGATTTCCCGATTGATGCTGAAATGCTGAGATCGGAAACAAAAAAAGATAAAATCTTAACACGTGTTATAGGGTACTTGTTAAATGGCTGGCCTGTTCGAATTACAGACGAGGACTTGCGTCCTTATTGGTTACATCGCTCCGAGCTGTCAATACAGAATGACTGCATCTTACTAGGCAATCGTGTAGTAGTGCCAGAACCATTACGAGAAACCGTTCTACGTACCTTGCATAAGATTCACAGCGGCATAGTACAAACTAAAGCACTGGCTCGTAGTTACATTTGGTGGCCAAACCTTAACAATGACATTGAAGCACTGGTTAATGGGTGCAGGATTTGCCTCGAGAATAGACATATGCCACCGAAGGTAACTCACGAGTGGATTACCAAGCCGTGGTCACGAATTAATATAGACTTTGCTGGGCCTTATCAAAATAAGACATTTTTAATAATGGTAGATGCGTTTTCTCGGTGGCCTGAAGTATTCATCGTTAATAACATGACTACTGAAACTGTAATTCGACACTTAAGGATGACATTTGCAACACACGGTCTGTGTGAAACAATTGTGTCAGACAATGGCACACCATTTGTTTCAGAACAAATGAAAAGCTTCTTAGCATCAAACAATATACGACATATTACAACCGCACCTTATCATCCCTCTACAAATGGCTTAGCTGAACGAATGGTGCAAACAGTTAAAGACAAATTACGTAAATTGGACCATAAACCATGGGACATAAAGTTACCAAACATTTTACTAGGCTTAAGATCTGCACCATGCAGCACAACACAGAAGTCTCCTGCAGAACTGTTGATGAATAGATGTTTGAGAACATTACTGAATACTGTACACCCGGATAATATCAGTAGAAAAAGAACAGAACAGCAAATTGACAATAACAATCACATTAAAAAAAGAGTCACCGACGTTGGACAAAGTGTTATGTATAGAAATTTCAGCCAAGGCCCTAGATGGTTACCAGGTACAGTTGTAACCGAAGAAGGCCCATCAAGTTACAAAGTAGAAACACAAGAAGGACAAATTATAAATAGACATATAGACCAATTAATTAAAACAAAAACTAATAATGGGACTGAAAATAATGAAGATGATACAAACACTACATGTATGGAAGAAGATACTAACGGACAGACTACTGAAGATAATGAAGAGATGGAAGACACACAAGAAGATATAATTGAAGTTCCAACTTCAGATAAATGGAAGGAAATACTGGGGATACCTGATACACCACCACCACCACCAGAGCCAAGCAGTTCTGGTGGAAAATATAAATCAAGAATATATACACGGTGTAAATCACCATACTCCAGGCCAAGTCCTTATAAAAGTTAAAAAACTAACTTATTTCTATTATATATTTCATATTATTAAGATTACATATAGTTCTTTAAAGATGATTTGCAGAAACCAGTAATACTTACATGCGATAGTTCTGAGTACGGAGTGGGTGCAGTACTCGCACACATTATGGAAGATGGTACAGAACGGCCGATTGCTATGAGTTCAAGGACACTTCATTCTCATGAAAGACGTTACTCGCAACTAGACAAGGAAGCTGCATCCATTATGTTTGGAATTCAAAAATTTCATAACTATTTAATGGGTAGATCATTCACCATCGTGACTGATCACAAACCACTTTTAGGCATATTCGACCCAAAGAAACCTATGCCTAATATGTTGTCACCACGTTTAACTAGAATAACGATAGCGCTTACTGCACATTCCTATAATATTATATATAGACCTGGCCCACAGATTGGGAACGCAGACGGACTTAGTCGTTGGCCGCAGCCTGTGCCCGACATACCAGAAGAACATATAGGTGAAGTTTTGTTAATGGCTGAAACTCCTGATGATTTCCCGATTGATGCTGAAATGCTGAGATCGGAAACAAAAAAAGATAAAATCTTAACACGTGTTATAGGGTACTTGTTAAATGGCTGGCCTGTTCGAATTACAGACGAGGACTTGCGTCCTTATTGGTTACATCGCTCCGAGCTGTCAATACAGAATGACTGCATCTTACTAGGCAATCGTGTAGTAGTGCCAGAACCATTACGAGAAACCGTTCTACGTACCTTGCATAAGATTCACAGCGGCATAGTACAAACTAAAGCACTGGCTCGTAGTTACATTTGGTGGCCAAACCTTAACAATGACATTGAAGCACTGGTTAATGGGTGCAGGATTTGCCTCGAGAATAGACATATGCCACCGAAGGTAACTCACGAGTGGATTACCAAGCCGTGGTCACGAATTAATATAGACTTTGCTGGGCCTTATCAAAATAAGACATTTTTAATAATGGTAGATGCGTTTTCTCGGTGGCCTGAAGTATTCATCGTTAATAACATGACTACTGAAACTGTAATTCGACACTTAAGGATGACATTTGCAACACACGGTCTGTGTGAAACAATTGTGTCAGACAATGGCACACCATTTGTTTCAGAACAAATGAAGAGCTTCTTAGCATCAAACAATATACGACATATTACAACCGCACCTTATCATCCCTCTACAAATGGCTTAGCTGAACGAATGGTGCAAACAGTTAAAGACAAATTACGTAAATTGGACCATAAACCATGGGACATAAAGTTACCAAACATTTTACTAGGCTTAAGATCTGCACCATGCAGCACAACACAGAAGTCTCCTGCAGAACTGTTGATGAATAGATGTTTGAGAACATTACTGAATACTGTACACCCGGATAATATCAGTAGAAAAAGAACAGAACAGCAAATTGACAATAACAATCACATTAAAAAAAGAGTCACCGACGTTGGACAAAGTGTTATGTATAGAAATTTCAGCCAAGGCCCTAGATGGTTACCAGGTACAGTTGTAACCGAAGAAGGCCCATCAAGTTACAAAGTAGAAACACAAGAAGGACAAATTATAAATAGACATATAGACCAATTAATTAAAACAAAAACTAATAATGGGACTGAAAATAATGAAGATGATACAAACACTACATGTATGGAAGAAGATACTAACGGACAGACTACTGAAGATAATGAAGAGATGGAAGACACACAAGAAGATATAATTGAAGTTCCAACTTCAGATAAATGGAAGGAAATACTGGGGATACCTGATACACCACCACCACCACCAGAGCCAAGCAGTTCTGGTGGAAAATATAAATCAAGAATATATACACGGTGTAAATCACCATACTCCAGGCCAAGTCCTTATAAAAGTTAAAAAACTAACTTATTTCTATTATATATTTCATATTATTAAGATTACATATAGTTCTTTAAAGTAGCATACTTATTAATATTAACATTTATATTTGTTCATAAGTTTACTTAATCAGATCATTTGTTAAAGGATAAAAGTAGTTAATTTGGTTTTGATTTCATTTGTTGATGTCTAGTAAAGTGGTAATGTTTCATACAACTGGAGGGAAAGGTATGTTGTACACGTAGGGTACTTGATTGTTGTTTGTAAGAAACAATCAATACAAGTAGGTAGGTTAAAAACTTAATGTGATTGACGCCAGTAATATGTACGCTACCAAGCAATAAACATCAATATACTTAAATAGTGTTTTCTTAAACTTAACAGTTATATAACACAGGGTTGTATCGTTTTAAAGAGTTTTATAAAGCAAACGCGTTACAAGTTTTCCAAGCGTTCGAATCCAGAGAAAGGAAACCAATGAGGTAGGTAGAGGGTAAAAATGTTGAAAGTGAGTGTTGATAGTGTAATAAAATATATAATATAAAAGAACATATGAGTATATTAGAATATAAAATAATAAATAATATAAATGTAAAATATATAATAAATGGCGCAAACAATTGGCTTAGTCAATAGGTAGATAAGTAAAAAAAAAAGTATCAATACTATTTTTTTCACACATTTTTGTCACACATTCTTAAGAAGGTGTAGCTTTATTAAATTGGAATTGTAGCAAGTATGAACTACATAACAATTGAGTCAAGTACATGAGTTGGATGATATAGTGTACTTAAAACTTCACTAAAACATGTGTAAATGTTAGACTACTTACATTTCGTTTTTTACTTAGCTACTTAATATGTGTATAAAGAAAGGCTCATAGCTAAAATGTGATTTTCTTATTTAAAGATTATTAGAAGAAATAAGGAAAAATAATATTATGATTTTGATTGGGGAGACTGGAAGTGGCAAAACAACACAGATCCCTCAATTAATCCATGAACATAGGATAGAAGGTACTGGAGTTATAGCTGTAACACAACCTCGCAGGGTAGCTGCTATAACTATAGCATTGAGAGTTGCTGCAGAAATGGAAACAGAAGTTGGAAATATTGTTGGGTAAAACATGTTTAATTGTATTAATAGATACCAATTTTTTTAGATAACAATATTAACAAAATTAATTCAAAATTATTATTAATTTGTAAATGTATTTTGAATAAAAAAAATAATTGGCACACTATATATCTTTCAAGTGATCAGAGATATATTAGTGGCTTGATCTACTTTTTGCTTAAATGTTGTGACTAGTAGTGCAAATGATTGCTGACGTATTATATGTTTTAATATAACTATAATATTCAATATTTCTGAACTTTATTAAAAATAGATCCCATGTTTGAGGGTCATTGTCAACTTCATAAAAAAAGGCATAGATACAATATTTTACAAGTTGTTTATTTCAAACAAAATTGCATAATGCAAATATGGCCCTGGTAAAACATTAGTATAAAACATATTACAATACATATTTAATTGTTATTTCAGATACTCTGTTAGGTTTGAAGATGTTACAAGTCCTAGGACTAAAGTTAAGTATTTAACAGATGGTATGTTGCTGAGAGAAGCTATTTTAGACCCTCTCCTTAAAAAGTATTCTGTAATCATTTTGGATGAAGCTCATGAGCGTACAGTTAGTACTGATGTTCTATTTGGTATAGTTAAAATGGCTCAGAAGGAAAGGAATGGACAGAGCTCGAATCCACTTAAGGTATGGCTGGCTTTCTTTAAATACTTATCCTTTTATTTATAGATATATAAATCAGGGATGTTACGGAGCTTTGACTCGACTCCTATAAGTCGGAACTACCGATTGTTATTACACCTTCGGTTCCGACTTCGGTTCCGAAACTCCTAAAAATCTAAAACTAAAGCCAGCTCTGGTAACGAAAGGGTAAATTTAAAGAAGACATTCTTAAAAATATAAACTAAAATAAAATATGATTAAAAATATGAAATTTTAAACCAAATGCATCTTAAAATTTATTACTAAAAGGTTTTTTTTTTACATTTACATTAAATTAAATAAAATAGAAATGAACACAAAAACAACCCTGGAGCAAATTTGATTTAATTTGTTCATTATTAATGGGAAAATATTAATAAAAAACACAGCAATTTTTCTTTGCATTGTCTGTGATGTGTAAATTTATTAATTTCTAATTCACTAAATAATGTTTTTATTTAAAAATAAATAAAACTACTTTCTTCAGCCATCACTTGTGATTACATTGCCTCCGACTCCGATTCCGACTTCGGTTCCGACTCCGATAAATCAAATTTAAAAACTCCGACTCCGACTTCGGTTCCGATAAAACTGCCTCCGTTACATCCCTAATATAAATAGGTAGATTTATAGACGCAAGTTTAAGTTTGCTTAGACTTTATTTAAACACTAGCTGATCCGGCAAACGGTGTTTTGCTATATAAGTTATTGTAATATCTTCTAAGATGTTCATTGAAATTAAGTGATGTCAAAGACAATTTTGTTCACAATTAAATACCTTAATCAACAACACATTTATTTGGATAAAGATTAATATTATTACGTCGATAAAACTCTTAACAAATAATGCATCAATTTCGACCAAATTTGTTTACCATAAAACGGTTCTAGTGACTTAATCTTAAAAGATAGACATATACTGTCGCAGACATTTTTTTAGATCATTTCAAGAGGAATAATTCTTTCATACATATATTTTTGGTATCTTGAACCGTTTTCGCAGCGCACGCAATAGAAGCCCTTAAGGATGAATAATTTTCCCCGTTTTTTTTCACATTTTTCATTATTTCTTCGCTCCTAATAGTTGCATCGTGATGTTATATAGCCTAAAGCCTTCCTCGATAAATTGTCTATTCAACACAAAAATAATTTTTCAATTCGAACCAGTAGTTCCTGAGATTAGCGCGTTCAAACAAACAAACTCTTCAGCTTTATAATATTATAGTATAGATTACAATTTATATTCCACAATGAAAGTCAAAGGATTTGGTAAGTCACCAATTTTGTCAACATGGACTTGGCACTGCAAATAATATGGTTATATTCAAGTTTCTATTATATATTAAGTTTTTTGTTAAAACAAATTTTTTTGAGAACCAGGCTAAGCAGAGTCTCAGCCTTATACAAGAATCAGATACTTATTGCAGAAAATTGAATTTATTAACTGATGTTGAGATTTAGACTTTGCACTGCTATTCGATCGCATATTTTTATAGTACTATAATAATATGTTTTTGATTAATTTCACACTTTTCTTATTTCAGGTGATTATAATGTCTGCGACTATGGATGTAGATTCATTCCAGAAATATTTCAACAACTGTCCTGTAATTTACTTAGAGGGCCGTACTCATCCCGTAACAATCTATCATTCAAAGTTGAAGCAGGAAGATTATCAATATGCTGCTGTTTGTACAATATTTCAACTTCATTCTTCAACACCTGCCGAGTATGATTATAGTTTTTTAAATTGTTTTGATAAATTAGAATATTTTCATATATACTTTTGTTTTGCAGTTACGATTTTCTTGTATTTTTGACGGGACAAGAAGAGATTGAAACGGTTATGTATAACATCAAGCAAATAGCAAAAGTAAGATTTTAAAGATTTCTGTGTGACAAAGTATAATAACATAATCAATATCACTATATTATTATTGTATTCATGTTAGGATCAAAATTCTAGGAAGCTACAGGACCCCCGATTAAAGTGTGCCCATTATATGCTGGTTTGCCGGCACCGCAACAATTGCAGATATGGAAAGATACACCACCAGAAACAAGAAAGATAGTGCTGTCGACTAATATAGCGGAAGCGTCAGTTACAATACCGCGTATTAAAATTGTGATTGATACGGGTGTTGTCAAAGAAAGGTATGTCTAGCAAATTACAGAAATAGTCGCCAATGTAATAGTAATATTCAATCGAACCTTTATATAATATTGGGTCTGGGAAAAATTTCGTGGCGTTTTTTCAGTAAAATTCGACTGGTATCCTTTAAGCGCGTGAGTGAATTTATTTGAACCAAATATGTTTCATTATTATCGACAGTGTTTCGGCATTTTTTAGGTAGATCCACGATCCCATTGGTGAAGACCTGTGGTTTCTGGTTAAAAAACTGGATCAAGTAGTTTTAATAGGCTTCTTTTGAAACCAGTTAATTCCATGAAGAGAGCTCTGCAGAGATCGGAATAGATGATAGTCAGAGGGTGCTAGATCCGGACTGTAAGGTAGATGAAACAAAACTTCCCAACCGAACTCTCTAAATTTTAACGGGCCATCAAAGAAGTGTGTGGTCGGGCGTTGTCATGATTATAGACAATACCTTTCTTATTTATCAATTTGGGCCTTTTCCTCTCAATCGCCAAGCCTAATATTTCTAGTCAACCACAGTAGAGTTGATATTCAATCGTCTCACCAATCGCAAGTAGCTCGTGGTGGACGATAACCATCCAGTCCCACCACACATCAACATCACTTCTTTTGGCGTCGATGTTAGTTTAGCAAATGATTGTGAAGGCTCACCATCCTTTATTCACAATATTTTATGCTTCCAGTTGTCGTACGTAATCCATTTTTCATCTCCGATTATTAGACGTTTTAAAAATGGCTCGATTTCATTCAGTTTCAGCAGCGTATCGCAGATGTTTAATCGGTCCATCGTGTTTTTCGCGCTCAACTCACGAGCTCCATTCGTCAAGATTTTTGTAAAACCAATTTTGTGTAAATGATTCAAAACATTTTTATGGTCAATGCCTAGCTCCATAGCAATAATGACATTGCTGATATGCTTATCTTGTTAGACTTTTTCAAGTGTTTCATCAGCTTTTTCAGTGATTGGACGACCGCAGTGTGACTCATCTTTCACATTTAAGTTACCGGAATGAAAGCGAGCGAACCATTTCCACACAGCAGAATTTGATAAAATACGTTCACTATATACAGCACATTTTTTTTCGTAAGCCTGCGCAGCGTTGTTCCCGTTGTCATAACGATATTGTAGAATACACCCGATTTTTTCATTATTTAGCTCCATGTTCGAGTGCGAAATACTTTCGAACCACTGCACAGATTGCAATGTTTCTTACATTTAACTAACGTTCAAAAGGTCACCTTTAAAGGTGCACTCATTGGTGTTGCTGTATTTCATGTTTCTTTAGTTATATGCGACCAACGCCATTCATCGGAAAAAACGCCACGAACTTTTTCTCAGACCTAATAGTTTTCTTGATGCTATACAGTGAGTCCATAAAGTATTCGTCTAGTCGCAAGTTTGAAAATAAAATCTTCTCTAAAGGACCAGGTGAATGAGAATGAGAATCTCGATTAATTAAACATGTTAAAAAAGGAATATTAACCACTAGCTGTTCCGGCAAACGTTGTTTTGCTATATAAGGTTTTATTATATCTTCTAAGATGTTCATTGAAATTAAGTGATGTCAAAGACAATTCTGTTCACAATTAAATACTCTTAATCAACAACACATTTATTTGGATAAAGATTAATATTATTACGTTGATATAACTCTTAACAAATAATGCATTAATTTCGACCAAATTTGATTACCATAAAAACGGTTCTAGTGACTTAATCTTAAAAGATAGACATATACTATCCCGGACATTTTTTTAGATCATTTCAAGAGAAATAATTCTTTCATACATTTTTTTTTGTATCTTGAACCGTTTTCGCAGCGCACGCAATGGAAGCCCTCAAGGATGAATAATTTTCCCCGTTTTTTTTCACATTTTCCATTATTTCTTCGCTCCTAATAGTTGCATCGTGATGTTATATAGCCTAAAGCCTTCCTCGATAAATGGTCTATTCAAATCAAAAAGAATTTTTCAATTCGAACCAGTAGTTCCTGAGATTAGCGCGTTCAAACAAACTAACAAACTCTTCAGCTTTATAATATTAGTATAGATAATAATGCGAAAACAAGCACATAAACAAATTTCTAGCGATAACGAGGGTAACAAAACATAAACATTCGTTTTTCGCTGGTTCGAAAAGTAATCGTCCACCCTTAAAACAATAAGCGTTTGCGGATACAAGTTCTAATACTTAACACGCATCTGTTGTTAGCTCTTATAACGTATAGGAGAACCTGACATTATGTTGAGCTGATCGGAGAAGAAAAGTTATATTTTTTTAAATATTATAGGTCGGAAGGGCTGTGAAACAAGCCCGACTGAAAGAAAACTCATTTACACCTACATAATGAGTGTAAATCTTCCTGCAATATATCCAAGTTGGTAGGTAGACCTCTATCTACAGTACAGTCGGTGATTGATCGTTTCCGTAGCATAAAAACATTTAAAAATCATCCATGGAGTGGACTCCCTCGTGCACTGACCGAACAAGACGAGAGGTTTATTGTGCGAGAAATTAAGAAGAACCCAAAAGTTAGTGCACTTATGCTTCCTAGGGAACTGTACAGTAGGGGCAAAAAAGCATGCGTCAATATAATTAAGAATATATGCAAAAAAATGGGTACAATGGCCAGGTATATCGCAAGAAGTTCTGAATTAGCAAACAGAATCGAAAAAAAAAACGTTTCGTTTTTGCCTAAGAAGATAGATTGAAGAAAAAATTTTTCTCGAAGTATCTCATATTATCTGATAAAAGCAAACACAACATAGTTGATCAGATGGAAAGCAAATTGTGTGGCGAAAGATGAATACTAAGGTACTGCCTCAAAATCTCGCGCCTACAGTACAACATTGTGAAACATTCCCTTATTGTGTGGGGGTATATGTGTGCAGAAGGTATGGGAAAACTGCACATATTCATATTAGATATTATGGATCATAAAATGTGTATAAACATTTTAAACGAGAATTTGAACGCAAGTGCTGAGTAATTGGGTCTCCATGACAATTATATCTTTCAACAGAACAGCAATCCTGAGCACACAGCTATGAATACTAAGCTGTGGCTGTTATATAACTCCCCAAAACAAATTCATATGCCACCATAAAGTCCGGATATCAATCCAATCGAACATCTTTGGAAAGTGCTTAAAGATAATATTAGAAAAGGCACATCCGTTACAAGAATAACTTAAAATGAGCACTTCAGTAAGAATGGTATAAAATTCCATCTTCTGTGGCAAACATTTTTTTTTATTCTATGCCCAGAAGAATCCAAGCAGTGTTTGTCGCGAAGGGAAATTCAACTACGTACTAAATCTTATTCTAAAATTATGTTCTGTAGCTCAAAGCGCCATGAAATATGTTATGGACGAATACTTTTTGAACTAGCTAAAAATGAATATTTAGTTTCTTGTTACCCTTGTTATCGCTAGAAAATTGTTTATGTACTTGTTTTTGGATAATTATAGTTAAAAAAGCTTCTTTCAACATGTTTGACTAATCGATATTTTATTCGCTCCTTACCTTGTTCTTTAGACACGATTTTTGTTTAAACTTACAACTAGACGAATAGTTTTTGGACTCACTGTATATCTACGATATTTTTTCATTTAGGTAGAACCTATGAGGAAACTCTTAACTAGTAATGATACAACAATATTATTGTTTTGATCAGACTTCTTTATTGCAAATATGCATAGTAAATGCGCTTCGTCTAAGCACACATGTTATTTAAGTACATTTGTATGGCATATGTGCATTTAAGCTTTGGAATGCATTTCATAGAAGTATAAAATAGCATTATCTTGTTTTACTTCGAAATTTAATAAATATATTGACTTAAAATCTGATAATTAACAAAATACCAGTCTCAGAATCCAAATTCCAACAAATTTTAATTTAATATATTGAGTCATATTATGTATTAAATGTCCTAATAAAACAAGTTAATGCTTTTTATGTTTCTACGGGATGCACGCCACTGTATTTAAGTAGTTTATGAAATTTAAACATTGCTTATTTGATAATTGTGAGAAGGGAGTTAATTAATTTTTTTTAGTAGTTCATGTTGTGTGGAAGTTATGTTTATTTTTTTTTTCTGGCAGGACTAAATGTTCGGATAAGCCTTTACTATTTAACTGGGCTAAATATTAATCTGGCTGGTGATAAATTTGTATATGAGGCAACCAGAGCCGGAGAAGCTCAAGTGAACATTTTAAGCTTAACTAGTAAAATAAGATATTCTTAAAAATATCGTAATGCCTGATTAATGTAACATTACCTTTTCTAACAATATAACAGATTTTGGCGTTCATATTAGTATAACATTGGAATTTGTATATTTATTAAATACGTAATTATTTAGAATAGCATATTTAATTTAGATCGCTCTCGTTTTGACCACATCACTTGGGTAACTCTAGTTCTGGTGATTTTATAATTGCTCCCCGGGTGACTGGACGAATTTGGTTTCCCAGGCCTGGGTGGATTGATTTAGGGACACCCCGGGGTTTTTAGTCAGTAGGAGTCTGACACACCGGGGTCGCTGCCCTCACAGCAACCCTGATGGTCCTATGCAGGATATCCTCTAGGATACCAAAAAAACTTGTTTTTATAATAACTTAAATAAATCCTTATTTAACTGAGGGTAAACTGAGGTCGTAATTGACAAATAGGACTTGGTGTACGAGTACGGGGGCGGAGCGGCTATCAGTGCGCGCGTGCGCTCAGGCGGCGGCCTGGCAGCGAGCGGGCCGCGCCGGCCGCACCGCTCCGGGCTCCGCCTACAGACTCTTCACCGCGGCGGAGTTCAAACAACGTCCTCCGCATACCTCACCAGAGATTGTCAGGTACTATATTATTCTCTCTCGAAGAACTAAATTACTAATTCGAGAGGTTCTGAAATCGGATCTAGATTTCAAGGTATTGTAGTGGGGAAATGCATGCCTAAGCAATTGCAAGTTCCCCACTACTATTTAGAAACTCGTTAATTACGTGGGATATCCTTGTTTTATTTATGCAATAACTTCTATTAATATAATTGTGGTATAGTGCCGATTGTTTTATCCGCACTTTTAATCCCATTTCAATCTGATTTCAACTTTTGGTTCTTTCTTTATGTTATTTTTCTTTATGCTCGGGCTTGTACCGAAAGAACATTCTAAACAATAAAGTCGTGAAATTGGCTTTGTATAAATACCATAAATCCTTGAAATAAAGAAAACCTTATCCTTTTTTTGTTTTAACCCGGGGGAAATCTCTAACGGACCTCAGGGGGCGATGAGGGTTGCCCCCCGGTGTGTTAGACTTACACCGACTACTTGGCAGGGGGTGGTTAAATAGTCGCCATCTCCCGTGTACTCCTAATACATTTGGCGGGGAAAGTGGTGTAAAGTGGGTGGCACTCTCCTCATCTCCTTGATTTGTCATTGGGGCGGTGCGCGGGAACACATCGCCCACCGCTCTCGCCTGGATCTGGGCGACACTCTCCCTCAAAGAAAAAAAAAAAAACCTTATTCTGTTACAATGCAATTTATCGTTTTTGATATTCTTTTGCAACACTTGATATTAATAATGTTATTTTTATTTATGCAAGATATTCCTTACGATGAGTTGACTTTGAACGTTTTTAAGTTCGAGAATTAAGTTGTTAACTACAGCGCAGTCCAAAAACCGACCGCCACAACTGTGAACTTTAGATGCATGGATTGTTGCGAATAACCACGGAGCTGTTAATTATCTTAGAGATCGTGCCGGCTGATTACAATTTAATTTTAGTACATTCAATTTTAGAGACTAATTGTGTTTAACTATAAAGCATCATTGACCTTTCTAAAAATTTAAAATAGTATTTGTAATGATGCATATCATTTTTTATAGGTGTCCGCTTGCTCACACAATATTACTGCTAGTTGCTGCAGGAATAGAACCAAGTACATTTCCGTTAATTGACGCTCCGCCCCAAGATTCCGTAAAAGCATCCTTAATTTTACTGAAAGAATTAGGTAAGATGTTAAATTACACATTTGAGAGTTCGTTTTGATTAAGCACCGCGGGAAAAATAAACAAATCGTATTTTGTGTAAGGAAGCTTAATATTTGCGTTTATTTTTATTATTATATATATTATATGCAAGTTTTATTGTACTAATCGGAGAAATAAATATTTCGTTTTTAGGGGCCATTGACAATGACTTAGACCCAAAATTGACTGTATTAGGACGTAAGATGTCCGCCTTTCCAATTGATCCAAAATATTCTAAAGTTCTCTTGAGCGCACCAGAGTATAATTGTTTGGATGAGGTACGTATTTTGGAACATAACAAAAAAGGACTTATGGTTTTTTCATCGTCAATTTTAGCTTATATTTGTTGCAGGCTTTAAGTTTGGTTGCTGTATTATCAAGTGAAAATATTTTTTATACTCCAATGCACAAAAGAAATGAAGCTATTAAAGTGAAACAAAAGTTTGTGTCGCCTTTAGGTGACCATATTACTCTTTTAAATGTTTTTAAAGGATTTTGTAAAGCGACTTTAAAAAAGGTAAGGTTTAATTAAGTTCTATAATATTTTGAAAAATATATTTTTTTATGATATAAAATTATAAATTCTTTATTTATTACGGCTATGGTAGCCTAATAAATAAGGGGCCGGTATACATGCGCAGCCACGCGACAATATCACTGCATTTTTCCATATTAAGTACGGATTTAAGCACCACATGAAAAACATCAGGAAAACATCGTGATGAAACCCGTATAGCATCTAATAGAGAAATGTCATGTCTAAGTGCCCTGAAAATGGTGTCCAGCCGCGCTATTGGTTACCTTGTGTACGACATATAAGCGTAAAGTGGATACAGCCACTAATGTATCACACACACTGCTCACGCTGAAAAATTTATACCGTGATGATGTATTAGTATTAATTATCTTTTTAGACTTTTAATTAGACTACATAAATGAAGATAGATGCGTTAATTTATTATTAAAATGAAACAATATTAACTTTATAGCAATAATTTATTTGTTATATATTTCAGCAATGGTGTAAAGAAAATTATCTGAATCATAAAAATTTGTCATACGCTAATGAAGTCCGGCAACAGTTGCTGGCAATTTGTGAGAGGCTTAATTTAACGGTTACGAGCTGTGGTTCAGCAACTGATCAGGTAAAAAATATATTATACATTACATAATTTTCATTATTAAATGTTATTAAAGTTTATTAATTATCGCTAGAATTCAACAGAACGTTTTTATTTATTATTGTTTTTCGGGTTATCAATTTCATACCAGAATCTATTATTTTTATATTTTTTCTGTTTGTTCATGCATTACGAAAAAACTGCTGAACTGATTTTTAGTAGTTTTATATATATATTTTCAACTTAAAACATTGTCTATTTTTGGTCTCTATTAGTGCTGTAGAATGGGAGATACAGTTTGAAAAATTATACAAACAATTATTGTTACCAGGGGTAGAAACAAATTAGAATGGATTCACTCTTAAGCCAAATTTATAGACGCTACTGTGCTTAGTAATTACTCGGGATATAATTTTGTCTTTGACAAAAAACTTAATATATAATAGGAACTTGAGTATAACATAAGTATTCACTAAGCCAAATACAAGTTGAGAAAATCGATAACTGACCATATAATTTGATATTAATTAAATCATATGATTTGTAATATTTGAGTAAAATCTAAGCAAAGTTAAAATAGCGTCTATAATTTTCTGCCTTAGTATGTATATATCCCTTAGTATATATCCCTGTATATCAGTGACGTCCATAGGGTATTTGGACAGGGTAGGCAGATTCACATGATGAATTTGAGTATTATATAATGATAATAAATATTATATTACTTTCATAGGGAAGATAGAAAGCGTGAAAATAGAATATATATAAATGTAAAGGGTTCCTTTTTTTGTTTAAATTAAAGGAATTTATTCCAGACTTATTTTTTATAAGGGTATACAATGCTTTCATGCATTTATGGAATGAACGCTACTGCTGTATATATATATATGACTTTTTGATGACGTTTAATTATATATATGTACATAGGCGTGTAGCGTTATACAATATTACTATTTATTTAATTGCAGTTGTTGAAATGCCTTCTATGTGGGCTGTTTACGAATTGCGCGTGGTTGCGAGGCGGCGCAAGCACAGCGGGCCTGGGTCGCTACGTGACCGTGAGCGGTTCTGCGACCAGCCTGCATCCAGCCGGCGTCTTACACCTCGTGAGGCCTCAACCACCCGCCGTCCTCTACACGGAACTTCTGCAAACACGCCGCTCGTATATGGTCACCGTTTCAGTTATACAGCCCCAGTGGTTGCACCAAGTTGCCCCTGATTACGCAAGAAGATGTCGCGCGAATCGGTGATGTTGTGTTAATTTAGATTTAGATTAATACTACATAATATCTATATATAAAAAATACTACTAAATCCTGCATAGGACCATCAGGGCCGCTGTGAGGGCAGCAACCCCGGTGTGTCAGACTCCTACTGACTAAAAACCCCCGGGGTGTCCCTCTAATCGCTCCACCCGAGCCTGGGAAACCAAATTCATCCAGACGCCCGGAGAGCGAAATGCCTTGTCGAGGCTGCCTCTCTGGGAGGGGTAGGGGTAAAGAGCCCACCCTTCCAATACCTATCTCACAGGCGGCGCGCCGGACACCGCACACCGCCACCCTCTCATCCGGACAGCAGACTCTCTCAAGTCTACTGCCCGGCTATTGTCACCGGGGGATGTCGCGCTCGCTCTGAGCGAACGCATCCCTCCGGCGACGGTGCCTTGGCCGCCGAATAGCCAGAGAAAATGTTCGCTCTCTGACCCTTTCGGCGGCCTCCTTCTGCTTCATCACAACCTCGCAGAAGGCTGTGACTCCTCGCCATGCCTCTTCGCTGGCGACCATGGCTTTTACCACCGCTGGCAGCGAGAGGTCGTCCCCAATGCGGTCCTGAAGGACCTTCCTGTCTTCAGCCCAAGCTGAGCACACCTCAAGTGTGTGCTGCGCCGTGTCCTCGGGGCTCACACACTCGTGACATTCCGCCGTAAGCTCTCCTCCGGACACCCACCACCGGTGACGGCCAAAACTACCGTGACCTGTGAGGATCTGGGTGAGCCGAAAGGAGAGCGCGCCGTGTTGTCTGTCCAGCCACGAGTGCAAGACAGGGCGCACCGCCTCAATTGTCCGAAGACCGGCGCTAGGTTGCTCCAGCCTGCACTGCCAATCCACAAACATTTTACTTATATGAAGTGTGTATATCATAAATCATTTATTGTTAACCTTGCATAAAACTATTATGGAGGATTGTCTTGAAGGAGAATTCATTTGGAATAAAAATGTATCAATGTAAATAATTCATTTTGGCGTTCAATATAACTATTTTAATATGATTGTTATTCTTTTTTTTTATAATTTTCATAACAACGTAAAATATGATTATTTTATGAGGTCCGTTTACTTTAATTAGCTGTAAGTCGTGTACATGTACATTTTAAAAAAATCAAAACGACTCGAGACAGTTCAAGCGCGTCCGCACCGCGATCCGGGGCATGGCGGTACAAAGATTTATGTCGAGTACAAGTCATCGAATTAAAAAAAAGAAAATAATTCGGGACGAGGTATAATTTTTGTTATCTTGTAATATAATAAACCTTCGACCAAATAACGTAGTATAACATGGGGCGATATTTGAAGAAAAATCTATAAAACTTTATTGATGTTTATAATTTACAAAACCACTCCAATGAAGATGAACCAGCATATGAAAATTTTTCGAGGGTATAAAAATTATAATTGAAAATTACATCACTGATCATTAAAAATGTAATCTGAAAAATAAAAGTATTTCCCATTTTATTGGTAAAGTCTACTTGTTTTTAGGCTAACAGACCTGTGCAGGCCACAATTATATACATGCATTAGTGGATTTCGTGAAATAGAGAAACTATAACTATTGCACATTGAATGACATCTTATTTTTATACTGATACGGTAGTGATTATACCGTCCCTCATAGATGGGCAAAATGTAATCAAATTAATAAAAACGATTACTATTACATTTTGCGTTTTTTACCATTAACATGACTGCATTTTGCTCATCTACGTTTTAAACACTACGGAATCCCAGATTACATACACATTTATGACTTCTTAATGTTTTAAATGAATTTAATCATAATTACACAGGAAGAAAATTAATATTACGACTACATTTGGTAATCGTTAATCATTAATCAGAAAACATTTTGCCCATCTCTGTCGTATACCTAATGGTAAGTATTGTGCAATCTTGGCCAGGCTACCTGGGGAGGTGAATCTATTCGACTGTCATTGTTGATATACTACCTAAAATATACCACGATAGAAGGATCAACTGGAAGTATGCGAGCTGATCTCGAAACGCGACAGGACAAAGCGAATCACTGACGGGCTTCTCATGCCATTCAACCACCCGTCAGCTGGTCGTTAAGTACTACAGAAAGTGCTTCCAGAATTACAGATTTCTCTGTATAATTAAATAAAATACAATGAAAATATATATAACAGAAATTGTTCGGACATTGCATAAAATAATATTCGTGCTGAAATCGGTCCATTTCGACCATATTCGAAATCTCATATCCTTGATATCTGTTAAAGTTACCACGAAAGAGTACAAATAAACTCAAACTGTTTGATGTTGCCTTTTAAAAGTATAGTTTTACTTTAATTACATAGTAAAGTATATTGCCAGACTCTTTAACTAATATAAAACGATATTTTTAAATAAAACCAAGCCTTAAAAAAATACTTTCACGATTACCGTTTATTTTAATAAAGTCAAAGGTACGATTCTGATTTTGGCAGCCACTGGTGGGTCGCGGTTACTGCCACATCTGCCAGTATTAGAGTGTTTGTGTGTTGCGTTAGGTGAAAGGCGGGTAGAAATGGTAGTTATTTTTCAAGTACTTAGATTTCTCGAAAACTTCATTATTTCGTGTTTAAAAATCTCGGTGCTAATGCATTTTTAAATATGGTTAAGATCTACGTTGTATTTGAGTTTTATTATTTATACATAATAAATAACTTGTTAATAAAAAATAATTTTATTTCCTAATCCTTTTTCAATAATGAATAGTTATGAACAACTGTGCTGTGTTGAGTCTTAGTCTTGTGCTTGTTTGTGGGCATTCTAATAATGTAGAAAGTGCTACATTGAGGTTCTAACGCTATGTAATATCAAATAGCTATATTATAATGATAAATTCATTAGGATATCTATATCTATATAAATATATATAACTCAAATGTGACTGACTGACTGACTGACATAGTGATCTATCAACGCACAGCCCAAACCACTGGACGGATCTGGCTGAAATTTGGCATGCAGGTAGATGTTATGACGTAGGCATCCGCTGAGAAAGGATTTTGATCAATTCAACCCCCAAGGGGATAAAAAGGAAGAAGAAAGTTTGTATAAATCTTCTTACATTTTCACTTCCACTGGACACACACACACACGCACAGCCCAAACCACTGGACGGATCAGGCTGAAATTTGGCATGTAGGTAGTGAAGTCTACTTTTCCATGACAATAAACAAGTTTCATGGGGAAACTCTCAAATTTGTGGGTATTGACTTGAAAGAACATTGCTTCTCTCAGGGACAGTTTTATGTTGCTTGCTCACGAGTAAGTTCACCCAATAGCTTGATAGTTTTAGCGCCTAATGACAGATTAGTTAAGAATATTGTATACAAAGAAGTTTTGTAGGCCCTAATTTTTTACACACGCTAAACAAAAGTAAAGCCGCAAAAACTATACCTAATTAATAATAATACTTCTTAACGCGAGCGAAGCCGCGGGCAAAAGCTAGTGATATATAAGATTGTTTGAATATGCAGTATGGTATGAGCTGTTTTTTTTTTTATTAATTTTGCATCTTTATCAATTTTTCCGAGAGAATAAAAATAATAATTGAAAATTACATCTCTGATAATTAAAAATCAAATCTGAAAAATAAAAGTATTTCACATTTTTGTGGCAAAGTCTACTTATTTTTAAGCTAACAGACATACTTTTTTCATCATTAATATGACTGCATTTTGCTCATCAATGTTTTAAACACTACGGATTCCTCAATTGCATACAGATTTATGACTCTTTAACGTTTTGAAGGGATTTAATAATGATTACAGAGCAACAAAATTAAATTACGACATTTTGTAATCATTAATCAGATTGCATATTGCCCATCTGCTTGTATATATAAAGTTGCAAATACACATTAACTTAGAGAAGCGCTCTTTGAATTTTTTAAATACCGTTAATATCTCCATAGTTTAAACAAGTATTTAATAGAGCGCTTATAGAACTGGGTGTACAATATGGTAATGTACCAACACGGTATATTATCATACATGTACTGTAGTAATTGTATGATTGCATTGTAAAGTAGTTTAGTTATTGTCGGAATTGGCCGATAAATAGAAAAATAAGTTTATTTGAAAAGGTTAGAACATCTAATTTTAAAAATATGAAGTTTGATTATGAGAGATTGATTGAAAAATAGAAAGGGAAGGTTCAGATTGGATAAATTATATTAATAAGATTAGAAAAAATACATGTAAACTTTATTTGAAATGTATGGGAGTACTGATATAAAGAAGGTGTATCATTTAAAGCGAGTAAACGACCAAATACATATGTATTGGGAATGTAGACACGCCTGCCTGCAAGCGTGCCACAGAACCATACATGACGGTACAATGCGGTAAGTTTCAACAGCAATATACATTTTGTCGAGTGTACTTAAGTAATTAGTATTAACTTGGTATAGAATAAATAATAACCCAATGACAGACTTTATTACTTTCACCTTTGTGTAGACTAAAACAATTCGAGCCACACAAGGCTGTGGCTAATGGAACTTTTGAATAAATGACGTCATCGATAACGTTTTCCTCGCGTCTGGTTTTTGTGTTTTTCGGTCTAATTGTCGAACTTTCTTTATAATTAATCGCTTGCCCTTGACACGTCATCAATTTCCACAGTCCCTGGAATACAATCACGGTATGTTTTATTTATTTTTTACACAGAATTTTTTGCCTGAGTGTGATATACCTAACGTTGTAGATGCATCGAAACCTTCAGTTCACGTACATATCATAATATTTTACGCTCATTATAATAATTTCTTATGTTCTTAACTTAGTTTATACATAGTTAGATTTAATTTATGGATATTAAAGGAACTTAGATTCATGAATAAGTTACAGTCACATAACCACCTACATAAATTATAAAAACTTATACACTTTTATGGAAGCTTTTACCGTCATATTTAGCGTGTACAGTCATAAGAAAGGGTACTTTACGTCAAGTGATATTTGTATAATTACAAAAGCTACTCGCGAATTGTAATAAATCACGGAAGATTTGCGGCGTGCGTACCTATTGTCTTGTAAGAACAATATTAGCTGTAATTTATTTGTGTTTTCTTGCTAACCTTGTATAATAAGACGTTAAGATAATTTCGTAAACATTAAATTATTGTCGCCGATAGTTTTTTGTACGTCAGTCACCATGATATAAGCGAACACTGGATCGTTAGTTTTTAAAATTCAGAAAAAATAAGTGAACGATATCGAAATAATACAAATGTAGTGATACTACATTTGTGCTCTCTCAAGTGCTGCTTTTGTAATCATAGATGGGCAAAATGTAATCAGATTAATAATTTTTTTTTACCATTAATATGACTGCATTTTGCTCATCTATGTTTTAAACACTACAGAATCCCTGATTACATGTACATTTATGATTGCTTAATGTTTTAAATGGATTTAATCATGATTACAGAGTAAGAAAATTAAAATTACGAATACATTCTGTAATTGTTAATCATTAATCAGATTACATTTTGTCCATCTCTGCTTGTAATTTGAAGTTTTATGTGTGAGGTTTCGATTTTAGTAGTTGACACTCGTTTCAAGCGTAAACATCATTTTTTATCTGGCGTCAAAATGTCAACACTCGTCCTGGAAATGCAGCATTAGCGGGAAGTTATGCTGCATTTTTACATTTCGAAGGAAAGTGCCGCTGAAATGTACCGTATATTGAGTAATATTTACGGTGGTCACGCTCCGTCCAATACAATTTGTAAAGAGTGGTTTAGACGATTCCAAAGTGACAATTTGGACATCAGTGACAAAAAACGCGAAGGAGCACCGAAAGAATTCGAAGATGCACAACTACGTGAATTACTGGTTTAAGATCTCTACATGAATTATCCAATTAATTGGACGTTGACAGATCGACCTTCGGCAAACATTTACATGCAATGGGAATGGTCCAGAAAGCGGGAAATTGGGTACCAAATTAATTAAAAGATGGATATCGGGCGACGCAAAAGTTGGAGGCTGCCAGCTGAACCAGGTCCATCGACACCGAAAAGAAATATTCATGGTTCAAAGTTTATATTGTGCATTTGGTGGGATCAGAGGGATGTAATTTTTCTTTAAACCGTCCGAAACAATCACTGGTGCTCATTACTGACTACAGCTAATACCTTTGAGTCCAGCTTTGAAAGAAAAACGGCCAGAATGGGACGGAAGACGTGATTAAATTATTTTGCTGCAAGAGAACGATAGACCACACGTTGCTCAACCTGTTGAAAATACTGGCAAGGAGTGAATTGTGAAATCTTGCCGCATCCGCTCTATTCCCTAGATATCGCGCATTCGGATTACCATCTTTTTTAATCTATGCAGTCAGCCCTTATTGAAGAGCGCTCCACTTCTTAGGAAAGTATTGAAAAATGCATCAATGAATAGATCGAGTCGAAAAACCCTGACTTCTTTCTTTGAGGATTCCATATGCTGGCTGAAAGATGAAAAAAAGTTGTCGCTTCAGATGGTGCATACTTTGAATAATATCATTTTGTATTTAATTGTTTTAATAAATATTAACTTTGTCTAAAAAAGGGCGGAAACTTATTCCCATACCTAAAATTGTTTTACTTCGTAATTTAAAAGATACTTCAAATCTTATGTCGCGTGAAGCGTCTCGACTCACCGCTTCTCCGAATAGTATAGAAATTCGTTTACAAGCTAAAAGCTTTCCATTTGCTGCGTATATATTATAACACGATAGATATGTAAAGAACAGGGGTACGCCGATCTAGTCCTCGTTTCCTCAACCTTTTTTCACATTAAGTGGATATTAAATAAACTCTTATTATACTGTTATTAATAATATATCGTCACGCTATATCCCTCTCGGAGTGATCAGAGATACATTATAAGCTGTTATTACCCAAAGAATGTGAATTTGTAAAGTAGCGATGAAGTATAATATTTTGATATTGTCACTATCGTGAGGTAATAAGATGCCGGTGATGACGAACAAACGTTTTATTAACCGAAAGGAGTGTACAATACTAGCATACAGTAACAGAAACGTTTCGAATAGTCCCGCTGTCCAATAGCCCAAGGTTCCTCAAATCCAGTTGATGAAAGCCCCCGAATATCGACCCTCAAAGGTTAAGTCGTCAAAATCCAATCGCAGAGAGCTCTCGTAGTCCATTTGCAAAAGCTAGTCGAAACATTCGCACATACAAACAATATCCGATCGCAGTAGTCTCAATAATCCAGTATGTTTGCCAAAGTCGTATTCGAACACTTGGAGATATCACTTGTGGCCCTTCCAATCAAAAACTGTCCAGCGGATTTTTTTTGACTAGATGCAGACCTTTACAACTTCACCGGGCGAGAGGGGCGAGCACTTAGAGTGTCCAGACAACGAATTTGTTGGTTGGAAACTCAACTTGGGCGGCGAGGCAGGGAATAGAACCTAACAGTGATTTACCAGCGTTTTGAAAGCGTATACCTTGTAAAGAAACGCCGAAGGAAACGCAAGGCTATATCGGAGTGGAACTGTGCCTTGGAGCTTAAACGCACAGATTAACGACAGTTGACAGAACTATTCTTCTTGGACGCCGCCGACAACGCCGGAGTCGTGGAATGAAACTATTGCGTGTATGTCTCACTGTTATTTTGAGCGGTGGCTTCTAAAGCCGGGGTAATTGAATCTTCGGGATCCGATAGTTCATCACGCGAGTGGTGAATATCCGGTGCGAAGCCGCTTTTTGTAATTGCAATTCTGCGGTCGGGGTCTTCGATAAATGTCTAGAGGGGTTGGGTACTTTATATATTTGTCCGGATGTTCCAGAATCGCTTATCAATCTTTGGCGGCTCGACATTCTGCAGATAAATATTTGTCAACTTAAAATTCAGGTAACGCGCGCCTTTCTTTGAATGACCACGTAGACAGGCAGCAATTTTTTGTGTTCAATCATCATTGACAATTTCTTGACAGTTTAGTTTAACATTATAATAAAAATTTAGAAAGAATTTTCTCAGTCTGCAATTTTCGAAATTAATTGTTTTAATAAGTAATCATCTAATAAGAACTGTCTGACTATTATAATGACTTTTAATATAATAAATAATATGACAATCTTTCTTCTAAAATTTAAATTCACTTAGCTTTAAAAATGTTTTTGTACCCACAATTTAGGCACTTATATGGTGTTAATATAAAAATGACTATTCTTCTATATGCTATTTGAATAATTAGTTTTTGTTCATGCCTTACCTTGCTTAGGGCATACAAAACGTTGAATATCTAATCAAATTACTAAAGTATTTGTTTACGTACTCACGATATAAGTTAGACGATGGAGCGTGAAATGGGTTTCTTAAATAGAACATGGATTAGTTTGTTTTTACTAAAGCTTACTTTCATAGATTTGAGAGTTTCGTAACGATATTTGGAACTACAACGATTTTAATTCTCATCTAATTAAATAGACCAATGTTATCGTAAATATTTCATGTAGATCAAAAGTATTTACACCAAAAGATGTCAAACAAGCACATAGCCTACTTGATGAAATTTGGCCACTCTTGCGTATAACCGAGCGCAATAACAATTATTTATTTTAGGCGACATAATTTCAGCGGCATGTAAGCCTTATGTATGTATATCTAGAGAAAATATATAGGGAATATAATAATTTTAATTAAAGGGGTTTCTTATATTTTACACTTATGATTTTAAAGATACAATAATTTTCATTTTGAGATAGGTAGTCCTATATATAATGCGAGTCCATTACCTGCTATAAAAATACATAAGGAACTATTATAAATTACTAAAAAAATTCAATCTGTGATACATACAACTGAAATAATGTTAAGTCTGTACGAGGACATTAAATAAAGGCAATAAAACCATTTGTTGAGTCGCGAGGCATGAGGATCACAAGTGACGTGAACGATGACGTGTTGCACAGTGGTCCAATTCTGAATTTTTGTTGACATAGGAACTGAAGTATAGATATCGATCTGATTTTTCAGGATAGCTGACGTCCTAACGACGTTCTAACACGACGCAAATTGAACGAACGTAAGAAAGAAAAGACAAAAAATTATAACGTGTTTTTCCCTATAGAAAAAAAAAAGTTTTTTTTTTCTTTCGAAAACTATACGTCCTGCAGACTTTTTGTAAGTAAATAAAATGGTAGTTACGTCTGCTACTCTAAAAAAAATTTAATCGGTAGCACAACTTTAGTTCTTATGTTCATAAAAATTCACAATCAGGCCACTGCGATGGCGCGCTTGAGGAGACAATCTTGGAGACACAGTCGCTGTTGGAATGAGCCGAATGGAGAATCCAATTGTAACTAAATGTGTCGTACAGATACGATTGCGAATATGGATTGGAAGGATTTTAAACGCTGGGGTCTTTCTTACTCTAAATCACAGTAGCTTTTTCTATTTAATAATTGTTATTTTATTCGACCTTTTTATGAATTGATTAATTTTATTTGAATAACACTATATGTATAATTATTATAAGCATATTATTATCATATAAATAAGAGCTACGTAGTAAACGCACGGTATCATAGTAATAAAAAAAAGACATTAAGTATATCACTTCGTTCATATAAAAAAATAATTCTTTTAATTTTATACTAAATAAGTTCGCTTCCTACGACTGTTTTTCCAATATCTTATGAGAATCTTGAAATGACGAGTGAATCGGTATTTGCTGGGTGAGCGCACTCCATCATTGACGTCATCATTACTTTAATTTGGTGAGATTGAATTCAAGCACAAGCCTATCTGTAATAAAAAAAGAGTTTTTTGTAATTTTGCTGAGATAATAAGTAAAAAGAGTAATTTGAATGAATAATACCGTATCTAACAACCAAAATAAGTTACTATAATATAATTTATTGGTTTAAGGTCCAACATATACTTTAGCACCACCTCTTCTTACCAATATTTTTAATTAAAAATTAACTTATGAGATCGTATATTTTAGCAGAACGGTATAGAGAAAGATATGAGGTCGTACGGTCCACGTGTTGGCCGCTATTTTGACTTACAAATCACTATTACTTCATAATATTTTAAAAAGTTCGAAATGTCATATATCTGGATAGCTTACTGTACCCATTTTTAGTTTTATAAAAAATTGTTATGTACATTGTAGTAATTGGAAAGCTATTTAGACGTATTCGTATTAAATGTCATCAGATTAAATACGTTAGTTTCTTTTAACATTTCAAAATCATTATGATAATCTTTTACATCACATAATTTAAATAATTATCTTAGGAGATATCACCAAATTAAAATAACGCGCAAAAATATAAATTTAAGCGCGGATTACATCCCCGCGCTGCTTTAGTTTGACAATTATGTGAAAGAGAATAGGATATTAACAAGAGAAGGGTGTGGGAGACAGTCGTGAGAGAGTGATGGGAAAGGAGAGTAGGTTTAACTAAAATTTAATACAACATTCATTGACTGTTAGGCGGTACGAAGTTCACCGGGTCAGCTGGTTTAAAATGTTAGTCAGCTTAAAGTTAGTTTTTAACTGACCAGATCGTAAGACGAGGCTATGCTTTGGTGTGTAATGGAGGCACAGCATACTATACAATATACATAGCTTGAAACAGCAGAAAAAACTCTGTAAACCTCAAATTGTCACGTACGTAGAGTAGCGTTGTGTTAAAACCGTGACGTTTAAGTAATGGCTGAGTACAAGAAGGAAGCTCCTGTGGATTGCTTCATTTCCGGGCGTGCGTCCGCAGCTAGGGCTCCTATTTCCGTTAGATAGTCCGTTTACGATTGTGGCTTCAAATGCCTTCCACTCCTATAAAAATACCTATGTGCAAAGTAACAAAAATTTCCCCCTTGAATGGTTTATTTATTATATAAACTACGCCTAACAATTAAAGAAGCAAAAAAAAAAATTAACATTTTTTGTCCAAGTATTTTTGATTTTATGAGAAAAAATTTTTTAGAGCAAATCTGCGCAATCTAGAGGCATAGACCAAAAAATAAAAATCTAAATTTTAGTCTTCCTTTATTGATCCATAAGCACGGAAAAATGTTTTTTGTTAAATAATTAAATGGAACATATAGTTTGTTTATTCAGCTTTTTTATATACTTGCTATGGATTGATTGATACATTACGGCGACAGGTCTTTACATATATACATAACGTACGGTAGGTACTTACTTCCGATGGTCGTGATAAACTGAAGCGAGTCATTATTATAGGATTTTTACCAAAATCTTCGGTCACGCTAATTTCGTGCCTACAGTATCTCTATTCTGCCTACCTTCGCTTATCAACAAGACATTAAAAGAAGAAATAGTTAACACATAAGCGAGACATTATTTTGCATTTGTGTAATATAAAAAGTAAGTACTATACACCAGTATGTAAGCAGTGCTGATTCAGTAAATTATGAAACATGTGGAATTGGCAGCGAGCCAGTTGCTGGTATCACGCTGTGACAAAGGTTTTATATCAGGAAATTGTTCTTAAAACAATAGCTCGAAACAATGGCTCTTATTCCTATTTATTTAAATATGATTCTAAAAATATCATTAGAATTTTTGATACCAATTTATTTAATTTTCATATTAATTGTAACCTTACCCATTCAAGGAAAGATTAAATAAAATAATGAGAACTGTGTAATTCTTTTGACATTATAGCTTATGTTTTAATTTTCATCACTTTGAAATTAAAATTAATAAAATCACTAAACATTATCAACCCCTTTCTCACCTTTTCGAAGGTGGGTTTTCTGTCATGGCAGGCGGTCCTCACGTACTGCAAGGTAGTCATGGTGAGCAAGGAGGCGGCGGAGAGGAACAGCAAGGCAATAGCCAGCCCTGACAATCCGATCCGCCGCCCACGCAGTACAGGACAAAGGAGGAGGGCCTTCGCCAGAGGCCTTCCTCCTTAAAACCGGATAAAACACCTGGGCGGTGCGCTTGAGGGAGAGTGCCGCCCAATTTATCTAGGCGAGAGCTGTGTGTGACGTGTTTCCGCACACCGCTCCAAGATATTGAGGCGTGCGAGGGGTGGCTCCTTACACCACTCCTCGCAGTGCAAAGATGCGGCCTTACAAAAGGCCAGACGTTGCCGAGGGTCGAAGAAGAGGATGACACTGTACCTCTGGCCCCGGTCAGACGGGAAGAAGGAACACCCCGGGGGTTTTAGTCGGTGCAAGTCCGACACACCAGGGGGCAGCCCTCACCGCCCCCTAAGGTCCGTTAGGGATTTCTCCCGGGCTATAAAAAAAAAGGTGGGTTTTCTGTAAAATAATAATACACGTTTTATACATTTGTTACGTGGTATTCAAATATACAATTTTATATCTTTAACTTCATCTTTATCAATTTTTCATCCAAATTTGAATCCCATATTCACTCCTCCAAAGAGTAGATTTAAAAATAATAATAAATCGATTTATTATTTGTAATTGTGAGTTTACATTCCAACTGTAATGTTTTAACGCAAAAAATAATTAAAATCATTAAATCCCCTATTGCAACCACCTGGAGTGGATTTTCAAAAAAGTAATAATAACAACGTCTTATAGCTTTCTAAGGTGGTATCTTAACACAAAGTTTCACAACACTTGTTTTATTAGTTTTTGAATTTCCATACAAATGTCAATTCCCTGCTCTTTAGAGGATAGACTTGAAAAAAAAAGATTTGTATTTATTGTTTGTAATTGTATAATAAACCTTATCCTAATTTTATAGATCTAATGTGAAATATTACTAAGCTCAAAAAACCCCTCTTTTAAACTCCGGGGTTAGATTTCCACAAAAATAATAAAATATTTTGTATAATTTTTTAAAGTGGTATTTTAGTACAGAGCCTTGTATCTCTAACTTGATTTATAATATAAACTTCAATCCCGTATTTGATTCCTTAAGGCTTGAATTTTCGAAAATACTTTCATATGTTTCACCTACAACCCAAAAACATGTAAATTTTAAATTTGTTGGTCTTAGTTTCCGTGATTCGTGATGACCAAGTGACCTTCCCTTTATATACACATATATATATATATATATATATATATATGTATATAATAGATAAATGCGTAATTGGGGAAGGGTTTTAATTTTCAATTTTTGTATTAAATCAATATATATATATATATATATATATATATACATGTTTTTGATTATGCTGTATTTATTTTCTTTATGCATATTTTCTCAAGAAAAATTTAAATGATGTAACATTTAACTGTTTCCTAACGGCTTACTATTACCTATTTCATTATTGATGACTATAATTAATTCGAAAGATATTGAATTGTAGTATATAATGTTAATGTTTCTTATATTTATAGCTCATGAACAGGTATTTATGACAGTGAACCTTCGACAATAAAACAAATTATAACTTGTGGATTTATTGAATCTTTCAGAGACAATATTATTAAGTTTTTTTTTACCAAAAAAGGTATTCGATTAAGACACTAAAATTCCTAAAACTTTAAAAGATCAATGAAGAACTTATGCAGTAAACAATTTTAACAAGGTCATACCAATATTTCCCACAAAAATTGCGTGGAAAGAGGATACTTCAAGCAAAAACCGTATTGAGTTAATAGCATAGTTTCAATCCCGAGTAGCAACGGGGCCGGCAATTGGCCAGAGGCCATTTTCCAAACCAAAAGTTTTTTATTGCTTTTTGCAGTCCAACCATAAAAATATTCGTGCTTTTAGTTTTGTAAAGCGGTTTTATGTCATACATACAATGAAGTACATCTTGCAAATGGATGATATCAATACCATGGCAATACATACTTTGATCCATTTTAACAATACGTTTTCATATACATGTAGGAGGGTAGGTATATAATATGAAATTTTTGCTAAACTAAAAACACCAATGTTATTTTAAGTAACGTTGTTTGTAGGTTAGAAACACTCTGATTCCTTTTACAACTGTGTTTTTCTCAACAAATAGAGTCAAAAATGGGATTAAACTTTAGGCCAGCGACTTATTACATACATTTTTGTAGGTCACTTTCCTACATTGTTATATTTTACACTTCTTTTATTTAAGAAATTATGTTAAGCCTATCCTAAATAAATATCAATTATATATGTACGTGTATCTCATTATTTACTTATGTATTATTATTAAACATAAATATATCGACTTGTTGATATCGATATGCGTATCGACAAGCCCTAGTATCTATCGCTTCGGTTGAGCATTGAGATGTGTTCGATATAATATTTACGAGTGTGTTGGTCGTAAATGTGAAGGTCTGGAGTAGATGAAGAGGCAAGGGTAAGATGATGAATAAAATAGTAAAAACTAATAGTTTCAAGATTTATTATGTAAAACTCGCTTTGAAAATATATTAAAATGAATTCTGATAATCAATTCCACTTTTAGTTGGCTCACTTTGATACTCTCTTTAGACTTGTTTCTCGCTTGGGAGCTGGCAGACGACTGACTACTCAACTTTTTTCTTTTTTTTTTGTTGAAGCGGACTAACTACTGATTGCCGGGAAAGGCATTTACAGTTCAACCGAGGTTAGGGGGCGAGCACAGAAGGTGCTCAGCCAGTGAGTTTTTGAGTTGGGTGGCAATGCAAGGGGACCCCTGTGGGTACGAACCTCGACTTGGACCGCCAGCCAAAAAGTATTATCCCTACGGGTGATCTACCAGCGTTTCGGAAGTGACTACCTTGAGAAGAAACGCCGAAAGAAACTCAAGGCTGCGCCTCGGTGCGAACACGCACCGGTTAGCAGCAGTTGACTGAACTATCCTTCTTCGGCGCCGCCAGCGACGCCGGTGTCGTGGAGTGAAAGTAGTGTGTGTGTGTGTGTACCTCACTGTTTGATCGGTCAGTTCAACCTCGCGGTAGCTATATATAAAGGGAAAGAAATAGGGTGGCCATATAAATAGTTCGCTTTGACATCAAGACATCGATTAGTGTTGCCATTTTAACAATGAGCGTAACAATTCACACATAGCTTAAAATAAAGAAGGAGCAATAAAAAAGGAGTAACACTATTGCACTAAGAACGGTTGCCAGCATAAGTGAAATAGTATACAAAGATCAGTTCAAGATAAAATATTTATAATTGTGCAAACTTATTTTCAGCACACCATGTCGACCTACACAATTGTAACTTGTTTTTTCTGTACTCTCTGTAGGAAACATATTGAGCGCATCTCGGTGCTAGAGTGTAGGGCTTGTCGATAAGTTATGGCAATCGATATCAACTAGTTGGCTAGTTTTATTCACATTTAAATAAATATGGAAATAATATACGTACATATAAATAATATTTTAAAATTAATTTGGCACAATTTATTAAATTATAAAAGTCTAAAGTATGTGTAGGGAAATAACGTACATGAGTCTATACTCATGTGAACAAGTAAAAAATTTTCAAATAGACATAATACATTCGTTATAAGTTGAAATAATTATTTACATTTTGTTTCGCGGCTATTCTGAGTTTATTCTATTTTATATTACTTGTACTGTCTTGTTTTGCTGGTGTTATTGTTTACTTCTTTGCATTATTCCTTCTTTGAAATGTGTGTGGAATGTATATTTTAATTTTAGAACTATATGTGCTTTCATTCTTCATATTATACTTGCCTACTTCATCTACTCAAGACCTTCACACCTTTTACCACCATAGATTTTTTGCTTATCCTTACAATCAATCAATCAATCAATCAATCAGGTCAATCATTCCGATAAGTCGGAACTTCCGATCGTTATTACACCTTCGGTTCCGACTTCGGTTCCGAAACTTTTTAATCGGAGGTATTCATCGGAGGTCACCACCACTGTTGCAGTCAATTCATTTGATTTTACTTTATATGTTGTTGAAACATAATATCAATTATTCAAACAATCAGTGCTACTTAAACTAAAACTGCCTCCGTTACATCCCTTTTTTTTTTACTTGGGGAAAAATTCTCATAGGACCGTCCCGGCCGCGAAGGGGTAGGCAGCTGGGGTGTGCCGGACTTTTACCAGCTAAAAACCCCAAGGTGACTACTTCTGCGAATTAGTGGGGACTGCGGGTCCTGTAATCAAATCTCCGAAGCCCCACTACGCCGCGCCTGACAGGCACAATCACGGGGGGGAGACGCCGCCTCCCCTGATACCTTACGATCACCTAGTATACTTCAGGAGAGCGCGTCACAACGCACCGCCGTCTTCTCGGGGGTTTCTGACCGGTCGCTCAGAGCCCCCACCCTGAACAGCCACAACCCCTAAGACATCAGCTGGCCGGTCGTGATTCGACCGATCCGCTGGGACTGATATGTCGGGGCGGTTGTCGACAGTCTTCTTCGAGCGGCCTTCTGCCGTTCTCGCTCTGCGGCCTCCTTCTGGGACATGTCATCCTCACAGGAGACCGCGGCCCTCCAGTTGTCATGCCCTGCCAGCATGGCCGACACCACTGCTGGCAGGGATCCGTTACATCCCTAGTTTATACATTGATTTAAGTTCGAAGTCTTAGGGCGGCTTGCACTAACAAATTAAGTCTAGTTTAAGCTTTTATAGACTCTAATTAATAGAAGTACATTAATTCCATCTTAATGATGATTTGAGTTTAAGAGTTGTTACAACTGGATTTTTATTCAGTGCAAGACTATAAATACAATTTAGCGCTAAATAGCATTTTAAGTAAGTCTAAGCTAGACTTAATTTGCTAGTGCAAGCCGCCCTTAAGCTCTAAAATATTGTCAGATTTAGCTTAGTTAATATTAAAATGTATCATATTTGGTCACAGCGTGGTAAATGTTTTATTAGGTCCTTACATATGAAATTGGCGTTTTTCGTACTGGCCACTTTAATCACAAATTTCTCCTCTTTGGTAAGGAATTCCAAATTCATATTTGTACAGCTATAGACTCATGTATTTGTGCTTCGATGATCGTCATTCATTTGTTTTTTTCTTCTGTTTTTTTCTGTTTGCGTCTCTCATTTTACAAAAAGGAAAACTTAAAATATCGCATTATTTACGAGTACGAGTTCCGCCGTGGCACTAGTGCTGCGGAAACAACTCGAAGGGTGAATGATGTGTATGGCGGTCGTGTTGCAAAAGAAAACACAATTCGTTTTTGGTTCCAACGTTTTCGTTCTGGAAATTTCGACCTGCAGAACAAGCCCCGTGGACGGCCTCAGACTCAAGTTGATAATGAAGAGTTGAAGGCTATTGTGGAAGCGGATCCATCGCAAACCACGTCCGAGTTAGCTGCAGGCTGCGATGTTAGTGATAAAACTGTTTTAATTCACTTGAAGCAAATTGGGAAGATTAAAAAGCTTGAAAGGTGGGTACCTCACGAATTGACTGAAGCAAACCGGCAAACGCGCGTCGACTGCTGCGTTACATTACTAAACCGGCACAATAATGAAGGTATTTTAAACCGAATCATTACCTGTGATGAAAAATGGGTTCTTTACGATAATCGGAAGCGCTCAGCGCAATGGTTGGATCCTGGCCAGCCAGCCAAATCCTGCCCCAAGCGAAAATTAACCCCAAAAAAGTTACTTGTAAGCGTTTGGTGGACTAGTGCCGGTATTGTTCATTACAGTTTTCTCAAATCTGGCCAGACTATTACGGCTGATGTCTATTGTCAGCAATTGAAAACCATGATGGAAAAGCTAGCGGCTAAACAACCTAGGCTGGTCAATCGCTCCACGCCACTGCTGCTTCACGACAACGCTAGACCACACACTGCGCAACAGACGGCTACTAAATTAGAAGAGCTTCAATTGGAAAGTCTAAGACATCCTCCGTACTCCCCGGACCTTGCTCCAACAGATTACCATTTTTTTCGAAATTTGGATAACTTCTTGCAAGGGAAAAAATTCAACTCCGATGGGGCAGTCCAAATCGCCTTCAAAGATTTTATTGATTCCCGTCCGACTGGTTTTTTTAGTAAAGGGATCAATGAACTACCTATGAGATGGCAAAAGTGCATAGAAAATAATGGTTCATACTTTGATTAATTAAATATATTATATTAAAAAATATTCGACTTTTTTTCCTCCCATACAAAACGCCAATTTCATATGTAAGGACCTAATATTATAAAATATTAAAGATAGTATTATATATATATATATATGAACGGTGACTTACTTGAAATACGTTTTGTCATTTTTTACTATTTTTTTTTTATAAACAAATTTAGTGTTATATAGGTAAAGGTTCGGTAAGGTATAGGTAATGTTCGTTAATTTATTGAGCTAGTAGGTAATGGCGGTAAACAAACTAATAAATAAACGTGAACTGTAACGTCACCAAAATGATAATTAGCAACTTTTTTTTTTACACTGGCTCGACATAGTGACTACAGAGCACCTGATGGTAAGTACAGTGTAGTCCAAAAACGAAAGCGACTATCAAAGGATGAAAATCCATTGATAGTCTACATCGTCATGTCGGCCCTCGTATACCACGACTGAAGGTCTCTAGGTATATGAGCTACTGGATATACACAAGCTGAGCCCGAAACGCGACAAGCCGAAACTGGTCACTATGACGGCAACTAAACAAATTAACTTTATAAATTTGTAAATTTGCTATCAATAATATAGAACTAAAATCACAACAACTTATGTTTAAATATATTTTCTCTTGAATCAAATATATAATTTTCAAATATTAAAGGAAATAAAATATGTAGTAATGTATAAAATTTAAGTATGTAATATGATGTTTGTTGGTGAATTGGTAACTGTATTATTCTGTGTTAACAGTATAATTTGATGGCCTATGAAATTGCCGTTGTGGCGTAATGGTTAATTTGAAATTCCACATCGGGCATTCGACTTGGAAAGCGTAATTAATGGTCTTATTACAGTTATTAAATTTCTTTTAAAAATAAGTAATTTATTTCTTTTCCCGCCGTTCAATTTTACTGGTTTCACTGTTTCTGTAACTACAAAAAGAACAATTTTGATTTTATTAACGCAAATGTAGCGCTTGATGTAATAACATTTTATGCAATAATAGTGATATATTTAACAATAATAATGTACTCGGCAATGTTTGCTTACCGAATTGTTTCGTGTTACGCCACACGTTAATTTGTAGTCAAGGAGATTATCTTAGATTATATAGGTTTTAGAATTCGTAGTGTTATCTAATAGACGCTACGACATAATTCGCCGTACTACCCGCGACAGCTAACTTGTTGGCCAAAATATTTCCTACTGCAGAAAAATGATTGTCTACTTTTTTCTATTATTAAGCCAAATAACTAGACTCTTTGATACTTTATGTAACTATTAACAAAACCTGTTCTCAGTGACATCACTTTTAATCAAACGTCGTATCACGTTATCACGTGATAGCATAAAATAACTTTTCATTTGAATTTATATGGAGAGATTATGTAAACATGTTACAAAAAGAGCAAAAGCCGTTATTCTCTTGCAAACAAAACATTTTTAACGAACCTCGACTTATCAATTATGATTATGAAGTATTATTTTTTGACATTGTTATTTTAAAACAAAAAATGTTATGTTTTATCTCTTGTAGATATTTGGATTATGGTTTACAGTTGGTTTAATAGGAAAGAATTAAGCTTAACGGAGAGGTCACCCTCTGTGTCATGGCGATTGTTCTGAAAAGTTATTTAACATTGTTCCACCATCTCCCTTCCATTACAGAACCACGGGCGTATGTTTACGGAGTCACGGCTTTACGGGAATTCATATTTCGGTTAGAACTAATAAGCTCTCTAACTCTTATTTTTGTTACGTCGTTGAGCTGTGGGAGGGTCTCTCGCCGAGCGCGTTCCTACTGTCTTGCGTGAAGAGATATTTGTGCAGACCGGCTTTACAACTGGGACTACCGATAGGTTTTTCTTTACTTTTGATAGTCGTATTCGTTTTTTGAGACCCCTGCGTCGGAACCGCCGACACTCACGCAGGGCGTCTCCTATGGAGTGTCTGCCGGTACGCCTGAGAGGCTACCGTGTAGTCTATACTTCCGTGGTGTTTGTGTCTGATCCCACCAAATGGCAATGGGGATGCGACCATCTGCTTCCACATTCCTGGTAGGCCTGTAATGGGGCAATGCACGCGCCGAGTTGGGGAGACGCGTATCAGTGATGCCTCGTCTCGGTGCACCTTGCGATTGGTGGATCACCTCAGAGGTTTTAGCCGGTGTAAGTCTGGCACTCCGCGTGAGTGGCCCTCACCACTCCCCTGACGGTCCGTTAAGGATTTCCTCTGGGATATTAAAAAAAGATGTCAATAAAAACAAATTGAAAGTTTAAATGAAATTTAAAATTAAGAATTTATTTTGGTAAAGATAAATGTGATCACGTCGTATGTCACTCTTCGAAAAAAGAAATACATTTAAATATGAATCGAAAATTATTACCGCACGCTTTGCACAGCCATGAGTTTGGCCACTGGCTGGGCTCACGCTAGTGGTTTCGGCGTATACGTGACAGAAAGGCACTGGACACGCACCTATACACCGCTTACTTGTAGTAGTGTAATTATTCGGTATCTCAGTGGGAAGTGAATACTCTGTCCGATATTTACTCATGTGAGTAGCATAGATATCATATAATTTAACAAAAGAAAAGAGAGTAGCTGCTAAGATAAACTGAGCGTCAAGAAACTGTTTTTTTTATATAAGAATAGGATACATATTGAAAAATATTGAAAGGCCACTTGTAGTCAATATGATCCACTAAATTATATTTTTTGTAAATATGATTAACTTAAACTGGTTGACATTCACTCTTTACATGTCATTCATTTACTACCTTGAATAAAATGGTTCCTAATGACTAGTAAATGATGAAAATGGAGTACATATAATGGAAATTCTATATAACCTGTATTTCTGTAAACATGCATACATAACATGTCGATCAGCATATTAAATGTAAGTATGTTTATATTACCGACTATATTAGGGTGCCGTATCTCAAAAAAAAAAAAAAAACTTTAAGGATCACTTCTCTGTCCGGCTGTTTATCAGGATCACATGGAGGCATTAAATTAAAAATAAATATAAAATATTCAGACTTATAACTTTTGTAGCTTTGATAAAAAAAAACATAGTGTTAAGTCAACGCTGACAAGAGAACGAAATTAGCGTCAGAAAATTTTTCTTTCTTATAAGGAAATTAAACGTTCAGAATACGTCTTGTTGTTTTAGAATTAGGAAACGCAAGAAGTAATGTCTTATGGCACAAGTATAAGCAAAAATGTGATAACTGTATAAAACGTATATATATATATATATATATATATATTATATATATATACTATATATATACTATATATATATAATATATATATATAATATATATATACTATATATATACTATATATATATATATATATATGTTTGTATTTTATGATTGTAAATTTTCAACAACAAGTTTTCAGGAAATTTTAAGTACGCGAGTCTTACTCGAACTAAACCGGTTTTTTATGTTGTTAATATTTATACAATAAATGAATAATTATATCATTAGCTTGAGTAGTAGATAAATAATATTGAATTTACTTATTACTGGTTTTGCGGATAACTTTAATACGCGCAAATGAAGATAAACCTTATCTATCGGAATGGAATGGCAAAGAACGGAGAGGCAAGAGGGCTTTATACAGTAACTTGATCAGTTTGTTTGAGGAACTATACTCACGCGAATATTTTGGAAAGTTTGCTTGTGTGTGATACATGTAGCTTGATGTTAAGGCAGCTAATTTCTTAGTAAATGTTCACTACATGTAATAGAAAATAGACAATGAAATTTGTCACAATATTATCCAACTGATGCGGCCGGGGTGGCCTAATTGCCCAGTAACCGCTGCGGCCAGCAGCACAGGATCAGCAGTTCTCAATAATTCGTAGAAGTATTCACCTTGGGATTTAGTTGGTATGGGGTTAGAGTCCGAAATACCTCAGCCGCCACCCCCGTCTAATGCCCGAAGGGTCCTATGAGAATTTTCCTCAAGTAAAAAAAAAAACTCATTAACTAGTAATTATTCGGATAGGCTATCTAAAATGAATTGCAGAAATATACTACCTTTAATAAAGAAAATTGAAATCAGTTTTACGGGAAGAGAGAATAGAATGAAAAGTCAGAATGTAGTATTTTTATTATATTATCAATTATGTGGTAATTATAGCTCTACAGATTAAAGTAAACAGCATTTTGCATACATTCTATATACAATAGTAGATATATACATTAAGATACATTGATTTGATAAGTTTCCCTATGCCACATTCTTTATATTATAATTACAGTGTAGGTGAAATGAAGACCACAGAATATACGAAATGCATTTTATATTATCACTTTAAGACTAGGAACGTTAGTAAATATACACATAGTAGTAAAATACTAAGATAGTATCCTTTAAATGTATGTTCTTATAAAATGTCGTAGTCTTTGATTTCATTTGTTTCTATTTTACTAAAGTTAACTTGTTATTTCGAATCTAATATTGTACAAAGTCAGGATTAGTATTGGTTGTAATAAATGGTCGTATAAAGATCCAGCCGGTCTGCGGTATTCTTTTATGTAGTGGAAAGATATCGGAACTAATATCTTCTGTGCTTCGTAACTCAGCTGGAACACACCATTAACAGTAGAATACCTTAGTGCAATCGAACGATTTATTTTATTCTCGCTCTATCGCTTATTCCTTTTATGTCAAGTTTATTTTGTAATTAATAATTATAAAAAGCATGAAACCCCCGTTTTTTATATCTAAAGGTAACTTGCAGCTGTATCAATTTATTGGTTAGCTATGTAACGTTAAACGTAGCAACCTACTACACCAATAACAGGACTTTCCAATACATATTTTCCACCTTAGACATATCAATATGTTCAGTTGTGATTGGTTATAGGGCGCAGCATAGAGCTTAACTTTTTCATAGCATTGACGTTTATTCATTAGGGAGGTATGCAACGGTAGTAAGTAATATTAAAATTATTTAATCAATAAAATAGCGCTAATTCAAATTGGCGTATTTCGTCGAAAAACTAAATACTAGCATATTTTGTAACATATGTACGTCTGAAAGTGTTTTTCAAACTTATAAACTATTTATCTGATGTTTAATCGGTTTATTATTTGTAAACATAGAATAAGATTGCAATATTATTATTACAATCGATAAAGTACGATGCGATTTGTATCGTCAATTTATAAACAAATATACCGTAATTATAATATAATAAAATAAAAAAAAAAAGTCATATATCAGTAAATAAAATCGTTTCATAATATTATTTAGGGTTTTTTACCAGAATTAAGGACTTGTTAAATTTGGATAAAGTCGTTTACTAGGTTATTCG
Source organism: Automeris io (assembly GCA_036320925.1). Taxonomy (NCBI): domain Eukaryota; kingdom Metazoa; phylum Arthropoda; class Insecta; order Lepidoptera; family Saturniidae; genus Automeris; species Automeris io. The sequence goes on from JAUDJH010000002.1 coordinate 10,999,448, forward strand.
AAGCGTGGCACATTGTCATCCAAGGTTGATCTTTCTACCAGCGTGCCTACTTTTACGATCCCCATAAAAGTTTATAGGTCCTTACACTTAATTTATTATGTGTTAAATATATACACTAAATTCTGTTATCTATTCCATTCCCTTAATAAATCAGGATTAAACGACAATTTTTATCATTAAGGGCGGCTTGCGCGATCGCATTAAAACAAGTTTTAAACCCGATTTAGGATTAAACTGCATATTTCGTCTTGCACGACTACGGTTTTGTACTAATTCCAGATTTAACAACTGTCATATTTAAATCGCCATGGAGGTCGATTTAAATCACTAAACTTGTTTACGCAGATGTAAATATCAATTTAATATTGAAATATAGGAGTTCTATGTGTGTTTTTGTGAGAAAAAATATATTTGTAATAGAAATATTACAAATATATTTGTAATGGATATATATTCAAAGTGATTATTGGATCTGGATACTGAGTCTGATGATGATTTTTTCTCCGATAATGACGAAGAACCATTTGTTTATGTGATGAAAGCGCCAGGTTTTTCACAAAAAAAGGGAGAAAGAAATGATTTATATAACTCTTTACGAGATGAGGAATTTACTTATAGGTATAGATGGGCAAAATATAATCAGATTAATGAAAATGATTAACGATTACATTTTACGTTCTTTACCATTAATATGAGTGAATTTTGCTCATTTATGTTTTAAACACTACAAAATCCCAGATTGTATTAGGTCCCTACATATGAAATTGGCGTTTTGTATGAGAGGAACAAAAAGTCGAATATTTTTTAATATAATATATTTAATTAATCAAAGTATGAACCATTATTTTCTATGCACTTTTGCCATCTCATAGGTAGTTCATTGATCCCTTTACTAAAAAAAACCAGTCGAACGGGAATCAATAAAATCTTTGAAGGCGATTTGGACTGCCCTATCGGAGTTGAATTTTTTCCCTTGCAAGAAGTTATCCAAATTTCGAAAAAAATGGTAATCTGTTGGAGCAAGGTCCGGGGAGTACGGAGGATGTCTTAGACTTTCCAATTGAAGCTCTTCTAATTTAGTAGCCGTCTGTTGCGCAGTGTGTGGTCTAGCGTTGTCGTGAAGCAGCAGTAGCGTGGAGCGATTGACCAGCCTAGGTTGTTTAGCCGCTAGCTTTTCCATCATGGTTTGCAATTTCTGACAATAGACATCAGCCGTAATAGTCTGGCCAGATTTGAGAAAACTGTAATGAACAATACCGGCACTAGTCCACCAAACGCTTACAAGTAACTTTTTTGGGGTTAATTTTCGCTTGGGGCAGGATTTGGTTGGCTGGCCAGGATCCAACCATTGCGCTGAGCGCTTCCGATTATCGTAAAGAACCCATTTTTCATCACAGGTAATGATTCGGTTTAAAATACCTTCATTATTGTGCCGGTTTAGTAATGTAACGCAGCAGTCGACGCGCGTTTGTCGGTTTGCTTCAGTCAATTCGTGAGGTACCCACCTTTCAAGCTTTTTAATCTTCCCAATTTGCTTCAAGTGAATTAAAACAGTTTTATCACTAACATCGCAGCCTGCAGCTAACTCGGACGTGGTTTGCGGTGGATCCGCTTCCACAATAGCCTTCAACTCTTCATTATCAACTTGAGTCTCAGGCCGTCTACGGGGCTTGTTCTGCAGGTCGAAATTTCCAGAACGAAAACGTTGGAACCAAAAACGAACTGTGTTTTCTTTTGCAACACGACCGCCATACACATCATTCACCCTTCGAGTTGTTTCCGCAGCACTAGTGCCACGGCGGAACTCGTACTCGTAAATAATGCGATATTTTAAGTTTTCCATTTTGTAAAATGAGTGACGCAAACAGAAAAAAACAGAAGAAAAAAACAAATGAATGACGATCATCGAAGCACAAATACATGAGTCTATAGCTGTACAAATTTGAATTTGGAATTCCTTACCAAAGAGGAGAAATTTGTGATTAAAGTGGCCAGTACGAAAAACGCCAATTTCATATGTAAGGACCTAATATATACATTTATGATTTCTAGTACTTTAAATGGATTATACATGATTACAGAGCAAGAAAATTAAAATTACGACTACATTTTGTAATCGTTAACAATTAATCAGATTACATTTTGCCCATCTCTGCTTATAGGGTACTTTTCTACCAATAATAACAAATTCAAAATCGCAGCATTAGTAAAATTGGGAGCTCGAACTCTTTTCATTGTAAATATAATTTTACGTTTTTTTGTTTATAGACAGCAATAAAACTTTTGAAAGTAAAAAGCAGTTACTGTCAAAAAGTCCAAATTATACGGTACGTAACATTCCGTTTTACGAAAAAAAAAAAACAATAATTCATAGTTTTGGATACCGTGCGCAAAACGGAACGTCGAAAAACTATAACCTAAGTATCATCTGTAGTAAAGATCGCACGAGAAATGAATAAAACTCCTAAGCTTTGTAAAATCGCTGTGTCGAAACGGTAATGCAAGAGGAAATAATGTGATTTAATTTTAAACGACTTTACTGCCTAAGCCAGTCTTTGTTAAATGTCGTTTTAACGTTTTTTACTGCAAGTGGCTCTAAATTAGTTTATATTTTAAAATATTATGTCTTATCAGAAAAGTTTTATACAAAATGTTTTTTTTTTTTTGTAAATAACTATTAAAGTAAAGAGATGGAGATTGCCTTTCTGGCTATGAACTTTGCTATTTCTATAATTTAAATAATTTTTAATAATTTAAATTTTAATAATTTTTAATGTAATATTATTTTACGGCAAATATTCAGTTCAAAGAAATGTGATTTCCGTAAGTCGAAGTGAGCATATTTTATGAATGAATAATATTTATTTTATTTGTAATGTCTATTTAAATAATTATTTTATTTTTACGTATAAAACTAAATAAAATTAATTAACTTCGAATAATAATTTTGTGAAAACTTAAAACAGCTCAAGTGCTCTATATTATATACTTTAAAGGTAAACATAGCCAAGCTTCTAGAAGACGATATAAAAAGATAGGAAATTAAATTTGTAAATACAATAATACTTTATAGAATAATTTCTTTGTTTTGCTTTTAGAACATTAAAAATCAGTTTCTGCTGTAAAAAAACTAATGGCCTATCATTATTTTTTTGCAATTCTTTAAGTTAAAGCGGTGGGTGGCTATCGACAATAACGCTTAAATAAAGGTTAATTATTTTTTCTTTAAATGTTTTATATTTGCATTTATACTCTTACTATGGAATATACTACCTGTTAAAATAAGTGCTAGATTGTTAGACGTGTTTTATTTAAACATCTTAGAATTTCAAAAATATTATTTTAGTGAAAACTGTAACACCTCCAGCGTGCCCTGAGAGCCGCCACTTCAGGGCAAGATTACCCTCGGGTAACGTTCTCGCTGCCGACGTATTCGTTAAACCGCACCCCAGAGGCCTTTGATAAAATACCCTAAACTTGTTAACTCTGGTTTCTTATCCCGTAACACAAAATTTACGTTTTTTACCTGTTTATAAAAATTAATAATTTATATGTACCAAACAGTAATTAGTCATTTATACGATACGTAATTACGTGTAGATAAAAATAAATGAATTTTACTTTTGTATACATCATACAGATTAGAATTTTCCATATTTTTAGTATAGTCCTAATGCGATCTCATTCAGTGTACAGGCGAGGGTCCAATGTAAGATGCGAAATGACAAAAATGTATCCACCCCTGTCCGACCTGCGTCATTCAAGCTTCCCACTTAAATCCTTTATTCCGCTTAGACTTAAAGAAAACACAAAAAAGTAAGAAATCAGAATGTTCTAATTTATTTAGAAGCACCTCTTTGTTCATGGCAGAAAATTTAAGGGTATTCTTATATTAATTTAATATCTATATTTCTTTCGCCTTATAATTATCCTTTTTGACTATTTGGTGCCTATTACAAATTCGCTTATTTATTCATTATTATCATTGTTTCGCGTGGAAATGATAGCTATTATTTACTATTTTCAGAAATAAAATAAAAACAAATATATTACAATTCCTTATAAGATCAATTCACAACATTAAATACAAATCTAAGTAATTTAAGCGTTTCTAGGTAAATATACTATAATGAAAAGGCTATATCTCAATGTCGATGGCGGACACGTCTTCATCGTAATGATCTTATAGTTGTCACTCAGCTCGTTCGGTATATAATGAACGGAAAAATAAGTAAATAAACTTAAGAAATACGCCACGAAGGATGAGTTCTTCATTTGCGGTTGATCATGCGATGTCTCATATAGTTTGTACGTGATAAGAATATTTACAAGAATTCTCTTATGGACTTTCGTCCATGCTACTACTATACGGCTAGGGGCCAATATTACACAACATAACAGAATTACTTACCAGAAAAATAGTTTGATTTATATTTAAGAAGTTTTATTATAGACCTACGTACGTTTTATTACATTAATTACAAATTACATTATACAAGCGGATGTAAACTTCATTCTATGTTAGACACTGAGACTTTAGAATAAATGCTTGCTGATTAACGACAGAAAATATCGGTAGTTAAATTTTCCATATATAATTTTCAGATTACAGCTACGTTAGTACAATAATCGTTTTCAGTTGTTTTGAATTACTTTTCTATTAGCCATGTGTGGACAAGGCTTGTATGCTTTTATATTTCTAAAAATATTTCAGTTTTTTTTTCTATATGCTTTTTGTAGTATATCTTATGTTTCTAAAAGAGCTTAAACATTTCCAATAAATCAATGATTTAATCGTAAATGCGCATGATGAGCCCGATAAAACCGTCCGTGAAGCTCTTTACTCTTCCATATATCTTTGCGATCCAAGGTACTCAGTACCTTTGGATTTTGCCAGTTCTTATTTGCCAGATAAAGCGGAGTTAGTCCTTTATCTACCTTTACTACATACATCTATATGCATATCCACTCCACAGTGAAGGAAATAATTCCTGAGATTGCATATCTCACGGTTATGTAGGTCCTTAGCATTAAGCATGCCACGGCCCCCACATTTCCGCGCGATATACAATCTCATCACCGATGAAGGTGGATGATGCATACGATATGCAGTAAGTAGAGTACGGACTTTTCGATCCAGGGCATCCAATTCGGTTTGAGTCCATTTGAGTATGCCAAAGGAGTATAGCAGCAAAGGCATAACCCAGCCGTTAAAGGCGCGGATCTTATTATTATTATTTTATAACTTTCATAGTATCATAGTAGTTATATAAGTTATGGCATGGTAGTTATTTATATCAAGGTATGAAAACAATTGAAATGGATATAATATTATATTATTAACATTGATCAATAATATCCATAAAATATTATATTGTATATGTATGTACTACATTTTACAATTTTGTTTTTTTGAAGGCAGTTACACTTTGACAATGTAATTTGTCAATATTTTCATACATTTCTGGCTAATAGAGGGCTATAAGTATAATTAATTTTAACCCACGTGTAACTAAAAACCAATCAATCTTATTATTGTAATGAAACATTTAATAGTTGTCAAGATTTACATATATGACCCCCTTAAAATACGATTTAACAAATCCATATTCATAAATGTTTTATATTATAAATAATTAAATTGGATATCTTTTAGATGTATTAATCAAAATTTTCTACAAGTGTTCGTTGTGATAAATACCTGTATGAATGATAAATAAAAATTAATGAGTCATGATTTTAACCGTAGTAATCATACGATTACAACTGTTATTAAATTTTTCCTTATATTTTTTTCTGGAGGTGACTGATAAATAATCAGGAAAACCTGATTACACCAAATATAGATTCACTGTCAGAAAATAATTGTCGGCTGAAAATCACTGCTTGGTGGCGCAGCTGGTCAACATGTGTAGCATTTGGTGAGCTGGCTACTTTTTTCACATTAACACTACACGAGTACGTTACTGTCTACTTTCTTGTTTATTATTTTCTTCTATGTTGTGTTTATTTTGATAAATTAAAGTTTTATTTCTTTCTCTTTTATCTTTACGTATTTGTGTCTGTACTTTAGAACATTTATAGATGTGCATTATAAATATTATATTATAGGTTGTACGTAGTGTTTGGTTGAACGACGACAAGTCGGTAACATCGATGAGGTTTACCGAAATAGTTGGTGGATATATTACGATACTTAGGGCTAATGATTTAAAATGGGATCGAAGTATATATTTATTTAAAATACATTATTTTATTTACTTTTAAGTTATATAAAATTATCCTTTATAGTAAACAAATAGCTACATATAATAAATTATCTGATAGCAAATATCTTAAAATTAAGATTACCTAAAGTTGACAAAATTGATTTAATTTTACATGTAAGTAAAGTTTCTTAGTTTTGTGTGGTACTTGTAATAAGAAGTATAAATGGCTTCCTTTCCTGCAAATAACGAAGGTTCCCATCTACGATCATAGTGTATGAACTTTTTAAATAAGGTACGAAACTACGAACTATGTATCTGATATATGACTGCGTACTTGCTGCCATAAAAACTTATGAGACTGTACTTTAATAAAAATAGTACGTTTAGTGTCCTACATATAAGCGACGATGAGTTGCACCAGTGGTCATGGGCTGTACGTGGGCACGACATAAAGGTGCTAAGTGAATACAATTGACATTCGAGGCCGTGCCACGGCCTGCATGAGACAACATTGCTTAGCGATTTAGTTGAAATGAAAGAAATAACGTATAATATTTATCTAGAGCTGTCGCGTTTATGTTTTGTCTGCTTAGTGTTAAATCTATACTAATATTATAAAGCTGAAGAGTTTGTTTGTTTGAACGCGCTAATCTCAGGAACTACTGGTTCGAATTGAAAAATTCTTTTTGAGTTGAATAGACCATTTATCGAGGAAGGCTTTAGGCTATATAACATTACGATGCAATTATTAGGAGCGAAGAAATAATGGAAAATGTGAAAAAAACGGGGAAAAATTTTTCATCCTTGAGGGCTTCCATTGCGTGCGCTGCAAAAACGGTTCGAGATACCAAAAATATATGTAGGAGTGAATTATTCCTCTTGAAATGATCTAAAAAATGTCCACGACAGTATATGTCTATCTTTTAAGATTAAGTCACTAGAACCGTTTTTATGGTAAACAAATTTGGTCGAAATTAATGCATTATTTGTTAAGAGTTGTATCAACGTAATAATATTAATGTTTATCCAAAGAAATGTATTGCTGATTAAGAGTATTTAATTGTGAACAAAATTGTCTTTGACATCACTTAATTTCAATGAACATCTTAGAAGATATTACAATAACTTATATAGCAAAACAACGTTTGCCGGATCAGCTAGTATGAAATATGAAAGAAACACGATTGATATAAAAGATTTTTTTTCGGCCATCTTTCATGGCTTAACTGTATCCCTTATTAACTTTCATGTTCAAGCAATTTAATTATCGATTATAAATACATACTTATATACTTTATGGGCACATAAATATTTGTATACATACACATAATAAATTCTTATTTCTAATTTCCAATAAAATAAAGATTACGAGTATTATAATTAGACGTCTTAATTTAAAAAATTGAAAAAAAAAGAAATTATAATTAACTTCCTTTTTCTTTGATTACTTCAAGAGTAGCCCCCCCCCCTACTGTTATTGTGCCCAAACCGAAATGTCACCGTTCGCTCTGCAGACAGGCGCCACCAGGTTATTTATACATATTTTAAACCGGCCCCCATCCGGTTTAGTTGTGAAGACCTTTCCCGTTCAACCAACGCGCGTCATTTCGAAAAAAAAAAAACATATTTTATACCGATAAATTGTACCCGGCAAATTTGATATTTTAGATTCTTCTTATAAATTTCTGCTTTTAATACAATTTCCGTCACGTTCAGCCGAAGAACAGCAAAATGGGGCACTTAACCAGTAGATGACTAAGTTCCCAGTAGAGATACTAAGTTCACGGGCCATCATGCGTTATCATACAAGTCCTCAATACCGAGGGAGATAAGGAGGCATATCCTCCAACGCGCAATGTCGCCGTTAGTCTGTGAGTACAGAGCGAATCCCCTGTAATTCGCTGCGGCAGAAAGCCGTATCAATATTTTCAGATCGGCGGCGATACGAAATGGTGCAACCTACTGACCGTCATATGCTCGAGGAGTTTGCAATGGACTGAAAGAAGTTCGGCTGGTCTATAAGAACTCGGCTGTTCGTAGCGCTTTTTTTTAGGTTCAGGTAATATAACTTCGGCCCTCTTTCAAACCCTCAGTCCTTAGTACAGGATTGGCGATCTCAAAAACCGCCCCCATCCTCTACAAGTGCTGTGGCGCAGACATCAGCTATCAATGGATAATTAAAATAATTCTTAGTAGATACTCCTAAACGAAGTATTTAAAGATAGCTAACATTTATTTATAAAAAAAAAATGTGTAAAAATGTGTCATTTTTTTTAAATTATTTTCGTTTAATACCAAGTTAGAGATTCGCAGAATAATTACGACTCAACACAAAATATGTTACTAATGGAATATTTCTATAGAGCTTATAATAACGAAATCTATCATTTCGTTATTATAAGCTCTATAGCAAAAAAAAAAAAGAAATTAAACTTGCAAAGAAGTATTTTTCTTGATGACGAAATATACTTTCACATGAAATTCATCTCATATGATCAGGCTCAATAGTTACATGAAATATATTTCAAGCCATTGATCAAATAATATTCTCGTTTCCCATCTTTCACTGTAGTTGGCGACAATAAATGGAAAAAATCTGGAGAGATTGATTCCGGGTTGGACTTATTCCGTTTGTCATGTTGTTACACAATACATTCTATAACACTTTTTTCTTATTTTATGATTGTAAGAACAGATTGGTTAGATTTAAACTTTGATTTAATTCATATTATGTGTAACTCGGGTGATAAATATGTCCCACAAGACATGGTTCAATGCCAAAGTGGTGATAGAGGGAAATAGCTTTATAACGTACTATTAACATGGTTCTCCAATTTCAGCGTGATTAGGTGATATATGGAAAATTAAATTTTTTTTTCGAAAAAATACGATATTTACTTTAATTTTAATTTTTTCTAAAAATCATGATCTGTTAAGATGTAAACTGTTTGTTACTATGTTCTGAGATAAATTACCCATATTCTATAAATTAGTTCCGTCCCTAAAATAGCTGGATTAGTAAAGTTATAAGTAAAACTTAAAAATTTGTTAAAGTTCAACAGATACATTAATTTTTTTTCGGTACTTTGTGCGTTCCGTAATTACATCATTGCTATTATTTATGTAGATTGCAATATAGTACAATACTTGGTAATTCATTTTCAATATTCTTCCTTTTGAGTGTTAGAAGCGAATGGTTTCTAAATTACTCCATCCATTAAACACACATTTTACCAAATAATAAAACAATATTTTTATAGAAAATGCTTGAATATCTTCTTGTAATAGATACAATTATCTTTTTGGATTTTGTACTATAAAGATAGTGGAGCATGTTATTAAAAAAATGTAATCTCTTAAATTTCTAGCACAATATGATTTTACCAACAGTAGATCCCCAAAGAAGAAATCCATAATAGATAAAGAATAGATCCATGTAAATATGGATTGAACATTGGAAATTTTTTAAAACATGTTTTCACAACATATATTTACAATGTGCTAATTTGTTTAATCTTACCTATCTCATTTTTACATAATTTTATAGCATAACACGACATCAAATTTATTTTATGAGCACAATAAGACTACCTTCCCAAGCGACAACTGCCGTTTATGAGAAGCATTTGTATTCATCATTTGTAATAATTTTTCTGCTGAAATATCCTTGGACCTATAGAATAATTAGTGTAATGGACTTCTTTAAATTATAATACAAAGACACAATAGATGTAATCTATATATATATATAGGTTACATCTGTTGTGTCTGTTGTGTATGTATAAAACAAAGTCTAGTTTATTAGAACACTTACATATAACTCGAGAATGCCTGGACCGGTTTTCATGGTTTTTGATTTGTCCACGTTTCAAATAGCAGAGTAATAAACAAAACATATTGAATAATTGACGAAACAAAATATTTCAAAGAAAAACCATTTTCCCATATAAAATATTCATGGGTTTCCTAACTGTAACACATTTAATTTTCACTCGTCGATACGGTAAATCCTTCGCTCAAATTAAAGAAACTATTTAAATCAAGGAATTGACAAGATACATCAATAATATTCGGATAATGGCGTATTTTAGATTTCAAAAAAGTAGAATATTTCCAGTAATGAAAAATGATTGGCATATACATATATATAATGGTTGTCAAATGCGTGCGTTCAGAAATTTATCTTGTGTAAACTAAGGAAAATTTATCAAAATATTAGGTCCTTACATATGAAATTGGCGTTTTGTATGGGAGGAACAAAAAGTCGAATATTTTTTAATATAATATATTTAATTAATCAAAGTGTGAACCATTATTTTCTATGCACTTTTGCCATCACATAGGTAGTTCATTGATCCCTTTACTAAAAAAACCAGTCGGACGGGAATCAATAAAATCTTTGAAGGCGATTTGGACTGCCCCATCGGAGTTGAATTTTTTCCCTTGCAAGAAGTTATCCAAATTTCGAAAAAAATGGTAATCTGTTGGAGCAAAATCCGGGGAGTACGGAGGATGTCTTAGACTTTCCAATTGAAGCTCTTCTAATTTAGTAGCCGTCTGTTGCGCAGTGTGTGGTCTAGCGTTGTCGTGAAGCAGCAGTGGCGTGGAGCGATTGACCAGCCTAGGTTGTTTAGCCGCTAGCTTTTCCATCATGGTTTGCAATTGCTGACAATAGACATCAGCCGTAATACTCTGGCCAGATTTGAGAAAACTGTAATGAACAATACCGGCACTAGTCCACCAAACGCTTACAAGTAACTTTTTTGGGGTTAATTTTCGCTTGGGGCAGGATTTGGCTGGCTGGCCAGGATCCAACCATTGCGCTGAGCGCTTCCGATTATCGTAAAGAACCCATTTTTCATCACAGGTAATGATTCGGTTTAAAATACCTTCATTATTGTGCCGGTTTAGTAATATAACGCAGCAGTCGACGCGCGTTTGCCGGTTTGCTTCAGTGAATTCGTGAGGTACCCACCTTTCAAGCTTTTTAATCTTCCCAATTTGCTTCAAGTGAATTAAAACAGTTTTATCACTAACATCGCAGCCTGCAGCTAACTCGGACGTGGTTTGCGATGGATCCGCTTCCACAATAGCGTTCAACTCTTCATTATCAACTTGAGTCTCAGGCCGTCCACGGGGCTTGTTCTGCAGGTCGAAATTTCCAGAACGAAAACGTTGGAACCAAAAACCAACTGTGTTTTCTTTTGCAACACAACCGCCACACACATCATTCACCCTTCGAGTTGTTTCCGCAGCACTAGTGCCACGGCGGAACTCGTACTCGTAAATAATGCGATATTTTAAGTTTTCCATTTTGTAAAATGAGTGACGCAAACAGAAAAAAACAGAAGAAAAAAACAAATGAATGACGATCATCGAAGCACAAATACATGAGTCTATAGCTGTACAAATTTGAATTTGGAATTCCTTACCAAAGAGGAGAAATTTGTGATTAAAGTGGCCAGTACGAAAAACGCCAATTTCATATGTAAAGACCTAATATTTATTTTGTATTCATTGTATTACTTTCATAAAATCATAAATTGAGTTCAGCTAATCTGTAACACAATATTCATTGACTGTAAATCAGTGAGTCAGAAATCAATGTTTGTTGGGTGAGCGTGTTCCATCATCGGCTCCACATCACTTTTCATCAGGTGAGATTGAGGTCAAGCGCTAGGTTCTCTGTGTTAAACAAAAAGAAATAATTGATGGCAATTTTATGATTTACATTACAAATTTAAGCTTGAAATAAGTATTGTCATACCAAAAGTATTACTTCCACGTGAAAAAAATCGTGGGGACAGCTAATTGTGGAATATATAAATGAAATAGTTCAATCAAAACAAAAAATAACCTCATGAATAACTTTCTTTGAGTTCTTGTATTTGCCCAGACGTACTTTCTTTCCATGAGTTTCCATCACTTTCTTTCATTTTACCTACTTAGAAGTAATATAAACCTGTATTTATTATTTAAGCTATATGTATTTTGTTGTTTATCGATAATTCTTATAAGATGTAACACGACCGGGGCCCTTCACGAAAATCAGCGCTGCAGACTTCCTCTGTGGCTTTAGGCTGATGAAGGGCCCATTTTCGCCATGTTAATATATTCTGTATTGTCTTTTGTATTTGTGTGTTGTTTGTAATGCTACATTTAAATTTCTGTTTTTTTGTATATTTGTGGTGAAATAAATACTTTCTCATTTTTTTTTTCATATATTATGATAGTATGTGTAATATTTTATAGAACATGTAACACATTAATATTTAATTGGAAAATGAAATACATCTTGATTGAATTTCAATACTGAGGCTAATGTTTGAATAATATAAAATTATCTCTCGTTAAATATAAAAATGATAATAAATGATTACAAAATATAACTAAATGAAATCAAGATGTAAGAACTATTTAAGTAAGTTATACCAATTAGCGTATAAATTGATATTTATTTTATTAATTTGGCAAACAATTACAGATAATCACAATGCACAGTCAATTATTTACATTACATTTTTAAACTCGATTTGATTACTTAATACATTTTATGTTTTAAATAAAAAACATCTTTAGATGCATTATAGAACAAATATAGACACAAGAAAATCTCGTATAAAACATTGAAATATGAAGTGGTTTAAAAATATATCGAATAGATTTAACGATAGGTAGAAATATAAAATAATAGAAAGACTTTTTAAAATGATCAAACAATTGGTAACTCGAATATACGATAATTCTAAGTCGATTAAATTTTTTATTAAACTTGTAGATTAAATATGGTGCGTATTTCAATACCCAAACTGCTTACAAAACGATCGTTAAGGACACAGCGTTCCAGTTAGCTGACCGGTAATGTGATCGTGATCAACGGAGAATTTAATTATGTTAATTAATATTAATTACTTCCCCAAAAGGCTTTACGCAAGCCTTAAAAATATAATTATGTAATATATTTAATTATCTTGCAAAGCAAAGCAATCATGGCTGTTTGCGAAAAATTGTAAAACAGTGTAAAATTGTATGAACTTTTACCACTCTAGTTCGATTTTTTTGGATGTTATGTTATACGTAAGATTATTAATTAGTCTATATGTAGTCCGTTCATATTATTCTGTGGTCTTAACATATTATAATAATTATCTTTACGATCTAACTTCTCGTAACATTATGTAATAAATTCAAAAATAGTTATTAAGTTGTATAACTGCGGCCTAGCTTGTTACAGCACATATATTTCAACACAAACATGCCAGACGAAGCCTTCTCGTAACAAGCAATTTTATAGAGGTCAAAGAAGAGTATTTTTAGATTAAAAGAAAATGCTTTCTTTGTTAACAATTTACATAACTTATAAATTTCTCGTAAATATTCTCTGGTAATCTGGATTTTCGTGTAATCGTTGATAGAATTAGTACTGTAATACGTTTGCGAACAAGTAATTTAGAATATATTTTTTATTAATTTTTTATTTTATTATTTTTTATTTAGTTACGGATTTTTAAATAATTGATTGTATAGTATATTTCGCTGGTTAGGTTTTTGAACGCGGATTGAAGAAAAAAAAACAATTGAAAAGCGCGGCCTTTTGGAGAGGTTTTTGATTTATTAGCCAGGCTGACAATATTTTTTTTTAAATATTATTTAACAAAGTAATTTAAGATTCAGTTTTAAAGTAAAATAATATAAATTAAAAAGTTAATCAAGTATGAAGATTCAAGAGTAACATTGTTAGAATTCAAATTATCAAGTGTTACAATAACTTTTTAGAGCATTATTTTTGTCCTATAACTGTGTTAAAACAAACACATATTCATACAATATAATCATTAAATACAGTAACATCCATTTGAAATTCTATTTTACCAGACAGATAAAGTTTTGATCAGATTAACATGATACTGGTAAAATTTAAACCGTACTATGACCCATAACCAATAGCTAGCAAGCACATGTACGGGAGCTCTCTCAAATAAATTATTCGAAAATATAAAAGCATTTAAATATTTGTAATGAGGTTTTATTTGAAAATTTTATTTTTGTAATCGACATTTGATTAACGAACAATCTATAAACAATTCGAACAATTTCAGCAAAAAATATTGTATATTTAGCTTTCGCATGCATCGTCGTGAGTCTATTGTGTACTGAATGTTTTTATTTGGGACTTTTGCGTCGAGAGTAAGCGCTACGCTGCTGTTTCAGATTAGTGTTTTATTTGGGATTTCGCGATAACACAAATGTTTTCCTTTTATTTTACTGCATTTTTTGAAAGCTAATGGAATGGACTGTTTTAAAAATGGGCGCACAAAAATTTGAGTATTTTAAGGAAATATATTTTCTGTGTCAATGATAAATATGTTTTGCTAGAAATAAGATAATATTTTTTTATATGAAACTGGAATATTTACATTTATTGAAAGTTTTGAAGCGACAGCATTTTCTTTTGAAATTAATAAATGTAGGTTAACCAAACTTCATATAGCTACAATAATTTGAGAGGGAGACGGTGCGCAGTGTCCGGTGTGGCACCTGAGAAAGAGGTTTTGGATGGGTGGGCTCTGTACTCCTACCCATCCCAGAGAAGTAGCCTCAACAAGGCTTTTCGGTCCCCGGGCATCTGGGTGAATTTGGTTTCCCAGGCCCGGGTGGAGCGAATAGAGAGACATCCGGGGGTTTTAGTTAGTAGGAGTCTGACACACCGGGGTCGCTGCCCTTACAGCATCCCTGATGGTTCTATGCAGGATTATCCCCCGGGACACCAAAAAGTTATCTATAATACTTTAATATATAATAATTTAATATATAATTGTTATAACTTTTAATTACCTAACATTATTGTATTATAACGTAATTAATTTTGAAATGTTTGACCAAACCATAACTATTTAAAACGTAGGTCCTACCTATGAGAATATTACAGCGAAAAAAATTTAGAACTATTATACATTTTAATATTAACTCAGGCTAAATACTGCATAAAAACCCATTCAACAGGATCCTGGTCAGTGTCAGACGCATGCTGAAAATAAATTACTCAGCACTATAAATAAACTTTTATCTGGATGATACCTCTGGGAGGGCGGATTTATGAGGTTTTATAAAATTCAACGCCAACTCATCCGAGGGATTCTAGTGCAAAACCATTTAGTAGTAAAAATTTGTAATGACACACCAGAGTCAATCGATTTAAGTACTGACAGATGGATGTTATTACCTTAAGGTTTTTCTTTTTTTTTTTTCTCTTTATTTTAAATCGGGCTTTGTCGCACAGCGACGATGCCTCCCAGTAAAATACACAAATATTAAAAACTACACTAATTACTAAAATTTAGATCTATCTTAACTAATTTGGCGATACTATACAAATATTTGGCATCATCGCTGAGTGGCCTGGCCAGTATGGATTGGAGTGCTCCTACATCCATTGGCAAAGAGCCCCCAGGATTCGATCTTCTACAATGGTCGAACCGGGTGCATTCCATCAGTATATGGTGCACATCATCCGGTTTGTTACATGTTGTGCAATTAGGCGACGTAACTTTTTTAACCATATATAGATATTTATTTGATGGAAAGTGTCCAGACCGAAGTCGTAGAGCCAAAACAAGAATAGTCCTACATTGGCGAGTCTGATTAATCCAAGGGAAGTCATAATGTGGTTCAGATTGGATAGTCCTATACCATATCCCTTTCTCTTTGGATCTCTCATCAAAATATTCTTTCCATAATTCTTTGCAGTAAGTTTTCACTAGACACATATATTCTGAATACACAGGAGTAATTTCTACAGGGGTTCCATCATAAGAACCTTGCTTAGCCAATTCATCAACTGCTTCATTACCATATAAACCAACATGTGCTGGTATCCACTGCAGAACTACTGTTTTTGACAAATTTTGTATTTTATAGATCGATTCCAATATAGAATAAGCTATCGGTATACATCGCATCGACGAAGTACACCGAGCCAAGTGTTGTAAGGCGCCTTTTGAATCGGTCAAAATAACAAACTTTTGGCATCCTAAAGAATCCATATAGGATAAAGCTTCTTTAATTGCAAGTAACTCTACATGCATAATTGAAATATTGAAATCAATTTTCAGTTTAATGTTCACATTAGAATTAGGATCAAAAACTGCAGCACCCCTGCCAGAATCGCTTTTGGAGCCATCAGTGTAAATTTTATAAAAATCAGAGTAAACATTTTTAATAAGGTCATTACAAATAACTTTCAAATGATTTGGATGGTAGTGGAGTTTGCCTAAGGAGATAGAATGAATATCAGTTTTAACCACCTGTGATAAATTTACATTACTTACCCATGTATCCAGTGAAAACATTTCTAGAGGCTTAGCATTATGAATAAGATTAGAATTTAATAAATTATGAATATTAATAAGTCTAGGGATCTTCTTATGATTCCAATAAGGAGTTTCTATATTAAGTTCTAATTCTTCGAGCAACGCAATAGACTTATTGAAAGAAAACGATTTTGATTTCAGCCAAAATTTACCAGCCAAAAAAGCTCTACGTACATGCAGAGGAGGTAAACTTAGTTCGCTTTGCATTACATGTATAGGTGTACTTTTTAAGAATCCCCCAATCACTCTCATTGTAAGGTTTTTCTTATAACATCCTAATGTCTACTTAGTAAAGTATTATCATTATTAGTAGTATTATCATGTATAACGGAGATATTTATCAAATGACGTATATCAAATAAATAGAAGTAAGGATAATTCTTAACTTGGGGCTGATTATGCTTACGTCAATAGCTTAACCTGTACCTTTGAGCTGTTTTAGAACCACATAGTATAGATTGAACTAGATTACAACTAAAGTATACGAGAACAAAGGCCATTATAGTAACCTGTCATGACCAGTCGCGTTTCTGGACCAGATAGTGTACGTGTAGTTCCTTTTAAATTAAGATCGGGGCACGATAATACCACTTCTATTTTTGCAGTCGTTTATAGGCGACTGATATCACTTCACATGAGCTTATTTATCACCTATTAGAATTAAATAGAATAAAAAGTGACTATAAAAATTTAGATGAATATATTTGTACAAATATATGCACATTTTTATGTGGGGATAAATCATAAAGATTATATTAGATTTCAACGTCATGTTGTCAACAACTGTTTCGTACTATCACTTTACGCATCTGTGTAAGGCAATTCTCAAGATTTATAGCGATGGAGAAAGACTAATAAACTTACTTTATTATTCTATCAAGTGTGACGTTGTCTTCGACGCTTTCGGCTTTTGTATACCTAATTATATTCATGACGTACTGACATTTGTATACCTGATATAGGTTTCATTACGGTATAATATAATCAGTATTAAGTGCACTTAACGTTGTAGGAACTTATTTATGTGATTGAATAACAATGGTCTTTAGAAATACGTATTTATAAGCTCTACTAATTTTTATAGTCTAGGTATAGTATGAATTCTTAAACATTATATGATGCAGATGCACAAAGGTATTATTACCTGATTCTATTATATACACATTTTACCTCAAAGGGAAAAAAGGATCCCTTGTAGGATTACTTCATTGTCTGTTTGTCTGTCTGGGCTCTTTTTTTCAAGATTGTGTGAAAGTATCAAGTTAGAATTAATAACAAATAAGTACTTAAATCAGCAATTCATTAAAACTGTGAAGAAATAAGCTACTAGGTTGATTCTATAAAAGTATATGACTGTTTATTTCGCATATTTTGAAACTTGCAAATTAATCGGAATCTTTCAAGCCACCCGTTAACCTGTAATCATTAAATTTGGGAAGGCCCATAATCTTTCACAAACAAGTGGAAAATTCTAAAACCCAAATTTATAGTTCCATCAGGAAAAATAAAGTACTTTATACTTACTTATAAAAAAAAAGAAGAAGAAGAAACTCTCGGTAAGTGAATGAAACTCGCACGTAACCAGGTTATTTTTTTCAGAAAAGACGAATTTTTAATATCGCAAGTAAAAATGTCGTATCCAGTTTCAACAATATTTAAAAACAAATGTATATATTGTATCCGTTTTATTTACGGTTATGAAAGATATATTATACTATAAGGAAAAAAAAAAACAAATCATAATAAACGGATGCAGACTTTTCCATTTTAATTATTGGCCAATAAAATATTGTTCGTATCATTATTTACTCTCGGCGACCACATTTTGGGGTCACGTAAATGTTTTTCTCTAAACGATAAAAGCTTTGGTTATAAAAAAGACTACACTGTTTAGAAATAATAACAGTAAATAATAATATATAGGCACGTTATATCCCTTTCGAAGTTATCAGAGATATATTTGTGGAAAGTATTCACTTCACGCTTATATGGCAAGCCTATTGTGATCGCCTTTCGAAGCGACACTTACACATGACATTTCTATTAGTCTCTCCTCACGATGTTTTCTTCCACCGGCCAGCATGTGGTTAATAATTCGTAATTTAACTGAAAAACTTGTTACAATAATTATTGTATTATTTAGAAATATAATATATAGAATGCAGTTATAAAATTATTCTTGATGGCGTAATTGGCACAACGACGCCTTTTTGTCGATTATTTCTGTGTCAATACAGGCCTACGGCCCAGGTGTACGTTTTTGTAAGATATACTCTTTGAATGAAAGATCGGCTTTTGTATCGCATTATTTATAAACAATTCCAAACACTTTCAATTTGAAAAAAGTAGCTCAAGAAATAAAGGTGTTAAGCACTCACACTTAGGCCAATGTTCAAAAGTTAAGTACTTTCATTTCAGAATGTAGGTGTGTTCAATTGTTTTTTCTACTATGTAGTATAATTAAATGGCTCTATAAAGGTGTACAGGACAAATCAGTATATGATAGGTATATTCATTTAAATTGTCAAGTAGCAGTGCAATATTGTCTATCATTATCGACATTAAATCATTCGTGTGTTTAGTATTGTTTGTAAAACAAACGTTGAGATATATCACGTGGTATGTTAGTAATAAATACTACATACCTTGCGCACTTCTTTTGTTCAATTCGCTTGTATATTTTACACATTTTGTTTACAAACATTTGATAATTCACATTGATACATTCCAACTGTGATATCGACTGATGTATTATTTCAAGACACATAGCCACATATGAGATTAATAAATATATCGTTATCTTAATGCTTATTTCGTTAATGGCACAAATGGTAAATTTTATTGTAGACA
This sequence comes from Automeris io, assembly GCA_036320925.1. Lineage (NCBI taxonomy): Eukaryota > Metazoa > Arthropoda > Insecta > Lepidoptera > Saturniidae > Automeris > Automeris io. The sequence continues at coordinate 11,018,877 of JAUDJH010000002.1, forward strand.
TTTTTTTTCTCTATTTTAAATACAAGGCTTTATTTTAACAGAATTAATACTTACATTCTATCTCTATCAATGTTATTGTTTCAAATATCTTTTTGTTTATTTAGGGATGGGTCGTTTGCCCAAATCAGCACTGGAGCGACGGTGTGTTTTAGAAATATCTTATGATGACTGGTATATAATATTTTATTTGTAACTATATTCTTTATACAAATAAAAAATAAGCAAGCCATAAACAGTTGGTTTGCATAAGTTTTTATACGTAATAACATCCCTCTATACTCCTAATAATAATAGCTGTTATTTATTAATAATATATATTAGTATAGTAATTACATATAACCGCGTACATAATTATAAAAAATAAATTGTTTTTTTATATTATAATTAGCATTTTCACAAAAAATATATACAATAGTAAAACCGTCAAAATGACCGTAGGCGGTAGGTCATAGCCAATGTCTACGGTAGTATAGGTGCAAGTTGAGTGTTTGCCTCGCAAACAGCGCAGTTCGACCACGCGGCAAATATAGCTCAAGGAGCACTCACCTGCGATACAGTCCTGTGCATAGCTAAAGTACACCTTCAATATTTTAAAAGTATTTTATTTCACGGATTAAATGGTGTTTTTAATTTGGAATTGTATGGTTTGCATATTGCAGTGTCTTATCGTTATGAAGATAGAATATCCGTTAAAATAAAAAAAATCAAGTGCGAGTAGGATTCACGTACCGATGGTTACATACAAAATTTTGAGAACGAGTTTGTAATCGCATATAAGTTTATCGCGGTGTAATAACAAATTTATAGTTTTTGCATTTTGTCTTTTATTAGCGCTTAAAAAACATTGCTTCTTGCCGAACATGATTCATGGTCAACGAGAGAAACCCTATAGGTTTTGATTGGAATAAGTATAAAAATATGGGTTTTGATATGCTGTACCTTTTAATGTCGATGTCTTAGAATTTTTTACAGGTACTAGTGATTCGAAGGAGGTACCTATGAGACGTAGAATCATAGCTTACGAAGGTGTTTAAAGGAATAGGGAATATTTTCATTATCACATATTGCTGCTTTTCAAATTGTTGAATTTAAATTATGTGCAAAAAATTTGATCATTTATGGACTCTTATAAATATAATGACATATTGATTGCAAAATAACTTCAGTCATTATCATTTAAATTAAATTATATGTATGTAAATATACATGTGTATTCGTTACATGCGCGACAAAACAGTCTCGCGAAAATATTAATAAAATTATATTTTTTAGCAATATTTTTCTCTGTATTTGGAAATTGAATTTGGGGTAAAACTCAGATGGTGTAAGAAATTAGCTAACAATCCCATAAAATTTGATTTCTCGTCAGAGTTTCTTTATACGAGACACTATAAATTTTTAGCTATCCTATTTTACGTTTTATAAAATCTATTACTTTATTATAATAATAAACTAAGTGTTTTACATTTTTAGAAAAATTATCTGTTTATATTACAAAAAATATGCAAATCCGAAATTAAATAAAAACACAGTTTATATTTTTTTAAGTTTAAATAATGGTCAGTAAAATCTTGAATATTTTGTCATAAAATAAAGAAAAATATTATATGTAAAAATTGTCTATTTTAACAAAATGTAAAAATATATTTCAAAGAATTTTGCTCGCGTTATTCATACCAGATGCTACCTTGTAAGGGGCATATACTGACTCATAATACATATTCCATATTATATAAGACCCAAAAAGGTCACGTTTGGCTTAACAAAATGCGACATTTATAATAGTAAATATTTATTATTTGAGTTAGGTATTTGAATTTTTTAAAATTATTTATTATGGAAGCGTCGTAATGAAAGCGGATACAGAGAATTAGCTCTTCTTATTAGCAGAAGAGATGTTTAATAAAAACGGGAGCGGAGGTAGAATGCTATATAGACAGTTATACTTTTTATATCTTAGATTATTATATTTAAAGTAAGAAACGACGGGATAATTTAGACATCAACTTACAATAACGACTAGAATTAATAATTAAAAATATTATTGGTATGTAACAAATATTTCGTAAATTACTTGCAATTCACTTAACTATCAAAAGATTTTTTGCTTATTACTACAGGGAGATAAAAGTTACTATTTAGTTATATAGTCGCAATCTGTTGCTGCTACGGCGATGCATAAGAGCTACGAAGTCGCGTAGTAGCGCTGCGACTGTAGCAGGCGTCGATATGTATCTTAACTATTCAATAACTCTTAAAGTTATTTGATCATACATTTTATAATAACTCTTAAAGTTATTTAATTATACATTTTATAATAACTCTTAAAGTTATATTTAATCATAAGTTCTATTTTCTTCCAATTTTTTTTAGATTGTTGTATGCTCTATTATTTTTTTTACAATGGCTCAACAATGTGACTATAGTGCACTTGATTGTAAATACAGTGTAGTCCAAAACCAATACAATAATTATATAATTATAAAAATAAATTAAATAAAAGTATAAATGTAATATATTTATATAATAACTAGCTGTCCCGGCAGATCTTGTTCTGCCCTATTTCTCTAAAACAAAGTCACATTATTTTTTTTTATGTTAATAGCTTTCCCGTCAGATTTTATTCTGCCAAAACCTATTGGCCTGTCGGCTGTTTTTAGAAAATTGTTTGAAGGAACCTGGCCTTAATGCTATATGTATAAAAATTGACAAATACTGACATTAATATTTATACGTCACTCAATAATTGTTTTGCCTTCCCGGAACCCGTCCACTAACATTTAAACTTTATGGTATGGTGTTAAAGTTCAAATTGATTTTTAAATATTATTACGAATTTTTTGTATGAGAATATAGAAAAGTGGTGTTTTTAGACTTTCTCAGACAATTTTTTTAATTGTTCTCTCTGTAATAACCTTCCCCAGACTTCAACAAACACAACAAAAAAGAAATCAGCCAAATCGGTTCAGCCGTTCTCGAGTTTCGCGCTTATCAACACATTTAGCGATTCATTTTTATATATAAGAATATATTATAGTTGTAATCATCCGTCGATCATATAGCCAGGTATCTTATAATTTGACTATATTTGATTTCAAAATGATTGGCAATTATGAGAGAGAGGTTGTAATTACAAAAAAAGAAAGAAATTGTTTTTTGAAAGGAGTAATAGGAAATAATTGTAGTTTTCCTTTTATTTTGAAATTTTGGTCGGAAGTATAACGATTTATAACTCGAGTTTGTAAGGAAGTTAGTGTATTGTATTGCACAAAAGATAAAAACGGCTAGCTTACGTGTATTTAGACGTTTCAAGAATTCTCGGGGGCCTTAGATCCTTTGTGAGACTGATTTCTTTCTGTGTAAATCGGTTTTGCCGTATATCGATGAGAAGAGTGGTTATCGCATACTGATTGAGCGTGCAATAAATTCTGATTGTTTTCACAAGAATATCAATCGAAGAATTGTTTATAAACCAAGTATACGTTTTAATATTTTAGTTTACCACTATTCGCAGTATTTTACAGATCGCATTAATTAAAAGATCTCTTATGAATGAAATACCTAATTCATGAAGCCAAATTTGTTTCTCATATTTATCTAATTGAATCAGTACGTCAGACATTTAAAATTGTTAATTGTTAGTTTAATTTTAACCTGTTTATAATTGAACTAAGTTTAAGACAATTATTTATAAAATAGTTTTACCTAAAATCTTGCTGTTCAGTGTTGTTGTTGATGAAAATGTGAAATCAAAAAATGTCAAAGTAGGATGTGGTCTATATTTGGAAATTTTTAAATAAATACACTTATTAAAAAGAACAAGAAGTAGATTTCTATTGATTACTAAAACAAAACTAAAATATAAAATTAACAGTGCTTGTTGACTTCAAATGAAGAGATTTGAAAAACTCGAAAATCAAGGCATGCGAAAGATGAGTTTTGAGTGTGAGCGTTGCGATTAGCGGTAGTGCGTGTGTGGGCCGCAGCGCCCCGGCGGGTGTGGCAGTGGTTTGGGCGGGGTGTATCGATCCTCGTTGGGCGCTTGCGCCACGGCGACGGGTGCGGGCGCCGTCGCCAGACCTCGCAACCAGCTTCTCTATCATTCGCGCAGTCCGCAGCTGGCCGCCACGGGTGCTGCTGCTTGAAGCGACGTTGCTTTACTACGGCAACGTTTGCATGCGATAGATAACATTCGAATAACCTCAAATCACTACACAGGAATTGCTCTAGTGATCCTATTCTCTAAAACAGATAAACTTTTTGATTTCAAATACCGATTTTAAATTAATAATTTACGTTAACACCTCTGAATTAAAAACTTTTTAAAAGTAGAAAAGTAAAGTAAAGAAAAGTAAGTTAAATCTGCGTTTCTTTTCAAATATTTGAACAAGTACTATATTAAAGAAGTTAGTTGGTGCAAGTACTGCGCAGTGGAATATTGAAGTGCCTAATTATTATCTTAGCTTAAAGTGTAAAAGTTTGTAACTACAAAAAACGGTCCGAACTACTTACAAGTTGCAGGTTATTAACTCTGTGGAAAAAGCAATAAGAAAAAAGAAATCTTGGCTTGCATCCGTTCATTGAAGTGATAAAATTTATGATAAACGGTAAGGGGCTTTAGTGATAAGCGTAGGGTGGGTATCGTGGTGTGTGCATGCTGCCAGTGTAAATAACTTATCTTGTTAAATGTAGAACGGTAAGAACTAACGGTAAGGTATTTAATTATTATCACTATACTATAAGACCCTTCATTAGTTTATGTTAATATATATAAAAAGAATAGTACATATAAATATATTGACATATATTTTATCAGCTGACAGTTATTAATAATCCAATCATCTTACGAGTATGTTTGTACTAGTTAAATTTTATTTTTAGGGTTCTATACCTCGACAGGAAAGAAGAAAATATTACAAGATCACTTGTTATCCATCCATCCATCTGTTTGTATGTTAGGAACTTTTTTCCAGAAACGGGTAATAAATATCAAATATATTGGTCTGCAGACCCTTGCAGCTTTAAAAAATCAGACTTCTAAATCAACGCAAACATAATATGACCGATTATGTCGCTTATTTTACGTTTTTTTAATGAATCAAGTATACGGAGTACTTCCCGAAATACACATACATAATTCTATGTTTTCTTTCACTGGTGATCATGTGATGCCTAATGTGTGTGTACTTAATCTAGAAAAACCCAGATATATGAGCTGGAATTCGAACGTACAACAATTTATGCGAATTTTGATCTATAAAATTCATACATTGCGTCGGAGTGTGCCCCTTGTGCTTACACGTTTACACGAAACTCTTGAGACACGAGTTTCACTCTCACTACACGTAACTATTTAAATGATAAAAGTGTGTAGTCTTAATGCATATAATTTTTCTTACAAGATATAAATTTCTTTGTCTATTATATATGTATCTCATTATGTTGAATATAACAACTACCAGAGTTTCTTGCTGGCTCTTTTCGATTGATTGTGATGTTCGAAGCAGTTGTAGATTTATTTGACTTTTTTGACGATTCAAAACTTTTTGGAAGTAGGCGTATTTGGATAGCTATATTTTATTTCATTTGTTGGTCGATTCTATTTTTATTTTTCTTTATACAATATTGCTCATAAGTTTGAAATTAGGATTACAGTAGCTACATAGGTTTTTCAGGCGTTTGGTAAAACTTATTTTTATAGAAAACGGTTACATTGATCTAATATTTCTCAAGCATGTATGCTGTGAATAAATATACCTTTGAATTAATGTTTTGTATATATATGTTAAGTTATTAATTACACTAGGAGTTGAAACACAAGTATATTGTTTTGTAACTAATAAAAAAAAAAACATTTGTTATGCGACAAATTAACTCTTAGAGATGTAAAACCAATGGAGAGCTATCACTTCGATATTTGCTAGAAAAACGTAAAAAACTGTTTGTCTTTTAGTTTGGTTGATTATTATTAAGTGTAATTGCTTGGAGTCAAAATTAGAGGTTACAGAAAATTATTATAGATTCAAATTATTTCTATTACTTGCATAATTTATGTTTTATTGCAAAGCTATCACTGTAAATTCATATTTGTAAATTATATATCAACTTCAACGATGCAAAATGACTAGTCTAGTAATTTGCTTACAAATTTCGTATAACATACATTTCAATTTTTTATATTAAATAATTTCCTGTAACTATCGTCACTTTTAGATAGTTTTCGTAAATACAAGATGTTTAAGTGAGATATACATATTCCAGAAGTTGAATTCTATTGAAAAACCTCACACAATAGAACTAAGCTGCGGTAAATATAGAATACCTCATAACTTTTTATGCCTTTAAGAAATAAAAGACAGGACGCCTTGGGGAGCGTGAACTTTTCATCAGTTGAGCTCAGTATCAGATTAAAGGCGTTCTTATCTACAGAGTCCCCAAGCATGTCCACAAAATAAATAATACAAGCACGGCCCAAGTTTAATTTTGGGTAACAAATACGAGAAAAGGTGAAATATTTTTAAAAATACTCCACGGACATATAGATAGCGAGACGGAGCCATGCTCTGATTCTCAGCACATCGTTATCGACCTTAGGGTGTTTTAAATATTCCTTAAGCGACATTGGGTGAATGACTTTTTCCGTAATCACGATGTATTTTTTTGTTATCGAATTTTACTATTTTTCCTAATGGTTAAAGAAATAGACCATCTCTATAAACCTATTCATTTCACTTTGTCCTCATGAGGTGTGGTGTACAGTCCTACAACATCTCTTGATGTTCATCCATTCTCAATTTTATGCTTAGTAATGTGTAGAAATACGATTGTTTTTGTTAACAGTTCACACAACTATTTATATCACGACTAGCTGTCCCGGCAGACCTTGTTCTGCCCTATTTCTCTAAAACAAAGTCACATTGTTTTTATTAATGTTAATAGCTATTGACCTGTCGACTGTTTTTTGAAAATTGTTTGAAGGAACCTGGCCTTAATGCTATATGTATAAAAATTGACAAATATTGACATTAATATTTATACGTCACTCAATAATTGTTTTGCCTTCCCGGAACCCGTCCACTAACATTTAAACTTTATGCTATGGTGTTAAAGTTCAAATTGACTTATAACAAATCTTTTGTATGAGAATATAGAAAAGTGGTGTTTTTAGACATTTTCAGATAATTTTTTAAAATCTTCTCTCTGTTATGACCTTCCCCAGACTTCAACAAACACAACAAAAAAGAAATCAGTCAAATCGGTTCAGCCGTTCTCGAGTTTCGCGGTTATCAAGACACTATAGCTGATCCGGCAAACGTTGTTTTGCTATGTAACGTTTTGTAATATCTTCTAAGATGTTCATTGAAATTAAGTGATGTCAAAAACAATTTTGTTCACAATTAAATACTCTTAATCAACAACACATTTATTTGGATAAAGATTAATATTATTACGTTGATACAACTCTTAACAAATAATGCATTAATTTCGACCAAATTTGTTTACCATAAAAACGGTTCTAGTGACTTAATCTTAAAAGATAGACATATACTGTCGCGGACATTTTTTTAGATCATTTCAAGAGGAATAATTCTTTCTTACATATATTTTTGGTATCTTGAACCGTTTTTGCAGCGCACGCAATGGAAGCCCTCAAGGATGAATAATTTTGCCCGTTTTTTTCACATTTTCCATTATTTCTTCGCTCCTAATAATTGCATCGTAATGTTATATAGCCTAAAGCCTTCCTCGATAAATGGTCTATTCCACTCAAAAAGAATTTTTCAATTCGAACCAGTAGTTCCTGAGATTAGCGCGTTCAAACAAACAAACAAACAAACAAACAAACAAACAAACTCTTCAGCTTTATAATATTAGTATAGATTCATATGATTCTACAATCGCCATTTCTAACTTTAATTCACTGTTTTAAATTTAATTAATTACTTTACTTTTTGGTGGGTTAAATATTGTGTAACTAACTAATAGTTACACTATTGATAAATTGTAATATATAAGTATCGTTAATACCAACGCTAGACAACGAACCGAAAAGCGTGGCGAAGTATTTTCATTTTGTAATCTACGGTATTCGTATAAATCATGTCATAGAATTACGAAAGCGAACAGGTTCGCTTTTACGCCGTGTGACATGATTGATATGGTACCATACATGATAAAAGAAAAACGACGCGCTTCGCTTTTGCCAGGCATTGAGTTTGCTGTCCATGTGACAAGAGCTTCAAGAAAAAAGGTTACTTGTAATTTTTTATTACGTAAATACATTTGTATAGATGATTTGCGATAGATTTTCCGGCTCTATCTGTATTTCGAATTCATCCGTATCAGTATAAATTGCTAGCAAGATTACGGTGTGTTATTTTATTCAGTTCGTGAAGTCAGCCGTGAGAAGGTGTTAAAGAGTGAATCGGCAAAAAGAGCGAATGGATGGGATATGCGAACAGGTCGGCGCGTCGCGGTCGTTTCGATCAATGCTGAATAATGAATGAGTGAGGAGAGATAATATTGAGTGTTGTGTGGAACCACAGGCATCACGGCATGCTATCGCTTCACGTATTAGTTATTCAGCTCGATACTAAAATTTGAATAAAACGTTAAATTGACAATCCTTAAGGGTTTTTGTATACGATAATGAGACTTGTCTCTTATAACTGCCAAGTGCCACTAAGTGAAATGTCAAGTGAAATGTAATGAAATTATATTTTTACCCGCTTGTCGTCTAACAAAAATGTCACGTGCAGTTTATCCTCTGAGAACGGCAAATTGCTGATAAGGTTATTGATAAGGTTGAAAACAACATACAAGCGTTAAATAGTTACAGCCATTTTAATGTTACTCTGCTCCTTTTAAAATAAATAAAACGTGATTATATTGTATAAGTTATATTTTTTATTTAAGTGTTTTTACAATAATTGTATACTATTTCTAAAGTATTATTATTTGGTCAATAAGATATTAAAAGTTTGTATATTCAATACGGATTTCTAACAGTCACATATGGTATTTAAAATATACTATAAAATGTATATATCAAAATAAACAATTCTCAGATATTTACGAAATTGTCCGTGTTATTTATGAGGGAAAATGACAAACGCAATTATTGTTCTCTATAAATAGTTATTATTACATACATTACAAATAAAAGCACGTAGCGTCTCTGTATTAACGTACGATAAGGCAATAGAACAATTAATGAATTAGGAAAACATTGTAACTCGTGCAGTCAATTAAATATATCAATACGATTGTAACGTTTGTTCGGGATTTAGGCTTTTTGGCTTCGTCCGTATTTTGACCCATTTGTTACTTTGTGAATCTCGTGGGGTTCAGTATTCTATATTATTCTGTTCACGAAACGAAACGTTAGTTGGCATTCGTAGTTAATTATCAGAATAGAAATAAATACTTGAATGAAACATAAATAACGTTATAATTTTATTATAACATCAGTTTAGTTGCTTGCAGTGACGTGTTGCTCAAGTATTACTTGACTTACTTTCTAAATTTTTGTCAATAATCCGATCGTTTAATCACGTTTTATAAAAACTGTAGTACTCCAGTGCTAGGACCAAAAAAAAGGGAAAGATTACATGAATTTATTGCTATCTACTATATACATACCGTAAGTGTATAATACCGTGTGAGTTTAAGTTTTCTCTAGAGAATAATCCATAAAACCAGGATATATTGGTATTTCAGGTGACACTGGATACATGTAACAAAATTGATAAATTCTGGCATTTCCTCTCAATATATAATACAGCCTGTTTCAGCCCACTGTTGAGCATTGGCCTTCCTTAAACTGTGCCAGCATCTTTGATCCTATGCCGATTACATCCAGGCACGCCCTGCGACCTTAACAATATCTTGTCCTCATTTCGCCGCTAGATGTACCACGCTTCACCCAGACTGGCTACGTCATAACCATCACTAGCTTATTACATAGCTCCTCCTGCCATCAACTCGTCTGACTACGTGTACTGCCCAACTTCAGTTGAGAGCCGTTACGCGATCACTGATATCGAAGATCTTCGTACGACGTCGGATTTAAAGATTAGATATACAATTTAGCAATCTGATGATGTTGGGTTTGTTTTACATTAGCTGGCCATCCAAGTCGAGGTTCGTATCCACAGGGGCACCCTTGCGCTGCCACCCAACTTATAAATCGCTACCTGAGCACCTTCAGTGTTCGCCCATTCAAGCCCGGTGCAGTTGTAAAGACCTTTCCCGGTCATCAACAAATGACACGTCAAAAAAAAAAGCCCATGGTTAAGGAAGCACAACAAATTATTGTAATCATTTTTAGAGGTCTTCACCGATTTCCGCTAAAAAATACACTTATCCACAAATATGAGACACGACAAGTAAGTCTCACCGATATTTATACATTTGTTTTTGTTTGTTTCCGAAATAACGCGCGTTGATTGACCGGGAACTAAACCGGGCGGGGGAAGTTGTTGGTTGAACTTATGATACTTTTTTATCAATTGCTTAACAGTATTGAGACTAAATGTGAAAGTCTAATTTTAAACTTTCGTATTTTGGACACTATAATAAATACTTTAACGGAATCGAAACGTCGAGTTATACCTAAGTGGCTTTTGAAATATATTGTCCATTAAAGTATTGATAATGAAAGCATAATACAATATAATTTTAGGTATTTGTTTGGTCATAAATAAGAACATGTATTGTTTAATATTTAACGAATTTGAAGAACAAAACAATATTCATATATGGAAATAAAAAATATGGCTCTTGAAATCACCTTGAGTCAAGAACAAAGTTTTCGTAGGTTACGCAAATTACTCGTGCAGTGTAAAGATGGCAGAGTGTAGTCCGGAACGGGTAACAAATTACTGAAAGCTTTACGTGACACGTGCGTACTCGCTTCACTGTTGTACACTTGGAAATTATCTATTTTGCCGCCTTCAGGGACTAATTACACAGATATAAAATACTTTCAAAGTAAAATGTGTTTATCTATATTAACTTTATGTGATTAGATACTCCTATTTACTCTTTTTCGTCTCGTATTCTCGTAAATATATGCTTTAGAAGCGGAAGTTATTCAGTATTCTTGATATTCAAAGTGATTGTAAATTGTAATTTTGGATGAAATATCACCAAAGCCCCCAAAGATTGAAAATAAGACGATATAATGTGTAAATTGAGCTCGTATTGAAAAAGTAGCAGCTATATTTCAATGAATATGTCTTTGAATGAACAGGAGCTATAAATAAAGCCAGCATATGTATTCCTGAATTCTTACTCATACAGTGAAGTGAGTACGGAGTAAGGTGGTTCGGGTAGAAAGGGTAACAAATTACTAAAGGCTTTGTGTGACGCGTGCTTGCTCGTGCTACCTTCGTCGCACACCTTAAATTTATATCTCTGACAATCATTCTCTCATTCCATAATTGTTTACAGAGTTCCGTGTAATCTTAAATTTATACGTAGTTTAAAAATTTTGAATTTCTACAATAGTTACTTTCGTAGCGTATGCAATAATTACCAACAAATGATTTTTAGTAAGATCTATTTCTTATGGGGTTTTAGAATTTTACAAGTCTCATCTTAAACGTAGAGCTGTTACTTAACAAATAATTTCAAGTAATTAATTATTGTTTTAAGTCTATCTTTAATACGAAATGTATTTGATACATTTTCCTAAAAAATATTACCCAGAATACAGCTTAAATTATCACAAGAAAGCACACTGTATTAAAAAAAACAGTATATTTTAGGATTCCGTAAGTTAAAAAAGGAACCCTTATAGAACCATAATGTTGATCGTCTGTCAAGACCCTTTTTCTCAGGAATGTGTGGAAGTGTCGAGCTTAAATTAATTTCAAAAATTCATTTCCTTATAGGTCTGTTTGTAGGAAATCCTTTGTGAGAATCTCTCACTGCTATTCCTAAAGATTTCATATTGACTTCATATAAGTGTTTCATTTTAGACTAATTTCTAATGGACTGAACAATATATGATCCAACGGCTCCAGAATTAAATTTAACGAGTTCTTGTAAATTTTGTTTAATTAATCAGAGAATTACCGCGAAGCGCTAAAATATTATTATATATTATATATCACAATAAGCTCATTTCAAATATGCTTTTTTATATTATTACCTTATGACGTGATTTGTAATAATAGCTAAGCTGGCGAATATGATTTAAATATAATAAATAAAATTACAATAAAACGATCATTTATCATGTAAATTAACAGATATGGCATACTTTAATGATATCCAGAGCATTCTATGCGGCCATGTTTATGTCCCTTTTAATGTTTCCGGTGGGGATACATAGATCCATAATAAAGCGTCGTCGGGGATCCGAATACCTTAAAATTGTGTCGGTAAAGATAAGAATTTTTGCGACTTCGTTTTGGTAGTCTCAGGGTTTCCTAAAAATTTATGATCACTTTTCATGACTCTGTAAGAGTTCTGCTCCTTTTTGTGTAAAGGAAATGTGATATCGGTCGAGTCCATTACAGAGAAGCTTTATAAATTATTACAAAAGAGAAAAAGCTAAAATTATCGTTACTATTATTACTCGAATATATAGTAACTATAAAATAAATAAGACTTATTTATCGTTGAACGTTAATTTTACGTGAATTATGAATATTTATTTGTAAAGTGTAATCATCTCAACAAACATTTTATTTCCAATGTTATGTCATATAAATTGCTTACCTTAGTAGAAGCAACACATTAAAAAAAAACTACATTATTAGTTATTTTACATTTGTGGCATTAATACTATAATTATTTTATTATAACTAAGTATTGTTTTATTTCCTTAGTAATCTGTCTATTATACTTCAATTATCATCCATATTAATTATACATCGATTAGTACGTTAAGTAATAACAACACAAGTAATTGTTGTTATGTAAAAAAAATGTATTTTGTTAAATATAAGCTAAATACTTAAGAAAATGTATGCATTAGTTACTACATTATGATTCACTATGCGGGTCATGTTACTAATAAATTGGTAACTTCAATATACATATGTAGTAGAATTTTTACATTTTCTGGTGAATAAAGTTACATTACATTTTAGAAGCTGAGGTTCCGTTATTTGCCCACAACTTATAAAAAAGGAAAGTTTGTGCTGTTTTAATTACTGTGAAATAATGGACGTATCCTGACTTAGTATTTGCTCATGCGAAACCACGAGTTACAACCATGGCCTCCTATTTTTTTGTTTACAAAATGCTTCATTGTTTATTTGTAACTTAGTGGAGTTCCTTATACAAAACAATATAAAAGGCTCGATTATTTTTGTTTTATATATAAGACAGTATTACATAAAAACTGCTGTTCAAAGATAAAATCATTGTGTAATACGTATTTTATAAAACATTCTAAATAAAAAAGAAATTGATACATCTTTTGCAGAAAACAAAATTTCAATAATAGCGTCACGTAAAAAAAAATGTGTTAATATCACAATTTTTTTTATCTTATTTTTGTATAACGAGTATTAAAAATATTTTTTACAAAACCAAGTACCTACAGTATTTTTAAGTGTAAAAAGACTATACTTAAAATTCTAAATAATCTCTTAGAATATTTTTAATTTTACGACCTTATTAAACAATAAAACAAGTTAATTTCTGCTAAGTTAATGTTTCAATATTTCGCCGGGTGTTGAGGAAGCTGGCACAGCCTTGCTCTTGGCCCCGGCAGACGGGAGAAGGAGCACGCCAGAGAGTTTCAGTCATGCAAGTCCGACACACCGGGGAGCGGTCCTCACTGCCCCCTAACAGCCCATAACGGGTTTCCACCGGGTTACAAAAAAAAAAATGTTACAATATTTTCAATTTTCATATTCAAGCACCGTGAACACAAAATTCTACTGATTCCGCTCGTTAAGTTTACAGAGTTTGAATGTTATTATTATTGCGACCACAATCCGAGTTTGTCCCATGAGTCAAAGAAAACGAATTCTTTTAAAGCATACCGACAGTAGCCAATACGGATTTAAGAATAAGTATTAGTCGCGAATTCAAGATACATTTACTGCATTCATACATACATTTACGAGATACATCGTGTATATATGTCATTTATACGGATTTATTTGAAAACTTGATTATATTGTAATGAATCGCAGTCTGATGAAATAATATTTAAAAAAGCGGTAAGGAATATCCTGAAGAAGTAATGTTATTTTATAAGCAATATAGGAATAATAAATTACTATTTATAAAAAAATACAAAGAAATATAAAAATACGTAGCGTGTAAAATTATCTTGTACTTTTGGTTTTTGTTGTTACTAAGCAACATTTTGTTTATGCGTTATCCTATAGAAACAATGTACTTTATTGCTGCCTTCAGAATAAATGTAGTCGACATTTAAAGTTATTTATATTATAATTAGAACCATTATTAAATTTAACTACAAATGAAGATCTTTGATATTTAAATAAATGTTAAAGTGGACTATGAAGAATATACTATTATTAATTAATTTAATACTTTTTCAATATTAAGAGAATTTATAAAAGTAAACGGTACTGCGACATTCACAATTATATAATAAATACTTTCTGTATATTTTTAAACAAAAACTTGATGATTAATATGTTGTTAGAATGACGTGCAAATATTGATGAAAAATCGTTTATGACACTATAAAAGCCAGCTTACTTTTCAGCAATGTTCGTATTTATTTTATAGGTCGTTTTCGTTGATCGAACCCATCAGCCTTTTACTTTACCTGTTTATTATATATTATGATTGAACTCTTTTGTACCGATATATTATATTGCATTATAGGCATATATTTTACTACAAAAAACGTTGCCCCATGTTTGTTTTTCATCGTGTGTTGCGAGTGCGTTCATAAACTTGAATTTTACATATACAAATACCCAAGTCCGAAACAACTGCTCTCTGAACATCTAAATACTTATTCCGTGTATGGAAAAAACCGACAACCAGAAGCTCACAAATTGTACCCACATTACTAATGCCATTGTACTAATAGCATATATGATTGAACATAATTATGTTCCTCTTCAAAGATAAGAAAATATTTTCGACATGAATTTTTTTTACACATTTTACAACCAGGCTCTTTATGAATCAAATTAATAAATAACTGTTCATAAATGAACAGTTGACCCTATGGTCAACAGTTAATCTGTAACACATAAATGGGATTTTTGATTTATATATATATATTTATATTACATTTATTTATATTTATATTTATTTATATTTATTTTATATATATATATATATATATATATATAGGTATATATATATATATATATATATATATAGGTATATATATATATATATATATATATATAGGTATATATATATATATAAGTAATTAGATTTTCCTGTTGAATTAATTAGGTTTATTTGTATAAGGTAATATTTGAAATTAGAAATTATCTTTGTTATCAAGGTGGATCATATAAAATCGTCATATCAACGTTTATTTAAACATACGTGACAGTTATGAAATGTTTTACGTGGTTTACTTTTGCTACCTCATGTGCTGCTGCTATAAATTATAAATACGATTGGTGGGTAATAGCAAAAATGTTTGGCATACTACAGAAGCGCTATGATTAATTTTTATTTAACACTGTTTTGTGGAGCTTACGTTTCATGTTATTATATGGATACTTTAGGAAAAAGGCGATGAGCAAAATTACTCTAAAATTACATGGAACGATAGTTTCAAACATTATATTTTTTCGTTTTATTAAAGTTGGTGTTTCCTTACTTGAATTTACGATTTATTATTTTCCTAATCCAAGATAACATTTTAATATTACATCAATCTTCAAGCGAAATTAATATTTTTAATCATACATTTATATTTAAAAATCTCTTTCGCCTCTTAGCTCATTAACTTAATTTTTAATTATTTTAACTATACTTGTATAGCCACGATATATACGAAACAACTATTGATTCGAATAAATATATAGTACTTGTCACCAATTTTAATGATTTTCAGCCGATCATGCTCTTATATAAGAATCAACATAATTTTTCTTTTCCCTAAAATTGGGTTAAAGAACTCTTTGTTACAATTATTTAAAGAAAACAGAATATATTCATTTTTTAAAATGAAAGCATTCGTGAACATTAAACACAAAGTAAATATATATATATATATATATATATAAATTCAAATACAAAAGATCGTTTTATCTTTTCTTATTTTTTTCCTTTATAGAGTACAAAATAAAATTGCTATGCTTTCTGTCTACACGTGTTTTTATTCATTTTCGTAATCTGTAGGTTCAAAATATTTATTTTCTTTTTGATTGGATGGAAAATTAAAATGATGACAAAGTATATTAAACGTTGACCAAAAATCGATCGATCAACGAAAATCTTGATGTGTAATCGTTAATAAGTGAACGGGGAACTTAATTGAATTACTTTTATTTAATACTAAAACAATACCTTGAACAAAAATGTGAATCGAAAAAGCCGCAAGAGCAGATTTCCTATGTTAAATCAGGCTATGCCCTTTAATAACGATTAATGTTAAGTCACAAATAATCTTGGAGAGTTAACAAGTTGTACAAGTTGGAAATGTCCTGTAGTTTCGTAATTTAACTTCAGTGTAATTAATGAACTGGCCGTTGCCGGTCTGCGGTACTTAGTGAAGTTCTTAATCATTACTACAGAACAAGCGTTATGCAAACTTCAACCTGACTATTTACATACAAGGTTGTACGAGTATTGCAAATAAAAAGTGCAATTTTACTACTCAGTTATCCATGCCGGCTGAGCACCCTCAGTGTTCGCCCACCCGCCCGGTTTAGTTATGAAGACCTTTCCCGCTAAATCAAAGAGCGTCAATTCGAAAAATAATTTGTGTGTAATTTTGTTACAACAATAAACTTAAAAATCAATTTCGCCCTTACTTCATAAAATTTTATTTTATATTAAGTTTTACGGGTTTATGTAGTAAGAACTGTTACTATCTGTATAATATGATAATTATATAACAAATAAAAATGTTATCTATTGTATTATCTATTTCAATAAAATTGTTGACACTAAATTTTGTAATTCAAGATATTAAAAAAAAATACATGGGAAAGGCTGCTACAGGTTTTCGAACACGACGTAATCGTTTTCAAAAATTTAGACTTACTGCTACTAATTTAGTAATATACCAATATAGTATAAGAGAAACTATTATCTCTGCCAAAGTTAAATGCTAATAATGTAGCATTTATAGTCTTTACATTATTATCAGTTCTATTAGAATGGGTTAGATATAAACAGAGATACGATTTAATATTTCCATAGTAATTGTAATGTTACGCCTGAGATTTGAAGAGAACTGGTTTCCTCCGTAACATTTTCTTTTATTTTAGTCCCTACTTCTCCAGCTATAGCCAAAGCCTTTTTTTACAATATTTTTTATTTCTAATCCTTATCTACTTTTGTATTCTTAATCTATTGTCCTTTTTTACCCATTGACTTTTATACTTTATCTGCTTACAAACACGTTTATCTTTTTTCTAAATATATCCCTCTTATTTATATAGATTAAAATAATCTAGAATTTAGATTAGATTAGGATATTTATGTTTTATATTATTATTGAGTTCCTGTCTTTTTTTTTAATTCTAATATATTATATACAATTCACATTTCCTAGGTCTATCTAATTCGTAAATAACATTTTAGCTTTCTCTCATATTATCTTCCGCATCTGCACCTCCCCTCGCTGACTCCACCCGCCTACTCTTTGTAACATTAAAATACCATTACTAAGGGCGGCTTGCACCAACAAATTGAATCTAGTTTAAACTTGTATAAAACGTTGTATTGTCTAGCACAGAAACATCCATTTTAAACAACTGTTAAATTTTACCACCATTGAAGTAGAAATAAACCGCTTCAAATAAATAGCGTTTTAAAAAGTTTAAGCTACATTTTATTTGTTGCAGCAGGCTATCCTAAATGTACATATCTTATTTAAAATCCTCATTGCCTACACATATGAAGTTGAGGGCAGAGGATTGCAGTTATATATAATTAAAACTTGCTAAACATGGATAATAAATCATAGCTCAATAATCACTGATAAATAAATTACATTACTATTTCATTTTTATTTCATTATTTTACTCAAAGCCTTTGTGATGCCCCTCCTTTTAGACTTAATGTACATAGTACCAAAAGCCTTTCCAATTTAAATAAACCTGTTATTTTAGCTTTGTACTCCACGTCATAATCGTGCAACCGAGCTTACAGATTAACGCCTTTTGAGAGACCCGTCAGGCAGATACTAAGTTTTTGAAAGATGAGGTATTGTGTTTTATATGAGATTTTTATGGGTTATTGTAATAAATCATCATACTGACATTTATTACGATACCCCGGCTGCAAATTTAAACTGCTTAAACAAAATTATTTAGTTTCATAATTTTACGTTTGAAAAAGGAATAGTGCTTAATTTTAAATGTACTAATAAGATTTAATAAGCTGTCAATGACGAAATAGCCTAGTTGTAGACGTATTTATGTGCATTTATTTAAAAAATAAATGAAACATTAGGTATGAGGATTCCTATTTATTTTGATAATGAATGAAATTATTCATACTAGGGAATGAAATGGCAAGTAAAGAGATGTCAAGTTTTATCTCCAAATTCTATCACTCAATAATTTTAGGCAAAAGTGTAAAATCATTGATAGTTGAATTTACACTTTTGTCTAAAATTAGTAATCATTGATAGTAGAAAATGAAAAAAAAAATGGAAAGGTTTGTAAATGATTTAACATTAAATCTTATTATTATAGGATATCGTAGGTATTGTTAGATGCAGTCATTATCAATTTGTGGCTGTCGGATTGCGTGGTTGACACTTGAGTGGTCTGTCGGCGCGTTCCGTACATTTATCAATGTGATTAAACGTCGCAGCGTCAGGAACAATATACATGTACACTTTTTTAGTTGGCTGGAATTCCGTATATCTAAATATAATCTGTATTGGATGGCTGCCAGATCAAATATGAATTTATAAAAATGAAATAATTTAGGCTTTCGGCATCTAGGTGGCGACATTTGTTTTTCGTGCTTCTAGTAACCAATTCCACAGTAGACTACTACTACTAAAGATTTCTGCACGTAGTACTGCAGTATAGAGTAACCTTTATTTTGGATTATGAGTGTATTTAACTTATATGAATTTGAAAACATAATATTTTATAATTACATTAATAACATGATATTAAACCTATTTAAATTTAAGTTATGAATAGGTTCTAATGTAATTTTTCTGTTAAGTCCAATTTGATCACTTTCATTTTCTTATCTTGAAATAAATGTTTTCTATCTTTCTTTGGATGTGAATAGTTGCTTAGACTTGTAGATAAAGTATATAAACTGTCACTAGAACTGAGTGGTTCATTTAAATAATGATTATTAAGAGAGGTCTGGGGCCTTGCCGCGTTAATTTGTACAATTTAATTAATGCGTTATGGAACCGCATATTGCAATTGTATTTAAAAGCTCTTTAGTTAATGTTATTAAACACTATTAATATAATTAAATGTTTATTTATATTAGATGTAAATATATATATATTCCTGCTAGAAAAACTGTTAAATTTATTTTCTTGTCATAAATACATTAAAGTTCTTCAATCTTAAAAAAGATAACAAGCTGCATATAATACTTGCTCTTGATATTTGAGAGTACTTTAAGAAAATTTCTTTCTCAAAAAGGTATTCAGATTTTCCGCAAGAACATTTAAAATTATTTTAATTCAATACTCTATGATAAGTAAAGCAAAAGCTAAGTCAAAATGCGACAATACTAGGAGAAAATAGATACTCGTTTATAAGATTAGAAGATCCAATCGCTAAAATGTCAAGAGCGATAAATTTTACTCGTAATTTGTATCGGATAATCATTTCAGTCACAAACCCGAATTGGATGTTCCGAATCTCACTTCGGTTACCTCTCCAGAGACTAGATCCCTTTTCAAAGGTTATTTCTTTAGCCACAGCCCGATCTCGAGTCTTAAGACATCACTAAATTTACATTTTTTCAATGCTGAGCGCTGACACATTGAAGCCGTTTAATTAATTTTTTTTTTTAATTACTTTAACGTTTCTTTTATTTACGGAAGGTATATCGTTTTGTATAAACTGTAACATAGAATACAAACTAAAATAGTAAACTATAATATATTGATTATACCCACTGATAATTCATAGAAATGTCATG
This sequence comes from Automeris io, assembly GCA_036320925.1. Lineage (NCBI taxonomy): Eukaryota > Metazoa > Arthropoda > Insecta > Lepidoptera > Saturniidae > Automeris > Automeris io. Next base: position 11,039,151 of record JAUDJH010000002.1, read on the forward strand.
TGTAAGTGCCCTGAGATCAAGATATGCTGCGCTTCGGTCTGTTTCGGTACGATAAATAAGCTCAAAGTGGATACATCCACTGCTCACCCGAAAAGGGATATATCGTGTTGATATATTATTATCTCTTTATGTTAATTAAAATATAATAAAGAATACAAAATATCCATATTGCGTTCATGTATGGATCATTCAATGAAACTGTTCTGGCAACTTTAAAATGCATATTTTATTTATTTACAAAATATTGTATCAAAACTTAGAAACAAGTTTAGTTACAAACAAGTGTGTTAAAACATTATGGTTTTTATGTGTTGATACTAAGATTGGGGAGGAAATCTTTGAAAAAATAATTCATTAGCAAAGACAAATGACTAAAAGTTATTTAATGAATTTCATTTGCGTTGAAGAAAGTTCCATTTTCTGTTTCATTAGTGAAATTTAATCCTATTACGAAGGGAGAGTAATATATTTCAGGATTTTTTATAAAGATTTTATTAGAAAAAAATCTATTTTTCAACCTTACAGGGTCATGTTATATGTTCAAATAAGTTTCGTTTCAATAAGGTTTTAAGGGAATTACGTACCAAAATTCTATAAAAACATTAGTTTTTTATAAAATATTCGATGAGTTAACCTATAATAATGTAAAAACATAATAATTTTTATACAAACAAAATACCATTTCAATATTGTCTTAGTTTCATACAATGTATATATTTATTTAGTTTTTTTTTTTTAATTTATTAATTAATATAAATACACGAATATATGTTTTTAATTATAACATAAAAAGCCACTGAGGTTTGATGAATGACATTTCACTATACGTTAAGTCCACTTTTAAATGACTTTGTAACCTGGTTGAAATTCATAACGAACCTCAAGTGGCAGTGAGGGCCGCTCCCTGGTATGTCAGACTTGCACCGTCTAAAGCCCCCGGGGTGTTCCTCCTAATCGTCTGCCGGGGCCAAGGGCACAGCATTGGCCACTTCCTCGGCACCCGGCGACCTTTGACCTTAACGTAGAACTCTCCCTGTTGGAAAAAGCAGGGGAGAGGTGGTGTGAATGGCCACCCACTCCTCGCTCGCCTACTTGTCTTGGTGCAGTGTGCGGGAACACATCGCACACTGCTCTCGCCTAGATCATTGGACGGCGCACTCTCTCAAGTGCGCCACTTTTAGATGGCTAGTAATTAATATTATACTAAATGACCAATTTTTATTTTATTATCAATCCTAAGAAATATACTTATTCTATATATAAGTATCCTTAGTTACAATAAAGCAATTTCGGTTAAAAAAAACCTAAAAAGGAGAGCTATTTATAGTAAAATAATTAAAATTTTATTCGATCAGGTGCGGGTTTCAACAGTCGGGAGATTTTAATGAAAGCCATCAGTCACGCTGTAGCTTCATCACCCACGTCTCTTTCGAGGCACTTTTATCGAGCTGGTTAATGCTGCAGTCGCTATTAGTGCTGAATTACGATTTCAGTATCAATTATGCGAAAGCGAATCAAGTAATTTGTTACCAGTTATAAGAAAAAACATGTATCTATTTAAATTTTTCTATATTAAAACAATAGTGTCTTCAGCTACAGCACTATTTTACCTAATTGAAAAAGAAGTATAATATTATTTTTAAAAGTATAAGAAATTATCAGAGTTGTATTAGCAGTATTGCAAACACAGCAGAGCTACGAAGTCGAGAAGTAAGTTATTGTATAACTAGCCTTTGCCAATGAAGAGTTACATGTGTACATATATTGAGTATAACACAATGGAATGCATTTCATTTTATACATCAAATATATGATGACCATGGTTACTGTTATACTACAGTATGATCAACATATACAATCTTTCTACTTATTTAATTGTTTTTTTTTTTTATTTAATCTATAATATAAAAATGAATCGCTAAATCTATACTAATATTATAAAGCTGAAGAGTTTGTTTGTTTGTTTGTTTGAACGCGCTAATCTCTGGAACTACTGGTTCGAATTGAAAAATTCTTTTTGAGTTGAATAGACCAGTTATCGAGGAAGGCTATAGGCTATATAGCATCACGATGCAATTATTAGAAGCGAAGAAATAATGGAAAATGTGAAAAAAACGGGCAAAATTTTTCATCCTTGAGGGCTTCCATTGCGTGCGCTGCAAAAACGGTTCAAGATACCAAAAATATATGTAAGAAAGAATTATTCCTCTTGAGATGATCTAAAAAAATGTCCGTGACAGTATATGTTTATCTTTTAAGATTAAGTCACTAGAACCGTTTTTATGGTAAACAAATTTGGTCGAAATTAATATATTATTTGTTAAGAGTTGTATCAACGTGATAATGTTAATCTTTATCCAAATAAATGTTTTTTTGATAAAGAGTATTTAATTATGAACAAAATTGTCTTTGACATCACTTAATTTCAATGAACATCATAGAAGATATTACAATAACTTATATAGCAAAACTACGTTTGCCGGATCAGCTATGTCTTGATAAGCGCGAAACTCGAGAACGACTAAACCGATTTGACTGATTTCTTTTTTGTTGTGTTTGTTGAAGTCTGGGAAAGGTTATTACGGAGAGAAAAATTAAAAAATTGTCTGAAAAAGTCTAAAAACAACACTTTTCTATATTCTCATACAAAAAATTCGTAATAATATTTAAAAGTCAATTTGAACTTTAACACCATACCATAAAGTTTAAATGTCAGTGGACGGGTTCCGGGAAGGCAAAACAATTGAGTGACGTATAAATATTAATGTCAATATTTGTCAATTTTTATACATATAGCATTAAGGCCAGGTTCTTTCAAACAATTTTCAAAAAAATCTGACGGGGAGGCTATTAACATTAAAAAAAACAATATGACTTTGTTTTAGAGAAATAGGGCAGAACAAGGTCTGCCGGGACAGCTAGTGTGTTGATAAGCGCGAAACTCGAGAACGGCTGAACCGATTTGGCTGATTTCTTTTTTGTTGTGTTTGATGAAGTCTGGGGAAGGTTCTTATGAAGTTAAACGTAAAAAATACGAGGAAAATAGTAAATACAACAATTTTCTTTTCACATACAAACCGCTTTGTCCCCAGCTGCCAAACATATGATGTCAATCAAAACAAAATAAAAGTTCGTTAGGATTGTCTTTGGTATGCCTTCAAATTGATAAGAGGTTGCATGTCATGAATGAAAATTATAATTTATACGTCAAGTAACCAAACAAAAAATAACGTGTCCCATAAGGTATTATAATAAAAATATCATTACCTTAGATATGACTTAAGTCTTTCATTCAATGCAATTTTATTCCTATTAGACTGCGACAGGCCAATAACTTTTGGCAGAATGAAATCTGACGAGACAACTATTAATATAAAAAAAAAACAATGTAATTTTGTTTTAGAGAAATAGGGCAGAACAAGGTCTGCTGGGACACCTAGTTTAATATAAAGACAATATATTCTGTTACAATTTTTATTAAACTTTGTTTAAAAAATTGTTTTTATACTGGTCCAGCCTTATCTCAGGTTCTGCTTAACCAATCATGACAAAACTTAATAATAATAATATATAAAACGATATATTATATACCGTCAGGATATATCCCTTTCGGAGTGAACAGAGATACCTTAGTAGTTGTATGCACGTTGCACTAACATATATGTCGTGACCAACAACGTCAACATGACTAGAAGCATAGTTTATTGCCGTAATTAACTTAAGGCAATTACACGTGATATTTCTATTAGATGCCATGCGGGTTTGCTCAGTAAGGTTTTTTTCTGCGGTGAGCATGTGGTGCTCAATTCCGTACTTGAAGCTCACCTCACTAACCTTAATCTAATCTTAAACTTAGACTTCACTAAGTAGTGCTTTAGTAAGGGGTACTTATGTAAAGCCGTACTTCTGTTTCTCCTTAATATAATCACGCCAAATACATAGCCCATGTTATAAGTTCGAAGTTATTTATTATTACTGTAAAGTTTTGTCAGGATCGGTCAAATAGTTTCAGCGTGAGTCCCAAATAAATACACAAACAGATAAAATTAACTGTGATGAATCTGTATTTGTAACCCTATAGTTAGTCGAACTCATTTTTATATCTTGAAATAACAGAATGTGATGCTAAACAATTTTATAATAAATGAGCAAATAATAAAACTTCATCGAGCAAATGGCATCAAATGCTATGCTACTACTAATACTAATAAATATTACTACTATATTGAACGTTACATACTTTTAGGGATTCGTTTTAAATCAAGTTGCTACAATTTTCATTAATACTTATGTTTGTAAGCAGTACTCAAACACAAACTTTTACATATCTGATGAAAATCTGCACCCGGTTTCACGAGCTTCAAAATTAATTTCGTTTCCAGTTAGTTTTAACAAGCTTATATTTGTATTGGAATTTAAACACATTCAACTGAGTGTGCTACTTAGATAAGTAAGTACACCTAGTTAGATGTGTAGAGACTTTTGGTTTATTTTGAAATTTTTGATCGCAATTTCTGAATTCGCATAAAGGGCATTATTGTCTTAATTAGGAAAAATAATGAAGTTAATTTATATTGTGAGATATTTTTATTTTAGGCCGACTAAGAACATTATTAACATAACTTAGAAAAATTAATTTTAAGTTATTCTCTTCTAACTTACATATGTTGCTACAGCCCAGTACCAATAAATAATAATAAATAAATTATTTATTAGAAAAACAGGTATAAGCGGTACATTATCAATATAGCGACTGATAAGTTAACAACTATTACAATAATAATTTTCAATTTTTTTTTACATTGTGTCATTATAGTGACTACAATGAACCTGATGGTAAGTTCAGTGTAGTCCAAAAACGAAAGCGACCATCAAAGGATGAAAATCCACTAGTAGTCTCCGTCGATATGTCGGCGCACATATACCACAACTGAAGGTACCTAGAGAGTTATATGAGATACTAGATATACACAAACTGATCTCGAAATATGACAGGCGAAAGAGAGTCATTATGAAAGTCTTTACACTTGTGTACTGTGGTCATGTCCTAGTTGGAACAATCGCCCTACCACCAAAAAACTCTCTCTTTAAGTAATAGGTAAAAAAAAACTATGAGTCCCTTATTATCTACGATACTATGTCATTTTTTTTCTATATAAGAAATTTCATATATATATTGTAGTGATTGTATGATTGGTTTATAAAATAGGTTAGTTATATTTGGCACTATTCTCGGAATTGGCCATTTAATAAAAAATAAGTTTGTTTTGGAAAAGGTTAGAATATCTAATTTTAAATAAGGAAGTTTAATTTGAGGTTCTGAATTTTATTTGTGACAGATTGAATGGAAAAATAGAATAGGAAGGTTGATATTGTAAAAATTACAAATATATATGTAAAACTTTACTTGAAATATACATAATAATACAGATTTAAAAAGTGTATCATTATAAGCGAGTGAGCGACCAAACCCAAAAATAGAAAAGATAGTACGCGAGTAAGTGCGCACTACAATATATATATAAAATAGTTTAAACACTAAATAACACACAAGATGCAAAAGGAAATAAAACAGTGTAATATAATAAAAAGAAACACGAAAAGAGACTGATTTTTTTTTACCGAAAGTCAAATGAGATGAGTGAGTCAGACGAGACTTTAATATGGTTTCTTTAGATTTGTAAGCAATCTTATATTTTTTGTGAATTTATCAACTATTATTGTATAATTTACTCGTAAATAATTATTTTAAATACTTAATATAAAAATAATACTTTTGTACTCAATTTTGGTATATTATGTCGTTTCTATTGTTCCATTTAAGTTGTTCAAATAAATCTTTTAATAAGTCCACAATTATCTTTGAAAACCCATTTTACCTTTGACCCGTGTTTATTCTATTCAAAGTTCTAAAGCTGTATTACTTCAAAGAGAACTAAACTATCTTTTACTAGTCCCTCGACCTTTGTATCTGAGTAGTTGGTTTCTACATTCAATATATGCAGAAAAACGCTTTACAATAATTTTTGTTTTGGATATGTTAGGGAGCAATCTATTAATAAGAGCATTATTTATAATGAACAGTCGGCTTGCATAATTGGTGTCATTTGGTCGCCATTCTGAATTTGCATTTCAAATTATAGGATCCATTTTTGACAAATGCATTGGACTGTAAAGAATTAAAACTTGCAACATAATATTGTAAAGAATACTTTGGTCTTTTCATAAATTCTATACTTTATTCAATCTTGCATGTTTATACGATTATTTTTATATCTGTGGTAATAATATTAATTTAATATATTATAGGACTATTTCTTTTTTATATAGAATCCCTATATCCCTATATAGAATTTACTATACCACACGAAAAGAACAAATTATGGATAAACATAAATAATACAATAGTAATAATATAATAATACAATGTATAAGCGCAAAGTTGACAAAGCCACTAATATATTTCTGCTCACCCCGAATGGGATAAATCGTGACGATATATATACATATGTACGATGATATTAGTATACAATATTTAGAGTTAACAATTTATAAACAATAATATTTTACACAATGAATTAGCAGATAAATAAATATTTTGTTTAATTTATCTAATCTAACTATGACAACTCACTAAGCGAATTTCTGTTTCGATCTTATCTACTCTTGAGGTATCAGTACGAATAAATCGGGCGTCACACTTGAGGGAGTGTGTCGTCCAACAAGGGTGCGAGTGGCAAGCGAAGTATTCCCGCGTGCCGCTTAAGAGCGCAGAGGCGAGAGAGAGGGGTGGTTCTTTACACCACTCCTCCCCAAGTGAGTAGAGTCCTATCCAGAGGCCGCACGTCTTTCCGCGTATCGAGGATGAGGCCCTAGTCGTGCCCTTGATCCCGGTAGGTGGAAGGTGGGACACTCTGCGGGTTTTAGTCGGTGCAAGTCCAACACACCGGGGACAGCCCTTACTATTCCCTGAGATCCGACGGGATTTACACGGGTTACCAAAAAAAAAGAGTTCGAATAATTGCTAATAATTATTCTCTCGCGTTTTATTTTGAACGCTTATTTAGCAAACATAAACGGTATATTGTAAAAGATAATTTACAAATTATTCATTCATCCCTCGGGATTTTCTGTTATGGCCACTTTTTCTATGTTTTACTTATAGATAACATTTTACTTGCCAAAATGTAAGTTTTCCCAGCAATTAAATAAATTAAATATCTGTTTTTATGAAAACTTCTTAAAGCTATTACGATATTTTTGTAATTAAGTATTTTACACAATAACTTAAATAACAAACCTATTTTTTTATAGTTAACGATGGTTATTGGATACTATTCGTTTAAATTATATGTGTGATAGTGTAAACACCCAATTTAATATAATTTATAAAATAATCTCCTATAACAATATCGTGACTACAAGACATATTTAACGGATATTTATAAATAACTAAATAGTTTCAAAAAAATGCAGTGAAGCAAAACTTCATAATTTATTGGCTTTAGTTAGTATCGACCGATCAACGAGAGCTGTATTTATTGTTATTTCTGCACGAGTTAATTCAACAAACACTATACTGTGAAGAATATTCGGCGAGGGCAACGTTTAAATGTATTCGAAATTCTATTACTCTGATATTTTAACTATACGTACATTTTTATTATGTCGATACTGATTAAAAAAAAATGATTTGATCACAGTTTATTTTAAAAAAGGTCAGAATACAGTTGATAATGTTTTATTATTACGGTTGTTTTAATAATTTTAGAGTCTTGTTGCTGTTAATTTTAAAAGATAATTTCATAAAATAAAACGTTTTGTTTTTTACATTTTCATTAAATTCTGTACAATATAGTATTATATTACCACAATTATTATACTTCAAATGAATAACTTGTCTTCTTGTAAGGGATTGTAATAATTCTTACTTTAAGTTGTGTGTGTTCTTGGAACATATGCTTTGTTGGCAAGCTATTTATTGAAGATCTGACAGACTTGAAAAAATAATGTTCTCGAGAATAATAATTTTCAAATGGTTATCAAAAATTGAACATATATTTTAATAAATTCGCTCCCGAAAATCTTGTAGAAGACAAGTATAACGTAATACATTCTGATAGATATTTGTCAAGATGACCCAAGATATATAAAATTGTACGTTTGACTATATTATGTAACTGGTTTGGCTTAGTCGGAATTTGATACATTTTATTACATTTACGAACAAACTGGTAAGAAATAAGTATGTAGTTATCCATACTTAGCGGAAACGAGTGATAAATTGTGATCCGTACTATTGTTGGTGGCAGAAGTGCGATAGTGATTAGTAATATAATGTAAAAGAGGGTTAAACTAGAGAGGAAATATTCAAATTACGGAGGAACTGATTTGTTAAGATAAATTATTCAGATCACTGACGGGTGTTTAATATAAAAGGGCATTGGACTAAATTGATTTGTCGATAGTGTTGAACTTGCGCTTTGCGTGAAAAGATTGATGTCGTTGCCGATTTTCAATGAAAAAGGTAATCTATAAGAAATTCATGAGATTTAAATGATAAATAAACGATCTTATAGAATTTTAGGCTTATAATAAAGGATATCGCTACTGAGAAAATGTTAATATTATGAAAACTTTGGCCAAGTAAGCAACGTTTGCAGAGTTGGAAGCATAAGAAATTTTACTGTCCTTTTTATTATAAATGTAAGTTTTATTACCTACAAAACCTTTAGTAATATAATATAGATTTAAATATTTGTAATTTATTATATAATATGAAAAAAATATTGGTAATAATTCTATAACAAAACAATATACCCAGGTACTATATTTTTCCATTTGATTATGTCAATATTGTTTCAATGTAATTATATATTTATGATAGTAAATAGCCTTATGAGTATCAGGAATGCGACAACTGACATTTATCCTGACCATATAATCATATCACAAACTAAATATCTATATTTATTATGTATCTATATGTCTTCAGTAGAGAAAACTATTGTTATTCCAAAAGTGTATGAAAGGCTGAGAATAAAACCCGCGTTGTTCGGTTTCCAGCTCAATCTGGATACTAAAGTAACTTTGAAGCGGGCTGATGTACTAATGCTGGAAGACCTTAAGTAATTACTCACTTACGTTTTTTAAATTGTTTTTGAATAATTGTGAGAAATCTTTGGTAGTATCAGTTTACATTTTATTTAAGAATTTATATTCTAGTTTTATCGTTTTATTTGTTGTAAATATCATAATACAATAATTAGTTTCATTATATATTTTATGATAGAGTTACGCATACACTAACATGAATATAATAGCTTCTCTGATTGATCAATTATTATAGTAAATTGACTAACTAGTTAGTCAATCCATCAAGACGGAAAAGTAGTATTTGTGCAATGTTCAATTATATTTATAGTGTAAGTGAATAAAATTAGAGTACCGTAGTGCAGCATCGAATACGTATTTTGTAAGTATCAACTCTAAAGTATCAATGCCAATTTATTTAGATTAATTCCGATATAAAAATATATAAAACATAATTATACTTAATCAGGTAAGAATCATAAAAAAAATAAAGTAGCTAGTTTCTTACTTTCAATGATTATGCAATGCTTATATTAAAATTATAGTGATTAAGGTAAATTTGAAGCTAATTGTCACGTTTATATTTACACCAACTCTTCAGCAAGGTTTATATAAAATTATGAATAAAAATGGAACGTTCCATGTCTTAAATTCTTACCCAAATTATTACAAAGAGCTTTTAATAAAACCTACGCGTAATATTATGACGTGCCGCGGCCTTTATACTTGATCGCTGAACAGAGATTTTTACCTTTACCTCCTCTTTTAAATTTTGTTGCAAATAATGTAGGGATGCATAAATTTACTATTAAATATGTAGGTGGTTAGAAATAGAATAAACCAAGATAAACCGTAGTGTTTTAAAGTGTTGAAAAGCTCTCAATATAAACGTATATTTAGTCTTTTGTATTATATACACCTATTTTCCTACCTTTTTATTTTTAGTTAAGATATTTTCGTCTCGGGATTAAAAGCAGGACGTGATTAGAATATAAGTGCCGAAAGGATCTAATAAAGCATGGAAAAGGATTCATAAAGTAATTTCGTTCGTAATTATTTTTGGTCTCAAACCCTAACTTGTTTGTATCCTTATATGAAAAAACGTCATGATAAATGTACGTAGGAATGATTAGACGGAAACGACATTGACAAATGTAGTCTTAAGGACGCTGAACATCTGTTATTCACAAGAATAAGATAAATAAGACGAGTTTTTGCAGCGTATGTGAAATTGAACCTATTTATAACACTTTAAGAGTTGATAACATGTTAATTATATGTTTTCTTTATAGTAGCACTGTTAGGCTTCAGTGTTTACAATCACATAACATATAATGATATAACGTTACACTGTATCCCTATCAAAGATCAATAAAAATCATTTCTGTTCATAATTTACGAGAAAGAGTAGTAAAATTTTCTGTGGTGCTTAATGATTGTAGTCCTGTATACTAGACCAAAGAAATTAATCATTGTTCTTGCAAAAAATTGCGGCTAACATTTCGTTAGTTATTTATTCGATTAGTTATTAATCTTTACGGAATTTACTAGTAAATTAAATTCAATTGCCGACCAAATTTGACTGATGTGTTAGGTGCCACTTTGAATTTAGGTGTTTTGTCAATAACTCTCATATTTTAATTTTTTTTAATAGTAGAGAGTAAAGTTGTTGGTAATTGGTAATTTTTTAAAACTTTTTTTGCCTTACTAGCTTTATCCTATTATCGAAATGTTTTAGCTAGAAGCAAAAAAAATCGTCGAAAATAATTAGAAATAACAAAAATCGATTACGAATTTGTGATAATTTTTGCTAATATTCTTATAAATAGCTACTTATATTTCAAATGTATTATTTCTATGATTTCACTGTCTGTTCGTTTTTTTTAATAATATTTTATTTGTAAAATATTCTTGAGATATTTATATAATATAGGAATTTTATATAAGTCGAACAAACAGTACATAGAAGAATACCCTAAATTTCGGGGCTTTGTAAATGTAAAAAGTTTGCAACACTAAGCTCTTCGAGCATGGCTAAAAAATTTAAAATTATAATTATGTGTTTTAAATTAAAAACACAAATTTTATAGAACATATTTTTATTCTAATCTTTACATAATCCTGGATCTTACCTTTCTCGTTTTTCCACAATCGGATAACATGACTTGACATAATAAAATTTATTTTATGAGCAGCAATATAACGAGCAATCCAGGGGACAACTGTCGTTCATGAGAACCGTTATATATCCGTATACTATATATAGTATATATCTACCAAATTCATTGAACATCTCCCACTCATTAAAAGCTAAATCCAGTCTGTTAATTTGTATTTTTGGTTATTTATTTTAAGGCAGTTCTAGGTAACTAATACCGACTAATTTCGGAGTATCATTAGTGATGGGCTTAAGCTAAAGGTATTTTGTATGATAAAAAATTACTAAAGACGAATTAATGCAGGTACTTTACCATTAAAAATTAATAAATATTTAATTTCCTATACATTCCTTCATATAATAACGTTGAAGCAAATATATATTTATACATGTTTTCTAATTCGTATTGCCAGATAAATTTTAATGATTGTTGTGAGAACATTCTTCGATTACGATTTGCAATTACTATAAATTTTCCTTTAAGTTCCTATATTTATTGCTATTATGTTGTATAATTTTAAGCACTCCGTTATACAAATTGTAAATATAAATTAACGCAAGTTATAACACGCTGTTACATCGATTACTTACGACTAAAATAACTTTTTATGTTGTATTGTACCCATGAGACGATGAATAATAGTTTTTTCATTACGAGAGCGGTGAGGCTGATTAGCTCGGTCACAAAGGAAGAGAGTAATTATATGACTCGTCACAGATAATGGAAAAAATATTTGTACTACAATGTTTCAGCTTTCATGGGTCCATTTTTAGTTTTGTCAACAAAATATTTTTTTTATAATTTTAATTCTTTCGCGAGAGAAATATTTATAGAATTTAGTAGTAGGAAATTTTTAACATCTTTATATATGTATATATAATATATATATAAATCTCTTTTACTCTACTAACAATGCATCGGGATATATTGCTTTCTTTATAATTCTTTTTGCGCTAAATCTTAGTTATCTTTCATGTAACGAAACGTATTTAAACACGGCACGATTTTATATTACTCTGAACTCTCATTCATTTTTTTATTATATCGTATCGCCTCACAAGAATTTAACTTCAATATATTCATTTTTAAATTTTTAATGTTAATAAAAGTTAAGTTTTTAAAAAAAATTTAAAAGTTAAAAATGATGACTATGCTTTATCAGACTTTCAATGGATTTAAGACGACTGACATTACGGGTAAAAAATGCTGATTCCGAAAATATATATATTACTATATCGCCAGAAAATGTCGCTTAAACCAAATAGCCTTTCACTCGATGATATAATATTAGGTCCTTACATATGAAATTGGCGTTTTTCGTACTGGCCACTTTAATCACAAATTTCTCCTCTTTGGTAAGGAATTCCAAATTCAAATTTGTACAGCTATAGACTCATGAATTAGTGCTTCGATGATCGTCATTCATTTGTTTTTTTCATCTCTTTTTTTCTGTTTGCGTCACTCATTTTACAAAATGGAAAACTTAAAATATCGCATTATTTACGAGTATGAGTTCCGCCGTGGCACTAGTGCTGCGGAAACAACTCGAAGGGTGAATGATGTGTATGGCGGTCGTGTTTCAAAAGAAAACACAGTTCGTTTTTGGTTCCAACGTTTTCGTTCTGGAAATTTCGACCTGCAGAACAAGCCCCGTGGACGGCCTGAGACTCAAGTTGATAATGAAGAGTTGAAGGCTATTGTGGAAGCGGATCCATCGTAAACCACGTCCGAGTTAGCTGCAGGCTGCGATGTTAGTGATAAAACTGTTTTAATTCACTTGAAGCAAATTGGGAAGATTAAAAAGCTTGAAAGGTGGGTACCTCACGAATTGACTGAAGCAAACCGGCAAACGCGCGTCGACTGCTGCGTTACATTACTAAACCGGCACAATAATGAAGGTATTTTAAACCGAATCATTACCTGTGATGAAAAATGGGTTCTTTACGATAATCGGAAGCGCTCAGCGCAATGGTTGGATCCTGGCCAGCCAGCCAAATCCTGCCCCAAGCGAAAATTAACCCCAAAAAAGTTACTTGTAAGCGTTTGGTGGACTAGTGCCGGTATTGTTCATTACAGTTTTCTCAAATCTGGCCAGACTATTACGGCTGATGTCTATTGTCAGCAATTGCAAACCATGATGGAAAAGCTAGCGGCTAAACAACCTAAGCTGGTCAATCGCTCCACGCCACTGCTGCTTCACGACAAAGCTAGACCACACACTCCGCAACAGACGGCTACTAAATTAGAAGAGCTACAATTGGAAAGTCTAAGACATCCTCCGTACTCCCCGGACCTTGCTCCAACAGATTACCATTTTTTTCGAAATTTGGATAACTTCTTGCAAGGGAAAAAATTCAACTCCGATGGGGCAGTCCAAATCGCCTTCAAAGATTTTATTGATTCCCGTCCGACTGGTTTTTTTAGTAAAGGGATCAATGAACTACCTATGAAATGGCAAAAGTGCATAGAAAATAATGGTTCATACTTTGATTAATTAAATATATTATATTAAAAAATATTCGACTTTTTGTTCCTCCCATACAAAACGCCAATTTCATATGTAAGGACCTAATATATTAAAAAATATTCGACTTTTTGTTCCTCCCATACAAAACGCCAATTTCATATGTAAGGACCTAATATATTAAATTATTTAATTGTATATGAACGACAATATCACTTAATAATTTTAAACAATGTTTTTAATCAATAGATAATACACAGAAAAACGTATTATTAATTGTTGTAATAAAACATTGTGTGGCTTCTATAAGAATTTTATTGTAAGTAGCGTAACTATTCTTATAGCATTTCAGTGAATTCGTAAATAAATAGATAGATTTCTGAAATAAATTCTAGAACTAGCACATCCGGTCACATTTTTTCATTAACTACAAGAATGTTGGACTGCGAGAATATCGTTATGGTCTGAATTTTGTTATCTTTTACAACCAAGTGGCTTTTGCCTACCGACCTTTTGTGAATATTGGTCTACTGAGAAAAAAATATTGTTTGGTAACATACCTACCTAAGCAAGAATAATTTTCGTATAAAGCTGAAATTGTAGACTTTATAATATTGTTTTCAATATTAATTTAAATCAATCTGTGTTAGTATATTATAGAAATTGTCTAGTTAATAATTATATTTAATCACTGCTATTGAATTCTATAATATGTAACTCATTAACATTTCGCTCTAAAAACTAAACAAAAAAAAAATGAGTAAAAATAAATACTAAATAAATTTTATTTACCTTTCCAGCGATTGTTTTAATAAGAAGAACTTTAAACCAGTGATGGGCAAAATGTAAACTCATTAATGATAAACGATTACAAAATGTAGCCGTAATTTTAATTTTGTTGCTCTGTAATCATTATTAAATCCCGTCAAAACATTAAAGAGGATAAACGTGTATGAAATTGAAGATTCCGTAGTGTTTAAATTATAGATGAGCAAAATGCAATCATGTTAATGATGAAAAATGCAAAATGTAATCGTAATCGTTTTTCATTGAACTCTTTTCTTGATAAACAGTTTTAGTTCACATTTAAGCAATCAAATAGCTTAAGAGTTCATGTTTTTGTCATAAAATATCTACATACTAATCAATCAATCAAATATAAAAAATCAAAACAATCCGAAATCGGAGATTCATGTGTCTGTCGGTTGGTCCATAATGGACAATACGGCTCGAAGAGGCTTTGTTAAATTGATTTTACGTGTATTGTGGACTTTGCCGCTCGTTTTCTGTTCCTGTCTCTGCCTGAGATGTAACAACTACTTGGGATTTACTGAACATGGATTTGTTTTAAGTATTTATTCACTGTGTAGAACTACACATAACAAATACATATATATTTTTAAAACGAAATCCATTTTGTCTTATATTTAAATATAAAAAATATGTGTGTGTATAATGTAAAGTAGGTTTCTATTTAATGAAATCTAGGTTTTTAATTAAATCTCAAGCTTTTTGTGTTATACTATGGTATTGTAAAAAAGTACTTATGTATTCATCTGGATTGCTTACAGTGTGGAGTATATAATCTATATTAAGTAATTGTTATAAGTTAGATCTATTATTTTAGAAGATTCTGATTAAAATTATTAATACTATCAATAGAGATATCGTTTTATGTATTTATAATTAAGTGGTAACTCCATCGTATTATATATCTAAGCTCCACAAGGGATTTTAATCAGGTTTTCATCACAACTATGGAAATTTATTCCAAGTAATTTATGTGTATAAATTGCCCGGTTTAGTTATGGTCTGCTTCGGCCAACAATGTATTGCCCAGTTCGAAAAAAAGGCGTATAATGCTTTTATATTAAAATTAAAAATAAAAGTGAAGTCGCACCCATGTAATCGATCTTTGTGATTGTGATAGTAGATCTGCTTGTGATAAATAATACACCACGACTCAAACGATCCATTAGTAGCTTGTCATTCCATATAATTGAAGGATTATTAAAGTTGTCTAATTTAATTACAGAGTATATGTTTATAACATCAGTAATTACCATGATAATCTAACCTTAGATCGATAGATATATTAGAATAGATTTAAAATGACAATTTCACACAAACTACATTAACTTTATTGAATCTCTTAGATAATAGAAAGTCTAGACATTTTTATAAAGCACGAACAGGATTCAAGACAGTATCAACATTAACATAACATTCCATTTTGTAATACTCGTTTTACAATAAGTACGTTCGCTTGTATACATTCCCTTCTGTCAGCCTTTTTTAAATTAGATCCATGTTAGTCAATCTCGGTCTGGTTTGACGTCTAGGTACGTATGGTAAAAAGACTCGTCGGATGTACAAAATACATTATGTAAAAGGATTAGTTGTTATCTTTAATTTTTTTTTTTAAGTTTTCTTATTACATTATCCACTGATGTGCATCTCATAGAAGCATAAAAAATCATTATCTTGGTATAATACTCGGACATAAGTAATTTGACTTAAGATTTGGTCGGATTTGCATTCTGAAATGCAGAGTCTGTTAATTACCAGATTTTAAATGAATATATTTAACTAATGTCGAAGTATAAGTAGGTAATGCTTTTTATGCTTCTGTGGAATGCACACCACTGCATTTTATTATAATAGTATTATTAAATAACATGTATAAACAAATGAAATTTCAGACTTGTATTCATGGATTATTAATTTAGATACGAGATCCTATTAGATTATATTTTACCGACCACTCGTATTGAACATGTAAAAGAAAAAAATCCTTGATCTCATTATATTATGTATACTTTAACGTGACTTATGCGCGAATTACTTATATGTCACTAATGTAATGTAATGTAATTATTTATATGTCACCTTGTAAAAATGCTGATATTGTGAGTGTTGTGTGTCGTGACTATTCAAATTATCAAAAACAAAAGAGTAGATGAAGAAACTTCCTGTTTCCGACAAAAACTTCGCAGCACGTTAGTCCGCTCATGACCATGCCATGAGTAGCTAGGTCGAAATGTCGACCCAATTTTATCATAAAAGTAAATTAATTCGTGCATAAAGGCCGTTAAAGTATTTTAATAATAATAATATATCGTCGCGGTATATCCCTTTCGGAGTGAGCAGAGATATAGTAGTGGTTGCATCCATTTTGTGAATAAATGTCGAGCCCAACGTGACCAGTAGCGCAGCTGATCACCGTTCTCAGGGCATTTATACATGACATTTTTATTAGATGTCATGCGAATTTCCTCACGATGTTTTCCTTCACCAAAAGTATTTTAATCAATACAAAACGCGAATATTTAAAATGTTTTATTACAAACCGATATAAGCCGGCAATATCCTTTATTTATTATCAGAAAAATTTACAGTTGACCTGTTGGTCAATATATATGAATAATGCAATAGCTACTAACTTTAACATATATGGTTATATGAAATCAAAGTACAGTAGTTTTTCCGGTAGTTGCCTCATAAAGGTAGAAAGTGGTCGATATCGGCCGTCGGCTGAAGTGGCTTGTGAGAAGAAATGTGAGGCTATTTGTGCTTGCGTCGTACTTCGAATTGAGTGCCCTCCGGGCACAACCATCGACGTTCCACCGAACAAACTAGATTAACGTCGCGACCCCGTTTTATAAACCTTATGTTTGGAATCACCCCTTATATTGTTGCTTAAGTACTTTTTCGAGATCACGGGTCATGTACTCAATTTAAATTAAGCAATAAGGAAATTATTTCTTCAAAATCCTTTGTGAATGCTTACATCAGTGATACATCAGTGGTTATATTACAAGCCTTTGTTCCTTTCATAAAAAATATGGTTGAATAAAGATTAATTAGTTTCAAACAATTGTATAAAATATACCATTATAGATACCGTATGTATTTGATTTTGAGGCATTCTAAGTAAATCGCTTCTAAATATTTGTCGTAAGAATATTTTCTCCGTTAAATTATACGACTGCGTCTATTAAGACGCATTGATCGCACTGATGTCCATTAGGACATTAGTGCTCAAATCCTGTGGCTTCTCTCGCAACTATCTTTGGCTAAAAGAAATCTTGAGGTCTCGAAAGTAACATGTTAATCGGTTTGTAAAATTTGTGACAAATTATAACGAATTGACGGCCATCTCGAAAAGCTGAAAATGATCTAACAAGATCATCTTGAAACTTTTTACAAAAATATTAATGTTGTCATTTAGTTTTTAGACATACTTTAGCTATATGATGATAAGTTATAGTAGATAAGTTTAGTTATATAAGCAAATATAATTTATATATATATTCATATATCATATATTATACATATATATGTATAATGTTGCTTTTTACATATCTGCACGTTTAGTATTCAAATATTATAAGTCATTATGAAGCAGACAATGAAATCCGTAGCATGAACGACATAAAATTAATTGTTATAATCAACCAGATTAAGCAGTTATGTAATAGATGCTTTGAGTAAATTTAAGCCTTTAGCGGTTGGAACAGGACTCTTATGGAAGGTTTACTCGTGATTGATGAAGCCAATTCGCTACTTGTCCAGCTTGTTTCGGTACTACTTCATGGTCCACTCAGCGTTGCACGTTCGCTTCTCCGTCGTTACGAGACTTGGCACGCTCGGTCGCGCTTAATTGGATATTTTTTACTGAGAAGTCGGTCTACAATTTAATAAATTTACAATGTCTCTATTTTAGGATTCAACTTCAATCAAAGTTTACTTTTTGCAAAGTCAATTTTTTTTTTTGAGCTGTATATGTATCGAGATTTATTTAGTTCCTTTGTTTCTAAGGCTGAGATTTATACATGCTTCTTTGATTGTATTCTCGATTTTGACAAAAATGTAATTTATAGTTGTGTCTCAAGTATGGGCTGAGTGTTAAGCTAAGCAAAGGTCTCAATTCGGCGAAGTCGATGACTTATGCAAAAGTTTGATATTAACTGAGAATAAAGAAAAGCATGACATAGGTTATTATCGGTTTATGTTATCGGTTATTATAACCGATTGTTCAAATTATACCTTTTTTATTTTAGTAGTATAATAATAGTAATTTTACCCTTTGCTTTGCAACATATGTGAGAGTGAAAATTCACACCTGATCATGATAAAAACGAAATACAGAAATCGACTTGATACCGAGTCAGAATTAAGGATAAAATTTTTCAAAATTACTCCTAAAATGGACTTAATTTACGGCATTTTTTTTTGTCCCGTGGGAAAATCCTGCATAGGACCATCAGGGACGCTGTGAGGGCAGTGACCCCGGTGTGTCAGACTAAAAACCCCCGGGGTGTCCCTCTGATTGCTCCACCCGGGCCTGGGAAGCCAAATTCAACCAGACGCCCAGAGAACAAGAAGCCTTGTTGAGGCTACCTCTCTGGCAGGGAAAGGAGTAAAGCCCACTCCTCCAAAAAACTTCTCTCCCGGGGAGATGCGCCGGACACCGTGTACCGCTTCCCTCTCATCCGGGCTGCAGACTCCCTCAAGTCTACTGCCCTCAATTTGCGACAAGAAACAAGCTCACCCATCACAATAATATTAAAAAAAAAATCTTAAAGCACTGTATTTGTTACCTTTTATTGAAATAAAAGTCTTATTTTCTTCAGCGGTCTATTTTATTATTTTCTTTGGGGAGGGAGCCGGGAGCATTTAATTAGTTAGGTTAGGGCTCACTGGCATTTGGAAAAATTTACTGGGTTTCGTTGAGACAAAAGTTTTTGAAACATTGCATTAGATTGCTCGTGGTGTGTTTGTTCATAAAATGTCCTTACGTTGCAATGCGTTTTGTTTTCGTTATCTAGAGTGAATTTTTTTTGAATTATATTGTTTTGAGCACACAATTCTCGAATTTATACAGTAAGCTGAATAAAATGTAAAGTACTCAGGGTATACTTAATTATTAAAAATATTTTTATTGCACATTATAAGAAAAAAAAATGTTAAGATAATGCGTATAACAAAATGTTTTTGTTTAATACCATAAATATGTGACATTTCTGGGATTAATTCGAAAACAAGTACATGCTGAGCGATGTGAACGAGGTGTGTATAAACCTCAGACAAATAAATGTTCAATTTTTAAGTAAGCTATATATTAGGGTGTAGGAACAGAGGTATAGAATAATACAAATAAGACACATACAGCTAAGGCTCATATTACAAACTGGAATAGAAAGATGAAAAGTTAACTGAAATATTGATCCACGGAATTATCTAAAAGTCTTGTATCTTAAAGAAACGGAAGTACGGGTGGTAAACGACGAATATTTTTATTTAAATTATAATATTTGTTTTTTTTCCTTTTAGATCATTATCATATTTTGATGGACTTATATTTCTTTATAAAGATATAGAACAATATCCGCAATTAATATTTTTATTTGGACTGTTATTTAATGATAATTCTAAAAGTACTGTATGATCTAAAGTTTTTGCTTATCGATATTGATTTCTTGCAAGTTTTGGAAAGTATTCGTTCACAAAAGCGAATACCGGGTAATGAATTTGATATGGCTTTAGTATTACATTGTTTATTTCAACAATGAGGAGTTTAAAAACTTTACTACAGAAAAAATATGCTCACTCAATAGCCTTTAATATTATTATTAACAGTAAAAGGAATATATAATGAATTTAAATGAGTGTTTTCCTCAATGAAAATCGTATTAGTTCTCTTTAAAGGTTTTTTTTTTAATGTGCACTGCAGATATTTTAATGAATATATATCTCTTAATTCATTGACTATCAATAATACGTCGCGCTGGTACGGTAGCAATGTCCATGCACAAAATGTCGACGGGAACCACAAAGCTTCTGCAAGTCACGCAAGGGTGATTGATGGCTTATCTCGCCTGCTTCCCTTGCTATCTTTGTGGGCTTGTTACGAAACCAAATGTGCCCATAAATATTGCCATGTCGCTGAGTTAGAATCCCTTTTAATAAATTTCTAGTACAACACAGCTGCTGAAATTAAAGAAATGGTATGATTAAATAGTATTTTATAAAATCTTTGCAGTGATTTTATTTTCCTTTCCTTTTAAAGTATTCTTTTCTTTCTTTCCTTCCTTGTTAAAGACGATATTATAATTAATGATTATATTATACACAATTAACTTCAAATAAATATATTAGAAAAAGTTTAGTTTGCACTTCAAACATATCAGTGACAATAACTATCAAACCCTCTTTTTTTACTTTGGGGAAAATCCTCTTTGGACCGTCCCGGCCGCACGCAGGGGGTAGCACAGCCGAGGTGTGCCGGACTTGTACCGGCTAAAAACCCCAAGGTGACTACTTCTGCATATAGACGGGGACTGTGGGATCTATCAATTCCTCTATGACCTAGTTTTTGAACTTTTATATCTAAAATGGAAATCCCATTTATGTATTGGATGATACATACGTTAAGGTTTACCTTATGGATATAATATACTCGTCCATATCCATCTTCCAGGGTTATCTGCGCAGGTGATCCCATATGTTCGACATGATTGGTGCTGTAATTGAAGTCGTAATCTGTTTCACATTGCAGACCTGTATGTACCTGTACAAAATATATTTGTATTTGACAATCAAGTCTTACAAACTGTAAAACCACTAGGAAAGATTAAAGCTAAAATGCTTAAGATATAACACAATGACAATATTTTGTACTAAAATTTAATAAATCGTTATATCAAATATTAAGAAATTATGTGTAATAAATATGTATAAAAGGGATAGTGACTGATTAAATCTTCACAAAATCTCAGAAATTATAAGATCCGTATACTTGAAATTTGGCACAGAAAGGATGTAGACAAAAGATAAAGCAACGATTTTGAAAATTCAACTTCAAAGGGTTAAGTAAAGGGTTGAAGTTAATATGTAACTTCGTTTTCAATTAGGAGATGCAAGACTTCGTACTAGGATATCAGTTTAAAAATAAGCAAAACTGATTTTATTATAGTTTTTAAATAAGGGTGATTGAAAACCTCTTTTTTAGGATTTTCACGGGTTTTATTATTTTTTATGTTAGAACTTTGACAATTGGTATGTGGACTAATAACAGTAACAAAGGAAAACTGCGTGATTTTTTTTTTATTTACCTTTTAACTAGGTAGAACAGAGCTTTGACTTTTATATGAAAATTCGTTAACAATGAAATCAGAAATGGACAATTGGGATATCGCATTAAAACGTGTATTATTACTTTTGCCAATCTCTTCTGGGGGTTATAATTTGTGTCGGTTATACAGGGATGTATCTATATTATGTATGTATGTATTTTTTGTTTAGATCCCATCTGAAGGTACTTATATGGCAATTAAAATTTTCTCTAGTATCAGTTTTGTTATAAACAGACAATAAGAAAAGAGATGTTTACTGAAATAAGGACCTATGAGGATTTTATTACAATAAATTAATGAACAGAAAACAGAAATCGTATAGATATAATGATATTAGGTCCTTACATATGAAATTGGCGTTTTGTATGGGAGGAACAAAAAGTCGAATATTTTTTAATATAATATATTTAATTAATCAAAGTATGAACCATTATTTTCTATGCACTTTTGCCATCTCATAGGTAGTTCATTGATTCCTTTACTAAAAAAACCAGTCGGACGGGAATCAATAAAATCTTTGAAGGCGATTTGGACTGCCCCATCGGAGTTGAATTTTTTCCCTTGCAAGAAGTTATCCAAATTTCGAAAAAAATGGTAATCTGTTGGAGCAAGGTCCGGGGAGTACGGAGGATGTCTTAGACTTTCCAATTGAAGCTCTTCTAATTTAGTAGCCGTCTGTTGCGCAGTGTGTAGTCTAGCGTTGTCGTGAAGCAGCAGTGGCGTGGAGCGATTGACCAGCCTAGGTTGTTTAGCCGCTAGCTTTTCCATTATGGTTTGCAATTGCTGACAATAGACATCAGCCGTAATAGTCTGGCCAGATTTGAGAAAACTGTAATGAACAATACCGGCACTAGTCCACCAAACGCTTACAAGTAACTTTTTTGGGGTTAATTTTCGCTTGGAGCAGGATTTGGCTGGCTGGCCAGGATCCAACCATTGCGCTGAGCGCTTCCGATTATCGTAAAGAACCCATTTTTCATCATAGGTAATGATTCGGCTTAAAATACCTTCATTACTGTGCCGGTTTAGTAATGTAACGCAGCAGTCGACGCGCGTTTGCCGGTTTGCTTCAGTCAATTCGTGAGGTACCCACCTTTCAAGCTTTTTAATCTTCCCAATTTGCTTCAAGTGAATTAAAACAGTTTTATCACTAACATCGCAGCCTGCAGCTAACTCGGACGTGGTTTGCGATGGATCCGCTTCCACAATAGCCTTCAACTCTTCATTATCAACTTGAGTCTCAGGCCGTCCACGGGGCTTGTTCTGCAGGTCGAAATTTCCAGAACGAAAACGTTGGAACCAAAAACGAACTGTGTTTTCTTTTGCAACACGACCGCCATACACATCATTCACCCTTCGAGTTGTTTCCGCAGCACTAGTGCCACGGCGGAACTCGTACTCGTAAATAATGCGATATTTTAAGTTTTCCATTTTGTAAAATGAGTGACGCTAACAGAAAAAAACAGAAGAAAAAAACAAATGAATGACGATCATCGAAGCACAAATACATGAGTCTATAGCTGTACAAATTTGAATTTGGAATTCCTTACCAAAGAGGAGAAATTTGTGATTAAAGTGGCCAGTACGAAAAACGCCAATTTCATATGTAAGGACCTAATATTTTCTTTTATAATGTGTAGTAAATGCAAGCGGAGCTGCGGTCAACAGGTAGTACTGTTTAAAATAAAAACATTAGTTAAGAGTGCCTGTAACTAATAATCTTGCTAGGAGCAGGAACATGAATGTAGTTAAGAAAGTAATTTCCCGTAAATGTGTCTAACATTGATCACTTTAGAGTAATTTGTGGTGTCGACATCTTCCTGTTTTCGATTTAGCTTTGTTTCGTAAGACCTTAATTCTTCTTAAATAAGTAGGTACGTATTTCCATGATTAAAATTCGGAAACTAAAGGAAAGTATTTAAATTTGTGTCACCTGAATTTTAAGTGGTTCTCAATGTTTTAACTGCTGCAGGTATTAAGGTAAAGAGGTCAACAATATTTAAGAATGTCAAGTTATTATGGCAGTGTTTTTTTATCACTGTAATAAAAAAAAGTCTATTTATTAGCAAATACGTTTAGAAAACTAACTTGTGCATAAACTGTGTACAAACCAGCTCAAACCTAATTTGGAAAGCTTAATTCAACACAATTGAGTTGGAGAACGGCTTGTTAATCAATGAGGCGGAAACATCTACAGAGGACCGTTTGTGGTTCGCCGTCCGCCGCGTTGCGTTCGTCACGGAAACGTGTAATTTAATTTTTTAATTTGACGATGTCGTGTTTGTTTTATATTAAAACACAAACGTTGAATAAGGTTTGTTTGGTAAACAGTTACCTGCGTCGTAGTCCCTTGCTCGGCTTACTCCACTCGTATTTGATTAAAATGGAAAATTTAAAGTATCCGTCTACCCTTACATATTTTGAATATACAAATTAGCATTTTTCGGTCTGTTTATTTAACAAATGTTTTATTGTTACAGATTATACCAATGGGTAGCTTGAGTATAAATATTAGCAGCGTAGCCAAAACATGATTCGGGTGAGATTATATATCTATTATATAAAAATAAGTCCGGTTTTCCTTCCTGACGCTATAACTCCAGAACGCACGAACCGATTTCCACGGTTTTGCATTCGCTGGAAAGGTCTCTGGCTTCGTGGGGCTTATAGCAAACAAATTCAGCTAAAATTTCAACAGAAAGCAGGAAAATATGGGAAATCATTTTTCACATACAGCGCCATCTCTGATACATAGCATGTACTACAAAACAATATGGCTTTGCTTGGTGGTGGAGCAGATTGCACCAGTATTTTAAGTAGATGGCGCCGATGCGTTATACATTATTTGACAGCTACTCATTGTACTCTGCTCAGTTAATTTCATGTGACATTTATTATGCGCACGTTCTTTCAAACGCTAACTAATAATCAAAACGAAGCTATCCATTGGCGAAACAAAGTTCGCCGGGTTTGCTAGTTTTTTAAATAATTTATTAATTCTTACAGAATGTACATATGCTGTGGTAATATACAAAGTTTATTACGACCACTTTCTGTTTAAAGTAAATTAACAGGATCTAAACAAAATAGCGTAACAAGTGATTTATGCAGGTATTAGTCTTATGAATCTAAATATGTTTAATGTTTTATTGAGCAATCCTAAGTTTTACATATTGTCCTAAGCCTTAATTGTGATGTTGATTTATAGTAGTCATATAACATTATGACGAAATCATCTATAGAATCTGCCATCCACTTATCCAGTATTTACCGCATATACAAAATACCGTAGGTTAAAAATGTATAATGCATGTGTTTTAGGGTTACAACTAAGAGATGACAATAATTTTAGTTAATAAATTAATTTGCAGTAAATTTTAAAAGTCGGAGACTTATATGTGACTCAATTTTGTGCATGTTTACATAAATGCATGTTGTATTTATCTATGGAACGTTAGATCTGTAATGTTTGAATTAATATTGTAAACTCAAAGTGTACTTTAGATTAGCGATGTAATCCTGACAGTGGGCACGAGCACGCGAAAAGTGTGTGTCGGGCATGAGCAGGCCGCGGGCGAGTGCGCCGCGAGCCGCGTGATGCGGATCCGCGCGCGCGGAGCCGGCGGCGGCGCGAAATCCGCGTCCGCAGCCGCGCCCGCCCTTAGCGCGTGATGCAAGTGGACCGTGCCACGCTCATCGCGTGGCTTCTCTGCTGCGTGTCCGCCCTCTCAGCTCACAAGTACAGCACCCGCCTCGTTAGGACTAAGTACGGACCGTTGCGCGGCATCGTCGTACATTCGCATCCTCAAGTCGAGGCTTATCTCGGCGTGCCCTATGCTACACCGCCATTAGGTAGTTTAAGGTAATTCGTCTTTCCTTATACGATTATTACGCAAGGGAAAAACATGTTCAATCTGTATTTATATAAAATTTAAAAAAATGTTACATCTATACTAATACTAGCTGATCCGGCAAACGTTGTTTTGCTATGTAAGGTTTTGTAATATCTTCTAAGATGTTCATTGAAATTAAGTGATGTCAAAGACAATTTTGTTCACAATTAAATACCTTAATCAACAACACATTTATTTGGATAAAGATTAATATTATTACGTTGATACAACTCTTAACAAATAATGCATCAATTTCGATCAAATCTGATTACCATAAAAACGGTTCTAGTGAGTTAATCTTAAAAGATAGACATATACTGTCGCGGACATTTTTTTAGATCATTTCAAGAGGAATAATTGTTTCATACATATATTTTTGGTATCTTGAACCGTTTTCGCAGCGCACGCAATGGAAGCCTTCAAGGATGAATAATTTTCCTCGTTTTTTAACATTTTCCATTATTTCTTCGCTCCTAATAATTGCATCGTGATTTTATATAGCCTAAAGCCTTCCTCGATAAGTGGTCTATTCATCTCAAAAAGAATTTTTCAATTCGAACCAGTAGTTCCTGAGATTAGCGCGTTCAAACAATCAAACAAACAAACAAACAAACTCTTCAGCTTTATAATATTAGTATAGATTATAAAGCTTTTAAGTTTAAGTCACTAGAACCGTTTTTATGGTAAACAAATTTGGTCGAAATTAATGCATTATTTGTTAAGAGTTGTATCAACGTAATAATATTAATCTTTATCCAAATAAATGTGTTGTTGATTAAGAATATTTCATTGTGAACAAAATTGTCTTTGACATCACTTAATTTCAATGAACATCTTAGAAGATATTACAAAACCTTACATAGCAAAACAACGTTTGCCGGATCAGCTAGTTATACATATGTATTGTGTATTCAATTAAATTTATCACACATGAAAACATAAAATTATTCATTTTTTAATACAGTTTGAAAGTGTTTATAATAGACTTACAAATAAATTATATTTAATAAAAATAACAACATATCATCA
This sequence comes from Automeris io, assembly GCA_036320925.1. NCBI lineage: Eukaryota > Metazoa > Arthropoda > Insecta > Lepidoptera > Saturniidae > Automeris > Automeris io. Next base: position 11,065,927 of record JAUDJH010000002.1, read on the forward strand.
CGCTATATTCATTTCATGGTGAGCAGAGATATATTAATGCTGTTTATGTACGCCCTTTGCGCTTATATGTCGTGCCCAATGTGACCAGTTGTGCAGCCGATCGCCGTTTTAGGGCATTTAAACATGACATTTCTATTAGATGGCATGCCAGTTTCCTCGCGAGGATTTTTTCACCGATGCGCATATGATGTTTAAATCCGTATTAAATCTGAAAAAACTCAGATGTACCGGGCTACGGACCTAAGACCACTCGGGTTGCCACGCATGAATACTGGTCTTTTTTCCACTTAAAGTATATTTAAGTTAGGTAAGTGCAATTTCTAGTGTGCTTAGACCCAAATGAATGTTTTATGAGAGGTACTTATTTAATTGAGTATCGGCTGCGATATTAGATCGGTTTTTCATTAGCGTTAATAGTCGTATTCGTTTTTTGGACCGCATCTTCATCTGGTGTGGTATGGTAACTATACCAAGTCTATGTATATAAAAAAAGAAAAAGCGTGTTTAAATGTCAAATTGTACGAATTTTATTCTTCTGTGCTTTGGCTAAAATCTCTTTACAATTTGACATTATAAATGAAAATCTTGAAATCTCGCACTTGGGCTTATACTTAATATTTATCTGCACATGGCATAAGGTAAATAATTTATAGTGTGATGATATATTTTGAGCTTAAACATTTTGCGTTAGATACATGCCGCCAGTGACTCCGTCTCAGTGGCGCAGCCCAAAGGTGGCGGACTCGCCCGGGCCCGCCTGTCCGCAGTCGCCGCCCTTGCCTTCGCCCCGTGACGACGCTCTCCTGCAACACCCGCGCGCGCGAATCCGTCAGCTCGAACGACTGATGCCAGTATTGGCGAATCAAAGCGAAGACTGTTTGTATGTCAACCTCTACGTTCCTACTAATGGTAAATACTTGAAATCTTAACGCATACCTTAAGGCTAAGGCCACATCGCGAGTGATAAGTTTGATCACAAATAATTTGTTTGGAGATTTAACGAAAAAAAAACAGTTTAGAATATACAAGTACAGCCACATGGGCATGTGTTTATAAATTGACTATTTTTTTATAGTTACATGTCTTATTGATACACAGGCACCTACTTAGTCACCCGCGGAGTTGCCTTAGATTACCTTTTGAAAATAATTACACCTTAAAGAACGTTGATTGAAAATATCGCGAGCAGACCTACATGGCATCTAAGAAAAATTTCATGTTTAATGTCCTGAGTACAGTGATCAGCTGCGCTGTGACGCTTAGTCTTAATGGACAAGACTTACAAACGCAAAGTAAATACAGCCACCAATGTGTTTCCGCTCACCCTGAAATGTGTATAGCGTGCTGAAGTTTTAATTATTTCCTAAATAGTATAATACAATTATTATTAACCGACTCCATAGATAATAATTAATAAACTTAATTATATATTTCTCTATCAGACATTTGATTGTGATAGTAAAAATAAATAAATAATGGACTTAATATGGCTGCTAAAGTCACAACACCAGAAAACGGATAAGTAGATTTAAAGGTTATTAACTGTATTAGTTGTGTGAATCTCAATAAAAACACAGCCTGTCTAGGGGCTACAAATTATCGGATTCATCACCTTCATATAGGCCTTCACAAAAGTCATTTTCATACTTCGTTTAAAGCATCCAATATTATAGGACAAGAGAAACACGTTTTCCGGAAGGTTATTTCGTAATACATAGACAGCAAAGGTAAGAAAAGTAGCGTTCTCAGTTATTACATTTTTGGATATAGAAACCGTACTTATGAATTTGATCTCTGTGTGTATATTCATTGTAATGTTTATTTTCATTTTCATGATTTTACTTCATCATAAACTATTGTAATATCTAAAGGTTTTCCTTGTGTTGTTTGATACGGTACTTGGTTGCCCAATGTTTTGTATGCGTATCAGCCCGGGATCTTAATATTTTTCGAGGCGAGGCAAAAATTACTGTCTGCTCCAAAACCCTTTTTAGTGATTTTACCTTTGTTTCTCAATTATGTGGATTAATTCAATAAAGAATGTTTATAGCACAGTTTTTAGAGATTTTGTAGTCAATAAATTTGTGAAAATGTCATGTTAACATCATTTATCACATAATATTACAATACGCTTAAGCTATATGGTGTTATTATTCATTTAAAACAAATCTCTTTTCAAGCATTATAAATATTTATTTCAAATATACCTGAAAAGTTGTATGAAATATAGGAATCTGTTTCTATTTGTTACTGCTAAATTAATAATAATGTAAATAATGGGCAATACTCATTGATATCACCACACCACATGATGAAAATCTCGTGGAAGCGGAAAAAGAAAATTCATCAAAATATTTAGACTTCTCACACAAGATTACCAGCATGTGGGATGTGGATTCTGTGATTATTGTCCTGATAGTCGTATCGACTAATGGGTTGTTTGCAAAAAGCCTCGATTACCATCTTAAGAGGCTTTCGCTGAGTTGTTGCACCAAGGGCTGAATACAGAAGGCAGTATTTCTCGATACGGCACGCATTGTAAGAAGGTTTCTCACTTTGAGCTCCTAACTACCGGGCCTTGGGCTTTAGGCCTCGCCGCGTAGGTCTACATGTTTTTATGTTTTTAAAATTGACATGTTATATTTTTATATGTATTTATTATATAATTTAAAATTGTTGTAAATACGATAAATAAAGACATGTAAATACTATAATAATTATTGACGACTTGATTTGCACACAGGTAGAACACGAGAGTTCTGCGCTACGACTTCTGGGTTCAACCAGTACACGGAATAAATATTTAAATGGGCTACAAGTAGCTATTTCGGGTCTGGGTGTTTGTATGTGTGATGACTGAAGTGATGTATGATAATTAAACAAAACGTTATACAGATTATTAACGTATTCCATTTCTAATAGTATTTCAATTAATTACTTAAACAATCCGGGAATTCTTACTAACATTTCTGTAAAATCTTGTTATAAAATATAAAAAAATATTGATTGTTTTCTACCTATTAGCCTAGAAACGTATTAAATGAAATTAATTATAATTGTTTGTAGTTTATAATATATTTGACGAAATTGTGTTGAATAATGTTCATATAATATATTAAAATGAATGTGTATCAAATTATGTACTTGTGAAACTTAAGAAAATCTCACACGGCGTAACCAAAATACGCGAAACCAAAGCAACTCCGTAAGTTACACACATCAGTATGAAAGTTGTGCGAAACGATTTGAATTGCTGTCGTAAACTAAGATGATTTCTAGGACAAGTATCAATAAAATGGATGTGCCAAAAGAATCGTTTGTATCGCATTTAAAATTTAGTTTTCCCGCCTTGCCATGTGGGGGGTGTGTTTTGTTAACCATATACTCGTATATTGGCCATAAATACAAGCACATCAACAAAGTGTCAGATTTAGGCCCAATATTGATGCTTACTAAAACAAATTGTTATTTTTTATATAATCAACACTATACGACTTAAATCTTAATTGTATGCTTGTTTGTAATGTAAAATTGTAGTCTGATGAACAAAAAAAGTATCACGCGTACAAATAAGTTTGTACCGATTTTTGTCAAAAAAGCACTGTAGATTTAATTTAATCGAAGTATTGTCCATCATTAGCAACTTCTTTTTTCCATCTTTCAGGCAGTGTTCGGATTCTACGTCTGGAGAGCTCCTTATCTTTTGAGGCTATCCATGAATTAACCCAATTTTTGGTATCTTCATATCATATGAATCGCTGCTCCGACAGAGCATGTGTGTTGAATGGAATAGATGATTGTCGGCGCAGTATCTGGTGAATACGGTGAATAGCACTTCACAATCAAATAGTTTGAAATAATTTTTCACCGGAACCGCTACAGAAGAATAATTTCCTCGTGTCTGGAGTAGTGTTGAGGGCGTTCTTCCTTTAGAGCTCGGCTCAATCTCATCAATTGTGCTCGGCAGAGAGTTCCAATGATCTCATCTGTCATCTCTCTCAAAACGGCGGAAACTTATTTATACACATAATATTATTTATAAAGAACAAACTTGAGTATATACTGAACTAATTTACTACTGCTAATACTATAATATATACGTAATAATAATAATAATACTATATATAGTACTAATTTATTGTGTATTTAAAAAAAAAGATAAAAAAAAAATATGAGATACAAATTTAAACACTAAAAATGGATATTACGTGGTTTTTGAGGCAACTCGCGGAAAGCCAAAATTTTTAATTTTTGTTCATCGCTTAAAAATTTATTTAAAATTACAAACAAGCATTAAATTACGCATTTAGGCCATGTTCACATGATAACGCGCGTTTTAATAAGGGGCACATTGAACGCTGCGCTATCGCTCAACTGTTGTCAGCGCGCGTTTACGCGCTTTGAGATCATTGGTTTTCTAAGTTACTATTCAGTTGAGCGCGCGCTTTTTACGCGCACAGACCAATTAGGGTACGCTCAGTTCATCCAGAAATCATCCAAAATGGAAAATAAAGCTTTTAATAGCGAATTATTATTTTTGCCATCGGTATAAAATCACCGTTAAAACTGTTTCTACATCCATAATCCATATTCGACAAATGTAGAAATCAAACTGAACCACTGGCTGCGATAACGCGCGTTCAACGCTTGACAAGCGAACACCATGTTAACACTGTATAAAAATTTTGTGCGCGTTAAGCGCTTGCCATGTGAACATGGCCTTAATTATATAACATTTTAAAAAAATCTCATTTTTTGGCAGGCAACAAAAGTGTATCTGAGACTTAGTTGATGTGTTTACTTAGAACAAAAAAAACTACGTCCTTGTTATAGACAGATCACTGTGGTAATATAATGAAACTTAGCAATGTAAATGTTTTCTTAATTTATATCCTAAAAACCGTGTCTAACATAATGGAACAATACCCGCGATCAACGCGAAAGTACGCTCGTTGCGGTTTTGGTGCGTGGAAACCGCTCACGGCACTCATTAATTCTTGCCAGGGTGGTTTATTCATAATTTATTCACGTCATTTCGCTGTAAATTCACTCTCTGTTAAATAAACCGCTTCGAAACATACAAGTAAATTAGAATGCATAAAACCGACCTGATAAATTTGTCATTTATTTAGTCTTAATAATAAATAAATAATAACTTACAAAGAAAAATTATAAAATATTAGTAATACGTAAAAATATACGTTCTCACTAACACTCGTAAACACTTATTAATACAAGAAAAATAATAGTTAAGATTAATTAGCACGCTTAACTTAGTAATAAAATACAAGCTGTTATATAATGTTACTCAATTTTGAGAGAGTTCTGAAGAAACATTGATGAAGAAATAATTACAACGGAGGGTGTTAAGGCTTCAATTCCGTAGTGCATTGCAGTGCATACTACCCCCTGCAAGCAGTGCGGAAGTGAGGCTGAAGCATGCCAAACATCAACGTGTTATCAAGCAAATGCGTAAAGAAGTAACAATTAAAAAATATATATGTTGTTTAAATGTTTAATCTATAATATAATAATTGTGTTATTTATACCTTTATGTTTTTATTAAATACATTATTTCGTTGTCTTTGCAGCTTTATTCAAATACTATTTATTGATTATAAAAGAAATACAGTGCTCCAAAACAATATTCAACAAAAAACCCCTTTAACCTTCCCATAATACCATAAAAATACTCGTATAAGATGAACCTCATTATTATTATTATTTTCCGGCTCCAATTTTCCAATCCAAGGGAAATAATGTTTATTGTTTCATTTTATTACATAGGGGGTGAAGGCGAAGGCAGTGGTACGAGGCTGCCGTGCCTCGTGTTTGTTCACGGGGAGTCGTACGAATGGAGTTCAGGCAATGCATACGACGGCACAACCCTCGCAGCTCAAGGCAACATCGTTGTAGTTACTATCAATTTTAGGTTAGGTGTATTAGGTGAGTACACTGCCCTATAATATCAAACAAAACTTTATTGTTTAACTTAGTTGTAATACTAAAGGAACTGCTAGCATACCTAAGTACGCTAGCAACTCATGGTACGAATTTAATAAGCAGCCTCCACAGTGACAGGATCACTACACGCGTAGCTTATAGACATCTCGGGAAAGATAATGCGAATTCACAATTACGCATTTAGGTCACAATATGAATTGTGAGCCCATTATTATACAAATCTGACAATCGATCAATTACAAGTACTCTCCCGTGTTGCGATTATCTGCTGCTATGTTTACGGCATCCCCGCAACCGTGATAGGAACGTAATCACCCAAAACCTACAGTTTTATGACTTTTGAAAAAGCTGACCCGGTCCTGCGGCCTGATCTTTTGAAAGCATGCCGTAAGCAGTTAGTATTAAAATTTTTCCAACAAGTCGAATTTAACCATAGGGCGTATAATGTCACAGAGCTATAAAATACAATATAATAATAGGAATATTATAGGTGTTTTATTCATGGCTATAACGGCTGGTTTTATAAAGGAAATATGGATTACAGAAATATGTTTGTATTCGCTGCCTAATCATCCATGTATTTAACTAATAGCTTTTAAACTACATTACTGCGAGAGCAGCTTAAATATGCTGCTATGCTTTACATAGCTAACGTTGTCCGGGGTGCTTACAGGGTTCTATTACGCAAACTCATGAACAAACTTCGTAGTTTGCGCAAAGTTGGCATGAGCTAAACCCAACAAACATTCTTAAAGCAACTGAGGGCTACGAAGCAATTTATAGTCGCAAAGTAGGCTGCTTGTGAAAAATAGAACCTTTGAAATGAACTCAATAAAACGTCTATTTTATTTGATTTTAATTTAAAACTGATTACTATAATTTATTTATTAATGTATCGCATTAAGGTACATTAACTATTTGCAAAAACGTTTACTATGTACATTATGTTTAGTCATTTAGATCCTACTGGTTAAATTAAAACATTTCACTAGAAATCTTTAGTAATTAATAAAGCTGAGGATTCAAACATTAGGTGATGACAATTTAAAAAATTAAATATTTTAATCTAGGATGTCTGTATTTTGGAAGTTTTAATATATACTTATAATATTAGTGGGTTATATATATGAAGATACAATGTTAATGTAGAATATTCGGCTATCAGATTGTGATTATACAATACTGGAAACCATAAATCTTGAAATAATATAACATTTCGCAAAAGCCAGAGCCAATTAAATAAAGGTGAGAAAATATATTTTGCCTAGAGATCTTGGATTAGTATATAGACAGCAGTGGACTCCACTGTAGTTTACTTTTCTTTGTTTGTGTAAAAGTTACAATACTGTTGTTTTCAGTTAGAAAAAAAAAACGAAATTTAAATAGTTTTATGAATAACACTAATTATGTTAATAGCATAACGATTTACAGGCTTTTTGAAGACTGGGGCAAAAGGATCAGCGCAGGGTAATTTTGGCTTGATGGATTTAGTAGCGGGCCTGCATTGGTTACGAGAAAATTTGCCCGCTTTCGGAGGGGATCCTGAAAGAGTTACTCTGATGGGTCATGGGACTGGTGCAGCGCTTGCTAATTTTCTCGCAGTTTCACCAGTTGCAAGAGGTTTCATTTTTGTTTATTTATTAAATTAAATGAGTTAATTAGTCTTAATATATAATACACTAGTTGTGATGACCTGGAGTTTCCCGGGTAGAAATAAATATATATTACATAGCTGTAGAGACCTGGCGTTGCCCAAACGAATTTTCATTCTGATCTTTTACCCCTTTGGACGTTGACTTTCCAAAATGTTAAACGTGTACTTTTTATTCCTAAGCAAGAAGCTAATTAATTATCGCTTTTAATAGTACTTATTTCAAAATTAACGGATGTTTCAACGTTCTTTTCATTTCTATTTCACCCCCTTAGGTGTGGAATATCAAAAAATCCGCCCTTAGAATGCGTTTACATTATATACACCAAGAGCCCAATGTAAAAATTTCATCCGTGTAAGGCTCCTATCAGATACAAACTTGGACAGAACTTTACTGAACATTAAGTGGAATAGTAGTTAAAAATAATAAGATATAGGTTGTAATATAAACAAACTCGGGTTATCACGTAATGGATTTGCTGCTTCTTGAGTGAAATTAATAAATATTTTTTATACTTTCTTTGCTGATTATTACGAACTTTTTATGAACGGATAGTTATATTGATTACTGATTTGACTGCGAGAATTAAAACAGTTATTTATTCCAGAACTACTGACACGGGTCATTTTGTTAAGTGGATCGGGACTGAGTTCGTGGGCCTTGCAAAGGGAACCGCTCACGATAAAAAGAAAAGTAAATACTTATTTACTCATAATATAATTAATAAAACATATTTTTAAAGGTGGTAGATCGATTGCACCGGGATCGTGACCGCACTACACAAAGGTAAAGACCGTCAGTGACTCGCTTCGGCCTGTCTCGTTTCGGGATTACTTTGTGTACACCCAACTGTTCATATCTACGAGTATATATCCTCAGTATTATTTATAACATATATGGGCCGGCATGAAGACGGCAACTGATAATTATAAACACGTTTCTTGGTGATCTCTGTCGTTCTTGGGCTAATATACTGTACTTTTCATCAGCATCAGTCGTTGTGTCGAATCAGTATAACAAATTAAGTAAGAAATATAGCTTTTTTATATGACAAAAATCAACTCATAGTTATACTAATTAAAACATCCAAATATTATAGAATACATAGCACGTATAAGGAAGTAATATAAAACAATAGATTTTGTTTTATTGCGAATAATAGGGACTCATGATATTTTACTAAAGAATGTTATTTAAATTGACTAATGAAAAATTACAAAATATTATTAGTTTACCGAATGTCTATTCTAGGGAATTCTTTATTCTAGAGAACTAGAGAATCTGGAGAATGGTACTGTATTATACAGAACTCTAACTTCAAGGCTTTTTCTTATAAAAAAATACTGCAGTGCAATAAGTATTTGTAATCATCAAGATGAACTCTCCTGAAGTTCAATGAACGTGTTAAATCAAGTTGAATTGAAGCTCAAGTCATAAGTAATTCATCCAAAAGGAAATAATATGAAAAATACGTTGGGATATGTTAGAATTCTTTATTTATGTAATAGGTAGCGGAGCAGACTGGGTGTCACGGGGATTTGTTGGAGGATGATTTAGCACCATGTCTTAGAAACAAGCCTCTCAGTGATTTGCTCGCAGTAAGACTAGATCCGCCGAGATTCTTGCCGGGTTTCGCACCTTTTGTCGATGGAACAGTCATTGTGAATCCATCAGCCGTAAGTAATGATAGACGTCTATATTCATACTTTTCAATATCGTATTGTGTGGCTCGTGTGTTCATAGTTGTAAATATTATTTACTGTTTCTTCATATGTAATTTATGTTGTAAATGCATACGACAAAAAAGTAAACGGATATATTTTAGCTTGAATTAAAAACTATAATATTATATCCCTATCTATGTTTCAAATTACATATCGCTATAATCAATGTATTTATAAGAATTTTTAATATAAAAATCCGTATAGAGTTATATGAAGTTATTAAAAATTCACGACAAATTAGATGTATATTTTTTTTCCAGGCTCCACCCCCAACAGACAGTTCTAGACTTGGTGCTGGTGCTGCTGCTGTTGCAAATGCTGCAGGATATGAACTGGCTGATTTTTCTCATAGAGAACTCTTGTTCGGACTCACTTCAACAGGTAATTGATCGAACGAAGCGCTCTTTCTGAGTTCACTTAGTTGTCCTGCATTTTACCCGTCTATAACTTTTATATTAAATTAGATAGTGACCTAAACCTGACATATAATATTTAAACCTATCGCCCAGAGCTGAAAAAGGATTTTGTCTTGTAACTGGTTAATTAACATTTGTATGTAGATGTTTCTTCTATGTATTTGAATTCATGTACAAAGAAGTATCGTGAGATTTCAGTTCGCTTCGAATGGATCGTTGATAAGAACAATTAAAACGAATTCTAATTTGTCTATTATATTAAGTGTACTTCCTTAATTTTATCTAGTGACTTACAATATAAATTCCATCGATAGGTAGTGATAAATACTGGTATATGGAAATGAGAGACATGCCATTCCACAGAATCTTACCTGGAATTTAGCGCCCAAGACCTGGAGTTCGGCTTTAACGAGAGTCGACGCGATCGCATTCTTCGTACATTCGTTCGCAATGCGTATTATTATCACCTGAACGAAATATATTCGACTCTGAAGAATGAATACACGGATTGGGACAAACCGGTCCAGAACCCTTTAAGCGTACGAGATGCTACACTAGAGGTATGTTAGTTTTTATAATATTAGCATTAAGCAATAGTACATCGAAGATAATATTCATAGGTATTTTTTATTGTACAAGACATAACTGCATCTAAAAAGCTTTAATCTGAGCGAGTAAAGAGATTTCAACATGAAAGTAATCCTAAAAATGACATTTTTGTTTCAAGAGATTTTCTCTAGAATAATTTTTATAGACTGCAATAACATTTTACGATGTTCTTTGTAAAACTAAGAAAATGCAAATGCGAGAATTTACGAGTCCAGCAATAAAAATAATCAGATAACCAATCTCGGGCAGTATTCAAGAGTACAAGTAGGGATTGTTGACAGGATTGGTGCCTGTATCTTCTTGTAGACATATACACTTACCCATTGTGATAGATGTAGTGTTGAAAAAGGCATGATTCTTTTATTTTATTTTTTATAATAAAACAAATACTATTAAAGTTAAAAAAGCTCTCTAGTATTTCTTAAAGCACTCTAATGCTGACGTCGTTTTTCCGCTTGTGAGTTGTATCACAGACGATCTCAATTTAGGCCTCAAGTGCCTTTTGCAACCCACGGAACGTCCCTATTACGTACAAAGGAAGTTAATGACGCTAGCGCACACTGAATACATGATGGGCTTGTTGAAAGGCTTTATTGGAAAATACTTGCATTGCCCAGTAAGAAATTAGGGCGTCATGATTGTCATAATGTCTGTCGAAAACGCTTTATTAGGACCTTTTTCGGGGGTATTTTTATATAAGCTTCACAACTCGCAATAAGTATTGTTATTATTATCGCTGAGGGTTCTTTTTATATGCTAAAATATATTTCAGCATTATTAAGGTCAAAACAGTTAATCTGATTATAAAAGTAACATTATCGAATGAAGTTTTCGCATAATTATTATAGGGGTGATTTGATTTTCTCTTTTTAGGTAGATTTATGTATGTATTCTGTGTAAAATTCATTTTCTTTCGTTAAGACTAACTGACAGCCTTGGACTTTCATATACATATATCTTATTATTCATTGTAGTTATATTATTTGGAAATATTCTTAAAAAATGTGAAACTAACTCTTGTTTTAAATATTCACTTCAAAATATACACTACACGTGTGACTTATGTAATATTTAGTATTTTTAGGTTTTTTTTTATCAAGGCCATTTAAGTTTTCAGGAAGAATGATTTAGGACCAGCTCTCATTTGTACGTTATATTTTACAAATTCTGTAATACTAAAAATCATATATGGGAACGAAAGCACTGGTGAAAAAAGTCTGGAAAAATTCGCTTGAAGAATTCGCTGTGTGGCTAAAGCCCAGTTTCAGAAAGCCTTTTTATAATTAAAAACGTTTTTAAATACTAGTGAATCATTAATTGCGTACGATTTGACGACTCCTAAGTGTTTAAATAGCATTTCTGAAACTGAGCTTTATGGTTATAACTTTATTTATATATTACTCTTTCATAACTGCCAAACATTTTTTATTACTATACATATGTTTTTATTTAATACACACTTGATGTAAAGTGAAGATGCAACAGAGAACAGATGAGAGATGTGACGTTGAATAGAGTGCAACTGGACAATAAATAGCGGTTTAGTCTACTCTTGTTCTATGATCACGGAAAAACGGACGTGGCTAATAAATTTCACCTGGTACTCGTAACAAAAATTAGAGAGAAATCAACAGATGAATTAGTGCATGACAATTTGTTGTTTATCTATCAACAACATTCGTATATATTTAGATTTTACAAGAGTATGGACATGACAGGTTTTGAGTGATGGTCGGACGGCAGCACCATTGATAAGGCTTGGTTATCTGCACGCTTTAAGAGGAGGTACTACTTTCTTCACACATTTTCATCATTTATCACAAGAGAAAGATTATCCGCAGGTAAGCGAGGTTTGTATTATGATATTTATAGTAAAAATTACCTTCTGCCTATGACGAGTATACGCGAGTCATCATGAATTACCCATTTTATTCGAATCAAACATCAACTTTTACTTAGTAAAGCTACTTTATGATACGTGGTATTATCGATTTTTCTTGACTTGTCTACTAGTAGTGTGTAATGTCGAGTACTTTGAAGAGTTTAAACTTTATATCTGTTTCTACCTTTTTCACTTTAGAGTACAATTTAGAGTTTGTATCCACGTTCCATTTTTTTTAAATAGCTTTTTATGATGGCTTGTAAAATGTGTATTCAATTAATCTTATAATTATTATTAGGCTTTCTAATAAATATTTTTTAACAGTATAGATGTATTTGTATTGGTGTACTTATGTTTCTTATTTAATTTAACACTGAGAAATTATATAGTATAATATAGTCGTAAAATAATCTGTGAGTAAAATGGAAACAGTGATTAATATCTTTTTTTTATTAGGGGCTTTTAACATTGTCATATCAGCCCCATCGTAGCCTAATATAAAGAAATAAAACCTTTCATATTTCACCTTTCATGCAGTTTCCATAGTGTTTTTGCAATTGCTTCAGTGAGCACCGCTAAAATGCTATGAAACACAGCCATATCCAATCTATTTAATTAAATTTATATATTGTATAACATCCTTTATTACATTGGCGTTTTGGACACACTCGATAAAACATAATGAACATCTTTAACAATTCCGCACTCACGACACATTAGAGACGGTATCTTTCTCATGAGATGAGCAAACTTTCCAGAAGGAATATGTCCAGAACGAAATCTATATAGTAAAACAACCTGAGATCTCTTCAGAGCCACATCGCAGAACCATGGGCTATCTTTTAATTAAATAATTGATATATACCAATTTATATTTCAAAAGGTACTTTGGGAGTCCAGCAAGAGTTCTTAATTTTAAGACCTTATAGGGTTTTTAATGAACGTAATTGTCTCATAAATAATAATTTAACGTAAATAATTTAGATTGTTAAGTATAACTAATATATGTAGATCTTATACGCACTTTGTAGCTCTGATGATGTAGTGGATAAGCCAAGCCACCAGTATCCACGTGCGGCAATGTGAATGGTTATAGGTTCGAATCCCGGCACATACCTTTGGGTTTTTCCCGATTATGTACGCATCTAGGTACCACATTCTTAACGGTGAAGGATAACATCGTAACGGAACCCACGTGATATCTAATAGAAATGTCATGTAAGTTACCTGATAATGGCGATCAGCTGATCTATTGGTTTCCTTGGGGCACGATATATAAGCGGAAAGCGGATACAGTCACTAATGTACCTCTAATCACCTTGAAAGTGATATAGAGTGATGATATACTGTGATGAGTGATGATATATGGAACTTTAATTATAAACATACAGCTATGAGAATTTTTAATGTAAAGTCGTCGACTGACGAGCTTAGAACGGCGTAATGTAACACTTTACGATGTGAGCATTCTTATGATTAGTATGGCGACCCGAGCTGCTAGCCGCTTGCTCCGCCCGATTGCACCAAAGTGCATTTGTTGCACGTTTTTTCCCAAATATCTCTAAGTCTTTATGTCTCGGTCAGCGTGCACATGCCGTAATTTATGAAGCTCACTCAGAATGGTATGTCACTATAAATCTATAAAGTCAATGGCCGGCTTTAGAAGTTACAGTAATATTTTTATTATTGTTATGGTAGCAAAAATATGTTAATGCTCATAGATATGGCCTTATTATTATTTTGATTTAAAACTTATAAATTGTACCATTGATTTTTTTATGCAGCGGCCTGGGTCGGTGCATGGCGAAGAACTGCCTTATTATCTTGGAATACCGTTGTCTCTTTCTCACCACCAGCAAAACTTCACCGTGCAAGAACAAAAAGTCTCAAAACTTTGCATGTATTATGTTGCCAACTTTGTGAGATACGGGTTAGTATTATTATTATATACATACATAACGTTAAACGTTAACGTATTTATGGTGGTAGGGCGTTCGCTCGTACTGGGTCGTGACTAGTGATGGAGATGCTCAGGAATTTCCCAAAATGCCCAAAAGTTCCTTGGGAATATTTCCGGGAATTTACGAAATGTTCTCGGTAGTTTTGGGCACTTTGGGAAATTCCCGGGAATTTTCATCACTAGTCGTGACCACTAGTATTCGCTTTGGCCTGTCGTGTTTCGAGATCAGCTGTATATATCAAATAACTCAAATACTTAGAGACCTTCAGTCTTGGAATATGTGGGCCGACATGACGACGGAGACTATCATCGGATTTTCATCCTTTGATGGTAGCTTTCGTTTATACTACTGTACTTACCATCAGGTACACCGTAGTCACTTTGTCGAACCAGTGTAAAAAAGAAAACGTTATAGTATCACAAATTGTAATTATGGTGGAAATATTGTGGCTATGATATTTTTTTCGTTATTTTTTATTATGATCGATGATATTGTGAAAAGTTACTGGTTTCCTTTGTTATGAATATTAGGAATTCAGAATACCTGTTATTTTTTGTGGTGACATTACTCTGGCTATGATATCAAATATAATACCTACACATTTATATTACGCATTATGTAATATAACTAATAAATATATTCTTACGCTTACAAGACAGAACCACATTCTCTTATGAAAATATATGATACGTGCCAAATGTTTGACTATGACTGACTCTGAATCTTTGTCTCATATTGTGTAATATATTTATAAAAGCTTGTTTGTAACGAGTTGTGGTTATTAATTTTCTTAAAACAAATTTAATCTTGATATCCAATTTTATTACCAATATTATGGACTTCTATCGCAGAATGTTAGGAGCATATAACATCGGCGAAAGTAGATGAAGGGATTAATCAATATTTGCAAGAATAGGGAGAAGTTACGTTCCATTCTTTCAGCCTATCCTAAAAGGGATTCGGCGTGATGATAGATAGATTGATCTAGATATACTGATCTAGAGATAACATTGGTATGTTATTGTACATACAGGTGGATCAAATTATTTAAAAGAAATAACAAATAAAGACGTGTTATTAATATTCAAGTACTATATATATATATACATATGTACGTGTTTCACACTTTATCCTTTATGATAACCTAACATAAGGCTTTAAGGTCTTTTATATATAAGCAAATACCTATTTACGTAGACTAAGTAAAGTATTTGTGGTTTTGGTTGGGAATTTCAAATTGAATTTGTTATACGAACAAATTCTCTCGATAAAGGCCAAATCACGTAAATATATTATGCTTTACTTTCCTTCGTTTACACTTGTTTAGTTACATTATATTGTGACCTTTTTTAATTACATAAAGAGGTGCAATAAAGATCTTATTATTGAAAACATTTTTATGTTGTTTTTCATTAGTATATATTAAAATATTTATTATAAACGAAAACTTATAATATTTTATAATACTTTTGTCTAGATTTTTAAATAATTCATGCTATGTTTAAAACATTTTTAATTTGTAATAGATATTAAACGTTTCGAAATAGAAAAAGTCAATCTGATTTTATTCTTTTGTTTGCCAAAGCAATCCCAACGATCCCTCAGCGACACCACCTCCGAACCCCATGTTAGGGGAATCTCCGCATTTGGGTCCGGATGAAGCACCGTATTGGGACACGTACGATACTATTAATCAGCTATATTTGGAAATCAGTGAGTATATATACATTCATTTATTATACGTTACCGGTTACCTAAAGCTCTTCGCTCATGACACCGTACCATACGGCACGCAATGCCATCAAGCACGGCACGAAACAATACGGTCTATCTTGCCCATTAGTCTATCTTGCACATAGCAATCACGTTCTTGCCAGTTTCTAAGTTTGCCGTAGTATCTAAGAATCAGATGCGCATGTATTCCCTTATTGATGCCCAGATGCTTACATGTATAGGATTACGCGGCATAGATAAACGTACCGTGCATGAAAGGCTGTAGTCTTATTTGATGTCGGGACAATGTAATGGACATAATTTCATACATTTATAAACTAATAATTTTTTTGGCGTACGTATTCATCATTTCATAAGAAACATACGGTTATGATGTTATGATATGGTATAGTGGGTTAGATACTTAAGAATCATATAAAAAAATGCTCATAAATTATTATAAATGACAAAGAAGTTTATTTATATTATAGATAATGATTACATACGAAACAAGTAATGGAATTAGCACTATGTAGGAACTATAGTCGAGATCTAGTCGGACACAGATGCCATTTCACATCACAATAATCACAATAATTTATTATCTATCGTGCAGGTAGTAAGCCTGAGATGCGAAGCCACTACCGCGGTCACAAAATGTCTCTATGGCTTTCTCTAATACCACAACTCCATCGACCTGGATCTGACTTGCCTGACGCGGCCATGCGACATCATCACTTCCAAGAGGATAATGCTAATTATTATGAAGGTATATTGTCAAAAGTTGTATTCTTTTGGTAGTAGTATAGTAGAAATAAATATGATTTAATATATATTTGTGAAAATATTAAATCATTGATTTAATCTATGCTTTAATCAGGTGCTGTGAGAGCGCAATCTCTGACTCGAGCGCACGTGCCACACGTTGTGAATATAGACATCGGACGAGGTGTGGACTCTTCTCGTAATACTCCGCCTCCTCGTATATTCCCACCGGGACCTACACCCATTCCTCCTACTCCATCAACAGAGTGTCCGCCTAACGTGACAACTACACAAATTCAACCAGACGATGCCCTTCTACGGCGCCTTGCTTCTTCCCACTATCAATCCTACACAGCTGCGCTTACAGTCACAATAGCTGTTGGTTGCTTCCTTCTTCTTTTGAACGTTTTAATATTTGCTGGAATATACCATCAGCGAGGCTCTCGACCGCGCCATTCAAAGGACGACCTTGCCGAGGCCGGTAGTTCTTCATCTTCAGATAACTATGACGGAAAGTTGGATTATGAAGTGCATGCGTTCGATGGTAAAGGGTTCGGTTTTGAGTGTAAGTCAGTACACCTCCCACGAAGTTCTGGTTCCAAGTTTGATTTGCGGACGTTATCGGACTGTGGTGAGCCAACATTTGGCGAGTACAGTTGCTATGATGAAAAGCATCGCGCGGCACGTAGTTCTATGCCAGACGTTAGTGTCGGTAGTGCGATAGAAGCGGGTAGTGTCGTGTGTATTGATACTCAAAAACCGGACATTCAAAAAGTCGCAGCGGATGGACGATCTCAGGATCCCGTTGGTAGAACTAGTACATTTGAACCTCGAGTAGTTGATAGTTCTACTCAAGTTAAATTCTTACCAGATAATTCTGAAATCGTATCAGAAACAAACGAGTCAGACTCTGGCGCTACCGGTGGCTCAGGTATCTTGAGAGTGCCCCCAGGGACGGTGAATCCAGTGCCACCAGGAATAATGAAGAAAAGAGTACAAATACAAGAAATATCTGTATGAGGACTGCTTGACGGCACTGCTGAGGTCGTTGTTAATAAACGGACAAAATTGTAATTATGAATACTTGTATATTAGGTGTACATAAAGCTGTGGATGTATTTGTAATTGTCTTATTGTAAATAAATGCGTATTCACTATAATACTTACTATGTCAGTTACTTATAATACGACTTTTTATCATAATTGCATGAACTGTGGTTCTGATTTTGTTGTGAAATTTGTCTTGATTTGTTCATAAACAGCGTGAAGAATGCGTTGTCAACGTGATATATTATCCTACTATGTACGAAAGCACATTTAAAAAAAGTAACCGTCCTAAAGTTTAATGATTATATCACTGAGACTCGTTATTCTTCCTAATTATGTTCTTAATATACGTGGGAATAGGCTATATTACATTTTGAAGAATGAAATTGGTACATAATAAAAAACTTATATTTAATTTTGCACGATTCTATCTCAATAAAATTATTAAAAGAGTGATATTTAGAAAATGATAGTAAATATGAATACTTCATAATTTTTTTGTGAGAAACTCTCACCAGATTATAAATCCCGTCTCAAAATAAAAGAATTGTAGCGCAATGTGAATATATTTGTATTTATTATAATATAATCGTGAATGTGAATATAACAATAATTTAGTTTAAATAAGTTATTAGACACTGGTGTTTGTTGTACATATTTAGTAAATATTATCAAGTAATTCTTAATGTGTAAATGTATTTAAATTTGTATTAAGTAGCAATTGTTTTAATTAATGTATAATGTCCCTGTAATTTCTGTAACGTTAATTGTATTGTTTTTGTGTAGTTTTTATAAGTAAATATTGAAACTAATATAATTAAAGGATGGGTACCCAAGAGTTTTTTTGTAAAAGTTTGTAATATGGGTTATGACAACTTTTCCCTCAATAACGTCATCAGAGGTAAACAGGGTAATAAACCAAATATATATGTATATATGTATGTATATACATATGTATTTATTTCATACAAGTGTTGGGGTATTTTTTCCAGCTTATCGCTACATTTTCAGAGATTAAGATCTGTTTCTAAATTCCATTATAAATGATTATCTTAAAATCTGATAACAGGTTGTTGCAGGAAATTTGTTGCAATAATTGTTAAATATAATAAATTTTCTGACAGTAAGTTGACAATTAATAGAAATTTATAAACAACCATGAAACAATCTTCAGACTAGGGATGTAACGGAGGCAGTTTTATCGGAACCGAAGTCGGAGTTGGAGTTTTTAAATTTAATTTATCGGAGTCGGATTCGGAGTCGGAATCGGAGTCGGAGGCAATGTCAGTCAGAAGTGACGGCAGAATAAAATAGTTTTATTAAGGGACAAATAAAAACATTATTCAGTGAACCTTTTTTATTAGAAAGTGATAAATTTACAAATACACAGACAATAAAAATTGCTGTTTCTTATTAACATTTTCATAGTACTGTGAGAAAGCGATTACCTGAGCTACTCTGGTCGCGTAGTCCACGACATTTAAGCGCAAAGTGGATAAAACCACTATTGCATGTCTGCTCACATAGCGTGATAGCGTGAAGATATGTTATTTATTATATCTTAAATTTGATCCCATTTTAATATGGTTCAGGATTGATACATGTCTTCGAAAGTAAAAGCCAGAACTTTTGAATTGACAACAGCATAATCCATTTCCCTCTACATCTCCCTCGTGTGTAGACAGATGTTGAGAATCGAGACAGTTTCCATGCGTATATTAGGTTTTTTTTTTGATAGCCCGGGGGATATTGTTGTCGGACCTCAGGGAGCTTTTTAGTTGTCGGACTTGCACTAAACTCTTGACTAAAACCCCCGGGGTCACACAGCGCTCTCGCCTGGATAAGTTGGGCGGCACGCTCCCTCAAGCGTATCGCCGGCGTATATCAAGTTGGGTCAACACAACCTTTTTTTTTTTTTTTTTACTTGGGGAAAATCCTCATAGGACCGTCTCAGCTGCACAGGGGGGTTGCGCGACCGAGGTGTGTCGGACTTATACCGACTAAAAACCCCAAGGTGACTACTTCTTCGCATTGGCGGGGACTGTGGGTCCTGTAATCAATTCGCCACAGCCCCGTCGCGCCGCGCCCGATGGGCACAAACTCGGGGGAAGATGATACGCTTCCCGATACTGCTCGTTGTATTTAGGCAGAGCACGCCACAATGCCCTGCCAACTTCTCGAGGGCCGCTAAACCAGTTGCTCAGGGCCCCCACCCTGAGCAGCCACGACCACAAAGACATCAGCCAACTGGTCGTGGATCGACCGGTCGGCTGGGACTGATGTACCAGGGCGGTTGCCGGCACCCTGGTGTCTCCTTCGAACGGCCTTCTGCCGTTCTCGCTCTGCGGCCTCCTTCTGGGACATGACATCTTCACAGAAGGAGACCACGGCCCTCCAGTTGTCATACCCTGCCAGCATTGCCGACACCACTGCTGGCAGGGAGAGGTCGTGTCCGATCCTTCGGACCAGGTCCCGCCGCTCATTGCCCCACGCCGGGCAATGTGCGAGCGTATGTTGGGCGGAATCCAGGTCCGAACAGCAGTGGTAGCACTGGGTCGTTACTTCTCGTCCAAACCTGCACAAGTATTCAGGGAAACATCCGTGTCCCGTAAGTACCTGTGTCAGGTGGTAGGTGACGTGATTTCGACTACTGAGCCAGGCTTCGAGGTTCGGCAGAATGGCACCGACCACGCGCTGGCGCATGCACCGCACCTCATCCAGCTGAACGCGCCAAATTCTCAGGGCTGATCGGCGTTCTTCTGCCTTCAGCCTCTCGAGCACCACGGGAGCCACGCTTTCGCCTCTCAGACGGAATTCGCGGACTCGGTTGAACACTGCCGAGTCCACTTCCGCCTGAATACTAAAGGGCAGAAAGCGTGCCAAGATCGTCGCCGCCTCATATGAGATGGTTCTGTAGCCGCGTGCGATCCGTATAGCTATCAACCGCTTTTTTTTTTTTTTTTTTGTTAACCCGGTGGAAAACCCTACGGACCGTCAGGGGAGCAGTGGGGGCCGCTCCCCCGGTGTGTCGGACCTGCCCCGACTAAAACCACCGGGGTGTTCCTCTTCCCGTCATATGCTGGGGTCGGTGGTACAGTGAGATCAGCGTCACCGACCCACAGCGACGTCCGGCCTTTGAGATAGGCCTCTGTCTTTCTCAATTGCAAAGGGTGGTGTAAAGAGCCACCCCTTGCTCACCTCGAAAATTTGTGTCTTGGAGCGGTGTGCGGGAGCACATCACAACACCGCTCTCGCCTGGATAATAGACGGCACGCTCCCCCAAGCGGCCGCCCGGGCGTCAATCCGGTTCAGGTAGGAAGGCCATTGGCGAAGGCCCTCCTCCTTTGTCCAGTCCTGCGTGGGCGACGGATGGGGTTGTCGGGGGTAGAGAGTGCCTCCCGTACCCTCTCCGCCGCCTCTTTCTTCACCATAATGTCCTCACAGAATTTGAGGACCGCCTGCCATGCACCTTCGCTGCCGAGCATCGTGCGAACGAGCGACGGCAGCGACAGGTCACCACCCACCACCCTGATAGCTATCAACCGCTGCAACAACCCAACACAACCCAACACAACCCAACACAACACAACACAACACAACACAACACAACACAACAGAACACAACACAACACAACACAACACAACACAACACAACACAACCCAACACAACACAACACAACACAACACAACCCAACACAACACAACACAACACAACACAACCCAACACAACACAACACAACCCAACACAACACAACCCAACACAACACAACCCAACACAACACAACCCAACACAACACAGCCCAACATAACACAGCCCAACACAACACAGCCCAACACAACACAACCCAACACAACACAACCCAATACAACACAACCTAACTTGGGCAAATAAAAGCTGTTGTTCACAAAGTGTTGGATATATCAGAAACCGTTATCATTGAACATTGTCCAGTGAACAAATTAAATCAAATTTGCTGCAGGGTTGTTTTTGTGTTAATTTCTATTTTACTTAATTTAATGTAAATTTAAAATAAAAAAACATTTTAGTAATAAATTGAAATGTACATTTAGTTTTAAATTTAATAATTTAATCATATTTTTTTAATCTAAATTTAAAAAAATGTCTTCTACAAATTAAGTAGCACTGATTGTTTGATTAATTGATATTATGTTTCAACAACATATAAAGTAAACTCAAATGAATTGACTGCAACAGTGGTGGTGACCTCCGATGAATACCTCCGATTAAAAAGTTTCGGAACCGAAGTCGGAACTGAAGGTGTAATAACGACCGGAAGTTCCGACTTATCGGAGTCGGAGTCGAAGCTCCGTAACATCCCTGCTTCAGACCTATACAAAATAAGTTTTTAGTCTAGTGAACATGTGTACTGGACCAAAGGATGCACTTAGTATATTATGTTTATAGATGCAATATACAAAACATCCTGATAAAAATGGCGTACAAATGCTTTTAAAAACATTTTTAAATAATTTAACAAGTATAGAACTTGAGTTTAGAGTATAATATTTGTAGAACTAATTAATAAATTAATAATTATTTGTTTTCTTTAATACTCTGTAATTGAAATCGCTTGCTCATGTTCTGAGGTTATGCAAAACAGTACTTCCTTTCACATTTAAAATACTTAAATATCTGATAATACAGGAAAATAAATGTGAGATAATATTGGTGTCGCTTCAATGTTACTCGGAGACGACATTATGTAATCGAGTATATTAGATGCAAATATTGCTTCAAACCAGCGTAGGCTGATATTTTCTGCAGATAATTTAAATCTTACAAGGATGTTATAATCTTTAACTTTTGGTTAGGTATAAATATACCTACCTATTCTTACCTTTTATGTAATATATATATATAATATCATATATTTTCTACTGCTATTTTTCATGGTATTTATAAAGCGAAGCCTCTAATGCCAGTAATCGATTACAATAATGTAGAATCTTGGTGCGAATGCCAATTATTTTACATTACTTGCTATAATGCCACAAGATTGAAGCGCAAAATTAATTCAAATTTTATTTTATCTCACTTGAAATACGGTGTATAAAAATTATAGCATTTGCCATATTAGCTACATTATCTTTGAAATTTTCAAGATTATGCTTATATCATTAACATTAACCATATAAAGATACTCATTTTATTCTACTCTTCGGGTGCTCATCCAGATTTTAATCTGAACAGGAATTGATGAAAGATAAGTCAGTATGGACAATTTTTACTTAATTCTTACCTCATATTCCACTTTGTGACAAAATGTAGTCTAATTTAATAAATACTGTATCTAATAATAAAATTAATATCATATTTAGTTCTATATGATATGATTTGGAATTGATTCCATAGAACCAAAAAATAAAGATATATCTCATTATAATTCATAAATAACAGTTTAATATATTTGAACCTTTCTATGTATAGTATTTCATATAAAAATGAAAGAGACTAAACTCCTTTCATGTCATGACAAAACAAAATTGACGGAAGGACGTGTACTGTAAATATTTTTTGGTGAGTATATAAGATTTTATTGAATTCTTTAATCGAAATAAAATTATTTTTCACATTCAATTATTTTGAATACAAGCTATCCGTCGTCTGTCACATTGTAAAATGAAGGCTGTTTTGAGATATATTTTCATTTCCATTTGTTAAGCGAGATATTGTAAGCCTTCATAATTTTAAAACTTCTACAATTTCCATGCTTTATTTAAAGAATCAATTAAAATAAATATTGGCTTGTATATGTTTTAAATTATAATTTGTGTATGTTTGAACTTATAAAATATTTACACTGTCCCTGTGGAATTGCATAATTGTTGAAAAAAGGATATAATTATTTACCATTGTTATTATTCATGTAGAATATTTTGTAAATCTTGAGCATAGGAAGCTCATCTTGCTTCGTCAACATTTTGTTACAACTTGGTGTTAAAATGAATACACTATGATGTCGTAATAAAGAATTATTAAATAAAATATTTTTTGATTGTTCCACATAATTTTAATTGAAATAAATAAAACGGTGCACATATTATTTTTTCTTAAAATGTGTTAATAATACAAGAAGCAAGTATTTACTTAAATTGTATAGTACGCATTTAAAAGCCACGTAAGGGAAGGCTCAATAATAATAGTAAATATCATCACGCTATATACTTTTCGAGGTCAGTAGAGAAACTTTAGTGGTTGTACCCACTTAGCGTTTATATGTCGTACCCAATGTGATCAGTAGCGCAGCTGATCGTCGTTCACATAGCACTTACACATGACATTTCTATTAGACGTTATGTGGGTTTCCTCGCGACGGTTTTCATCGTCAGTAAGCATATAATGCCTGATTCCGTACTTAATCTGGAAAACTTAAATATACGTGTCGGGATTATCAGCCCCCTATTCATTAGATCACCACAGCCATAGAGAAGGAACACAGGAAAGTTTTATGTGTAAAAATAATTAAGCGAATGGCAAATTTTGCCTTGCTAATTCTCTGAACTGCAAAAGCTTTAAGTACTTCGTTGAAGCTTAAGTCACGCGCGACTTGCTTTTAAGTAAATTTACAAGGATTAATAATAAATTGAACTGAGAATTAAATGTAAATGCCGGGACCACGATATAGAAAGAAAGTTAATGAAAGAGCTGATTCCCACTTGGAATGTTGTGACAATTAATTAAGTTGCTACACTTGCTTGGAGATAAAACAATAATGTTTCAAATAGTTTAAATTAAATTGTCGTCGAAACACTGTAAGTGATTAATTTAAGTGGTACTGTACGCTAGCTTGAGTACATAAAAATTTTGATGACATTCTGTTCTCAGATAAAACTAATTTTTACAATTACTTGTTAATTTGTGTATCTATGAAATTCTAATATAAAAGTTCTTAATATTTAAAAAAATGCATTTGAGTCGTCCTCGCAATAAAGAAATTACATAAATATAAGCCGTTAGTAGAGGTCGCGATCATGAGAAGACTTCCACATTAGGATTGTGTGTGTGTGATTTAAACGTGGAACTAAAAAGAGAAAGTTTTTCTCACAAAACCAGAAAAAGTTTAATGTGAACAAAACGCGAGATTGAAAGATGAATAAATTAGTTAATCTCAAGAAACTGTGCACTCAGTAAGGTGCTTAAATGTTGCTAGTTTAGGCTTGCATGTAAGCTTGTTATGTTCGCTATATTGGAAAAGTTTACTGAAGAATACAGGATTAGAAAAGTTCCACACAGTACTGAGACGTGGAGACATCAACTTAACTCTATATCTGTAATACGTATGACGTAGCTTCAGTCAATGTTCACATTTTGTATATTGTAACTTCTCAAACTTTCCTCATAGACACACATAGCACAAATATAATTAATTATTCAAACCATAATGAAATTATTAATTAGGTCAAATTACAATTTAACTTAAGAAAAGGTAAACCCTAATCTTGGAGTTCTAATTGAGAATTGTGACTCGTAGATTTAATTCAAGTCATAACACTGGTCTACAGTGGTTTTGTTGCCCTAGATATAAGATTGATTTTGGATATATTTATACTCACAATTCATGAAATTATGAATGATTTTGTAAGATTTGCTTTCGTTTTTTTTTAAATACTTATTTTTATTTTACATTACAAAAATCGGAAAACGAGAAACAAAATAACAGATATATTTATAATGTCAGTTTTATTTGGATAAAAATTTGGAAAACATGTTATATTTCCATAAAACGCCTTTTAAGAGCTTTTCTTTTATAATTTTTCCGGGGACAATCTCTTTTTAAAGACCAGCAGTAATCTGCCATCATATGACAGTCCCATCGACCCTGATATCTTTCTTCCATTACTTTCAGATCCTGGTGGAACCGCTCTCCTTGTTCCTCACTATAATTTCCTAAATTATCTGGAAATTTATCCAAATGATTGCGGAGATAGTGTAACTTGATACTCATATTTGCTCCTAGAGTCTGAAAGTTTGTCAGCATATTTTGTACAATTTCTTCATAATTTGGTGCTTTATGGTTACCTAGGAAATTTTCGACTACCAACACAAAACTTTCCCAAGCTTCACTTTCCGGAACAGTCATAACTTTAATAAAATCTGCGTCTTTTATCAATTGCCGTATTTGAGGACCATCAAATATTCCACCTTTCAACTTTTCCATACTAAGCTTCGGAAATTTTCGACAAATGTATTTAAAACAATCCCCTTCCTTGTCCAAAACTTTAACGAATTGCTTTATCATTCCTAACTTAATATGTAATGGTGGAAGTATGATTTTGTCTCTGTTCACCAACGGTTCCCTTATTACATTGGCTTTACCGACAGTTAGAGAATTTCTTGCAGGCCAAACATCTTGTTCCCAATGAAGTTGCTTTGCTCTACTGTCCCACATACGAAGGAAGCAAGGGTATTTCGTGTATCCACTTTGTTGACCAAGTAAAAAATTAACCATTTTCAAATCTACACAGATCGGCCATTGATGCTCCGAGTATTTAATTTTTTCTAAAACTAATTTTACATTTTCATATTCTTCTTTGAGTTTTGTTGAATGGGCAATTGGAATTGATGCAAATTTATTTCCATTGTGCAGTAAGACGCATTTTAAACTTCTTTTACAGCTGTCAATAAAAAGACGCCACTCAGTAGGTTTGTATTCTTTCAAGCCCATGTCTAAAAGCAGCTTCGCAATATCAGTACAGTCCTTCATTTTCATCAAAAAATTGTAATAGCTCACTTTCTCGCGTTCTGTATGTTGTAATTGTTACTGTTGGTGCCAATAAATTTTTTTCTTTCAATCTTGAGGCTAACAGTTCTGATTCCTGTTTTGATAAATTTAGATCCCGTATCAAATCACTGAGTTCATTTTGAGAAAATAACTTTGGCGTAGATGTTTCACCCTCCCATTCACTTCCACTGGTAGACTGTTTCGATTTCTGTGAATTCGGCAACATCATTGTTTCTGAGGGCATGCGAATCACTTTTGAAACGTAAACAGGCCGAGGAAGAGTTTCACTGTGTAAAACAGGACATTTTGTAGACTGTAAGTCTGGATATCTCCACGTTTGGTTTCGATTAAAACCTTTAGCATCTACTACGCAAAAGTAACAATCATCGACATGATTCTTAGGCTCCATCCAGATCATAGGAATACCAAAGTCTAATCCAGAACGTTCTCCTTTTTTCCACAATCGCAAAGACTCAACACAGGACTTACAAACTTTATTCGGAACCCATGATTTATCTAATTTGTCCATTTTAAAACCGAAATATTCAGCATAAGTCTCCTTAACAAAGCCTGTGATATTTCGTTTTTGTTTTTTTTAATATATAAATACCACAAATATAACAAAATAAATCACTACTATATTTACACTTTCTTCGTGACGAACTCATGTTTAAAAAGACAAGACAAATATATTAGAATGAACACTCAGCAATTGAATCAAAATATTAACATATGACAACTTATCCAGATTCACGTGTAAGTACTTCAATATTATCAAATAACTGAGTTATCAGCTGTTTTGCGGAGCAAGGAGTCTGAGAGTGGAGATCAAGTGATGTTTGTATGCGCAAAAAAGTTGCGCAGAAGCTTAATCAGGACTGGGAAAACAAATTTTAGTACTAACAAGCTGATAATTGTTCAAAATATAAGATACGTAAAAATCATAAAAAAAAGAGCACATTCAGTATTTTCATGAATATATTCGTAATTTAGGTACTCGAAAACATAAAAATTTGCAAAAATATCCAAGGCAACACAAAAAAATTTTTTTTTTGTAGAGCTGTGTAATTATTTAAGCATACATTGCCTTCTTTGCTATCGCCGAAGGGTACTGAAAGGTATTTTCTACCATAACTAGGTGAAAGGCAATTTTGACTCAGCTCTACACCATAGATATTACCTACCGAATGTTATAAATGTATGACATGATATTGTAGCAGTTATCCACAGGATATGTTTGGTCATTATTTGTTGGGCAGAACCGTATATATTAGGAATTATTATTCTTGATGAAGTTGCATGATACCTACATAAGTTTATTGTAGAATACTAAATAAAAAGTCGTATAAAAACAGGTGGGTCAAAGGTAGCACATTTATTCTCCTCCAGGAATGGAGAGAGAGAAAAGGACTTAACTCGGGGAATCGAAGCGTTCAGGGGAGCGATATTGTTGTCCTGTTGCGGCGGGGCACTTTTCGGCCTCCGACCCTATGAAGATATTTGCTGGTGGTGGAGCACGCCCAAAAGTTTGTTGGTTAGGGTCCTGGGTCTACGCCGAGTAGCGTTGCAATTAAGACGAAACAAAATAAAAAATCCGGGTTTTTTAAAACATGTACAGCCTACGT
Source organism: Automeris io (assembly GCA_036320925.1). Lineage (NCBI taxonomy): Eukaryota > Metazoa > Arthropoda > Insecta > Lepidoptera > Saturniidae > Automeris > Automeris io. The sequence continues at coordinate 11,094,029 of JAUDJH010000002.1, forward strand.
AACTCCGGTTGAAGATATATGAGTAGCTGTTGCTCGATTAATGACCGCTCTCGAGACCCCCTGGCTGTTAATCATTGTCTTTATAATTACCAGGATTTTTCGAGAAGAGCCAGTAATATACTTTGATAGTTACTCTTTACAACATAATAAACCACATATAACATACATAGGAATGAATGTACCGTTAGAAAAGATGTATACAATAAGACCTCGCCACTTTATCATTGAAACAGTAATTGATGGAATAATATTACTTTTTTCAGTAAATTAATTTAAATAGTATTTAAAATTTCTATGGTGATAACACTGAGATGTCTTTAGGTATTGTATTGTATAGGCGAATACGGAGCCCCGTATAAGAACCATGAAATTTTTTAAGCCGATTAACAGACACTAATTTATGTTTATTTCTAGTACTAATACTATGAACAAGTTACTACTTACCATAAATAGATGTAGATTTTATCGTATGAACACAATGCGTAAATATATTGCGATTTTAAAATGCCGAATTCATTAAACGTTCGCAAGTGAAATTTAGTCCTTAAAATATAAATAGCGTGAAAAGCCCTTTTTTGCAAAATGAAAATATTTGCAAATTAGCTTGCAATGCTTTGAAAATAACTAAAATAAACTAATCGAGTTGTTTCAATCTTTGTAAGCGGCCTAGCTAAGATTCTTTGCAAGAGGGGCAATATGTGCACCCCACTATAATTTTCAATCCAGTTTCATTCCCAGTACCTCTGTGTACTTTACTATTTCAACGTTTTCTTTATTAAATATTATGTTTGTACAGAGTCGCCGTACATTAGGCATTGCAAATTTAATAAATTTAGATTTCTTAGTATTTAACAATAAATTATTCACTGTAAACCAATTCAATAACTTTTCCATTGGCCCATTTACATTGTCATTGTAGGGACATATAGTATAATGTTAACGTAAGTAATTGATTTTGATAGTGTGATTTATGAAAGTGCGAATATTGCATAAATGAGGAACGTATGCATGTATTTAGAGACGGCTGCGTCCGTCGATTAAGTCAGTTCGGATTATACACAGTTAACAGCAACACGCATTTTATTTCCATAGTCCTCGAACTCCACAAAAGCAACCTAAAGCCATAATTGGTTGTATTTCTATCAACCTTAAAAATAATAGTTGTGTCATCAGCAGGTAGAACTATATCTCACAGATATTGTTGACAAATAAAATGGGAGATCGTTATTATATACTTAAAATAAGAATGGAAGAAGAAAAATAAGGGATATTTCCTCCATAACATAAAAATAGCATTGCTAACTTAATATGCTGATCTAATTCGACTCGGATGGAGATTTGTTCTTGTTGCTTACGCTGACGAAGTCGCGGGAAAAGACTAGTTTTAAGTAAGAATATTTAACTAGTAACTATTCATCAAACAACATGATTTTAGAATTATAAAAATGAGGGGTTAACTGGGAAACATTAGCGTAGAATGGGGCTCACCATTTGGCGGTCATAAGCAACAAAACATTTGAATTACCGTTTTGCATATGTAAACGAGTCCAGCTTGTAGCGAACGGCTCAGCGGCGGAGCGAATGAAGTGGACCGCGAAACCTTCAAATTGAATTTTAAGCATCCAATTTGTTTGCGCAATGCTGCTAGTAGCGGGTTTATATCAACGCTGGCATCACGAGCCGCGCCCGCCGCCGCCCACTGTCCGCCCACAAAATGCCACACTCGTAAAGCGATTTTTACCAGCTTGCACCGAGATCTCACGTGGGATTTTCATAAATTATTTCGAAGTATTATATATCATACATGTGTATTGTGAAGGGATTGCCCTCTGAGATCGAATAATATTTTTTAGACCTAATAAAATGATATTTTGAATCGATATACTACCGAATCGTTAGTTCAACCTAGAAAAACCAAAAATCTATTTTATGTTTTGAAAAAATCATGGAAGTATTCACAGTTAGTTGAATGTACACAAAACACACGGTAATAAATAATATATTTTTAATGATTATATTCTCTTACACCAGATACTTTGGTATTGTGTAAAAACAATCGTAATTATTAAGTTCATTGAACTCCTTGTTTTTAATGATAAAAAATCGATTATTATGGTGCCCTTTGGGTTTTCTATATAATATATATCTCTATAATATAAAAATGAATCGCTAAATGTGTTGATAAGCGCGAAACTCGAGAACGGCTGAACCCATTTGGCTGATTTCTTTTTTGTTGAGTTTGTTGAAGTCTGGGGAAGGTTATTCCGGAGAGAAAAATTAAAAAAATTGTCTGAAAAAGTCTAAAAACAACACTTTTCTATATTCTCATACAAAAAATTCGTAATAATATTTAAAAGTCATTTTGAACTTTAACACCATACCATAAAGTTTAAATGTTAGTGGACGGGTTCCGGGAAGGCAAAACAATTGAGTGACGTATAAATATTACTGTCAATATTTGTCAATTTTTATACATATAGCATTAAGGCCAGGTTCCTTCAAACAATTTTCAAAAAACAGCCGACAGGCCAATAGGTTTTGGCAGAATAAAATCTGACGGGGAAGCTATTAACATTAAAAAAAAACAATGTGATTTTGTTTTAGAGAAATAGGGCAGAACAAGGTCTGCCGGGACAGCTAGTGTATATATATATTTATATTGTAAAAATAAGCTTGAAATACTTTTTGGCACTTGCCGCCCTCAAATGTATAAAAAAAGTATTAAATTATTGTATAAAAATGTATTAAATGAAACTCAGAAGTGCCTACATAGTATAAATCCCGCATTTTGATCCTCATGGTACAAATGCGATCTAATTCGTTGTGCTATCCCACGAAATATCTAAATTAAATGAAATTTTGTAGAATATTCTTGATGAAAGGAAAGTATTACTTTTATTTTCTTGAAAAGCAAATATTTATTCACGAGCCAGATCGCGGGTAATTAATTATTAATGATGAGCACGAAACGTTTCAATATTTATTTATTAAGAATAAGTTATCAAAAGGAAGGAATACCCAATTTATTTTGAATTGAAAAGAAGATTATCGTTAAATAAAGTAAATAAGATGTAATCATTCTTTATACTTATATTATATTAAATGGGTATTTAGAAGAAATATATTTTTAAACTCAGGACACAAACATTTATTATATTTAAAAATTTTAAGTACTCTCTAAAACTTACACAATCTCTTGTTCGCTTTTGCATACAGATATCTACATAATTTAAAATTATTTTCATTTGTTTTTACATAGATTTGTTTTTTTGGGTTTTAATTTACGTTTTACTTTAGTGCTGCAAATGCTGAAACTGTGTCTTGTTAAAAAAAGAAGAAAACAAATTATACGAGTATTATTATTCTTGAAATAGCACCTGGGGAATCTGAAAGAGTAGTCAGTAATAAAATTATACTTGTACTCGTAAGTCCGTTCATTAAAATTACAGTTATCTAAATATATTTTCAAAGTTCATTCTATGAAACTAATAGAAGTAAAGTTGTAATATATAATGTCGATGGAATGTCGTATTTTACTATCACTTAATTCATTTTTATATTCGCCATTTGGGCTTGCCCCCTATTCCCGATTCGCTATGAATACAGAATAGACCCTTCCATAACACGATACATGGCCTACTTTTAGAAATATCCTGGTTAGTATATTTTCTTTATTTTACATCTACATATTTTATTCTACTGTATTATTAAAAGTTTAACAATGACGATACATTTTTTTTTTATATCCTGGGGGATATTTCTGTATATGACTATCAGGGCCACGCTGAAGGTAAAGACCCCAGTTTGTCAGACTCTAACTGACTAAAAACCCCCGGGATGTCCCTCTAATCGCTCCACACGAGCCTGGGAAACCAAATTCATCCAGACGCCCGGGGAGCGAAAAGCCTTGTTGAGGCTAGCTCTCTTGGAGGGGTTGGTGTATCTTTACACCGGCCAAAAATCACTCTAAGGCGGCGCGCCAGACACTGTGCACCGCCTCCCTCTGATCCGGGCAGCAGAGTCTTTCAAGTCTACTGCTCGACAATGACGTTACTCCTGTGTTAGGGAAATCTTAGGTTATTTAATAAAATAAATTAATATTAAGAATATCTTGGTCAAGTATTAAAAATGTAGATTTTAGTGTATTTAATATTACCAACAGGTTTACGTTGGACTTCCATAATACTTGATGAAAAGCCATGATGAGGTCGATGATGGAGTGCGTACGCCTAATAAAAACAGGTTCACCTGTTGCTTGAGACTCCTATATCAAATGATATTTTATATTTATTTTTTAATTTCATATTGTAACTTGTATAAAATATTTAATATTATCATTAAATTATATTGATTGAGTAATAAATGCCACATTTCTTCTTTATTTTATTGTAATAGGCTCTCTTACTCTGTAAGTATATATTTTTACAAACTGCAAAACATTTTCATTTCAACATATTCAGTTACGATTACGAACGTAAACTGATGTGAATACGAAGCTTTCTTTAGGTTAGAAACGGTAAGTTTCGAATATCGAAAATGTACTAGAAGAAATGTGACTTAAACCTTCAAATATGATTGTGAAAGACAAACGGACGGAAATAATTAAATAAATGTATTTACAATATCATTGCACTTTATTGAATAGTGAGTACAATTTGGTAGTGGCACCGTGGCCGTCTGCAAGCTGAGCAAAAGGCGTATGAAGCAGTCGAGGCTTGTCTAATTGTCAATAACCGTGAGTCCCGGCGCTCCCAAGCTTGTTCCCACCGAATAATTAACGAACTTCCGCGATTTTCGAGTTTGTAAATTGCCTCATGGTATCGTCGACCCGCTTCCTAGGTTGAAGATATAAATTATGTACTTTAAAAATTCATCTCAGTGACTTATTTCAATGATTGTCATATGAACCTTATGTAGATTATATTATAAATACAAATATTACGTTAGATTGTATTGCATCATTTGTGTAAATACATATACATATGTATTTATATTATTTAATCATAATAATTATCATCCCAGCCTACCCGCCCGGTTAAGTTGTGAAGATCTCTCCCGGTCAACAAACACGCGTAAATTCGAAAAAAAAAAACCAGCCTACATCTGTTCACTGTTGACCTCTCTCAAAACTCGTCACTTTTCTTTGTTCTAAGCTGTTCGCATTCTGAAATATCTATCTTTCGCAAATCGTCAGTCCGTCTGGACCTCCGGGGTGTCACACACTACACATACAAAATTGTGGTTTACACTTTTTTACACTCTGAAATTTTTATGATTTCTGTTTTTAATATTATTCTAGTATACAACATTTTATAGGACTCATGGCTGACACTTCGTTAGACAACCTGGGCGCTTATATAGATATGTTTGTAGGTTATATTTAATTATGCTGACACGTGACGTAACTTTAATAAGAGCTCGGTTCGCTAAAGAGAATTGTGGGTTTTGCCGCAAGTATGAGCATAAACAGAGGATTTACAAGCCCACGCGTTTCATTAAAATGTAAACAAGCTTTCATATAATTCGCGGTGCGTAAGGTAAGTATATCAAAATCACTAGGACGGAGGTACAAAGCGAGCCTACAGTAATATATTATAATCATAGGTAAACACAAAATAGCAATGTCCATAGGCCCTTGCTTATAATACCTAAATATTAGGTCCTTACATATGAAATTGGCGTTTTTCGTACTGGCCACTTTAATCACAAATTTCTCCTCTTTGCTAAGGAATTTCAAATTCAAATTTGTACAGCTATAGACTCATGTATTTGTGCTTCGATGATCGTCATTCATTTGTTTTTTTCTTCTGTTTTTTTCTGTTTGCGTCACTCATTTTACAAAATGGAAAACTTAAAATATCGCATTATTTACGAGTACGAGTTCCGCCGTGGCACTAGTGCTGCGGAAACAACTCGAAGGGTGAATGATGTGTATGGCGGTCGTGTTGCAAAAGAAAACACAGTTCGTTTTTGGTTCCAACGTTTTCGTTCTGGAAATTTCGACCTGCAGAACAAGCCCCGTTGGACGGCCTGAGACTCAAGTTGATAATGAAGAGTTGAAGGCTATTGTGGAAGCGGATCCATCGCAAACCACGTCCGAGTTAGCTGCAGGCTGCGATGTTAGTGATAAAACTGTTTTAATTCACTTGAAGCAAATTGGGAAGATTAAAAAGCTTGAAAGGTGGGTACCTCACGAATTGACTGAAGCAAACCGGCAAACGCGCGTCGACTGCTGCGTTACATTACTAAACCGGCACAATAATGAAGGTATTTTAAACCGAATCATTACCTGTGATGAAAAATGGGTTCTTTACGATAATCGGAAGCGCTCAGCACAATGGTTGGATCCTGGCCAGCCAGCCAAATCCTGCCCCAAGCGAAAATTAACCCCAAAAAGGTTACTTGTAAGCGTTTGGTGGACTAGTGTCGGTATTGTTCATTACAGTTTTCTCAAATCTGGCCAGACTATTACGGCTGATGTCTATTGTCAGCAATTGCAAACCATGATGGAAAAGCTAGCGGCTAAACAACCTAGGCTGGTCAATCGCTCCACGCCACTGCTGCTTCACGACAACGCTAGACGACACACTGCACAACAGACGGCTACTAAATTAGAAGAGCTTCAATTGGAAAGTCTAAGACATCCTCCGTACTCCCCGGACCTTGCTCCAACAGATTACCTTTTTTTTCGAAATTTGGATAACTTCTTGCAAGGGAAAAAATTCAACTCCGATGGGGCAGTCCAAATCGCCTTCAAAGATTTTATTGATTCCCGTCCGACTGGTTTTTTTTAGTAAAGGGATCAATGAACTACCTATGAGATGGCAAAAGTGCATAGAAAATAATGGTTCATACTTTGATTAATTAAATATATTATATTAAAAAATATTCGACTTTTTGTTCCTCCCATACAAAACGCCAATTTCATATGTAAGGACCTAATACAAAGGTCAAACCTTAGTCAGCATTTATTTTTCTAAATATTTTGCAATCAATTATTATATACTTTTATCGATGTTGTGTAGTATGTCTACAATTATGTTAAAAACCCTGTTCTTTCATTTGATTTTTGCTAGTGATCCAAGCTTACATTGTTGTAAAATATTTCAATTTTATATGATACATTAACTTTTTAATGTTTGTGAATAATATAATTTTTAATGTATTTTGCTAATATTATCGAGAAACCATTATACCTCTTTCGAGTCGGATAGGGCTGTTAGTACTTACTGTATTAATGTACAAGATTGTTACCAATTAGACTATAATAGATGCATATTTCGTTATCTTAAATTTAGCGTAGCAATTGAATTCAAAATTATGTCAATCAAATTACAGTAAGAAAATTTTAAGTTACCAAGATCGTGGATAAACTGATCTAACTATATCTGCAGTTAATTGTCATATCAAAACAATATATCTTATATTATATATTTTATATATACAAGTATATTTTGGCTTGTAATTTAATTAGTGTAAAATAAGCACTTTATATAGTGTACTACGAAATATTTTCTGAAATAATATGTTACATAATGTAAATAAGGTTATCAAATTAAATCCAGATATGGAATGCTACCAATTTAATAATACTCAAAGACGTGACGACATAACTGATCGTTGATAAAGGTCTCGTTACTTTTGATAGGTACAAAGAATTGTACAAAGGCACGTTCCTAATTATTTCTGTCGCCCAATTATTGAAATTAAAATTGAAAGAAGCTGTTGAAACAAATATATTTAATAAGAGTCATAATCACGAAATCTAATTATTTTTATATTGATTTGTGATTTTTTGAACAGATATAATTTAGTATTTAAAGTAAATAATGAATACAAAAATTAGATACATTATAATATTTCTCGTTTTGTTCTAATAAATACAAAATTATTTTATTATAAGCACGTAAGTGAATTAGTTGGAATTATTAAAGAGATTATAATAGTACGCGTGGAAGCAACACGCGTATTAGCAAGCTAATTCTAGAAGCAGGTCTCGTACCTCATTATTATCACAGTAGGTACACCGGTAATCTTCGTGTATAATCTCTGCGTTATGAACTTTACGACAATTAGTTAATGTAATCCATCATTCAATTTCACACAGTTAACTGTTGTGAAAATATTTTAATTATGAATGTTTATATTATATTTATTATAAATGTATTATCTTGTTTGTCGCACTTTAAAACTAATACGATGATTTAGTGTAATTAGTGGACCTGAGACTCAATCGTACAGGTGCAAATTTTTCATAATTTTCAATTTCTAGTTTCCTAAATCACCACAGTATAGAAACCCACAAAAAATAAAAAACAAATCAGTAGAGGCGATTTTCAATTTTTAATGGACAAACAAATGCTCGTTAATTTTTATATATAGATACAATTATTACGTTTGTAATCTTTTGTTTGTATCTTCACCTGATCGTAATAGGGCGCTTATGAAAATCAGGAGAACGTACTGAAAAGCGCTTTGGACATATCAAACCCTATTTAATGATAATTATAAGTAAGTGTGGTTTTGTGATGGAATGGGGCTGGAGGAATCAAAGATTATGTTTGTTATTATAGCATAGCACGAAACATCGGTGAAAATACTTTTCATATATTTGTGGGTAAATTTAATAATCTAAGGGTAAATTATACACTTAAAAAATAAAATAAAATACGTTGCCCTCTAAAACTTTAAAAATGAAAACTTTTGTTTCTGAAAAATATCTATAAAAGTAAATACGTAAAAAGGAATATTATTATAAGTTTAATGTAACTAATTATACGTTATATCAACGCTATTGTGAATGAAAACCTTGCCCGCATCACAACTACATAGCTTTTACTTGACAGACTGATAGGGCAATAATGGCGGTCTGTTACACAGTCGAGTAACTTCAATGCTTAACTCTTTTATCTTATTGACTTAACTAAAGTCACGCTTGCCAAGGTTTTGGTTTTTATCCTGGTTTTTATTTGATTTTTGGCAGAGACGTAGTCTAACGAATTATATCGTTAAATATGAATATAGATAATAGGTTTATTATATATAATATTAAGGTGCCTTTATCGTATCTACAGATAATCGTCTTTATTAAAAAAAAAAACGCTAATTTACAATTTTTTTTACCGCAAGACAATATTTGTAACTAGCCTCTGTTCGCGGCTTTTCTCCCGTGGAATTTGTTTTTCTTTTTATTTTCTTCTTGTGGCTACTTAATGTTTTCATATTTTATGAATAAAAATTATTTGTTCGTTACCATAGGGATCATTATATAAGTAACGATTAATGATATAGAATAGTAATTTGAATTTATCTTATTTATTATTATAAGAAATTCGAAAGCTTACATTCACATAAATCTTAATTAAATAATATTTTAACCCCTTATAAAATATACAAGTGATAAACATAAAAGAAAAGTTTTTCAATTCGACGAAAATTTTCTGAAGCATTAAGAAATACAATTGCATATAAGATGAAGATTTTTTAATAATCTCTTCGCAGTTATATGTTTAAGAACAACAACATTATATAAAACAAAACAAAGGAAGCGTTTGTAAAAGCTTCACACCTCTAATATCAGAAACTTTTCAGCGCTCGTTGAGATTAGAAATTATTTCACTTGGAAAATTGTTTAACACATTTGCCGACCCTCTTCACCCATCAACAAATTGTAGCCGATATGAGTTTCAGTACAATTGATTTTCTACCGATTATCTGTACAAATTTACACGATAATAATTGTTTGTTGCTCTGAAGGTTATGTGTAAAGTTTGAAGCACTTACGTAGACTAATATTAGGTCCTTACATATGAAATTGGCGTTTTGTATGGGAGGAACAAAAAGTCGAATATTTTTTAATATAATATATTTAATTAATCAAAGTATGAACCATTATTTTCTATGCACTTTTGCCATCTCATAGGTAGTTCATTGATCCCTTTACTAAAAAAACAAGTCGGACGGGAATCAATAAAATCTTTGAAGGCGATTTGGACTGCCCCATCGGAGTTGAATTTTTTCCCTTGCATGAAGTTATCCAAATTTCGAAAAAAATGGTAATCTGTTGGAGCAAGGTCCGGGGAGTACGGAGGATGTCTTAGACTTTCCAATTGAAGCTCTTCTAATTTAGTAGCCGTCTGTTGCGCAGTGTGTGGTCTAGCGTTGTCGTGAAGCAGCAGTGGCGTGGAGCGATTGACCAGCCTAGGTTATTTAGCCGCTAGCTTTTCCATCATGGTTTGCAATTGCTGACAATAGATATCAGCCGTAATAGTCTGGCCAGATTTGAGAAAACTGTAATGAACAATACCGGCACTAGTCCACTAAACGCTTACAAGTAACTTTTTTGGGGTTAATTTTCGCTTGGGGCAGGATTTGGCTGGCTGGCCAGGATCCAACCATTGCGCTGAGCGCTTCCGATTATCGTAAAGAACCCATTTTTCATCACAGGTAATGATTCGGTTTAAAATACCTTCATTATTGTGCCGGTTTAGTAATGTAACGCAGCAGTCGACGCGCGTTTGCCGGTTTGCTTCAGTCAATTCGTGAGGTACCCACCTTTCAAGCTTTTTAATCTTCCCAATTTGCTTCAAGTGAATTAAAACAGTTTTATCACTAACATCGCAGCCTGCAGCTAACTCGGACGTGGTTTGCGATGGATCCGCTTCCACAATAGCCTTCAACTCTTCATTATCAACTTGAGTCTCAGGCCGTCCACGGTGCTTGTTCTGCAGGTCGAAATTTCCAGAACGAAAACGATGGAACCAAAAACGAACTGTGTTTTCTTTTGCAACACGACCGCCATACACATCATTCACCCTTCGAGTTGTTTCCGCAGCACTAGTGCCACGGCGGAACTCGTACTCGTAAATAATGCGATATTTTAAGTTTTCCATTTTGTAAAATGAGTGACGTAAACAGAAAAAAACAGAAGAAAAAAACAAATGAATGACGATCATCGAAGCACAAATACATGAGTCTATAGCTGTACAAATTTGAATTTGGAATTCCTTACCAAAGAGGAGAAATTTGTGATTAAAGTGGCCACTACGAAAAACGCCAATTTCATATGTAAGGACCTAATATATGGAACAGAAGATTTTTATCTAGTAAGGCATTTCTCACTGGATCTGTACTGAATATTTACAACGTAAAATTTCATTTTAAAAGGTAGACAAAACGAATATATGTTGAGGAAAGTGCATACACTTAACATAAATTTTCCTCTTAGCTTTAATAAACAGAAGCAAAAAGTTCTTAAAAATTCGCAGTATGAGATGTTGACAATGTAGGAGGTTCTGTATTCGGCTGTACTTTTAAAGTATGTTCAACCCTAACGTAGCATTATCCGTGAATTCATTTAACATTGGTTTTTCTTTTTTATTATTGCTATTTTTATATTATTAGTCTGCTTTAATATATTTCAACATGTTGGGAAAATTTAATTGATTTATGCCTTTAGTGTACAAGTATAGTTTTAAATATATTATAGTAATTGATTGTTTTCTTTTTAATAAATAAATAACTCAGCCATTTATTAAACGATTAGGATAATAGTTTTTTTAGTGAATAGTGTATATCATGAAGTTGACTTAGTTTTAATATGATACTGGTTTGCTGATGGTATACGGACATATAGACTAGAATTCTTGAATTGATTATAACAAAATGTACCGTTTTCGCACTATATCTCCAACGTGTGAAGTCTGATTACGACGATTATTTTTTTGCTCAATATGATACACACCAAGGTTATTTTAGCTTTAATATGTCGAAGGTCTGGTCGTGATCTTCTTTGATACAACAGATATATCGTATTTAGGCTCGTTTCAATCACGATCTCGTTTCCAATACGCTAAAGAACCTGTATTTGAAACTACGGCAACCTAAAAAAATATATAATAAATACAGTCAAACCTGGATAAGTGTGAACTGGATAAGTGAGAAAACTCTATAAGTGAGAGTAATAGCCAGGACGCGTCATTTTAAGCTCCCAAAATCTCTATTAGCGAGAAACAGAAACCTCTGTAAGAGACAGTCGTTTTTCCCTCATGGACCTCCGTAAGTGAGACTGCTACTTATCAATACTTCCATAAGCGACAGTGGAGCTTTATTTATTTATATTATTTAAGAGGATAAACATTCGAAATACAAAAACAGAAACCCAAACAAAATTGACGGACTTTTTTAAGTGTAAATAAATTCTAAATAAATTAAAATTCCATAGTGCTTGAATTTTTGTTTTGTTTTCGTAAGCACCTTGAAACTTACCCTTACGTACTTTATACTTATATGTCGAAATCTAATGAACGTAACATATACATACTATTAAAAATATATATGTACATAATACATACGTCCTTGCTGTGACTTGTAATTGCTGCGTACCTCTATAAGAGAGAAACGCTACCCATGTAACTGCATAAGCGAGAAACTCGGGTTAGTGAGAAATCTCTAAAAACGAGAATGAGATTGTGCTCACTTGAACTCTTACTTATCCAGGTTTGCCTGTAATCCTATATCTACCAATTAGTAAATTAAATGACTTAAAAGTAACTTGTAAGCTTACTTCTTGTGTACTTGGGATATTAAGTTAATTTTGCCATTTTTGAAGTCATTGTTTAGTTATACAATATATGACATGGCACTGATTTCAGACATAACAATATTATATCAATATACCCAATATAAGCAATTTTTAAGTCATTTTATTTACTGATTGTTATTTGCAATTTGAAATCGATTTTTTTTTTAAATTTCTTATAGGTCTTCTTAACCAAGTCAGTCTGATGAAAGCTGGTTTTAACCACAATGCAATTGAATACCGGGTTTATTTAATTAAGTTGAGACATGGCTTTGGTGATGCCATTTGTTTGTACACAGAAAAACACTATATGATATATTTCGGGATTTAGCTAGACTCATAAAATTTATTTACTGTACAAAATTAATGGTTAAAGAAAATAATGGGTAAAAGAAGTTCGCTGTTAAGTAGTCACAAAATTATCTAATTATACTTTGCCAATTAAGCCTTTATGATAAATGATTTATTATGTGTAACTGGTCAATATTCAAATATCTACATACCTAAATAAATTATATCTACATATAACACACCAGTTGTGGAGACCCAGCTTTGCCCGAGTAGATCAATTTTATATCTTATATGGTTTTTAAGATTAGCTTCACTATATGATTCCATCAGTGTTATTGCAGATATCGAACATATTTCTGAAAAAAAAAAAACGGATAAAAGTAGCCTGTGTCACTCTATTTATATATTTCTGCAATAGATAGATTCATGGAGAAGGTTTATATGTATAATAAATATACATATATTATAGTACAGAAAAGCCGAAAAATTTAAAGATCAGTAATGTGATGTCGTAACAAATATATTTTTGTGCTCTTAAATCGCAAACGCTGACTAAGCCTTACGAGATAAATCGAATTAATGTACTATGGAATTGTATTCTATTCGTTATTAGAAATAATTTATATGACAGAACAACGTCTGCCAGGTCAGCTAGTAATTGATAAAGCATAGTACAATAGCTTACTTCGAGTGAAGTAAAACCGCACGAGGGTGATAGGCGATCAAGTTAAATTTCAAATTGTTCAGAATTAAACTACAGTCGCTTAGGAAATATGAGAAAGTCATAACTCTAGTAAATGAAGGACGGTCGGATCTGAACGACCGCTCGCGCTGGGAAACGTAATGGAAGTGACAAGGGTTTCTCGAAATGATGGAAGGAATTCAGAGGGTTTTGGTAGAGAGGTGCGTTTTATGAGTTCCTAACTCCCGAAGATATGTATCAGTATCTCGTTCTCTTTGATAGTCGAAATGTTAATATCCATCAAATTTGGCCGTGAGCCTAAAGAAAATTTCTAACCCTTTTTATACGGTATTCTATAAAACTACATTGTTTTTCTTTCAACGATTTGTAAATCGAAAGATAGATTGTTTCATTGTTGAAACTTTACATTTGACAGAGTTTTCACTTACGTTTTGCCTGCGATTAATTATTCGTATTACTGGCATCACCATCATCAATGTGTCATAATATATGTTGTCATTTTTAATATTTCCAGTGCAATGCGTTCTAATAATTTATAAAAGCTACACGTCATGTAAACTTATTAGAGCAGTAATGATACGATATTATTTTGCTATGTTTAACCCGTTAATCCTATAGGCGTCGTTTGTATACATGCCTTAGGGAAGGAATAAATGAGCCCATTGTCCCAGTCTCCATCCCAGCCTATTTAAAGATAGACAATACCCATTGTCGTGCAGTCAAATAATCTTAAATTTGTTGGGATGTCTTTCTCCGCTCGAAAGTTTCGACACAAACCATGCTTTCAACAACAATGAATACTTTCTGAAGTTAGAAAATGTAATTGGTGCTATGCATTAAAAATTACAATTATTCGTTAACATTTAGCGTGATTTTTTTACAATGAACTTAACACTAAAGTTTTACGCTGGAGATTTATTATTTTTTGATTATACAAGGCTAAGGACAAAAATGTTAGGTTTTGGTAAAAGCTACTTATAAGCTCATATACCTCATGAAACTAAATTTTGAGCAAATCCCCTATGTCTAAATTTGAAATATATTTGTTACGATTTGACAACTTATGTACATATATACCAATATATATAGATATGATTGGCAGTAGTAGGGATTCACAGGTTCTGGCTCACCGCCTTTGGCTCTCTCATCGGTTCTAGCTCACTGATCACGGCGGCAACCCTAAAAAAAAAAAAAAAAAAAAAAAAAAAAAAAAAAAAAAAAAAAAGGGTTTTCAGGGTCGCTGAATCGAATGCAAGTATTTAAAATTGCGTAGCTTTAACCGTTTCAGAGATAGCATAACATTAACTAGGCTATAATAATACAAAAGCAATGGGGTACAGTTAACAATGGATCATCCGAGCAAGGGTCGTCTATTGTTCGGCTCGAACGCTCGAACGGGGTCTCAGGTACTTTTTCTATGTATAATAAAAAAGCCGTCTACATTCCTTCATTACTCATATTCATTTATTTTAAAACAGTAATTAAACAAATTCCATAATAACATATCATTGTACATGGTATCGATGTCAAATTGATTAATAAAGTAATTCATTGTACAGTTGTGCAACTTGTAGTACAAATACATTAAACAGTATTGACCACATACTGAAGTCCAATTGTTTTGCAATATTTTTTTATTGAAACTCCATCGGTGGCTATTTCTCTTTAAGAATGCATAGTGATATCCAGAAGGTGGTCGTCCATAGGAGTCGAAAAATTCACCAAAACCATTTTTGTCTATATGTAGTGCAACCCAATGTGATCCAGGTTTTGTATCGGGGTCCAAATTACTAATTAAATAAGTAGGAGTTTCCATGTATATCGGTAATCTATTTGCAGCATACACATTATACCGCAAACTTGGATGTATTTCGTTCAAATATTTCTGTAGTTCTATTGTATTCATATTTATTTAAAAATACAACTTTCCAACCCCAGAGATCGCAAACATGTGTGCGATTGTAATTACAGTAACTTATTATATATCGAAAGGGTGATTATTAAAAATAATACAAAGTAAGTTCATTTTAATTAATTTATTCAAAAATGTACACACAAAGAGATACATACAAATATTACAAAGTTAATATTTTTACAATATATATATTCAACTATTATAATCGACGGATACATTGCGGTTTTTATCTATCTCAATAACATTATCAAATTCGGCGTAAACAATACAGTTAATAGTTTGTACAAGCGTTGACTCAAATCGAACTTCTAATCTTACAGTGCCATGTCTTATAAGATTCCAATGACCTGAAGAATTGGCTGATAAATCCGGAGTTAAATCAAAAGCTAACAAACAGTAACCGTTCGAATATTGTTCTCTCGAAATTCCATTCCCTTCATTTAAAAAATGTATACCCGTACCCGAAAATAATGTATGATAAGCCGTGGTGAAAATATGGTTTTCAAACGAAGGTTGTAAAGCTTTCGAAGGTATTTGTTGACCATCAATATATAAACAAAATGTGTTAATGTTGTAATTTTCGAAATTAAATGGATTTTTAGTGAGATTACCGTTAAATGCCCCGTTATCAACAAACCCAATAATACATCTTTTTGGGACTTGCCCCAAAAAAATGTTGTCAAGTGTTTTGCCTTGAATCCCAGATGGTATAGTTAAAACTTTCACTTCAGCTCGAGTGACGGGATATTTTGCTGTAGAAAAAGCCAATGCTTTTTGATGTGCAAGTAAAACAGTTGGATTGATTCGTGCTTTACGAACGATAAGTGTTGCATCTGTAATGCATACTTTAAACTTTGAATCACTTGAAGGGGCCATTAAGTTAAATGTTTCTCTAGAGCGAACTAATTTAACTGACATTTCTACACCATTGATCAAGAACTTTTCTTGGTTAAATATATCGCCATGTAAGTGTCCAATCATTTCAATTTCTTGACTTTCAGAAGCTAATTTTTGTCTTTTAACAAATCCTCTATTTTCCTCGCCGGTTTCATTCATTTTGTTGGCTGTATCTTCATACCAAAGGCCACACGTAAGATGAGATTCTTTAGCTGGTTTAGCATAATTCAACAAAGTTTCCATGTAGGCACGATACGCATATGTATTATTTGGAGGTGATATAAGTTTTTGATTTAAATAGACATCAAGTTGACTGAAGATTGAATGCAACCAATTATTAACCGGAGCCACTACCGTTGAGGCAGCTACCTTAGAGGAATCTTGATGCAATATCCTGGCTTTTATATGAATCAAAGTATGAGACAGATCTATATAATCTTCACCAGTTCCTGGTACTTGAAATTCGAGGGGACCATCATCAGCTAGAGATGATATAGGTTTATAATGTATCCATATTCCATTTTCTATACTAGTTTGTGTTGAGGGTAATGCAAATAAATCTAACTCTGATTTAATGCACTCACATGATTTGTTATGTAGAAATGACATTTTATGAAAATATGTCTTTGATTTTAGTATGACTTGACTTTGATTTTTTGATACCTTTCACCTTGACATTCGGTGCTGAAATGAGAGAATTCAAACGGTTCCTCTTTTTTATATATCCTGAACCGGACATGTTAATTCGATTAATTTTATCTTGAGCTTTTTTGTGTAAATTTGAGCTGGCCTCTTTCAATCTAGTTCTTATTGAATCTTCCATGGGGCGTGCATTAACCATATCCGATAATAGACCCACACCGGCATTTAAAGCCTCTTTACCCACTACTTTAGCACCACTAGAGAGCAATGGTAAAACAGATCTAAATAAGCCTCCTAAAAAACTACCAATTCCATGTCCACGCTGATACGGTGCTCCTCGATAAATCACACCAATACCGTGACCAGCTTGATGTGAATAATAGTGCTCATAAGGACAAATCTCATTATATTCTTTGGAATACATTATAGTTTCATAAAGTGGAGTTTAATACACAATGTCCCAAACTGGAATGGTATTTTTTGTCCTGTGCCTGATCTTATATTTATTTCAATCGTGTCAAACTCCCTGCGCATAACAGGTATGTAGTGAGGTGGTGAGAAAACATGCATTTTATTAGCTCCATATATGTATTTTGAAGGGTCTAGTGGTATTATTCTTAATAATTGTGTCATCACATCCCCAACAATTTGCGGTTCAATAATATCACTATAAACAAATAACTGGGATGGTAGCCCTAGATGTAAATTCGCTGAACATTTTCCAAAACCACCCCTGTGTGCTAAGTTTCTAGTTGGTTCAAATCCTAGTTGAAGACTTAAGCTAGGTGCTAACGTAACTGATCTTATTGATTCATCCATTACAGTTACAGATACAAACTTTGAAATTTCATCATATCGAAATATAACTTTATCATCAATGCTGTTTAATGCTGTTAAAATTTGATTAATATCATCATAGTTGGTGGCTGGTATATAATGTTTGTAGTATATTAGTGAAGGTTTATCCTCATGGGGCATTACAGCCCATTTTGTTATATAAACAATATTTTCATGTTCCTGAACTGTAAACATCGTGCATGGATATTGAAATTCAACGACACCAACAGACCATCTACCTTCAAGTATAATAGGTTTCGGTAATTTGGTTGAAAACTGGGTTGTCGTATTTTCTGGGAAGTATTCCATGGAGCTATTACTCAACAATGTTAAATAAAAACTTTCCTTCATCATATTTTCTTTAAAGTAGAAGCCAATATCCAACTATTAAATTTATCTGGATAACCTTTCCACTTGACCAACACTTGCTTTCTGTTACCGGAATAGCGGGAACCGATAATTTTATCTATTTTATAACTTGAAGTAGGATCATAAGATATTTTTTGTAACTCTTTCTCATAAAAAGTTCCTGTTATTGGTTCATTTTGTAAATCTTTTAATGTGTATACTACCCACGGTGATCTATCTATTATAGAAGATATAATAAAAATTTCATCACTCCAATTGGATTCATATCCCTTTTGAAAGATATGTTTGTGTTTGGTGATTCTTACATAGTCACCAATATGAAATTTTGGAAGTGGAATATTTGTAGGTTGACTAACTTTTTCTCTGTCATACAAATTATTCCAAACAGTCATTATATTATCAAAATTTACATCGCAAGGACACATCTTAATACTAGAATGATAGCTATGGTTATATGCGTATATTAAGTTCTGTAGGATATCTATATACCTATGGGTATTTTTGTGAGTGAAATAACGCCACATTCTCATTTTTAGTGTCCTTTGGAATCTTTCTACAATGCTGGCTTTAATATCAGGGTTATTTGTTGTATAATAATTTATATTTTTACTCTTTAAATAACCCTTTACATCTTTTGAAAGGAATTCACTTCCTTTATCAGATTGTATATGTGTTGGTGTGGTATTAGCTTCACTAAAAATACTATCAAAACATGATTTAACTGTTTCAGAATTTTTATTTTTCATAGGTCTAGCATAAGCATATTTAGTAAACACATCAATAACACAAAGTATATAATTAAATCCGTCATTATGTGTAGAATAAGATCTCATATCACTTAAGTCTACCTGCCAAAGTTCATTTAGGTTGGACAAAATATATTTGTTTCGAGGAAATTTCCTATGTACTGGTTTATGCAACGTGTATGTTTCTTGTAACCGTAGCCACTTTATAACGTCTTCCTTAGTCATTTTACCTTTCATAGCTTTCGACAATTTTTCAATACTTTTTTTTTTTTTTTTTTTTTTTTTTTTTTTTTTTTTTTTGTGACCCGGGGGAAATCCCTAACGGACCTCAGGGGGCGATGAGGGTTGCCCCCCGGTGTGTCGGACTTGCACCGACTAAAACCCCCGGGGTGTTCCATCTCCCGCCTGCTGAATGCCAAGGGCAAGGCTGAGCCATCTTCCTCGGCACCCGGCGACGTCTAGCCTTCTGCAGGCCCCGCCTTCTTGGCAGGGGGTGGCTAAATAGTCGCCATCCCCTGTGTACACCTAACACATTTGGCAGGGAGAGTGGTGTAAGAAATGTCACCCTCCCCTCATCTCCTTAGTTTGTCATTGGAACGGTGTGCGGGAACACATCACACACCGCTCACGCCTGGATCTGGACGACGTGCTCCCTCAAGTGCGCCGCCCGGTGTTTATCCTGTTATGGAGGAAGGCCTCTGGCGAAGGCCCTCCTCCGGCGTCCTGTCCGAGCTGGGCGGCGGATTGGGTTATCAGGGGTGGCGATAGCCTCTCGATCCCGCTCCGCCGCTTCCTTCCCCTGCATAGTCTCCTCCGTGAAGGAGAGGACCGCCTGCCATGCCCTGTCACTACCGACCATCGCGCGAGCGAGTGCCGGCAGTGACAGGTCACCACCTACCACCCTGACGAGTGCAGCCCTCTCCGTAGCCCAGGCTGGGCATTCCTCGATCACATGTTGTGCGGACTCATCGAGGCAATCCGCACAATGGTGGCACCTCGGTGTGGGCTCGCTACCAGTTGTGCGGCACAGGTATCCACCAAAGCTGCCATGCCCAGTGAACACCTGCGCCATCCGATAGGAGACCACACCGTGGCGCCGCTCTAACCATTCCTTCAAGATCGGACGAATTGCCTCGATCGTACGCAGGCCGTATCTTGATTGCTCCAGCCTGAGCCCCCATGTCTCGATTGATCCGGCGTCCAGCAGACGCCTCTTACCCCTGATTTCGGTCGGGGCCGGCCGCTGGCCCCGGGCCCTTTGCTCCTCGCGCCATGTATAGAGTGACGCGAGGGCTCGGGCATCCAGGTCCCAGGGAATCGACCCCGCCAACACGCAGGCTGCGTCACATGACACTGTGGCGTATCCCCGGACCGACGCTATCGCCAAAGCCCTTTGAGGGCGGCGCAACAGCCTTATATTGCGGCTGTTGAGAGCGTCGGCCCAAACCGGAGCACCATACAGTGCCATGGACCGAACCACGTTTGTGTAGAGGCGTCTGCAGGACACCCCAGGTCCACCTACGTTGGGCATCAGCCGTTTGAGAGCAGCGGCTGCACCCACCACTTTCGGTAACAGCTGATTGAAATGTGCGCCGAAATTCCACCTGCCGTCGAGGACGAGACCGAGATACTTCATCGTGTCCCCGACGGCAATCCGCACTCCGCCTATGATTATGTGAGCGTCTGGAGGCAGCGCGCAACGAGACCCGCGAAAGCACAGGATTTCGGTCTTTTGCAACGCCACCTCCAGGCCAAGGGCGCGAATTCGGCGCACAACATGGGCTGTACCAGCCGTTGCCAGCATTGAGGCCAGGCGATAGTTCCTGGCGCGGGCAGTCACCAATGTGTCGTCGGCGTAGCAGACGAGCTTCACGCCTGGTAGGTTCTGCCCGCGCAGGACCCAGTCATACCCGATGTTCCACAGGAGGGGTCCTAAGACAGACCCTTGTGGAACACCGCGCGACATCTCCCAATCCGCCCAGCCCCGCTGCGTTGGGTAGGTGACCCATCGGTCCTTCAGGTAGGCGTCTATGACCTTGCGCAAGTACTGCGGTATATTGTGGTACCGCAGTGCCTCCTTGATGCAGCTCCAGGGCATGGTGTTGAAGGCGTTGGCAATGTCCAGGGACACCGCTATCAACACCCCACCGCTGGAGACTGCCGCCTGCGCAGACGCCTTGACCTTCAGGACCGCATCGACGGTGGACCTGCCTCTGCGGAACCCGTATTGGTTCTCCGCCAGATCTGGGCCCTCGCCTTCCAGATGATCGACTATGCGGCCGACCACCATCCTCTCGAAGACCTTCGCCACCTCGTCTATAAGGACGATAGGTCTGTAGGCAGAGGGGGAGTCGGCCGGACGCCCCACCTTGGCGAGGAGAACGAGCCTGCCAGTCTTCCACCGCCTGGGTATCGCGGCTTGCGACAGGCAGGCGTTGAAGAGTCTCCTCAGCCACTCTTCCATGGCGTCGAAGGCAAGGACCCAGACCTTGGCGTGTACGCCGTCCAAGCCCGGAGCCGTAGATTTTCCCTTTATGCGCTCAAAGACAGAGCTTAGCTCCTCCCTGGTGACCAGTGGCACCTCAGGGTCATCGGAGACGACGGACCAAGGAGGCACCATTGGCGGGGGCTGATGATCTGCCCCCTGTGGGAACAGGGAGGACACTATTTGGCCGACCAGTTGCGGCTGGAGAGTCTGTGTCAGTGGGGGAGACCACGGGCGGAGTTTGTTCCGCACCATGCGGTATGGTGTCCCCCACGGATCTCTATCCAAAATCTCCAGCAGCTCCTGGCGGGCTCTGTCTTTGGCCCTCGCGATTTCAACCTGGAGGGAGGTACATTTCTCCCTGTAGGTAGCGTACAGAGAGTCCTCCCTATCTAAATCGCGTCTCCGTCTTCTACGGCTCCGGGTGTATGCCCGTTTAGCCGCTACACATTCCTTCCTCATTCGTGCAATCTCCTCCGACCACCAGAACACCCGCCTCCGGCGTCGGTTTGGACCGCTCCTTGTGCGCGACATGGAGGCGTCGCAGGCGATTGTCATGGCTCTCCGTAGCCGTTCTGCCTCTTCCTCCACTCGTACTTCGCCATTCGGCTTCGGGAGCCATGATTGGACAATCGCCGCCTCTTTCAAGAGCTCCACATCCAAGGTGTTTAAACGCCACCTTGGAGGGTCTCTGCGCGTGTCCCTGGGGCCCATGTTGGATTGAGCACCCCGACGCGGCTCCAATTCGTAGCAGATGTATCGGTGGTCGGAGAGAGTCTCCTCCCATGTTATCACCCGCCATCTTTGTATGCGGCGTGCCATGGCGGGGCAGGCCAGTGTTATATCAACAATGGACCCACCCCGCGCACGTACGCACGTGTTCTCGTTGCCTGTATTGACGACAGACAAGCCAACCCCAAGAATCCATTCCTCCATGGCCTTGCCCCGCGTGTTTGTCGCCGGACAGCCCCAAGCCACAGACTTGGCATTAAAGTCGCCGGCAACGATCAGGGGGCGAGGAAGAGTTCTCACCACGAGGGCCCCGAGCTGGGCAAGGAACCCCTCGAACTCGGCGAAAGGCTTGTTGGGGGAGAAATAAACGGAGACGACCGTTATCTCCCCCAATGTGGCCGCGACGTAACCCGTTCCCCTCGTGACATTGCCGAGGGGAGGTATACCCGCGGCTGGCCTGACGACAATGGCCGCCGAGCTCGTGACATCCCCCACCCAGCCGGAGCCGTCTGGAGGAACGAAATACGGTTCAGAGACCACACTCAAATGGATCCCCCACTGCGCCAGGGTTTGGGAGAGAAGGTCCTGAGCCCTGGCACAGTGGTTGATATTCCCTTGCAGGAATTTTATTCGGGTGTGATCCATTAACCGGCCGTAGTTTCCAGGATCGGCTCGCCCGTCGTCCTATTGATGCCAGAGGCGCCTTCGGACATCGGGGCATCGTGTATTTGCTCCGTGTCATTTGGAGCATCTGGCGTCTTCTTCTTTTTTATACGGAGGGGTTTGGTGGCCACCGCACAGGCTTTACCCCCCACTACGTGCTTTGCCGGCTTACCGGCTGACCCACACACGGTGCAATACGGAGTTGCCGTATTGCACTTGCGAGCGAGGTGGCCAAGCTGGCCGCAGCGATAGCACTGCCGACTCCTGTCCACCTCGGCCTTGCAGGTGCACTGCACGTGTCCCGGCTCGAGACACCGGAAGCAGCGCAGGACACGCGACTGCAGGAGCGTCACCTGGGCCGAGATGAATCCGACAAGGATTCGGCCGCTGTCTATCACCTTTTGTGCGGCGGCCACTGGGCATTTCACCAGGACCGTGCCGAGTCCTGTGCGGTCCTGGCGGATGACACCCACCCTGACCGCCTCGGCTCGGCACTCGGCCACCCTGGCAACCGCCTCTGCCACCTCCTCCTGGGTCACCGAGTCATCAAGACCGGAGACCCTAATGTCGGCCATCTTAGTCGGCTGTGTTACCACCACCTCTTGAGGCAGGATCTGCCTCAGCTTCTCCACCAGCTGGCCGGCCGCTTCAGCGTTGGCGGTTGTGGGGATCTGCAGGATGCGGGCTCCCGTGACCGCTATCTTGACCCTGAAGCCCTCACCTATCCCGAGCTCACCGAGGTCGAGCCGGTTCTTGGCCTCGGTGAGAACATTGCCGTAGGTGAGGCCCTTCTCCTCCGCTTCGGGTGGCAGCCTCACGATTACCGCTGCCGTGCGCGGTACCCTCAGCCGAGGCTTAGGCTGTTCCGCCCGCCTGGGAGCCCTCTGTGGAGGAGGTAGGGAAGGGGCCGAACGGGTAGGCGCCTGTTCTGCCTGACGAGCTTTGCGCCTGGTAGTCTTACTGACGACCTCCGTCCAGATTGACCCCTGCGAAGGTCCCGACTCGGAAGGAAGCAGTGGCTGCTCAACCTCCCTATCTGACTGAGCGGGGACCTTTGTCCTCTTGCCCTTACCCTTCCCCTTAGATGACACGGGGTTGGGCGCGGGCTCCTGCTGTGTTTGCTGGCCGACTTGCGTCGACTCCTCCTTGTTCTTGTTTTTCTTTCTCTTTTTCTTCTTTTGTCCCTCTGTCTCCTGTTGGGCCTCCTTCGGTTTCCCGTCGAAGGCCAGAGGGGGACGGTGGTTCTTCGCAGGGAGGAGTCGACCATCGACCTGCAAACCCTCTATCCTGGCGTCTAGCCTGAAGCCCAGCCTTTGGAAGAGGGATTCTTCAACCTCTTCCATGGTTCTGGGCTGTGTCTTATCCGGTGCCGTAGAGGTGGATGGAAAATCCAGCCCCAGCGTATTTCGGCCGCGTATCTCTGCTCGCAGAGCCGCCACGTCGTCCTGGAGATCTCGCACCTTATTTTTGAGGCGCTCGTTCTCCAGGCGCAGCTTGCGGTTATCTTCGTTGGCCGTGGCACGAAGGGCAGTCTCCATTACCTCTATGATGCCACGTGTTGCCTCCTTGACTTCGTGTGTAACGCTGCTCTTGATGTTTTTACACTTAACAAGAGCATGCGATATCACGGCAACGTGCTTATCCAAGGCGTCCCGGCAGCCGTAAGAGGTAGTGTCCTCATCGGCAATGGACGTGACGGAGAGCCGAGTCGTTCGCTGGTGGGCAGTCCGCATCGACTCGGCGAGCTCCTTCTGCTCCTGAAGCCGCTTCTCCTCCTTCTCACGGGCAATGAGCTCTTTCTTTGTGGCCCAGAGGCCGACGTGTTCTCCGGTAGTCGGAGGACGGCCTCTGCCCCTCTTGGCAACCGCCACGATCTTTTGCGGAGTGTCCTCATCAGATCCCGACGAGCGGGCACTCCTGTAGCGCCTTTTGCGCTCTGACGCCACCGAAACAGCAGACATGAGGCTCTGGCCGGAATCAGAGTCCTCAAGTCTGCTGACCACCACCATCGGAACCCTCACGGGTGAACAATCGGAGTCCTTTAAGCCTGCCTTTGTCGTCGGAGCGGTAGGGGGGATATCCCTACCGCAGAGTACAATTTCGCCCCCCCCAGAGAACGTGGGGCAGCCCGGGTCGGACGGGTCCAACCCGGGGAGGGATTCTCCGGCCGCGGTACGACCGGTACCCTCCTGGGGTAATAACTTATTAAATTGTACTGCCATATTTTTTTTTTTTTTTTTATCGTTCCTCAGATTTTCATCCTATCACCTGGAATTTAAGAAATGAAGAGAAAAAGGGGGGGAAAAGAGATAGGGGGGAAGAAAATGAAGAAGACAGAAGACAGCAGAAGAGGGGGAACACAATAGAAGTAGCATACATCACCTAACATAACCTAACATAGAGCCTAACACAAAACCTAACATACGTGGCCAGGAATTGGGAACAAGGGAATAACTAATTGTAAGGATGGGAAAGTGTGGGGGAGATGTGAGGGGTTGGGTGTGGGTGGGAATAACAAGGCCCTTCTTACTTCTCTTTTCTTTCGAGAGGAGAAAACAAGGAAAGGCACAGGGAACAGGAAAGAAGGAAGGGACAAGGACGAGTCACTGGTCCGGTCTCAGACCAACAACTCGGACTGACTGCACCAGCGAGCTGGTGGGCGATGGGGCCGTCAACTCCCTACGCCGCTACAATTTTTCAATACTACTGTAACCAGCAGGATGTGATGGATCATAATAAATCTTAGTTATCTCTAGTATGGGGTCCATTTTTCCCAACTATTTTTTTTTCTTATAGGTTTTTTTATCTTTTCTAGATTGTTTTTTTTTTTTTTTTTTTTTTTTTTTTATCATTAAACTCTTCATCTGTAGATACTTGGTCAATATCCTTTAATTGAAGCCGGTGTATGTATTCACTTCTAGCTGGATTCCCAACGTAAGTCAACGGTACTTTAATATCCTTCAATGCTGTTGCAAACTTTTCCCAACCTATTGGATCACTTTTTTTTAACGGTCTAATTGCATCATTTAACAAATCTACTATATTACTTCCAAGAATTTTTTCGTTATCTATAATGACTGTACCATCATCATTCCAATGAATTTTATTTGTACTTAGAGTTAGCAATTCCAATAAAGACCCACCTTTCTTTACATAGGTTTTTGGTATTAAACTAAGAATTTGATCTTTCGTGTAAGGAAGTTTTTCATAAGATATAGTACTCTCCTGATTTTTATCTTCAGTGTTTGGTGGCAGAGCTGTAACTAAACTCTTGTCGTCGGTATAATTACTTTTATTAGATGTATTTACTTTTACTTCTGGAGTGGTAGTATCAATACTTTTAGTTATTATTGGTATTTCATGAGGTTGACGGTCTTCTCCAGTAAAGTGTAAATATCTTTGTAAAATTTGTAGATATAGAATACATTTTTTCCTATCATCCATATTACTATTCAAAATATTTTTCATCTCAGCATCTAATCTAGAAGTGGGTCTATCAGGAACTTGGTTGTATTTTAGTTTGTCCATCAAACTTGGTTCAATGAGCAACATTTTCTTAGCTTGCTCCATTTTTATTACATAAAATAATTAACTAAGCCACTCAAAATTGAACCCAATATTATTGGTAGAAATGCACCACCTTTTTGAATAATAATATTTTTTCTTATTTTATTAGAACTTTTATGTAACAATTTCCGCAGTATAGATTTATATCGTTTAAGTTTTTTTTTCTCTTTTTCTGGTAGTTCCACTTTACCTTGGAGGACGTTATGTATACATTCACAAATACAGTTAATTTCCTTTTCGTCACACGATTGTAAAAGAGCTTTCTTATATTTAGGTTTAAGCTTATGTAGTGCTCTCAGTAAGTCTTTATGCGTGTTTAGACTTCGCGGCATTATGTGTAAATGACAGGAATTTGTTGATTCTTGCTATATTTAAAGCCTTTGGTGGGGACATAAACAACGCAATGTACATCTGGAGGAAATATTTTTGTTTTAATTCGACACATTTCATCAGTGTTTTGTTTAAGATCTATCATTAAATACCCATGTGCTTCCATAGTTGCATTACGATAGGCATCTTCAAGAAATTTTGGATTTTCTGGTGATACTTGGCGTGCTAAGTATCGTATTTGAGTTTTATCTCGGGGATTTTTAAAATAAACAATATAATTTGAATTTAAAGAAATGTCTCTTTGTCCTTTACCTTGGTGAAATAAATTTTGTGTGATGTAAAATACACTTAAGTTTCTATGGTGGCTTCCTTTGGTAAAAATATCAACAATGCGACCATCAGACTCTCTCATAAGATCATCAATTATTACAAGGTTTGCATTCTTCCCATCAAACATATTAAGATCTGGTATACCTTGATGATAATTTACATTTGGCAAGTTATATAAAGGTTGCATTTCATCAAAGCACCAAGTAATTTGTGTAAACTCCCTACTACATATGTCATTAATATATTTAATGAAGTTTGTAACAAAATTTGATTTTCCACAGCCACTTGGACCTGCAACTATTGCAGTAAATGGATGAATAAAGTGAAACATCACGTTGCATGTGTGTAAATGCTTGAGAGTTACAGAGAGAAATAAAACATTTCGTTCAATTGTTGGTTTATATATTCACTTACTACATGCATATTAAAAAATAAACATAAGAAAAAGTATTTACAAATATTAACTATTTATTGACAATAATAATTGAATAAAAGATACATCTTAAGACTAGTATACAAATACAGCAGTGTACAGCAACATATTTACAAATATTATATTCATAAACTAATCGAAATACATACATATTTTAGTTAACATTAAGGTACTTAATTAGAACATTGAATAGAAATATATATTAACAAAGAAATATTTACATACAGATTTTTCTATAATCTATTTTAATTTGTAATGACCCCACGCCAGTGTATCCATATTATTGGGTAGAATATAACGCTTTGTGTCGTTATAAGACAAACATCTTTTGTTTATTTGCTGGGTGAAAATTGTGTGTTTAATTGATTTGAATCTGTACATGTTGCAAAATTGGATATTTTTAGTGAAGAGACAAGTCTTATAATTTTCCATGGTCATTTTTTTTGTAACACATTTATTAACACCCTTTGCTTTTGCTGTCAATTTATTTTCGACGTCAAATGCATACATTTTAGATCTTAGACCTACAAACTCTTTTAAAATTTTTCCATTATTTTCATCTTTGAAAAATCCTAGTTTCTTTTTATTGATTTTTGGATAACCATATGTATTATCTGATGGATAATCGGATGTATCAAATCGATAAACGAGGTCGGTTTTAATATCATTGTAAAAGTTGTCTGTAAAAATCTGATATATTAAACTATCTGTGTCAGTATACAATAATTTTAATTTATTATCAAACTTCCTCATCATGTAGTTGTAGTGAAAGTCATACATAAGAGTTTTTGAAATATCCAATATACAAAATCCTAAATAAATGGGTTTATTATGAACCAACTTTGTTTTTCGCAATTGTACTGCAACTAAGTTTTCTGCAAAAATCGATAAACTGTGAAATTCCGGTTTTGCAATCAAATCTTGTACACCTAGAGTTTTACCGTTATTTTCCCAATGCGTTAACAATTTCACATTAACCCTTTTTTCAATGTTTTCCATAGTTTTCCCAAACACGGAATTATTCATTAATTTATAAAAATCCTTTTCAAAATCCGAGACTGCCTCTATTCTACGTTTTGTATTTAAATCAATGTATTTTTGCAGCCATGAGCTCTGTCTAAATTTTAGTATTCTATGAACTTTTGTTATTTTCATTCCCATATTCAGACACTGTTTAAGATTTCTATAATGAATTTTATATCTGATCTTATTATAAAGATTTGGTATTAATTTGGTTTCTTTAGAATCACTACTTATACATATTTTCTCAGGGCAAAGTGGAAAATCAGAGTGTAAATCGTGAAGTTCAACTGGGTACTCTAAATCTACTTCTAAAATAAAACCGAATTCAGACGTGTCGGGTATATCAAAACTTGTATTTGGACTGACCCATTCAAATCCTCCTTCAGGTAAATATTGAGACATAGCCCAACCGTAAAGGTTATTTGCATCGAAATAAGCAAGATATGATGTAGGTTTATTTTCATCATAATTATCTAAAAATTTATTATTAGCTTTAGCATAACGATTGCTGCATTGTGATACTCCCCCTCTAATACCTGCCTTGATGAAAGCAATTTTATCAAAGTCTGTTAATAATTCTAACTCTATTTTTGTATATTTTAACATAGCATCCCAGCTCAAGCCCGGTGCTGTATAATAATGAGCAGGATCTAATCCATAAGTTGTTATACAAATATTTCTAAAGTTTTCGAATACATCAGTTAACAATATAACATCTGTTTTCAGATATAAGTTAGAGTAATCCAGCATATTTTGACAACCAAAATGTTGCCAAACATTCTGTGCATGATTATAATCATCATTAGATACATTTGAATCAGTTAATGAACTGTAAAATTGATTTTTAGTGGGAATAGATGTTAATTTTAAACAGTCGTATGATGTCATAAATTCATAAGGATAAATACCTTTTCTCCTAACATACCTGAAATCTTCATTTCTTGGAAAACTATTTTTTAAAGTAATAAATTGTTCATCGTTGAGATTTTTAGCTAATTGCTCAAGACTACATGGTAAAAATTTTAGGGAATCAAGAAATCTTAAATTCAAAATTTGGCTATTTATTATTAATGTTTTAGAAAAAGATATGTATCTTTCTTTGTTTTGGGGAATGACATCCACATCACCCTCTACAAAGTTTAATGCATGAACAATGAAATGTGCATCATAGTGGCTGAGATTATGTAGGAATACTGGAACATGACGTGGTATCCTAAATTTGCTTATACAAACATCGTGTGCAACACCTCTAAAATTACCTGTATACCAATCAAAATATGAAATCTTTTTATCATCAGAAAATTCTATTTCACATATACAACAGAGTTTAGAATTCGCAATTTCCTTTTCATTTTCTGCAGTCAATGGTTTGGGGCATTTTTGAAAACTATTTTTCTTACTTATTATTTTTAAATCATCATATAAACGATTCATAAATATCTGTACACAATCTGGACCGCTATACGTTACATATTTTGACAAACTATTATCATATGAACATTTAATATAATATCCAAAACTATAAACTTCATGTTTGTGAACATTTTTAGTATACGGTTTATTTGGATCGTTAGAACACGTTTTTATTGGATTTAAAAAGGCTTCAAAATCTGCATATATAACGAAGGCTATCTTTAACTTTTTATGAAAATTTTCAAATTTTAATTGAGTATTTGACACTAGTTGTCCAAACCAATTTTTATATCTTTTATCTATATTTGGTAGTTCTACAGTAATATGTGAACAATCGTATTGTCGATGGTTATTCAACCTTTCCTTTGTGGGGAAATGCAATAAACATCCATCGCATATATAAACCGCATGATTTTGATTTGAAATTTGTTTACTGACCAATCTTGATAAGTTTTTAATATAACAATAGTGGTAAGTCCTTTCTCTATTTATGAGTAATAAATTAATGTGACTATTTCTACGACATTTTGTTAAATATAGTGGACCCACTACACTATGCCTTTTCATTTCTTTATTAAATTCTAAACCGAATACATTGATACTAATATTATTTAATTTTTCAACTTTTGATATATCATTTAATTTAACGGGAAAAGATACACCATTAAATTTTAGTTTATTTACATGCATGCTATAGGACGATACTCGATTTGCGTTCTTACTCACTGGATATAATGCCGAAAGTAATGCCCATTGAAAACATAAATTGTCAGAGTTTTTTACGTTTATCACAGCTTTTTTATTACTAATATCTTTAGGTAAATCAATATATGACGTACCACGTAGCGGATTAAATTTATTAATATTCATGTCTAAGCAATTAATTTGTTTAAGACTCCACCCACTGTCTTTTTGTTCAAAAGCACTTATTTTATTTGTTATAGCATCACATAATGAAGAAAAGAAAATATTTAAGTCATCACCTCGAAAAATTATATAATTACATGTTTGAAAATCAAATTAATTTAGAATATCTTTAGTTTGTTGTATAAAATCTGCGTGTAGTATAAAATTTACTTTAAAAGCAGTATGTTTCTGCATAGATTCTTCAATCAAAAATAGCACATCATCTTTTATAGAACTTAAAAACAATTCCGGCGTTTCAAAATCTAACATAGATGATAAATCAGATTTATTTTTAATTTTATATGTAATTATTCTATTTCCAAAGGCTGTTTCAGCAATTGATACATTTTTAAGAGATGTGTGAGAAGTTAAAACATTATTATTATGAATTTTGCTTTTCAAATGATTGGTAAAGTATTTTCTAGTTATCAAAATTTTACATGTGTTACATTGCACCTTGTCGACATCGAGGTCTGCTGATATCCCGATCGATGATAATGAAGTTGATGGCCTATCTTCATATCTAGTCTTTTTCTTATTATTGTCATCATCCTTCGTACTACAAAGTTTCTTAGACCCCATCCCGATTTGATATGATTGTTTTGATTGTCTAAAACAAAGAAGAAACATATTTATAGAAGAAGAACAAAATAATTCTGTAAATTTTGAGATAATTTAAGAAGGCATACTCACGCTATGTTTTCCTCAACTACTGCACAAATATTGTACAATTCTTCATCATATGTGGAGTCTTTCAATCCACTCTCTGGAACTATTCCCCACAAATTATACATTCCATATTAGATTTGCGTTGAAGAAAGGTACAGATATAATTTTAGATTATGTTTCAATAAAATGGAAATATATGACACGAACTTATTTAAAGAAAGTACTAATAAAAATTTGTATTTACAAAAATAGTTTTTTTATATTCTAGCTATAAAATACACATGATTATTATATTCAGAAACTATAAGTAAATAATATATACACGAATATTAATTAAATGGAATGCGTTTATTACTTATTACTAAAGTGAGATTTTTTACAATTTTCAGTCTTAGAAATCTCTTTAGTTATTTCGTAAACAATGTTTCTAACGTTTGCAGAATTTTTGTGTTTATCATTTGTGTAATATTTAACTCTAAAATCTGCGTGCTTCCAATGTTCTGTGGAGGCTATTTTTGCAATCTTTTTCATGTCATATATTTCTATTTTAATAAGTTTACTTGAGCTGGAACCATCATCAACGTTTGTTGATAAACAGACGGTATTACCTTCTTCATCGATTCGAGATACAGTGGATGAAAGTTTTTTTCGTTTTATTATAGGACCTTCAAAGAATTCATCTAAATTCTTGGTAATAATATTTTGCTCCCTCTTTTTCTTTAGTTTTGATTGTAAATTACTAAGTAAATCCTGACTACCTTCATCCGATAGAGGATAGTAGTAATTTTTAAAAGTATTTTCTTCATCAATAATTTCCAGTGAGTTCTGTAAAAATATTTTATAAATTTAAATCTGAATTGATGGATGTTCGTAGTGTAGCGATGGTTTTTTAGTGTATATAAGTGTGGTATAAAGTAATAACAAAATTACTTACATTCATTGTTTTATGAATCTATGTCACTAATACTTTGTAAATTAAATTTATACTTGTATTTCACTTCACTTAGAAATACACGAAATATAACAAACTAAATGTTCACTATAGAAAAGACACTTTCACAATGTAACTTAAACAGTTCCAACCCTATATATATAGAAAATATCGCTCCTACACCATGACTCATGGGTCCAATGCACAAAAGGTTTGTGATAATGAATTCCGGCTTCGATATGAACAAAAGATATGAATAGGTTTATAACATTTTGTAAGGTGTCTTTGTTAGTCATCTTTCCATTAAACTATTGTTAAAAATATTTTGACTCATTGTTTAGAAATTTTTGTAATACTTTGGAACTTTTTTCTGTTATCAGACAATGAAACAAGTTGTAACATGAAACTGTTAGAAATGTTTGAGTCATAACTAACAAATTTTGGAATGCTTTCGTCAAAACGGTAAGAAGATATGAAGATTATATAGATCTGTCTCATACTTTGATTCATATAAAAGCCAGGATATTGCATCAAGATTCCTCTAAGGTAGCTGCCTCAACGGTAGTGGCTCCGGTTAATAATTGGTTGCATTCAATCTTCAGTCAACTTGATGTCTATTTAAATCAAAAACTTATATCACCTCCAAATAATACATATGCGTATCGTGCCTACATGGAAACTTTGTTGAATTATGCTAAACCAGCTAAAGAATCTCATCTTACGTGTGGCCTTTGGTATGAAGATACAGCCAACAAAATGAATGAAACCGGCGAGGAAAATAGAGGATTTGTTAAAAGACAAAAATTAGCTTCTGAAAGTCAAGAAATTGAAATGATTGGACACTTACATGGCGATATATTTAACCAAGAAAAGTTCTTGATCAATGGTGTAGAAATGTCAGTTAAATTAGTTCGCTCTAGAGAAACATTTAACTTAATGGCCCCTTCAAGTGATTCAAAGTTTAAAGTATGCATTACAGATGCAACACTTATCGTTCGTAAAGCACGAATCAATCCAACTGTTTTACTTGCACATCAAAAAGCATTGGCTTTTTCTACAGAAAAATATCCCGTCACTCGAGCTGAAGTGAAAGTTTTAACTATACCATCTGGGATTCAAGGCAAAACACTTGACAACATTTTTTTGGGGCAAGTCCCAAAAAGATGTATTATTGGGTTTGTTGATAACGGGGCATTTAACGGTAATCTCACTAAAAATCCATTTAATTTCGAAAATTACAACATTAACACATTTTGTTTATATATTGATGGTCAACAAATACCTTCGAAAGCTTTACAACCTTCGTTTGAAAACCATATTTTCACCACGGCTTATCATACATTATTTTCGGGTACGGGTATACATTTTTTAAATGAAGGGAATGGAATTTCGAGAGAACAATATTCGAACGGTTACTGTTTGTTAGCTTTTGATTTAACTCCGGATTTATCAGCCAACTCTTCAGGTCATTGGAATCTTATAAGACATGGCACTGTAAGATTAGAAGTTCGATTTGAGTCAACGCTTGTACAAACTATTAACTGTATTGTTTACGCCGAATTTGATAATGTTATTGAGATAGATAAAAACCGCAATGTATCCGTCGATTATAATAGTTGAATATATATATATATTGTAAAAATATTAACTTTGTAATATTTGTATGTATCTCTTTGTGTGTACATTTTTGAATAAATTAATTAAAATGAACTTACTTTGTATTATTTTTAATAATCACCCTTTCGATATATAATAAGTTACTGTAATTACAATCGCACACATGTTTGCGATCTCTGGGGTTGGAAAGTTGTATTTTTAAATAAATATGAATACAATAGAACTACAGAAATATTTGAACGAAATACATCCAAGTTTGCGGTATAATGTGTATGCTGCAAATAGATTACCGATATACATGGAAACTCCTACTTATTTAATTAGTAATTTGGACCCCGATACAAAACCTGGATCACATTGGGTTGCACTACATATAGACAAAAATGGTTTTGGTGAATTTTTCGACTCCTATGGACGACCACCTTCTGGATATCACTATGCATTCTTAAAGAGAAATAGCCACCGATGGAGTTTCAATAAAAAAATATTGCAAAACAATTGGACTTCAGTATGTGGTCAATACTGTTTAATGTATTTGTACTACAAGTTGCACAACTGTACAATGAATTACTTTATTAATCAATTTGACATCGATACCATGTACAATGATATGTTATTATGGAATTTGTTTAATTACTGTTTTAAAATAAATGAATATGAGTAATGAAGGAATGTAGACGGCTTTTTTATTATACATAGAAAAAGTACCTGAGACCCCGTTCGAGCGTTCGAGCCGAACAATAGACGACCCTTGCTCGGATGATCCATTGTTAACTGTACCCCATTGCTTTTGTATTATTATAGCCTAGTTAATGTTATGCTATCTCTGAAACGGTTAAAGCTACGCAATTTTAAATACTTGCATTCGATTCAGCGACCCTGAAAACCTTTTTTTTTTTTTTTTTTTTTTTTTTTTTTTTTTTTTTTTTTTTTTTTTTTTTTAGGGTTGCCGCCGAGATCAGTGAGCTAGAACCGATGAGAGAGCCAAAGGCGGTGAGCCAGAACCTGTGAATCCCTACTACTATTGGCTACAAATTAAAAGTTTAAATCGTAGGTTATAAAGGATATTTAAATCACCTAATATATAATACCAATTTCAATGCGAACATGAGTAAATTATACTTGTATACGTAATAAGTATATCTAGGTAAATTACTGCTTTGTATACGGATAGTGAAGACGGGACGCGTGCAATAGCATAAGATCAAGGCAAAAGCCACGTCGTGCACACATCGTCGCGTTCCTGGCTCTCGCCGACACTAGACATGGAGTCTACGTGACTGTGCAGACAGCTCCACTAATATAATTCTCGTAACAAGTAAAAGCTGCTAAATAACCATGTATATAAATATATTTACATTTACGGTTAAAATAAACCACATTCCAAAAAACTTGTAACAAATCCTTTTTCTAACAAATCTTAATTTGCCATATAGCTGTTTAAGATTTGTACAAAAGGATGATGGAAGGAAATTTAAGTGTAATATATAATAAGGATAAAAACAAAAGCTTATTGTTATAGAAACAGATCAAAGCGTTCCATTGGTACGTGAAATGTTACCACGAAATATGAAGTTTGATTTCCATGAAGCGTGAATTTAGTTTCTAGTCACGTCCGAAAATACGTTAATGCATGATTTCAAACTTTTATCGCATCAAACTTTTCTCGCGCTCCTTTTATCGATGTCACAACGAGCAATCAGAAATGAGAAATAAATGTCATCCGAATCAGAAATCACGTTAAAAATGCATATTTTTAAGATTGTGAAAGAATATAACGTGCTTAAAGTATGTATATATTTCTACGAGTACAAATATTGTTACATAGTAGGTATTAATACAATACGTGTACTCTAAAATATATGCCTATTATATAATAAAGATTGACTTATATTTTCAAATTTCTGAAGTTGTATGCGATCACGGCTTTTCCATTCTTCATCATATCTGATTTATTCATTTGTTATGAATCTAAAATGTTTGCAGCTGTGGAAGCTAATGGACAAAAGATTAATTTCAATTATAGTTTTTTACAGTGCGATATCTTTAAAAGTTTAATGAGATACGATTCTGAGCAATATCCTAAGTTTTTATGTTTTAAGCATCTTGGCATTCGTATAATTTATTAAATTCATTTACATGATTAATAAAAATATTTTGCCAAACTTTAACATTTAGTTACCTAAGTAAAAGTTTATAAATGAATGCATTTGTTTTTATAGCCTATTTATTTTTCAAAAATCGTCAATAATATATTTTATAATATATCGTATAATAATTTGTAAATCATTATACCCAACAATAAGCGGCGTATGTTCCTATGTATGTTATGTATCTATGTATGTATGTTAGTTGTAATTTTCACATTACAGAGTAAAATATTGTTCATGCTAGATCAAATTTAGGTCCATATTCGTAATAAAAAAATATGTGTATACTTGTACAGCTGGTACAGCCAGCCTTAATTAGACTTAATTGGACTCCGTAACGTATTTTACAATATATAGTTTTGGGCCTGTTAAAGTCTGTTTTGACATGCACAAAACTGATTCCTACTCTTTCACACATAGTTCAACATATATGCCTCGAACTCTTCGACATGTACTTGGATAAATACAATATAAGGACGCTTACGTTGTTAACCAAAGTTCCGTCAGTTAATAGGAGTAATTGACAAAGTTTATGTAGATCTAGGCAAAATGAATTATTTGCTCACCTGATTTTCTCTATTATGTTAACTTCAGTCAGATTATTCAACAAAGTTAATGCACATGTAACCTTTTTTACATAATATACGTTTTATTATTTTGTTTAAATAACGGTGATTAAACATTCATTTATTTATGTTCTGTGTCTAGTAACGGTTGTTGCAGTAAGGTGTTGTAATTTCACTTACAAAGGGTATTATGAAAGTTGTGTTTAATTTATTCCTGACGGGTACAGCTATTTTTGAGCATCTGCTTTAGAAAGTATTAAAAAGACCACTGAAACCTACAACTGTGAAGCGTTTGGTAAAACAATTTTAATAAAGTTTATGAATACCGGTCGTATTCGATGTGATTACAGCCAGTCTAACAAACAATACCATTAAGTAGACATTATACTCAATATCTTAAGTGACAAACAGGATATACCTATGGAATAGTAATGCAATAAGAGAATGGATGTGATAATATGAAACGTTTTCTAACAAATAAATCTCTATCATGAAATTAGGTACAATCTCACTGTATTGGAGTTGTTACTATTTTGTCATTGAAGTTGGGTTATGTTATTTACAGGATGAGAAGGGACTACAATATTTACATTGTATAAGAATACAGGAAAACTGCGCACCTGAGTCTCATATTCTTATTGTAGGTATATTAAAAATATAGAATGGTTGGTGTATTATGATTACTTTAGATTTGTTTTTTTTTTACTTTATTTGACCAATCTTCACTAATTTATCGGTTGTTTATGTATTAATTTGGCCGCTGGCTGTTTTTATTTATATTTATGTCAAGTATGCGCGAGGGGATATTAATTTTATAATTGATTATCAAGTTACCAACGCACTTATTGTTAGTGGTTTTCCATTACGGTATCTGTCAGTGTTTTCTTATATTTTGGACTTAGATAATGGTCCTGTAATTTGAAATCTTGGCATTTTCTGTTATTATGTTTTATTGGTCTTAAAATACTTATCATAAGGTTTCGTATAAGTTTTATCAAATTTTACAATTATCAAGGTGTAGTATTACAATTTGATATCTATGGGTTGATAATGATTTAGATGAACACATATTTGGAATATTGAAATTATAATGTGATTGATGACAAACTTAGGTACACTGCAATGTTTTAGAATAATAAAATGGATTATTATAGATACGCGTATCGAAACCCCTAACACCGTTTCGCACTACTCGTATAAGTGTAAATTTGTGACTATGCATAATGTATTCGGGATGGTTGATATTATTTTTAGTATATGTTCGTGTAAAGTTGGTTACGGTTGTAGAAATAAAATATTCTGGAAATATCGAGTTCATGATATTATTAGTGTCCAACCATATCTTCGGATTCGGCCTTTATCCAAATTTTGCCCAAGTTATGGACAAGGTGCTACGAAATTATTTCGAAGTCTCATTTTTTTAACCAACTTCAAAAAGGAGGACTTTCTATGTTTTAAGTATGTATTTTATATAACTCCGCCACTTACTTACCGATCTGGTTAATGATTACTTTATTAAATAGTATGTAGCTAAAGAATGGTGCAGCTTTAATATGGTACAGGTGTGATTCTGTTCATAGGAGATATTTTAGCTTTATATCTTCGTAATACGTAAACCAATTTGGATAATTCTATTTGATTCCAGAGAATATGGACAAAGGGTGTTTTAAGTTTAATATGGTGAAGGTTTGATGAAGATCTTCTTTAATATTGATTGGAATCTCTTAATTTATAATAAATATACTAGTATAAACCAGTTTTAATTAAAACAGTTTTTAATATAATTAAAACACTTAAGAAATATAATTTTAACTAAATTAAATAGACTCGTATGGTTGAGTACATTTTAAAATAATTGACAAATTATGAGCCAAATCTTATACATATAAACATAAAACATTAGTTGCCATAAACACAAGCTTACATTACAAAGTTTGATAACATAATGTAATATTAATTTTAGATTTTAAACTTCGCTAAGACCCTAACACCAAGGGTCGATTGCTGCGATAACAAACCGTTTACATTATCTACTTATACACAACTTCCATAATAAAGTTCGTAATTTATGTTAGTACCCATTGGGTTTAAATATTATTCAATAACAAGATAATTTTTATTAATTATAATTTTCTTTTAGGCGGTTATTTTTAGCTACATTTTACTGGAAACGGACAGAAATACGATATCTCGATATCTTTGCTTTTATATTTGCAAAATATTACCTTAGAGGTATTTTATATTCTTCTTTAATAATACCAATAATATATCGTCATGCCATATCCCTTTCGGTATGAGTAGAGATACATTAGTGGCTGTATCCACTTTGCGCTTATATGTCGAGTCCAATTTGACCAGTAGCGCTACTGATCGCCGTTCTCATGGCACTTACACGTGACATTTCTATTAGATGCCGTGAGAGGTTCCTTATGATGTTTTCCTTTATATTCTTCTGAACGTACAATACGTAAATACGTTTTTATAATACAACTACATAGGTATAACCGTAAATGACTAAATGATATACGACGCCAAGACGTTTATAAAGCCGATTTTTAAGAAAATCCTCAATTACTTACGTGACAAACGTAATACCTTACTTAATTAAGTTATTGGCTGATTCTGGGACATTAATTCTATTAACGTTAAACCTTAAGAAACTAATAGAGGATAGTTGACCTTTTTCGTTAAATAAGTTACGTGTCGACCGAGATAGGTACACAATGGATGACCCATGAAGATCTGTAAAAGGTACAGTCACACAAAAGAAACCAATCAGTATTTAGTAAAAGTCCATTGAGCGTGTGAAGATTAAACTATTTTTTTATTATCCCGTCTCGGTAAAATGACTGTCATATACTGTTCATTACCGTCAGTATAACGTAGTTCAAGAACGATGTATATTGTCACGAGTAGACAATCTACTAGCCGACACCGTTGTCTTGCTAATCTGCGAATTCGTCGACCTGAGACCGGTAGGTATTTGGATATTCCATTTATAGCCATGTCGGCATTCATGATCAGCTTATGTCGGCTAAGAATTATAACGAGGTTAAAGTTCATATAAAGTGATTGCAATCTATTCGAGCAAGGACACCCTTACTGCCGGTGTTTCTATCAATGTGGGGCAGTGTGTAGGTACTTGAGGATTATTATTGATTATTATGCCGTGGTGGCCGCCGGCAGAATAGAATAGCACGCCCCTCTTCTTGCTGAGGTGTCGTAAAAGGCGACTAAGGTATATCTTTAACACCGCAATTCAATCAGGTGTTCAGAGAAAGAAAACTCGACCAAACCTTCATACCGCTCCCTCCCGATCGTACTGATTCTCCATTCCATCGGGCCTGAGGGAGCTCGGACGAGAGAGTGCTTCTCTGGCTGCGCGTCCAGTTGTGCACTTAAATATCTCCTGCGCAATTAACTGTTTTCGAAAACTGGACCTCGATTTTCTTAATCGATGTTGAGTCGCCGT
Organism: Automeris io; assembly: GCA_036320925.1. Lineage (NCBI taxonomy): Eukaryota > Metazoa > Arthropoda > Insecta > Lepidoptera > Saturniidae > Automeris > Automeris io. The sequence goes on from JAUDJH010000002.1 coordinate 11,134,296, forward strand.
GGCCGAATCCGGCTAGGACATCATCACTTGAGGATTAAAACTACCAACGAGACCAGAAGAAAAATAAAAATAAATCGCTAAATTTTTACTGCAAACTTTTGTATAATCTGCATTGTGATTAATTCTCTAGAAATCACACCTATCTTGACGATGACGGTACTGTACGTCTAAATGTGGTTGAATTTTATTCCGGGAAAATTAAGTTTCACGGCGTATGCAAACAAGCTGCACCATTTCTCCTCGCTCTAAATAAGCAATGCAATATTTTATATTATACATGACACCGTTTTGTAAGATTTGCATAATGCAGCAAATATTTTTTCCGTCTATGTTGTCTATCAAATTTCTATGTTGCTGAAGGTTTACATGAAACTATAGAGTTAGGTTAACATACCGGCAAACAATTTATATCTATTTTAAAAATAGGTATAACATGATTTATTTTGCTATCTTATAAATATAATTAAATCCACTAAATTCTAATACTTAATCTAATGTTGGTCACTATTTTGTACTAGTAAAGGATATGCTATTTTTCAGAATGAAAACATATTAGTAAAGAAATAAAATTAAGACAAATATAAAGACCGGTCACGTGACCGTTTCGATATATTTAGTGGTAATTGTTAAAATATTTCGGTTAACAGTTTTTTTGTCCCAACGGTATAATAGTTTGAAACTCGAAACCGGGTTAAATTTATTTAAAAACTTTACATGATTAATTGTTGGTTTCAGAAAATTACTAATATTTCTACCTCCAGGTGTAATTTTAAGTTTTACTGAGATTCCTCGCACTATGTTGTTATTATGGATTACGACCTGATAAGTCGACAGTAACATATTCACATGGTAAAGGATAAAATTAAACCAGGCTGCTATTAACATTGATAACATCCACTCTACGTAAGTATATATATACACGGTTAGTCGGAAAGGGTATATAAAGCGAAAAACCTAGGAAGGGGGCCATTAAAGCAAACATCTTGTGTACTATAACTTTTCGCAAAAATGAATAACTAATGAGATACAGGTACCTATAGATTTACATTCTAAAGTATAAAGAGGCAGCACTAGAAATCAATGTTTCTTCGTGTGTCAACGACCCACCATTCTTGACCTATAAAATCTTACGGATCATTCATTCTTCATCGGTTGGTGAAGTTTTAGGTAATAATAAATTAGGGATGTCAAAAATGAAAAAAAAAAATTGTTATATCGATATTTATCAAAATATCTTTATCGGAGTCGATATATCAAAGGAAAAATATCGATTAAATCTCAATAAACACGAAAGTATTTTACCAGTATTCCTTTATATTAGATAAAATTTACAAAAATATCAAGAACTAAAAGTATATCTTCTTACTTTAAGACCTATTTAAGATATCAAACAAAAATAAATCAGACAAACCAGTATTTGTCCGGCAGTGAAAGTAGATAAACTCTGCTTTTTACATGCTACGCTGTCAGCCGGCATCTATTATTAGACCGCCAGATTTACGGCAGAAGCTACTCTCTCTGAAGGTACAGAGGAAGCCGTAGGTATCAAGTATTTAAGTGCTAAATTTGAAAGAATTTCGTCTAATAAAAAGGAATACTGGTAAAATACTTTCGTGTTTATTAAGATTTAATCGATATATCGACTTTTTTCCATTGATATATCAACGCCGATATTGATATTTTAATAAATATCGATACATTGATATAACGATATTTTTTTCATTTTCGACATCCCTAGTGGGCGTGGCTTGTCGCTATGGTTGTCAAAGTTTAAGAATAAATGACATAATTTATTTTGAGTATGTAAAAATAAATTACAACTTTCAGGAAAATTACTATATTCCTTTTTAAGTATATACGATACCTACACCAATAGCCTTGGCTTGATATACCCTTTCCGACTAACCGTGTATACATAAACATATATTCGTTGACAATTCCTTCCTTTTATTATTGGGTGATTCAAATATTTACTGTCTATTAAATGGTTCGAGGTGTTAAGCTCTAGCAAATGAGTAGTATCCAGCTACATGCACGTAAAAATAAATATTACAAACAAATCTACTGTGCAATGTCACAGAGCTCATTTTACCTGTATTTGCCTATTAAACAATACTTTTAGTCGACATAAAAAATGCTTTTAGTCGTGCAATGTTTGTTTTTGTCCGCCCAGAAAGAGAGATAGTGTGTAGTGGATATTATTAGTTGTTACTTTATCGACATAGAATATGGTTTTTTGCACTGTGAATAAGCAAATATTTGCATGTATTGAAGATGTTACGCCACAAGTACGTTTCATTATTGCTTTGTTTTTCTAAATTAATGGTAATGTGTATCCACAGAATAAAAACAAAGTTCAAAGGTATGATACGCTTGATATCCGAACTAAACACAAAAAATTATAGTAGCCGCTTAGCGTAGGTATATGCATGCAATAATTCAGAGTTCTGTAATTGGAAAATGTCACCATTAAAAAGATATACAGCGTGATTGTGACTGCTTCCAGTTGAGTAAGACAGGGCCGATTTACCAAGATTTATTCAAATCTGTCGTCACAATATATTGGAAACATTGTTTTATTCTGTTAAGACAGTAGTGTATAATTTGGAAACGAATATGCTGTACTCTCTATCTATGTTTCTTCAAAAGTAATATACGTATATAAAATAATGTAGTGTTTGTTTTTCAGAGTTAGATTTTGTATAATCATCATAACAAATGTAATCATGGTTTGTATATCAGAAGTAAAAATTAATATATGGTATACTTTGATCATCAGTTACATTTGACGGATTCGTTTTTTTAATGACTTACAGCCGGGCTGTAGATCATCATCAGACTTGGTGGAAAATGAAGTCCTACCATAGACTGGATCCGCTCAATACATACCTATTCGCTCTTCTTTTAAAGGCTCTGAAGTCATAAGAACGTAGAAATATGGTCGCTGTAGGCACATTCAACTTCTTACTTGTCGCATGAGGAATGTATTACAGAACGAATGTTTTCATATATACATACATAGCTGAAACGAATTATATATAGCTAATAATATCATTCGTTTGATAATTAGAACCAAATAAATATATGTTTTACTTGTGTCTATTTGCCTATAGAATTATTACCGACGTTATTAATTTACTTTTCCATTCACATGACAGAATGATATTTAACTCGATAAGCATGATACGCTGGTCAATTAAACGGCATATCAAGTAATTTAGTTAAATGTTAACAAAGCGTGAATTCAGTTGAACGACGTTTTAATATTTAGATATTTTTTCTCTTAGACAACCTTAATATAATATATTGTATGTTACTTTTGTAAAGTATTAAAGTTATTAGTCTAGTATACATTATACATAGTAATTATATTTAATTATACTTGTGTGAGTAACATAAACAAATAATATATATTTAGGTACTTTTCCCCACAATTCTTATTAATTTGAAATATAGTTTCAGCAATAGTTGCTAATGTTTATAATTTTATAGTTGATTAATTTAAATACATTCAATGGTTGTGATAATAATGTCTCCAGTGAAAGATAGCGATAGAATTCAAAACTTGTGATTGAATGAAATATTTGATGAAACGCTTTCACGAAATAATGATCTTTGTCTCACTACAGCATTATTTAAGGAATATGATTGATAAAGATAATACAAATAGGCGACATCGACAAATCTAGTAGTGATTTGTTTGCATCACTGTATTTTGTTCTAATATTCAGGGATTACAATATAAATCTCTGTCGAAAATAGATACTTTATTACGTTATATTGGCATTGTTGATATAAATAATGTTGTAACAAAATAATTAGGTTAGAATTAATCATTGTTATGTTATAAATAAACCCCATGTGCAAAATGTGAATTGTAAAATTCTACATATTAGTAATATTAGGTCCTTACATATGAAATTGGCGTTTTGTATGGGAGGAACAAAAAGTCGAATATTTTTTAATATAATATATTTAATTAATTAAAGTATGAACCATTATTTTCTATGCACTTTTGCCATCTCATAGGTAGTTCATTGATCCCTTTACTAAAAAAACCAGTCGGACGGGAATCAATAAAATCTTTGAAGGCGATTTGGACTGCCCCATCGGAGTTGAATTTTTTCCCTTGCAAGAAGTTATCCAAATTTCGAAAAAAATGGTAATCTGTTGGAGCAAGTTCCGGGGAGTACGGAGGATGTCTTAGACTTTCCAATTGAAGCTCTTCTAATTTAGTAGCCGTCTGTTGCGCAGTGTGTGGTCTAGCGTTGTCGTGAAGCAGCAGTGGCGTGGAGCGATTGACCAGCCTAGGTTGTTTAGCCGCTAGCTTTTCCATCATGGTTTGCAATTACTGACAATAGACATCAGCCGTAATAGTCTGGCCAGATTTGAGAAAACTGTAATGAACAATACCGGCACTAGTCCACCAAACGCTTACAAGTAACTTTTTTGGGGTTAATTTTCGCTTGGGGCAGGATTTTGCTGGCTGGCCAGGATCCAACCATTGCGCTGAGCGCTTCCGATTATCGTAAAGAACCCATTTTTCATCACAGGTAATGATTCGGTTTAAAATACCTTCATTATTGTGCCGGTTTAGTAATGTAACGCAGCAGTCGACGCGCGTTTGCCGGTTTGCTTCAGTCAATTCGTGAGGTACCCACCTTTCAAGCTTTTTAATCTTCCCAATTTGCTTCAAGTGAATTAAAACAGTTTTATCACTAACATCGCAGCCTGCAGCTAACTCGGACGTGGTTTGCGATGGATCCGCTTCCACAATAGCCTTCAACTCTTCATTATCAACTTGAGTCTCAGGCCGTCCACGGGGCTTGTTCTGCAGGTCGAGATTTCCAGAACGAAAACGTTGGAACCAAAAACGAACTGTGTTTTCTTTTGCAACACGACCGCCATACACATCATTCACCCTTCGAGTTGTTTCCGCAGCACTAGTGCCACGGCGGAACTCGTACTCGTAAATAATGCGATATTTTAAGTTTTCCATTTTGTAAAATGAGTGACGCAAACAGAAAAAAAACAGAAGAAAAAAACAAATGAATGACGATCATCGAAGCACAAATACATGAGTCTATAGCTGTACAAATTTGAATTTGAAATTCCTTACCAAAGAGGAGAAATTTGTGATTAAAGTGGCCAGTACGAAAAACGCCAATTTCATATGTAAAGACCTAATATTTAAAAAAAAACAATACATAGAACGTGATCATTTTATTTTTACATTGTTGGTTGTTACACATAACTAGATACATCTTTAATATATGATTTCATAAAAGAAGAAATAGCCTCATTGAGTGATTATTTTTGAGATTGGTGACACCTCAGAATTTCATAGTTTTTCTTTTTTTTTCATGGGAAAAATCTTTATAAGACCATCCAAGCTGCACTACAGATGAGCTGCGCTAAAGTGAGTTGCACTTGTACTAAAAACCTAAGAACTACCAACCTAATTATAATGCCTACCGACTAAGACTGGGGCGTTGCTACTCGCCCAAACCGGCATCGGTACTCAGGGAAACACCCGTGTCCCATGAGTAACTTCAGTCAGGCTTCGAGGTTTGGTAAAATGGTGTCAAAGACACGCTAACGCGTGCATCGCACCTTATTAAGATGCACGCACTACATCTCAGGGCTACTTGGCGTTCTTCCGTCTTCAGCCGCTTCAGCACTACAGGAGGCACGCTTTCGCCTCTCGGACGGAATTCACCATCTCGACTGAAAACCACCAAGTTTAACTTCACCAGTATAATATAATAAAGGGTAGAAAGCGTGCCAAAATCGTTGTCACCTCATGTGAGTTGGTTCTGCAACAATGTGCGATCCGTATGGCTATCAACCGTTGCAAGCTGTGTAACTTCTGTCTGCAGCAGCGAACTTCCTTAGAGGGTCCCACGAGATTATGTAGGAGCTGATACAACGCACCTACTTCTCTCTGAATTCGAAGGATGGTCAAGATGTGACCCAATTTATAGTGCCTATTTGTGGTTACATTTCTTGGCAACAAGGCAATATCCTTGAACAATTGTCGTGGTTTTAAATATACGCTTAGATGGTAAACTAACGAGTTTACGCTCTATAACAAAAAACAACTATTTACATATGGAGTATATTTCTTTGCTCCGGTCGAGTGAAAGGGATGTACCCAAAATGTACTTTATTTTATACAATATTTTCTTTAATATTTTTATTTATGGCGTAACATTTATTTGGTTGTAACATTGAATAACTATATTTCAAAACGTATATATTACATTTTGTGTACGAAATGTTATTTTCTGGCTATAAAACTAGAACAAGTTTTTGAAAAATATACTCTAGATGTACAGCAAGACTTTGGCTAGTGCTTTCTGTGGTATAAGGTATTTTCTCATAACATAATATGACAACAATTTACCGAGGTTTAGCCGTAGGGATCTACAACGTAATTTGTTTGAACCGCGCGCTGCGATCAGAGCAATATGAATAAGTTGCAATATAAGACAATGTTAGCTCTAATGCTAGCCAAATTGCTCTCGCTCGGCATAATATATCTATATGATTTTTAAATACGTACATAAATTATGTTTAATGAAGTGTAGTGTGTGTGAGTTGATGCATATAAGCATCAATTACATATTGTAATATAATGTAATATACATTTTTTTTTGTATAAATTACGATTTTAGAATATAGATATTGTGTTATTAATAAGGGGTGTCTCAGAATGTTTTTCGTTTTTGAATTGACCAATACGCGCCGATCGCTGGTAGCAGGGGGAGGGGAGTGGTCTCAAACGCTTGGCCGGCTTGTTAAGTTTAGTAGCCATGAATCGTTTCACGGGACCGCAGCGCGCGTTTTGCGTGCGAGCGTTTTATAAAAACAACGATTCCTACACTATTGTTCGTCGTCTCTACAGGACACATTTTAATTTAACAAGCTTAAAACATGTGCCAAGTGCCAATTTAATTAAACATTGGGTGTGCAAGTTTGAAGAGACTGGGAATACAATGCCGGACAAATCATCTGGGCGGAAAAGGACATCAAGGGCGAGCACGAACGTCGACCGCGTTCGCCAGTCTGTTATGGACGACCCACGACAGTCGTTGAGATTGCGCGCAGCTTCTCTGAATTTGAACAAATCTACGGTTTATCGCATTATTTCGAAAGATTTGCATTTTCACCCATATAAAATTGTTATTGTTCAAGAAATGAAGCCTGATGATCCTGATAAACGAGTCGAATTCTGCAGGACAATGAAAAACCGTTTTAGGAGTTTCAATAACATCTGGTTCTCCGACGAATCGAATTTTCACATCAACGGTCACGTGAGTAAACAAAATTGCAGATACTGGGCTACCGAGAATCCGCTAGAACTGCATCAGAAGCCCTTGTACTCACCAAAAGTGGTTGTTTGGGCTGCCATATCAAGTCAAGGAATTATCGGTCCTTATTTTTTTGAGGATAACCGAGGTCGAACTCAGACCGTTAATTCTGATCGATATTGCCATATGATCCGGACTTTATTGGCTACAGAAATGCAAAACCATTCTGGCTACAACCGCAACACCTTTTTCCAGCAAGATGGGGCCACTTCTCATGTAACAAATGACTCATTAGCTGCTCTTCACGATTTATTCCCCGGAAGAGTGATAAGCCGCCGAGGAGACATAAACTGGCCACCGAGGAGTCCTGATTTAACGCCTGCTGATTTTTTCTTATGGGGCTACCTAAAAAGTAAAGTTTACAATCCATTGCCACCAAACCTGAACGTTTTGAAGCAAAGAATCACTGAAGAAATCAACGCTATTCCAAGAGCAATGCTCCAGCGAGTGATTGAAAATTTTAGCTCCAGGCTAAATGAGTGTGAACAAGTAAATGGTGAACATTTGCAAACGGTTGTTTTTCATAAATAAACTTCAAGATCTGCTCTTTAATTTAACAATAAATAAAACAAGTTTTAATGGATAATGTTGTTTTTTATTTAACATCAAAAAATGAAAAACATTCTGAGACACCCTTTATTTTATAACTGATAGTAGTAGTAGATATTTGTTAATGAAGTTATAGCGTAGCAATCGGATTACAGAATTCACGAATATTCAAAGCCCTGTCAATATACTCGATCAAATGATATTATAAATGGTACACCTCTATACAAAATGTATTCTATATATTATATGTGTGAATGTCGAAGTATAGTTTTGATTAATCTTCTTAATAGTCGAGAATAGCCGTTACTTGTGAGACACAGGCGTTACAAAGTAATACAAGGTCAGTTTACAGGTTTTTCATCGTAGTAATAATACAACATGCTTTTTTTTTTGTTTTCCGGGGGAAAATCCTGCATAGGACCATCAGGGACGCTGTGAGGGCAGTGACTCCGGTGTATCAGACTCTTACTTACTAAAAATCCCCGGGATGTCCCTCTGATTGCTCCACCCGGTCCTGGGAAACCAAATTCGCCCAGACGCCCGGGGAACAAAAGGCCTTGTTGAGGCTACCTCTCTGGGGGAGGGGTGGGAATAAAAATCCACCCCTCCAAAACCTCTTTCTCAGGCGGCGCGCCGGACACCGTGCAGCGCTTCCCTCTCCTCATGCTGGCAGCAGAATCCCTCAAGTCTACTGCCCGGTAATAATACAAAATGTGCAGCGAGTTACGTTCAACTATAGAATGTACCATCTGTCTACCAATAATCTAATATTATTATTACGAGGTGTTGCTCATATCGTCACATTGTTTTTGGTCGAAATGGTCACTTTTACGACGTTATAAAATGTAGGAAATACACCTTAGATCCAAAACTTGGCTCGTTCGCTGCGTTAAAACTAAATTATAGCGGTCACACTTCGAGTCCTTACTGCTTACCTGTTACCATTTGCGGTTAATAATATTGCTACCACATTAAGGTTGATTTTAAATAAATAATTTTGACAAGATTTGATAATCTGCTATAGATAGTAAAATGATTTTGAACATTTCTTTATTTAAATAGACTTTTACAAGAACTGAGAAAACATATCAGACTTTATTAATAAGAACATGTACACAGTGTTCGGTGTTAATTATAACAACTATTAAACAAATCATTTTAAACTTACGAATTTAGTTCTCATCATAAATACTTAATCAGGACTTATGCGCGAACGCACTATCTTTTAATCAACACTCGATGTTTCGACTTGGTTACACAGGTCATGGTCACCAGCATGAATATAATCAACCTAGAGCATATAAGTAGATTCGCGCATAAGACCCGCTACAGTATTTATTAGGAGTATCATTAAACATATCATAACAGTTTAAATAACTTTTATAATTTATTATGGTGGAATTTTATTTAATTGCTAAGAGAAAACTACTTTTAAGTAAACCCAAAGTAATTACATTTCGTTATAAAAGAGGTGTAGTGACGAGAAGCAAGACTGCTTTGGCTGTCCGAATAGTTTACTCTCTCCTTGTGCAAATATTCATAAACGAGTTCATTTAATTTTCTTGTTAAAATGCAAAAACGTATTTATTGCGGAACTGTAAGTCGCAAGCGGCTTTCACTGGAATGAAGTAATTGTTTTTGTTTCATCAACCCACCACCTTGATACTCGCACGGTCTCGTATGAGGACTTATTAGTAAAATATCTTTATTTGCATTTTCATCAAGTAATTTATTTAAGAACTAGTGAAAATATAGTATCTATTTGAAGGGGTATAACATAAAATAATAATATATCACCATGCTATATCCCTTACGGGGTGAGCAGATATACATTAGCCGCTGTATGTACTTTGCGCTTATACATATGTCGTGCCTAACGTGACCAGTAGTGGGTATAATATGTAGTTAAGTACCTTAAATTATTACGAATACATGACAAATATTTTTAAACAAACTATCTGTGCGCGTGCTGGTTGTAATCAAGTAAAATGTAGACTGAGTTATATCTAGTATTGCTTTGTAACGCGGAAGAATTATTAAAACATATTCAGTCATTAAAGAGTACATCGATTATAAACAAATAAACTCATATTTGCTCTTTATAATAAACTCAAACATAAATAACTTTATTTCAACAGTCATATTACAAGGTATTTTAAATCTATACTAATAATATTATAAAGCTGAAGAGTTTGTTTGTTTGTTTGTTTGTTTGAACGCGCTAATCTCAGGAACTACTGGTTCGAATTGAAAAACTCTTTTTGAGTTGAATAGACCATTTATCGAGGAAGGCTTTAGGCTATATAACATCACGATGCAATTATTAGGAGCGAAGAAATAATGGAAAATGTGAAAAAAACGGGGAAGATTATTCATCCTTGAGGGTTTCCATTGCGTGCGCTGCAAAAACGGTTCAAGATACCAAAAATATATGTAAGAAAAAATTATTCCTCTTGAAATGATCTAAAAAAATGTTCGCGACAGTATATGTCTATCTTTTAAGATTAAGTCACTAGAACCGTTTTTATGGTAAACAAATTTGGCCGAAATTAATGCATTATTTGTTAAGAGTTGTATCAACGTAATAATATTAATCTTTATCCAAATAAATGTGTTGCTGATTAAGGGTATTTAATTGTGAACTAAATTGTCTTTGACATCACTTAATTTCAATGAACATCTTAGAAGATATTACAAAACCTTATATAGCAAAACAACGTTTGCCGGATCAGCTAGTTTGCAATAAAATGAAGCTTCGAAATGATTATAGGATTTTGTTACAAAATAAGCACGACTACCGAGTTCCTTAAAAGATTATGAACTTCTTTCAGTTGATAATTAAGCAAAAATTTTTATATTTATGCCTGGTATTAATAGTATGAAGATTGGTACTTGTAATTAATAGAGGTAAATGGATGCGTACAAACATAATATAAACACCAATAAATTGAGAAAAACGGTTTGAATACCAACGTTATTATAACATATTAACATTAAAACCTCTTTTTAAAATAAATTGGAGCACCTATATTATAAACAGAGCATATAGCTCTCTTTTGTAAAATTAAAATATTCTATAAGCGGGTGTAGTATTACTTCATAGTAAAATTCTGTATACATATTGTAAGAAATAGCTAAATTGATCTATTTGAAACATATTTTTCTGACAGCATAGATAGCTAAATTTCATAATTTTCTGTAGTGTTTTTTTTCATTTATTTATATATTCAACATATATACGGGATTACTATACTTTCAGCTCAGTTCTTAACTCTGAAACAACTTCTAAGCTATTTTCTGTCAGTATTATCTTTCGACGGTTTCGGCTCTTCTTTCCTTGAAGTTTCTTTTTCGCATAATCTTAAAAAATAGAAATATTATGAATATAATTAGCTAAGATATCTACTTGTTTAATTTGATCTATATATTCTATATGTATTATTATACTATTGCTAAAACTATTGTTTTACCATGATCATTATAAGTAGAATAGTCCTAAATCCTAATTGATAAAAGCAACTACAAGCCAAGTTAAGTTACAAATAGAAAATGTAAAGTATTTAGAGTTTTGGACATGTAAGTTGATGATGATGAGCTCTATGCGAAAGAGTGAGAATTAAATACTGCGCACGTCAAAACAGACGTTAGTTGAACTAAAATTGACTACTAGTCATATAAGTCACCACATAATCGATAATAAAAAAATAAACAAAAACAGTTCTGCTTGAAAATATTTTGTATTATAAATAAGTATTACATCAGTATGTTGGTATACAAACATTAATTAATTAATTAATTAAATTATTCGTTGGTATAAGATCAGATACTATAGCTTGCTTTGTGATGATGTTATATTTTTAAAACGTTTGTTTGCATTATATTTTGCTTTAGGAATGACATTATAGCTTATGAATTTTTATTAGAAAATAATTATTAATTTTCTTTGAATTAATGTCTGATGTAATTAAAATATAACGTAGCAAGAAATGCAAAGCAAGCTGTAATTTTTTAGAGTTTATTAGATACTTTTGCTGGATTTATTTTTGTTTATTGGCCTACAGATACATATTTGTACATACTATTTTTATTAATTTCAAACCTTCACAATCTGTTTCAATTGGCAACATTTAACAACAAAATATTACGATTTGTTAAAGCAAATGCGGTATTTCGAGAATTTACAAATATTACGAGGGAAATATCATACATTTTCATCGGCTACAGTTCCTCGAGTGGCGTAACCGGATATCGGGTTATAAATCAGGAAGTGCATCCGGGCGTAGGTTGTCTGCACACGTAGCGCAGGTCACGGGCGTGTTGTGCTTATATTGGCATATTGCAGCCGCAAGCATTTAACATACATACATATATATCTACTATTTTCTCAACATACCTGAACCAATAGTTTAAATATTTGTTTGATTAACTATTGATAATGTAACTATGAAATTGTTACTCAAAAATAAGGCTTATTACAACTGTCACTGTATTGCTATACGGTTACTTAATAAAATAGTGATATTTTACAATCAATCGCCTTAAATTAATACTTAAATAATACTTAAAGGATATTTTATTTACATTTATTAGAATTGTAACCATGAACAGCACAAGTAACAAGCAGAAAAAAATGTTGCATACTCTAATAATATTATAAAATATTCGCTTAATTAGTTATTAGGCTGCTATGTAAAAAAAGTCAAACTTTATCGGTTTCTAAGATACATATTTTAAAACAAAAAGGAGTAAAATTAAAGAGAGTGATTATTCCGTATACTAAATAACTAATAATAACGTAACTAACAGTATTATTATGTTTTTTCGGGTATAGCTTATAATGGTTTATCTAATTATGGCGTAAAAGTAAATTATAAGCAATATATAACTATTAATAACATTAGTAATTGTTTATAATAACTTCATTATTGAAATTCGATTTGTGCCGTTTTAATGTGTTCGTCCGTAACAGTCCACAACGAGCGATATTGGCCGTATACGAAGAGTGGTAATTCTATATAAAATATTATTATGTATTTAAGGTTATAATTTACATGAGAGCTACTAGATTGGAACTGCTATGTATGACTTCTGTAGTCTGCAAAAGCTGTGTAGTAACTATCTTGGTTTACCTCAATGCACGACTAGATAGCACCAATGTATATTATATTATTGCAAAGCTAGTTATAATTCTAACTTTTCAGGTTTTTCAAACTGCGTTATTGCATATTATGTCATTAAGTAGTTATCTGATCATAGATGCTAGGCAAGGCTGTAAATGCTGTGGAGGCTGTGGAGTAAATTACAGGGCTTATAGTCCTCATCAAAGCGGAAACGTTTCAACCACTGCAAGGCCGACACACCTCAATAACCACTCCTCTGCGCGGTTAAAGTGGTGCTATGAGAATTTTCCCTAATTATAAATAAAAATAATTAGACTCCCGCCGTCGCAGAATATTATTTAAGTAGGGATGTCTATGGCAGCTATTACAAGTCGCTGCTATTCTTGTTCTGCTTTGTTCAGTGCCCTGTTCAATAAACGTTGTATTGAATTTATCATGCGAATATGAAACAAACGATTAGATTTAACGTAGCAGCCCTTTAGATTTGCGGATCTTAGAATAAGCATATTCGATTTCAAAACGTATTGACATCACGTAGAAACTGTCATTACGACTTGTGTTTATAAATAAAAAAAATAAACTGGTAATATGAAGCTTGGTATGTAATATGTAAAGTTTTTACTGCGGGTATCATCAAAAATAAGCGAAAATAAAAGTTACGGCGATGAGAAGTGGCCACTTGTTAACCGCATAAAATTCTCCTGCTGACACGGTATGATGGCAGATCATTATTCTAAAAAGGCATTCATTAATAATAACTTTATAAGTATTAAAAAAGAGTAAGTAGCGGTCGTTCTCCATAGGATCCATCTATAAAGACAAGACTGGTGAGTTCAACCTCATACACCCCAAACACCCTAAACACGTCTAAGGCTAAACACAGAAGATAAAAGTTAAACAGAGTAGAAAGTAAAGTGATGGTGTTTTACTGGTGGTTAAGCTCTAAGTACATATATTTATAGATTGACCATTAGCAAAAACACTATTACTTTACTATATAAATATCAAGTGTTTTTGAATAGAATGAATTTAAGATGACGAAAAAAGCATTATGGTAACATGTTAACCATAATATATTGGCGAATAATTAGTGGCTTAGTTGGACTTAGATTATTACAATAATGGATAAAGCAGTGATAAAGTGTATCGATGGAACTTTACAATCTGGTTATCGTACGTCTGTAGTGAGCTTCAGATAAGTTGGGCTCTGTGACATATTGCGTAATAGTCAATTGTGGGTTTGTTTTGACGTGTGCGAAATCGATTTCCACTCTTTTACATAATATACGAGTACATGCTTCAAAATTGTTTACTATTTATATGTGTTTACTAGTGGACTCGATCTTCTTGGCCTAGGTTCAGTTTACGCTCATATCGGGTTGATTTTCAAACCCTCCTATACTCCTTTGGGAATTATTTTCCAAAACGGTTGAAACACGTATTTTTACTAACCAAAATACTAAAAGCCTGTTTATATAGTGCCAACTTCAAAATTTACAGAATTTCAATTAAACTTCCGACCTCCATATCTTCTTTTTATGGTCGGGATATTAAAAATTTCCCCGTTATGGAATGGGTACTTACGTCATAAAAAGAATCCAGTGTAACAAATGCCTATTTCTATCTTCAGTAAATTTTATTCTAGATATGTCTGTCAAGTGTTTTTGTGTACACAGATGCAGTTTATGTAAAGAATAGACTTTCATGAAATTTTCATGAAGTTTAGGGGAGTAATTATAGTACAAACCACTAACAAAAATTAACGCTTTGCTTTGTGAAAAATTATGAGCAACATTTTCAATGCAATTGCTCACGTTATTTCCGCAGCCGACGCGAGTAATGGCCTCTTCATCCAGAATTGTGCGGTCTTTTGTTGCTGACTGTTTGGCAAACATTAATTCATAGCTTTTGCTTGTTGAGAGTAAACTTAAGTTGTTAATGCAAAAGTGATCAATTTAATTCGTAAATTTAGTTTAAATATAAAATATCTTAGAGTATTTAGGTACATGTTTCACGTTGGACGCCATTATTTAACTTTTCACGTGAAAATGTGATGATTATTTTTTTAAAGCTCAACGAATTGACTGCAGTACATATGATGAAAAGTGCAATGTATTCCAAGAACGACAACGAGCAAGAAGAGAAGAGAATCAATTGATAACCACTTTCATCATCTCGTCCTGTTTAGTTGTGAAGGTTTATCCCGACAGTCAATAATTGTCCTGCCGAAAAAAAAAACTGTCATCATATCGGCCTAGATAAACCGCGATTGAAGTCCTCTAGGTATATTAGAAACTGGGAATACACAAATCGATCCCGAAACGTGACAAGTCGAACCGAGTCACTATAACAACCTTTACGCCAGTGTACTGTGGTTACAACAAAGTTTGGGAAATTGGCCTATCACCACACTTATTCACTTATTTATAAAAATTGTTTTATTAATTTATTTATAGATTTTACATATTATGAAGATATATAAGATAAAATATTTATTATTCTAAAAAAGTAAAACGATAACAAAACCAGTGTCCATTATCAGTGTTATAAAATAAAAATAAAAATTTGGTGACTTTGAAACCCACAACATAATTAATATGCAAAGCTACTTGTAAATGTAGAAACAAATTAAGATAACTTTTATTTAACAAGGTATATATGAAATGTCAGTTATATTTAAAGATACATTAATTATAAGTACAGCGTAAAATGTAAGCTATCGGTATAGTTCCGAATGAGTAAGCTGATGTGGTACTGAGCTAGTAGTAATATATATATCTTAGAATTGACAACCGTATACCTCAAGATATACAACGCTGTAGCCTGGGTACACAAATACAAAGACCGCCATTGTGACTCGCTACGACCTGTCGCATGTATGAAATTGTTTATTTATATACCTAAAGACCTTCTCTCGGACTTTTTTTTTACACTGGCACGACATAGTACGTACGTATAGTAGTACGACTACAGAGTACCTGATAGTAAGTACATTGTCGTCCAAAAACGAAAGCGACTATCAAAGGATGAAAATCCATTGATAGTCAACATCGTCATGTCGGCCCGCATATACCACGACTGAAGGTCTCTAGGTATATAAGCTACTGGATATACACAAGCTGATCCCGAATCGCAACAAGCCGAAACTGGTCACTATGACGGGCTTTACACCCATGTGCTGTGGTAGCGATCCAGACGGGCACCGACGCCCTACCACCTCGCTGCTGCTCGTTTAGCACCACCCAGGAGTCACGTGTAGGGAAACTAGGGTAAAGCCTACGGACGCGGGCAGCTTCGACTCCCTAAACTATATGTGGGCCAGCATGACATCTGAGACTGCTGATGGATTCCGATCCTTTGACAGTTTGTACTTTTTCAGGTGTGTTGTAGTCATATTATCGAACCAGGATAAAAAAAATGCGTTTGACCTCCTGGAGTCCAGATGAAGTGTCGAAATATAAAAGGCAATTTCATTTGTATAACTTTGAATATCATACGTATATCTTGAAATATAAGCCAAAAGGAGTTTTGGAAGAGGTCTATATGAAACAGCAGACCATGCAGACAGAAATGGAAAGCGATATCACCGATCACGTAACTCTAAAAGCTATTAGTATAGTTCAAACTGCATTATCCTTAATGCGCAATTTTGATAATGACGCAATTACGACTTGAACTATTGAAAATATCTTTACTTACTCTCGACAACCGAGCGAAGGAACAATGTCCGTAATAGCTACTAATAATAAAAACAAACGACCAATTTACTTCAAACAAATTGCACTTTAATTCGGTACAATATTTCACAATACCAATTATTATAGTTTTCCATTACACTGACCCTATATTTTGGTTATTTCAGATTTTACTAAACCACTTTTAGGATTTTTTGTTTGTTTCATAATATGTATATATAAGTTGGACTCGTGTATAAAATGGTTTGTGGATAATTCCTTTTATTTCATTTTTTTTATTTTCATACTTGTATATTAATCTTGTTAGCACAATATTAACAAATTTTATTTATGAACTGCATATTATAATACTTATTTTTACTTCAAAATCCTACTTTTATACATAACATAAGCACAAATTTAATCAAATGACCTATTCTAATATTTTGTTACCAAAAAAATATAAATGTATCATGAAATATAAATAAGTAATGTTGTTCCTTTTTGTAATTCGAAGGTGACTGTTGTTAGGTGCCTATTTGGATTGTAATGACGTTTCCAGCCTTCACAACTTCCCCTGTTTGTAAACTTTACTGACTGAAATTAACTGAGAAAACTTTCACTAAATTTAGGTAAATGTAACGTGATATATATCTTTCAAACAACTGCTTTGCTCTTGAACGCATAAATACTAAATTATTTAAATATTTACGTCAAACTTCAGAAGCGTTCTCGGTTTTTGTTCAATAATTTCATTTAGACTATTAATAAAAATATGATAGATACATAAGTTAATCTTCTCTCTTGGGTATTATAATTCTTATTAGTAATTGGCAGTTATTATCGTTTTACTCATACGTATTTCTATTGGATATGCATTAAAACACTTGAATATTCTAAATAACAATAATTGGTTACTAAATAAAAATTAATTATGTATTTTGATTCAAATCTACATTGTAATGACGTATGTTTCGGTATTCGTATTTAGAAAAATCAACGCCAAAACGTTTAGAGAGTTAACAAAAACCGCAAAAAACCGTAGTCATCAAAAACTTATTCACTTTGCATTTAGGAAGTGAGCCGGTGAGTGACCTTTTAGTTTGGCAGTTAGATGGCCTACTCACTGCCTCGTATCTTCTTGTTAATTAGTTTATAAAGTCAATCAAAATAATTTCTTAGCGCTCCCAGCACTTTGCGACGGAGTCATTACAACATTGATTAAAACGAAGAACTGAGGAATTAATTGGAGTGTCTTATTTTATACCTATTTAAGCAACAGGATAAATGTGATATAACTGTCAGGAAAATATAAACGAAAAACAGTTATAAATAAATTTTTGAGTGTAAGTTACCTTTGCTTCTAGAATTCTACAGGCTGATAATTTAACAGGTTTTTACATTATTCTATGAATTCTTCTATAGAGCTTTTGTCTTATCGATATAAGCTTTTTTTAAGGTACCTATATAAGGAAGGAATATTCTATAAGGAAGATAGGATGAAAAGTTTAATTTTGATAGCCAATAAAACCAAAGTTACGTATATTACATTTATTTATTTTATACGATTGAAAAGTGCAGTGTGTGTATGTGTGCTTCAGTGTGACTTACTAACAATGATCATAAGCTTGAATAACAATTCAGAAATATGAAATTTTACAAGGGTTTGTATTTTTAATCTTGTCCTAAAACTGCTGGCAAGATGGGAAAACCAATTAAAGCAAGGAACAAATGAAAAAATAAAACATAAAGTTAGACGATTGCTATCAAAATAGAAGAATCTAGCTTTTTTACTATTCTACATAGTTTCTATACTTAATTATAACATTGCTGGCACTGCATGCATCTAATACTTTTTTCCTCACTAAATAAATTTCTTCATAAGGGGGAAAAAATATATGATAATAATTGTAGCAAATTTATAAAAAATAAAATCTACGTATAGGGAAGTTCTACGTTTTACCCTTACACTTACACACGATATTGCGTTTTGCCCGCACAACACTAAATTTATATTAAAAGTTATTTACGATTAAATAAGAAATTATGCTCATGATTAATAAAAACTTGATCCTATAGTTCTAATTATTTTATTCAGAAATAGATTATTTACTAACTTTAGATTATTACCTTGAATGTATTGTGTTTTGAAAAGAAATTACCGACTAATAAACAATGTGCCACATGATGTGATTTTGAGTTATTTATTTGTGATTTCCTCCTTGCCCTCCCATCTCCAAGCTTTAATCGAGTTCTTTCAAGTATCACACTATAAATCTTCTAATGCTGTCCCATAAATTATAATAAATTGCTAAATGTTGTTAAAATATACAAAATAAAATGTAATATCACTACGTTTGCAGGCCCACTTAGCTACGAGACGAATAGCCATTAATATCTTGTCTTTAGAGTTACAGTGAAGCTGAGAGCTAATCCATTGTCCCAATTTGCTTGCATTATATGATATCTTTTTTGTAACGTGAATCTACGGAGCAAGCTCCTTAAATTGCATCTAATATCCTTGAGACTTTAACACGTTGCTTAAATTGCAAAAGATGTTATTGGTTCAGAAAAGTGTCGTTGTGTCTTTTTACAAGTCGTATTTAAATATAATAAGAATTTTATCTTAGCTTATCTAAGCGGTGAATTAGATTTATTGTTCAGCTGTATATGGTCCTGGAAATACTGTAGTCTTATTTTCTGCTGCTAAATCGATTTATTATTTCTCTCCCAACATGTATTATCAATGCCAAGACTCACAAGCAATAAAAGATTTTCTTTGTGTCTAATAAAAAATAAAATAGGTCGCTATATAATAATAATAACTTTGTTTCAGATTTCTCCATTATACAAAAAATTAAGCAATCATAAAATTATTCTTTAGTTAATATTAATTCATAATGTACCAGAGTAGATGAACCTCTTCACCCAAAACTGAATGAAAGGCCCATCCACTTTCCCAGCCAAAATGCTCAAGATGACATCAGTAGTACCCTTCAAACGCAGCAGTATCGAAGCAGATCGCCGACGCATGACTGCATGAAAATCATGTAATATTGCCTCGGCAAACATACCCGATGCACTACAGAAGGGAGCAGTCCCAACAGCACCCAGAACGTATTGTTATACTGAATACGCAGGGCGTTGTAAGCTTTCTGTGAGTACCCTACCCACAAACTGCATGAGTAAAAGGACTGAAAATACTCCACGAACAATGTTAGTTTGACTTCCGGAACAGCCAATGCCCTGCGCTACCTACCAATGTCTTCATCATCCCTAAGGCATTCATTACCCAATAGCAAAGGTACTTCAGGTTCACACGGGCTCATTTTCCGCAACTCGACGTCTGAGTGCGCCTATTTTGCGTGACAGCAAAGGTACTTAATCTGCGTAAAAACACGAAATGGAGTGCCATAAAGATACACAATCATAATGCTACAAAATCGATAGTTAAAATAGGTGTTTTAATACTGACCTAATCTACTATACTGTATCTAAATCATATTATAGGATAAATATAGTTACAGACTACAAAACTTACAAGCTACGTATACGCAGTTATAGAAATACATATATTTTTATGTAATTTAGTCAATTAATGTCTATTATTTAAAGGTGATTTTGACTCTACAAGTCGAGTTCAAACGACTGGTATCAAAGCTAAATTAAGAAAAAAACTTTCAAATATTTTTATAACCTATATACACGTGTGATTGGCATTTGATCACTATCTACATATTTCAAATGTCATTAATTCTTATACGCACTTGTTTGATTTCAAAAATACCTAAAGAAATATTTTCTTGTGTTTTTTAAAAACTTCTATTGATAAATAATATGTAAGACGGTGTCTGAGGGATAATTTCTCATCCTACTAGCAGCTAATGATCAGTAAGTATTACATTTTTGGCATCAAGTGCCTGACAGATTACTTCCGCAATGTTCTATCTTATCATTTAACGTTTGGTTAGCCGTTTTAAAATCAACAATAAATTACATTTAAATTCTAATTTATATTTATTCGTTATAATAAAATATACTTTTTTTTACCACAATGATGAGGGAACCTACATGGTGGAAAGTGGTTCTAAACATTAACGAAAACGTAAACGACTCTAAACCCTAGAAATGGGCCCATTATGATGCTAAACTTGAACAAAAAGTTTATATGGTACATTTAAATTCACAATTTTTCAGATGGGAATTATAAATTTTGTATATTATAAAGTTCATATAAACTTGTATTATTGTATTTTTATACTTTTAGACCAGTTTGATTGAAAATGATTTAAAAATGAAATAAGTTCCAGTTTTAATAAACAGCTAGATATAGAATAGATTATTTCGATCATCAGATTTTTCCTTATTATTCACTTTGATTCTTTATTATCCCAGATTTTTCCAATAGTTTGCAAAATACGTCAAATATTTTTGGTTAAAAAGCCTTATTGAATAAACAACAGATATTTAACAAATAAGTAAGACGCTTGAGCGTTACGCGGGAAACTTTTAAAAAGACCTCACAAAAACACAAACAACACTAATTAAATTAGCTTTCGAAGATCAGAAGTGAAAGATTGTTCAAGACTTTCGTCTTGAATTGGTATTAGGTAATTCTGTGGCCGAAACTAAATAAAATAATTACATACAAGAGAGCTCGCTCCAATCGATATAGTTTAATACACTTAGTATATACTAAGTGTATTAAAAGTTCGATCAGGATTTCGTAGTAAGTGGTATGTATGGCCTATTAATTAAAATAAAAAAATATGAGTCTCTTACTATGTTCAGGATAATAATATACATCGTCATAATGTTCCACTTGTACTAAATTTAACTGTCATTTCAATATCTTTACTGTGGCTTATACCTAGATATACTAAATAATTAGAGATTTGATATAATGTTATGAAGTGGCTATTTTTGTACATTATAGAAAAAAGAAAAGATCCAAGAAAAGTTATTAAAAGATAATTGAAGACATAAGACTTAATTATTCATTTTCCTCATTATCGATTGGAACGAATATGAACTTGGGAATTGGATTAGGAAAATGATTCCTTTATTTCAAAAGAATGCGTAACTTTAGAATAAGTTTAATTTAAGCCGTGGTCAAAATTCTTTATTATAAAATATAACTTGTGTATTATATAGGAAATAATAACAATAAATAATCTTATATAACAAAAAGACATTACGACTAAAGTAATAACGATATTTCACTAAAATTTAATCATGGTTTAAAAATAAATATTGTTTTGTAGTAAACCTTCTCAGGCTTTTAAATAGTCATTTTAGGTCTTAATACTCAGTTTTAAATAGGTCTTTATACTCATTATAATATTCTAACTACGGACTAAAAGACGATTAACACTGAACAGGAGCAAAATATAATCATTGAGTATTGAATTTATTTTAGCACAACTTAAGAAATAGTCTATAAATGTATTTGAAAATGTCTTCGTTGGTTGATGTTGGCGAACAATATTAAAAGTAATTTTACTCTACATTTAATGTTGCAAGCCAAGTGCTTTGAGCATCACCGAATAATACTCGGTGTAAATTATGGTGGGAGGGCCCTCAGCTACTCACTACAAGTATCCACTTAACAGTATAACACCATTGCTCATAGACAGTTGCTCATAATTATATATGCTCTGTATTTATTGTTATAGTGTTAATTAAATTACTGTATATATACGACGCCATGTGCAAACGCAAAGTGGATAAAATCATTTATGTATCTTTGCTTATCCTAAAAGGGATAGAGAGTGATGATGAACACTTCAACAAAGTCTAAGACTCAAATACATTTTTGATGCCTAAAAAAGATTATGCCTGAATCTTAGGCTGATATTTATAGCCGCTACTTTAAGTTTGCTTAGTCTTTACTATAACATTACAATTCATATTCCTCAATGAATGTCAAAGGATTTGGAAAGTCACCGATTTTGTTAACATGGACTTGGCTCTGCGAATATTCAGTTTTTTATCAAAATGAATTTATTTTTTTAGAACTTTGCTTAGCAAAGTCGAAATAGCTTCTATAAATCTTAGCCTTAGACTTTGTTGAGGTGTTTATATTTATCAGGCATTCAATATAGTAGAATACTCTATGATTATATTACATGGCGTTAAGATTATTAAAAGTACTTTGTTAGCTACAAAAAATTCTAAACTTCACAGATTATAACTATGAATGAATATACACAATATGGAAATTATAAATAAAAATTATATAAGATTGGATTGTCATTACAATAGGTAATAGATATAAATGTCTTAATTTACAACAACTTTTACATTCTTTATAAGGTTAGTACTTTTTGCGTAATAAGAACTAACAGAGCATTGATTTAAGAGCCAACTTCAGGGCAATAATACCTATGGAAAAATATTTCGTTTTATTTGACCTACTTATTCGTTAAAATAAAATATATAATCATGTAATCAGATGAACGAAAAACGATTACGATTACATTTTGCGTTTTTCATCACTAATATAACTGCATTTTTCTCATCCGTATTTTAAACACTACGGAATCCTTATAATAATGTGTATGTAGTTAACTACATACACATTTATGACTCTTTAATGTTTTGAAGGGATTTAATCATGATTACAGTGCAACAAAACTAAGATTACGACTAAATTTTGTAATCATTAATCAGATTACATTTTGCCCATCTCTGGTTCAGTTTGAATATTTAAGTCATTTTCGATTGCATTAATATAAATTCGATCTTATGCTTAATCATTTCTTATACAGAACAGTAAATTTTTACATTTAAAATCTTGAATACAGTCCACATAAGTTGTAACTTTTAATTTCAAACGGAAATTATAGAGGGTCCTTTTCATCACTTGGCGGTGTAATTTTTAATTTAAAAGTCCTTTTTACACTTAGCTACGTAATACTCCAGTAAATACTTAATGTTTATATGTTTTTGTGATATTTTTTGTACCATTTTTATTTCACAATGCAGTATTCTAATTAATATACAGAACTAATTTCATTTATATTTGTAGCTTGGGTTGGTTCTTAAATACAGCAGTTTTGTATAAACAAACATCGAATCGAGCTGTATAAGTGGGAACTGCAGCCGTGGTGGCTGCCGGCAGAATAGAATAGCACCCCCCTCTTCTTGCTGAGGTGTCGTAAAAGGCGACTAAGGTATCTCTTGAACACCGCAATTCAACCAGGTGTTTAGAGAAGGGAAAACTCGACCAAACCTGCATCCTGCTCCCTCCCGATCGTACTGGTTCTCCTTTCCATCGGGCCTGAGGGAGCTCGGACGAGAGAGTGCTTTTCCGGCTGCGCGTCCAGTTATGCACTTAAATATCTCCTGCGCAATTGACTGTTTCCGAAAACTGGACCTCGAATTTCTTAACCGATGTTGAAACAGTCGCCGTGGTCGAAACCGGCTAGGACATCATCATCATAAGTGGGAACTAATTCACATTGATACATACTGTTTAATAATTAAATATTTTGACCCTGGATTGGCAAAATTACTATACAGTAATAATTGTAAAAATCAATCCAATTTAGTTGAACGGTGGCGAGCACCGAGATACGGGAATATATTGACAGTCATGAGTCATTGCGGACAATATTCTATGTGCGTCGTGGGTGCAATTCATTTGAGTAAAAAACCCAACCATTGCTTTATAATTAGCAATGAACAAATATAAAGTGTAATGATATACGAAATTGGTGACCGCGATTGTATCACAGATAATAAAATCGTTCCAATCGTATACTGTAATTTCACCAATGATTCATTACTTATTACTCTCCCTGGTGGCAATTAGTCTAATTCATTGCAAATAAGAGTTCAAATTAAAATCTGTTTTTTATTAAATCGACATGATATGGGCTACAAGCACAGTTTGTTGGTTATGTTGGCATCATGCACCGCAAGCCCCAAGTTCGATCCTGACATACGTCTTTAATAATGCTTAATCCTAGTGAAATAGGTACAATTAATTACATTTTTCACAGAAAAAATAATATAAATATCCATATATATTTAAAAATGTCATAATATTCATATTACTCTAAAAAAATCAAGTGTTATGATATCTTCTTTGAACTTGTTCAGTTATATCTGGCAGAGTTTAAGCTTTATTACTTAAATAAACGACTTTGCTCTTAGAAAATTCGTTCCTTTCTTACTGTTATTAGCAAAGTTTTAAATATTATTGGGGAACAGTGAAAACCAGGTTTTGAACTGTAGACAATATATTACTACGAAAGACACGTCTGGTTATTGACCGGGCGAAGGTTTCTGAATCTAGTCAAGAGGTTCGGCACTTAGGCTGAGATTTAGACGCTATTTCGACTTTGCTTAGCAAATAAAAAAAAAAACGTTTTGACAAAAAACTGAATATATAATAGGAATAACCATACTCGCAGAGTTCAAGTCCGTGTTGTTGAAATCGGTGATTTACGAGTATCAAATCCTTTAACATTCATTGAGTAATATAAATTGTAATGTTTTAGTAAAGTCTAAGCAAACTTAAAGCTGCTTCTATAAATCTCAGGCTAAGTCCGTCTGTCAGAATACTATAACTTTTAAACCAAATGAGATATCGATTTAACATTAGGATACAAACTGATGATAATATTTAATGTAATAAAACAATAATTTGAAGGGGCTCCCATACATGTAAATGGAGGACAATTTTTTTTATCAAATAAATTTCAGGACCAGGTGTAAAATTAATAATGTCATCAAGTGGCTTTTTGGCAAAACTATATCTTTGACGCAATCATACTGGTGAAACAATGCTGCTTGAAATATGTTATACTCAGTGTTCGACTCAAATACAAGCAAACATACATAAAGTATAACTACCCTAAAATACAACAATAAACAACAAATATCGAACATCAGATATTTGAATAAATCATGTATAGCAAAAATCATATGATACCCTGCGAAAAAGAGGAAAAATAATTGTAGTTTTTGATACTTACCTGAGCTGTTGGAGCTGTGTTATTATATCATGATCGCGATCTATTATTGATATATAATATTTTTAATGTTCGAAAGAACAAAGTGAAAGTATTTTTTTTTATTCTGACACGACATGACACGGCCTGATGTAAAGCATGGTGCAGTTCAAAAAACGCCAATGACTATCAACAGGTAAGAAAACCGGCCTGCACAAATATCTCTTCACGCTACGCTTAAAGGATCCCATATCATAAGAAGGTGGAAACACGCTTGCCGGAAGTCCATTCCAAAGCCCAACGACACGGCAAAAGGAGTTAGAGAACTTAAGAAGGACTAAGGTCCTAAAAATGTAACTTGACATTTTTTATTCTATTTTTAACACATTTTGAACTTAAATGCTTTTTTATTGGTGGTTTTCAAATAAGGTTATACATTTTTTGCCCGAAATTTGAATCAAAATTATTGCAAATTGTAATAAGCATATTTACATTATGAAGTAGAAAAGTAACTCATAATTATAACCCTCCAAGTTCGTAGTTGACATAAAAGCAACATTTTTGAAGAAACATTGTTTTCTTCCGAGTCAATAAATATTTTCAGTAACATTATAGTCACTATAATGGTACCGTGGCGTGGGCACAATGCCATTTAGTTAAATGCCAAGTTCTTAATGTTCCTACGCATTTCTAGGTACTGCGGCTATGGATAGATACTCGTTTATGTCCAAATATAACTTTAAGCTGCTCGTTTAACTATAATGTATTAGGTTTGAAACTTTATAAACCAAAGAAAGAATAAAATTGACCTTAAACAATCGTGTATTCAAGTATACCTGACTTGATTAATATAATTCTCACATAAATCCTCTTTGAAGTATCTGTACAACGTATTCGTAATTCGCAGAAGTGGTCACCTTGGGGTTTTTAGCTGGTACGAGTCCGACACACCCAGGCTGCTACCTACCCCCTTGTGCAACCGCAACGGTGCTATAAGGATTTTTACCAAGAAAGAAAAATTGGCTACACTATAAAATCTGTTTAAAAGTTACGTCGTCTCTTAAATTAATGCCGTAGCATTGCATCCGACAGATAATTCAATTCTTTATACAATTTTTAATTAAAATTTTTGTCACTCAATTTTTTTTTGTTTAAAAGAGAAGATTTATTGTTCTCATTATAAATGAAAAGTTTGTTCGTAGTATTCTATAGTGATGACGAGTAAAGTAAATTACTGATATATTTGTTCTTGTGAGAATTTTTCGCATCTGACTTTAATAATCAATATTATTTAGTTGTTATTACAAATTTTTAAAGAATCCTTTTAACCGTATCTACGAGTACATTATATTCTTATCTAATTATGTATTAATACAATTTTAGAAGAAGGAGTAAAAGTATAAAGAAATATTATTGCGGCATTTTGAATTATAATACAATGTACTGCAAATCATTACTCAATTTTTTTAAATTTAATTTTAATTAATCCTGATAACACTATGGTGCATGAATAAAGTGGTTTCCGATAGACAATATCATATACGGCATCAGTTAACATAGTAAATGAAGTAATTAATGTAATAAACGTCCATATGAAAATGTAATTGCGAATGTTAATTGTATATTAATTATTTATATTTCACATTTAAATTTAATCTGAGAGTTGGCTCTTATCTGCTTCATATCAATGTAATATACGTAGTAATTAATAAATAGGTAGGTATATTGTTTGTATCTTTAGGTTTTATATATACATATATATTAAATAAGTCTGTGTAATATTTCACCATTTATCTACAGTAATATCACCTTTATTATAAATTTCCATTGTGATCAAGCATAAGTCTGTTTTTATAATATTAAAAAAGAAGACTGTTTTATCAGTACCGATTAAATCTCATGTTTTCGTTTGTAGAAGTTTTAATTTATCATTTAATATAATATAACTAAGACGAATAAAGTATCATATTAGCATAGAGACAATCAAAGCTAAGGAGCCAATGGAGTACTTTTCCATTGAAATTCAAAACCCTTAGAGTGATCTAATCGAGATTTATCTTGTTGATTAATATATAAAGTAAAATTATTGCTATAATATTATCAAAGTTCTCAGCATTTAAATTGTTAATTTAACTCGTGCTACCATTCAGGTCAAACCTCAATTCTAACAAGTCACGCGTCGATTAAACACGAATGGACTGATTTATATAAGTACAAAATAAAAACGAGCTATTCGTTGATTAAAAGAGAAACAAATATGAAGCGAGATGTACCTGGGCATTGTGCGTCTGTTCGACGTCTCCAGATTAAAACTGGGACGAGCACAATGAGAGGTATGTCGGCGGCGAGATTTCACGAGGAACGACGGATGACGTCACATAGAGAACATCGCGCACATAGCATCCCGTCTACATTTTGCTATAGAAAAGTATATTTGTTGGTAAATGCTAATGTCACACTGTTTTAATAATAATTAATTCCCAGATCCAGGTAAGGTCTTTAAATTTAAAGACTCTTTTAAACACTGATAAGTCAATTATTGAATCGTTTATTCAAATTTAAATTATTTATTGCACTCCACAGTGTATACTGATATGCTTTTGTTTATTATTAGTTACAACTATGGACTTCGTTGGACATGGCATTTATGTGGGCAAGAAGGCTTCAATATTAATATTAGTAGGGCACCAAAATCCTTTTATATATATATATATATATTCTTTATAATCACGCATGCAATATAATTTACAATCTATCATTTAGATATTCGTCTACAGTATAGTAACATTTGTCAATAAGCATCCGCTTTAATTTGTTTATTGATAGTACGTTTTGTGGATTGTCTATAATATTTTGGGCAGTTTATTATGTATATATCTTTATCGCTATTGCATAGGGATTGCCAGAATGCATGCTTAGCTTGGAGTATGGGAGGTTGTACTTATTTTTAGGTCTTAAGATAAATTTTGTTTGCACATCTTCACGTTTTTCAAAGAACCCTGAATATTATTTTGGAAAGCGTTCCTGCAACTGGGCGTAACTTGCTAATTACACGCCAGATATAAAAATTATAGTACTAACAATAATACTAACGACCGAACAATGAAAAAAACTAAATACTTAAATTACATATGGGGTTCAGCTAACAATAATTATAACTCCTATTTAGCAGACATACTGAGTTCTGTGTCCTTTAAACTAAGTATTTGATGCACTCTGCTGTGTCTGCACTACACTAGTGTTGTAGTTAAAACAACAAACAAGTTAGTTAACTGAATATAATAATGTTGTAGAGAACTTAGCGACAGCCCCGCAGCTAAGTCTGTCCGTCCTATTTACAGAGCGCTCTACACTTGACTCGAGCTTCCCTACAAGGCACAACCACGTTAAGTTCTGCATTTCATTTTTAAGTATATTTAATTTGTGTCTAGATACAGTTTTAGCATTTTTTGTAATTACAATTTTGTATTCTTACGTATATTTGAATGCCGTTTGGTGAGGGATACTGCAAATGTTTTCTGAAAAAAACCAATAGATAGTAGAAAAGTACTTAGCGTACAGAATGTCACTTAAATTTTACAGGGCAATGTAAATCAAGAGCGCCGATATGCAAATAGGAATAAGTTGAGTCGTATTAAAAAATCACTAAACTATATATATAGTATATATATGATATATATAAGCATTTTTACTTCTCAATTTTTCTATCTACTCATTGAAAGAGGTACCAAAAGCGATTCTCCAGCAAATACTTTTTATTTACTGTAATGCTAAGACCCGCATTACTACTTCAAAAAGTTTTAATTTGATCGAAACTTTGTATCTTCATTAAAGAATAGCGATAGTTTCTTCGAGTCAAAGGAAATGTTCTTCCAAATAGATATTACACGGTACTTTTTTATTTACGGTTTTTTATTTTAACATATTTACTGGCAATTAATTAATTACTTACGTAGTATACTACATAGCACAAGTAATTTAAATTAGATATGTTAAGGACCAAGTGATTATTAAGAGTCTTGTTTATAAAACTCGATCTGTATGAATAATTAAGAGCCAAAAAGTGCTATTTCATTGATTATGATTCAAATTTCATTATTTATTACATTATGAATATTTAAACAAAATTTTTTGCATGATTTAATCAAATGAACAATAAATAAAGTGGGAAAAAATAATTGTTATAGGTTCATTCCACTTGGGGATTGAATATTTCTTGTTAGATAATACTTGACTTTGTAAGCTGTGACAAGAAAACTGATTCCAATATTTGGAAGCGAGATGTGGATGGATGCAAGTTACAATACTTAATCCGAGTTTAATTTAGTGAAAGATACCAGCTAATAGGTTTATTAGGTTGCAAATGTAAATACAAAATTATTTGGTCGTAGTAATAATAGTAATTAAGAAATATATTTTAAAATATTTATTAAGTTACATTAGTTGCTGTGGTGTCCAAATAGATAAAGGACCCGATATCCACGCTCTTTAACGCGAATGGTCATATGTTCGAATCCCGGCACATATATCTGGGTTTTTCCTGATTAAGTACGGATTTAGGTCCCGCGTGCTCAGAGGTGATGGAAAATATGGTGAGGAAAGCCACTTGGCATCTAATAGAAATGTCATGTGTAACTGCCCTGAGAAAGACAACTCAGCTAATGGCCACGTTAGGCACGGCATATAAGTGCAAAGTGGATACAACCACTACTTAGTCTCTGCTCACCCTGGAACATTTATAGCGTGACGATATATTGTTATAAGTTACATTAGTATTGTGATAAAATCGCGCAAGCCGAGCGTGCGGCGCTACTATGTTTAAAATTAAATGATGTTTTCTTTTTTATATTATAAGAATATAAATACATATAATATATAATACTAATTTTTATAAACCTTTCGACGAAGGAATTTGATACACAAATATTTACCTGTTTAAACGTGATTTCGAAGTTTTAATACATTGCGTTAATTCCCTGAGGGTTGGTTACATACTCACAGTTTTCAGTTAAAACTGAAACAACATTAAGATTTGTTTATACTTGAATGTGTGGCGTTCAAGTGTGGTAGATTATAAAGTATTTTTGCAAAAAGCTTTCAAAATTTTTTCGGTCTATTTGCACTGGATAGTAAATATTTCTTGAATATTCTAATATATTGAATATATTCGTTGCTTCCTGATAGTTAAACGCAAGTAAATTCAATGCTTTTGGAATTTGGAAATACTTTATGTATTTATTGAAAGGTTGTTTACATTAATATAACTTGTTTGATTAAAGCATTAAACTATATAACTAAATAAGTAAGAATTGCCTCATTTGTGCAGACAAGCAACTTTAATAACAACTACGATTATCTGTATGTTAAACATAAGTTGTATACCATTAAGGATTATGCATAACTCTTGATTTCAGCTCTAAATTGACTTCAGACCTTTTTTGGAGAGCGTTAAATTCTCTACAAAAATAATGAATGGGTATTGCAATACGATATATCGTTTATTAGTTATAAAAGTCAAAAGAAAAAAAAAACTTTTGTCCTGTGTTATTTGTATGGGAAATCGAAAAGTACGATGCGGACAACCTAAATATTAATATTAAGGGCTCATATTTTCAGAGGCCTACTTTGGCATTAAAACGAAACTTTTGAGCGTGGTTCCGAGGAAAAATATATGTATATTTTTTTGAAACGCCCTAATAACTACGTATATATGTATATTTTATCATCTTTAAAAATAATTACTTACAGGACTTTTTACTTTTTATCATAACTATTTCTCTTTTATATGAATTGATTACCTTTTTATTACCTGCAAATATATTAAAATAAAATTCAGTTGAATATACATCGAAATTTTGAGTAGGTAGGAAAACTATAATATTTATAAAACAAGAAGGCACAGACAAGGATAAAGGATAACGTTTTATTTTTATTTTTTTAATTTTGACTCGGCACAATGACCCAAACCTGATGTAAAGTGTATGCAATCCAAAAACTAAGTATGACTAGCGAAAGATAAACACGTGCTGATAATCACCGCTATCATTCCGGCTTACACAAATATCTCTTCACGCTTCATTTATTTTAGAAGAAATATTCTTTATATCATAAACGAATTTTCGAAGGACTCAAGTCTATATTTTTTATTTTATCTTTAGCGTCGGCATTAAGTACAATGACATTTTGCTCGCGGTTACAGTAGATTTATATTAATATTGATATAAAATATTTACAGGCTTGAAAGTACTATCCGTAACCATTATTTATATATTGAGGTATCGGGATATATCCGTACATTTAACATTTTACATATATCTTTCTATTTAAATAATTGACTGTTCTTATGCCTTGGAAGCCTTTAAGAGAAGACTGAACAAGCATTTGTTGAGCGGACCTGCTCCATGGTCGGACTCCTTTTCACCTTTCACCACGTGGGATTGAGATAAAACATCCACCTGTATATCATAAAAAAAAAAATGTTACGAAAGAAATAATTAAGTAGATTAGTGAATTAACTAAAATACCTAAAACTAAATTCTCTATTTATTCTAGGGGAGATAAACTTGCCGGAAATCCCCCGGCTCACCAAAAAAAAGGGGAGATAAACTTCCCCGCTAAGTAGGCGGGGCTTGAACAAGGTCTCACGTCGCTGGGTGCCGAGGAAGCTGGCCCGACCTTGCCCGTGGCACTCGGCAAGCGGGAGATGGAACACCCTGCGGGTTTTAGAGGATGCAAGTCTGACACACCAGGAGGCAACACTCATCGCCCTTGAGGTCCGTTAGGGATATCGCCCGGGTTACCAAAAAAAGGGCAGATAAACTTCAACACAAAATTACAATATATTGCCATTCACTCATCAAAGTTCTGAGGCATTCGTTTCAATTTACCTAACTTTAACAGAAACCCTTGCATGGCTCCAACCATATCAGGAATTGAATATTACACATATAACTTACATTCAGTTTTATTAGCAGTATTCGTTTAAAGCCTTCAAATTTTTATATTATAAAAAAAAAATTATGACATACTTCCAAACATAACCTGCAGCACAGTCACGTTTCTTTTACTGCTATATGAAGGCACCATGTGGCGCCACTGCGAGGAAAGCATAATTAAATATTTAAGTTATGATTCTCATAATTCTTAAATAATATTTCACAACCTAAATAAAGTACCTAATTCGTTTTTAATCATTTTAGGCTTGTGAACTTCAAAAGGAAAAACAAAACCCTTATATAACTTTGTCGTCTGTTTGTTTGTCAAGATCTTTTTTCTCAGGAACGCGTGAACGCGTGCTATGTGTTTTGAATATTTGTTAAACCCTTGGTGCGCGAGTCCGACTGGCACTTCGCCGGTTTGTTTTATTAAGAATAGACATAATTCATTTTGTATAAGTCTGTTAATTTTCAATAATCATTTCTTTTACTCGGTCATAGCACAACTCTGACTTACAGATGAATCAGTCAAAGTAATTAAAGTTTGCGGCTTGTACTCTATTGCTTGAATAATCTTCTATTTGTTTGTCATGCAAAAAACCTGTTTGTTATGCTTAACCGTCCTGATTGGGACGCTATACAAAACTGTTGGGCGCTTTCCAACAGTTAAACATCTAAATTATTAAACTATAAAACATTCTCCATATATATGTACATATTTGTAGTATACGTATACACAGGCGCATATCATCGGTGGCTCGCACAAGTCTGCCTCATTGTGCGACGCGTACCATCAGTGGCTCGCAGATAATTACCTCATCGGTCGGGGCGTACCATCGAAAATTTAGATCGTATATTTACTATTGTATATTAATTGAAATAATTTATTTTTAATAACAATAGAACGAAAAGCTTGAAGCCCAGCGTCTATGGCCTGGAAACTCGAATCACAGCGCCAGTGTGAACGTGTTTAAAGAATTATTATATATTTGTATTACCTCATTTACATTGTCATTACTAATACGTGTAGTATTGTGTCTTATATTTTTGATTGTTGAGTAATGGTAGAGAAACTTAACTTTTTCGTTTAACATTTAACTGTTTTTATAAACATTATTATATTCATTATTTATCATATATACCTACTTTCGCAGCAGTATTTAGATGGAAGTTATAATAGCCCAGAATATTAATGAAATGGCCATGTGCCAAAAAATACTTAAAGCGGTAATATATAAAGATATTTTACCGCTGAAGTATTTTTTGGCATCGTAATAAAAGTATTACGATGTTACTTTGAAATGAAAATTAATTAGCAAATTACGTTTTCAATTTTTTTTTTATAATTGATTGGAAATAATGAATTAATGGCAGAGGAGTACTTTATGAATATTACGACTTGAGATTATAATTTTGTTTATACAATATATTTTCTATTTCTTGTTTTATTAGGAATATCAAAAAATATCGGAAATGTTTGGTCATAAATAGAACGAATTATTCATTCAGTTTCAAACAGGTTTGTGGCCAGGATATTTCTTCACATAAAATTAAATTCCATACTTGTCGCCCGCATTCAGCTGCAGCATCTGAACCTACTTTCGGCGCGCATAAATCTCATAAATCTCTTCTAATAAAAATATCCTTGCTCCATTCCGTACATTGTAAGAGAAAATATTAAGGTTTTAGCGATATTAGGACGATCCATGTCTTAATATCTTACTTATGTACTTACACA
The DNA here is from genome assembly GCA_036320925.1 of Automeris io. Lineage (NCBI taxonomy): Eukaryota > Metazoa > Arthropoda > Insecta > Lepidoptera > Saturniidae > Automeris > Automeris io. The sequence goes on from JAUDJH010000002.1 coordinate 11,168,645, forward strand.
AGGTGTTCAGAACTAGTTTTACAAACCGGGTTTAATTTAATATTTTTCCTTATTTGTTTGTGTTTATTGATCTGAAATTTTATTTATTTATATCTAAAATAATTTGAATAAGGTAATTTATTTTAAGATAATAAATTTAGTAGCAATGTTAACAAATAAATGCTGAAATCAATGTAATTATTAGAATAATTTAGCAGAATCAATATGCCAACATTGTTATTAGATAGAATACAGAATTAAATGACGTAGTATACGGATATATTACATGTGCGTATTATTTATAACTCATTATTTTGCTTGAAGCTACAAAATACTTATTAATATTGAAGTCATACAAAGCTGCGCTACACATCATTGTAGATATTTTATAATAGGAAAAAATTGTTCAACTTATTGGGTACGTATTTCCTTATAAAGAATTTTGTACCTCTTTCATTTGCATATGAATTGATGTAACTCTAAGGTGCAATGTGTATTTACTTGAAGTTCTCGCTCAGGGCAAAGTGGTTTACTTGTCGCTTCCATTGACAGGGAAATCGAGATATCTTTACAAATTTTACACCGTTTCGCCTTGGGACAGAATCGTTCACTTAGAGAGTAGCAACGTTCGGGCACTGCATGACTCTGGAACTTAATAAAGGATCCATTTTGAGAGTATACGATATACTGGAATACTCAAACAAACACGAATAAGGACTGTATCGAACAAACATGGTTTGTATAAGGTAGCTTTTGAGAGAATTAAAATACATTATCACGGTGGCAGAACTTTTTTATGCCAAAAGGCATCAAATTATAACAAAATTAAACAGCGATGACATATAAATCAATATTCCAGTGACATATAATAAAAAAGTACACTTATCAAATAGCAGTAATGTAAATAAAACAAAATAATGCGATATTATAGTAAGTGGCTGAAATGACAATTCAAATGCCAGATTCCCGCTTGAAAAGTTTAGTATGACCCTGTCATTGAATTTACTGAAGTTATATGGTAAGTTTTAATCCTCAAATATCCGCTACAATCTCAGTATAGTTTATTTGTGTACCAATAATATCTAATATTTAATCCGAATAGTTTTGATTAAAATTTGATTTGGCATCTGTGCTATGGATAGTAATTAAGATGGTCTATGAAAGAATTTGTTCATCGTTAAAGTATTTGCCGATACCTGGATCCACATTCAAAACCAAAAACGTTGAAAGTAAGGTTACGGTCCATTGATCTATGAAGTTCCCAAACCTTCAAACGCTGTGAGGTCAGTAGTAAAATTTACATTAATATTCAACGCAAAATGTCACGAATCCGTTTTTTTGACACTGATTTATGGTAAATCCCTTCACGGACGCTGGACCATTCTCTTATGACCTACTTAAATCTAGAAATATTAATAATGCCTTCAAATCGAATTGTATGGTTTACAAAAATTTTATATTCTATGATGTACGAAGTTACATTTGATGATCGTATTTTAATTATCAAAACTTGACGATGTTTTTACGATGTTCCTGTGGTGGCCTAGTGCATAAGGGACCGATTTCGTGAGGGGCAACGAGAATGGTCTTATATTCGAATCCCGGTACGGACCTCTGTGTTTTTATAGATTACGTGCGAATTAAGACACCACACTCTCAGCAGTGAAGGAAATCATCGTGAGGAAGCCCGCATGGGAAATAATAAAAATGCCATGACTAAGTGCTCTGAGAACGCCAATCAGCTGCGCACCTAGACTCGTTGGGCACGAAATATAAGCGCAAAGTGGAAACAACCACTTTTTTTTTTACTTGGGGTGAATCGTCATGGGACCGTCTCGGTCGCACTGGAGGGTTGCGCGAAACCGAGGTGTGTCGGACTTGTACCGACTAAAAACCCCAAGGTGATTTCTTCTGCGCATTGACGGGGACCGCGGGACCTGTAATCAATTCGCCGCAGCCCCGTCGCGCCGCGCCCTCTGGGCACAAACTCGGAGGAAGATATTTTCCCCGACGCTGCTCATTGTATTTAGGCAGAGCACGTCACAATGCTCTGCCTACTTCTCGAGGGTCGCTAACCAGTCGTTCAGGGCCCCTACCCTGAGCGGCCGCGGCCCGAGCCAACCGGTCGTGGATCGATCGATCGGCTGGTACTGATGTGCCGGGGTGGTTGCCGGCACCCCGGTGTCTTCTTCGAGTGGCCTTCTGCCGCTCTCGCTCTGCGGCCTCCTTCTGGGACATGACGTCTTCACAGAAGGAGACCACGGCCCTCCAGTTGTCATACCCTGCCAGCGTGGCCGACACCACTGCTGGCAGGGAGAGGTCGTGTCCGATCCTTTGGACCAGGTCCCGCCGCTCACTGCCCCACGCCGGGCAATGTGCGAGCGTATGTTGGGTGGACTCCAGGTCCGAACAACAGTGGTAGCACTGGGTCGTTACTTCTCGTCCAAACCTGCACAGGTACTCAGGGAAACATCCGTATCCCGTAAGTACCTGTGTCAGGTGGTTGGTGACGTGATATCTACTATTAAACCAGGCTTCGAGGTTCGGTAGAATGGCGCCGACCACGCGCTGGCGCATGCACCGCACCTCATCCAGCTGCATGCGCCAAATTCTTAGGGCTGCTCGGCGTTCTTCTGCCTTCAGCTTCTCGAGCGCCACGGGAGGCACGCTTTCGCCTCTCAGACGGAATTCGCGGACTCGATTGAACACTGCCAAGTCCACTTCCGCCTGGATAAGGGCAGAAAGCGTACCAGGATCGTCGCCGCCTCATATGAGATTGTTCTGTGGCCGCGTGCGATCCGTATGGCCATTAACTGCTGCAGGCTGTGTATCTTCTGTCTGCAGCGGTGGATGCGCAACCTGTGCCCCCAGACTGGCGCCCCGTAAAGGGTTACGGATCGCAGGACTCCGTCATAGAGGCGACGGACTCCCTCAGAGGGTCCCCCGAGGTTAGGCAGGAGACGATGTAGGGGACCTACTATTCTCTGAACTCGGGGGACAAGGCGCTCGATGTGTTCCTCGAAGCCCCAGCGGCCAGCTAGGGTGAGTCCATGGTACCTAATGAACCGGCTCACCCTTACCTGCACGTCACCTACGCAGATCGACGAATCAGGTGGTTCTCTTGTTCGCGGCAGTTTATGAAACCATAGCGCCTCACATTTATGAGGCGCTACCCGAAGGCCCAATTCGTGGATCTTGCGACCTTACGACCAGTGCTACCCCACGCTCGGCGAGCTCGGTGGTCCCTGCGAAGGATTCCCCGACGGCAAGTACTAGCGTATCGTCTGCATAACAGACGACGCTAACACCGTCGGGAAGTTCAGCACGCAGGACCGCGTCGAACGCGAGATTCCATAAAAGGGGGCCTAGAACTGACCCCTGTGGAACCCCGCAGTACACCTCCCTCCTATAACGAATATTGTTCCGACCCATGTACGCCCCGACAATGTTGCGCAGGTAGGGAGGCACGTTATGATGTTCAAGTGCCCCCCTGATTGCAGCCCAGGGCAGGGTATTAAAAGCATTGGAAATGTCCAAGCTTACGCCTAGCACCACCCTGCCCTAAGGATACAACCACTAATGTTCCTTGCTCACCCCATAAGAGATATAGCGTCATGATATATTATTATTTATAACTTTTACGACCACAACTGAATTTTATCAATCTGTTTTAAGTAATCTTTATATTTGTAAATGTGATAAGAACTTGTTAATTGTTAATAGTATTTAATTATAAAATGGTTTTAAATATTACAGATTTACGAGTACTAGAGATGATTTCTTATTGGAAATATAGGTAAGGTAATAAATTCAGTACGAGAGATGAACTGGGTATTTGACTGACAGATACCTAATTGGATCTTATTTCATATGCTTATTCATGGACAGTACGACTATCAATCTGCGTGTCTAAGAATGTTTGAATTATTTGTAATATTATTATTTTATGTCGTAAAAACACATTTTTTTTCATTTGTCTTTTATATTTTAGATTAATATTACCAATTGCGAAAAACAATATAACTCTCGACTAGACGTCGCGGTCGCTTCGAGCGATCCACCATGTCATCCGGCGAATAGCTTTCTCTTTCGAAACAATACTACGATATTATATTCAACCTCATTGCGAAATACTTGTTCGTTTTTAGAAAATATTGGTGATTTAAAAAATGAAAATAAAAATTTGGAGACAATTACTAATTGCTCTATTAGTAGAAGATGTCCTATAGTACTTCGATTTTTTATAAAAAATGTGAATGATGTGAAACATCTATCACTGTACTATTTTCTTGAAAGCAAGAAGCTAGAACAATGGTATTTACTGAATAATAATATAATCAAATTGTGTTTATATTATACTTAGGCACCATCCATTCGATGAGTACTATTCAATCTGCACTACCGCCTGTTTTATATACAATTTCACTGTAACATATGAACACAGCGAATAAAATTATTTTCATATATATGAATATCCTAGATGAACCGGCAAACTTTGTACCGTCTTGAATGTCGTATTAACTCATAGTTAAACTTATACCCTTTCTCCCTTTCCTCCCTCCCTTCCATCATTTGTTGGCTATTAACATTCAATCCTCTTTTCAGAATATGAATAAATTAATCTGTTTTTTTTTTAAATATTATTATTAGACTTGTAATTGCAACTTAAATTAAGATTAATAAAAAAGTAATATATATGCAAATACATGTGAATACGCATTTATTGTAGTAACAACCCCTGCAGTGCGTTTAACATAGCACCATTATAACGATCCTATAATTACTCAATCCAGTCAACAGATACTGCCATCTGTTAGAATCGTTTGGAGCTAACTGAAAATTTTGACTGCCAAATAATAAACAAATAATTTGCAATAAAATATTGCGACTATGAATTAACTATCCTATCTTTTAAGTTAGATCTAACGTGGTGTGTATATTTTATTAGGAGTCCATCGCGGATAAACAACGTGACACGTAATTTGTATATGTATATATAATGATATACACATTTACTTTACTCATTTCTATAATACTTAATTTAAATATACACTTTAAATTACTAATACTGTTTTGTTTTTAGATAACAAACAATATACATACGTACGTATCTCAGCAATGTAGAAATATATGCGTTTCTTTTGGTGGTAGGGCGATTGCACGAACTGGTTCGTGACTCGTGACCACAGTACACAAATATAAAGACAGTCATAGTGACTCATTTTGGCCTGTCGCGTTTCGAGATCAGTGTATGTATATCCAGTAACTCATATACCTAGAGACCTTCAGCCGTGGTATATGTGGGCTAACATGACGACGGAGACTGTTATTTTTTTCTTTTTGCGGACTTTCTACTGATGGCCGGTACAGGTCTATACAGTTCCACCGGGCTTAGGGGGTGAGCATAGAAGGTGCTCAGCCAGCGAATTTATGGGTTAGGTGGCAACGCAAGGGCACCCCTGAGGGTGTCGTACCCGCGTCCCGCGTATCGACTTGGGCCGCCAGCTAAAAATACGAAACCTACAGGTGATCTACTAGCATTTCGGAGGGGACTACCTTGAGAAGAAACGCCGAAAGAAACTCAAGGCTGAGTCGGAGTGGAACTGCGCCTCGGAGCGAAAAACGTGCCGGTTAGCAACAGTTGACTGAACTATCCTCCGTCGAACGCGCAGGAGACGGAGTCTATCAGTGGATTTTCATCCTTTTATAGTTACTTTCGTTTTTGAACTACATTGTACCTACCATCAAATGCACTGTAGTCAATTCATCGAGCCAGTGTAAAATATACGGGTATTATTGGATTAACTACTTAGGTATATCTGAGTATAAAACATTACTTACATACTTATTTATGTAATAATGAAAATGGTACGTATATGTTATATTATTTAAGCACGATAGAAATTCCATGCGATTTTCTATTAGAAAGACAAATTGAACTAGAAAGCTATTGTTATACGCTACTAACTAGAAATTCGATTTCGATTAATTGTCTTACGCTAACGGAGGGGATTAACTGACTTGATCTTGACTCAATAATCCCACGAAAGGACAGTTTATACATATAATAATTTATTATACAACAGTGGAGTTATGTTATCAACTACTCAATTATATTTATGGGTCTTTGAAAGATATGTTATATGTATGAGCGACTTATAAAGGATATTATTTATATCTGTAATTGTCAACTAGCAAGCGCAATCCTCGCGGCCACTACCTTAAGGATGAATGTCTTAAAACTTTGACTGGCTGCAAGTGACAAAACCCAACACCTTGGTTGTGGATGAATTATAATTCATTGTGCTAGAATGGCGTAACGTCGGCTATGATTTAATAGCGTTCTACAAAAATACTTTTTTCGAATTCTTGATGACAAACACAAATAAAACAAAGCTTCATACAACTTTATACGTACAAAGTCTAGAATCAATATCTAAAATATATCCTATGTCCGAATCCTCAAAGATAAACTCCTATTCTTTAGATATATTTGAACTAGCCGCGGAAATCAACTGATACATTATGGAGGGCATGAATAATCATTGTACCTAAAACAAAACAAAAAAAAACAATGATCCAATATAAGAATTGTAATTAATTAGGAACTTCCAAACTTTTTCCTTTAAAATACAGAAAACTTTCTTTATATAACCGAATGTAATGGTACGAAAAATTAATAGAATGTTTATCTCACAGAAATCTATTAAATGAAGTCTGGTCGCGTCGCAAATGGAATGTACATATTCAAGTATAAAATTTTTGTCTATCCGCTTTAAGATAACAATCATTTTACTAAAAGAGCATATTTTTCCTAAAATAAGAAACAGTAGACTTATTTTTTAATCATAGATAAATAGCTGCCTGCAAAGCTGAAGATCCCAGTACCAACAAAGTTTTCTATTATGCACAGATTATTATTTTATAACAAGTAATTTACCCACGCATAAATTTTTTTTTATATATACTGGCTGGACATTGTGACTACAGTGCACCTGATAGTAAGTACAGTGTAGTACAAAAACGAAAGCTACCATCAAAGGGTCGAAATCAATTGATATATTGATTGATACATACATACGCACCAGTATACATATATATTCTACTTAAGCCCTGAATACTTATTTTTATGAAATATGATTATATAATATATATGATAGTGCAAGTCTTGTAAAATATTAATTGAATGTAACTGCCCATAAGAACAACAGGCTAATTCTACGATGGGTTCCAGGTTATGAAGGAATTCCAGGCAACGAAATAGCTGATGGACTGGCGAGATCTGGAGCGGCGATGGTACATTATGGATCTGAGCCATTTTGTGGCATCCCCAAAAGCTTGGTACGATTGACTTTAAGGAACTTATATAAAGGAAAGGCTACAAACCACTGGAACACGATACCAGGATTGAAACATTCTAAGGAGTTAGTCAGGGCTTTCGACCTAAAGCTGCAGAGGCTCTGATGCTTAGAAGAAATACGAGTATTAGTAAGAACACTGACTGGCCACTGCTGTCTGAACAAACATTTGTTCAGCATTGGTGGCCGGAGCACTAAAGATTGCAGATTCTGCGAAAGTGCGGACGAAAAGCCCAAGCACCTCCTGTGTGAATGTGACTTACTAATGCCCTAACGCAACCGCATCCTGGGCCGCCACGTGCTACACCCAGGAGAGGTTCCAGATATCTCTGCCAATAAAGTACTACAGTTCTTTAAAACTATAGGCCTTGACATAGAGCTCTAAATGGTACGTGGCGATCACAATAGATCTTCTAGGTCGCAGTGATACAGGCTGAAATAGACTGCATAGCAAAATAATAATAATAACTGCCCATAAACACGATAATTACGTATATTATTAAATTGCATATTTGAATAATCTCTTAACATAGTTTTTGATGCATAGATATTATACTAAACAACATGTATTTAAGTATGGTTCATCTTTGACGTTTCTTCAAAGGCAGCTCAATAACCATCCAATTTGCATAACCTAATTTCTCGTGACTGCGTCAAATTGCTGAAAGATCCTGGTAGCCTCACTCCGCGCGTAATGGATGGAACGTCGATCTCGATAGCACCTTAAACTGACAAGAATATATTCGATCGTTAATGTTCTCCCATGTATTACTGTTGACTCTTAGATATTCAATATTTAAGTACTGAATAATATTGCAGTTACTTGGATTTCTTCAACTAAATATTATTTTCTTTATGTGTAGTGATAGTAGTCACAGATATATTATTATTGTCATAAGATTAACGTACCATCATGCTATATTCCATTCTAAGTGAATAGAGATACATTTTTAGCTATTTAAGAGATTTATTTATGGCTAAATAAAAACTAAGAAATCACAGCTTAGGAGATATACAATCTGATAAAACCTACGCACCCTTTTTAAAAGTCAAAACAACACAGCTGCTACAACTTTTCATCAAATTTTTTAAGGCGGAAAATAAAATTAATGGCCTTCTAGTTTACTTCTTGACAGTGAACACGAAATTTCAACTTCATCATGTTTACGATTTTTGGCTTAACACTTTTTGTGAAGTTTGACGTTAATAAGATTTAATAATAAAAAATATTGTTGTTTTATATTGTTAAGATACTATTCATTTATTGTATGTCTTTATCAAACATATTTATAGATACATATGTAAAGTTCATTATATGCTTAAAAATTAAATAATTTAATGGGTAACATTTCAAGTATCACATATTTTAAAACAGCATAATATCAATAACTAACATTCAAAAGGCTGTAAAAACATCAAAACTCCATCACTAATAGTTTATTGCACGAAAAACTTAATATTAAATACCAATAAACTTAATAAATAGCAGTAATAAAGTGTGCGACGTATAGAAGGCGCGGTCGATCGAGAGACGTCACACGAATCTCCCACTTATCTTCCGCCGCGGCCGGTGCGCAAGCGGTCCATATAAACATTACGGCGTCGGCGAGAGTGAGCCGGCAGGGTGCACACTAAAAATAGTAAAAATATTAAAAATTAACAAACACAATTATAACTGATCCTTTATGAATTTACTTTAGTAACGAAAGATGATTAAAAGATAAAGAAGCTTATATTATTTTAAATAATTAAACCGAAATTCGCATTTTTTTTTAATAAAGACAGTCTCTAAGTAACACAAAATCGTCCAAAATGGAAGCTTTTATAGAATATACATCCTGAGATAGACACGAATATCTATTACTCGTATGTGATATATAATTATATAAAAACGAGAAACAAATAAAAACATTAAATTATATTATTTATCTGACTAATAAGTTAATTCCAAGGGCATTTGCTAAATTCGGATATACTATTGACTTTATTGAATTATGAATATTGAAAATACTAGTCCTATAAAGTGTATTTACAATTACAAAGAAGGACGTCAAGTTATGGTATATTCTCGGAAATAATTCATTATCATGTTACGTGTAAATAAATCCTTTCCCTAATAACCATTACATATTCTCCAACCTTGTTTAGAATAATGGTCCCAGTATTGAGTTTACGATGCGAACGCGTGACAGACCGCACCGACCGTAAATTTATCTGTTTACAGAGTAACAGTCGCTTCTACTCGCGTATCATCATATATAAATAAAATGTCCTTTTTTGCACGTATGGTGCCTTTTATAAATGTATCTCCGCCTGTCTTCTGTAGATATTCTGACCTCCTTTCAAGCTGAGAAAGGTACCAATTTACCGCATATATACATATAATATGCAACAGGTAGCCAAGCAGGATTTACACGTGGGATAGTCTTATTTTCAGAGCATCCAGGGACTACTTTATGGAGCCCCAACACGACCATGCTAAATGCAAATTTAACTTGGCGAATTAAAAACACAACTTTCGGAATATTTTAAATCTGATTCCTGAGTCAGTGTCCCGATCTAAATACATACAAAAACATATTATATATAGGCTTATACTGAAGCACTAAAATGCTACTGAACTTTTTCTTTTATTTTGATTGTGCTGGTAGTACCTACCTTGCCTTCTGATTATATAATTCTTTAATAATTGTTTATTGTTACTAAATAATTTATAGCACTGGTTTATACCGTTTGTTTTTTTTTTAAGTCAGGGATCAATGACATAATTTAGTTTTTTTATAGTTCTTGTTTTCATATTTATTAAACATCCTTTTATATATTTAATTATATAACTAATCAAATTTAACTTTCACTTTTAAATACATATTTCTAGTATAAGCAGATACTTCAATGAAGCAACGCAGAGTCTTCTAAATTAATGGAATGTAAAGATTATCTCGAATTTAGTAGGATTTGAATTGGCGAATTTATTAAATTAATGCGGTACCCGCGTACTAATTGTCTTTTGTATCAATTCTATTAAGGGATTGTATTTGAATATAATACCAGTAAGATACGATCACCAGATTAAAATACGTTTAATATTGCTACGATGACTTGAACTTTAATAATCACTCAAGTTATATTCATTATTTTATGTATACTTATTATAACAGCAAACATGAATAAACACTTTCATGTACCAATCACTGAATTAGTAGTTAATGCTTTATGGTAGTCGTTAAAATCAATTAACTGTATCTAGTGTGTGGTATGGCTGTTTTTTTTTATACTGGCTCGGCAAAGTGATTGCATTTCATCAGATGGAAAGTAAAGTGTAGTCCAAGAATGGCAATGACCGCCAAAGGACAAAAACCCGTTGACAGTCGCCATCGCTATGTAGGCCCACATATACCACGACGGAAGGCCCTAGCCACCTAGGCTTGCCACCTAGGCATTTGTGTATATACAGTTGGATATACACTAATTGTTCCCGAAACTCGACAGGCCGAACAGAGTTACTATAACGGTCTTTACAATTATGTACTGTGGTCACGACTCACTTCGGGTAATCGCCCTACAACCTCAATGCCTACCTATGCCTTGTTTGTGTTAATGTGGATATTGTAGTGATTATTGATCCGAAATTTTTTATACTAATTTTATTTTAATTGATTTTGTTATTTATTGTGGTTTTAATTTAAAACATTTTAAGAGACCTATGTAATAACTGAATAAACCATTTCATAAAACTAGTAAAGCATTATCTCGATAGCAGAATTGATGGATGGATATCTGTTTTAAAATCGTTTGACTAAAGACGACAAGAGTGGAAGAGCTAACGCTTTGGAAATCAATGCTTGTGAAACGAAATTAGTAAAGAACCTTTGAATAATCACGACAATAATACTAATCATATTGCGAATTTATGACTTCGGGGAAAGCTGAAATAATTGAGTAGCTTACTATAGACTAATTCATATATATCTACCTTAAACATGTATTAATTGATGTAAATGACGTGTCCTACCGCGAACAATCGCCATTTTAAGTGCACTATAAATATGTGCAACCCTTTTAAAAGTTACAATCGAATTCTGTATTAAATAAATAAAAATCTATACCACATATTTGATTTCGTCTGTCGATAGTAATTATCTTGCTAATCTGGGAGACACGAGCTATAACAAAAGAAACTTAGCGTTTCCATTGAAGAAGATAATATTAATGTAAAATTGGAAAACATAAATAAAGGTAATATTTTTGCAATATTTATAACAAAAACGAGTGTATAATAGAGGGATATAGACAATTTTCACTCATTTTAACCAGTTAACTGATTAATTTACCATGTTTCTCAGCTATACCAGCGCATTATGATGCAAACGGATCATCCTCATCATTTCATAATAATTTTTTGTCAAATCTGTTGTATGGTATAAATCAGAGATGGGCAAAATTTAATCACATTAATGGTTAACGATTGCAAAATGTATTCATAATTTTAACTCCATTACTCTGTAATCATGATTAAAACCCTTCTAATTATTAATTAGGGCTAAATGTAAAACATTCATGGGCAAAATGTAATTAAATTAATCATGTAAAACGCAAAATGTAATCGTAAACGTTTTTCATCACAATATCCCCATTTTCGGTATAAATATTTATTATTTTGGTACGTGCGTGGACATGTATGTACACACGCTTCACATATGTATTTACAGTAATGTAGACATTTTGTGCATATATTAAAAGTTAAATCTTTGTTTTAGTAAAAAATACTCATATGATTCAAGATTAATTGACTTTAAACGGTTAATTTATCATATCAAATAATAGAATAATCGAGATTTAATTCTACGGTGTACAATTTAAGTATTGTACGTATTTGGTCCTTCAATACGTCTGTTCTGGGAAACCAAAACATAAATTGATACACAATTTATTCGTCTTTATGATATATCGCTTTCGTTCACACTGGCTCATGCGTACTCTGAATATAATCAATCAATTCGCAAACAATTCTCTTCCATTATTTATTGAATTCGGTGCAATGTAGTTCGCACTAGATTGTGTTTGAAGTCTTTGCGCACAAGTGTAACGATATCTCAAGCAATAAAGCAAACGATTGATCATATGTAATACAAATAATAATCTGTTTATCACGAATGTTTCTATTATACGTTATTATCGTAAATATATTTCAATGTAGAAGTAATTACATCTGTATAAGAAAGGTTTCTAAATGAAACAGCATTTTCTAAGCATAATTATTATCACTTACGTTATTTTCATATTTACCCAGTAAAATACCTACACAATATATGATAATAAGTAACATACAGAACAAAAATAAGATTAAGTACGGATTTAGGCACTACATACTCACCGGTGAAGGAAACATCGTGAGGAAACCCGCATACCATCTAATAGATATGTCATGTAAATGCCCAGAGAACAGCAATCAGTTGCACTTCTGGTCACTTTTTTTTTATTACTCACAGGCTTGCGCTGTACCTCAATCTTGCTTGCTGAAAAGTGATGATGAGGCCGATGATAGAGCGTGCTCACGCAGCAAATACCGATTCACTCGACGCTTGAAGATTCCCATGTCATAAGATGTTGGAAACACAGACCCAGGAAGCGAATTCCACTCCTTGGCGGTTCGCATCAAAAAGTAGGAGGCGAATCGCTTCGTGCGAGTAGATGGAATGTCAATCTGGGAACGAAAAATAAGCGTAAAGGGGATGCAGCCGCTAATGTATTTCTGCTCATCTTGAAAGCGATACAGCGTGATGATATTATTGTATTATTCAGAACAAGATTCTAATGTGAATCACTGTTATCACACCAATATGCACATACGAGGACGAAACCTTTAATTCTGTACCTAGGTTACTGATCTTTAAACATAGCAATTGTGACGGGTCACTAAAGCGGATAATGGACTTATCACACATGCATTGTGGTAGTTACTCATTTAGAAAAACACCTTACAACCTTATCGTTGCTTTTTAAAACTATGTAAGGTTTATAAGTAAAGCAGTATTAAATCTTAGGACGCGATTATAATGAAAAATCAGATAAAAGGAATTCAACTGACTCCGAAAAATAAGTAATGATCCTAAATCTACCAATGAGACTTTATCATTTTTGATGTCAGTGCCTAGTTACGGAATTTATTTTATAGCAGTGACTTAAAAATGGCAAAGTCTGATTGGTATTTCAGGATTATTATTTACTTTTTGAAGTCAATTGAATATTTTTTATAAAAAGGTTTTTATTAACATCTTTTTGTATATTAGTGGCATCAAATTCAGATTATTTATCGTGTTAGAGACAACACCTAATTAAATGAGGTCAAACATGATATGTATGCTGTATCAAGGAAGAACTTCATCATACCTTCACCGTATTAAACCTAAAATAACGATGGTATATACCCTATTGAATAAAAACAATCATCAAGAATAGTTTACACACGACAGTGATATATAAGGAAAATTAAAGATTTTGCTCTTGTCCATTCAAGCGTTAAGGCCTATATCTCGGAAGACCTTCATCAGAACTGCAGCATATTAAAACAAGATCAACTATATGCTACACCCTGTCAAGCTAAAAAAGAATTATCGAAATCGGCTAATAAATGGGGGAGTAAAGGTCTCACTCCTTTTTGAAGTCGAAGACTGGTATAAATATCATAATCAAACCATAAAAAGTACTAGAATATTGATCTCTCGAAAAAAGATTTACATAAAATATTATGACTATTTTATCGTTTATTGTCTAACGCTTTTAAAAGAGGCTTAATTAAAATATTTACTTGGGCATGATAGCTACACAGTCCCGTTATAGATTCTGCTTCCCGGATGGCGTCAGGTGGGTCTAAGCAAAATGTAAATAGGCCTGATTATTCGCACTCGACGTTTTGAGTTCGTTAATGTCAGCGGAATAAAAAAGGGGCCTGTTTTATGTATAATTTCCATTCTTTATAAACATTTTAACTTCTGGCGCTTTGTATTATACAAATTTAATCAACGATTTGTTTTGTTTTCGTTATACTATAATAATATATTCGATACCAAAATACACACTTAGGTAGGTATCGACTCTTAATACAGTAATAACTTAATTTGATTACAGAGCCCTGTATTTGAAACGCGATGTCTCTTTAAGTGTGAGCAGAGTTAGTGACGCACTCGTACCTTAGTAGTTGTACCCACTTTGCGCTTATACGAGTATGGCGCACGTGCGCTTGTATGACTTAAATTTAACTTTTTATATTTATGATTCCATTACGATTTATTGATTATAGTGAGATACTTTTAATATTACCGTTCATTAAGAAAAAAAAAGCATATAGATATAAAAATTAGATACATATATCTAATGTGTTTCGCTAAAATATTGTAAGCTACAAAATCTCAAAAAATGGTTTTATCATCGTAATCATTCTCTTAATCATTAAGTAGTGAACAGTTACTAAAGTAACGATTACTATACTATATCATTAGTTGTATAAATTAAATTTCGTATCAATGAAAACTACACCATAAATAGGTAAATTAAAAGTAACAAAGAAACTTCTCTGTAATAAATGCAATTTGTCGCTTACCATGCTCAATTTATTTAACGCAAGGAGCATCACAGTAGTCGAGTAGTAGACTTCAGTGAGTCTGCTGCCCGGATGGAAGGGAGGTTTGGAGGGGTGGGCTCTTCAAACCCGTGCCTACCAGACATTAAGCCTAAAAAGGGTTTTCGCTCTCCGAGCGTCTGGAAGGATCAGGATTCCGAAGCCCCAGTGGAATGATTGGAAGGACACTCCGGGGGTTTTTTAGTCAGCAGGAGTCTGACGCACCAGGGTCGCTGCCCTCACAGTGGCCCTGATAGTCCTATGATGAATTTTCGCTCGGGAAGAAGCTTCATAGTCTCAAGTACAATTTCTTACAAATTTAATATTTAATTTATATATCCACATGACAATCTATACACCTCAATATGTAACTATATGTACATTGTACATATACATATCGTATATCTTAATTTTTTGTAATTTTAATTTTGTTAATATTTTCAATTTCAAAATTTAAAAGGCACATTAGTGACACACTGTTTACAACATGTATAGAATATTAGTATTCACAACATCAAAAATATTTCTTAGTAAATTTTAAAGACTTCAGCACGTCTATCGCTGCAAGACAGAAAATAAGACGTGTTTAATAATAAACAAAATGTCATACACAAATGTGTTTGTATAAATGTTTTCTTGGTAATGATCCTTTTATAGTTGTAGCATTTTTAGCCTTTATTTTTTTTAGTGGAAGCAATTTTTGTTATTCATGTCTGCTCACTCCGCAAGCGTTATAACAGAACGATATATTGTCTCTTTAATATATTTAAAGTATCATATATCATACATACAATGTTTCTATATTTTATTATAAAATAAACATAAAAAAGCAATATTAATTTTAAATATACAAATATTAGGTCCTTACATATGAAATTGGCGTTTTTCGTACTGGCCACTTTAATCACAAATTTCTCCTCTTTGGTAAGGAATTCCAAATTCAAATTTGTACAGCTATAGACTCATGTATTTGTGCTTCGATGATCGTCATTCATTTGTTTTTTTCTTCTGTTTTTTTCTGTTTGCGTCACTCATTTTACAAAATGGAAAACTTATAATATCGCATTATTTACGAGTACGAGTTCCGCCGTGGCACTAGTGCTGCGGAAACAACTCGAAGGGTGAATGATGTGTATGGCGGTCGTGTTGCAAAAGAAAACACAGTTCGTTTTTGGTTCCAACGTTTTCGTTCTGGAAATTTCGACCTGCAGAACAAGCCCCGTGGACGGCCTGAGACTCAAGTTGATAATGAAGAGTTGAAGGCTATTGTGGAAGCGGATCCATCGCAAACCACGTCCGAGTTAGCTGCAGGCTGCGATGTTAGTGATAAAACTGTTTTAATTCACTTGAAGCAAATTGGGAAGATTAAAAAGCTTGAAAGGTGGGTACCTCACGTATTGACTGAAGCAAGCCGGCAAACGCGCGTCCACTGCTGCGTTACATTACTAAACCGGCACAATAACGAAGGTATTTTAAACCGAATCATTACTTGTGATGAAAAATGGGTTCTTTACGATAATCGGAAGCGCTCAGCGCAATGGTTGGATCCTGGCCAGCCAGCCAAATCCTGCCCCAAGCGAAAATTAACCCCAAAAAAGTTACTTGTAAGCGTTTGGTGGACTAGTGCCGGTATTGTTCATTACAGTTTTCTCAAATCTGGCCAGACTATTACGGCTGATGTCTATTGTCAGCAATTGCAAACCATGATGGAAAAGCTAGCGGCTAAACAACCTAGGCTGGTCAATCGCTCCACGCCACTGCTGCTTCACGACAACGCTAGACCACACACTGCGCAACAGACGGCTACTAAATTAGAAGAGCTTCAATTGGAAAGTCTAAGACATCCTCCGTACTCCCCGGACCTTGCTCCAACAGATTACCATTTTTTTCGAAATTTGGATAACTTCTTGCAAGGGAAAAAATTCAACTCCGATGGGGCAGTCCAAATCGCCTTCAAAGATTTTATTGATTCCCGTCCGACTGGTTTTTTTAGTAAAGGGATCAATGAACTACCTATGAGATGGCAAAAGTGCATAGAAAATAATGGTTCATACTTTGATTAATTAAATATATTATATTAAAAAATATTCGACTTTTTGTTCCTCCCATACAAAACGCTAATTTCATATGTAAGGACCTAATATCTACGGAAGCCAGGCTAGAGGCCCAAGGCACCGGTAGTCAGGAGGCTAGAGTGAGGAATTTCCTAACCATGCGTGTCATATCAAGTAATACCGCCTTCTGTATCCGGCTCTTAAACCTACAATAAAGGGAGAGCCTTTCGAGGTTCTTTGCAATCAGTCCATTAGTCGATATTACTATAATACTTTATGTATTATTGTAATTTTAAACAAGGCGTACATTTACCACTTAACATATTAGACAAAAGATATTTCTTGAGAATACATACATATTAGGTGTTATAGATTTTCTCTGTAGACAGGAAGTAAAAAATAGGCACCTACTTTAATGTATTGATTTTTTTAAACTAATAAGTAAATTTAATCAAAATTCAGATATTGAACACTAAAATCCCCCGGCTTTCTCATCCCGGCTAGGACTAAAAAGTTCTCTAACTCTTACTCTTTCCGAGTTGTTGGGCTGTAAAATGGTCTTCTGGCGAATGTGTTTCCATCATCGCATGATATTGGGTCTTTTAAGCGAAACGTGAAGAGATATTTGTGCAGGCCGGCATGTTCGCTGCGGCAATCAATGGTTTTTTTTACTGTTGGTAGTCGTTGTCATTTTTGGACTGCATTATGCTTACCATCAGGTATGGCGTGGTCACTGTGTCGTATCAGGATAAATAAAAATACATAGATATAATCTGAGACCGAATAAAAACATAAATTGCATTTGTCATATTATTTCCTTTGAAAACAAAACACCTAAATAAAATTTACATACTGAAAAAAGATATCCCTACAAATAAAGATATCCCTACAAATAAAGAAAACACTAACACGTTTCTAAAGAGACGTGGATACTACGTAGTCTGCTCGTCTTTCAAAAGTTTACTCCTTTCATATTCCGCTTCAATTTCGCAGTGCAATTTATATGCACTTTGTAGCGGTGGCTGTTCAAAAGCGCCTCACCGCAGCGTTTATTCGCGGAAAGTGCTACAGTTAAACGCTGTTTTTTTCTGCTGCAGAAGAATCTTGATGACGCCGTTCATAGTTAATGAGCAGCCAGTATCCGGCGGGTGTTACCGTACAAATTGCCCCCTCTTTAGAAGCTGTCGTTTGCCAACTCAACTGAAGCTGTTCTACCGTGAAAGACGTTTCCGACCGTGTATTATTGTTTACTACCGGGATGACTTCCTTTTACTAGCACACCTAACGAACACTGGGCTAACAGATTCTGATGCGCAATCTTCATAACATCTTCTTTTCACTTTATGCAAAATATTGACATCATAAAATGAAGGCGGCACGTTGGTTAAAGATCCGTTTTGTTTTCGCAATTGCATATCAACTAAAAATGATTTTTTTAAACGTTTTTCTTTTTATTCGGCTTAACACAACTGTACTTCTATAATTTTTTCTAATCCTTTTTTTTTAAATAATTTTTATTTTTGATGTGAAATATGTAATCCTGTTGGCCAGAACGGCTTTCGAAAGCAATGCTTCACGCTGTGGTCGAATTTATAATGAATTTAAATCGAGCAGCGTAAATAAAAAATTACGATAAGAAAAAAATATAAGTTTTGGTGATTCCATCTAGCGCTAATAAGGTAAAATCTCTATAATGCTGTTGTATTAATGAATAGCTGTAACTCAAAATAATTAATTACACTAAAATGGACTCTATTTCTTAAAAACAGGATTAGTATTTTAATAATACTTATTGAGAATTATATATTTTTTATTTTCCTGATTTACATAGTCAATTGGTATAGTCATGTAAAATATTATTAACACTTTTATTAATAAAGGAAAAATAGCCCTCTATACACCATCCATTCGTATATTTTTTTCTATAAATAATGTTACACATCTGTCATTCGTCTCGCGATGGCTCAATTTTATTATATTTACAAATTATGAATACTTCAACGGATCCTATGCTCGAGTTATCTTATTTTCAATTATGGCTCGACATTTCACGTTTAAAATATGTTGCTGATAAATATTTAAAATAGAAATCATACTTCGATCAGTAGATACCATTAGTAATAACAGTTAGATAAAACTCCAAAACTAAATTCTTACATTATGGGAGTTATACGCTTTTTAATATAATTAATATTTGGTTAGTTTTAATATTTTTGCTTTTGTATTTTTGGGTTGAGGTATGATGGGGCTGTCATTCGGCTCTATGCCAGAGTCGTGCGATCCGTGACCCTTTACGGGGCGCCAGTCTGGGAGCACAGGCTGCGCATCCGCCGCTGCAGACAGAAGATACACAGCCTGCAGCGGTTAGTGGCCATACGGATCGCACGCGGCTACAGAACAATCTCATATGAGGCGGCGACGATCCTGGCACGCTTTCTGCCCTTCAGTATCCAGGCGGAAGTGGACTTAGTAGTGTTCAACCGAGTCCGCGAATTCCGTCTGAGAGGTGAAGGCGTGCCTCCCGTGGCGCTCGAAAAGCTGAAGGCAGAAGAACGCCGATCAGCCCTAAGAATTTGGCGCATGCAACTGAATGAGGTGCGATGCATGCGCCAGCGCGTGGTCGGTGCCATTCTGCCGAACCTCGTAGCCTGGTTTAATAGTAGGCATCACGTCACCTACCACCTGACACAGGTACTTACGGGACACGGATGTTTCCCTAAGTACCTGTGCAGGTTTGGACGAGAAGTAACGACCCAGTGCTACCACTGCTGTTCGGACCTGGATTCCGCTCAACATACGCTCGCACATTGCCCGGCGTGGGGCAGCGAGCGGCGGGACCTGGTCCAAAGGATCGGACACGACCTCTCCCTGCCAGCAATGGTGTCGGCCATGCTGGCAGGGTATGACAACTGGAGGGCCGTGGTCTCCTTCTGTGAAGACGTCATGTCCCAGAAGGAGGCCGCAGAACGAGAGCGGCAGAAGGCCTCTCGACGAAGACACCAGGGTGCCGGCAACCGCCCCGGCACATCAGTACCAGCCGATCGGTCGATCCACAACCGGTTGGCTGATTGATGCCTTTGGGGTCGTAGCCGCTCAGGGTGGGGGCTCTGAACGACTGATTAGCGACCCTTGAGAAGTAGGCAGAGCATTGTGACGGGCTCTGCCTAAATACAATGAGTAGTGTCGGGGAAGATATCTTCCTCCAAGTTTGTGCCCAGCGGGCGCGGCGCGACGGGACTGCGGCGAATTGATTACAGGTCCCGCGGTCTCCGTCAATGCGCAGAAGAAGTCACCTTGGGGTTTTTAGTCGGTACAAGTCCGACACACCTCGGTTTCGCGCAGCCCCCCAGTGCGACCGAGACGGTCTGATGAGGATTTTCCCTATGTCAAAAAAAAAATGATGGGGCTGTCATGTTCAAAATAAAAGTCTCTTTATAAATAAAGTACAAAAGTGTAACATTCTTGTGTGCAATCGCAATAAAATTTCAAAGTCACACATATATTTTATATAAGCATTTTTATTATTATTTTAAACATATTTGAATAAATATGAGGTGTAACAATATAAAAACCAGTTTTGGTTCAAAGTGACCCAAAGATCTGTGGTAGGTTAAATTTAATTTCGTGGTATGCATACTTAATTGTGCGAATCGAAATAAAGAAGTCAATTTTAGCTATGACTTCAAAAACATTAATCTGTACAAGTTTCTCGCATACCAACATATAAAACGCCGAATTTCAAGAGTGAAATGTACTTGTAAATATTTATTATTAAGTTACGTAAACACCATTGAATCGCAACGTACATCAGGCAGTATGTTGCTCATACATCCGAGTGCCATGTTACTTGTTGAATAAATTCTTACACGATTATTTTTAAACTGCATCAATTGTGTGCATATTTCTTCGGTATACTATTTCAATATCCAGTGATTAATGCCATTGTATCTTCTATTATGGCAATTGAACGAAGTGCGCATGCGATAAATTTTATTATTAGAAGGACTTTAAACGAGAAGACACCAACGTACGGTTCGACTTCAAACGCATTATAGTGCCCGATGTGTTTTCCAAATGATTATGTGATTTTCGTGTTTATAATCTTATTTTACTCATAAGCAGTGGCGGTTTTGATGTGATTTTTAGTGAGGCCCCTTAAATAGTTATAGTTTTAACCATAGAAACACCTGCTTTTCTTTGTACGAAAAAGTAATTAGATATATAAAAAAATAGGTAAGTTGATTAAAGTAATATTTTCTATACACGGCACATAAAAAATGGTTCATTTAATTTAAAAAAAATGTACACGCAAAATCAGTCTTTTACCATCATCAAAAATACTGAGAAATAAAATATTATCCAATTGAATAAAAATAAACATTTCAATGGAATTTTTGGGAAAATAATCCACAACAAAACGTATACTTAAGCAAATTAAAATAAAAACGTACAAAATAATTTTAACTAACAAAAATTTCACAATATAAACATAATGACGTTCACGCAGCGCCGGATGGCATTATGATGAAATTTAAAGTAACAATAGGAACTGTGACGTGTTACGCTAAGACAAAGCGGAACTCCCGCGGCCCTTGAGAGGCTGAAGATGCTAGAGCGTAGATCAGCTATGAGAATGTGGCTTGTGCAGCTTAATGTGCTGCGCTACACGCGCCAGCGTATGGTCTGTGACATTTTGCTGAACCTCGCAACCTGGTTTGATAGTAGAGATCAGGTCACCTACCGTCTGACACAGGTATTCACGGGACATGGACATTTCCTTGAGCACCTGTGCCGGTTTGGACGAGAAGTAACAACATAGTGCTACCACTGCTGTTCAGATCTGAATTCTATCCAGCATACGGACGCACATTGTCCGGCATGAGACAGTGAGTGGCGTGATCTCTTTTTGTGAGGATATCATGTCCTAGAAAGAGGCCGCTGAGCGGGAGCGGCAGAGAGCCAATACCACTCGAAGAAGACGATGCCGGGAAGATAGCAACTCTCACAAGCATCTATCCAAGCTGATTGGTTGATCCACGACAGGTTAGCTGATGCTTTAGGGGTTGTTGCTGCTCAGGTGGGGGCTCTGAGTGACTGGTAAGCGAACCCCAGAATTCAGAAGTCCACCCTGTAGTATCAGGGGAGGTGGCGTCTTCCCCCGTGATTGTGCCTGTCAAGCGCGGCTTAGTGGGGTTGCGGCTAATTGATTATATGATCCGCAATCTTCACTAATTCGCAAAAGTAGTCACCTTGGGGTTTTTAGCTGGTACAAGTCTGGAACACCACGGCTATGTGCGGCCGGGACAGTCCTATGAAAATATTCCCCATGCATAATAAAAAAGACAAAGCGCAGTTAATTATTATATATAATTTATTAGCGCAACCGCTGTAAGTGTACCAGGCCATAGACAGCATCGCAAGTCTACCTAAGGGCTAAGACTATAGGTTCAATAGATTGTATTGTCTATGATGCAATCAGCTGTGATTAATGCACGAGAGCCTCACCATTACGACACACTAGATATTCGATCACGATTAGTTATACAAGAGCTAAGTAGATAATAAATTTTAAAAAGCTCAATACAGCCTGTAAGTTAAATAAGTAAATTACAGAAACTAACTTATTTAGAAATATTAGCTGGATCCATTTCAGCTAATTTTAATATTGGCAATATTTTAATAAAATTGTATAAAATAAAACAATATTTAATAAAAAAATAGATAAATGTTTTCAGTGAACCATACGCTTTACATTCTCTTTGAAATAAATGCATTTCGTCGGACAATAAGTTGCAAAAAACTAAGTGTAGGTTAAGTAAAAAGTTTTATTTAATTATAATAATATAGTATGTCGTCACGTTATATCCTCTACAAGGTGAACAGAGATATGTTAGTGGCTGGATCCACATTACGCTTATATGTCGTGCCTAACATGACCAGTAACACAAACTGATCGCCTTTCTCACAGCACTAGTACACATGACATTTCTATTAGATGCCATGCGGGTTAGCTCACAATGTTTTCATTCACCGGTGAGCATGTGCTGCCTAAATACGCACGAAATGTGGAAAACCCCAGAGATACGTGCCGGAATTCGAACCTACGACCATTCGCGTGGCCGCGCATGGAAACCGGTTCATTATCCGCTAGGCCACCACATTCATTAATTTAATTAATTATACGTTTATAAAAAATAGTAATTTGGTTTTTGTTTCTGAGGTTCCTACTAATTCATTTCTCGTTGTGTACAGTTTGTATTTTTTTGTTAACATAACATTTTGTTGCTGCGCATGAAAACCGGTTCATTATCCGCTAGGCCCCCTTTCATTAATTTAATTAATTATACATTTATAAAAAAAATAATAATTTAGTATTTGTTTCTGAGGTTCCTAGTAATTCTCGTTATGAATAGTTTTTTTTTTTGCTAAAACATATATTGTGATTATATACAATATAAATAAAAAACTAAAATTATATAGACACCAGCCATCCTAAGTTTAATATTTAAATTTAAAATCGTAAGAAATTTTCTATTGGGGCTCAACCTTCATACCCTTACATAAAACCGCCACTGCTTTTAAAAATGACATCAACATCTGAACGAATCCTGCAGTTGTAGAGTCAATGTCCACAGGAATAAAGTCCAGACAACATGATAAGCAACGATGACTGTGAAAACGGTGAGCTGTTATATTTATATACTCGTATACTACAGGTTACCACTAGCAGGACAGATGATATATAAGTTGGCGGATTACCGAGTCTACTGAAGATTCTGGTGAGGCATTAAAGCATTGTGGAAAGCCTAGGCTGTTGATAAATTCACTTATCAGTTCCCAGACACTGTATCCTGTCTCTCTCTAGTTGTGTCGGTTACCCATCCCTATAAGAGGGGTTTGGATAAGAGTATGCGTTTACAGCCCTAACATTCTCGCTAAAGGGTATCTATCCTGCGCAATTAATTGTTTCCGAATATATTCATCAGCGAGCTCGTCTTCACCGAATAGGGCTGCCGCTCACCCCTATTTGATGTGATTCGGAAACGTCGACAAGGCCGAAATCTACCTGAATTTTATCATCGCATAATAGAAAAGAAAGAAGAAAAAAGGTAGAAAGAAAGGTAGTAAGAAGTAACAGGTAGAAAGTAAAAACATACATCATAAACTATAGCGGATGAATGTGTGGGCAATTTGGAATGTTTGAATAATATTAATACAACCTTGAAGCTCTAAACACCGCCTTAATATTAAATCTTCAACTTTGATACAAAATGAAGAATATACGCAAAAATATTTGTTTCAATAATTTTCAAAAACTGTAAAAGACATAAAAGTATATAATAAAATATTATACCAATTTATAGATATGTATAGATTTTGTTTTTAATTTGAATGTATACAGTACCTATTACTTATGTTGTAATAAATTCCCAATAACGGATTAAGGCACCAAATATTTATTATAGTTGTTGTATATGAGAAAGTTTATGGTTTGGAGATTGTTAACTATTACTTTTATCTATTTAATTAAATAAATATTAAATTGCCTTTATTGATTATTTCAGAGAAAAATAAAGGCGTTAGAGAAAACAATATAGCTACATTTGAATTTGATACCACCAAAACGTAAGTAAGTAAATGTTTATGATCCACTTTTTAAGCAATATATATAAAATGCTTTTAAATAAGGTCACAATTATTTTATAACTTATCGATATAATATTTTAAATAATGTATTACAATTTTTACTGGCCCTTTTATAGGGTTGATCTCACGTGCATTTTAGAATTCACGTACATTATGTTAATAATATGTAATTATTGCTACTATTATTATTTCAAAAATATTTATGGTGTTTTTTGATATTTCTTATGAAAATTAATATATATATAAGTAGAGATGAGTTAATTTTATAATTATTAACTATTTAAAATTCAGAAGTTACAAAGCTAAATAGTGATTCAGTCGCTTATGACATTCTTCTGGTACACACTTGATATATTTTGTAGTATTTAATCATTGACATTAAAAATCTAGTTAAATTATCACAGCCTTCAAATTCGTATTTACTTTATATCAAAGAGAAATAAAAACAAAATTATAATACGGGCACGATAACATAAGTAGACAGAAAGTTCAAACCATTTGTTTCAAACAAACGAAGAAAGAAGAGTATTGTTTATCTTAATATCAACTACTGATGACTTGTTAATCATTTACGAAGCTGATTTAAATTATGTAGAGTTATTTGTTTTCAAAGAATCTAAATTAATATCATTAATTCTAAAATTTGAGTTATGTTTAGTATTACTTTAGGAAGTGCACTTTATATTCTAACCGTATTCTAAGCAATTTACTTTGCATGAGCACACATGAACGTTGTACATATAATTAATTGTTTGGATTTACTTAAAGTGAACATGTATAATATATGTCTGTTTTTGTTTTAGAAACCCAACTAAGAAGAAAAAATTAAAGACAACGTTTAGAAAAATTTTCTTTGCTTTTCCATCAGTTTATGAATTAAAACAATATATTGCAGTTTTGCTATGTGGTAAGTTAACACATTATATTTAACAAAACTTAGAAGTAATATACATGATATAATTAAGGTAATGGATATTACGTGTGTAGATATACTTATATCAACGTCGTCAATTTGCCCTACCTTATATTTTCGATCATATTAGTGAACTTTCTTTAAGGTGACTTTACCTACTCTGCCTTTATTTATAAAATATACTTTGAAATAAAAGTTTAAAATAATATGATACAAGCAACATATATATTTTTTTTATTTTTTGTCAAGTAACATGATTTTTCTATACTGTCTCGGTTTATACCACATCTGATGGTAAGAATAATGTTAAGTTACAGCACTTATTACCAAGGCCAGGAATTCATTGAATTTCACCATTACCATGCCGGTCTAAAGATATCATGATAGCGTTGCTATCGAACAACTCTGCAACTAGACAAATTAAATCCTTATTACGAGTTTTATATTGTTACATATAGCTGAATACCCTACACGTTACATTAAGAGGATTCTAAACAAACAGCGAAGAGTTATTTAATACGGTAGTTAATAGAATATTTGTGATTGTGACCAAAATACATAAGTACAACATCCGTCATAATGACTTGCTTTAGCCACTGCTTTCGTCTATTGAGTTTTTAAGCCTATTGACTACTCAGATAACGTGAGTTACTTATTAAATAACTAAAGCCGTTCCATAATAATCGCAGTAACATCGTCAGCGTGGCCATGGTACCTGTTGGTTCATGGATCATATAATTTCTATTAAGTCCAATATAGTTTTTATTTCGTCTAGGTACTATAAAAAAATAATAATTACATGGACAGTAATTGTAATAGAACTATGACTTTCTACAATCTAAATTAATATGTATTAATTCTCAATGGCATAAAATTCGTAAGTGTCCAATAGTACTTACTTTAAAAGTATGATAGACATCAATTAATTGTGAGGTTCAGCTGCTATGGCATTTATTAATTAAACCATCAAAGCAATTGGAATGACGTAATAGGCTGCGAAACAAATTTATTTTTAGCGTCCGTGTCTCAGTTTTAATTATATTAATATCTAATTTCACATAAGTAATCCTAACTACAAAAAATATTGTAAACCAATGCTGTGTTGTAAGTCAATGTTGTGATACATTACAATACGTCATAATAGTTTCACATCAAAATTAACATATTTTCTTGTGCTCTAATGGTGTTGGTCCATTTGACTCATACTCACTAACAGTGCTCCGCCTTTGAAATTTGTTGAATAAAAACGAAGCTTAAGCTGTGTGTGACACTGTATTAATATTATAAAATAAAAATATTGAGAAACGGGTAATCTCTAAACCGCTTAATAAATAAATCTAAACAATGCTGCGCCTCACACAGCTTAAAGTACATATTTGATTAACTAGTTTGTTAGACGAGGCAATGATGGTCTGGCGCAGAAGTGTTAAATGAAGGAAGACCATAATAAAGTATATATTTTTCAGGTATTACATTATGGGCTACATCGTGGTTTTTGTTAGAATCAGACGTTATGCCTGGAGGCTATCTTTTTAATATGGCTGGAATAGTTATCGCTGGATACATATTCGGTCATACAATAGAACGATACACGACTATCAATCCAATGGTCGGGATGACACTTATTGGTGCTGTCTGCAGAAACGTCAATGCACCTTGTTTCTTAGATAATTCTACTGCTAATTTAATTGATTTTCATCTGAGGTACATGTTTACGTACTATTACAATATCAAATTATTGAGACTCTCCAATCTTTAAATTTTATTAATATAAATGCAAAAGACACTGATTCACTCTTCGCGTAATTTCTAAAGACTACTACTAAACTAAAAGACCTAAAGATCTGAAATTTGACCGATAACATACTTTTAGTTGTAGGATTTTTAGTTTGAGGCTTAAATTACGATGAGGTATAAAATATATCTCGTGTTTTTAATCTTTACATCATACTATTAGTAGCTCGTGTTGCTTACCAATTGCTTCTTAATTGGAATACACTTCAAACAAATCTATACAAATGAGTCATATGTTGCCTGCTGCCTAACGAGATGGTGCTGCTGCTACTGCTTACCTGTATAACATCTAAAAAAGTATTTTGTAATGCATAATAAATACAAGCGAAGCTGCGGGCAACAGCTGGTTATTATGAATATAATTTATATAAGAAATTCTATGTTGAATTTTACACCATTCTAGGGATAGATTTCCAAACGAAGCTAATAGTTGTGTGGTAGTTGTTCTGGGTAGGTGTTTGTTGTTGCTGGGTTTGTGGTTATAATATGCACCCACGATACTGGGTCCATTATAAATTTAATGAAGAGTATTTTTTTTTAATGTAATCATTTTTTGTGATTTTCGTTTAAAATAATCTTTATCTATAAATGTTTCAAATTTTCTTTTTATACTATAAACGATTTTCACAGTCATCATCTTATTGTATTAACCCCAAGATAAATGATCCTTTTTTTAAGAAATTTTCAATATTATAAAAGCCTTTGAACAGAGTTGTTTAATTAATAAACTGATAAAATTACGTAAAGTTAACCTGTTCATAAAACAAGCGATTCTTTTTTGTTGTAGAAGAATTTACCCCGTTATTATCTTGACGAAGGGTCCGCTCAGCTGGAATTGGGAATACATAAAAAATAATTCTGTAAAAGTTTTCTCGTTGGCTACAATACCTTGGATTGTTGAGTGTTTATCTACTGCTTTCTTTGCTCACGTATTTCTAGGTTATCCGTGGTATTGGGGTAAGCAAGATTTTCCATTTATAGTAATCGGTAAAATAACAATGATAGACAACAGAAATGGGACAGAATTAATCAGCGATCGACGTAAATGGGAAAGCGCTGGCAGCTTGGGAGTATCGTTTTATTACTGCCTCTTTCACCGCACACCAGTTACATAATCGAACATGAAACCGAGATATGGTGGGGGGATGTGAGGTATTGATAAAAAATACAAGTTGTTGGCTTGAGGAGCCTATGACAAGTGATGAAACTAAACTCTCTTTATTAAAATAATACAATCGCTTATATACTAATGTTTTACAAGCGGGGATGCATGCCCTTGGTAAACAAACCATTAAATAATACTTTTAAAGATAATAGTTGATACTTATGACTAATGATTATAATTAACACACTAATGCTTCCTATTAAGATATGGTATAATGATGTATTCCGATCCTGGTATGTAGGTTGCGTGTGCTATGCCTACATAACTATCGTTGATAAATTATATCTGCGTACAATTAATATTCGGATTATAATAGCTACATGATAAAAATGCACAATATATATTTTTTTTAATAATTATACCATACTATTAAATAGTGTATTCTTGATTGTTGAGTATATTACTAATATTCATCAATGTTATTTCTAAAAACCATTTTGATAAATCTTTTTGTTACAGGACTTCATTTAGGTTCAATTCTTGCATCTGTGTCGCCAGCAGTAATTGTGCCGACGGTGTTAGCATTAAATACACGAGGACTAGGGCTTAAGAATCACATTGCTTTATTGGTGGGGAATGCTGGAGGTCTCGATACTGCTTTAAGTGAAGGCTTGTTTGGAGTCATAAATAGTGCCATATTTTATCCAGCTCCGGTCGTTTATAAAACTGTGAAGGTACAGTAACGCCATGTTAAATTTTAGGCAGTCCTAAGGATCAAAATTATACTGGCTAAAGAAGATAAATTATTTTATCTTAACATGCTTAAATATAAATAATAAAGGTTCTCAATTATCCATACAAAATTCCTAATAGTTATGTCAATCTTCTGTATCTGTCTGTATCAATAAACAGTATATTTGGATGTGCTAATTACAAATTTATTATTTAGCAATATCCTTTCCATCAGTGTTTTGAATTAGTAACTACTTTAAAACATTACCACAAGTGTCATTTGTATAGATCAACTATTTCCATATAAGCTGAGTATAAATAAGTGACGTGTATTGTTTTAAATCGCAGGGTATATTAGCAATATTCGTTGGTATAGCTATGGGTATTATGTGGGGGATCCTGGTCGACCTCCTTCCAGATCAAAGTGACATATACGCACCTACAATTCGAAGTCTCCTTATATTTGCGGGGGGAGTTTTAGTAACTTATGCTTGCGGTTATTTTGGATGGGGTGGCGCCTGTAAGTATTTTATTTATAAAACAACATAAATAAACATTAACTTGACAATTGTCTATCATTTAACTTGATGTTTGATACACGTATTGTTTTATCAAAATAAAATATAAACATCTATATAACATATATTTAATATAAACATCACGATAGTTTATCGTTTTTTAGAAACTACTGTCACATTATAATATAATTCCAAACTGATAGATAAGCTAGTATAAATATGCTTAGTGCATGACCCTGACGTCTTATTTTTAAACTTTATTTACACTCAATGGTTGATTTTTTTTTGTATGAAATTGATCAAACGTTAACATTTTCATAAAATAAATATTGATGCTGAAATATATTTCTAAGTACTTTTACTTTACAAACACCATTACTATGTATTTGTCACACCTGATATTGGCGAAATTGCCTAAAACGCTATAGGTCATCATAATAAATAAAAAAATATATAATATTTTGTTCCCGAAGTAATATACTTGTTTTTATTACAAAATAAACTTTTATCATGATTGGCGAGCAATTTGCATTCATTAAAACAATATTAAACTATCATAAATATAGGTACTATAGATAATAAACGAAAGTATTAATTTATAAATTGCTTCCCAACTATTATATATTTTTGTTTTATTTTTCTTTAATATGCAAATTCTGGTAAAATGTAATCAGATTTATGACTTACTCAAGTTTTGGTTTTAAAATAACTCTCAAATACGTACACATGCATGTACTGTAATCACGTAGAACATAAAAACATCGAATATACTCGTATTATTTTAATAAATTTTAGTTTCTGTCGGAAATTGAACTCGGGATGTTTGTCACTGGATTCAACATTTTATCTGTGCCTACATACAACTGTTGTATCCTTGGTAATATCTGTATAACGTAAAAAGCGACATAACAAAGTACAATTAATATAAGAGTAAAGACAAAATTTGAAAATCATCAACAAACATTAATTTGTGGTGTCATTTGTTTCAATTACTTTTAATCAATATCACAACAAATCGAAGTCTATCACTTTACAATTGTATTATGCATTTACGAACAGAGTTAGATGTTTAAGCGTTCTAAGAAAATTAAACTTTGCGTTCTGTATATCATTTCTTTTATTATCATTTTTCTAGCATATTTATCTAGTTATATGAAGTTGTTTATATCTTTAAACACTATTATAAAATTCAGTTTATCGTAGTATCAATTTTTTTACAACATTAATTGGTTTCTTACTTTATAATTAAAACTTTACGCTGTAATATTATTATAAATTTCAAAATCTATATCGCCAAGAAAAAAAAATAAAAAAGTTACTAAGATCTATATCTAATGTTACCAATAAACTTGAAGCCAGCATGAAAATATAAGTAATAGTTGCACAGTTGAATAAGGACTTGTGTTCCATTTAAATGAAGGATGTTCCTAACGCCACAAGTATTTCCACAAAGAAAACCACCTGCTGCATAATGAAGAAAAACAAAGAAAACCCATGCACCGTCTATCGAAATAACATACCTAGAAACTTTCCTGAGAATGGTTATCAGCTGCACTATTGGTCACATCTATACTAATATTATAAAGCTGAAGAGTTTGTTTGTTTGTTCGAACGCGCTAATCTCAGGAACTACTGGTTCGAATTGAAAATATCACGATGCAATTATTAGGAGCGAAGAAATAATGGAAAATGTGAAAAAAAACGGGGAAAATTATTCATCCTTGAGTGCTTCCATTGCGTGCGTTGCGAAAATGGTTCAAGATACCAAAAATATGTGTATGAAAGAATTATTCCTCTTGAAATGATCTAAAAAAATGTCCGCGACAGTATATGTCTATCTTTTAAGAGTAACTCACTAGAACCGTTTTTATGGTAATCAAATTTGGTCGAAATTAATGCATTATTAGTTAATTGTGAACAAAATTGTCTTTGACATCACTTAATTTCAATGAACATCTTAGAAGATATTACAAAACCTTATATAGCAAAACAACGTTTGCCGGATCAGCTAGTTAGGAATAAAGCATTGTCCAAACGCAAAGAACAAAGATTAATATACACTGCTCGCCTCAGTGGGGATAAAGCGTGTTATTTAAAATGGTTATTAGGTATATTTTTGTTTTCAGCGGGTGTCGCTATAATGGTGTGCGCAGGCACCGCTGCCACGAGGTGGGCCAGACGAAGTTGGTCTATAAATGATAACCCTGTCTCAGAGGTCTACAAACTACTCTGGAGAATTTTCGAACCAATGTTGTTCACTTTGAGTGGCTATTTTCTAGATGTATGTATAATGGATATCCTTATAGAGAATATTAAATGAAGTCAAGATTGGTTTTTCAATATTTTCTTGTTTTACTTTAAATTAAGCTATTGTTTATTAAAAACATTATAATTACTATATTAAAATTAACACAAACAGTACAAGTCAAAACAAGGAAAAACGTTTTTTAATGTGAATTTATTTGTACTAGCAGCAAATTGTAATTATCCAGTTTCAAACTAGTTACGAGTAAAATATAATGTTAATAAATAAACACAAAATTAATGTATACCAATGGATTACCAACTAAGTACAGAATCGTTTATAATTAAAAAAAAAATAAGTAAACGTATTAATTAAAACACAAAATAGAAAATATTATTATTTTCAATTACGATACATCCACTCGAAGTTTTCTTTATTAGAGCAGGTAAACATTGTGAAAATTAAGAAACAAGCTATAATTTATTAATGCAAATTATTATCTAGATATTTGTTTATTCAGTCATAATTAGTTACGGTGAATTGAAATCTTCATTTAGTATAAATACGCAACACAGTAATACTTAATTTATTTATTTACTTTTATTTATTTATTTATTCGTTATCATTCAACAGCATAAATGTATTACACACAGTACAGTTTCACATGTTGTGCCAATTAAACAATGGTAATATTAGGTCCTTACATATGAAATTGGCGTTTTTCGTACTGGCCACTTTAATCACAAATTTCTCCTCTTTGGTAAGGAATTTCAAATTCAAATTTGTACAGCTATAGACTCATGTATTTGTGCTTCGATGATCGTCATTCATTTGTTTTTTTCTTCTGTTTTTTTCTGTTTGCGTCACTCATTTTACAAAATGGAAAACTTAAAATATCGCATTATTTACGAGTACGAGTTCCGCCGTGGCACTAGTGCTGCGGAAACAACTCGAAGGGTGAATGATGTGTATGGCGGTCGTGTTGCAAAAGAAAACACAGTTCGTTTTTGGTTCCAACGTTTTCGTTCTGGAAATTTCGACCTGCAGAACAAGCCCCGTGGACGGCCTGAGACTCAAGTTGATAATGAAGAGTTGAAGGCTATTGTGGAAGCGGATCCATCGCAAACCACGTCCGAGTAAGCTGCAGGCTGCGATGTTAGTGATAAAACTGTTTTAATTCACTTGAAGCAAATTGGGAAGATTAAAAAGCTTGAAAGGTGGGTACCTCACGAATTGACTGAAGCAAACCGGCAAACGCGCGTCGACTGCTGCGTTACATTACTAAACCGGCACAATAATGAAGGTATTTTAAACCGAATCATTACCTGTGATGAAAAATGGGTTCTTTACGATAATCGGAAGCGCTCAGCGCAATGGTTGGATCCTGGCCAGCCAGCCAAATCCTGCCCCAAGCGAAAATTAACCCCAAAAAAGTTACTTGTAAGCGTTTGGTGGACTAGTGCCGGTATTGTTCATTACAGTTTTCTCAAATCTGGCCAGACTATTACGGTTGATGTCTATTGTCAGCAATTGCAAACCATGATGGAAAAGCTAGCGGCTAAACAACCTAGGCTGGTCAATCGCTCCACGCCACTGCTGCTTCACGACAACGCTAGACCACACACTGCGCAACAGACGGCTACTAAATTAGAAGAGCTTCAATTGGAAAGTCTAAGACATCCTCCGTACTCCCCGGACCTTGCTCCAACAGATTACCATTTTTTTCGAAATTTGGATAACTTCTTGCAAGGGAAAAAATTCAACTCCGATGGGGCAGTCCAAATCGCCTTCAAAGATTTTATTGATTCCCGTCCGACTGGTTTTTTTAGTAAAGGGATCAATGAACTACCTATGAGATGGCAAAAGTGCATAGAAAATAATGGTTCATACTTTGATTAATTAAATATATTATATTAAAAAATATTCGACTTTTTGTTCCTCCCATACAAAACGCCAATTTCATATGTAAGGACCTAATATTTAAAAGTTAAATAATTACATAAAAACTTTATTTCTTTAATTTCCACGTCACGGATATATTTGTATTTCTAATGACAACATATCTGTAGCCAGACATAATAGTTACAGTTACAGATACCTATTTCCTGTATACCTATGAAATATACGATCAAATACTTCAATCTTAGTTCATCATTTCCGTTCAGTATATTTTCCTAAGTTTCACATTGACAGAGCTTACAATGTATCCGCAGAATTTAATTATATTAGAAATGGATAACATGAATTTTAGAGATGTTTTAGCAATATATATTTATTGCATATATAAATGGAATTTCATAATTTAATACTTTTAACATTTCAGGTATCAGTAATGAGCCTTACGGAGTTCTATTTCATACTAGGCTGTGTATTTGCAGCGCTATTTTTTCGTCTGCTAACAGCTTTTCTTGTAGCTCTCGCTAATGATCTGTCCATCAAAGAGAGTTTGTTCATAGCTATCACTTGGATTCCTAAGGCAATTGTTGAGGTTTGTACATTTTTTTGAAAGTTATCTTTTTGTTAATACAGACTTTACATACGTACTAAATGATATCAAATCAACGCAATGTAAGATATGTAGTTTATATTATATTTTATTAAGTTTTTTTTGTAAATAAGAATTAATAATTGCAATTTTAATAAATATTAGAAATACAATAGTTGAAATATATGATGTTTATTGTACATTGAATAATATTGTGAAAGAAAACACTTATAGTAATTACTATAAGTGTTTTGTTCTTATCGAATTCGATACGGCTGTTTTATACTTACCTCGCTGAATATAAAATGTTATCGTTTATTTTGCGCACACTTTTGCTATAACTTGTCGCTTAAGGGCTACCCTAAATAATATGATAAAAACGCCTCACGAATGTAAAATTGGAAACAAAAAGGAATATTTATAGATAAGTAGTGAAATTATTTTTTTTAAATAAATTAAATTAAGGTGAAGGTAATTAACAAGTTTTACGTTAATAACAAATTGAGTCCAATTTACATACAAAATTTGTTAAAACCCTAAATTCATCCATTACTTAGAGATACAACTCCACTGGCTCGGCACAGAGTCGTATCCGAAAATGAAAAAGAAACCTATTTCTTTGCGAACCATTTGTTATGATAACGAAAACCAAATTAATTTTACTGCCCATTACAATTTCCCTTCAAATTCTTGTAGCCAGATGTTTGCCCTAGCTAAAAAACGATTAAATTTAACTTGAAATCATATGCTACTACTTGCGCAAAGTAATTTTATGATTAGTACTCATACACAAACCTTTGTGATTTAAGTCTATAGTATTCAATGTAATTCATATAAGATCTAAATATTTCATTTTTATAAAAATTACAAGATAATTTTCGAATACAATTCACTATTTCTATTTCACAATTCACCCTGTCAAATAATCCATCACCTATGAAATGACATTAATTGTAATTTGTAAAACCTTGTTTTCTTTTGTTATCGAGAAGAATAAATAATATTTTACAAGGTTCTGTGCGCCTCTAGGTTATCAAATAAAAAAATCATTGAGACATTTGTTACTGTAATTACTTACGGCTTTAGAAAGACTAATTCCACTAATATTTGTGTCTTGGATGCTCATTTCACGTGATAGTAATTTATGACAAAAAATAATGTCTCATCCAAAATTTATTATTATTATTGTATAATTTAAAATATTTTCCGAAAACTAGTTTAAAATATTCAAGTAATAATTTCTACTGGAGTCTGATATTAGTTGGAGTAGTTTGGTTGTAGTAGCAGTAGATAAAGTAACCGGGCAGTAGACTTGAGGGAGTCTGTTGCCTGGATGAGAGGGAGGTGGTGCACGGTGTCTAGCGCATCGCCTGGGAGAGAGATTTTGGAGGGGTGAGCTTTACTCCTTCCCCTCCCAGAAAGGCAGCCACAACAAGGCTTTTCACTCCCCGGGCGTCTGGATGAATTTGGTTTCCCAGGCCTAGATGAGCGATTAGAGGGACACCCCGGGGGTTTTTAGTCAGTAGGAGTCTTACACACCGGGGTCCCTGCCCATAACGTGCCTGATGGTCCTATGCAGGATTTTTCCCCGAGATACAAAAAAAGACAAAAGCAGTAGATAAAGTAGGTTAGTAGTCTTTAGAGCACTACCAGCATAATATTTAATAAATATCGTCCGGTATGCTTACAAAGACAGGACTAAAATTTAGTGTAAACTGTAAAATTTATGTTCGTAAGTTAAAGCCCAACCCATTATACAATAAATGGCCGTAGGTAAAACCACTTATTTACTTTTACACTAAGTTATTACTCGGTCCAATGAACTCTTGACTTCGTTGCTATGTAGCTAATAATTTACAAATTATGAGGTATATTTTCTACAAAATATTTCATGAAAAGTATTAAATGATACAGGCGTATTAAATATGTCTACACAATGAATTATAAGTTTCTAAGAAATAAAATGAGTGATATATGTATATGCTACGAAATAATTGAAACATATCTTGTTTCTTCGACTATAACTCAAGAATATTACCTTACGTAACGGGACACCAAATTTTAAATAAACGAATTAAAATAAAATACCGTATTGTATAATGCCTCAAATTTCCCACTATTGTAATAATAATTAAATATTTAAGGAATTTACGAATATGAGGCATAGTGTACGGATTTGACATGAGATCTATAGTAAAAAATGTCTCTTTTAAACTAATATGAATTATTAATCTGTAACTCTACATTACTAATTAATAAATAACGACACTTCCATCGTCACGCTATTTCCCTCTCAGGGTTAGCAAGGATACGTTAGTGGCTGTATCCATATTGTGCTGTGCTTTTCCTTGTACTATGTGTTTTATGTATTAAAAAATTAATAAAAATGAGGAAACGATAACATTTATTTATTTTATTATTCTAACCAAAAAAGTTAAACTTTAGGAGCTTAACTATTGATATCACAACGCAGCTTTAGTTAAAATTTAATTGTCTATAATATTATTTAAATTAGAGCTATACTTGCATGTATTACATTACTTTGAGATTATTTAAAATTTATTAAAATAACCAGATATATTCTAGAGTTGGACATAGAACCTACTATTGTAGTTATAGAAGTAGTGGACATCTTGCACTACGTTGCTGAAACTCATACTCATTACATTTTCAGGCTGTTTTAGTCCGAGTAGCGGCTGATTCCCTTTGGATAGACGCAACCAAGGAAGACAAACGGATCGCGGCGCAACATGCTAACATCATTGTTATAGCAATACTTGTAACTACTACGCTGGGGTCCCTGCTTACCACTATATTAGGACCTGTTCTCCTCTCCCAACGGTCAAAAGTGGCACCTGAGGGTAACATTATTCAATTCAAAGCTTTCTGTTAACTTTTATAGATATATTGTATGTAAAAATAACAAAGCAGGAGATATATTTTGTAGGTTGCCTATTTTGTTCTAGTGCACTAGAATACCTTATAGGTCAATACCAAATTTTTGTAATATACCTATGTATTGCAAAAGTATATTATATACATAATATAACAAATCTTCACTCTGTATCCCTCACGGAGTGAGTAAATATAAAATAATTGATACTAACACTTAAAACGTTATTTTTAATTATCGCCAATGGTTTCTTTAAAATTAATTTCAATTGATTCCAATTGTTTTTAAGTTGACTGCCTCGATGTAAATAATTTATGATACAAACACATGCCTAGCATAAAATATAATATTAGTGATGCCAAATTTATTTTAACAATACTTGGTTTGATTAAAAAGATTAAATAGAATCCAGAGCAAACAGGATACATGTAATAACTATATTTAATGACAATAAACTTTGTCACGAATGCTCTTAGCTAAGAGATTTAAAACATGATATTTATTATGTACGTAAGTTATTATAAAGGTGCATAATACCACATCTTATTTCACATATTACGTGTGTTGCAAAAAAGTTCCTTAAATTTTAAAGATTATTGAAACGGTAATTAACCATAGATTCGATACTGAATGCTTCCACTCTCTTCAACAAATTATTATATAATTACACCTTTCGTATGTCGTCGCTCCATCTGGTCGGTAGACGTCGCACACAATTTTTGCTGATTCTCTACTCCAGAACTCGCCTACTCTAGCGAGCGTTGGTTCTTTGGCACATGTGGTCTCTTTAGCATGCTAGTCTAAGGAACGGTGTCACTTAACCTCATTTAAGGTGATATCCAAAAGAGACTTTTATTGCAAGATAGATCATTTCATAGCATGCTGAGCTACCTTAAACAGGTGGACTGGCCCAACCGGGAGTGTCTAAGTCAGAGCCCCATACGTTTTAATGGGTAGGATACGCGGATTGAATAACTTTGATTTCTTTGTAATTGTGGGATAGACCAGGAAAAGATAATTGATTTCATAGCGGAAATACTATCATAATTTGAAAAGATGAATATGTTGTATATTTCAGCGTTGTTCTGGAGAATAGCTGATAGTGGACCCGGTACCACTATAATTTTCAATTGTAGAACATCAAGCCAAACATTGTCCAAGCCCGCCTTTGCTGAGCAGGATAATTAGAGGATAGATAAGATAAGGACTGTATAGAAATAGTGTCTTGAAAAGCCTAAGGGTCGCAAAAGCCGAGGCAGACAAGTTACGATGGTCGGACGGTGTTGAGAGGGACGCAAAAACACTTGGTATTAGGGGTTGCAGGCAAGAAGCCGGCAATATGTTTGGTTTAAGAAATTTATTAAACCAGACCAAGGGCCACCTGCGGATTTAGAATTTGAAATGTCGATGATGAAAGTATGTTGTATGATACAGCAATTGTTATAATTTTTACGCTTGTACGGATAAGTAAAAGACAATTAAAAAATAATTTATAGACTTTGATAATTACTATATTGCATCCCAAGACTATGTTTAAATATTTTTTATTTAAACTAATATTTAGTAAAATCTATTCCAAATTAAAAAAAAAATATATTAATGTATCATAAAGTTATTAAGCTGAAAAGATGTATATTAGTGCCAGTTAGTTATATTAGTTATAATTTATAAATATACCTGTCTATATTTTCTTATTATTTGTATTTATTTATTTAACAAAGTTATCGTTTATGCAATACACAGTGTAGGTAGGTATAAGGAATGAATATAGAATAACTAGCGATTCAGTAAACGTGCCAGCAATAACACTATATCACTACTTCTTCATTCGAAATTTTGCGGTTGGACGATCCTCGGAAGGGTCCAAACCCCTTAGGCTCAATTACCGTGCTACGAATCTCCCAAGCAATAATGAAGATAGAGAACAATAATTTCTCATATTAAGGCCGCGATGAATTTTTTTTATCATTCAACGTTTCGCCAATTTGCACAGGTATTTACATTTCTACAGATAACAACGATGTCAATAGAAACTATTGACATCGTTGTTATACCAAACTTTTGTAATTACTTAACCTGTGGACTTATAACTTTATCTATACTAAACTATATAATTTTTTGTAGTGTACCAGTTCAAATTGTTTATGATATTTAAGGTTACGATATAATTAAAGTCTATAGTCACCAGGGGCTGTCGCGCTTAAGGCATTTTTTGTATTAAATGCCTTTAGCCTAAATTAATAAATAGAATCCTAAAATTACATACTAAGTAATGTACTTTTCTTATTTATTTTCATTTAATTTTTTAATAGGTATGTTTGTGACGTTTATTGTGTAATCGTGTTCTTGCTATAAATAGTAAAAGAGATTAAACTGAGTAATAATATTATACCGAGTCTATAAAATTATAACAAAATAATCTTTTAAAGATATCATTTCATTAATACGATCAATCATGAATATATGTGTAGCAATAAAACTGTTCTAAATATAGAAATAAAATAATTTTGAATTTTTATGACTTACAGTAGAAAGATTACTTAGCTTAACAATGATAAGATACAATGGTCAACCGTTAATAAGGATTAATTGTATGATGTCATTAAATTCCCACCAATTCAGTTGTTCTAAATTGGATGAGTTTTCTTTTGTCCAGAAGAGTTTTATAGTATTGTGATATAAAAAATATGAAATCTGAGTTACATAACACTATTCTTAATTCAATAATATAATAATGTAGCTATTATGATGACGCACTGGATAATGGACCAGTCTCCATTCGCAGCAATACGAATGGCCGTAAGTCCGAAACTTTGCACCTACCTCTGGGTGTTTCCAGATTACGTACGGATTTAGGCACTAGTTCTTCACTGGTGAAAGAAAACATCTGGCATCTAATAAAAATATTATGTATACATGCCCTGAGAACAGTGATCAGCTGCACTACATGTCACGTTGGGCACGACATATAAGCGCAAAGTGGATACAACCACTAATTTGTCTCTGCTCACTCCGAAATGGATATAGCGTGACTATATATTATTATTACTTATAATAATGTCGTTTTACAAACCATATTTATTACAAGTGAACACGATATAAATATATATATATATATATATATATATATATATATATATATATATATATATATATATATATATATATATATATATATATAATTCCACTGGTGCAATGTAGAATCACTTGGTAGAAACAGTATATTATAAAAAAGTAGATTAAATTTTACTTAATCTTTAAAGTTTTAATACAATAAATTACAATTTCGTATTAAAACCAACATAAGTTAAACATGAATTATGTCCTTGACATATAAATTCTGTTTAATAATTATACGCAATACCTAAGAAATATTAAGTAGTAACTAATAGAAGTATCGTCCCAAATTTTTTTTCCATTAAAACTTGTTTTGGCACTATTCATATATTTTTTTATTTTTAATAATTGAAAATCTATTTATAGTTTGCTGAAGGTATATTTCGACATATGGACGACAAGCATATGAATGACACATATGAATATTCTGAAAATTGTTTGTTTCAGATTTAATCAATCAATAATGCTGTAACCGCTCGACGACGTTAAGCAGAACACTCTAAATCCCCTGTTTTAGTTTTAAATTACACAATAAAATAAATAAAATTGTTTTATTTTTTTTAATTTAACCCCATTTTTTATAATTCTATCAGAAAATCACACTTTCGACCACATTCTTTTTTATGATTAGAGAGCCGACACGGTACATTGTCGGACTCATCTTCATCTTCCACCAGGTTTGATTGAAATCAAGCGTGCCTATTTACTCTTCTCTTAAAGACTCAGATTATAAGATCGCGGTTATATGGTCGCTGGAAGCATATTTCACTCTTTAGCTGTGCGCATGATGAATGTAGAAGCGAATTTTTAGTGCGGATATAAGGATCGTCCACTACATACGAGTGGTATCCGACACATTGCTTAGTGGTTTCATGTTGTATTGAGGCTGGCGGAATTAAAGAATATAGCCCCAGAGAAAATTCTTCACTGTGCAACCGGTAAAAGACTACACCGACGCACGCGACTTTACGTCGATACACGATGGTCTGCATTTTAGTCTCAGTTAAAGAGTTGTCACTAGTGATAAAAATGCCCGGGAATTTTCCCAAAGTGCCCTAAACTACCGAGAACATTTCGTAAATTCCCGGGAATATTCCCAAGGAAGTTTTTGGGCACTTTGTGAAAATTCCCGGGCATTTTCATCACTAGTTGTCACTCACAAGTCTACAAGCCTTACGATCACTCGAGTCCAGGGCCGCCAACTGGTATTTAGCGAACTCGTCCCATAACAACAGTACTCCACACCCGACCGTATCTGTGTCTGGTACAGGTTAGGAAGTTAGAATAGTGAGAAGTACAGTCTAACGTTAAAAAGGACACCAAATTTTTAGCAGATGTTTTC
Source organism: Automeris io (assembly GCA_036320925.1). Lineage (NCBI taxonomy): Eukaryota > Metazoa > Arthropoda > Insecta > Lepidoptera > Saturniidae > Automeris > Automeris io. The sequence goes on from JAUDJH010000002.1 coordinate 11,210,445, forward strand.
GCTCTAAGCTCAATTGACCGCCTAAAGTTCAAATCAGCTGTCAGTTCTATACCGACGAGTTCATGACACCGGAAAGGAAACACCCTGGCTGTAAAAACTGCTTCCTTGCTTGATGCTTGCTTCTAAACTGTAATAATGTAGGTAACTTTTAATTTACCCTTTTAAACTAACTCGCTTTTGGAGCTGTCCATACCAATTATATAAAATATAAATAATAATATGAGCTGTGGGTTCGAATCTCGATGAAAATATAGTTTTATGTGATGAACTAATTAGTTATCGCAAAACATAAATACTGTATATCTTGGGAAGAAATGCTATTGCTTTAGGCGATATATTTTCACTTTTTACTCCTCGATATATTTCTGTCTAAAGCCTATGGACTAGATGCCTGTCTAGTTTGAAACGATGCAATTTGGAATACTTACTATTTGTCTACAAGTAGTAATACTGTTAAAAAATATTAAAATAATTACTTGTTATAAATATATATTTTAATTTTAAAAACATCCTGTCAATGTCTACTTTGTTTTTCGTTTTTGGATTATATAAATATTCTTAAGTAAGAAATTATTTAATAAATATCGAAAGATTGGCAACAACTATGAAATGTTTAATTATTGTAAAAGTATATTTAAAATATCCATAGAAGGTATAAACAGGTAAGATTTTGTTTATATTTTTGTGTGGCAGCCTCTCGATAGATGACAGTTATGGTGTACCAATACTATTAAGTTATGTATTCAATCTTAAACAAGATTTTAATTGCATTCTCATGTTCATATATTTTATCACTTACCACATAGTAAGACTATCTTGTTTGTACTACTATGTTTTGTATTTTCTTTTGTTTCTGTACCTATGTTGTTTCTGTAACTACATTTAAATTTCTTGTTTTTTGTTAGTTTGTGGCGAAATAATTACATTTCAATTCATTTCATTTTAATGCATTATTAAATATTAATTATAATAAATGTCATAATAGTAGACAATATCAGCAACGATCAATAATTAGACGCCTGAGTTATAAATATAGACGACATATATAAATAAAAGTTGGATGCTCACGATTATCATTCTATCAAATACTAAATAAAGGGTGTCTCAGAATGTTTTTCATTTTTTGATGTTAAATAAAAAACAACATTATCCATTAAAACTTGTTTTATTTATTGTTAAATTAAAGAGCAGATCTTGAAGTTTATTTATGAAAAACAACCGTTTGCAAATGTTCACCATTTACTTGTTCACACTCATTTAGCCTGGAGCTAAAATTTTCAATCACTCGCTGGAGCATTGCTCTTGGAATAGCGTTGATTTCTTCAGTGATTCTTTGCTTCAAAACGTTCAGGTTTGGTGGCAATGGATTGTAAACTTTACTTTTTAGGTAGCCCCATAAGAAAAAATCAGCAGGCGTTAAATCAGGACTCCTCGGTGGCCAGTTTATGTCTCCTCGGCGGCTTATCACTCTTCCGGGGAATAAATCGTGAAGAGCAGCTAATGAGTCATTTGTTACATGAGAAGTGGCCCCATCTTGCTGGAAAAAGGTGTTGGCGGTTGTAGCCAGACTGGTTTTGCATTTCTGTAGCCAAAAAAGTCCGGATCATATGGCAATATCGATCAGAATTAACGGTCTGAGTTCGACCTCGGTTATCCTCAAAAAAATAAGGACCGATAATTCCTTGACTTGATATGGCAGCCCAAACAACCACTTTTGGTGAGTACAAGGGCTTCTGATGCAGTTCTAGCGGATTCTCGGTAGCCCAGTATCTGCAATTTTGTTTATTCACGTGACCGTTGATGTGAAAATTCGATTCGTCGGAGAACCAGATGTTATTGAAACTCCTAAAACGGTTTTTCATTGTCCTGCAGAATTCGACTCGTTTATCAGGATCATCAGGCTTCATTTCTTGAACAATAACAATTTTATATGGGTGAAAATGCAAATCTTTCGAAATAATGCGATAAACCGTAGATTTGTTCAAATTCAGAGAAGCTGCGCGCAATCTCAACGACTGTCGTGGGTCGTCCATAACAGACTGGCGAACGCGGTCGACGTTCGTGCTCGCCCTTGATGTCCTTTTGCGCCCAGATGATTTGTCCGGCATTGTATTCCCAGTCTCTTCAAACTTGCACACCCAATGTTTAATTAAATTGGCACTTGGCACATGTTTTAAGCTTGTTAAATTAAAATGTGTCCTGTAGAGACGACGAACAATAGTGTAGGAATCGTTGTTTTTATAAAACGCTCGCACGCAAAACGCGCGCTGCGGTCCCGTGAAACGATTCATGGCTACTAAACTTAACAAGCCGGCCAAGCGTTTGAGACCACTCCCCTCCCCCTGCTACCAGCGATCGGCGCGTATTGGTCAATTCAAAAACGAAAAACATTCTGAGACACCCCTTACTTGTTAAAAATCATGTAATTATAGCTATATATTTAAACTATCCACTGCCTGCGGCTTTTTCTACGCTTGCAATTACGAAATACATCAGTTTAATTATTAAGACTTATTATAAGAAAATAAGTAACTTTACCTTCTTTATATAAGATGGTAACTACTACGGAGATATCAAACTGTATCTTTATTTTTTACCCATCCAATCCCAATAAAAGTTGTAACAATATAGTGCCTATAAGTACGTCATAATTTATAAAGATCTGTAATATTGATTCGTATTGTACATATTATGTCTCTGACACTGCCCAGGCAATTAGGACTTAACATAACCGGAAAAACAGCAAATGCCCTAATAAGATTCACTTAATAATTTCAGTGTCATGATGATACAAACTTACACCCAAAAATGACTGATTAATTTTCTTCTAAATAGTTGACCCCGCTCGATTTTTTAATGTTACAAATTAAAGAATTAGACCACAAACAATTTTATAATAAAGAGAATAGTGATTGTTAAGCATAAAGAAAATAATAAAAGTTTGATGTAGTTTATTAGGTTTAGAATTTGTTTATAAAAATATACATATTTTATTATTATAGCTCATTATCTATATGTATGTATTTATTGATCATAATGCCTCCGCTGTATCTCTATTTTAGCTTAATATAGTCTTAAATGACAAATTAAATTATTTATGAATTGATTCGGTTCATGACGTGGTCTCTGCCGCCAGCACGCAGTGTGGCTCTCGCGCATCGCCAGCCCAAAGTTTGTCATTCCACTAATACCTTATGAAGTATGTTCCTGTCCATTTCTACATAAAGTGAAAAATAAAAAAAGCATATATACTTATATTTTCCGTGATATATTAAGTGTCAATAACAATTTCATGTTAAAGAAACATGCCTCTGAGTGAGTATTTACATTTAACGTTATAAAATAATAAACCAATAATTAATTCTAAAAAATATTTAATTTTATTTTTTTGTATAACTTATATTATAATATTGTTTATGGAGACTTTCTGGATTCACCATAACATAATTTATAAATAATAAAGGCAGGCGCATTTGATTATTATAAAATATGATGATATAATATAAAAATAACTATGTTAGAAGCGTTTATATGTTTAAACCGGAGTAAATAGCAATAGTATAAAATAAATTGTATTTGATAGTAACAACCATTTAATTTTTATATCGTAGTAAATCGTTTTAGAAATGACCTATGTGTTAGCTGAGTTATTTAATATCGTAATGGTTACAATTATAATTTTAGTACCAATTCGCTGATATCTACTTATGTAGTAAATATACACGATACATGTCTGCATGTGTGTCTACAAATTTAAGTGAAGTTTAATTGTAGGCAAGGAAACCAACTAACCATCAGAAAATTTTGTAAGTATTGATAGCGTTTGATATTCAGATAATGAAACGATAACTACCTAGAATCCAAAAGGAGTAAGTGACATTAGAAACTGTTGAATACCAGCTATAAAGAAAAAAAAGGAATTATTAATATCCAGCTATTCGCGGAGTCGTGTATTGTTATTTGTTAAGAAGCATTGCGTGTGTTTTAATAAATACTCTATCTACCCTAAGTAGTCATTCTACCATGACCTAGCTTGTTGAACTCGTTGTAGTGTTATTGTAATAGTTATACTTGTGTCATTCTTAGTTTTTGCCTAATTGTATTTTATCGTTGTAATAGTTGACAAAGGTTTTACACATGTTCTATAGTAAATACATACATAAAATTAAACAGTGTTTTTTTTTATTTACTTTATTTAGTGAGATATAAAAAAAATACAGTTTCAAAATAGGTAAATATATATTTGAAAAAGTCACTGAATTTAATTACTATAGTATAAAACCTGTAACTCGTAGCACAGAAAGATAATCTTATGGTTTAATTTTAGAACACCTACAATATAACCTTATAATACAACCTTATAAAACAACCTATAATATATCCTTATAGTTTGTACCCCTTTAACTTTTTAAAAGTTAGTGCTAATATGCAGTCTGTGAACAATAATGTTCTTATTAACAGCCTCTATAGTTGTTGAGATCGGGTCATGAGAACCTGTCTCGGACGATGTGACTGAGTGGGTGAAATGGGACAAGCACGTAGTCCGAGGCTTTTACTACAAGAGAACTCGAGAGAAGTGAGGCACGATCGAAATACATATAACTGCTAAGTATGAATGATACAATACTTAAGTATTTAAGTATACCTAATAGATATACATCTACAAAGTCTAAAACTAAATTATGTTAAATTTTTGCGTAAATTTGCGGTATGTTGCTGCGAGTATTGTGACTGTTTTACAAATTTTCTTTATTTTAAAATTATATTTCGACAAAAAATTTACATTGTTATAATGACATATACAATAGTATTAACATTTATTTATAATGTAATCACTCAAATACTAATAATAGCAAATGCATTTTGTCCGTCTCTACGTTATTGCGTAAAGATATTAGGATGCTTATAACATCTTGCAGTTGCTTATTAATTCATATAACGTAGTTAACACGCAAATAGATACTTTACATTATCATTGCACAAAATCTGTTCCCAGTGCGTTTAGTATTTGAAGGCTAAACATTAATTTGGTTATTTTAATAACAGGTTCATGCAAATCGAACAAAATCGTTACAAGATATTGATAAGTTAGACAGGATAAACACAAGACACATTACGTATAAGTCGTGGCCAAGTAATTAAATAGGTAATTCGGTTAGGTGGATGTACCATTCCTTAAATGGCGATATTTAATTTAAACCATGGGCTAAGCATTGTTTATCTAAAAGATGAACAATATTATTAATTATTTTCAATGCACGCTTACTTCAACTAGAACTTAATTAACAAGATCACTAAAATATTTTTAAAGTAGAATTCGAAACTCGCAAAGTAAATCTTTGGGACCAAATGTAGATTATAACGAACTAAGAGAGCAGGCAACTTCCATAACAAAATGTTAATCGATCAAGTGAAGCAAAACAGGGACTAAACTGATTTTTATTTAAAAAAAAAAACGAAAATCATAGATATACCGTTTTAAAAACATAGTTCTTTCCAAGAAGATTAACCAGTGATTAGGTTGAACATTGAGCTATTTTAACCTTACAATCAGCCTTTTTTTTGTTAACCCAGTGGAAATCCCTACGGACCGTCAGGGGAGCGGTGAGGGCCGCTCCCCCGGTGTGGACTTGCCCCGACCACCGGGGTGTTCCTTCTCCCGTCTGCCGGATGCTAAGGGCAAAGCCGAGCCATCTTCCTCGGCATCCGGCGACGTCTGGCCTTATTCAGGCCTCACCTACTAGGCGGGGGACGGTTAAATAGTCGCCGCACCCCGCATACACCTAACACATTTCGGGGGGAGTGGTGTAGAGTGCCACCCCCCCCTCGTCTCCTTGAGTTGTCATTGGAGCGGTGTGCGGGAACACATTGCACACCGTTCACGCCAGGATCTGGGTGACGCACTCCCTCAAAGCGCGCCGCCCGGCATGTGTCGGGGTCACGGAGGAAGGCCGTTGGCGTAGGCCCTCCTCCAGGGTCCAGTCCAAGCTGGGCGGCGGGTTGGGTTGTAAGGGGTAGATATTGACCCCCGAATCCGCTCCGCCGCCTCCTTCAACTGCATAGTCTTCTCCGTGTAGGAGAGGACCGCCTGCCATGCTCTGTCACTACCGACCATCGCGCGAGCGAGTGCCACCCACCACCCTGTCTAACAATCAGCCTAAATGTCTAATAATTTATTGAATATTTACGATTAAGCCAGGCTGTATAGTAAATTTAAAAAAAATGATTGATTATACATTTTCCCGTACAATAAAATTCCACGTTTATTTTAGCGGTGTTTTTACCATGAGGACTATTTTCGACAGTACGTCCATATGCATACAATTACCAATATTATAAAAATAAGAAACACTTGAACAGCGAAAATTCAGAGTGTAACCTAGATCTATAGAACAAATGGTTTGGGTAAACAATCGATTGGCTGATTTTAATAGTATGGCCTCTAATATAACATATGCATGGTGACGTTCAAAATTCTTGTATAGTCTCTTCCCATAGAATCTGGTAATCTTAGGAACAAATTTAACCGGCTAGCATTCCGGACTGTCTATGTCTTTAGCGTTGATAATCCTCTCTGCAAAGTTAAATGGGGCTACTATAGATAAAATATAAGTTTACAAAAAAAAAAGATAAAATATAAGTTAATACAATTTGTATAGAAAATTGTATTCCTTTAGAAGACTGTCGAATTCAATTGAAAAAGGGCTTGAAAGGAACTATAGGTACATATTGAATAATTCTTTATACAGATAACTTAACATACAAAAAAAATAATTTCTTGAGAGATTTAGTAAGATAAAAATTATTAACATTTTCACTAACCCAGACACTTACGTGACCTATTTAAAAAAGTCATAACAAATAGATTAATTAAGATTACATCAACCATAAGTTAAGCAAATAAAGCTACTGCTAAAAAGTAAGAAATAATATTTACGCAAAGTAATCTGAAGCTTAAGATCACGCGATGAAATTATGAGTTTAATCGTGATATAATTTAGGAGTACATTCTATGTTTATTCAACGATAAAGAAGATTTCGTAACAGATTAAAACAGATTCCCTTGTCGCTGCAACACTTATTGTTCTTATAATTACATCTATTACGTAATAAAAGTTTTAAGTTTGCTTACAGAAAAAACCTTATAATTCTAAAAATTTTGGTATGATTCCTTTTCCCCGCATGCTTACATATAAAATATTTGAAATGTATATTTACAAGACAATTTTTGAGACTGATATATACGGTCACATCAAAATAATTCGCTTGGCTATTGTGAAAGTAATTAATGTATATTGCTTTCTCTTTATTCACTGTCCTCCTTCTCCCTGCTCTCCTCAATGCTGTGGGTCGTGAATCCCACTAGGATGTCGTCCGTTGCATAGTGGAACGCCACTTTTCTCTATTCTTGGCATCGTGGAGAGCGTATAGTTCAATATAGAACCCGTTACATCCGCAAAGAAATATGTTCCTTACAAATATTATTATTATTTCAATTAAAATGATGCAATCGTAAGGATCAAAACTAGCAATTGAATAATCACCATCACCACCACCAGGATAGTCGGTTCGTGTTTTCTTAATGGTTCAAATTATAAAAACAATTTTATTTGTATTTGTCAACACATTCAAAAAACAATAAACATAGTTTTGTTAACATAATAAAGAAAATAGCTAAAGAAAAAAGATTAAGAATAGACCAGTTCATAAAACCATGAGTTCTCTTTAAGTTATAGTTATTTCTGATTTTTTTCTTGTATCCTGAAGTTTTTACAAGTTGAGACATCGTCATCCCAAAAATATCACAATTGTACTTCATACCGAAGTTAGAGTATATCCTCGGTATCTAAAAAAGTGTGTTTTATCGAAACATTTGCACATTGTTGGAAATATTCAAAAATGAAATACAATTAACAAAATAGTCTGTCAAAACAGTACACTCAAATCAAAATAATATTTCACATGTCTAGACAAAATAGCTTTATAATCTTTTTCTTTTAAATGTTACTAAAGTTTATATAGTTTTATTATAAAATATATGAAACCCTCAAATATTTTTTTCTTTTTATAAACTCGTAACGGCATTTCACTGCAAAACTTACTTTATTTATGACGTTATAGAGAATAGTGCAACAAATGGGTTGACATAATTTAAATAAATTAACTGTTTTCATTGCCGACTAGTTTCTGAAACACTCTTTAAAATTTTCAAACTGTTTTAAAAACTAATTAATCGTCAATGGCATATAAATTGAGGATCCATTAGTGTTAAAAAGGTTTTAGGAAGTATTTATGAAACTGGGCGTAAGTCAATGAGTTAATAACCATAAAAATCAGGATCTTCTCTATATAAAATTGTCTATATTTGTTATAGTTTTAGATTTACGTACTACCACTAAAATACGAATTGCTAGAACGAAGATAAGCAGTTTCTTAATTTAATACTTTCGAAATATCTGTAGTACCTTAATCTACTGTATTGTATTGTATTGTATATTTGTATTTTAATGTACGCATCTAATACTACAATAAATATTTTAAATGAAACTATTAATCCCGATAATGTAACTTGGAATTTAAATGTTTAGTGATTTTACAATTTAGGTTAAATTAGAACATATAGGATACAATAGAATATATTTAATTTATTACTATACCATTGGGAGTTTTTAGATATCTATTGGTTATGGTCTTATTGAAATAACTTAAAAATAATAATATTATCGTCAAACATATAATTATTTAAATTAACATTCGAGCTCTTGGGTATTTAATTAACTTTATACATGAATACTGCAAATAATCTATTCAGATTTTATCCTTCTTAACACTAAACCTAATAACGCCGGTCGATTTTTTTTTTACACTGGCTCGACATAGTGACTACAGAGTACCTGATGGTAAGTACAGTGTAGTCCAAAAACGAAAGCGTCTATCAGAGGATGAAAATCCATTGATAGTCTACATCGTCATGTCGGCCCACATATACCACAACTGAAGGTCTCTAGGTATATGAGTTACTGGATATACATAAACTGATCCCGAAACGCGACAAGCCGAAACTGGTCACTATGACGGGCTTTACACCCATGTACTGTGGTCGCGATCCAGACGGGCACCGGCGCCCTACCACCACGCTGCTGCTCGTTTAGCACCACCCAGGAGTCACGTGTAGGGAAACTAGGATAAAGCCTACGGACGCGAGCAGCTTCGACTCCCAAAATTGACTTTTTTCAAACTCTTGTAATTTTCTTATATTATTACACTACTTTTAAACTAGATGATTTTTCTTAACATACACTGGCAATATATTTTTCCCTGTTTACTTCTACTTTTTGAAGTAAAAAATGGTTGGTATACCTATCGTGACTGGTTAAATTTACCAAAAGAAAATATATTTCATTTACTATTTAACATTTATAAAATCGGTACAAACTGAAGCTTATCTCAAAGTTTGAAGGGAATTGACAATATTAAATCAGTATTGAATATTTACCCTAAGTTACCTATAAATCAATACAATGAAGTCATATGAAGTGTTATAGATGGCCCTTTCAAGTATTTTTTTGGACGTAAACCTGGAAGTTTGGTATGGATGGGGAGTTAAAACTAGCTGAATCCGTAGTTTTTCTATTCACACCCTACACGTGACACTTTTGTGGTTCTAAATAAGCTGTATCAATTTGGTAGAGTATCGATATCCGACTAGATTGCGAGTACAACACTCGGATGCCAATTTCATCATAGTGATTACCTTCGGATTTTTTTTTTTGGATGTGCCCACGTATTTTCAAGTTCTTTCTATCTTCTTTTTTTTTTCAAAGCCGCCAGCGCCATGAGGACCCCCTTTTGGTTCACCTCGGTTATAGGCTTCAATAACCGTTTTCCGTCAAGTAGCCTGTTAGTGAATTTGTCGCTTTATAGTCTAAAAAGGTAACTGTAATAAATCCTTGAGGTTTATATTATAAAGGAAAATCGGTGTGAATATGTCGAGGCAGGGATATATTTTTCTACAAGTCCAAATTCGTTCGCACGAAAAGTCAAAATTTTGTAAGAATGAACAAACAAAAATTGATCGAAATGTGGATAATCATGTGGATAATTACTAATAAATATATTAAAAATAAAAGCGAAAATTTGAAGGGGAGTGTGTGTATGTTTGTTTTTCTTCAAACTGATATATCTGGACAGATTTAGTTGAAATTTAGTACATAAATATAATATACCTAAACTAGAATATAACCTGGAGAAACATATAGGCTACTTTTTATCCCGACAGTTTAATCGATTCCTGTGCAAACTTCGATTCTACCACGTGGTGTAGCCAACCTCGGAAATTATATGTCGTATATCCTATATACTCGGGCAATGGCGGTTCACAGCAACTAACATATATATGTTCAATTTTATTTAATTATATTTTCAATTTATATAAATTGAATATTTTTTTAATCCTCGGTTTAAATGAGCGTGCGCGTTAGGTAAAGATATAAATAAAAGTGTAGGCCTAGTGTTAATATAGTCATGAGACTTGTGACGATAGAAGAATTCAGCGAGTGAACATTAGCTGAAATTAATCCTTATAGCTTCATAATAACGGCTACAACGCTAGAAATGACAATTTATAAGAGCAAATTATATTCTAACAAGGAATAACGATGTGTATCTGTGCTACTGCTACAGGTTTACAAAAGTATTAGATATAATTAGCGTCATATTAACATACAAATCTTATAACAAATATTAGTATTGTTACTCAGTGTAACGTTGCGGTTATGATAAACATATTGTACAACGGTATCGAGTTTACTGCAATGCCTTACCTCACGTGACTCTGTTTCGAACTTTTTGTATATCTATTTAGTTAGTTCAGACGTGAATATTCGTATATTTATTATTTAGCAGCACGCTAATGATACTATTAGACCTGATGTGACGCAAATATTCAAGTAGGATATAACAATAATACTAATCTATCTCTGATTTATGTGTTTAGATTTTTATGTATAATAAATAGATGGTTAATACAATTATTTCATAATGTTGTTAATAACTGGAAATAGGTATATACTATTTCTGAAACGTTAGTGACTATAACGAGTCATTTCGCGTTACGCGAGTCACGATAAATTTTTTGTCACAATCTCCGCAGTCGCATTGCAATTACTCGTAGAGATAGAGTTTGTACTGCTTCATTGATGCTACTTAAACAGCACATAAGAGCTCATATATTGTTTAGGATCCTGGATGAAGTCTACTGATTTGAACATAATTATCCCCAAAGCTATATACATATATATAGCTACCCATTACAATTTTTATATGTATATTTACTTCAATTAGTTTATTCAAAGATCTATCAGAAATAAAGAAGATTATCATTATTTCAGGAAAAGGCCCATTTCAGTGTTTTAGTACATTGTTTCAAAAATCTGATCAAATTTCCAGTGAGAAAATATATCAAAAATAATCCATGTATACAAAATAATTATTAAGGGTGTTTAGTGTACTTCATCGATGTACGTGTAATTTAACACATTTTAAAATTTCGCGTTTAGTAGCATTATCAATACTTTAGCGGGTCTTATGTGGGAGTTAAGTTACTTTCAAATATGGCTCAATGTTTCGACCTGGTTATAAAAGGTCATGGTCGTGACCAGAACAAGCGTTGTCAAGAACAAAAATGGGTAGAGGAACCAACTTCCCGCTCTCGAAATAAACTCCGCGGCGCGACAGTCTGCTCGTGACCATCGATTGTGTAACCAAGTCGAAAGGTAGAGCCATAATTGAAAGTAAGATTATTCGCGCATATAACCCGTCAATATAATTTTTATAATTTTTTTTTTTTTGTGAAGCTCAAATAGACTTTGAGATACTTCAAATAGGAGTATTTGAAATTTTTTAACAAAATTATACAGCCTGTAATAATATACAGTTGTACTTAAAGACTTCTCCAGATATTTGAAAGGAACGATTTAACATTATAACGGCAAGCTTTTGACAGATTCATGAGACAGAAATACTGATCTAGTATAACAGAGCGCCTATCTATAACAAAGGGTTTCCCCGGGGAGAACTGCCTCGATCTGTTAGCGAAATATGAAATTATTACTATTCAATATTAACCGTATAACGAGAGAATTAATTACGTACATCGTACATTTCTTGCGCATATGTATGTAATGTATATTTATGTGTAATGATATATTATTATAACATAAATGAAACTTTTTACATCACTATTAATTGTAATTTATCTGAGAACATTATTTTTCAACCAGATGTCTTCTAATAAATATTAGATCCATTAAAAGAATTACATTGATAGGTTTCTCAGATTTAATGTGTAATTAAAGCATTTTTTGATCGCAGTTAGAAAAGTTAATTAGAAAACTGTTTTTTAAAATGTTGGTTAGGTTAATATAAAAAATCTGCCAGAGCTGGGCGAAGCGAGTGTGCTGCGGCAACGGCCGGCGAAGTGCCAGATGATAAGTTTGAAAATAAATGTAAATCAGTGTTTTTTAAATTGAGATATATTTTTGTAAAAAAAATATCTATTTTCGTGTAGTGTATATGGTATTAGGTTAAAATAGATCAGTTTATTATGCTGCCCATTAAGTATCGGGCACTATTCATAAAGTTCAGTCAAGTTAATTTCAATAGCTCTAATCATATTACCCACTCATAATGGGCATTTATCAGCGCATACATCATGAATAATGTTTTATTAGTGACTTACCTCAAGATATATGAAATTTTGTAGGTATACATATAGTGGAATATATAAAAAATTAGACGTATATATTATCCTAGTAAATTATTACATTTACGCCTATATTATTTATCTAATTTTTTTAAATTATTATTTATAGACGAACGCTTGACCTCAATCACACCTGGTGGAAGGTGAAGATGAGTTCGATGATGAAACACGTTCGCCCAGTAAATGCCCATTCACTCTTCTCTTAAAGACTCCCAGGTCATAAGATCGCGGAAATATGGATAATAAATACTTTATATAAATACTTTATCATCCTTTCATGCTTAAATTGCAGACACAACGTTTGATATTTGTTGATTCGTATACAGAAACTTGTCTGCGCTTCATTGCTTGATATTAGATAGTTTTTCATTTCGGTTTGGATTAACACTGAAAACTAAAGCTAATGCTTGTAGTAAAGCAAAGTAGTGTAGCAAAGTGTGTAAACCCACGCAAACCTAATAATAATATTAAATATAATAATATATATATATAAAGACAGTTCCAACAAATTAAACCTGCCAAGTACGAATCGGAATCACGTACAGAGGGTTACATATAAATTTTGCCCATAAAGATAGATCTATAGCTTAGGCAAAAATGACAAACAAATGCTTTTAAAAAGATCTGTTTCTTGTGGAGTTTTAACATTTTTATGTCTCATCTTAACCGTAAAAACGTTATTTATGGAAAATTATTAAGAAATTAGATACTATTTAAAATCGATTTTAATACAAAACCCGGTTTGATACACTTTTCTTACAATGTTACCAAAAATGCAGATTAAAGTGCCATAGGATTCCGAATTATATTTAAAAAAGTATGTTTTTAGTGTTCCGTAACTCAAAAGGAAAGAGGAACCCCAATGTAACAACTCTGTTGTCTGTAGGTCTATCTGTCAATACCCTTTTTCTTGGGAACACGTGAATGTGTCAATTTGAAATTAATATCAAATACTCAGACCCTTGTAGGTCAGTTTTTATGGATCAAATATATATAGAACCCTCTGTAGGTGAGTCTGATCCGTAGCTAGTAAGTTTTTTAAATTTATTCTTGTATGAAATTTCGTAATTTCATTTAGTATCAGATTTACTTTAAAAGTGATAAGTGCGAATTGTTAACTATCAAAAATCAGAAAACCCTTTTCGTTACAATCTAATAATGCCACGAGGTCTCTGTTTTCACAAACTACTAGTATTTTAACAATTTATTTTTTAATATGTCTTATAAAAATACTTTATTAAATTATTTTTATCACATTAAATATTCCTAAAATGTCCTAAAATTTCTGTTTTCTGATATATCTTACCTACGACGCCATTCTATAAACGTATTTTAATATATGTCTATATCACTACAGTTTGCCAACAAATTACTCTTACATAAGCCATATCTCTGAGAAGCAATCACTTCCATTGATTGTCAGTATCAGACCTGCAATCATAGCAATAATAATTCAAACTACGATCGGCCTGTAGGCGACCTTTATTCCGCTGTGAATAAATGTTTTCTGTTTACTTACAAATATATCAATATATATTTATAAAAACCTCAAATAAACCACAGAGTTAGGCACTATCTGAATTTTTAAATCCATCCAAATTTTTCAATAAATGACTTTAGGGACTAGGTATTTAAAGACCACCATATTCAACTTAACATCGTGTGGAAAAATCAAAGTAATACGTCATGTCGAAACTTTTTAAAAGTAAATTTTATATAGTCGTTTTCACATTTCTAATGAATTAACTTAAAACCGCTTCTCTTTTAAAATATCAAGACAACCTTAATTATTTAGTATTAATAGAAATGATTTTTTTTAAGATAAGAACGCGGCAACCGTCCTCGATAGAGGCGTCTACATAATACATAGCGAGGAAGAACATAAAACGTGAGTAAGTACTTTATATTTGCTTAAATATATAGATATGTATTTATTTATAGTCTTGCTATTCTTCAATTATCTTAATATAAATTCAAATATAACACAGTCATGAATGAAGACGACAGTTTATTAGTCAAAACTTCAGGAGGCGAAATGAGCATCATAAGGCTATCTTTGTGAGATCTAATTACACCTATATTTTAAATTAAATAATGGATTAATTTCTTGACAATGAAAAGATCTACATCACATAAAGGTGATCCGTTTCTTACAGATCTGATATTTCAAAAGATTTTAACATTCAAAATGATATTAAAGACGTTAATGTGAAACAGAAAAATCGATCCTGGCTTACATCTGCAACGAAACCATTAATTCATTATATTTCATTGATGACCTTGGGTAAGTTAACTACTTCAACAAATATGTATTATATATTAAGATTATTTATTTATTTAATGAAAATTCACACATTTCATATTTTTTACCTATTACAAAAATCTGTCATGTAAATGCTATTAGATTTATTTCACGAAAGACATTTTATAATTTTCATTTTGTGTACAATAGATTTTCTAGAAATACTTTTTGCAATCTATAAATATACAAAAAGTCTAAGCAACAAGTTGTATTTTTGAATGCTTTTTCACGTTACAATGTTTTTTTTTTAATTTTAATACTAATTTTGATGTCACTGATGTAAAAACTACAACTTTTTTTTAAATAACGTAAATTACCAACTTTAATGTGTAGTGTATCATGCGTCGTTCAAACTAACGTAACTAAGCACCTAAACTTTTTTAAACAAACTTAAAATCCTAAACAAATTTAAGTCATTGTAAAACAATTAGATAATTTAATACATAGAGTGATTTCCTCTGTTATTCAAAACTTGTTGGCACCGATTATTTATAGAATCGATGAGTCTCTTAATGTTATCCTGCGGCATTTGTTTTCCAAAGGTATTTTGGCAAATTCTTCAGCTGTTAAGTTGTTGTCACTCCGTTCAAATCCTCTAAATCCCGTCCCATCGTCCCATACATGCTCTGTGGGATTGAAATCTGGTAATTGTGTGGGCCAGAATAATATCAAGATGTTTTCTGTTGCTAAGTACTCACTGGTTCGCAAAGCTGTATGCAAACGCGCATGGTCATACATTCACTGGAAATTATTGTCAAAGATTCGTGTAAAAACATGGGCATAAAGCCTAAGAACATCCTCCGTGTAATTTTCTACGTTCTTGTTTCCATTTACAAAAACGAGCTCAGTGCGTCTGTTCTACATAATACCCGCCCATACAATAATTGTTGAGCCGCTCTATGGAATAACTTCCTGGACGCAACTAAGCCATTCAATATTTCCAGAATGACGGCACACTCTTATCCTTCTTGTATCAAGCCTAAACCAGAATCGACAATCATCGCAAAATAAAATTTTATACCATTGTTTCTGGGGCCATGTTACATGTTCCCTAAACCATTCATTTCCACAAGCGCGATTCCCGTGACGAATAGGTGGGCCTGATCGGCCGTCTGGCTCGTAGACCGTACTCATGTAGCCGATTTTGCATGATTTAGGGTCTAACAACAACACCAATTGAGTTTTGTAAAGCTATTTTTCGGGCGGTTAACATTAGCTGATGTCTAGCAGTCAGTTATATATAGCTCCTGCCAAGTAGTTGTACTCCTTCCACGGCCTGGGTGTTGCTCTGCAAGATCTTCTGTGTTAGTACAACACTGCCAAAGACAGTAAATAACCCTTCTGTTGACACCAAAATACCGAGATATCTGAGATTTACTTCTTCCCGTTGGCAACATCCCTACAGTCCTTCGCATTTTATCTGCGTTCAAATGACGTTTCTCCATGACGTAAGGTATGTTACACAATTCAGTTTAGTCGAAAACTGTATTTAAAGTATTATTCAAATAATAAAATCAAGACTAGATACTAAATTTCAGTTACCAAAGAAAACATTTAAATTGCATTCGCTTTTAATTTTATGAATAAACAAAACTTAATCAATAAGTTTTCTTTACAGCTAGCCTACAGGCTATAACACTTACAGTACTTACTTAATTACTTACAGTAATTTGGAACAAAAAATATTAAATATTTGCCTACCTTTTATAAGAAAAGATAGTATAATTGATCAATATACTTAAAAAAAAATGGTACAAGTTATATAGACTTTTTTGATGTATTTTTTATTTCCTTCATAAAGGTTTAATTGTGAAGTAAAATTATATTGTAAAAAGATATAATTCGCCGTTTCTATTGCGATATCTCTTTATCCTAAGTTATTATACGAATGTATTATAAATTATACGAATATAAATAAATTTTAAATAGTGATAAGCACATAATCAAATCTAATATTGTTCCTATCGTGTTATATAGCCTGTTGAGTCCTTCATTGGGATCGTGTTTTTCTTTACTACCAATTACTTCAATGTTCTATTCATTATACTGAATCCAGAACAAAAGTAAGGAATCGAACCTTCATCATTCCGTGATACGCAGTATGCCCCACACCTAAAAGTCATAGTATTACTCGTATAAATATTTACTTATCTTTGAAATATATATATATGTATATATTAGGTCCTTACATATGAAATTGGCGTTTTTCGTACTGGCCACTTTAATCACAAATTTCTCCTCTTTGGTAAGGAATTTCAAATTCAAATTTGTACAGCTATAGACTCATGTATTTGTGCTTCGATGATCGTCATTCATTTGTTTTTTTCTTCTATTTTTTTCTGTTTGCGTCACTCATTTTACAAAATGGAAAACTTAAAATATCGCATTATTTACGAGTACGAGTTCCGCCGTGGCACTAGTGCTGCGGAAACAATTCGAAGGGTGAATGATGTGTATGGCGGTCGTGTTGCAAAAGAAAACATAGTTCGTTTTTGGTTCCAACGTTTTCGTTCTGGAAATTTCGACCTGCAGAACAAGCCCCGTGGACGGCCTGAGACTCAAGTTGATAATGAAGAGTTGAAGGCTATTGTGGAAGCGGATCCATCGCAAAACACGTCCGAGTTAGCTGCAGGCTGCGATGTTAGTGATAAAACTGTTTTAATTCACTTGAAGCAAATTGGGAAGATTAAAAAGCTTGAAAGGTGGGTACCTCACGAATTGACTGAAGCAAACCGGCAAACGCGCGTCGACTGCTGCGTTACATTACTAAACCGGCACAATAATGAAGGTATTTTAAACCGAATCATTACCTGTGATGAAAAATGGGTTCTTTACAATAATCGGAAGCGCTCAGCGCAATGGTTGGATCCTGGCCAGCCAGCCAAATCCTGCCCCAAGCGAAAATTAACCCCAAAAAAGTTACTTGTAAGCGTTTGGTGGACTAGTGCCGGTATTGTTCATTACAGTTTTCTCAAATCTGGCCAGACTATTACGGCTGATGTCTATTGTCAGCAATTGCAAACCATGATGGAAAAGCTAGCGGCTAAACAACCTAGGCTGGTCAATCGCTCCACGCCACTGCTGCTTCACGACAACGCTAGACCACACACTGCGCAACAGACGGCTACTAAATTAGAAGAGCTTCAATTGGAAAGTCTAAGACATCCTCCGTACTCCCCGGACTTTGCTCCAACAGATTACCATTTTTTTCGAAATTTGGATAACTTCTTGCAAGGGAAAAAATTCAACTCCGATGGGGCAGTCCAAATCGCCTTCAAAGATTTTATTGATTCCCGTCCGACTGGTTTTTTAGTAAAGGGATCAATGAACTACCTATGAGATGGCAAAAGTGCATAGAAAATAATGGTTCATACTTTGATTAATTAAATATATTATATTAAAAAATATTCGACTTTTTGTTCCTCCCATACAAAACGCCAATTTCATATGTAAGGAGTTAAGGACCTAATATATCTTCAGGTTTTGTTTAAAAGACCTAATATCATAGGTAAATGGAATTTATTAAACAGTTCGATGACATGATAGAAGCTTAAGAGAACTTTTTAGTTCTTACCAGAACAGACTGTATAGTTGTAGAAATTAAAATGGATTTTTTTTTTAGAAAAGCGTAAATTTTATATTTTTTAGGTTCGTTAATATGGGGTTTGTTATGGCTCGCGTGGGGCGAGGGCTGGAGTTGGAATGGTCAGTGGTTTCGAATAGCTATAGTAGCTCTCATAGCATGGGGCAGTGGACAAGTGTTACAAGGAGTGACCACTCTTCCGCCTTTACTGGCCGCTTTGCTTACTGGAATACTCGCGCGAAATTTGGGATACCTCGATATGCGAGAGTTTCCACAAATCGACGGTTTCTTAAGGTACACCTTTCCATAAGTATTTTAAACATTCTTGAAATATTTCAATAATTAGATAGTAATTCTGTAATTCAAATATTTCATATCTAGGTACCGTCGTATGAAAGTCGTATGATTCATCGTCATGGCAGCATATCGACGCGGGCCCCCATAGAGAGGAAGTGAGGGGTTTCAATTCCCCTCCCTGAGAGGAGGCCTGCCCAAGGCCTACCGCTCGCCAAGCCGTCGGAAGTATCCGGATTCCCAGGCTCGGTGATAGCGAAGAGAGGCCAGTGCTGGCACCCCGGTAGTTTTAGTCGGGGCAGGTCCAACACACCGGGGGGAGTGGCCCTCACCACTTCCCCTGACGGTCCGTAGAGATTACAACCGGGTTAACAAAAAAAAAGCATATATACGCGGAAGTGACATCATAACAAATTTATAAAAACATAGAATTTTATCCCGTATTTCGTTCTTCGGGGTTTTTAATATTTTTAGCGTAATACTTTTGTGTTTATGGCCTCTTTTATGATTATTGTGGAAGATATGCAAGAACCCCTCGAGAATGGATATATAGATTTCATAAAGCTGGTAAACTTAATGAATCATAAAAAATAAGCGTCGCGTGTAAAAATTTTAACTGTTTTATTCATTTTAATTCTTAACTATACAACAAAATCCATGATCATAAAAATATTACGTTCTTTGAAATGTCAATGCTACTGTTTTTTGATAAGTCTCTGCATTTTATCATGATAACACAAAGTAAAACAAATAATTTTTGGTTAACTAGGAAAATTTACCCAGTGATTATTCTTGGCAAGTCGTCACTGGGCTGGGATGTAAAGTTTATGAAGAACAATTGGAGGCAAGTTTCAACTCTAGGAGTCTTACCATGGAGCACTGAAGTTGTCACTCTAGCAATTTGTATGCGTTTTTTCATGAATTATCCTTGGACATGGGGTACGTAAGTTCAAATTTATGTGAAATACAGTATACACCTACCTTTATGTTAACGAGAAGTTATATTTACCATTCTAAACAATACGACATGGGTCAGTAAAGAATTATAACAAAATAATTATTGTCTATAATTGTAATACATAGCAATTATCTATTTATAAATAGCTTGCAGAGCTTAAGTAGGTAACTATTGTTAAAATATCAATTATCATAAGTTAGATATATCAAATACGTAAAAACGCCTTTTAACACAAAAAGAAAAATACGACGTAGTAAGAACATTAGATTAAATAAATTAGTAGAAAGTGTAACATTTTTCTTTCATTCTGAAGGTGTCAATAAAACTCTGTATAAAGCAACAATATTATTTATAACTTATATAATTTTGGATTAATAACTTTCGTTAACAGATGTTGGTAAAATATATTCACTAATGCGACTGAAGTATCCCACGATACTAATAAATAAAATACAGTAGTATGAACATCAACATGAATTTCGGTCAGGGTTAAAATTTTTGTTCAGTAAAGAGAGATACCCCTCATATCTCGTGTTTTAAAATTTGTTACGAGCGACGAACACAGTTGACAGTGGAATGTGTGCTTTACAAAGCCAATTCAATCAATTCTGGCGTGGAACTCGTATTGCAGAAGATTTGAATGCATTTTCACCGGCTGATGTGCGACGCTCTGAAAGGGCCGAGAGTAGTCGACAGCGCCTCACGCGAGCTGGGCTGAGCCTTTCTCTGCAAGCACACCTGTAATTATACGGCCCGATTTCAGCAGACAAAGCGTCAAAGCGAAAAACTTTCAGCGGAGAGTTTGGATTCCAGTTTTACATTTGAGCTTTTTATTTGCTGTTTACTCAAAATGATCCATTAAAAGGAAAATATTCAGTATTGTGCAAGCGTTACTAATAAATTATAATAATTCAATTCCAGTGCATGTGTTTTATTGATAGTTTACGGTAATCTTCGGGATTCCATATTCGTTACAATATCAATTGTCCTTTGTACTGGAAGAAAAGAACTACACATAGAAGCTACTTAACTAAGATCTATTGGGCTTACGAGATATTTTGGTCGATGTGAACTTTTTGTATACACATTCTAAAACAGCGATTTTCGTCGTTCGCCCCGCGATATTATATAAGTACTTACAAAGATTATCGATAGCTATTAATAAAATAGAAGTATAATAAATAGTATTTAATAGATTATGATATAGTAATATAGATAATATTTATTTACATATCAATATGACATTCGTCATAATTATTTTTCGCAAATTAATTTACCAAAATACGTGAATACAAATTGACTTAAATGTAAGCCCACACCATAATATATCCACAAGACCTAAGAAAAATATACTAAACATTTACAGGCTTTCTACTGGGATCTATTTACGCTTCACTATCATGCGCCGTAGTCATGCCCACAGTACTGAAGGTCGGTGGAAGTCCAAACAGAACGCATCACTGGCCACAGCTAGTATGCACTGCTGGAGGGGTGGATACGGCACTTAGCGTTGGTGTCTATGGTGTGTTCTTTAGCTTTATATTCAGCGATGTTAGTGACACGTATCGATATACTAAGGTAATTATTTAAATGTAATAAATGTTATTTAATCTATAAAGCCACATATTTCTATGAATAACTAGCTATTGCACACAGCTTCGCTTGCATTTAATATGCGTTATAAAAGAAGTGGTTGCATCTGTCTTAAGTTAAAACACTTGTTCATTTATGTTTCGTAGTAAAGCTCTTACAGTTACATTATTTTACTCCAGTACACCTTTCTTTTTATTATATCATTCTAAGAAAATTGATATTGGAACTAACTTTCATGCCGTATGACTACGGAAGGAATCTAAGATTTATAATACACACAGATTTAAAAATTGCGCAATATTTTTAGGTTGAGATTAATTTACCAAAACCAAACTTATATTTTTTTCATTTATAAGTAAATAATACGAACAAAGAATAAGATTCAGAGTTCCAAGAATTAATAAGGATTTATTGAAACTAAGTTGAAAAGAGACGAAGACGCAATGAATAACCTCTCGATAGCTGTCACCATTTTACACTATAGAGATCAAGTTAAATGATCTTTCTTTATAACGGTGAAATAGCTTTATAAACCTTAATACGAAGTCGACCTAAATTTGTTTCATTTTTACTACGGTAGACCTTCGTCTACATGACTTCTCATGAGCTGAAAGGTAATTTTTGTAACGTTAAAAACGTCCAAAATCTGGTTTCAATCATATTTCGGTCAAGTCGCATTAATGTGAAAACTAATATTATTTATATGAAATAAACATCATTCAGACTACACTGTACTTTTCATCAAGTGCCATTTAGTCACTTAGTCGAGCTAGTATAAAAAAGGAATTAAGAATGAAATGTGGCTGAAAGTAAACCGAAAATAGAATAAGAGAGAAGGGCTTTTGAACAACTAGTTATAATAAAATGTAATGAAACGAAATTCAAATGATTTAACTCTCTTTATACATACATATATAATAAAATGTTCGTATTATTACGAATTTAAACATCAGCAGTTTATTTTTCTTCGTTATAACTGTAAATGCTCGTAACTCGTGAATTTTACGTCACATGTGCTTTCAGGCCGTGCTGACTCTCCTCGCCGGGGTCGCACTGGGAGTAGCGTGGGGTAGCCTCGCAAAGCTGATGCCTCACGCGCGTGACTCCTATGTGACAGAATTACGAGTTTTATTCGTGCTACTCGGCGGACTCTTTGTGAACTTTTTAACGCTGCATTTGGGATGGAGTGGAGTTGGTGAGTCCAGCTTTTTAATAGAGTTTCATTTGTTTTAGAAACCAATTTAATACATCGCGATTTTTGCGCGAGTATTATTAAATATTTACGAAGTATCTCATTATGAAAATGAATAAATTAAACTGTAATTTAAAGGAACAGAAAATGTGAATAATGTATAAGTAGAGAAGAATTACAGTCCATTTATCTGTCGGTTTTATTAAAAACTGGAATAACACTGAACCGTTAATGTTGCTCAGTGTTACGGTAAATGGTTCAGTATATCTATCATTTAGCTTTACAGGTGAACATATATGTTAGGTACATCTGTAATGTGTATTTGGCACTTTAGAGTAAACTTAAAATAAACGAGCCTGGAGTTATAGTAAAATACTATGAATTATACTCATAGATGGGCAAAATGTAATCAGATTAATAAAAATGATTAATATTACATTTTACGTTTTTTACAATTAACATGACTGCATTTTGCTCATGCATGTTTTAAACACTATAGAATCCCAAATAGCATACAAATGTATGATTTTTTAATGTTTTAAATGGATTTAATCCTGATTACAGAGCAAGAAAATTAAATCACGAGTACATTTTGTAAACATTAAGCAGATTACATTTTGCCCATCTCTGGTTATATTTCTTTTTTGAAGTAACTACCAATTTTCTAATTTAATTACTGTAATTTATTTAATTTATCTAGCAGTTATGTTCATCTGTCAAGTTAAACAAACAAATAAAAAACAAAGTAAAGGTAAAGCGGACCATTTAACTTAACATGAGCAACATAAACAGTTCACTTTGCTATACGTGTGGCTCTCAACGCAAAAAATAGTGTTTAGTATATTTTACTTGTGCAAAAGCTTCTACTTTAGATTAGATGTTTTCTTGTTAAGTTAAATAATCTATACAAATAAAGATTGTGTTTGAAACTAAGACTGCTGTACCTATGTGCACTACTCAGTACTCATCTGTAATTAACATAAATTTAGTGATTCGTAATAATCCGGTAATCCGTAAAGCGATAATATGTTTGGCTGTCGGCTTGCTATCATATTTTCACGAATAACTTTAAGCTTAACGTAAACAGTTATATGTTCTCCAAGAATCTTAAATATTTATATAATCGTAATTTTTCTAAATTTAATAATTTATTTAGTTTGGTAGTATAGTGATGGTAGTATTGAAATAAAATCATTAGATAGTAAAATGTGTCACATCAAGAATAATCTTAAAATTTTATTGTTAAATGAATAATATATTATATTATATGTGTTATAATCCTAGATGGGCAAAATGTAATTAGATTAATGAAAAATGATTACGATTTTGCACATTTTTGTTTTAAACACTGCGGAAACCTCATTTGCAAATACATTTATGACTCATTAATGTTTTGAAGGGCTTTAGTCAAGATTACAGAGCAACAAAGTTAAAATTATGACTACATTTTGTAATCGTTAATCATTAATCAGATTACATTTTGCTCATCTCTGGTTACAAAACACTAAATATTTTAGTTTTTTAACTTTATGTACTAAGTTGTTTTTTGCATATTATTTAGAGAAATAAAATTTTATCTACAAAAACCCTAAAACCAATTTTCTTTATTTTATTATATTCACGTAATTTTTTAATTCGTCTATTAATGTTCTTTATATATTGAATTATTTCATAAAAAAATATATTGGTCCATGAAAATTAAAAACAGTTTACCTACATAATATTTATTTAAATGTATCTAATCTCATATTCAATAATAAAGTTTTACATTAACTGGCTGCTCAATAAATGTAACTGTAGCATGATGAGCCTGTGAATAAAAGATCTAATCATTATTAATGTTTGCTTGTTTTGTAACACGATACGAATCAAGTTCATTACGATACAAAACAATCAGTAGCAATGGTACCTAATAAAAGTCATGATTCAGTTCTATTTATTGTAAATTACACGACGTCTTCACGTCTCATAATATAATGTTTACATAGTCAATGTTTCAAAAATAATTACCTTGTTTGGTGAACATATTAAACTATATTGATTTAACATTATCTCATGCGTAAAAAGCAAAATCAACATTTTTATAGGAAATAAGCATTTTTAGTGCAGGCTGGTATTATAGTGGCCATTACTAACGGGCTCATAATAAGCTCATAGTAGTTAATGCATTTGGAATTTCAAAAGTTGCGGATCGCATTCTTATAAATTTGGACACATTGTACGAGTAGAGGGTATACCAAGCTATGTACAGAAAATCAGTAGAAATATACTATATTCTCAAAAAATGTCTATGCTAAGAGCTAACTCACTAGCCTTACATGAAAATTAGTTTTTGTCTTTTTTTAGTATAGCGAACCTTACCCGTAATTCTACAAAAGAAAGAGAGAATCTAAAAATGTTAGTTTCAAAATTGCCTCAAAGCGTTAACATACGAATGGAAATTTCCCATCTCAAATGGTTATTCTTAAAATAATGAGGATCTTCTTTCTGTATATAGCTTGTTACATATAATTTGACTGAATTTTGTTAAAATGAGATTAGCCGTTTTTGAGAGAAAAATAAATATTTTTTATTTTTCTAAAACTAAAAATAAATTGATCTCCTATTTACAGAATCATCGCATCTTATATACATACATACAGATATTCTTTTGGGGCCGAATTTTGTTATTTTTACCTGCAATGGCCTTTTACATACTTAAGTGTTTCTGGTCTGTAGTAAATATTATTTTCGACAAATCGTTAGTCTTATTTGACTAAAAAAATGTCTTCATGCATTAGTGTGCACAAGTAATCTGTGAATATTTTTAGTCGCCACCTAGCGGGTATATTAGGAATTAGATTATATTTCATTTCGACAGAACGATATGAAAATAGTTCTTTAAAATGACTCAAGATGTCACTAATATACTATAGTGTAAGATCTCTTAACGTAACTGAAAAGATTATTACTGCTAGTGTAATTTAAAGTACCTGAACAATTTTTTAATCTACCTCCAAGAACTTCCACATTAAAGAAATTATGTATTATTAATTACTAATAAAAAGTCATGCTTTTCCGCGTTCTATATTGAAGGATGTGATAAGAAGTAATATAGAAAAAAGGTCACTTGCCAGTAGCTCACATTAGGGATGTAACGGAGGTAGTTTTATCGGAACCGAAGTCGGAGTCGGAGTTTTGAAATTTGATTTATCGGAGTCGGAATCGGAGTCGGAGGCAATGCCAGTCACAAGTGACGGCGGTAGAAAGTAGTTTTACTATGGGACATATAAAAACTAGAGTCCGACCGAAACTGGTTTTCCGGCCGAAACCGAAACCGAAACCTAATATTCGGCCGTGGCTTCAGTTTCGGCCGAAACCGAAACCGAAACCGAAACTCACGTGGTCAAGTATAAAAGTCAACGTGGTCAAGTAAAAAAATGAAACAAAAACTTACATGTAATCAGTTCCATCAAAACATAACCTCTAAAGAATGTTTACGTCGGGTGATAACGCACTGACTAAGTTGTGTTGCTATAGAGCAATGCGAATTAGATCCGTCAACTGTCGTCTAAACGACGCAGTTACACTCCGACGCAGACTTGAGTTTCTTTCGGCGTTTCTTCTCAAGGTAGTCGCTTCCGAAACGCTAATAGATCACCGTTAGTTTTCGTATTTTTGGCTGGCGGTCCAAGTCGAGGTTCGTACCCACAGGGGTGCCCTTGCATTGTCACCCAACCCATAAATTGCTGGCTGAGCACCCTCAGTGCTCGCCCACCCGCCCGGTTAAGTTGTGAAGACCTTTCCCGGTCAACAAACACGCGTAAATTCGAAAAAAAAAGCAATGCGAACGGCGCACGTATCCCGAACAGGGCCGCCAGCGTCCGCCAAAGCGTTGCCGCGAGAAACGAAGTTAGGCAAGCATGTACGACAATTACCGAAATCAGTTTCGGTTTCGGCAAAAGTTTCGGCCAATTTTGGCCGAAACCGAAACCGCCGCCGAAACTTGATTTTTGGCCGAAACTCCGAAACCGAACTTTCGGTCGAACACTAATAAAAACATTATTCAGTAAGCCTTTTTAATTAGAAAGTAATTAGTTCACACACCCACTGACAATGAAAATAAAAATTGCTGTGTTTCTTAACATTTTCCCATTAACAGTGAACAAATTAAATCAAATTTGCTGAAGGGTTGTTTTTGTGTTAATTTCTATTTAATTTAATTTAATGTAAATGTAAAATTAAAAAACATTTTAGTTATAAATTTAAATTTACATTTAGTTTTAAACATATTAACTTTAATAATATTTTTTTAACCAAATTTTTAAAAATTTCTTCTTCAAATTAAGAAGCATTGATTGTATGATTAACTGATATTATGTTTATGTTTCAACAACATATAAAATGAAACCAAACGAATGGACTACAACAGTGGTGGTGACTTCCGATTAACACCTCCGATTAAAAAGTTTCGGAACCGAAGTCGGAAGCGGAGGTGTAATAACAATCGGAAGTTCCGACTTATCGGAGTCGGAGTCGAAGCTCCGTAACATCCCTGGCTCACATATGCAAATTTAAAAAAAATATTATACTTCAGAGTAACGTGCACATAAATACTGACAAGCATTTTTTTTACACTGGGTTGACATAGTGGTAATAGTGCACCTGATGATAAGTATTAGTGTAGTTCAAAAACGAAAGCGACCATCAAAGGATGAAAATCCATTGATAGTTTCTGTCATGTCGGCCCTCATACACCACGAATGAAGGTCTCTAGGTATATGAGTTACTGGATATACACAAGCTGATCCCGAAACGCAACAGCCCAAAGCGAGTCACTATAACCGTCTTTACATTTGTGTACTGTGGTTATGACCCAGTTCGGGAAATTTATTTGTCTTCATTTATTTTGTTCGGTTTGTTGACCTTGGCTCTACCTATGTTTTTTATTAATGAATACATGTTACATTAAATTTCAGGTGGAGTGGCAGTACTTGCTTGCAATGCTACAGCGGCGACTCACTGGGCGCATCATGGTTGGACGCTAAACAATAACCCAGCATCCACGGCGTATCGAGTTTTGTGGGCCGCTTTTGAACCCATGGTTTTCGCGTACACAGGAACCTATTTTGTGGTAAATTGACTATTCAAAACATAGTAACTGAATTTACTCCGTAAATTGTGTTGTTGTTTTATGTAAACTGATAAAACATCTCTTTTGTAAATTTACATTCAGAACAAATAGTAGATTACAAACGGTAAGATTAATTAGTAGTTACACATTATTTTTTTATCTTAACAAGATTAGTTACAATCTTTTTCTTTATAAAAAAAGACTATACTTTTTCCGTATAACATTATCGAGGATTTGGTAGCAAACTGATCTTACTAAAATATTAATCTCAAAATAGGTATAATTTTATGGTTAGCAGTTTTTATGATCAAAAGCCTATTACATATAAACAAATACCTAATTTGTTTTTAGTTAAATTCATCCCATATTAAAAACAATATAGAGATGCCGAAGAAAAAGGGAAATGAAGACCCGAAGACCGGTATCAGTAATGCTTATTGAGAGAGGCCTACGTTAAGCAGTGAAAGGATGGGCCGATGATGATGATGATGATAGAGATAAATTTATTTGCACATTACACGATATTTAAAACTTTCTCTAGTAATAGCAATACTTAATTATCAAACAAGTGATTATATATACATATGGTAAATGTAGTGTTTAAATTAAAGTCTTTGCATAATATAAATACCCTTCACATATAGTTCTGAAACGGTATATTCTGTTTGAAAGAACAATAAAATCATTATGATTGTTATTATACCAAATAAAATTGCGAGAAAAACAACTCTTTAGTGTTAAATCTAATATTAATTAATAAACGAATATTGATTTGTTTACTTTACCTGTATAAAGGTAATCCGTATGGTAGGTAAGGTTCGGAAGTCGCATGAAAATTTACAGGTTTTTTATCAGTATAAATACTGTCAATGTCACGAGTCAGTACTCGGCATAGGGACCACGCCCGATGGTGGTAAGCTGAGTGCAGTCCAAAAAACGGCAACGACTTTGACGTGTTTTTGAATGTGGAATTTGTTTTTGTATACGCACCCGTAATGCAGAATTATTTTAATATATTTAAAAAAAATTGCACCTAAACGATTGAATAAATACTTACTAACTCGTATTAGATATTGCTTTAGTTCTTAGTGTCAGTACTAATTTCTCCTTGCTATTTTTATAATTATATTGTAAATTATTACAATCTTCTATATTTTCAGATTAAAAATATTATGGTCGATTCAATGATGATGGGTTTCGGAATTCTTCTTATCTGTTTAGTGGTTCGTTTGAGTGTAGCAGCCCTAACATGCTGGAATATGAACATCAAGGAAAAACTCTTCATTTGTTGCGCATGGATACCCAAATCTATTGTTGAGGTGAAGTATTTGCTTTAAAAATTATAAGAAGCTTTAAATATTAAATTAATAATTACTATATTATTTTATTCAGACCTCTGCCCAAACCCAATATAAATTATGTAGAATTCTCATGTTGACAACATTCCGTGGGAGAACATATACAGCTTCTAAATTCGTATTTTATAGGATTGCGATAAAAAACGGCAGGAAATATGGTATCCAAACTGGGTTCGGGTTTTCTACATTCGTATTTTCGGATTCGGATTGGAATAATATGTAGTGCGAAACCGTTTTATGGAAATTAATGTTATGCTTATTTTCCTATTTATTTATTATACACTTTTTTTTTTCAGGCAGTATTATCTCCTCTAGCGCTTAACACAGTAATTTCACAAGGTGGTCAAAATAAGTTGCACATGGAGTACGCAGAACAACTGATGGGACTTGTGGTACAAGCAATAATTGTTACAACCCCAATTGGATATCTACTAATGAATCACTTTGCTCCCATATTATTGAAGGATAAGCCCAAAAACTGTCAAAACGGTAATCAATATTACAATCTGAATATTTTTTTTATTACATTAAACCATCTAAGATGGTAACCTTCAGTCGTGGTATATGTAGGCTGACATGACTGACGACTTAGACTATCAATGGATTTTCATCTTTTGATAACTTTCGTTTTTGGGCTACACTGTACTTACCATCATGTGCACTGTAGTCACTATGTCGGTCCGTGTAAAAAAAAACATTTATTCATGACGATTAAACAATGAATACATCGTTAAAGAGCTATTATATAATACAATTTTTTTTTTTATTGTTGAAATAGTTACAAATTATGCCATGGTAACTTAAGCTAAATAAGTATCTAATATGCTTTCTGATTAAATTATTCTGTTATTTCAATTACGACAAATCTTTACTTATTTCACTATATACCAAATTTAATTAATTTAATACTACTACATACACACCATCTTCATTACATACATATTATATTAATACCCACAATTTCATTTTTACAGATTCTGAAGCGTGAAGCAGAACCGATCTCAATAATTAAATATAATAGAAACATTTATTTATTGTAAATAAGCTTTCTATTCATGTTATAAGAAACAGATTATGTTATAGGTTACGTTATAGTGTTCAGAACAAATCAACATTTAGAAATACTGTTAGATGTAAAAAACATACAGTGCCAATAAACAAATATAAAACTATACAAGCAGTAACTAAAAATCAAACTACATTGTTTTAATTTATTTGGAATAAAAGCCGCAATTCAATTGCTTTGCTGTTTTGCCGACAATCGCTTAATTCTCTGATTTTAGTTTATATGAAATAAAAGCCGCAATTCAATTGCTTTGCTGTTTTGCCGACAATCGCTTAATTCTCTGATTTTAGTTTATATGGAATAAAAGCCGCAATTCAATCGCTTTACTGTTTTGCCGACAATCGGTTAATTCTCTGATTTTAATTTATTTGGAATAAAAGTCGCAATTCAATTGCTTTGCTATTTTGTTTAAATAAAGAGATATGGTATCATTTTTATATTGTACTGTCACTTTTTGCTTATTCCGGCTAATGTCAAATATGAAAGTATGATGAAAAAAGTATACCTATAAAGTTGGTGAGCCGGATACAATATTCTAATGTGAATTACGTTGAATTATATGGATATAATTAAAATACTGTGATTTTAACCAAGTGGATCATTTAAAAAAACCTTTATATTCTTATAGAAAGAAGAATATTTTTAATACTTCAAATGAAATTGTAACTAGATATTATATAAGTAGGTACATTGATAGTAGTGAAATTATAATGTCATCTTAAATTATAACTTATTAGACTAGATATTAAGGTACCGTAGAATCGTCAATACAAGCTATACGCGAATAAGTGGGTAGTTGGTGGTAATAGTAAGCAATTAATTATAAAAATTGCTTTGTCTATTAACAAATGTTAGTAAATGTAATAGATAAATTGTGATAGAACCAAAGTTGAGGATGTAGAGGCATTTCTGTCAACAGCGAGTTGTCTTGCTGAAAAAAACACCAGCTCACAGTACCCAGTATAATCATTTCAAGTTTTATCTTGTTTTTAAGGTATTTGCAAAGATATTTGAACATACATATTAACAAACTTTGTCAAATAAATTCCACTATACTTACTAAGTTGCTTTAATAAGTAATGAACTTAGTATAACTAACTAGCTAGTTTAAATAAAACTTTGGTAAGCCTTCTGGAGTAGAGATCGTGTCTTGGCAAGCGTAGTGTGGAATGCCCAAAAGCAAGCCGGGTTGACGACCTACTTAATATAGCAACTATGTAGATGTTTCTGTATGTCAGTGAGTCTTGTAAAAGATCTACGTTCAGCAATATACAGATGTAAATTTAAAATATTATGATGATGAATTGATTAAAGTTGACTCCTCACTTTCTTCACCATTTCAATAAAAGAGACTGTTGAAAAATTACTAGCAAAAAATCGTACCAACAACTCGCACGTAACGCACTACATAGGCGTTGCAATATTTAAAAATCGCTTTGAAGTTTCGTTACCCAAATTTAGTCAAAACACAATTCATAATACAATATTTATATTGCATATTTTGTGAGATGCCAAAGCGACTGTGTCCGTCTGCATTACGACCACACTACGTTTTTCAAAATCAGCTCGTGTGTTCAAGTTATATGTATGTATACCTAGATGCCTTCCGTCCTGGTTAATTGAATCGAAATGATGACAGCTCAGTAGTTGCAAGTAGCATAATTTCTTTTCGTCAACGGTCGCCCCCATTATGGTACTGCACCAGTGATTGCATCATACTTGCTATACTATGCATACTATCAGATACTATGTCCTATAATTATGAATTACTAATATATAAATACAATATATTGTCACCCTATATCCTTTACGCAGTAAGCAGAGATACATTTGTGACTGCATCCACTTTGCGCTTATATGTCTTGCCCAATGCACTGCTTCAACTCACTTAAACTCGTGTAAATTTTTCAATACGCTTTTACATTTCAAGTGGTTTTTGTGTAGGTACATTGTAGATGGAGTCTAGAAAAATATCTACTGTATCCAAACTACGTCATATTTTAACAGGACTAAATACTACGAATAAATTGTAATACATTTTTAGTAGCCACCTATTGAAGTAAAAATGAAAAAGTATACAAAATAACTTGCTTGTGGAGCTTGATTCTACCGTGATTATAAAGTTCGTAGTAATTTTCCACAGATGGCATTAAATAAAAATTCAATGCCATTATCTATACTAATATTATAAAGCTGAAGAGTTTGTTTGTTTGTTTGTTTGTTTGTTTGAACGCGCTAATCTCAGGAACTACTGGTTCGAATTGAAAAATTCTTTTTGAGTGGAATAGACCATTTATCGAGGAAGGCTTTAGGCTATATAACATCACAGTATATGTCTATCTTTTAAGATTAAGTCACTAGAACCGTTTTTATGGTAAACAAATTTGGTCGAAATTAATGCATTATTTGTTAAGAGTTGTATCAACGTAATAATATTAATCTTTATCCAAATAAATGTGTTGCTGATTAAGAGTATTTAATTGTGAACAAAATTGTCTTTGACATCACTTAATTTCAATGAACATCTTAGAAGATATTACAAAACCTTACATAGCAAAACAACGTTTGCCGGATCAGCTATAGTGTCTTGATAACCGCGAAACTCGAGAACGGCTGAACCGATTTGACTGATTTCTTTTTTGTTGTGTTTGTTGAAGTTTGGGGAAGGTTATAACAGAGAGAAGATTTTAAAAAATTATCTGATAAAGTCTAAAAACAACACTTTTCTATATTCTCATACAAAAAATTTGTTATAAGTCAATTTGAACTTTAACACCATAGCATAAAGTTTAAATGTTAGTGGACGGGTTCCGGGAAGGCAAAACAATTATTGAGTGACGTATAAATATTAATGTCAATATTTGTCAATTTTTATACATATAGCATTAAGGCCAGGTTCCTTCAAACAATTTTCAAAAAACAGCCGACAGGCCAATAGCTATTAACATTAAAAAAAAACAATTTGACTTTGTTTTAGAGAAATAGGGCAGAACAAGGTCTGCCGGGACAGCTAGTTCACAAATATGTATTCTTTGCTCTATAGAGTCCATAATAATTGGTAGGTAAAAAATTATTTTAAGGTTTGTTTTGAATGATTACCCAATCTAATATTAATTTTATGCTTTGTAGTCGATGCATTTAGAAACCAAAATTCTCTATATGCATACCTTAGACCCGGAACAACTATTTACATGCCGTAGAAATAAGAACTTACCCGTACCTTTAGCCCCGGCAGACAGAAGAAGAGACATCCCGGAGGTTTTAGCCGGTAGGTGTCCGGCGCCTGGATGATCCATGATGAATTTCTCGCGGGTTAACAAAAAAAGGGCACAAAAACTTGGATTTTATGTAAAACAGAATTGATTTTATATTAGTTAATTAGAATTCAAATATCATATTATTTTTGGGCGGACGCGGTTCATTATCGGACTCATCTTCACCTTCCACCAGGTGTGATTGAGGTCAAGCGTTCGCCTATAAATTAATTTAAAAAAATTATTAAACCTTGCTTTTAAATCATTACCATAGAAAATAGTTGACCTCTTATACGTGATGTATTGGAAACTCTGTCCTACTCGCGAAGGCGTTACTCGGTATCGATATTTATACTATCGATAGTTTCTATTTATGTTATCATTTTGGATTAAAGAGTAAAAAATACCCGAAAAAAATTAATATCAATAAAATGGGGAAACTTACATGACCAAACCTCCTGTGAACAAACGAAAAAAGGAAAGCAAAGGAACTTACTGGTAAGTCATGATCACTTATAAGGGTCATGACCCCCGTAAATCCCAGTCACCATTTATCAACTCGTTTGATTAGTCTTTACAGTGATTTTTGTAAGTAATCCGGTTTTAAATCGCATGTAAAATATTCGTAATTCAACTCTTTCAATGTTATATGACAATAAATTATTAATATACATGAATAATATAATTTTTAACGTATTTTGGTAATGTATAGGAAATTGTAACAACAGTTATATTTTTATTTAAGAGATAAGCTAAATTAAAACTATTTAAGCACGAAGCAAAAATAAAGTATATTTTGTAGTAAGGCAGACTGTCATTCGTGCACCTTACCTCGTGATAATCACACGTCGTTAGTGAACGAATATAATAAATATTGTGTTTTTTTTCTAACTACCCACCACAAGATTAAAATGAGTGAAAAAAGTATGGGTGATATGAATGATTCAGATATAATACAACAATGTGAAGAAGAGTTATTAGAGATAGAACAAGAGAGGAATGTATCTATCGAGAGGTATAAGAGACCACTAAGGCAAGAAGAAAGTGATGCAAGTAGCGAAGTAGGTTTTACAACATATACCCGTAGAAAATCAAAAGTACGAATTCGAAGCAATTCAGATAATCATGAAAAGTTAACGAACAAGACATTTAAAGTAACAATTACGGCCTTAAATGAGATGCCTAAACAAATGGCGATGGCAAGACTTTTAAAAAGTCAAGGCTTCCAAAACATTCTGAGCATAAAACGTAAAAATCCGTACAAAATTATAATCGAGCTAGAAAACAAAGAGACCGCTGAAAAAATAATAAAATGTGAAAAATTTTGTGAATTAGGCTATAGAAGTCAACTGACAGATGAAATCAACATATCGTATGGTATTATTAGAGGTGTAGATTTGGAAATGAGCGAAAAAGAAATCTTTGAAACATTGAAATCTGAAACTGATATACTATCTGTGAATAGACTGAATCGAATGTCACTGGATGGAGAATGGGTGGAGAGCGAGTCGGTCCGGGTTGCTTTTAAAAGCCCGATTCTTCCGAAGTATATTTATGCATATGAATGCCGTTTCAAAGTCGATTTATATGAGTTTCCTGTATCTCAGTGTTCAGGATGCTGGAAATATGGTCACACTAAAAAGATGTGTCCTAATAAAAAAATCTTATGCCCAAGATGTGGAGGCAATCATAACACCTGTGACATGACAAATTTAAAGTGCCATAACTGCAAAGGAGAACATATGTCCATGGACAGACTATGCCCAGTTTTTATTAAAGAAAAAGAAATACGTGAAATCATGAGCAAAGATAATATTACCTACAGTGTTGCACTACAATCTTATTTAAAAAGAAACACATTATCGAGTAAACATGAAAATGGTGACCAGAAAAGATATGTAAAAAATCGATCAGATGAAAATTCTTTTAATGGTTTAGAAAATGAAGAAATTGTGGAAGAAGAAGAAATGGAGACAATTGACAGCACGGAGAATGAAGGAAAAAGGACTAAGAATCTTACAAAAAAAAATAAACAAAAAGACAAAGAAAGCGTAGTTAAAAGTAACAGAAATAATCAACAAAGCTCAAAGGCATCATACTCAGATATAGTTTCACAGCAACCAAAAGAGCATAAACAAAATAGAAGACAAACAAGAGAGTCAGAAAGCAAAGAAGAGATAGAAACAGAGTCTAAACTTGTTAAAATATGGTTAAAAGTTAAGGAAGTATATTTAACAGAGGATAATTTTGAAACTAAGCTTATACTACTTTTAAAGATACTGTTTGATGAATTTAAAACATTTGTGATGAAACTTGTGTCAGAGAGGCAAATATTTGAATCAGTAGTAAATATATTCACTAAACAATGGATATAAATATAATGCAATGGAATTCACAAAGTCTAAAGCCAAAATTGGTGGGTTTTGGTGAACTTTTAATACAAGAAAAAATTCATGTGGCCTGTATTAGTGAAACGTGGCTGGATTCTAATTCCTTGATTAAAGTAAGTGGATACAATATATATAGAAAACACAGAGCTGACTCATATGGAGGTGTAGCAATCCTAGTACACAAATCTATTAGGAGTAGAATATGTCATTTTAACACTACCAATCCGGGTATAGAAGTTGTTGCAGTAAAATTACTAAATTTAAAAAGAATTGAATATGTTATGTCTATATATTGTCCCTCATCTGTTGTAACACAGATATCTGATTGGGACATAATATTTTCTTGTTTTCCGACGAGATCATTGATAGTCGGGGACTATAATGGACACCATTCCAACTGGTCATACAAAACCAATACTAGAGGCATACAGTTGTTTGAGTCATCATTGGAACATGGTTTTGTCAGTCTTAACACGGGCAGTGCTACAAGAATTAAACTTGTCAATAATAGTCTCCAACAATCATCACCAGATGTCTCATTTGTGTCATCTGATATAGCTTTATTTTTAAATTGGAAAACTAGCAACGAAACTCTTGGAAGTGATCATATTATTATTCTTATGTGTGTAAAATGTCCAAATTCATCTCAGATCACTACAAAAAGAAATTTTAAAAACGCTAACTGGAACAAATACCATGAATACCTGTTAAAATCCTTTGAAACGTCAAGTAAAATATTTGAAAATAGTAATAGTAGTATTCAGGAAAAATATGATCACTTCTTGGAATTGATTAATAAAGCAGCTGATCAATCTATACCCATAAGCAGAATTTGTAATACCCCAGAATCCAAGTTTAAGCCAAAAAATTATTGGAATCCATTATTATCTGGAGCAGTGGCCAAACGGAGATTAGCATTGAAAATGTTTAGACGAAATCCTACACCAGAAAACCTTAAAAAATTTGAAGAAGAAGTTAATAAAACTCGAATTTTGATAAGTAAGGCAAAAGCTAGGAGCTTGGAACAGTTCTGTAATGAAATTAATGAATCTGTATCAGTTTCAAACATGTGGGACAAAATGCGTTGGATAAAAGGCTACAAAAAAATGTGTCATCAGGCTAGTGATGAAGAAAAATACGAATTATTGACATCCTTGGCACTCGACTATGCATCTGGTTTAGATCCTATATTTAAATCTACTAATAAACTACTTGAAAAAGACTTTTCTCTTCAAGAACTACAAAATATTATGAAAAAAAAGGACACTGCTCCAGGTTCTGATGGAATTACATATTCTATGATTTATAATACTCCTACAACTGGTCAAGTATATTTATTAAAATTATACAATAATATCTTAGAAACTGGTTATATACCAGAACAATGGCGTAACATAGTAATTGTTCCCATTCCTAAATATACAACGTCGCATGATAATAGTGGACCCAAACTTAGGCCCATCTCTTTGATATGCTGTTTATGTAAAATATTACACTCTTTATTGGCAAAAAGACTGGAATGGTACGTAGAGAAAAAAAAAATCTTATCACCTACCACTATTGGTTTTAGAAGAGAACGGTCATCAGCAGATTGCCTAGCTAGGATAATTAGTTATATACAAATTAGTTTTTCTAAAAATGTTCCCACTCTTGCTTGTTTTTTAGACATAGAAAATGCTTATAATAACATCTTAATTTCCGAAACTGTTAAAACCTAGGATAATTTTACTGTTGGAGCTAAAATATGTAATTACTTCTGGCAATTTTTAAAAGAAAGACACCTAGTAATTAAAAATGAATCAGGAGAAACTAGTATGGAGAGATGGACTGACAGAGGTCTAGCACAGGGAGATCCTATCTCCCCTCTGCTTTTTAATATTATTACAGGGAAAATTAGTCAGGTGATTAGATGTGTTAATGTGTGTCAATATGCTGATGACTACGTATTCTATATTAGCCATAAAGATTTAAATACTTGCGTAAATCAAACTCAAATAGCATTAAATGCTATGGTGAGTATTTTATCAACTCTGGGGCTAGAATTGTCTTCCAGCAAGTCTAATTTTTGTGTTTACAGCAGGGGGCGTAGGCGACAAGAAATCGTATTAAAAATAAATAATAAACTTGTACCTCGGGTTCAATGCGCTAAATATTTGGGCATGTCGCTAGATGAATCTTTATTATGGCGTCAACATATAAACACAGTGGTAGAAAAGACAACAAAATATTTAAACTTACTGAAAGTTTTAACCGGCCCTGGTTGGGGCTTGCACCCAAAACATTTGCGTATTATTTATATTTCACTGATAAGAAGTCGAATGGATTACGGTTGCTATTTCTATGGTAGTAGTGCGAAAACTCATCTTTTCAAATTGGATCGAGTACAAAATCAAGCCTTGAGAATCATCGGAGGATTTATTAAGAGTTCACCAATACACGTCATGGAAAGCGAGTTGTGCATTCCACCACTGCATTTAAGACGATACTACTTAGCCTGTAAATACTGTGTTAAAGCTAAATCTTTGCTACACAACCAAAGTATTAAATTCCTTTCAGACCTTAGTGCTCTGACTCATAGTACTTCATATTGGAACAGAAAAACAAAACCGCTACTTGTGACAGCATATGATGAAACCAAAAACATGACAATATATTCTACAAAGATATGTAATGTGTATTCTTTAGATATATGGACAACATATATTAATATAAAAATTGTAATCAACTTAAAATTAGACTGTGTAACAGGGGCAAAAAGAGACCAAAATATGAACACTCTAAAGTATAATTTAATTGAAGAATTACAAGGAAAATATGACGGTTGGATATGGATCTTTACGGACGGTTCGAAAAATAGCAATGGACTTGGTGCAGCTTTTCATACAAATCATGGACATAGGAGGGAACTTTTCAAAATAGACAATAATGTATCTATCATGACTGTGGAACTATTTGCGATATCGGAAGCTCTTGCACACGCTATTAATTTAGGTTATGATAAGATTGTTATTTTAACTGATAGCATGAGCTCTCTTCAGCATTTAGCTCGGTGCGCCTCTGGTAGCAGAGGTGTTCCGGTAGCTTACCAGGTCCTTAGATATATTTATATATTACAACAGAGCAATCAACATTATAAGTTGCAGTGGATTCCCTCACATGTAGGACTCAGGGGAAACGAGGAGGCTGACCGTTTAGCAAAGCTAGCAGCATTAGAGGGCGCGGAAGTATATATTTACAATCATTATTCAGAAATATTAGGAGTAGTAGGGATTCACAGGTTCTGGCTCACCGCCTTTGGCTCTCTCATCGGTTCTAGCTCACTGATCACGGCGGCAACCCTAAAAAAAAAAAAAAAAAAAAAAAAAGGTTTTCAGGGTCGCTGAATCGAATGCAAGTATTTAAAATTGCGTAGCTTTAACCGTTTCAGAGATAGCATAACATTAACTAGGCTATAATAATACAAAAGCAATGGGGTACACTTAACAATGGATCATCCGAGCAAGGGTCGCCTATTGTTCGCTCGAAGGCTATTGTTTGAATCGAGTTACGGTCGGGGGGTCTCAGGTACTTTTTCTATGTATAATAAAAAGCCGTCTACATTCCTTCATTAGTCATATTAATTTATTTTAAAACAGTAATTAAACAAATTCCATAATAACATATCATTGTACATGGTATCGATGTCAAATTGATTAATAAAGTAATTCATTGTACAGTTGTGCAACTTCTAGTACAAATACATTAAACAGTATTGACCACATACTGAAGTCCAATTGTTTTGCAATATTTTTTTATTGAAACTCCATCGGTGGCTATTTCTCTTTAAGAATGCATAGTGATATCCAGAAGGTGGTCGTCCATAGGAGTCGAAAAATTCACCAAAACCATTTTTGTCTATATGTAGTGCAACCCAATGTGATCCAGGTTTTGTATCGGGGTCCAAATTACTAATTAAATAAGTAGGAGTTTCCATGTATATCGGTAATCTATTTGCAGCATACACATTATACCGCAAACTTGGATGTATTTCGTTCAAATATTTCTGTAGTTCTATTGTATTCATATTTATTTAAAACAACTTTCCAACCCCAGAGATCGCAAACATGTGTGCGATTGTAATTACAGTAACTTATTATATATCAAAAGGGTGATTATTAAAAATAATACAAAGTAAGTTCATTTTAATTAATTTATTCAAAAATGTACAAAAACAAAGAGATACATACAAATATTACAAAGTTAATATTTTTACAATATATATATATTCAACTATTATAATCGACGGATACATTGCGGTTTTTATCTATCTCAATAACATTATCAAATTCGGCGTAAACAATACAGTTAATAGTTTGTACAAGCGTTGACTCAAATCGAACTTCTAATCTTACAGTGCCATGTCTTATAAGATTCCAATGACCTGAAGAGTTGGCTGATAAATCCGGAGTTAAATCAAAAGCTAACAAACAGTAACCGTTCGAATATTGTTCTCTCGAAATTCCATTCCCTTCATTTAAAAAATGTATACCCGTACCCGAAAATAATGTATGATAAGCCGTGGTGAAAATATGGTTTTCAAACGAAGGTTGTAAAGCTTTCGAAGGTATTTGTTGACCATCAATATATAAACAAAATGTGTTAATGTTGTAATTTTCGAAATTAAATGGATTTTTAGCGAGATTACCGTTAAATGCCCCGTTATCAACAAACCCAATAATACATCTTTTTGGGACTTGGCCCAAAAAAATGTTGTCAAGTGTTTTGCCTTGAATCCCAGATGGTATAGTTAAAACTTTCACTTCAGCTCGAGTGACGGGATATTTTGCTGTAGAAAAAGCCAATGCTTTTTGATGTGCAAGTAAAACAGTTGGATTGATTCGTGCTTTACGAACGATAAGTGTTGCATCTGTAATGCATACTTTAAACTTTGAATCACTTGAAGGGGCCATTAAGTTAAATGTTTCTCTAGAGCGAACTAATTTAACTGACATTTCTACACCATTGATCAAGAACTTTTCTTGGTTAAATATATCGCCATGTAAGTGTCCAATCATTTCAATTTCTTGACTTTCAGAAGCTAATTTTTGTCTTTTAACAAATCCTCCATTTTCCTCGCCGGTTTCATTCATTTTGTTGGCTGTATCTTCATACCAAAGGCCACACGTAAGATGAGATTCTTTAGCTGGTTTAGCATAATTCAACAAAGTTTCCATGTAGGCACGATACGCATATGTATTATTTGGAGGTGATATAAGTTTTTGATTTAAATAGACATCAAGTTGACTGAAGATTGAATGCAACCAATTATTAACCGGAGCCACTACCGTTGAGGCAGCTACCTTAGAGGAATCTTGATGCAATATCCTGGCTTTTATATGAATCAAAGTATGAGACAGATCTATATAATCTTCATATCTTCTTACCGTTTTGACGAAAGCATTCCAAAATTTGTTAGTTATGACTCAAACATTTCTAACAGTTTCATGTTACAACTTGTTTCATTGTCTGATAACAGAAAAAAGTTCCAAAGTATTTCAAAAATTTCTAAACAATGAGTCAAAATATTTTTAACAATAGTTAATGGAAAGATGACTAACAAAGACACCTTACAAAATGTTATAAACCTATTCATATCTTTTGTTCATATCGAAGCCGGAATTCATTATCACAAACCTTTTGTGCATTGGACCCATGAGTCATGGTGTAGGAGCGATATTTTCTATATATATAGGGTTGGAACTGTTTAAGTTACATTGTGAAAGTGTCATTTCTATAGTGAACATTTAGTTTGTTATATTTCGTGTATTTCTAAGTGAAGTGAAATACAAATATAAATTTAATTTACAAAGTATTAGTGACATAGATTCATACAACAATGAATGTAAGTAATTTTGTTATTACTTTATACCACAATTATATACACTAAAAAACCATCGCTACACTACGAACATCCATCAATTCAGATTTAAATTTATAAAATATTTTTACAGAACTCACTGGAAATTATTGATGAAGAAAATA
Organism: Automeris io; assembly: GCA_036320925.1. Taxonomy (NCBI): domain Eukaryota; kingdom Metazoa; phylum Arthropoda; class Insecta; order Lepidoptera; family Saturniidae; genus Automeris; species Automeris io. The sequence continues at coordinate 11,252,332 of JAUDJH010000002.1, forward strand.
CTTTTAAAAATTACTACTATCCTCTATCGGATGAAGGTAGTCAGGATTTATTTAGTAATGTACAATCAAAACTAAAGAAAAAGAGGGAGCAAAATATTATTACCAAGAATTTAGATGAATTCTTTGAAGGTCCTATAATAAAACGAAAAAAACTTTCATCCACTGTATCTCGAATCGATGAAGAAGGTAATACCGTCTGTTTATCAACAAACGTTGATGATGGTTCCAGCTCAAGTAAACTTATTAAAATAGAAATATATGACATGAAAAAGATTGCAAAAATAGCCTCCACAGAACATTGGAAGCACGCAGATTTTAGAGTTAAATATTACACAAATGATAAACACAAAAATTCTGCAAACGTTAGAAACATTGTTTACGAAATAACTAAAGAAATTTCTAAGACTGAAAATTGTAAAAAATCTCACTTTAGTAATAAGTAATAAACGCATTCCATTTAATTAATATTCGTGTATATATTATTTACTTATAGTTTCTGAATATAATAATCATGTGTATTTTATAGCTAGAATATAAAAAAACTATTTTTTGTAAATACAAATTTTTGTTAGTACTTTCTTTAAATAAGTTCGTGTCATATATTTCCATTTTATTGAAACATAATCTAAAATTATATCTGTACCTTTCTTCAACGCAAATCTAATATGGAATGTATAATTTGTGGGGAATAGTTCCAGAGAGTGGATTGAAAGACTCCACATATGATCAAGAATTGTACAATATTTGTGCAGTAGTTGAGGAAAACATAGCGTGAGTATGCCTTCTTAAATTATCTCAAAATTTACAGAATTATTTTGTTCTTCTTCTATAAATATGTTTCTTCTTTGTTTTAGACAATCAAAACAATCATATCAAATCGGGATGGGGTCTAAGAAACTTTGTAGTACGAAGGATGATGACAATAATAAGAAAAAGACTAGATATGAAGATAGGCCATCAACTTCATTATCATCGATCGGGATATCAGCAGACCTCGATGTCGACAAGGTGCAATGTAACACGTGTAAAATTTTGATAACTAGAAAATACTTTACCAATCATTTGAAAAGCAAAATTCATAATAATAATGTTTTAACTTCTCACACATCTCTTAAAAATGTATCAATTGCTGAAACAGCCTTTGGAAATAGAATAATTACATATAAAATTAAAAATAAATCTGATTTATCATCTATGTTAGATTTTGAAACGCCGGAATTGTTTTTAAGTTCTATAAAAGATGATGTGCTATTTTTGATTGAAGAATGTATGCGGAAACATACTGCTTTTAAAGTAAATTTTATACTACACGCAGATTTTATACAACAAACTAAAGATATTCTAAATTCATTTGATTTTCAAACATGTAATTATATAATTTTTCGAGGTGATGACTTAAATATTTTCTTTTCTTCATTATGTGATGCTATAACAAATAAAATAAGTGCTTTTGAACAAAAAGACAGTGGGTGGAGTCTTAAACAAATTAATTGCTTAGACATGAATATTAATAAATTTAATCCGCTACGTGGTACGTCATATATTGATTTACCTAAAGATATTAGTAATAAAAAAGCTGTGATAAACGTAAAAAACTCTGACAATTTATGTTTTCAATGGGCATTACTTTCGGCATTATATCCAGTGAGTAAGAACGCAAATCGAGTATCGTCCTATAGCATGCATGTAAATAAACTAAAATTTAATGGTGTATCTTTTCCCGTTAAATTAAATGATATATCAAAAGTTGAAAAATTAAATAATATTAGTATCAATGTATTCGGTTTAGAATTTAATAAAGAAATGAAAAGGCATAGTGTAGTGGGTCCACTATATTTAACAAAATGTCGTAGAAATAGTCACATTAATTTATTACTCATAAATAGAGAAAGGACTTACCACTATTGTTATATTAAAAACTTATCAAGATTGGTCAGTAAACAAATTTCAAATCAAAATCATGGGGTTTATATATGCGATGGATGTTTATTGCATTTCCCCACAAAGGAAAGGTTGAATAACCATCGACAATATGATTGTTCACATATTACTGTAGAACTACCAAATATAGATAAAAGATATAAAAATTGGTTTGGACAACTAGTGTCAAATACTCAATTAAAATTTGAAAATTTTCATAAAAAGTTAAAGATACCCTTCGTTATATATGCAGATTTTGAAGCCTTTTTAAATCCAATAAAAACGTGTTCTAACGATCCAAATAAACCGTATACTAAAAATGTTCACAAACATGAAGTTTATAGTTTTGGATATTATATTAAATGTTCATATGATAATAGTTTGTCAAAATATGTAACGTATAGCGGTCCAGATTGTGTACAGATATTTATGAATCGTTTATATGATGATTTAAAAATAATAAGTAAGAAAAATAGTTTTCAAAAATGCCCCAAACCATTGACTGCAGAAAATGAAAAGGAAATTGTGAATTCTAAACTCTGTTGTATATGTGAAATAGAATTTTCTGATGATAAAAAGATTTCATATTTTGATTGGTATACAGGTAATTTTAGAGGTGTTGCACACGATGTTTGTATAAGCAAATTTAGGATACCACGTCATGTTCCAGTATTCCTACATAATCTCAGCCACTATGATGCACATTTCATTGTTCATGCATTAAACTTTGTAGAGGGTGATGTGGATGTCATTCCCCAAAACAAAGAAAGATACATATCTTTTTCTAAAACATTAATAATAAATAGCCAAATTTTGAATTTAAGATTTCTTGATTCCCTAAAATTTTTACCATGTAGTCTTGAGCAATTAGCTAAAAATCTCAACGATGAACAATTTATTACTTTAAAAAATAGTTTTCCAAGAAATGAAGATTTCAGGTATGTTAGGAGAAAAGGTATTTATCCTTATGAATTTATGACATCATACGACTGTTTAAAATTAACATCTATTCCCACTAAAAATCAATTTTACAGTTCATTAACTGATTCAAATGTATCTAATGATGATTATAATCATGCACAGAATGTTTGGCAACATTTTGGTTGTCAAAATATGCTGGATTACTCTAACTTATATCTGAAAACAGATGTTATATTGTTAACTGATGTATTCGAAAACTTTAGAAATATTTGTATAACAACTTATGGATTAGATCCTGCTCATTATTATACAGCACCGGGCTTGAGCTGGGATGCTATGTTAAAATATACAAAAATAGAGTTAGAATTATTAACAGACTTTGATAAAATTGCTTTCATCAAGGCAGGTATTAGAGGGGGGGTATCACAATGCAGCAATCGTTATGCTAAAGCTAATAATAAATTTTTAGATAATTATGATGAAAATAAACCTACATCATATCTTGCTTATTTCGATGCAAATAACCTTTACGGTTGGGCTATGTCTCAATATTTACCTGAAGGAGGATTTGAATGGGTCAGTCCAAATACAAGTTTTGATATACCCGACACGTCTGAATTCGGTTTTATTTTAGAAGTAGATTTAGAGTACCCAGTTGAACTTCACGATTTACACTCTGATTTTCCACTTTGCCCTGAGAAAATATGTATAAGTAGTGATTCTAAAGAAACCAAATTAATACCAAATCTTTATAATAAGATCAGATATAAAATTCATTATAGAAATCTTAAACAGTGTCTGAATATGGGAATGAAAATAACAAAAGTTCATAGAATACTAAAATTTAGACAGAGCTCATGGCTGCAAAAATACATTGATTTAAATACAAAACGTAGAATAGAGGCAGTCTCGGATTTTGAAAAGGATTTTTATAAATTAATGAATAATTCCGTGTTTGGGAAAACTATGGAAAACATTGAAAAAAGGGTTAATGTGAAATTGTTAACGCATTGGGAAAATAACGGTAAAACTCTAGGTGTACAAGATTTGATTGCAAAACCGGAATTTCACAGTTTATCGATTTTTGCAGAAAACTTAGTTGCAGTACAATTGCGAAAAACAAAGTTGGTTCATAATAAACCCATTTATTTAGGATTTTGTATATTGGATATTTCAAAAACTCTTATGATTGACTTTCACTACAACTACATGATGAGGAAGTTTGATAATAAATTAAAATTATTGTATACTGACACAGATAGTTTAATATATCAGATTTTTACAGACAACTTTTACAATGATATTAAAACCGACCTCGTTTATCGATTTGATACATCCGATTATCCATCAGATAATACATATGGTTATCCAAAAATCAATAAAAAGAAACTAGGATTTTTCAAAGATGAAAATAATGGAAAAATTTTAAAAGAGTTTGTAGGTCTAAGATCTAAAATGTATGCATTTGACGTCGAAAATAAATTGACAGCAAAAGCAAAGGGTGTTAATAAATGTGTTACAAAAAAAATGACCATGGAAAATTATAAGACTTGTCTCTTCACTAAAAATATCCAATTTTGCAACATGTACAGATTCAAATCAATTAAACACACAATTTTCACCCAGCAAATAAACAAAAGATGTTTGTCTTATAACGACACAAAGCGTTATATTCTACCCAATAATATGGATATACTGGCGTGGGGTCATTACAAATTAAAATAGATTATAGAAAAATCTGTATGTAAATATTTCTTTGTTAATATAATTTTAATATATATTTCTATTCAATGTTCTAATTAAGTACCTTAATGTTAACTAAAATATGTATGTATTTCGATTAGTTTATGAATATAATATTTGTAAATATGTTGCTGTACACTGCTGTATTTGTATACTAGTCTTAAGATGTATCTTTTATTCAATTATTATTGTCAATAAATAGTTAATATTTGTAAATACTTTTTCTTATGTTTATTTTTTAATATGCATGTAGTAAGTGAATATATAAACCAACAATTGAACGAAATGTTTTATTTCTCTCTGTAACTCTCAAGCATTTACACACGTGCAACGTGATGTTTCACTTTATTCATCCATTTACTGCAATAGTTGCAGGTCCAAGTGGCTGTGGAAAATCAAATTTTGTTACAAACTTCATTAAATATATTAATGACATATGTAGTAGGGAGTTTACACAAATTACTTGGTGCTTTGATGAAATGCAACCTTTATATAACTTGCCAAATGTAAATTATCATCAAGGTATACCAGATCTTAATATGTTTGATGGGAAGAATGCAAACCTTGTAATAATTGATGATCTTATGAGAGAGTCTGATGGTCGCATTGTTGATATTTTTACTAGTGTCCGACCGAAAGTTCGGTTTCGGTTTCGGTTTCGGCCGAGTTTCGGCCAAAAATCAAGTTTCGGCGGCAGTTTCGGTTTCGGCCAAAGTTGGCCGAAACTTTTACCGAAACCGAAACTGATTTCGGTAGTTGTCGTACATGCTTGCCTAGCTTCGTTTCTCGCGGCAACGCTTTGACGGACGCTGGCGGCACTGTTCGGAATTCGTGCGCCGTTTGCATTGCTTTTTTTTTCGAATTTACGCGTGTTTGTTGACCGGGAAAGGTCTTCACAACTTAACCGGGCGGGTGGGCGAACACTGAGGGTGCTCAGCCGGCAATTTATGGGTTGGGTGGCAATGCAAGGGCACCCCTGTGGGTACGAACCTCGACTTGGACCGCCAGCCAGAAATACGAAACCTAACGGTGATCTACTAGCGTTTCGGAAGCGACTACCTTGAGAAGAAACGCCGAAAGAAACTCAAGGCTGCGTCGGAGTGTAACTGCGTCGTTTAGACGACTGTTGACGGATCTAATTCGCATTGCTCTATAGCAACACAACTTAGTCAGTGCGTTATCAGCCGATGTAAACATTCTTTAGAGGTTATGTTTTGATGGAACTGATTACATGTAAGTTTTTGTTTCATTTTTTTACTTGACCACGTTGACTTTTATACTTGACCACGTTGACTTTTATACTTGACCACGTGAGTTTCGGTTTCGGTTTCGGTTTCGGCCGAAACTGAAGCCACGGCCGAAATTTCGGTTTCGGTTTCGGCCGGAAAACCAGTTTCGGTCGGACTCTAATTTTTACCAAAGGAAGCCACCATAAAAACTTAAGTGTATTTTACATCACACAAAATTTATTTCACCAAGGTAAAGGACAAAGAGACATTTCTTTAAATTCAAATTATATTGTTTATTTTAAAAATCCCCGAGATAAAACTCAAATACGATACTTAGCACGCCAAGTATCACCAGAAAATCCAAAATTTCTTGAAGATGCCTGTCGTAATGCAACTATGGAAGCACATGGGTATTTAATGATAGATCTTAAACAAAACACTGATGAAATGTGTCGAATTAAAACAAAAATATTTCCTCCAGATGTACATTGCGTTGTTTATGTCCCCACCAAAGGCTTTAAATATAGCAAGAATCAACAAATTCCTGTCATTTACACATAATGCCGCGAAGTCTAAACACGCATAAAGACTTACTGAGAGCACTACATAAGCTTAAACCTAAATATAAGAAAGCTCTTTTACAATCGTGTGACGAAAAGGAAATTAACTGTATTTGTGAATGTATACATAACGTCCTCCAAGGTAAAGTGGAACTACCAGAAAAAGAGAAAAAAAAAACTTAAACGATATAAATCTATACTGCGGAAATTGTTACATAAAAGTTCTAATAAAATAAGAAAAAATATTATTATTCAAAAAGGTGGTGCATTTCTACCAATAATATTGGGTTCAATTTTGAGTGGCTTAGTTAATTATTTTATGTAATAAAAATGGAGCAAGCTAAGAAAATGTTGCTCATTGAACCAAGTTTGATGGACAAACTAAAATACAACCAAGTTCCTGATAGACCCACTTCTAGATTAGATGCTGAGATGAAAAATATTTTGAATAGTAATATGGATGATAGGAAAAAATGTATTCTATATCTACAAATTTTACAAAGATATTTACACTTTACTGGAGAAGATCGTCAACCTCATGAAATACCAATAATAACTAAAAGTATTGATACTACCACTCCAGAAGTAAAAGTAAATACATCTAATAAAAGTAATTATACCGACGACAAGAGTTTAGTTACAGCTCTGCCACCAAACACTGAAGATAAAAATCAGGAGAGTACTATATCTTATGAAAAACTTCCTTACACGAAAGATCAAATTCTTAGCTTAATACCAAAAACCTATGTAAAGAAAGGTGAGTCTTTATTGGAATTGCTAACTCTAAGTACAAATAAAATTCATTGGAATGATGATGGTACAGTCATTATAGATAACGAAAAAATTCTTGGAAGTAATATAGTAGATTTGTTAAATGATGCAATTAGACCGTTAAAAAAAAGTGATCCAATAGGTTGGGAAAAGTTTGCAACAGCATTGAAGGATATTAAAGTACCGTTGACTTACGTTGGGAATCCAGCTAGAAGTGAATACATACACCGGCTTCAATTAAAGGATATTAACCAAGTATCTACAGATGAAGAGTTTAATGATAAAAAAAACAATCTAGAAAAGATTAAAAAACCTATAAGAAAAAAAAATAGTTGGGAAAAATGGACCCCATACTAGAGATAACTAAGATTTATTATGATCCATCACATCATGCTGGTTACAGTAGTATTGAAAAATTGTCGAAAGCTATGAAAGGTAAAATGACTAAGGAAGACGTTAAAAAGTGGCTACGGTTACAAGAAACATACACGTTGCATAAACCAGTACATAGGAAATTTCCTCGAAACAAATATATTTTGTCCAACCTAAATGAACTTTGCCAGGTAGACTTAAGTGATATGAGATCTTATTCTACACATAATGACGGATTTAATTATATACTTTGTGTTATTGATGTGTTTACTAAATATGCTTATGCTAGACCTATGAAAAATAAAAATTCTGAAACAGTTAAATCATGTTTTGATAGTATTTTTAGTGAAGCTAATACCACACCAACACATATACAATCTGATAAAGGAAGTGAATTCCTTTCAAAAGATGTAAAGGGTTATTTAAAGAGTAAAAATATAAATTATTATACAACAAATAACCCTGATATTAAAGCCAGCATTGTAGAAAGATTCCAAAGGACACTAAAAATGAGAATGTGGCGTTATTTCACTCACAAAAATACCCATAGGTATATAGATATCCTACAGAACTTAATATACGCATATAACCATAGCTATCATTCTAGTATTAAGATGTGTCCTTGCGATGTAAATTTTGATAATATAATGAATGTTTGGAATAATTTGTATGACAGAGAAAAAGTTAGTCAACCTACAAATATTCCACTTCCAAAATTTCATATTGGTGACTATGTAAGAATCACCAAACACAAACATATCTTTCAAAAGGGATATGAATCCAATTGGAGTGATGAAATTTTTATTATATCTTCTATAATAGATAGATCACCGTGGGTAGTATACACATTAAAAGATTTACAAAATGAACCAATAACAGGAACTTTTTATGAGAAAGAGTTACAAAAAATATCTTATGATCCTACTTCAAGTTATAAAATAGATAAAATTATCGGTTCCCGCTATTCCGGTAACAGAAAGCAAGTGTTGGTCAAGTGGAAAGGTTATCCGGATAAATTTAATAGTTGGATATTGGCTTCTAGTTTAAAGAAAATATGATGAAGGAAAGTTTTTATTTAACATTGTTGAGTAATAGCTCCATGGAATACTTCCCAGAAAATACGACAACCCAGTTTTCAACCAAATTACCGAAACCTATTATACTTGAAGGTAGATGGTCTGTTGGTGTCGTTGAATTTCAATATCCATGCACGATGTTTACAGTTCAGGAACATGAAAATATTGTTTATATAACAAAATGGGCTGTAATGCCCCATGAGGATAAACCTTCACTAATATACTACAAACATTATATACCAGCCACCAACTATGATGATATTAATCAAATTTTAACAGCATTAAACAGCATTGATGATAAAGTTATATTTCGATATGATGAAATTTCAAAGTTTGTATCTGTAACTGTAATGGATGAATCAATAAGATCAGTTACGTTAGCACCTAGCTTAAGTCTTCAACTAGGATTTGAACCAACTAGAAACTTAGCACACAGGGGTGGTTTTGGAAAATGTTCAGCGAATTTACATCTAGGGCTACCATCCCAGTTATTTGTTTATAGTGATATTATTGAACCGCAAATTGTTGGGGATGTGATGACACAATTATTAAGAATAATACCACTAGACCCTTCAAAATACATATATGGAGCTAATAAAATGCATGTTTTCTCACCACCTCACTACATACCTGTTATGCGCAGGGAGTTTGACACGATTGAAATAAATATAAGATCAGGCACAGGACAAAAAATACCATTCCAGTTTGGGACATTGTGTATTAAACTCCACTTTATGAAACTATAATGTATTCCAAAGAATATAATGAGATTTGTCCTTATGAGCACTATTATTCACATCAAGCTGGTCACGGTATTGGTGTGATTTATCGAGGAGCACCGTATCAGCGTGGACATGGAATTGGTAGTTTTTTAGGAGGCTTATTTAGATCTGTTTTACCATTGCTCTCTAGTGGTGCTAAAGTAGTGGGTAAAGAGGCTTTAAATGCCGGTGTGGGTCTATTATCGGATATGGTTAATGCACGCCCCATGGAAGATTCAATAAGAACTAGATTGAAAGAGGCCAGCTCAAATTTACACAAAAAAGCTCAAGATAAAATTAATCGAATTAACATGTCCGGTTCAGGATATATAAAAAAGAGGAACCGTTTGAATTCTCTCATTTCAGCACCGAATGTCAAGGTGAAAGGTATCAAAAAATCAAAGTCAAGTCATACTAAAATCAAAGACATATTTTCATAAAATGTCATTTCTACATAACAAATCATGTGAGTGCATTAAATCAGAGTTAGATTTATTTGCATTACCCTCAACACAAACTAGTATAGAAAATGGAATATGGATACATTATAAACCTATATCATCTCTAGCTGATGATGGGCCCCTCGAATTTCAAGTACCAGGAACTGGTGAAGATTATATAGATCTGTCTCATACTTTGATTCATATAAAAGCCAGGATATTGCATCAAGATTCCTCTAAGGTAGCTGCCTCAACGGTAGTGGCTCCGGTTAATAATTGGTTGCATTCAATCTTCAGTCAACTTGATGTCTATTTAAATCAAAAACTTATATCACCTCCAAATAATACATATGCGTATCGTGCCTACATGGAAACTTTGTTGAATTATGCTAAACCAGCTAAAGAATCTCATCTTACGTGTGGCCTTTGGTATGAAGATACAGCCAACAAAATGAATGAAACCGGCGAGGAAAATGGAGGATTTGTTAAAAGACAAAAATTAGCTTCTGAAAGTCAAGAAATTGAAATGATTGGACACTTACATGGCGATATATTTAACCAAGAAAAGTTCTTGATCAATGGTGTAGAAATGTCAGTTAAATTAGTTCGCTCTAGAGAAACATTTAACTTAATGGCCCCTTCAAGTGATTCAAAGTTTAAAGTATGCATTACAGATGCAACACTTATCGTTCGTAAAGCACGAATCAATCCAACTGTTTTACTTGCACATCAAAAAGCATTGGCTTTTTCTACAGCAAAATATCCCGTCACTCGAGCTGAAGTGAAAGTTTTAACTATACCATCTGGGATTCAAGGCAAAACACTTGACAACATTTTTTTGGGGCAAGTCCCAAAAAGATGTATTATTGGGTTTGTTGATAACGGGGCATTTAACGGTAATCTCGCTAAAAATCCATTTAATTTCGAAAATTACAACATTAACACATTTTGTTTATATATTGATGGTCAACAAATACCTTCGAAAGCTTTACAACCTTTGTTCAGTTTTGGAGTTGCTCTCGAATGAATTAACACTTTTATATGCCACAATTTTTATTTTTATTACAGAAACAGCCATTACAACGACACACCAAATTCCTAGGTTTTATCTCAATTGCCAGCATCAAAAAATATTAAATAATTTGTGTTGGCAGTTGCCAACATGATGCGGCCTCACAATAATTAGACATTATTTATTTTTTATAATCATACAATATTAACACAAAGTATCAGATAATAATCATAGATGTGTAATACGTTTACAAATTTTATATATAATAATTAATTTAAACTAGGTTTACAATTGTTTATTATCACTTATAGGTAAAACAAAAATGTTTGACAATGATCGGTTGTAAATTTTACCGCTAGGTGTTTTAACATCAAATGCACGTACTTTTGCATCTTTCCCTGGATATATTTTAATAACTCTAGCCATTGGCCAGTGCAAAGGAGGTGCATTTGGTTCTTTTAAAATTACTAAAGTACCAACATCAATGTTAGGCGTCGCCTCGCGCCACTTGGGACGACACTGCAAGGTATTTAAGTATTGCTTATGCCAGACGTTCCAAAACGACTGTCTTATTTTATTAACAATATGCCAAAACTTTAATCTATTCATAGACACATTAGAAATATCATCTTCTGGATAAGAAGTTAATGGAGCCCCTATAAGAAAGTGTCCAGGTGTTAAATAACTAAAATCAGTAACATCAGAAGAAGAGACTGGGAGTAAAGGCCTAGAATTTAAAACAGCTTCAATTTGTGTAAGTACGGTATTAAATTGTTCATATGTAAGTATGTGTTTTAACATTATTCTTTTTAAATGATATTTTGTACTTTTTACAGCAGCCTCTGCAAGACCAGCAAAGACCGGAGAATAACTAGGTGTGAAATGAAACCGTATACCTAACTTTGTAACACTATCTTGAATAAAATTTTGATCTTCTATTGAAGTTTTATTTTTATACAATTTTATCAATTGATTATTTGCACCAATAAAATTACTACCGTTATCACAAAAAACATCTGTCGGAAGTCCTCTGCGGGCAATAAATCTTTTAAAACTAGCCAAAAAACATTCTGTTGACATGTCAGAACATAGTTCTAAGTGCACAGCACGAGTTACAAAATCTACATAAATACAAATATACCCCTTTGTAATTATGGATCGCCTTACACGGGAATTTTTTATTTCAAACGGTCCACAAAAATCAATACCTACATTCTGAAAGGGTCTTGTCATAGTGACACGTTGCTTGGGTAAAGAACCCATAAGCTGATTTGAAGCTTTTGCCTTAAATTTAAAACAAACTAAACATTTATGTGTTATTTTCTTAACCTGTCTCATACCATTCACCAACCAATACTTCTGATTCAGGCTGGATAAAAGTAGTCTAGGAGCAGCATGTAATAATCTAACATGTTCATTGCTAATAATTAATTCAGTTATTCGAGAATTTTTTGGCAAAATAATAGGATATCTTTGAGAATAAGGTATGTCAGCATTCTGAAGCCTACCGCCTACTCGCAACAAACCTTGTTTGTCTAGAAAGGGATGCAACTCTTTTAAAGGCCCCTTAATGACTTTTTTATTTAATAACAAATTGATTTCTTGGTTAAAGTTTATACTTTGTTCATATTTAATAATCAAAAGAAGAGAATTTTGTAATTCATAACTAGTTAAGTAATTATATTTTATTTTTGCTTGCTTATTTTTAGTTAGATTACCATAAAATCTCAAAACATATGCAAATATTCTAACAATTCTATTAATATTAGAATAATGATGATTCAGGAAATTAAATAACTCATTAGATTGCTGAGCTACTAATAATGTAATTTCTTCTGAACTTGAGTCTAATTGTAACTCTGATAAATCTTGAGATAAGTCTAAATGTTCAAAAATTCGTACTTACCTTTTTGCAGGAACTCTGGACCTTTCCACCACAAATCACAATTGTGGAGGTCCTGTGGGTTTACACCCCTGCTAATTAAATCTGTAGGATTATCTTGGGACCTTACATAGAGCCAGGTCCAATTTGTAGATAATTGTTTAATAATTCTAACTCAGTTCGAGACATATGCTTGAAGCTTTAATAAATCGCCCTTAATCCACGCAAGCACAATCTTTGAATCAGAATAAAGATATACATTATCTATTTTTGTTTTAATTTTTAATGCCTCATATACCTTAGAGGTTAATTTTACCAATAGCAATACAGCATTGAGTTCTAATTGTGGCACTGTTAATTTATTTTTGCTAGAAAGTGGATTGATTCGCGACTTTGAACAGAGTAAGAATGTTTGTTGCTTACTTGTTATGTCGACCACTCTCAAGTATAGACAGCATCCATAGCCTGTAGTACTCGAGGCATCAGCGAACCCAATGAGCTGCACTTTTGATGATAACTCGGCTATAGGTAAATTCCTATTTAAATAAATAGGTTGCATGCAAGACAAATAATCAGCAAACTGTAACCATTCGTTTTTTAATTGTTCAGGTATAGGTGTGTTCCAATCAAGCTTATCACACCACAACTTTTGCATAATTACTTTTGCCTTTACAATGATAGGGCTGACAAACCCCAAAGGATCATAAAATCTAGAAATATAACTGAGAATTTCCCTTTTTGTTATCAAATTGTTTTTATAATCACTTGGAAAACTTATAATAAACTTATCTGTTTTCATATCTAATTTAAGTCCTAATGTCTTCATATTAAGATTATTTTCAGACAGTAGATTTCTATTTTCAAATTGTTGACAATCATTTGGAATGTCCAATAATATACCTGAATAGTTAGAAGTCCATTTATGAGTTTGAAAACTGCCAAGCTTAAGCAAATCACACAACTGCCTTTTAGCTTCAAATAAAATATCTAAGTTTGAATGTGAAAACAAGACATCATCAACATATGTACAATTTTTTATAATATAAGAAGCCCATGGTAGCTCTTTTTCATACAGGTTAGCAAGCTCCAGTAGGCACCTTGTAGCTAGGAAGCTAGAACTTTTTAAACCATAAGTAACTGTATTCAAGCGTATACATTTTATGGGATCACAAGGCTTATCTCTCCATAAAATATTTTGAAGCGTGGCATGCTTAGGGTTAATAAGAATATTTCGGAACATATGCCTGATGTCTGTAGTAAGTGTGAAATTACCTAACCTGAATAATAACAATACCTCAAATAGGTCTCTTTGAATGATGGGTCCATTTAATAATATATCATTTAATGAGATTTTATTTTCAGTTTTCATTGAGCCATCAAATACTACTCTGGTTTTGGTGGATATGCTACTTTCATTAATTACAGCATGATGGGCCATAAAATAAATTGGCTCCTTTTTAAAATTAATTTTACTGATATCTATGAAGTGACCATGACCTAATTCAATATAATTCTTAATGAATTTTTGATATTCTACAAGTAAATTTGTGTTTTTTTGTAATTTCTTTTCTAGATTTATAAATCTGTAATATGCTATATTAAATGATTCACCTAATGTCTCATTAATTCTCTCTAATGGGCACTTTAATGGTAAATCTACTTGAAATTTGTTATTTTGTAACTTTAAAGAATTTTTAAATATATTTTCCACAATTTCAAACTCTGAACATTTTTCATTTATTATTTCAGGCACGGATTCATTTGCCCAAAATTGTTTTATTGTATCCCTAACATCTGTATCACACTGTGAACATAAGAGGCTCACAGCTGATTGTGACTTACTGACAGACGGCAATTCCCCGGCAATGACATGACCAAAAAGGGTGTTAATTATTCGAGGAAGAGGCAAACGTGCTGATTTTTGTGCTGGGTTGGTTGAGGTTGGAATAGGACAGGTATACAGCTGATCAGCCAGCTGTGGGTCCACAGGCAGCAGCACAGTAGTGACATCCTGACTTTGTCTTGTTGGTGGTCAAGTTGACTGCGGCTTTTTGTGGCTGCTTCTCGGAGATAGCCTTCGAATTCTCGTAGGCCAATGCTCTTTTTTCCAGGTACATCAGAAAGTGCTCCACTGTCGGCTGAATGCTGACATCCCTTACCAGTTGATAATCCACAGAAGTGTACGTATCTAGTTTACGATGGAAGATGGTCATAAGAATAGGATCCCAACTTTTAATGTCCACATCTAAATTTTTTATTGCAGCTAAGTTTTGCTTAATTTTACTAATAAACTCTCGAATATTGACTGCTGTAGATTTTGTAATTGGTTTTATATCTAATAAATTCTCTATTAAATCAGATGTAATCTTAAATTTGTTGAAATATCGACTATCTAGCATTTCTAACGCATCTAAATAACTTTGGTTGGTGATTGGTAAATTTTTTATCAGACCATACGGTTCATCTTGTAAAAAAGTGTGTAAATAGTGGAATTTTTGTGTTATGTCAAGACTTGTATCATTATCTACAAGCGATGTGAATAATTGTCTAAATTTAGGATACTCACAGTAACTTCCAGTAAACACTGGTATGGTTATCTTTGGTAAGGTAGTACGCATATATCTAGGTTTTTGATCCATGTCTGGTGGTGATCTGAATTTATTAAAAATACCAACGGCGGTGAAATATTTCTCTTCAACTAGTTCGTAATTCTCGTCATCATCTGGGTTCATGTAGTAAATATCTTTGTTAAGTTTTTCATAAGTATTAAACGCACTTATTAGTTTTTCTTTTTTTGCGAATACTTGCGCCGTGTCAGCAGACGCCAACTCTAAAGATACACTATAATTGTGTAAACGCGTTATGACGCCTTTTATATATGATCTTTCTGATCGAAGCCGTTTTAAATCTGTTTCATCTCCACCAAGCATGTTTAAAACCGTATACACTAGCACTTATATAAGTCAAAATATGGAAATAAAACTTACAATTAATTACAATTAACAACTCGACTGAATTAAAATACTTAAAATTACGACGACAAAATGGCTGCCGCTTCCCGCTGAATGCAGTATCTTGCAATTGCAGCAAGCTGCGCGTGCGTCGCGCGCTGATTGGTCGCACCTTGTTAACGCTCCGCAATGCGGCACGTAGGTGATCTTCAATTGGCCGAACAGCGTACCGTCACAAACGCTCCCGCTCTTCACAAAACTACCTTGTGGCGAACCGGCAAACAAATGTCGTAAAATTCTTTTACAATTTCTCTGGAATTCTTGTTCCCAGCTTCAAACCTTGCTGATTCTTTCCTCGAAGGACCAATGTTCAGTTTTGGAGTTGCTCTCGAATGAATTAACACTTTTATATGCCACAATTTTTATTTTTATTACAGAAACAGCCATTACAACGACACACCAAATTCCTAGGTTTTATCTCAATTGCCAGCATCAAAAAATATTAAATAATTTGTGTTGGCAGTTGCCAACAACCTTCGTTTGAAAACCATATTTTCACCACGGCTTATCATACATTATTTTCGGGTACGGGTATACATTTTTTAAATGAAGGGAATGGAATTTCGAGAGAACAATATTCGAACGGTTACTGTTTGTTAGCTTTTGATTTAACTCCGGATTTATCAGCCAACTCTTCAGGTCATTGGAATCTTATAAGACATGGCACTGTAAGATTAGAAGTTCGATTTGAGTCAACGCTTGTACAAACTATTAACTGTATTGTTTACGCCGAATTTGATAATGTTATTGAGATAGATAAAAACCGCAATGTATCCGTCGATTATAATAGTTGAATATATATATATTGTAAAAATATTAACTTTGTAATATTTGTATGTATCTCTTTGTTTTTGTACATTTTTGAATAAATTAATTAAAATGAACTTACTTTGTATTATTTTTAATAATCACCCTTTTGATATATAATAAGTTACTGTAATTACAATCGCACACATGTTTGCGATCTCTGGGGTTGGAAAGTTGTTTTAAATAAATATGAATACAATAGAACTACAGAAATATTTGAACGAAATACATCCAAGTTTGCGGTATAATGTGTATGCTGCAAATAGATTACCGATATACATGGAAACTCCTACTTATTTAATTAGTAATTTGGACCCCGATACAAAACCTGGATCACATTGGGTTGCACTACATATAGACAAAAATGGTTTTGGTGAATTTTTCGACTCCTATGGACGACCACCTTCTGGATATCACTATGCATTCTTAAAGAGAAATAGCCACCGATGGAGTTTCAATAAAAAAATATTGCAAAACAATTGGACTTCAGTATGTGGTCAATACTGTTTAATGTATTTGTACTACAAGTTGCACAACTGTACAATGAATTACTTTATTAATCAATTTGACATCGATACCATGTACAATGATATGTTATTATGGAATTTGTTTAATTACTGTTTTAAAATAAATGAATATGACTAATGAAGGAATGTAGACGGCTTTTTATTATACATAGAAAAAGTACCTGAGACCCCCCGACCGTAACTCGATTCAAACAATAGCGTTCGAGCGAACAATAGGCGACCCTTGCTCGGATGATCCATTGTTAAGTGTACCCCATTGCTTTTGTATTATTATAGCCTAGTTAATGTTATGCTATCTCTGAAACGGTTAAAGCTACGCAATTTTAAATACTTGCATTCGATTCAGCGACCCTGAAAACCTTTTTTTTTTTTTTTTTTTTTTTTTTTTTTAGGGTTGCCGCCGTGATCAGTGAGCTAGAACCGATGAGAGAGCCAAAGGCGGTGAGCCAGAACCTGTGAATCCCTACTACTATTAGGTTCAATTAAAAAGTCTATTTATAACATGTGGAAAGAATACTTTGATAAAACATCAAAAGAAAAAGGTATTTGGTACAAAATTATACAAAGTCAGCCTCCTCGGAGCCCCTGGTTCTGCGATGTGACGCTGAAGAGATCTCAGGTTGTTTTATTACACAGATTGTGTTCTGGACATATTCCATCTGGAAAATTTGCTCATCTTATGAAAAAGATACCGTCTCCAATGTGTCCTGAGTGCGGAATTATAGACGATATTCAGCATGTCCTGATTGAGTGTGTCCAGAACGCTAATGTAAGAAAGGATGTATATGTGAATTGAAATTAAATAGATTGGATGTTGGTATGTTCCATAGCATTTTGGCGGTGCCTACTAAAGCAACTGCCGAAATGCTATGGAAACTGTATGAAAGGTGAGGTATGAAAGGTTTTATTTCTATATGTTAGGCTACGATGGGGCTGATATGACGTAAGTTAAAAGCCCCTAATAAAGAATAAATAAAAAAAAAGGCAGACTGTATATTTATTTTGCGATGTTATTTTTCATTGCAGCGCAATAGATATCTTATATGCAATTCAAAAGTACGGACATACAGACTAAAACGTGCAGTGAATACTGTACAGTGTACAATGTACACGCCACTTACATGTAAAGCGCAACACACAGCCAGAGGGCGCGCGTCTGGCGCGGGATGGATCCGGCGTCCGACGGGCCTAATTCCTTGTATTTAAATGGAAAATTATACATTAAAAGCGTACGCGGGTCTGGCGCGGAACTGGTGATGTAATGTGTAATATTCCAAGTGTAATATGCAAGGAATTAGCCACGCTAAACTCCCGACACCACCCGCATCCGACGTGCGCTCGCTAGCTGTTTGTTGTGTTTAGTACTAAACTTTTTTTTTTGTAGGAAAATACTGAGGGTCGGAATAGGCCTATACAGCTTAACCGGGCTTAAAGGGCGAACATAGAAGGTGCTCAGCTGACGATTATTACTAAACCTACCGGCGAACAATTTATATCGATTTAAAAAAAAAGGTATAACATGGTTTATTTTGTTTTTATAAATAAAATTAAATCCATAATATTTATCATCATCTTATAGTAGGACATAAAAATTTTCAGAATGAAAAAATGTTATAAAAGAAAAAAATTAAGACAAATATAAAGATCGGTCATTTAACCGGTTGGGTATATTTAGCGATAACGTTCAAATTCTATAGAACTACTAGCTGTAATAGTACTAGCTGTAGTAGTAGTAGCTGTAGCAGTAGTAGCTGTAGCAGTAGTAGCTGTAATAGTAGTAGCTGTAATAGTATAGCTGTAATATTGCTACAAAGTCTTTATGTATTTGTCCAGAAAAACATGCTCAACGACAGATTTAATTATCATATGGCACTACTTATTTATAGCAGTAAGTAGTTAACGATTTTCTACATCTTACCCTAGTATAACCTATTATATGATTATTTTAATCTCTGAGATACACTGGATTTTTAATTAAAAATAATGTTGTTATAATTAATATAAAAAACAAGCACTGGTTTGGAAACTAGGAATTAAAGAAAAATATATAATGAGCGTATGTTAATATAAAAGACGAAATTAAAGTGTTACGAAGACTGTTCTGACCTACAAAAGGGAGTTCTGGTGAAGAAGTAACCAGAATAAATAGTTACTGTTTAATAGTATTTAAAATCGCAGAGAATGCATGAAGGAATTTATAACCGATACAAGGCAGAAATAATAAGAAACAAATGTCTTCCCATTCTTTCTGCCTACTCCCGTATAAACTTGGCGTGAACTAAGATGTTTTATGTAAGAAATAATGATTCACGCTCATCCTTACTTGGACGTTTAATGTACTGAAATAAATGAAGAAATATAAAGTGTCACCTGAATAAACTTACCAACTCTCGGCGCAATCTGCGTACAAGTGGAAATGAATATTTAATACAATATATTACCATGTACAATAATGTAATGAGCGTACAAAATTAATAAATTTAAGTACATTCTTGGTGATTAAACAAAGAAGAATTAAATGAATAAAATACTTTTTTTATTTGTGATATTTTAAAAAAGCACTGGTTTGAATCAACGATTAGAGACATCTGAACACATAATAATTGAAAAAATTTTGTCTATCGGTATTTTTATAAATAAATCACGGAGAAATTATAAAACCGTTCTTGACGAGGAGTTCACAGTAGTAACACTTTTTTTTTAATTTAAAAAAAAAGGATATGTTCAGTAATATTAATAATTAATCGAAGATATCAATAAAACTGGGGCCAGTTTGAAAGTTTGTCTATTTCCTATTATAATTTTGGTTATAATTATTTGAATAAAAATAGTCTGAATTCTCCGCAGTACTTAGCAATTGGCACCATTATACTAAGGAGGTTCGGTCAAAAGAAATCGTTAGTCAAAATAAAATTTACAGTTTTTCTACCAAAATGTATTCATCAATTTCGACTGTAATGGAATGTATTTTAGAGTGAAGTGAACTGACGGCAGTTTACGTATATTAATGATAATAACATTAAGATAGTGATTCATCTGTCATAAGATCCTTTCAATTAACGGGCTGGCATCGTTGACAAGTGGCGCAGAACAGCGCAACAGCGCGGTGGCAGCGCTCCACGCGTGCGTCTGCGTTGCCGCCAGACGGACCAGACTATCCCACTCGTCTACACCACACACCATTAACTTGTGACGTGTTTGCGAAGTCCTGAAACAACCCGGGAGACTCAAGGTCCCACGTGATCATACTGCAGTGCTAACAAGAAAGGCCTTCGCCTCGCGTACTCGAGCAGCTGACTTGTTTATTGTTTTTTATCAATTTTTCATCTTCGACACAAATATCTTATCAACGAATCGATTTAAAACTTCCAATCTACAACGTATAGTTTTTTTTTTTTCAAAGTCAGTAAATAATTCTATTGATATTTGTGCGTGACGAATCCGATGGATAGAATATAAAGAACAATGAAAAAACGTGAAAGACGCACGAAACAAGAAGGGCGAGGAACGAAAAACGAGAAGAAGTCAAAGACTCAAGATAAAAAGGGAATCAAAACAGGGAGTCGAGCGGCAGCAGGGAAGCAACAAACTCTTGCTGGATCGAAAGCAACCGGGACTGGTGTTGTTGGTGAACGTCAGTGGGTTAAAAGATCTGGATTAGAAGCTGTAAAATTACATCTGCAAACAACAGGCGGCACTGGCAGAACATCCCGATCAGCCACATCGGTAACGTACTCCTACTATTACATAGCTACTATCATATCTTGATATTCTAAGTGCTGATAATATTAAACGACTAAATACTTAGTATTTCTTATTGATTTCTAACTTATACATTATATGTATACTGCTCCTTAACATGAATATGTATTACGCATATATATACAATACTATATCCATATTTTAGAAAAAATATATCCTACTAGTAATACTATTGTAGTATTTGACTTACAAAAAAGTATATACTTACAGTATATCTACAATAAAAAAATTTTTGACTGTTTCTAGCACATCGCAAATATTGTAATCCCATCATCTTAATTCATATGTTAGATAGCAGAATAATCACAAAACCTTTAATGAAATATATTATTTAAAAATCATTTAAAGAACATTTATTTTCTAATAGTATTCTTTTTATATAATAAAAAACACCAAACATCAACTCTATGCGTACGTACTTAAGACTTACGAGCACAAATTGCTTCGTTAAATTGGAATGACACAACAATAGAAGCAACATACCTATTTAATTGAATCAAACCTGAGTAAATTCACGTGATATCTAAAGAGGTTGATTACAAATAAAATAAAGTTAACGTTAGCAAAATATTTATTGTTAATGAAGGAATTATTCGATCATTTCAATTTCAGTAGTCACCTCCTAAGGTTTCTTAAGCGCTTCATCTATAATATTTAATAAGCATTAAGACTGCACGTATTACGTAGAAATTAAATACTTTATGTATGTTATTATCATAGAAATGAAAGTTTAATATTGGTTTGAATATGAACAAATAATCAACTAAAATAATAGTCTAAGAAAAGAACCAATCAACCACGATATTGGGTCTAGTGGTTACAACCACTAATTTATCTTTGCTTACGCGGAAAAGGATATAGCGTGACGTTATAATTTTATATTTCGTCAAGCAGACTTTCACACGAACCAAGCAAAAAAAAAAAATCAGCAACAAAGCAACCGGATAAGTTGGCACGCTTAAGTTACTTGTTACGTTAAAAAGTAACTCGTGAAGTTTTAGTTGGCATTTATCAGAGGTGCTAATAGTGGTACAGTAGTCGGCGTTAGTTGAATGATCTTGCAGCATGTAAATACCCTTATTTATTTAATATCAAAGCAATATCATCGGACTCATCTTCACCTTCCACCAGGTGTGATTGAGGTCAAGCGTTCGCCTATAAGTTATAAAAAAATATATATATACCCATCCTGCATTGACATTGACGCGCTAACCATGTGATCTGATTATCATAATATTTACCAGTACCGTGACAAACGGATTATTGACCAGTGAAAGAACTTATATATAAGATATAATATATACATACAATATGGTATATATATATATATATAATATGTTGATATTTCAGACAAAATTGAAAATACACCAATTATTTATAATGTATACAACTAACTTGTCGACTGGTTTAACGCATTTGACCCGTTAAAGTTTTTATAATGAGTAAAAACTTTTTTTTTTTTTTTTTTTTTTGAAGCGGACTAACTACTGATTGCCGGGAAAGGCATTTTCAGCTCAACCGGGCTTAGAGGGCGAGCACAGAAGGTGTTCAGCCAGCGAAATTTTTGGGTTGGGTGGCAATGCAAGGGCACCCCTGTGGGTACGAACCTCGACTTGGACCGCCAGCCAAATAAAGTACTAACCCTACGGGTGATCTACCAGCGTTTCGGAAGTGACTACCTTGAGAAGAAACGCCGAAAGAAACTCAAGGCTGCGTCGGAGTAGAACTGCGCCTCGGTGCGTAAACGCACCGGTTGGCAGCAGTTGACTGAACTATCCTTCTTCGGCGCCGCCGGCGACGCCGGTGTCTTGGAATGAAACTAGTGCGTGTGTGTACCTCACTGTTTGATCGATCGGTGGCTCTTTTTACAGCCACTGTGATTGGATCATCCGGATCCCCTAGCACGTCGCGAGGACGACGAATGACGGGTGCGAATTCACTCTTACGTGCGTAGACGCAAGATTTACTGATTAACTGATTAGAGTGGTGCTGCGCCTTGTCGAAGTAACGACGAGACGCTTCACGCATGTAACTGGCGATCGTTTCCAGACCGAAGTCATCATGGAGATCGAGGTTGCGTATGTACCGTGGTGCGTTCACGGCTCTACGCATGAATTTTGTTTGAACGACCTGAAGGGTGTTCAAAGAGGACGGGGAGGTGTGGGCGAATACTACAGAAGCGTAGGTCATCACCGGTCTAACGACAGTCTTGTAAAGTGTCACCTTATTTCTAAGGGACAGTTTACTATGACTGGACAGCAAATGATACAATTTGCAGAGAATGAAGGCGGCGCGATTTCGCACGGTCCTGATATGTTCTGAAAAGGTCAATCTATCGTCGAGTGTGACCCCGAGATATTTGACCTTTTTGAACCATGGGATGGGTTTGTCGTGTAGGAATACGTTTCCTGGCAGAAATTTCGGCCTCCTCCGAGAGAAGAGTATTGCTACGCTTTTCTCGGGGTTGACTTCAATTCTCCACTTCCGGAACCATATGCCTAGAAGAGTCATGGCTTTCTGTAATTTGTTAATAATAACAGAGAGATTAAAGTCCGACACGTAGAGTGCGGTGTCATCCGCATAGAGAGCTAGCTCTACGCTCGGGTGCTTCGGTAAGTCGTTGGTATACAGACTGTACAGAAGCGGGGCGAGTATGGAGCCTTGCGGGACTCCAGCTCGAATAGGATGTGGGGAGGAGAGAGTTCCCTCGACGCGATAGCGAAAGAAACGATTCGACAAGTAGTCTCGTAAGATGTGCACGAGACTGTCTGGCACGCCGTAAGTGTGAAGCTTGTAAATCAAGCCGTTGTGCCAGACTTTGTCGAACGCTTTCGCCACGTCGAGGAAGACTGCTCCGGTATGGGCTCCGTGCTTGGAGCGAGAGAATTGTTGAAGGACATGCTCAGTGATGCGATGCACCTGATGGACGCATGAATGTTTGGCTCGGAAGCCGAACTGTTCATCTCTGAGGATGTTGTTGGACGTTACGAAGTCCTGGAGACGGTTGAGAAGCAACCGCTCGTACAGCTTACCCATCGTCTTGATGAGACTGATGGGTCTATAGCTTGTCGGGACATTTTTGGGTTTACCCGGTTTGGGGATCCCTATGATGCCTGCGTCTTTCCACGCGTTTGGAAAGACGCAATTCTTGATCGCCGCATTGAAGATGACGACGAGTAATAAAATTAATTTTTCGGGTAACGACCTGAGTACACGGTTCGAGATACCGTCCAGGCCGGGGGCTTTCCTAATAGGGAGGCGTTTGATGATGTCCTTGACTTCATCGGCTGTAACGGGCGCCAGTTCTACACTAGGGGGGGTGGCGACTATGCGTTCGACTTCGGAGTCAACGCGGGCCAAAAATTCGGGGTCCACTGGAAGAGTGCTAGGAGAGCATTGGCTCTCTAAACTGTCTGCCAGACATTCGGCCTTTTCGATATCATCGAAAGAGACAGAGTTGTCTGGCCCTACTAGAGGAGGCAGTGAGCGGTCCTGATCAGATTTGAGAGATCTCGCCACCCTCCAGTTGGCCTGGTGGGACGGTGAGATCTCGGACATGAAGGAGTCCCACTGTGCATTACGGAGTTCGGATATGCGCTTCCTTACTTGCCTCTGTAAGGCGCGCAACCTCGCTCTGTTTTCCACAGTGGGGTATCTATCGTGAGCCCTGGTGGCGGCGTTCTTTGCAGTCATCAACCTCCTCACGTCCTCAGGGAGCCTCCAGCGGTGTAAGTCACCCACTGGGGCCTCCCTGGTGGCGTCGGCTACAGCGCCTTGAAGATGGCTGGTGAGCGCATCGATTGCCCGATCGGTGTCCTCTATGGAGGAGAATGTGTCAGGGATCTCATCGAGAAGAGGCTGCGGATCGTCCGAGGCTAGGGTTGCCCCCAGCTTCTTCCAGTCCGTAACCTGTTTGACGGGGACGGCAGGAGGGCGTAAAGCGCCCAACTGCAAGAGTACCGGTCTGTGGTCAGAGTCTAGTTCATTGATCGTTTCTATCAAACGCAGCGGCAAGGCTACGTCTTTAAGAAGCGCAATGTCTAGTACATCTGGTCTATGGTTTATGTTGTAGGGAAAGTGGGTCGGAGACATCGGAGCCACGATGTCAAAGAAGAGTCTGGTGCTGAAATCATGCAGGCGAATGCCGTTCTGGTTGGTCGAATGGCAATTCCACTGCACGTGTTTGCAGTTAAGGTCGCCTGCAATGACGACGGAGGGACCTAGGTCCAGGAGAGCTTTAAGATCTCTTCTGAGAATCCTTTTGTCTGGTGGCAGGTACACCGACGCTAAATATATAGGAGGGTGACCGCTCATGCCTATCCTGCAGACTGAGGCCTCGAGATTTTCGAGGCCGGGCGGATCGATCGGCATGCAGTGCAGATGCCTCCGGTAGTAAATGGCAGTACCTCCACCTCTGGCGGCGGGCCTGTCATTCCTAACCAGGTGGTAGTTGGCCAGATTAGGCCCTCTAACACTCGGCTTGAGCAGAGTCTCCTGCACTAACATGACGTCTATTTGTTGGGTAGTAAGGAACTCACCGACGAGATCCTTTTGTCGCTTGAGGCCGTTTGCGTTGAACAGCGCGACGTTCAACGCATACGGTTTGACCCTACTCGTTGCAAAGAGCATTGGGCCGACAAAGGGAGAACAAGGAGGACGGGAGGGCGCTTATTTAGGCGCACCGCAGTTTTTGAGTGTCCTCAGTAGGTCTGCGTGTTTGACCACCAAGGACATTCTTTCAGCCGGATTGTTGGCCGCCGCTCGGAGCTCTCGAGCGAGTTCCAGGACTTCGTCAACATCTATGAGGTTGGCGAAGTCGCAGCACTCCTCGAAAGCCGCGGAGAAAGAGGTTTGCACTGAGGGTGCCTGAGGAGTCGGCGCTGAGGGCGCCCGTGGTGCTGGCGCTGAGGGCGCCCGCGGGGCCGGTGCGCTGCGGCGCACCCAGGCATTCTGGATGCGTGCAGGCTCGGCGGGAGGGTTGGCGGCCACTGGGGCGCGCATATCCGCGTTCGCGGGAACGGGCGCATGTGGAGCTGCGGGGGAGCCGGCGATGCCGGTGGTGGCAGGCTGCTGAGCCGGGGCGGCGACTGCGCCGTTGGGCCCTGCTTGTCCTCGGGGCGGGAGGGTTGCTCCACGCCTCGGGGGAAGTGGTGGGAAGTGCGATGCGGGCGGGGGCCTGGCGGCCTCCGTACGCATGCGCGGTGCGGGCGCCCTGATGGGCTGGGGATTGCGCCTAAGGCGCGGCGCGCGCGGGCACCCGCGGTAATTCGCGGGGTGACCCTCGGCGCCACATAGGACACAGCTAGGTGGGGTGGGTGCGTCCCTAGTACGCACACACTCCTTAGTGCCGTGATCGCCCAGGCACTTTACGCACCTAGGGCGAGCATAACACCGGAAGGCCGAGTGGCCGTACAGCTGGCAGTTGTGACACTGCCCGGGTACGCCACGTTTGTGTGGAGCTTCGACGCGTAGACCGCTGAGGAAGCAGACGGTCGACACGTTAAAAATCTTTTTTGCCTCTTGTGAGAGGGGGAGGACGACGAGAACCATATCATATGGTTCTCGTGTGGTAGACTTGTACATCCGGTGGACTTCTTCCACCGGAAGGGACTGGGCCAAGAGGTCCTCCTTGATGAGCTCTGTACCGAGCTCCTTAGGGAGGCCCCTTATGACGGCCCGGAGTTTGCGCTCCTCCTCGAGAGCATAGGTATGGAAACCTATGTTCTCGGCTCTCAGGTAGCGGGTCAGATCTTTGTGATCCTTTGGGGTCGGGACTACGACACGGATGCCGTCGAGGGTCGCTGTGGCCCTGGTATATGTGATGGCCTTGCTGTGCAAGGCCCGAGAAATGCGCTCCCAGGCGCTCTTCTCCCGTATGACGACGGGGGGAGGCGGCCCTGTGCGGGGAGCGGGGAACTTGGGGGCCCTTTTGGGCTTGGGGTTCCTGGCGGCGGAATCGCGCGCCGAATCTTCGGGTTGGCGCTTGGCGGCTTTGGATGGGCCGTCAGCGCGGACGATTTTCCTTTTACCGTGAACGACGACAGTAAACTCGTTGTTCACGGGCGAGGGAGGGTCGGAAGAGTCAGACGAATTTGACGATCCGTCGTCGACAGACATCGCCGGCGATGTCTCTCGGCTGGCGGACGGGCGCTCATCATTAGAGCGTGAGGACGCGCGAGAGCGAGACGCCCCTATCGGGGAGCGCTCGCGGGCGGAGGAAGCGTCGCGCGGGACGCGGGGCTCGCGGGGCGCTTCCGCGGCAAGTAAGGGGAGGTGGGGAGCGACGGGCTCCGGGTCGGGGGAGGCGGGAGAGTCGAGCATATGCTGCGACTTCGCAAATGTAGCCATAAGGGCTAACATTTGTCCTACTTGGGCATCGTTTAAGTTATTTAGTGCAGTCGCAATTACGGCCCTACCGTCAGCCTCCATTTTGAGGAGATTCCTCAAAAAAGGAGGCGGACGAGCACCTACTTTGCGCGGGAGGCAGTCCCCCAGACCCGTTTAGAGTCCGAGGGGTGTGTATCCTATCGCCCTTAGCCAAGGGTTGAGTACCTAACGTGCACCACCGAGACAGGGGTCCGCGCTAGCAGACCCAAGCCAAACGAATGGCGCGGCAGGAAACGGAAAGTAGGTAGGGTGGGAGGGTGATGGCCGGCTTAGACTGAGGGGTCGCTCCTTAGCCTAAGACCCCGACCCCAACCGGGTTTGCGGGTTCCAAAGGGGAAACCGCGAGCGCCCGGGACCCGCCCTGTGCCTGCTTCGTTTACACCGTGTGGTATCCGCAGGCACAACCACTGAAAGGCGTGGCTTTGCAACAGCGCTTGACAACCACTGTTAAAGAAACTTGTGTGCCCGCAAAGTTCTGAAAAGAACTCGCGAAGCACTGAGGATGGCGTTCGGGCACGCACGCGGCCGACGAGACGGGATCACGCACCGAACACGCGTCAACCGTCCCGAAAAACCGTTACGCGAAACCGACACACGCGAAAAACCGTTACGAACTCGAGATAGAGGGGGGCGGCACCGCTCACGGACAAGCGTGCGTTCGCCTCGGCACTCGGATCGGAACTCATTTTGATGAGTAAAAACATTAGTTTAATTGTATATATACATGTGTAAATCAAGTGTTTGATGCAAGTATGCTAAGTTGCTCATTACATGCAAGACAAAATTATGCGTGAGTCGCAAGACGAGAGCCAAAAGAAATCCAAGTATGTAATTATTAAAAAGCACACGCATGTAATATGACGCATTTCATCACATTTGCGAGGAAAAAGAAAATCTAATATTATGTTACTAACTTTACATTTTTGGCAAATATTAGGTCCTTACATATGAAATTGGCGTTTTGTATGGGAGGAACAAAAAGTCGAATATTTTTTAATATAATATATTTAATTAATCAAAGTATGAACCATTATTTTCTATGCACTTTTGCCATCTCATAGGTAGTTCATTGATCCCTTTACTAAAAAAACCAGTCGGACGGGAATCAATAAAATCTTTGAAGGCGATTTGGACTGCCCCATCGGAGTTGAATTTTTTCCCTTGCAAGAAGTTATCCAAATTTCGAAAAAAATGGTAATCTGTTGGAGCAAGGTCCGGGGAGTACGGAGGATGTCTTAGACTTTCCAATTGAAGCTCTTCTAATTTAGTAGCCGTCTGTTGCGCAGTGTGTGGTCTAGCGTTGTCGTGAAGCAGCAGTGGCGTGGAGCGATTGACCAGCCTAGGTTGTTTAGCCGCTAGCTTTTCCATCATGGTTTGCAATTGCTGACAATAGACATCAGCCGTAATAGTCTGGCCAGATTTGAGAAAACTGTAATGAACAATACCGGCACTAGTCCACCAAACGCTTACAAGTAACTTTTTTGGGGTTAATTTTCGCTTGGGGCAGGATTTGGCTGGCTGGCCAGGATCCAACCATTGCGCTGAGCGCTTCCGATTATCGTAAAGAACCCATTTTTCATCACAGGTAATGATTCGGTTTAAAATACCTTCATTATTGTGCCGGTTTAGTAATGTAACGCAGCAGTCGACGCGCGTTTGCCGGTTTGCTTCAGTCAATTCGTGAGGTACCCACCTTTCAAGCTTTTTAATCTTCCCAATTTGCTTCAAGTGAATTAAAACAGTTTTATCACTAACATCGCAGCCTGCAGCTAACTCGGACGTGGTTTGCGATGGTTCCGCTTCCACAATAGCCTTCAACTCTTCATTATCAACTTGAGTCTCAGGCCGTCCACGGGGCTTGTTCTGCAGGTCGAAATTTCCAGAACGAAAACGTTGGAACCAAAAACGAACTGTGTTTTCTTTTGCAACACGACCGCCATACACATCATTCACGCTTCGAGTTGTTTCCGCAGCACTAGTGCCACGGCGGAACTCGTACTCGTAAATAATGCGATATTTTAAGTTTTCCATTTTGTAAAATGAGTGACGCAAACAGAAAAAAACAGAAGAAAAAAACAAATGAATGACGACCATCGAAGCACAAATACATGAGTCTATAGCTGTACAAATTTGAATTTGGAATTCCTTACCAAAGAGGAGAAATTTGTGATTAAAGTGGCCAGTACGAAAAACGCCAATTTCATATGTAAGGACCTAATATATTGAATGTGCAATTTTTACGGTTTGGTAACAACTTAAATTTTGTTTCTCAATTATTTTTTACGACAGAGTTAAACCTATATCTTGCTCTCTGTACTACCTAGAGGAAGTCTATATTTTTGGTAATAATCAAAGCAAAAACTTATTCATGTATGTGTGTATTCATCACAACAACACGCAGTTTTTACAAAATAATTTCTATTTACAACATACAATATTATGATAGATTTAAGAAATAAGTGGTAGGATAGTCTATGTAGTAGAAAATGCTTGCAATATGAAAGTATAACAACATATTTTCTATGATTTCATGAGCCCATTAATGCTCACTATGTTCTGTCGTGTTGTATTAATAAAAATACGACATAATTTAATTAAAATCATCACCAGACCTCACAATGCGTCATACAGATGCATGCGAACAGGTCACTGAAATTTCGTGCTATTCTATTTAAGAACATATTTCAATCTTCATTTTTGGGCGTACGTATGAGGTTCATAAGTAACTGGATGACATAGCAAACTTCGTACAGCCTAAGAATAAATGTATGTTGTGTAAACTTTTAGCTAAATCTACTCCCTCTATCCCTCTCTGTCTCGCCCTCTCTCTTCCCCTCCCTAAATTACTGTCGTTAATATTCATAAGCTATAATGATATATAATAATAATAATTGTTGTATATGTTATAAATATGACTGTAATCATGACTCCTCTATGACCTTGTATACATTTGCGAATTCAGTGTGTACATTTTTTCATTTGTAACCAATAAACATAAAAAAAAGAAAAAAAGGGCAGCGCGGCGATGTGAAACTCGCAATTCGATTTACTTTTGCGCGTAATAATATTAGTTTTGCGATAAGTCCTAAGATATTTTCAATCAAATTGTTACAAGTATATATGACTAGCTGTGTCCGCGACTTCGTCCGCGTGGAATAGTTATTTTGGGCAATTTAGTTAGTTATTTATTTTAAAATTGTAATATCTTCTAAGATGTTCATTGAAATTAAGTGATATCAAACACAATTTTGTTCACAATTAAATACTCCTTATCAACAATACATTTATTTGGATAAAGATTAATATTATTACGTTGATACAACTCTTAACAAATAATGCATTAATTTCGATCAAATTTGATTACCATAAAAACGGTTCTAGTGAGTTAATCTTAATGGACAGACATATACTGACGTGGACATTTTTTTAGATTATTTCAAGAGGAATAATTCTTTGATATATATATTTTTAGTACCGTGAACCGTTTTCGCAGCGCACGCAAT
This sequence comes from Automeris io, assembly GCA_036320925.1. Lineage (NCBI taxonomy): Eukaryota > Metazoa > Arthropoda > Insecta > Lepidoptera > Saturniidae > Automeris > Automeris io. The sequence continues at coordinate 11,283,016 of JAUDJH010000002.1, forward strand.
GGAAGCCCTCAAAGATGAATAATTGTCCCCGTTTTTTCACATTTTCCATTATTTCTTCGCTCCTAATAGTTGCATCGTGATGTTATAGCCTAAAGCCTTTCTCGATAAATGGTCTATTCAACACAAAAAGAATTTTTCAATTCGAACCAGTAGTTCCTGCGATTAGCGTGTTCAAACAAACAAACAAACAAACAAACTCGTCAGCTTTATAATATTAGTATAGATTTACAGAACTATTATCATGTGCATAAAATGCAAGTTAATAACGTATTTAAATCGATAAGAATTAATACAATTGCATTCATCTAAACAGCTTTCAGTTACCGAATTTTACGTATGTAACTATTTGTGTAGTAGTTAGAACGCGTATTACTAACTAACTAAAAGATGGGTCATCCAGGACTTTTCTATAGATTTATAAAAGAGAAATAATCACAATATAAGTACATTATTTTGTTATATCTCAAATAGATTAGGCAGCGTTTTCTATAAAAACACATAGGCGGCTTGACATTTTACGACATTGTCAACAACTATAGTTATATTTCAATCAATTATGCAAACTCTAAAAAAAAAGTTCATTACAACCTTCCTTGTGAATCACTCTGGCTATTAGTAAATCTGCAAGAAATTTCGCCTTGCAGTTATGAGTTTATCGCGTACACGCAGCCAGAGAGACAAACGTGCCGGAGGACTTATGAAGTGAAATGATAAAAATACTAACATGCATTAACACTTCACTTTTAAACTATTTATTCTATCATTGTGACATGTCCTAAATAAATAATTGCATATGGAGGTGCCTATAAGCTAATATAAGTAAATGTAAATATCAATAACACAAATGTGTTTAAATTATACTAGTGTAAGTAGATGTATCTTCAAAGGCAAAGATTTCTTAATAACTTAAATTAACATGTAGCTAATTTCATCTACAAATCGTGTGTGCCAGAGATTAGCCGAACATACAAATTCATTGAGGATCACAATGAATCTAATTACAATCCGCACGCCGATAATAAAACATGTTTACTGTAAAATTAGTGCAATCTCGGAAATAATAGTCAATGTAAATTTACATCTAGTCATTATACCAATATTTTATATGACTATATTATCTTTTAAAATTGTTTGTATACTTGTAAGGACACAAAGAGGTGTCCAATTTATCTCATTTTAAAGTATTCGGATTTATTACGTTTTAGAAATGCATTTGTGGATTGCGATCTTTTATTAACAATTTATAAAGTGTAAAAACTTTTTAGTAATAACGTAATAGCCAATCTTTCACTGTGTCGAATAAAATAAATAAGCAATTGCTGTGTAGTTGCCGCCAATACAGACTTCTGGCGTGAAGACCGGACTCAGGTAGAGACAAGTCAATCAGAAGAGAATCTCTGCAACAGGCAGTACGTTTCGAGCTAGCAATGAATCCACACTGAACTACATCAAGTTCAATCTTACACGACATCAATTCAGAAAGATATAATCATTACCAAATACTCTTTTAAAGTAATGGATACTCTTTCGAATATGTGGTACTTATAGTTTTAAGAAAATGTTCAGATATATATTTTTTTGTAAATCAATATTTTATTATACTATATGACTACTAAAGTAGTTACTTACATACAGGTAATAATTTTATATGTAGGAAAATATTATATTAATTTTAGTTCAATACAAAAATATTTTTGAAATATAGTATGTATTCATAAAATTATCTTGTTACGTGCCTACCTGATAAGGAAAACTAAAGGTAGATGTACCTAAGGTAACAAATGGACATCATACACCTCTCACCTCAAGTGGCATCGCTTACTCGCCAAGTAAAACCTATTGATAATGTCATACTGATATTTTGCAGTGGCCGAATTAAATTATTTTATCAGTAATATTCATAAAGTGCCGCAACACTACTCAATAGTTTGCTACTAGGTGTAGAAGTTACCTACTGTGTAAAATAAAACAAACAGGTAGGTTTATATCAATAATATTATAAAATTACCTGTTTTTCAACGTACTACAATACATTTATTAGTCACTAGGAAAACATTTTGTTCTGAATTTATTGGCATTTCAATTTTAATTTCAACAAACATTTTTATTGTTTATGAAAATTTATTTTAAATATATATAACTAAAAAAACATTCGTAAAAGTTTTGATTGTGTTGGTTGGTCAATTTAATATTGTATATTTAATATTTTCTTGTACAGTTATAAAATACTTCAACTTTTTTTTGAGAATACTATTAATAAATTAAGATATGCATATTGTCCTATTATTATACGAGTATAGTAATACTGCAATAGCCGTACCAATACATAGTCAGTAATAATTTTAGCGAATTCTTATCTAGTCTTGTAACTGGCTACATTAAATGTCCATATACTTTATTCAATTAGTTACTAGTAATCATGATATAATATAAATAGAAAAGTGCTAAGCAAGGAAGTAAAACAATTTAAAAATATAAAATAAATAGTATTTATCATTTTTATTTATTTTGTGATATAAGATTTTATGTATCAACTAAAATAAAACTTAGACGCTAAAACATATTGAACCGTGAATTACTTGCATTTCATTCAAACTAACGGGCTAATCGCAGAGTTCCGATGATAATCTTAAAAGACTTTCGTTTGGTTGTTGGATCAAAGGCTGGATAGAAAGGTCTATCTTTCTCGACTACAACCCGTATCGTGCACATTAATAAGAATTTCCAACCATGGACTCATAACCATCAGTGGCTTTGGTCTCATATCTCGTTCCTACGGCTCGTATGTAAACCCGGATGTAAACCTACGATCCCGTAGGTTTACATATTTTTATATTTTATTTATAACACGCTTATACATAATTTTGAATGTAGATGTAGATTATATGTAGAAATATAGTGTATATTTAATTATTTTCAGGCAGGCAGTTGAAACAACTGACAAGGGCCTGTGTTCTGCTATTCCACGTATTTTAATTCTTTCCCCTTAAGTTTGAGAAAATATTTGTCCAATTTTTATATTGGTTGTTTTTTATAAATTGAATAAGGTAATAACAATTTTGAAAGCATTTAAAAATAAACCCAGTTGCATAACGGGTATAAAATTTAGTCTTTTAAAGGACTTTGTGCACATTGTCACTCTTGTAAAAGAAAATTGTTGTCTGTGAAAGCGCAACGGCAATGACACTCCGCGGCCTGTCAGCGCTGACCCCTGTCCGTCACGTGCTCGGGTCACTTCGCTCTACCGAGCACTTTAAATACACATTATACAAATAAGTTAATATATGGCATAATTAACATAATAAAAAGAGATATAAATGCCGAATTTCAAATTCTTCTTAGTTGACGTTAAGTAAAATTCTGTTTATAAACATGATGTTGCAAAAACTCTCATATTATAAAAAGATTTTTCATTTGCAACTTGCATGATATAGTTGCAAATTAATTATATACTAATTCTAAAACGGATTACGAAATAATCTTAAAAAGGTGCAAATATTTATCGGCTTTATTATAAGCAAGAAAGTTTTAAATGTTGTTTCTATCTTCTGGTAGGTATCCACAACCTAAGAAGTTTTTGATTCCCTGTATAAGTCATTTAGATTTTTTTTTTCACCACAATTTGCTTTTGAGTATGAAATTTATTACATGTTTATATTTGTATTATAATTGAGTGAAAACATGAAAGAAATCCAATTAAAATCCTGTTTAAACAAATTAATCTGTTGTCTAAACATTATTTGGTGAGTGCAAAACAACACTCCTTAAAAGATAACGAACAATCTAAATATGTACCTTTGTAACTTACAAAATCAATACTAAATTACTATTTTGAATGCTTTATATGTTCATAAAAAATACTTCCTTTATTTTTAGTTCATGCTATTCCGTGAACTGCGCTAGTCAAATGTACCTATCCTACCTATAAACTAGCGCAAGTATCATATTTCAATGGTTTCACCTTGCTGTCACATGATAGGAGTAAGGACACGTACCGTTGTTAAAAAATACAAAACAGATGAAAAACTACATTGACAATAACATTATTATAATAATCACCAATCATTAACAGTCCTTCGAAAAAAAAAGCGATGTTTAATAGCCTTTCACTTCCATGACGAATATAATGTAATATTAAGGAAAAGTTTATATTATGCGCCTTAGGAATATAAGTAGTTCGACTATACTCCGTCCGTATAATTAAAAAATACTTAAAAGTTAGAAGTGATTTTTTTGTTAACCCGGTGGAAATCCATTCGGACCATCAGGAGAGTAGTAAGGGTCACTCCCCGAGGGTGTCTGATTTGCACTGACTAAAACCACCGGTGTGCCAACTCTGTCCTCTCTTCGCCTTTGCCGGGCCTGGGTATCCGTATACTTCCTACGGAACCGGCGAACAATTGGCCTTGGCTGGCCTCCTCTCTGGGACGGGGTCAGTTGTTACCCCCTCACTACGTTTCAATGAGGCGTCGTGTGGGCTCACATACGACGCCTTGTCCTCTCTGCATGCGATGGTATATATAGAAATACCATAGAAAGGCCTCTTACTCTATCTCTCTTACTGGTAACATGACGTACACGAACTTATCCTAAAAAATGACCAGATTCCCCATGACAGGCTTTGAAGTCACATTTGAGCATCTTAGCAGAACGTGCGGCATACATATATCATAGAAAATAAGTCTAATATAGCGACACTTATTTGTACTAATGATTATGAGTATATAAAGAACTTCTGTAATAACACAAATCTGAATGATAATAGAGAATAACTGTTTGTTTTAATCTCTTTGTTGTATGCACAGACCGTTTTTACTTACTTATCATTATAAAAATCCATTTTACAGACAAAAGATTTGAAACAAACATACAGTATAGATAGGAATGTCATCATATACTTAAAGTATTCACGTGACGGACTTACCATGTGACTACCACTTGAATGTGTCTCGGCCGCTGTTAAAATTTATCAGAATAACATTTTACTCTTTGTTAATAAAAAGTTACATTGTTATATTACGTTTAAGTAAATACACAGGAATTAAAACACCTCATTATATAAGCCAAATCGAAATTTGTTCCATTCTGAAATATTTGCAATATTTAAATTTCCGTCATCATCAAGATAAGCTTGTACGGCGAATAAGGTTTTATTATATACCAAACAACTTAATCAATAACAAGCCAACAGCCCGCCTGATGGTAAGGGGCTACTGTTGATTATAACCGGCTGTACCACCAGAAGTGTTGCCATCGTGCTGCTTACCTTGTTGAAGAAAGTAAAAAGGAGTTGGAAGCACAGAGGTTGATCCCGAGACACAGCTGGCTCATGCTAGTTACTTTAACGATCTTTGCACCCATGAACTATAGCCGCGATAATTATTTTTTTATGATAACATTACACAACTGAATTTTAGCTACAATCAAGATATACGACAGGTATCAACATTATCTGCATCGTATTAATGTCAATAGAAGCTATATTTACAAGTAATAGGCTATTAACGTATTACTGTAATACGTAATTATTGCCTACAATAAAAAGTATTTGGTAGTAAAGATTTAATAATATAATATTATATATAATTGTAGCGTAGGCCAAAATATCTTTAGTCTTATTGTAGTCTTGTTGAAGAAGACTAAGACCATCCATCTATTGGTGGTAGGACGATTGCCCGAACTGGGTCATGACCACAGTGCAAAAGTGTAAAGACCGTCATAGTGACTCGCATTGGCCTGTCGCGTTTCGGGATCAGCTTGTATATATCCAGTACCTCATATACCTTGAGACCTTCAATCGTGGTATATGTAGGCCGTAATGACGATGTAGACTATCAATGGATTTTCATCCTTTGATGGTCGCTTTCGGTTTTGGACTACACTGTACTTACCATCAGGTACTCTGTAGTCACTATGGCGAACCAGTGTAAAAAAGGAAAAAAATTAGCGAGATTAAATTAGAGTATCCACGATCCTTGTTATATCTTAGATTGTCGTCATTACAACTTATTAAATAGTATATTTACGGGTAAATGTCTGCGCTAGAAATAATAAAATTACGTTCGTTAAGCAAAAGATACACTCTTTTAGACATTAAAACATATTTGCTTTTACTGAGTCATCGTCAATCTTATTTAGGGACCTAGAATTATTATGATGGTTAATAGTTGTAAATCTGTATCTCCCATGCAGCCCAATTAATCATGACCAAATAAAATTGGAAAATTATAAAAACTGCGAGAAACCTATTCACATATATAGTGAAATAGTAAGGTACAAGCACTTATCAAATATCATAACTATCTGCTTGATAATAAATATATATATATTAAATTATAAACACGATTGTTCATTGTCCAAAAACTCTTAATTAGTTGATCCCTCTAGTTAATCCATTAGTATTAATTAATAAAATAGCATAAGCATTTCACATCATTTTAGGCACCAACTATACCACCACACTAAAATAATACACAGAAAGATAGGTTAATCAAGATAAAAAAAAAATACCTTTTATTGTGCTGATGCGCCAAAGGGAAGTTAATTCAGCAAACGCTACTACGTTACTAGCTGATCAACCGAGTCCGCGAATTCCGTCTGAGAGGCGAAAGCGTGCCTCCCCTGGCGCTCGAAAAGCTGAAGGCAGAAAAACGCCGATCGGCCCTAAGAATTTGGCGCATGCAGCTGGATGAGGTGCGGTGCATGCGCCAGCGCGTGGTCGGTGCCATTCTGCCGAACCTCGAAGCCTGGTTTAATAGTAGGTATCACGTCACCTACCACCTGACACAGGTACTTACGGGACACGGATGTTTCCCTGAGTACCTGTGCAGGTTTGGACGAGAAGTAACGACCCAGTGCTACCACTGCTGTTCGGACCTGGATTCCGCCCAACATACGCTCGCACATTGCCCGGCGTGGGGCAGCGAGCGGCGGGACTTGGTCCAAAGGATCGGACACGACCTCTCCATGCCAGCAGTGGTGTCGGCCATGCTGGCAGGATATGACAACTGGAGGGCCGTGGTCTCCTTCTGTGGAGACGTCATGTCCCAGAAGGAGGCCGCAGAGCGAGAGCGGCAGAAGGCCGCTCGAAGAAGACACCGGGGTGCCGGCAATCGCCCCGGCACATCAGTACCAGCGGATCGGTCGATCCACGACCGGTTGGCTGTTGCCTTTGGGGTCGCGGCCGCTCAGGGTGGGGGCCCTGAACGACTGGTTAGCGACCCTCGAGAAGTAGGCAGAGCATTGTGACGTGCTCTGCCTAAATACAATGAGCAGTGTCGGGGAAGATATCTTCCTCCGAGTTTGTGCCCAGCGGGCACGGTGCGACGGGGCTGCGGCGAATTGATTACAGGTCCCGCGGTCCCCGTCAATGCGCAGAAGAAGTCACCTTGGGGTTTTTAGTCGGTACAAGTCCGACACACCTCGGTTTCGTGCAACCCCCCCGTGGGACCGAGACAGTCCCATGAGTATTTTCCCCAAGTAAAAAAAAAAAGTTACTAGCTGAGCCACCCAGCGCTCGTTTTCAGCTAACATCCATTATAAATATAAAGAATAAGGTATCCAGCAAAAACTTTTTCAATTTTCATTATCTTTTTTTATTTTTTTCACTTTTTTTTTAATTTGTTATTTACATGTTTTAAGATATATTTACTCGAGGTGATCACTTAATATATAGTACACTAGATTATGAATGATGTCTATGTTTTTATGAATGCAACTATTACAGTGAAAATAGTTAAATAATGAAAGAGAATAGTTAATGAATATATAAATATCTTACCCTGTTATGATTATTATTTATGACGTTACCATTTATAGTGATTTGGATAAAGTATTACAATAATACAAAGACCAAAACCGAGATAAGCATGCTAATGCAAGACGAAGATTAAAACAAGACAGTATCTGTCTAACGGACAACACTACGCAGCTATAAATCTATACTAATATTATAAAGCTGTTTGTTCGTTTGTTTGTTTGTTTGAACGCGCTAATCTCAGGAACTACTGGTTCGAATTGAAAAATTCTTTTTGTATTGAATAGACCATTTATCGAGAAGGTTTTAGGCTAAATAACATCACGATGCAACTATTATGAGCGAAGAAATAATGGAAAATGTGAAAAAAAACGGGGAAAATTATTCATCCTTGAGGGCTTCCATTGCGTGCGCTGCGAAAACGGTTCAAGATACGAAAAATATACGTATGAAAGAATTATTCTTCTTGAAATGACCATAAAAAATGTATGCAACAGTAAATATCTATCTTTTAAGATTAAGTCACTAGAACCGTTTTTATAGTAATAAAATTTGGTCGAAATTAATGCATTATTTGTTAAGAATTGTATCAACGTAATAATAATTAATCTTTATCCAAATAAATGTGTTGTTGATTAAGAGTATTTGATTGTGAACAAAATTGTTTTTGACATCACTTAATTTCAATGAACATCTTAGAAGATATTCCAAATCTTATATAGCAAAACAACGTTTGCCGGATCAGCTAGTATTTGATAAGCGGAATTATACGATTAATAAAATATCCAGTATATTTAAACACCCATGTGTAATTCCATCACTACAACCCGTGAACGCTGACTACAGCTCGATTTTTCCATTTTCTATCCCCTTCCCGCAAGGATATTCTAATTTATTAATGTTCTGCTTTCGACGCAAGAATTCATATGGATAAAGAAAGACTAATACGTATTTTTAAAAATTACATATGGATACGTTACGCGATGTATGCTGACTTACTATAGAGCATTACTCAGCATGAAATGAGGATAAAAAAATAAAGTAATAATAGTAGAAATTAATAAAAAATAGCCTTGTTCAAATATATGACATGCTTCAAAGAAACTATTATACTGCCACAGAAATATGCAAATGAAAAAAAATACCAGAATAAACTATAGTTGAGTTGTTTTAATGAATATATAACAGGCTAAGACTAAAAAAAAGGCCTAAGACTGCCTTGAATATAGCAGGTAAATCACAATACAAATGATTGTACGAGCAGATGCTTATTTCTTGTAATGAGACAACTAAAATGCTTATGGTGAATAAAAACCTACGTAAGCTAATAAAATGAAGCAGTCATACGTAGTCCCTTACATTGTCAACGCGTGTTCCGGGTCCCTGCTGAACCTCAATCATCTCGCACTACTCGTGACTAGCTCAAATTATCTCCAATATGTTAATGAACGAAACAAAGAAAACCCCTTTTATGTATCGAACGTTTACGTCACTTATTATAAGTTATTGAAAACTAATTTCTATATAAGAATGTGCGACTAAATGCAGGGTGAGAACTGATTGTTTCCTTAAAAAGCGAGGTCGTCGATTCAGTAGTTACGTGAATGATTATAGTTTAAACGTCGTCGGGTCGATCACGTAGATTTGCGGCGAGATTCTTGTACTGTCCTGTCGCGGCAGCCTGCCGCCGTCTACACCCGCGCCGAACGAGCTCTCATCTGCTCCTTATCCCTTATCAGTAAGGTACTCGGCCTCGTGACTTGAGGATCAGTACCGCGGTCTTGTCAAAGTCAACCTGATATCACAAATATCGACAATCTCGGATCATATTTTATAGTGCGCGTTTATTATTGCTATTATCGACTAAGTAATTTATGAGACTTCTGGTTATATAGTAAGACGTCTCGTACGCCACAGACATTTGAGAAATTAAGTGCGCATGTTGCTCTTTGATACAAAAATTAACTCAACAGGTACGTATATTTTAATGTTCATCTTTAACAACACTCAAAATCAAAATACCTAAACTTATCGTTATGCGATATTAAATATTTAATAAGGTATACATTTACATTTCTGATTTCCATATATTTTTTTAAGTACTGCTTTATTTTCAACGATAATTGACATTAATTTTATCGTTATAAATTGACTTTTTTTAAGATGCGAATGTTTAGGAGAACTCATTTAATATTGGCAGTCTTATTCGAGCTTCTTGCTTATAAGTGTGTACCTATTTCTAGTGTTTCTAAGATTTTTATTAGAAGAAATAAATAAGTTGAGATTTATGTAATTTATTAAAATGTATTATTTTGATAATAATGGTTGTCGCAAATATAAACTCATGTTTTTTAAAGTTAGAATTTATGTATAAATATTGTGACAATTCTAGTCAACGCCTGTTCAATCATTTTAGCATGAGACGCGTACAAATATACAAATAGACAATTTTTCTATAAACAGTTCATCATCATTCAGAAGGCTTAGTGTGTCAGCCTGTTCAATTTGTAAGCCGGCGATCTTATTTAGTTTTTTTTTTTATTTATCGCTAAGTAACAGAATTTTACATTTAAATTGTATAATATAATAATATAATAGAGAAGAGAACGAGAGATAACTTCAAAATAACATATCATTACGAGATAAATATGTTCGAATTTAAATTCCTGTTCTAATATAAAAAAGCGTGCGAAACGTTACAAATAAATGGCCGATTTTCTTTTTATTTTTGGGCAAATATTCTACAAATATCGAAATTCTATGAAAGTGGTGTTTACAAATGGCGTTTTTTATTTTAAACTACATTTTGATTATATCACTACTCTGTTGTACTTCACAGGGTTAGTTATGAGTTTTAACCGTACTCGCAAATATTGGGATTTTTTTTTGTCGATAATTTGGTCCAAACCTGCACATTTCACAACTTGTTTATGTTAGGAATGAGAAATTGTGTGAATATTGTTGATTGCGCTTTTAACAGAATGGCTAGATAAAGTGACATTCTATAAGCGATAACGCTATTAGAAAATCCAAACATGACAGGTGTATAGAAATTACATAAGCTATCATTTATTGTTTGTTATGTAAATCACATATATTTTTGAACTTTCTTCGTTATTACTAACATCATGTTAGTTTATCTAAACACTTGGATCGTTTTGGAAAATAAAACTCCATAGTCTGTACAAGGCACTAGTGACGTAATCTTATAAGAACTTAACCTCATGCCTCTCTTGAAGATAGCTAAGATATAGGACTCGGACACAATAGTTGCCTGTAATCTTATTCTGTTGTATGCTGATAAAATGTATGTAAAGCGATATTAGATACGAATTTATGAAAACAATATAATAAAACATATTCATTTTACTATACTTACCTTGAACGTCCGGCCATCACGTCACAATAACGATGTAAGAATATTAACAACTAAGGAAAATTTAAACTCGGATAAATATCGCTGTCTATGTTCCGCCAACGCTTTGTAGAGGTTTTACAACTACAAAGCAACTAATAGACATAAATAAATATCCTTTTGGAGTAAGCAGCGATACTATAGTGTCTTTATCCGTATTGTGTTGGTATACCGTGCCCAACGTGACCAGTAGTATGCCTAATAATCATTCCCATAGTAAATTTTACTTAAATCATGACTTATAATATATTTTCCTTAATGTTTTCCTTCTGCGTGACACACGTCATAAGTTTATACTAAAACTGAATTAACTATGAGATATGTGCCAGGACCCTAATTTATGACCATTCACATGGTTCAAGTTTGTAACCAACTCAGTTACCACGATGCAATGAAATAATTAATATTCTAAATGATATACGTAATACGTATCCCCCACTTTATGATGGCCCTTTACATTTTATTAAGTAAGCTAGAGCATTTATTAAATCGTACTTAACTTACGCCAACTAGAAATTACAACTAATTGACAAATGATACATATTTGATGGCTTTTCTTCATATATACAATTTTCTTAAAGTTTTGTTGATTTTCGCCCAAAGATTGGCTCTGTCTTCTCAATTTAGGTACTTTAATAATAACTTTTACTTACACTGCAGGGTATATCATCAATTGTAATACAATCTATACTAATATTATAAAGCTGAAGAGTTTGTTTGTTTGTTTGTTTGTTTGTTTGTTTGTTTGTTTGTTTGAACGCGCTAATCTCTGGAACTACTGGTTCGAATTGAAAAATTCTTTTTGAGTTGAATAGACCATTTATCGAGGAAGGCTATAGGCTATATAGCATCACGATGCAATTATTAGAAGCGAAGAAATAATGGAAAATGTGAAAAAAACGGGCAAAATTTTTCATCCTTGAGGGCTTCCATTGCGTGCGCTGCAAAAACGGTTCAAGATACCAAAAATATATGTAAGAAAGAATTATTCCTCTTGAGATGATCTAAAAAAATGTCCGCGACAGTATATGTTTATCTTTTAAGATTAAGTCACTAGAACCGTTTTTATGGTAAACAAATTTGGTCGAAATTAATGTATTATTTGTTAAGAGTTGTATCAACGTAATAATGTTAATCTTTATCCAAATAAATATTTTGTTGATAAAGAGTATTTAATTATGAACAAAATTGTCTTTGAAATCACTTAATTTCAATGAACATCATAGAAGATATTACAATAACTTATATAGCAAAACTACGTTTGCCGGATCAGCTATGTCTTGATAAGCGCGAAACTCGAGAACGACTAAACCGATTTGACTGATTTCTTTTTTGTTGTGTTTGTTGAAGTCTGGGAAAGGTTATTACGGAGAGAAAAATTAAAAAAATTGTCTGAAAAAGTCTAAAAACAACACTTTTCTATATTCTCATACAAAAAATTCGTAATAATATTTAAAAGTCAATTTGAACTTTAACACCATACCATAAAGTTTAAATGTCAGTGGACGGGTTCCGGGAAGGCAAAACAATTGAGTGACGTATAAATATTAATGTCAATATTTGTCAATTTTTATACATATAGCATTAAGGCCAGGTTCTTTCAAACAATTTTCAAAAAAATCTGACGGGGAGGCTATTAACATTAAAAAAAAACAATATGACTTTGTTTTAGAGAAATAGGGCAGAACAAGGTCTGCCGGGACAGCTAGTATATTATAATTACATCAATGCGTGTTGTCAGTGATGACATACGGTGCAGCAACGTGGTATTTTACTATGGATCTTATTAGAGAGCTCACTGTCATACAGCTAGCTACGGAAAGGATTAGATTAGGTATTCACATGTAATAAAAACAGAAATAAAAAAATACATAGACGAACAAGACTCGCCAACATAGGCCAGAGGACTAACAAATTCAAGGGGCAGTGGGCAGAACACATAACTCGTAGAGCGTTTTATTATGTTTTACAGAGTGCGTGCATAAAGTTCGAAGATAGTCAGATACAATTTAATTATTCAACTTTTACAAAATAAATATTTAACACATGTTGAGAAAACCTTAATTAGTGACAAACTCGTTGTTAACAACTATTGCCTAGCAACCAATTTTATACGAGTAATATAATGTGCCAGTATTATTTTACAATAACGGGCAGTCCACATTCTTTAACACGTGTAGCCAATGGGATACAAAAATTCTCGAATGTAGACTACATACTGATTGACAAGCGTATTGCAGACTGTTCACTTAGAAGGTGAACAAATGACCATATCCAGATCGCAGTACCATGGAAGCTGCTTCCGTTCGGTTGCTCTGAAAAATATTAGGAACGCTAATGTGCAGCAGTGGACGTCCTACGGCTCTTTATCATTATTACCCAGTTATAATGACTCTCCGCACGATTTCTCAAATGTTATATCAAAAATTTTATTTAGTAATGGACCAAGTTGATATTACAGGACTCTAGATTTAATCAGTATTTATACACTAAATATATATTGTATAAAATGAATTATATTAATTATTATTATATGTATTTTAGATAGTTAGCCTTATTAAAATTTTACAGCTTTCAAAAATATCTGTTGTTTATAAATGTATTGTAAAAAGAAATAATATAAAAATTATTAATTACGTGCTAATATCAATTCTTTTCCCGTTGGGATGGATGGTCGGAGCAAGGCAATGCAACAGCCGAGTGGGTTGCCCCTGACAGTCATTAAATAGTAGTGTCATCACATACGTGAGTGGCTGGACGCGATACTCGTCCTTAAAACTAATAGTGATATTATTTGACGTTTGTTTATTCATCATAGTTTTTGTTAAAATAACTGAATAACCGTATAGTGCTTTATTATCAATTTGTTATTACAATGGTCAGTATGATATAGTCTTTACTGTACAATAGAAATCGTATGGAGAATATGTGTTATGAAAGAATTTTTAATTTGAATCGACAATTTTATTTATATTTATTTATTCATTATTACGACATACATTCAAAGGATTAGATATTAGATAGCTTATTTTCCATATTATTCAAATGTAACTCCTATTATTAAAATTTATTAAGGCAGCGCATTCTAAAAGGTCTTATCCTAACTTCTTTATGGTCTTGAAGCTTCAATTATATCAAAGGTTTGTGGTGGAATATAGGCGTCTAAAATTTGGATGATACGAAAAATGTTTTAAATTTCTTAAATTAGATTGCCCTCAATTAACAAGTTCTTGGCAATGACTTCTGGTAAAAGAGGACAGATGTCGGCAGTCATGGGTGAATGGTAGTTTTCTTCGGATGTAATCTGAATCCGGAGGATGGATATATCTTCTATAGGATATATCCATCCTCACTACGCACTACGGTGTCCACACTTTTAACGTATCGACTCTCATTTCTTCAATTTTTCTTTATGATTTGTTAGGGAGTATAATTATTTATATTTTTATTATTTGTAGCAAGATACAAATTATTTTGTTCGGGAACATCTCCCTTGTCTATAAAATCACTCCGTATATCCAGAAAACTATGTTTATTTTGGAGCTCCAGATTAAGCTGCTCAGTAAATACCAATTCAAGGAGAAAAGAAGAGGGTCTCCACCACCTAAGTGATAAGCGCTACATATAATTTTAATGCTGCATCTAAGTTTTACGATTCCAAAACAGGGACTAAGCCAACATAACTACATAGGTTATAATGATCTACATAAGCAATAAGACAAAAAAGTATTATTATCTAAAAAAGTATGCTCGAAGTCATTTGCATAATATTTGTCGATACATGGATGTCGTTGCAATCTAGCTGATAATACGAAACTAATGAGAAGACTAAAAAGTACAAAACCATTTGAGCCAGTATAAGTAAGTAAGTAAGTAAGTATTAAGTGTATTATGAACAAAGTAATGAACTGAGTGACAGTACTACAATAAACGGCACACGAACAAAGTGCTCATAATTAAATTGTAAGAAAAGTCATTGGATATTCTTTTCAGTTTACAGACTTCAAATTTTAAGGAGATTAGAAGCCTGGAATTATTATTAAGTAGATTACTGTATCAGTTAGCAATTGATTTGCGTTTCAGCTATGATATATTTCAATTCAATTCGTGAACGAAGTCGCGTGCCATTTTAATATAATTTACTCTTCAGCAACCTTGACCGCGTTATTGAAATAAGCCTTATTTATTGTAAAATCTTACGCGTTAGTTACAAACTCAAATATTTTTAACATTGAAACATTTCTTTTACCTTATTGTATTTCCACACTTGCTATTGATACGAGGGTCTACCTTGATGTGCTGGTTGATATTATTTTACTCGGGTGTTAATGAGATAGTCGTGCCCAAAGCGTTAGTAAGTATACTCAAATGCTACGGTTAAATATATTTATATCGCCGTAAACAAAGTGAAATAATAAGGCATAATAGATTGACGCAAACATCATCTGAAAAATATTAGCACGCTTTTAAATCTTTTCACAAGTGTAATGGAAGATTAGATCGGTTAATTCAGCTAAAACTCTATATAAATAAAAAAATACTAAATCTACAAAAGTAATACTTAGCTCGTTGGTAATGTGATAGAGTGCATATTGATTATCGAAATCAGCACTATTATTGATCCAAATAATATGTTGTGTGTGAATTCTATGTAATTTCAAATTTAAAAGCTGGATTTTCTGACTCTTTAGTAACTAGTTAAAACAGTAAAGCTTATTTGAGCATTAGAGTTAAACTGTCGCTTTTGTGGGCCTTTACGAAATCATAAAAGAGAGAAGATAGTGTAAAAGTTCCACTTCGTTACAACAAAATTACTATTGAAGCCGTCTTTGTCTTCATTTCGACTTGTGAATATACTATGACTTGTGCACTGTACTTTTAATCACAGTCCATTGTAGTTACTATGTCGAGACAGTATAAAAACAAATGTGAGTCCAAATATTTATAGTCTCCTCTACGGGGAAACGGTAACTGTCGATATATTCGCGACTTTCCACGATAGTCCATTAAATTTTGGATTCAATTTTTATACGTAATATCAGATGCAATGCTCTTGTTACTGCGCGAATGTATTTATTTTAGTATTATAAATATACTCAAATTGAACTGGAATCTAATTAAGAATAACACTAGACTAAAAATCGTCTATTATTTTCCAATGAACCCATAAGAAGGTTGCATGAGAGTGAAACAAAATTGTTAGATAAGCCTTTTCCAAATATATATATACAGTGTACACTCTATATAACGACCCTCAAGGGACTGTGAATATTTTGGCGTTATAGAGAGAAGAAAAACCTGTATTAGAAAAAAAGTTTATTTCAGACTCGTGTTAGTAATTACATAAAAAACAATTCTCATTTGATCGCTATTGAGTATAGTCTGTTATTTTTGTCTGACGTCTTTTGCTGCACCAGTAATTTTGTTGTATGTTTTCGATTATTTTATTCATATCTTGCGATATTGAGTCATCTTGGTAATAAAGAAAGTACTTTTCCAATAATTTTACCGTAGTTGATATGATGACGTTGCTTGAATTTTCCGAGCCATCCTTCTTGATGCTTTGAAAGAAAGTAAACCAAGTTCTTCAGCAAACTTCTCCGCCTTAGCTTTCACGGTCGGTCCTGAGATCGGCATATTATTCAGACGCTGTCGGTGGAACCATGATAGTATAGCTCGATCCAAATCTTCGTATTTAGGTTTCTTCAATTTTTTAGAAAATTTTCCATCCTCCTCTGCTTGTAGAATTTTTTCTTTATTTTTCCATATTGTGGACACTGTAGAGCGACTAAATCCAAAGCGTCTGCCAACATGACTTATCTTCTCTCCCGCCTCTATTGCGCGTATGAGTAAAACTTGCCATGTTTAGAGTTCGAAAGTTTGTGAGCAACTAAGAATAACGTATAGATAATTCATAACTCTTACTAACAATAGTCAACACGTGCAAGCAATCCCAATTTGTAAACAAAAGAATGGATTTCTTATAAAGTTCGGTGTGTGTAATGCCGACAGTCGAGTTTATTACGGGCTAGGATAATAAAGCGACAAAAGAACGTACACAACTGTGCAGTTTTTACTAATTTTGGCAACTTCAAAAGTACTTTATATTATTAAATTTCTGTCGTTATATAGAGTGGGTGTAACGCTATATAGAGTGTATCATTGTATGGGAAACAAGCTAAACCGACCAAAACCGAGTGATATCGACGCTTTAGGGAGTTTGACGTTAAATCGAGTGACGTTATATGGACTTTACACTGTATATATAAACATTTGTTTATGGTTCTTACCCTTGTCAAGCCAAGGTACGAGAATGTGCTAACTTGTTAAATATATTTATGTTAGTTTATATATTTTAGATACATGATTTTTTATTTTATTTAAAAAATGTTGGTTATACTACTAAATCACTAAATAATAATTAGTGAACAAAAATTTTAATATTTAAGGTAGAAATCTCTATTTTATAATCAAATTCTGTCTAATAATAATCTGAAGGAGCCCACCATTTATGTATTCAAGCAATTGTGATAATTTGAAGTTTTAATATATTTTATAAAAAGTTATAAATATATTAAATTAATCAATGCTACATATAACAAAACTACTGTTAATCAATGTAATCAATTATTAAAAGCGGAAAAGGTTCGATTATTTCCATCCTTCCTTATACATTTCTGTTACATCTGCCATTGAGCAATTTAATTTTCTTTTTAATTTTACTGCGTAACAGCATGAAAGAGCTTGGGTAATTAGATCTCATAAATAACGATAAGTCTTAGGTAATATTGACTGCTTACTTCCTATTTACTAAGCTTTATAAATATCCATTCAATTTTTTTTTCATAAGATTTCATCATGTTAAATTTTATAAATACTTAAAAAACTCCCAACAAATTATAGAAAAGTCAACATTGATAAAAACTTGAACAACTAGGTTATATTAATAGTTTGGATATGAACCCGACTGAATTGTATTTAAATTATTAAATATACATAACATATTACATAAGGTACATTCATATTATTTTGAAGAATCTTAAAATCGGCATCGTAATTTATATATACAGGGTTATAGGTAACTAACGCACAGCCTCTTAAGGGTGGCTTTGATTTATCAAGACAGACAACTTTTGTTGTACGACTTTTTCTAATTCAATTACTTTTTTTCCTATACAAAAAAAATAAAAATCAGATTTGCAGTTCTGAACTTTTTAACTCTTCGTAAGGCGACGATCGCGCCACGCCGACAAAGGCGACCGAAGACAGACTTACGTAGTGCGCGGCGTCTTGTGTCGCTACTAACGAAGAAAGGAAATTTCAAGATATTTAGAAGACAAAAAAATAACATGCTCTTTACTAACATTTCATCGCGTACCTCTTATTAATGTGGTATTACCGTTTAATAAACGTTTAATACGTTTTGTGTACAAATAATAATTATTATTGTACCTACTTACAATAACAAACACGGATAGAGTCGTTGCGAGTATTAGCGACATCAACAGCTGATTATTCCAATTGTTTTCAATATCAGCTCCCATATTAATCGATGTTTCGTTATAATGCTGATATTTGGGTCGTTACGTGTCCGCTTACTCTACCCCCGCTGGCGGAAGAATTTACATAGGGCCAGTAGTCAAAGAATGATTCCCAATTTAAGTTTTTAGCAAGATTCGACCTTTAATTGAGGTCTTAGCAATTTTTTAGCAGAATAGACAAATCAATTTTTATTATTGTTGTAGTTTGTATGTATTTCACCTCAAAATTTAGATAAATATATTCAGATTTATATCTTGAAAATTTCCAATATAACTTATCAACTCATCTTGTTTTTATCAAATGGAACATTTAGACCCATCATGCCATAGATACCTATTTAATATAAGAACCTAAAATACATGTCAAGGTTTGTTTACATGTTCTATAACTATATTCTTACATGCAGTTTCATTTACATACAGCTATTTCACTATATGAATGATTAATATTTTAATAATTGTTACATCGACATATTTTTTACGTAAAGTATACAATTAAATTTCTAATTTTTATACAAATTTAATTATTTTTATGCATGTTCTTATGGGTACAAATTTTACTAAACAAAGAGTTAAATTGGGACTTACAATAAATTATTAACATAAAGATGAGTTTACAACCAATTGAAAATAATTACACCAAAATAAAACTACAAATATATCTATTATAATAACGAAGGCAGGATATTATGGAAGAAGCTATTTATAGCAACTAATACATCTTACTCAAAGCATTAGAATATTAAAAAATATATAGATTTGAAACAGACAAGCGATACTCTCCAAATTAAAAAATATATATATTGTATATCAAAACTGAAATAATAAGCAAATAAATTTAACTGTAGTGTAATTATAAGTTTAATGTCATCCTTCATTTGAATAATATTTTTTTATATCACAAGAAAAGCAGTTTTCAAATATAACATCATGTCTTAGACTCCGAGGCTTTGTAGCCTGTTCAGTTTATATTGTCCATGATTGCGGTACTAAAGTACTTAAAGCCCGGGTAGTGCTAAACTTTATCAAGACGAGACGAATACGTGTAAATGTTTACAAATCATACAGATGTTTTATTACACTGGCACGACATAGTGACTACAGTACACCTGATGATAAGTGCAATGTAGTCCAAAAACGAAAGCGATCATCAAAGGATGAAATTTATGGTCTCCGTCGTCATATCGGCCGACATATACAACGACTGCTGGTCTTTAGGTACATGAGTTACTGGGTATACACAAGCTGATCCCGAAACACGACACAACGAAGCGAGTCACTATGACGGTCTTTACACTTATGTACTGTGGTCATGACCCAGTTCGGGAAAACGCCCTAACGCCAAAAACCTTCCAATAAATTAAATCTAAATTAAATCTACCAATGTGACATAAGGAACTCATATTACAAATTGACGATTTACTTTGATACAACACAACAAAAAGCTTATTGGAACACAATTTCATTACGGTCATTGCTCTTTACCTTTTAATTCAGATCTCACAACAAATAGACCGTCATCGTAACGATTGAGTGAGCAATACATTTAATTGTCGTAGGGCGATAAGCGTTGTCAGCGCGCGTGGTTGCCGACACACATGCCTTTATAAATGTCATTAAGAACTTGTAACCGGCTCCTCGTGAGTAGTCATGTGATTGTGATGAGACCACTTAAGCAAATAAATGCTCGACTGGTGGCTGCCAATAACTACTGTCAATATTCGACGAATTTACCTACTTTTTTTAGGACACATCCAACTTAAAGACATCTTCTTTAATTTATGTTGAAAACAGTTCATTTAGATATCTCATATTTTCATTAGTGCATCTCTGGATGATCGGACAATAGCTTTGGTTTAATTATTATTTTCTTCATTCGATAATTTCACAGGGATTAACAATTTGGCAAAAAACTATATTGGTATGCATGTGTGACATTAGAAACTAAAATATAGTCAGTCACTTCTTTCTCTCTCATATGAAATCTATCCATATTACTGATAGCGATTTATATTCCTACGAGGTTTTAGCTTTTATAGCACTTCAATTTGCTTGCATAATGGCAATAAATTTATGCATATTTACAATTAATATTAAATAATAAAAATATCCAGTTAACAGCTGTTATTTTGAATTTAGCCAGCTCATTTTACATCTCCGACCAAGTTTTTTGATATATGGTATATATCTTACGTCGAGCATAATTCTACATGATTATTTATAGATTTATAGATATTGGTGGAATTTTCTTAATACTTATTTATGTACATTTTGCTAATAAGATTTAGCAAATTATAAAGAGCTGCAACGTTTTATTCAACTAGTTATCATGAGTATAATAACGAATTAACAAATTAAACATCCCGACGTTATGTCTGTTCAGATCAAATAGCAAGCGCCTCTCTCACGGATTCGGATCGAACACATTCCATCAACAAATAATATAGTTTTATTACCGCACATTACTGAATTTTTAAAATTAATTTTAAACTCTTGACTTCATTTATACTTTCTGTACTAAAGGTCTTAATTTTTTTTCTTTGACATTTATATAAGATAGGATTTTCATTGATAAAATATAATACCGCGACAATTGTGCCGTGGACTCAGTGTTAAGCACTACCATTAGAATTGCGAGTAGCCCAAATTCCATTCCCAAAAAGCCACAAGTCTTGGGTGATCGTATTTCTGTCTTGTGTGTACCATAATAATAACCATAGTTTATAATCATAACGCATGTTTTATCTTTGTGTAATACACATTAAAAAGATATTATTATATAAAATACAACTAGATTGTAATAATGAATTAACACATTTATAACTGTTAATAGAAAATCTCTTTAGGATATTTAGAGACAAATTGTTTACAGAAATAATAAATCCTCGCCATAATGCACACCTAAGTAAATAGAAGCTTTTACGTAAATAATAAATTGCTAATCAAGATAACACATTAAAATCTCGAGATGCCAAACGATTATATTCATTGTCTTTTCAACGTTTACACATTAAGACTTCACGCTTGTCCTCGGTGGGATCATATTAAGACAACGTTTGTTAGTGTATATCTGCTAACTTGACGCAGGTTTAAGTGCTGAAATCTAGTGGTAATACTTAGCTTAGCTCAGTTTATTGACGGGCTCGATAAAGTGCGCGCGCGCAACTTGTTTCGAGGGTCCATCACCGATTCTCATAGAATTGGTCAATCAAAATTGATATATTATGGATAGCGTTTGAATTGAACAAAAAAATAGTTGCGTGAGTTAAAAATATTTGAAACAAAAAAACTAATCTAAAAAGCAAACAATAAAATGTTATATTTTCATTTAAATATTTCACATCAAATGAAAATTCAAAAAAATTAAATATTAACCTTTTTTGTTTAAAAATAAATCAAAGAATTTTCAATGTATCATGTGATAAGTAGAAAAATGCATTTTATTTTAAAAAATATATATAATTTCCAGGTTCGGAAAACGAGCATCCGAATGACAGCTATAAAGGAATACCCTTTCGACCTTAGTGACTTAAAGAATCAACCTAATCCTGGTGAGAAGATCGAGTCTCAGCTAGTCCCCACGCAGCTCCTCAATCCCACCGCACAGAAATCACGCACGCCTTCATCTACTTCAGCAACCGACGGGAAAAGAAAAGTCTCTATAATGGCTGATGAATCTAGCAAAGATCGAGAAAACCTCCCAGCAGACAGGTATGTGAATAGTCTCTTTAAAATAATAATAATATATCATCACACTACATCACTGTCGAAGTGAACAGAGATACATAAGAAATCTGCATTATGGGAAAACTCTAACACGATTAAGAATTTCTTAAAAACGATGCAAGTATATATATATATATATATATAGCGACATTTTTTGGTGATATATTAATATTTATATTTTTGGAATCGGTATAAAACGCTGATATATATATATATATATATAAATATATATATCAGCGTTATATATATCTTTTACCATAGAATCCGACCCTCTGTATAGCTGAGAACCTTGGTGTTCGCCCTCTCGCCTGGTTTAGTTGTGAAGGACTATCCTGGCCGTCAACGTAGTTCTGTCGAAAAAAAATCCCTCTGTATCATAAAACGATTACATGTTCCTGCCATGTTGACATGAAGACCATATATATGTATGGGTATAGTTTCATGGCTTGTGACCTTATTAGATTAAGATATCATTAGGTTAAATATATATGGGATTTGATTAATTGGATTTAGCGTTGGAAACTTGCACCATAAAATTGTATGGTTTAATTGTTTAGAATGTCGGTTTATGGAGGTTGCGAAAATCTTTACGTATCCTTATGGGGTTAATTCTGACATTTGTATCCAAAAGTAATTTTTTCATGTTTTTTATTTATTTATTATTATATATTATTTATTTAAGAACACTTACATAGTCTACATTAACACATAAAAAAATAACACATGATCATGAACTGAAAATACGAGCAACATACGGACAAGTATTATATTTTTGTATAATAATTCTCAATCTAGCCAAGTTAAAATCAAACTGTAGACAAAATAACCTTCTTATTACTATCAATGAGGAATTGCGTTAAAAAATTAAATTTCTAGTGAATCACATTTTTCTAAATAACATAGAATATAGAGTCGATTTCAGAATCCCTCGAAATAAGAATGTTTTGCCTTATCTGCCAATACTAACGTTGAAATATATTTTGTTTATGAGGCCCCCAGACCCAGAGTGGCCCAAGTAAAAATTTTATGCTTAAACAGTTTGCTGAGTAGAATAGCCTATTTAATTTGGGTCGTTACTATCGATATTTTGACGAAATCCCCTAGGTCACTACTCTGGCTCTTGGGGCCTCATATCTGCGTATATACATATTTTCTACAAAGTAATGCCATTTTATTGTCATAATTTAAGAATGCCGTTTTGACAAATATGTGCGACGATAGAATGCACCTTTGAATCATTCGGTGATATTACGACTAATTAATTATTAACTTCTTTCATTATTATTTTTAAAAACCTTTAGTATTATTTTTGAGGCATATGATACGAAAAAACATATTTATATTACTTTATTCTAAAATAATATGCAATTTAAATTACTAGATGTTTCAAAAACAAATCATTCCCAATATTTTTCTTTTTAATAATAGTGTTGGTACTTAACACTCAGTGTGTTAGTGTGTGTTCAATTATCTGAATTCCTCTGATTTAATTTGATCCTAACAAATACAGCTGATAATATTTATAAGAGACTCTGCAATAATAATAGTTAATACTCAGGTTGAGATATAATCATTACACAGTACTACTTACGTATTGAAAACGTCGTAATATAGGTAAACTAAGGTTCTGAAAACTATATAACGAATTTATACACTATTTCCAGACATAAATGAAGTGAATAGCATTTACAAGTTGGTTGTAGTTATTGTTATGTAACTGACACTGAAAAAAAAATGGTCTTTAAGAAAGAGCTGAATATAATCTGGTTTCAAATATTTATAATTTCAAATCTATTCCCGTCACTGTTGCCTAAATTTATAACCGATTTACTTAGATATGTTGCTAAATAAGTTTATTTGACATTGGTCCAAATGGATATATTAAATTGTGATAGATAATACTATTTATGCTAATATGATGTAGAAAATGTTCAAATATATTATATGTAAAATGCATTTTCTTATTAACTGTGTTGTGCTCACCTAACCAACAAGGAATCTCCAAATATAATATAAAGTAAAATCGTTGAAATCTTTTACTCTGTAGTTTTGCAGTTCTGAATTACCTTATGCCACTTTTTACCCAATCCACATTTCAATAATAATGAAGTGTTATTATAACTAATGCAATATGACATAAATTATTAATCTTCTTTTTAAACATTTTGTACTGAAACAATCGATCCTACGACAATCGAGTCCTACGTATGCAGACCAAAGTAAAGGTTACAAAATGTACAGTTAAGACTATAAAAGTATAAATTAGTATATTAAATACAACTAAGACATATTTGATTGGACATAACACAAATTTAATATTATATGCCCATGTCGTGCTTGTGTATTAAGTTGTGTCATTTTCACACTTTTTTTAATATTCAAATTCATTCCCTTTTAAAAGTTTGCTTTTAATATTAGAATTATATGGGCGTTTTTATTTCATATTTATAAGGGTACTTTACGTTCTCTCCAAGAGCTTGAAATATAAAAATTTATCAAATCGCATTATGTTTAACGTGATATCTGATGCAACATTATATGCCATAATACAATTATATTGCTATGATTATAGCTCATATAAAAAATAAAATCATCATTTCATTTCATTAAATTCTAATGAAATACAAAATAATATGATATTTCTATTATTTTTTGTATACTAGTATCTCTAACAGTGCTCGAAACGTTCCTAAAATGCGCTAAGTCTCATCCTAAGTTATTGGTGCATTTGTCTTTTTAACTTATACCGTATATTGATATTTTTGATTTGCAAAAGAGGTATCGATTTTATGTTTTACAACGGAATCTATATAGCCTTTATCTATAAGCAGAAAACATAGTTCTGATTTGTTATTTAGTAGACAAAGTGGGTTTTGGGAGTAAATATCGAATCCTACCATTTATAAAACAATGACGTACCAGCTTACTGAAAAATATTATACTAGTTATAATGGAAATATATGAATAAGGAAACAAAATGTTAATTCTTTTTTATAGAAATTTGTAATTTTATCGATGAATGTACAATTTTTCAACATTACATCACGTTAAAATAAGAGCCTCTGTAACTTACATACATACACACTTATTCTTAAATAAGATGTGACTATCAATAAACACTATAACTCGAAAATATATAGGCGTTCAAATCCATAGAATTATCATATTCTGTCTTAAAGAACGGAAAATATGTCACTAAAAATTCAAAGGTTTCAGTCGACATTTTCATAAGGCAAAACTTTTAAAACGGCAAGACGGCCAGATCTTTTTCTGTCACAAACAGAGGAAGTTTTATTATACTTATTAATAGTCCGGTACACAAATATTTCACTAATACCAAGCGTATGGAAGATTTCAAAAATTGTATTTGGCTCCATACCTACTTTAACATATGTAATGCAATCAAAGTGATTCGGTTCTCTTTATCACCCCACTCCATTTTAATACCACAAAATATTTTACAATTTATTGGAGATAAAATGAGAAAACACAATTAAGAATCGTATAAAAATGATAGATTATAAATACAAGAGTAATATTTTGTTTATTTTTAATTGTAACAGTATTTATGACCAGACTAAGTAGATATGAAAATGTATTTATAATATCTATACAATTTTTAAATTGACTTGTAAATTATATGTATGTTTGTGAGTCCCAACTAAATATATATTACTGTTAGCATTATCAAATTGAATATTTTTGCATGATAAAATATTATTAATAGTAATAGAGTTAAGGAAAAGGCTGCCGATATAGGTTTATGTAACACTGAAGAAAATTGAACAATATGTTTGTAATTTCACCAATAGTGAGCTATAATAATAATATTAACTGGCATTACACACATTGACCTAATTCTAAACTAAGCTTGCGCTTGTATTGTGAGGACTAGACAAAGATCACATACATACATATTTAAATACATATAAACAACTATGACTTGCGACAAACTAATCTGCTCATTACAGACAAGTCCGCCGCTACCGTCACTCGGACCCAAGACCTTAGCATCGCAAGTAGGGTCACCACAAAATGGGCTAAATATTTAAGCCGGAACCAAAGCATAACACTTTTCACTGTGCATTGAAGCTTCATATTAATTTAACATAATTAATAAATAATATGTAATTATAAATCTCAACTAATGGGATGTCGTTGAAGCAATAACATCAACCTGCTACGGTCAGCAGTAAGCACACCAAAATGGTTGGTATAAGTTTATATGGAGCGCATTCCGATGAGACGGTAATATTACCAGTAACACGATAGACACACTGTCAATTATACCACCTTCAATATTCTTATAACGTCATAAAACAAATAATTGCATATATCAAGTGACTATTATCAAACCCCAATTTCATGATGTTAAATATATATAATATATATGACTTCTCTTGTACTCTTATATGGGTAATTATGATATGAATAAAAGCAAAGAGTCGATAAGCAGATCAATGTGCTTAACAAGATATCTGGGAACGTCACTCGTGAGTAGACTTCTCGAATACAAGTTTTTAAATGAATGTTTCTTATACTAAATAAATTGATATATTTATTTTATGTTTTCTCAAATTTTTTTTTTATAAAGATTAAATGGAAATTATATTTTTTGTATTCAAAATACAATGGCCTTCCATGTAACTTCTTCGCCAGCGCAAACAATATCAAATTAAATAATCCTAAACAACTAGATACCAGAGTAAATACACAACTTACACAGTAAAGCATTTTTTAACGCCCAGACGCAGCTTCATATGACTAGAAGAAAGATTAAAAGGCAGCAGGGGTTAGATGACCATTACGGTTTTAATTTCACGTAGAATTATATATTTAATACAGGAAATAATATCGAATTTGTACTCTAAAAAATTTAATAAATAAGCTCAAAGATTAGTTTCATATAAAACAAATACTAAAATATTTTCTTACTTGATAAAAACCAATGCCTGCATATAAGAACGTAGCAATTACACTTATCGCAACTTACAAACATAAATCCTTTTATAATCATAATAGCAATAGATTCAGTAAGGCTCAATTGTTGGTGTACAGCACAATCAAGGCGTGAAAGACTATTTGACTCAAGTGATATTTTGGGTGATATTGAGTTCCATAAAGTCGGATGCGCGGTTGCGACCAAATCGTTTTTTTTTAATGTACAATATTTGTTGACTTTTCCAAACTATGTAAGACACGTATTTGTCTTCTTATATATAAAAATGAATCGCTAAATGTCTTGATAAGCGCGAAACTCGAGAACGGCTGAACCGATTTGGCTGATTTCTTTTTTGTTGTGTTTCTTGAAGTCTGGGGAAGGTTATTACGGAGAGAAAAATTTAAAAAATGTCTGAAAAAGTCTAAAAACAACACTTTTCTATATTCTCATACAAAAAATTCGTTATAAGTCATTTTGAACTTTAATACCACACCATAAAGTTCAAGTGTTAGTGGACAGGTTCCGGGAAGGCAAAACAATTGAGTGACGTATAAATATTAATGTCAGTATTTGTTAATTTTTATACACATAACATTAAGGTCAGGTTCCTTCAAACAATTTTCAAAAAACAGGCGACGGGGAAGCTATTAACATTAAAAAAAACAATGTGACTTTGTTTTAGAGAAATAGGGCAGAACAAGGTCTGTCGGGACAGCTAGTCTATAATATTAGGTCCTTACATATGAAATTGGCGTTTTGTATGGGAGGAACAAAAAGTCGAATATTTTTTTAATATAATATATTTAATTAATCAAAGTATGAACCATTATTTTCTATGCACTTTTGCCATCTCATAGGTAGTTCATTGATCCCTTTACTAAAAAAACCAGTCGGACGGGAATCAATAAAATCTTTGAAGGCGATTTGGACTGCCCCATCGGAGTTGAATTTTTTCCCTTGCAAGAAGTTATCCAAATTTCGAAAAAAATGGTAATCTGTTGGAGCAAGGTCCGGGGAGTACGGAGGATGTCTTAGACTTTCCAATTGAAGCTCTTCTAATTTAGTAGCCGTCTGTTGCGCAGTGTGTGGTCTAGCGTTGTCGTGAAGCAGCAGTGGCGTGGAGCGATTGACCAGCCTAGGTTGTTTAGCCGCTAGCTTTTCCATCATGGTTTGCAATTGCTGACAATAGACATCAGCCGTAATAGTCTGGCCAGATTTGAGAAAACTGTAATGAACAATACCGGCACTAGTCCACCAAACGCTTACAAGTAACTTTTTTGGGGTTAATTTTCGCTTGGGGCAGGATTTGGCTGGCTGGCCAGGATCCAACCATTGCGCTGAGCGCTTCCGATTATCGTAAAGAACCCATTTTTCATCACAGGTAATGATTCGGTTTAAAATACCTTCATTATTGTGCCGGTTTAGTAATGTAACGCAGCAGTCGACGCGCGTTTGCCGGTTTGCTTCAGTCAATTCGTGAGGTACCCACCTTTCAAGCTTTTTAATCTTCCCAATTTGCTTCAAGTGAATTAAAACAGTTTTATCACTAACATCGCAGCCTGCAGCTAACTCGGACGTGGTTTGCGATGGATCCGCTTCCACAATAGCCTTCAACTCTTCATTATCAACTTGAGTCTCAGGCCGTCCACGGGGCTTGTTCTGCAGCTCGAAATTTCCAGAACGAAAACGTTGGAACCAAAAACGAACTGTGTTTTCTTTTGCAACACGACCGCCATACACATCATTCACCCTTCGAGTTGTTTCCGCAGCAGCAGTGCCACGGCGGAACTCGTACTCGTAAATAATACGATATTTTAAGTTTTCCATTTTGTAAAATGAGTGACGCAAACAGAAAAAAACATTAGAAAAAAACAAATGAATGACGATCATCGAAGCACAAATACATGAGTCTATAGCTGTACAAATTTGAATTTGGAATTCCTTACCAAAGAGGAGAAATTTGTGATTAAAGTGGCCAGTACGAAAAACGCCAATTTCATATGTAAGGACCTAATATGTGACATTGTGTTTCTAAAATATTTGAAACAGTTCAACAAAAACTTTTATATCCTTTAAGCCATAAATTAATGCATCGCCAATTGTTATTTGAACAATTGCGTTCAAAATGATATCAAACTTTATGCCTCTAAAATGTATTACTTTACATATGATCTTTTTTAAAATAAAGACTTATCATTGCTAAAATAATCTTTCTAATCAATGTTTATGATACACGTTAAAAGGTTACTACAATTGCCGAACGCCTAAGATAAATGTAGTTATTAAATTAAAAAATAAGTAATAATTTTCATGCGATTTGTATTAAAATTTTCATTTGGCTATCCTGAAAAGTTGCAACTTTACAAATTTGACCTTATGAAGCTCACGTCAAGACTATTGTCGTCAGTGTTATTAATTCAAAATTATTGATAATCACGGGTTATTATTAACAC
This sequence comes from Automeris io, assembly GCA_036320925.1. Classification (NCBI taxonomy): domain Eukaryota; kingdom Metazoa; phylum Arthropoda; class Insecta; order Lepidoptera; family Saturniidae; genus Automeris; species Automeris io. The sequence continues at coordinate 11,312,849 of JAUDJH010000002.1, forward strand.
TTAATGTACGACAAGGTGAAATGATAAAGGTTAAGATAAATTTAAATACGGCTGGGAAAAATACAATTGAAGAAGATCAATACAATTTTGATAAGTTCTTTTCTATACGACGTCAGATTACTGTCCACGAGCGCGGCATCATCACCATACTAACCAAACCTAAAACACTACTGCGTTTTTGGTCTAATAAATATTATAATTAGGGGATTTAAAGTTGAAATGTAACATGAAAATACAGGTTATTCCTGATTGTTGCAATGAGCCCGACTTATTTATATTGAGGCGACGTAATCTTGCTGTATGTACGGTAAACCAAACCATCCACTGGGATAATCCACGGCTTCTGCTTGCAATCCTTTGATTGTTGGATTTCTACGAAACAAATCAAGCATTTCTTCTTCTTTATCAGCTTATTACCTAAACGTTCTGATCATGACACACTTCACACTTTATAGTATCATCATCGTCTTTGTAAAAATCACGACAAAATATATTATCTACAATAAAAAGGTTATGCGAAAACAATTAGTTCTGAAACGCCTAACAATGGTCTGCAGATGTTTTATATAACCTACAGAGCCGAAGGTAATAAAATTCAAAACAATCAACTCGTCATGTGACTTGTAGAAGTCATACGCGCCAACGAAACAACAAGCAATCAGTTTGCTACGATGCCTCCTCAAAACAGAATAAATACCTTTCACTTACAAATGATTCATGTGAGGTATTAAACACAAAAAGCTACAGTATCTATACGTATGTATATTACTATATAGTTCATCTCGTAGCAATTATCACGTGACTGACATTTGTGAAAGGCAAAATACACATCCAGTCGTTAAAGAACTTTCCGTGCTTATTAAAGAACCCTTTGTTATAATCTACGTACAGGTACAATCAGAGGTCTTGTTAATTGGTCACATTCGTTGACGATGTGTACTTATGTCTATAAATAGTACCTATATTATAACGTTGCCCAAATAAGATTGTATTGCAATGTGATTAATTAAGTACCGTATACAATAAGTTACTAAACGTATATCCGAATCACGTGCTTCTAGGATGAATATAATGTTATATTCGAGTATGAATAAATGTTATTTCGTTCGTAATCATAATAATTTAAATAAATGCAAATGCATTTTTACGAGTAGCATGGTAATTTAGCACAAATTCAGATATTTTCATTTGACCTTTCGTCTGTTTCGCTTAGAGTTGGAGTGAACGTGTGAACACTTCATGAAACAAATGAAATATTATATATTTGCCATATAATCGTTAAAGAATGAACATTAGAATATATCGAGGGGTGAAAGGCTTAAGCCTTGGGGGTGGTTTAAGCGAATTTTTTTAGTGATATAGAAATAGAAGCGTTTTTTTCCGATTCCAAATATATATACATATATATATTCCTATATCACCAAAAAATGTCGCTTAAACCAAATAGCCTTTCACCCCTCGATATATTCTTTTTTTATAAGTGAAAAATATGTATTCGATTCTCACTTTTTTATGTAATTATTATTTTTTTATTTCAACAATTTATTTCAAATATTATTTTATGACAATTCCATTGGATATTGCTACTAATTTATCTTTGTTCACACTGAAAGAGACATATTATGATAAAAAATCACACAATGCGCTCCAGAATTAAATGGCTATTGAAATAATCTTTATATCATTTTGGTATTTACATGATATCATTATATTATACTTGGATATTTTATAAACATATTTACTTAAAATCTGCTAATTAATAAAACTAGGGTTTCAGAAAATTTAATTTAAACTAAATTTTAAATGAATTTATGTATTTAAAGTCCAATTACATCAAGATAATTCTTTTTGCGCTATTATGGGACGCATGCCACTTCGCCGGGTGCCGAGGAAGATGGCTCGGCCTTGTCCTTGGCACTCGGGAGAAAGAACACCCCGGGGGTTTAGTCGGTGCAAGTTTCGACACACCGGGGGGCAACCCTCATTGCCCCAGAGGTCCGTTAGGGATTTTCTCCGGGTTAAAAAAAAATCAAAAAGGGACGTATGCCACTGATATGAGCATTGTCGGTATTATGTAAAGATATAAACTCTCACCTACATGGTAAACAAATTTACGTCATAAAATTCACTTTTAAACTACGGCTCGAGCGAAGGTACGGAAATTAGCTGTTGAAAACATAAATTCAATCGTATACTCATACATAAATAATTTGTTTGATAATCATCGTTCGAGTGAATATTAACCCGAACACATAATATGATTGTGACTTTTATTTATGTTTTTACTCAATATTATATGTAGAAGGTAATATTTACCTATTTAATATACACCGGAACGTCAGTCGTTTTATGACAGTCCTTGTAGCTAAGTTCTAGATACGCTTAATTTACACCGGCACTAATTTATTATTCAAAAATATAATTTACAGTATATAAATTGTCAACAACTTCAAAACTAAGGTATCAGTAGCATTTCGTCAGTGACGCGTCCCATTACAAGACACGGTATCCTTATTAGGTAACTAGTTTCTCATGGAACAGTTGTAATGCAATTCAAAGTCGAGTGTTATGTAAAAATTACAGAAATAAATATATTTTATTGATAAAACTAATTGTAATTATACAAAATTCCAGTTAGATTTATAGAAAATGAGGTACTTCTAAACATAGGTTTGTGCTCAAACGTATGTCTGTGGAAAGTCCAGCAGTGGGATGCCACGGACGAGATGTTGTAATTTAGTTAACATCGAACCCTCATTTCGTGAAAATTAATATAATAATAGTATTCGTATATCGTCACATTATGTCCCTTACGGGGTGAGCAGACGTACATTAAAATCGTTTTCAAGCAAATAACTGAAATGAACACACTATTTGTGTTAATTTTTAAAAAACAAGAAATTAGTTTTTTAATTTAATTTTATTTTTGTTATTGCTCTACAAAAATATCTTACTTTTTATAAATAACACAGCCCAAGCCGCGACATGTAAGGTACCAAGATACCAACACAGAATTAACTTCCTATAACCAGCGTCTGGGTTAACTTGTCTAGTTCAAACGGGTTCCACATGTCAACAAATGAATGGAAAAACGTTACTCAAGGATTATAAACACATTACTTGTACATCTCTCAAATCTTAGATGAAATTTGCTCTCTTTACTCGCGTATCTCATGTTTCCAGTCACGACTTACCTGACAAATTTAATGCATCATTTTTTAAATAGTTGTCATCTAGCTAACAAAATATGTACAAACTGTATACATTTTGTAATTAAATACACAAAGCTACTTATGTATACAGATGCACTGTATTGGTTGTGGTAACGGAAACATCAATACATTATTACATTTTTTATTTAATAAAGCCAGTGAGTGTATTAATTAATTATTGTTATGACGAATAACATATACAATATTCGGCGTGTAAATAAAAGGATAGAACTGGATCATTCGCTGTTTATTATTATAAAAAATTTAACATTTAAAATAAATGATATATCTTCTGTAGTGATTGGATCTAAGGAGTACTGTAAAAGTAGGTTATGTGTCTATGACAATAATATAATATTAGCCGTTGAGTTAAAAATAAGATTTTGTAAGAATTGAAAAAAAGGAACATCAGTTTTTGAATTTGAAATTGAATAGCTTTTGATTGAATCTAGAGATTAAGTATTGAGCTATGGAAAAGAATTGTCGTATTAAAATTAATATCTAAAAAATAATAAGAAAATAATATGTAAAGATATCAATAGTTCGATAATATATATATTTTGGGAATGAAAGATGCTTTTTAATGAAAGTGAGAAGGAGCCCCACACCACAATCTACATTCAACATCAACACGAAGTGAGACGAAACCCCTCACAGTACTACAGTGACTGTGTTTGCGTAGTGGATAAGCAAACGCCATTCATTCGTGGAAACACGTATGGTCGTAGGTTCGAATCCCAGCACGTACGTCCGATTTTTTGTTATCAAAAGTATATATAAATTAAATACAGTCTTAGGCACTACATGCTGACCGTTGAATAAAATCATCGCGAGGAAACCCACATGGCATGTAACAAACATGTCATGTAAAATTGCCTGAAGAACAGTGATCAGCTGTAATACGGGAGTACTAATGTACCTCTGATTACCACAAAAGCTATATAGCGAAACAATATATTCTATTATTATTATAATTAGTAAAAAAATCGAAAGTCTTTATCAGGCGTTGTTATTTTACATTTAATGATTAACTACATTTATGATACCAACACGTTGACCGCAGTAGCTATTAATAATTTACATGCTTTTGAAAAACGTGCTTGATAGCGTTTTCCGTATAGTTCCAACGGTTTCACATTGATAAAGCGAAATAAAATTATGTTTATGCTAACCATTATGAACTTGAATACTTATCGTTTTGTTGAATGAGGATAATAGTTTGACACATAAACATCGAAATGATATCGAAGTTCTTTAAAAAAATGATAAATCTATAATCACGCTAAATCCATATTGCGGTAGGCAGAGAAAATGATACGACAATTATGGTATATTTTTGCAAATCTCTTTTGAGTCCCTTATAATCTTTAATCCCTTCATGCACTCCGATTCTTCGTACTTCTGATATTTTCTTCCAATAGAATTATCTTTATTTGGTCTATGTAGGCAAATCTCGGCCGGCCTTGGCTCTTACTTCCACTCACATGCATATTTCGTATCTTTTTCATAATTCTTTCTATATTCATCTTCTCTACTTTTCCTAACTATCGAATATTAATGTAAAAAAATATATATTCAGTTAAATGGATTGTTATTACCTAAATAATATAAGCGAGACTAATCTAACTTTAATATTTCAAATATTTTCATCATGACATAATGTACGTAATATCAATATATGTAACTTTGTTAATTTGTTATAAGAATTGGTAAAGTTTGCAGTTTGCCACAATTTTGAATTTGGCACAACTGACTATTTTTAATATGTTTAACTAAACAAGGAGTATTTTGTAACGATTTATATAGATTTTTGTATAAAATTACTCTTTTAGTTTAAAAAAACCAGGCATATAATTTTGGTGTTAGTGTTATTGACTGTAGGTACTTAGAAATATTTCTCTAATTATGACCAATGACTTTTACTTACGTAAGAATTGTTTAAATTCAGACTTTTCTCAAATACGGATCTTGTATACAAATAACATATTTCCTTAGCAAAACTGACATGAGAGCAAATTTTGAGTGTATAAATGCATGTACTCACTATTTACCGTACTAAATTTTATGTTTTGTAAGGCTTTTGTTAGTAGTTCAGATAAACATTCATATTTTTGCTTTATTCTTCAGAAACATACTATTTTACTATCTAAATACTTTTCTTCCTTATCTTTTTCTTCAATTTTTATAGCAATTACCTTATACTTAAAGAGTGTTTATGTTTTAATAAATTCAGACAATTAGTATTATATATTTTTAACCGACCACAAAAATGAACAATAGAGGTCAAATGTAAAATGTATTTAAACTTATTAGTTAATATGTAAATAACAGCTTAAGAAAGAAGCAAGTAACAAATATTAAACAATATATTTATACAGTTTTGTTGTGAAATTCTGAATAAATGATAAAGTGAATACAAAAAGAAGTAAAAATTCCGGATCCGGCGTCATTAATAGCCAATTGCACATTCTGCACGCTTGCTTTTACAAAAACGCTCGTATCCTCAAATTCGTTAATTTCAATAAGAGCCGTACACGCTTTGAGCGGTTAATTATTTCTGACATCATTGTAGTGTATCTCATGTAACAGGTATTGCTATTGTAAAAGCTCACATCAGTTACAATCAGTCTCCTTTCATGTAGCCCTTAACCCTGCAGACCAAATAATCAAACCTTCCTTTAAACAGTGAGTGAGAAAATTGTGAGTTCCTTTGACCTGGACATACTAGTCTACGCGTTAAACGATATGTTGCACTAGAAGAGAAGACAGCATTGATAAGATGCCTAGTATGTTCAGATTTGTCATATATGCTAACGGTATTGATGAAACTTGCGACACCGCCACTTATATTGTAAACTGTAAGGGTTCGATGGGGTGACACAAGTACGCAAAAGTGTCTTAAAACAAAGAAATACAATTTTACCAACAATTCTAATCTATGTACTACCTAACCTACTGCCATATGTTATTATACAGAAAAAAATATCATATGGAAAAACTAATAGTTTGTTCTTGTTATCGCTGATGCACAATCCACATATTGTATCGCTTGCGGAAAAATCGCCGATGCAAATCGAGCACGTTGGGGCGATACGGGCGCAGTTGACATACAATCTTTGTTTGGAAAGTGCGAATATGTATTATAAACATCTTCGCCATAAAGTTGGCTCATTCAGTCAACCGTCACCGTGTCCATCACTGGCCCGCAAAAAGGTTTAGAACGTACTTCCAGGCAGACAGCCTACTGTAGTGCTTGAAAAAAAATTGCACTTCGGCCAATGACCGAGCAGCCGGCCGGCAAAACTGAACGTATAGAAGCAGTCACGTGCCCGGGGTGAGGCGCGGCGGGCGACTCATTCGTAGCCAAACCTTCTCTTATAAGATGCACATTCGCCGCGGCATAGGTGTGGAGCGTGCTGAGCCGAGCGGCATGCCTCCGCAAGTAACACTCGATATATTCGCACGATAACTTTACGTTTAGTGAATCTGACTCACTAGGTGCCATGTAGGATGTCGCACAGCAGTCTCAGTTGTCACTACGACAGCTATCTCCCATCAGACTCATCCCTCGAAACAGACGCACTTAACCGTCACTGGTGAGTTTTATTTCATTCGAAAATACTTAGCATATTCATTTAGTACAATTATTATCTTTGAAAGTTATATTTATTAAGTTATATTTTATTTATGTGTCAAATGTATCCCAATAATAATAAAAGAATAATATTTATAATCTGAATAAGTGCTTATATAATAATAAACTGTAATAAGAATTTAAAAAGTAATTTTCTAGAAATAAAACTAAGTTTTCAAACCCATATAAACTGAAATTTACTTTGGAAGAAAAACAATACGAAATAAATATTGCTTATATTCGTGCAGATTCTACTCAAACCATGCGTATTGCATAATTAGTGCGACTTTAAGTGTATGCAACAAAAATACGTGCATAACTGATAATTTTTTATTACAATAAACCGCATTTGAATTCCATTAGTCAGTAGGTATTTACTGCAACTTATCAGAACGTCCAGTTACATACAATATAATAGGACATATATATAAAACTAGCTTTTGCTCGCGGCTTTGCTCGTGTTAAGAAGTATTATTATTAATTAGGTATAGTTATTGCGGCTTTACTTTTGTTTACCGTGTGTAAAAAATTAGGGCCTACAAAACTTTTTTGTACACAATATTCTAAACTAATCTGTCAATCTGTGTAATCTGTCTTTCATCCCCTATTTTATCCCCTTGGTTTTTGATCAAAATCCTTTCTTAGCGGAGGCCTACATCATAACATCTAACTGCATGCCAAATTTCAGCCCGATCCGTCCAGTGGTTTAGGCTGTACGTTGATAGATCAACTATGTCAGTCAGTCACCTTTGAGTTATATATATATTTAGATAACATATGACCATAACTAGTCTGTTTATACTATTTCTACATAATTTAAAAATCAATTAGCAAAAACTTAATAGCAAAATAATTTTACTAGAAAAATGCCGAATGTTCTCTATTTTCTTTATACTTTATGTTCGGAATTCGGGGAAATTATTCGGTCAAACATATTTTAAATAAGTTATATTTAAATCATAATATATAATAGTATAGGTTTAAGCTATGCAGTTTATTGTGTAATTTCAAATGTAAGTTTTGGGAAAACTTAATATTAAACATACAATTTCTCAAAATAACTTTATTTGTATAAGCTTGTCACAAGTTCTTTTAAATCGTTATCAAAAGAAGTTGCAACGGTACCGGTTTCAGTTAAAATATAAAAAATATTATTGTATAGTTTAAATGAAACAATTAAAGCAATATTTATACAGGTAATAAATCTTATTAAGTATTTTAGATACGATTTTAAAACTAAAACTAATAACAAAAACTACCAACTATTTATCTTCCGTAACATGAAGACGGGATTCATTCGGCGCTATTCATTTTTGTGGTGTTTTATTCTTAATAAAATAATTAAAGATTTTGATTGCTTTAAGTATTAATAAAAAATCTTTTTTTTTTAAATCTGAAAACAATATGATATATTATTACACTAATATGTAAGGTAAAGAATGAATAAGTAGTGTTAATTAAAGACGAACATAATATTCGTTATTCAGTATATCGGCTTGATGTATATGCGATGTACCTTCCTATAATTTGTACATCTTAGTTCATTTTTTTTGCTTGTTTAAACTTGTTTGTTTGTTTAAAACTTGTTTAAACATTCGACAGTATTAAATATATCCTTATAAAATGTATTCGTAACTGAGCTTCAATTCAATGGAGTCGTCATTATACGCTGGCATCTAAATAATGTAGTACGAAGGTCAATAGTCAAAACGTCTAGCGATCCCATTATGTGCTCTTTAAAAAAGAAAAGCTTAATCCAGTGCAATATTTAATATTTTCTAGCCACTACACTTCCCCGCAATCTTGCCTTCAAGGATCAGTCTAGGAAAGTCTTCTCTGCAATCAATGATATTTATGAATCAATATAGTGATGTATAAAAAAATACAACTCTTCAAATAAATATGACTTTAACTTAATGTAACTAATAACACACTAATATTTCAAAAATATTATAACCGTTGTTAAACAATCGTTGGTATAGACTTCCTTTTCTATGACATGCAGTAACCTCGTGACCGGCATTCACCATGATCGCAGCAAAGTTAGTTTTCCACTCAATAATTAAGGTCCGTTTGGTTCCGCACGGTGGGCACAATATGGTAACTATTAACAAACTGAGGCATCAATATAGCAACGAGTGTTATTACACAATTCTTTAAATATATATAAAAGTAGTCCTATTCCAATTATCAATTCAGATTTATAAAATATGTGTTTAAATATTTATAGAAATACTATTGTCGCGTAATTTTGATTAATAAGATAAATAATTACTCTGTCAGTCACCTGTATACCATTGTGAACATCAATCTATTACCCCTTAATATATATTTTTAACAGACAAAGCGTATAAAAAACTTAAAGACAAGTTTAGGTTAAAGTATGTTTTCACTGTGATACAATGAATAGTCATACCCACGTTCACACTTTTATAAATTATGACATTTGACTGTCAGTAACTTGTCTACGTGTACAGACAACAAATCAGCAGTTAGCGCAATATCAGATTTCCGCTAACATAAATAAATCTACAAGTATTAATAATTATTAAACATTGACCTTTTAGTCGACATATAAGTTTTCCATTAACAAGACCCTTTACTTGGAAGTCACCTTCAGTACACCTGGTTTTATGTGTTAGTAGTAAACAACAGGTTAGGTGATATAACATTACTTTCATACAAATCAAACATGGTATTGAACGTTAATAATATTATTATACAAAAAAACAATTGATTAATTTTCATATATAGGTACCTATCTAAAACATGTGTGACCACTATTTATCAAAAGTCCCCAATTCAGTTTTGAAAGGTCATTCGTGGTTATCCTCGTGTCTAATTCAGGTGGAGTAAGTTTATTTTGTTTCGATTAGCTTTCTTGTCTAGAGATTCTAATTCAGCCTACATGCGACGGAATCGATTGTACAATGAACGTTAACATTTTACATATGTATAAATATTATGTGAATACACATTGTCACTAAGTAAGATACCTACTATTTCATCGAAAACTTTTAAGATAAGAGCCCACATTTTTTTTATTTTGCTGAGTTTGCTCTCTTGTATTTTACTAATATTTTAGAAACTCGCCCAGTGGGCGATTTATTCGCTGGCTGAGCATGGTACGTTCTCGGTGCTCTTGTCTAGTAAAGTAATAAAAGCCTACCCTGTCTAACCTGCCGAAAAAAAACGGATGCAAGATTGGTACAGCATTTACGTTATTAAAAACTGTTATAATTTATATTTTAAGATAATATATTATATATATAGAGAACAAGAAGGATAATCATTATTTATCAGTTTATATAACAATGAAATTCATTTTATCAGAACTCACTAGTTTTTTCTTACTTACTTACGTATTTTCCGTAGTTTAAACGCAAAATTCTTTTTTCTACTTTTTATTGTAATAGTTAAATAATAAGAATATATGTATGTACCTCACAAAGAAAAAAAAAACTGGAGTAATAAGAGTATAAATTAAAATATGGGAGTATATTTATAAAACATTGACAAAAAGGTAATTCTTTGACGAAACCGATATAAATACATTAACCGATATAAATTATATTGATCAATTATTCTCTTTTATTATATTTTTTGGTCGAGATTACTTAGTGACTTCTTGTAAAGAAAACTTTTCGATTATGTTTTATTCTATCATAAAAATAAAAGCATTTACATTTATTAAAATTTATGTGTTTTCTTTGATAATTGAAATTTGGTATTTAGGTACGCAGGTTAATCCATACAGCGGCTCAACTATTATTGTATAGGCGGGTATTATTGCGGGAACAGACGCACTGAGCTCGTTTTTGTAAATGCAAACAAGAACGCTGAGACTTATGTTGAGGATGTTCTTGCTTCTTAGGCTTTGTTGACTTCCCTTAACCCTCCTTAACCCTTCGCTTCGATTTCATGTTAATTTGCGGTTTTATACAGTTTTGCGAACAACGTAATGTGGCAATGGTAATTATTATGCTCCACATCCAATTTGAGCGGGAGTACTGCAAGGCGTCGCACCACTCGAACTCACTAGTTTTTCGCGCGTGTTTATAAACAGCGTCTAGCAGCTCCGAGCGTGCAAAACACCGTCCAAGTCATATCCTGTTGGATCCGCAGCTCCGAAAAACAGAGAGGTACATAAACGCACTAGTTTCATTCTACGACAACGACATCGGCGACAAAGAATAGTTCAGGCAACTGTCGCTAACCGGTGCGTTTACGCTCGAAGGCGCAGTTCCACTCTGACGTAGCCTTGAGTTTCTTTCAGTGATTTTTCTCAAGGTATTCGCTTCCGAAACGCTAGTAGATTACCGTTAAGTTTCTTTACCTGACAGGTTGCCCAAGTCAAGGTTCGTATACACAAGAATACCCTTGCGTTTCCACTCAACCCATAATTCTCTGGCTTGCCCATCTTGCCCGGTGAAATTGCAAAAGCCTTTTCCGCCCAAGAGCATAATGTCCAACCGAAAAAAAAAACTTCATGATACTGTCCTAGCCTGCAAAATCGCCAGACCTCAAGCCCACCGAGCATGCATGAGATATGCTCCATAGATGTGTTTTATAGGGTTTTGACGGAGTGACAACAATAAAACAGCTGATTTCCTAAGATTGAAGCTGAAGGATTTGCTAAAAGTCCATTGGTAGCGATTGCAGCAAGATAACATTAATGGACTCGTCAATTCTATGGATAATCGGTGCCAACATGTATTGAACAACAGAAGAGGCTACACTTTGTGTTAAATTATCTTATTATTTTACAATTAATTAATTTTACTTAGCAAACTAATTTAAAAAAAAAGTTTAATGGCTTAGATACCTTAGTCTGTACTATGCTTGATACACTACACATTAACGTAATTAAAGTTATTAAAAAAATTACAAAAACTGTTGTAGTTTTTACATTAGTAAGGCCCTAAAATTCATATTTAAATTATTAAAAACCACACGTTATAATGTGAAAAAAACATTCTTAAATTAGTACATGTTGCTTAAACTTTTTTGACGTGTGTATTAACATGATATCATCAGAATCTATTAAAGAAACTTTTTGCATATCTCTATAACCATATTGAAATAATAAACTGACTGGAACAATTTATATGCACATTTACAAAAATTAATCTATACAATATTATGAGTACCAAATTTAATTTACTGTGCTCATTGTAATATACGATGTGCACAACAAGAGGTTTTTGTATTCATCTATAACATATGCTCTATTTGTTACTGATACAAGTAGGTAGTTACCTATTACAATATATCTCATAAAATAAAAAATACTAACAATGTGGAGCTATTGTTGTGAATTGATAATAAAATTTTATGTACTCCGAGAATTCCACGTGACTTCAATATGTAAAAACGACTGAATAAATGACTCTGAATTGTATACACTTTTTCACGGTCTACATAATGTGTTTTTTCCTACAGAAAAATGCTATATGTACATAATACTAGGGCTGTTATGGATAGCCGTATCCTTAAACGTCACTATCGGATATCGGAAATTGTTGAGTAATTAAATATAATCATACATTCACTACAATAATTCAAAAGTACCCCTTATCACGCTTACTTGGCACTAAGTTATACTATTCTTACGTATAAATGAGTAAATAAATGAAGATATTTGATCCCGCCCGGTTTAGTATACCTGCCCGGTTTAGTTGTAAGGATGTAAGCAAGGAGGTAAGCAAAACTAAACCGCAAAAATTTTTGAATGTGCTATATACTTGCAAAAATCGAATATACGAAGTTTTCCCAATAAATAAACCTCGCGAACTATAATTAAGCCATAGAAGGAGAATAATGATTTATTTAAGTAACACACTTTGTTTTTCACAATCGTTACACAAAGGCCACGTTGCATACATAAAACTTGTTTATTTAATTAATACTTCTCTGTAAACCTTATTCATACTATGATTTATTACTTTTTATCATTCATTCATATTTTGTTTAACTAATGGCATTACACAACGCTACCAAATAAATTCGCGAAACATTATTTTGTCATTGTCATATTGAATTTTATAAAAATGTATATTTATGTAGTACGTGAAAATATAATTTAAGGGTAGTTCAAGATAAAAATTATGCGCAAATTGCAAGTAAATTGTGCAGGTGCTAAGCTAAACAACGTACAAACAAATACGGTCAGAGATTGTATAGATCTTGAATTTCTTATGTAGATACTTTACAGTGAGATTTATTTAAAAGTAATTTAGACGTAAAGTGATTATTAGTTGATGCCATTAGGTTTTAGAAGTTCAATAATAATATATCATTATGCCAATATCTCTTAAGGCAAGCAAAAATATTAGCGGCTGTTCTCAATCGTAACCGCAAAATTTGAAAAAGAGTCTTTCGTTTCAGTATTCCAATTTAAAGTGCTTTGAGGTGAGATCGAACACTTTTTCAATGAGTTTAAGAGGTTTTTTTTTCCATATATCCATAAAATACTTTTCCCGCATTTTTCAATAGTCAACATTTCCAAAAATGATTATAACTACCGTATATAAGTAAGTATACATAGCTTACAAATAAACTTACAATTAATCTATATTACTTTTAAAGTATAATATGGCTGAGTTATGCCTTTGTAAAGAAGGTAAAAAGCTAAACACACCAGCTAAAGGTCGAACGAGGTTGAGAAAATTTTGGACTATATCTAAAATAACACTTCTAGTTAACATAACTTAAGGCAGATAATAGAAATATATATATTGTGAGCCATGTTAATTATATTTTAAGTAACTTTTTTTAAAAATTTTCAATAACTTAGAAAGAATTAAATATTGCACTTATATGTTTCACCAATATCGGTCTTATAAATCCATATTTATTAAAAGATATATAACTAGTAATTTTATGTAATAATATTAGATATAATGTTAAATAAAAACAACCATAGAATTATTCTAAAATGTAAATATATTCAAACAAACCTGTTTGGTAAAATTTATATTATTTTTTATATTAAAATGCAGCCTGCCCCTTCCAATGTTGAAACATTTCAATCTTCAAAGGCTGTTTAGTAAATTGTGGTATAATAAAACATATTCTGGCCTTACAATAAAATGATTTTAATGTAACCTCTTTAATGCCATACGTATACTTATTATGTTAATAAATATGTTCCATGCCTCAATATACTCTTCAAACAGTTGTTACAATAAAACCCACGCGTTTAATTGTCTAGTACAGTTAACGTAAAATGCTGTTTTAGGAATACCAATAGTCTTCATTAATTACATTCTAAGTTATATATTTAATACCTTTTGTATATACATCGATATTTTTACAATTATAGGCCTGCGTTTACAGTGTTCAAAGCATATCCTAATTACTAAATTAAACTACGATATAGAAGAGTACATAAATAGAATTTGGGTGGTTTAATGCTCCGTGGATGGGCACCGGACCCAGGCGATTACGTGTCTAGGTACCTCTCCCACTTTTACACTATCTACCGCGTAACCGCTAGCATGTGGCAGGTGACCGTCCTAACCACATTCTCTGCTGTGATGGATTTATCCAGGTCGCATACCTGGATGTCCGCTCTCTTAATCGAACGTGTCACCTGGACGTTAAATTCCTTCAATACCTCTTGAAGATTTCGGACCCAGTTTTCAGAACGGCGCCTGACAGCGTTTTGTGCTGGTGAACCGAATCTATTCCTTTTAGACTATTTCCTCTATTCTAACTCTATTCCTAATTTCATGGACGGCAGTCATCACTTGGCTGTAAGTAGCCTCTGAACCCTCAGTCAGGGATGCCGTGACAGCTGCGACCGCTGACGCTTTTGAAACCTTCTGTATCCTTTTTATTACTCTCTTTCTTTTTGTTGCTCCGAGTGGATGGAGTTGCCTGTGAAGTGGCCTTTCTAGTTTTTATCCCGATGACTTTGTTCACACAGCCTCTAATCCTGCTGACTGCGGCATTAACAACATTGGCACAGCGGGCGGTTGACTGAATGACCAGTAATAGAGGCCACTAGAAAGCACGGAGTTGATATCTATGACTGACCAAGTGGTAATCACAAAGTTCACGTCTCAATCACCTTAATAGCAGCTGCTAGCTGGCTTATCTCTGCACAACCGTCCTCCAGCGTTGTGGCTCTATGAAGTCCTGGAGTCTGCCGGGCAGCTGGCGGTAGAGAAGGAGAGCCCGTTCTTGTAGTCACCGTAGGCAACAGACGGATACGGCATTATGGTTTTCGCACGGGAGGACATTTCGGTGATTCGCGATTTGTTGGCAAAGAGCTACATAACAAAGAGCTTTTTCCTCCACGCACCACCTGTAGGCACGCACTTTTGTCAAGACCGTCCATAGTTCAGCAATCTCCTTAAAGAGCATTTGCGCGTCAAACTTTGACAAGCAGTGAGTCAGTTCATCCGTGGCTGGCAAGGGCTGCGGACAATCAGTCCCTTCAAGTTACAGGACTTGTCCGCAACTACACCGATTGCGACGAGACTCTCTCCCATGCAGGTGACCAAAGCATCTGTGGGTTTCTCCTGCATCTCTCACGCTAACTATTGCGGTCGAGGGAGAGTCAACATGCATGCGTCACTTCGATGCTGCTGGTGTCACTGAGTTGTTCTTCAACTTCAGGGACAAATACTTAGATCGAATTCCCGAAAAGAATTGCTAACTTGCGGCTAGGAAGTCCGGTATTACCTTCTACAGGTAACTCGAGTGTCCTTTTAAAAGGCCTTGCCTCGGTGATGCAATTCGAAGCAGCGGAGACGTAGTGGAATCGCTATACTCACTGTCACTACGGTCAATCGACCTACTTTGAGGGACAATCTTGGGTCTGCCTTTACGACCACGCGACGAAGTTCGCACTTACACGGGCTCCGGCGACTCTTTAACTTTAACTTGGTCTTCGACCAAACTACGCGTCAAATCGGTGGCCGTTTCTAATGTATTTCATCACAAAACTTTGCCCTAGAAATAACATAGGGCAGTCCGAGCAAAATTACTCGGGAAAGGGCTCTCCAGCAAAGCCGGTACCCTCCTGATGTAATGCACTTTTAGATTTTGCGCTCGTTATCCCTTATCTCATTGCATTTGCAATACCCCTGCTAGGCTAGTACCATACAGCTGACCCGTCAGCCACTCTTCGGGACTAAGCTGTTAGGAGTCTAAGAGATATGCTCGTTCACTCCAGTCTGCTACTGAAAGCGCTACGCACATACCCAGGACTCTGGAGTTTCTATCGGCTCTCCAATATAGTTCCGCGGTGTTCGGCGAGAAGCAGGGTCACCGCACACGGATGGTCTTGGAGTGGTAGGCTAGGAGTCCTCTCAAAGAGTTAAACATATATTCGCTTATAAGCCCACTCCCAGCACTCGCTTACATCAACCCAGTGTACTTGACCCTAAACTCTATACAAATATTTTAACCCCTGATTGATTTTCTAAAAATGTGGAATCAAATCTTTTTTATTTCTAGCTAAAAATCTAAATATCGGTTATCATAGTCCTTTTTTCAAAATTGACGGAATTTAAAACAAACTTTCAACCCTTATTTCGTCACCTTAAAGGTATATAAAAAACGTTTGCCCAAGTTAGACAAAGAATCCAATGTCTAAATTTCATATTTTTAACTTTAGTAGCTTTGACTCTATGATCATAGTATGTCTGTCTGGACAATCGTTTTTTAGATAGGGTAAAGTATAGATTGAGTAAAGTACTAAAATTTATCAGAGCTTGTATAAAATACTATATTTCCTTAAGAAACCTTCCAGTGTTTGTTTATTTTTTACATTTTGTCGCAATTTAAATCGTGTATAAAAAATATACATTAAAACACCAGAGTATCACATGACACAGTCAGTTCAACCTTAAGTACGGTCACATGATATGAGCTTAATAGAAATAATTTACTTATCTACCCTTGAAAGTGGAATGAACGCTACTCATAGTTTCTTAATAGCTCAATGAGAACTGTAATAAATATCATATTGAAACAGTTTCTGCACCGCGTGCCCGCGTCTGAGGGCACGTTTCATAAAGTCACTCGTACTTAATAATTAGGTCATGGTATGTTTTTTAAACTACAAAAAGAAGTAGATGTTATTGAAACTACCTTTAGTGGTTTCTTAATACTTAGGTACTTTGCCTAATTTAATTCGATGTATTTTAAATATTTACTTAAAGTGACTTAATAACTAAGTATAAATTTACCGGCAGAATAAAATAGTGCCTCCCTCTTCATCATACTGAGAGGTCCTAAGAGTCGACTAAGGCATGCTAGATAATCACAAATTGCTAGCATCTAATCTGCTGGTCGCACCTTCTCTGCACATATTGCACACCTGGAAACTGCATTGGACCATCGTGCTGGGTTAAATGTCTAAATCCCTTTCCATAAATTCTACAAATATATTGGAAAAGAGAATGGAGTCCTTTGTCCTGGAGTGGGACAAAAGTGACTAATAATAATTATTATTATAAGTTTACTAATATCTTGATAATATATACAAGTGAAGGTATTATACATAAATTATGGACAGTTCATAGAAGTTGCGTGAATAAGATGCAAAAAATATAACCAATATCTTGCAAATTTAAAATCTTGGTCCAATCATAGCACTTTAGATTAGAATAATCTACACACAATATTAGTCATAATCATCATCTCTTCGATATAAATGCAATTTCTCTTCCAATTTATTAATATTTTAAACAATATACATATTAATAGTTGTAGTGGCAGTGATTTCTCAATAGCCGTTTGCCTTAAAAACTACGAAAAACCAAAATCTTTAAATATTAGCGTTTATCTGTGAATAAAGAATTTGAAAATCCGCCATATTCTCAGACTAAAAACACGTATTAAAAGTATTCATATAAGAATTTTTTATTTAACAGGAATGGCCGTGTATCGGGCCAGGCGGAGGGGCCCTCCCGCCGCAAAAGTAACCTTCACAATGCAATGGCCGCTGAAATGGACACATCTTGGGGTAAATTTTATACAATGCTTAGAATAATTTACACAGCTGTAATTCATTGTTACGTTCATGATAAAGCCGATTAGCTAGAGAGGTTAAAAATTGAAATATACGTATTCTATAAGCTTAGCGAACTCTAGATATTGTACGTTAGCAAGAACTTCCCTTAATATACATATATGCCGTAGCCATAAAAGCATCACTATTTTATACACGTCCCTAAAAGACAACAGGATATTAGAACCTTGGAAAAATAATTGTTCTATGTTCTCGATTAGAATCAATATTTACTTTTGATATTAAAACCATACTGTTTTACTAGAATAAGTGTTAAAACTACATAAGATCTGAAATTATAATTTATAAATAATTCCTTCTTATTACATAAATCTTTAACAAAAAATAGATTCAAAGTATTTGTAAAAATCCTGTAAGTTTACGAATAAGCCTTTTTAAACACTTATCCGTAGTGGTCCCACACACACCGTATTTGTTAGATTCAGAGTGACCTGACATAGTGTCAAATTTATTTGGGTTGAGTAAAGTTTCCCAAGTCAGTATTACCAAATATTATAATTTATATTGCAGCTACCTATAGCTAGCTTTTGTCGGTCACCCTATGCTTAGTGTGTGTTTTTTTAATATTATTATATATTAGTAGATATTATTAGGTCTGGGAAAAAGTTCGTGGCGTTTTTTCCGATGAATGGCGGTGGTCGCATATAACTAAAGAAACATAAATTACAGCAACACCAATAAGTGCACCTTTAAAGGTGACCTTTTGAATGATAGTTAAATGGAAGAAACATTGCAATCTGTGCAGTGGTTCGAAAGTATTTCGCACTCGAACATGGAGCTAAATAATGAAAAAATCCGGTATATTCTACAATATCGTTATGACAACGGGAACAACGCTGCGCAGGCTTACGAAAAAAAATGTGCTGTATACAGTGAAGGTATCAAAAAGGAAGGAAGGTAGGTAAGTGTATCAAATTCTGCTGTGTGGAAATTGTTCGCTCGCTTTCATTCCGCTAACTTTAATGTGAAAGATGAGTCACGCTGCGGTCGTCCAATCATTGAGAAAGCTGATGAAATACTTGAAAAAGTCCAACAAGATAAGCATATCAGCAGTGTCCGTATTGGTTTGGAGTTAGGCACTGACCATAAAAATGCTGTGAATCATTTACACAAAACTGGTTTTAAAAAAAGCTTGACGAATGGAGCTCGTGAGTCGAGCGCGAAAAACATGATGGACCGATTAAACATCTGCGATACACTGCTGAAACGGAATGAAATCGAGCTATTTCTAAAACGTTTAATAATCGCAGATGAAAAATGGATTAAGTACGATAATCGGTAGCATAAAATATTGTGAATAAAGGATGGTAAGCCTACACAATAATTTGCTAAACTAACATCGACACCAAAAGAAGTGATGTTGTGACTGTGGTGGAACTGGATGGTTATCGTCCACCACGAGCTACTTGCGACCGGTGAGACGATTGATTATCAACTCTATTGTGGTTGACTAAAAGATGAGGCTTGGCGATTGAGAGGAAAAGGTCTAAATTGATAAATAAGAAAGGTATTGTCTATAATCGTGACAACGCCCGACCACACACTTCTTTGATGGCCCGTCAAAAATTTAGAGAGTTCGGTTGGGAAGTTTTGTTGTATCTACTTTACAGTCCGGATATAGCACCCTCTGACTATCATCTATTCCGATCTCTGCAGAGCTCTCTTCAGGGAATTTACTTGGTTTCAAAAGAAGCCTATAAAAACTACTTGATCCAGTTCTTTAACCAGAAATCACACAAGGTCTTCACCAATGGGATCATGGATCTACCTAAAAAATGCCGAAACATTGTCGATGATAATGGAACATATTTGGTTCAAATAAATTCATTCACGCGCTTAAGGAGACCAGTCGAATTTTACTGAAAAAACGCCACGAACTTTTTCCCAGACCCAATATTTTTTGGTTACTGTAGTTACATATAGACACTTATGTTCTAGCACATTTTTTTTATCAAGAATTAACAATATATCAAGTATCAACTAGTTATGGAATATTATTTAAGTATTGTGACTTCGGATACACTTCTGTTTGTAGCTAGATCAAAGGATATAAGAGATCAAAGTAAAATCAGAGCTATCCGTATAGATTTATCAATGACAAAAAATCGATTAAATAATGGTTATAAAATATAAGCTACTAATAACTATACAATTGAATTATTCAATTAATCCTCATTCAATTTGCATCATTACAAGATGTTGAGTTTCGTTAAAATTAGCTACTATTTAATATTGATATAAATATTTTCTACATAGTAAATAAGTAGTAGTGTGTAAATCAGCCAGTGGTCGATGAAAGTCACGTGGTAGTTCTCACGTTTATAATCGATCCCATATACCACCCATGCTAGGTGACAGTCGAACAATAGTTAATTCTACTTAACTCTTCAGATCGACAGGGACACATTGAGGGCCGGTTCAAGAAATACTCTACAACCTCGTCTGTCTACTCTAAAAAAGCCCTGTCACACCAAAGTGAACATATCGAAAGGTATATATCCTTTTTTGTATGAACGTTCATCTATTATGCTTTTAATATTATTTAAGTAAATTTTGTATTATTAGATCGTGGTGGTATGCGTGTTGCGCTAAGTGTCATCAAGAAGACTCCGGAATTCCTTCGTGGGAGCCTCCGAATTGGCAGAAAGTATGCCCTTACCCACTCTGCCCGTCTTACAGAACAGTCGCACAAACATTTTCTGTGCTTCTTATTGGTAAGTAAAAAAGTATAAAAATAAATTATAATATTCGACATATCGATTCTAAAAACAATATTATAACTTTCACATACATAGTCGGAACATAACAAAGTTGCTCAATCAATTGGCAGGGAATAAAAATTTATAATAGAAAGTGTTCAATTGTAGGTCACTTTATGTAATAGAACGAGTACCTTTGAAATATTCATTGATTAAAATCATATTTTGACAGGCCTACTGGTATGGGTGATAATATGGATAGTAATGGGCGAGACAGCGGCGCCTGGTGGGCAGCTTTTCACTTTAGCTGTACTCACAATCTCAGCATATTTTGGTGGATGGGTCATGATGAAACTAACAACCCTTCCAGCACTCATCGGAATGCTCATTGTAGGAATTATCATGAAGAATATTGGTTTTGTAAATTTTGATGAAACATATTTACATGTCACATCATATATCAGGTAAGGCACTATTACAACTAGGGCTGAGACTTATAGACACAACTTTAAGTTTGTTTAGACTTTACTAAAACATTAAAATTTATACTGCTCCATGAATGTCAAATGATTTGGTAAGTTTCCGATTTTGTCAACATGGACTAGGCTTTGCGAATACTATGGCTATACTCAAGTTCCTGTTACATATTACATTTTTTGTCAAAACGAATTTATTTTTAGAAAACTTTGCTAAGCAAAATCGAAATAGCGTCTATAAATCTCAGCCTAAGTATCTAAGTTTTTACTGATCCTAATTCTAAACCTTATACTATTAGATACGATAATAGCTATATGTACAAATACACATATCTAGGTAAATGAGTATCGTATTTTGGTATTAAGCATGTACAGTTTTTATTTCTAAATGACATAGGAATAAATCCAAATGTAGAACAACGTTTCCTAAAAAGGAATAAGTAATATATGTATAACAGCACTATTATAATATTATAAAAAAATAAATAAATATTGAAAGTATAGATTTAATTTTGAACATTCCTTTTGTAAGATATATAGTCTGTGATTCACAATAAATTACAATTATATTTACAAACATCTACTTTATCGGACTTTATATTACAATATCGGTCCAATTTATAATTATTTGCAATAGTAGGTATACTAATACAGGGTAATGTTTTCAGAAAAATTGCGTTGACAATCATCTTAACCCGTGCAGGACTGGATCTCGATCCTATTGCTATGAAGAAATACTTCTTAACTGTTATTAAACTAGCATTGGTTCCGTGGACGTTTGAATGTGTGCTGTGTGCAGTTTTAGGATACTTCTTTCTTGGTCTGCCCTGGGATTGGGGTAAGATTTCAATCATAAAATAGGTGCCTCTTACTTATTCTGTTTTGCTGTTCAACAAAGCACACTTTCTATAAATAATATTTGTTATCTTACCAACCTTCCGTTGAAAATTAGTTCAATTAGTCACATTAAACATTTCATTTATAAACTTATCATTCATAAGGCAATTTCACACAATATAAAATACGTAAATCGATTTAACTTCATGAAGCCAAATAAACAATTGCTTGGTTTGAAATTAAACCAATTTTTTTTTTTTCGTTCTTCAGCATTCTTACTCGGATCTATAGTGGCAGCTGTTTCACCTGCTGTAATAGTGCCGTGTTTATTTCGTCTTCGTGGCAAAGGATACGGTGTGTCTAAAGGAATCCCTACTCTTGTGCTGGCTGTGTCAGGAGTGGATGACGCAGCCAGCGTTGCCGTTTTCGGTATCGTCTCCTCGGTCATGTTTGCCAGTTCATCTGTTACCATGAATATA
The DNA here is from genome assembly GCA_036320925.1 of Automeris io. NCBI lineage: Eukaryota > Metazoa > Arthropoda > Insecta > Lepidoptera > Saturniidae > Automeris > Automeris io. The sequence goes on from JAUDJH010000002.1 coordinate 11,335,233, forward strand.
GTACAGGTACAATGCAGTATTCAAACCATTTACTAAACAAAAAATTCCTCATAAAAATACAATTAGGTTTCAACCAGTAATCCGTATTCACAGTATAAAGGCATTTTAAAATAAACGAATTTTTATCGCTTTTACACAGATTGATCCATAGACACCTTATGGTTTCTTTCATTGTTTATTTATACATGATTAATTGAAATAAAATTTCTTTGTTGTAACAAATGTTCCAGTATTTTTAGAAATGTTTATGTATAGAACAATATACAAGACTCGATATTTGCTAATCATAACACAATTATTTTAACAAACCAATTTGATTCAAGCAGTTTTGTATTATACAAATGTATAAATGTAACACGATGCTTTATTACAAAGTTTGCCTTTCCTTGCAGGGTCCACTAAGTATATTCGGCGGAATAGCTTTCGGTGTTATATGTGGGTATCTCGTGAAGTTTGTACCAGAGCGGAACGATGCATTCCTAGTACCGCTGCGAGTTTTATTACTCTTAACTGGTGGTCTAATGTCTGTCCTTGGCTCTGAAGAAATAGGATGGGGCGGCGCCGGTGAGCTTTTACATTCTTAAATTATACATATGAGTATCTATTTGATATACAATTCATTAGTTTCTATTAAATACAGTAAGTATTTAGTAATAGTAAGAGATATAGCGTGCCGATATAGGGATATATTAAATAAAGAAAATACAATCTTATATATACTTAACCAGTGTCGCTGCAAAAAGGAATTCACTCTCAGGATATATAACTACATATTACTACTATTTTAAACAGGTTACAATACAATAGCCATACATTTTTTAAATAAGTTAGAACCTATAAGTTAAAAATAATAATTTATTGAATAGATACATTTGTATTAAAGAGGCGTTAGAAATCCGTCAAACATATATATCCATTTGCATGTGCGTTTTAAACGATTTTATTACCTTTACCATTTAGAATTCATTTTTAATAAAACTAATATAATTCTAAATGTCACGTGTATTGTTTTACATAATGAGTTTTACTACGTACTGATCGGATCATATACTAGAACAACTCACAATTACTTCGTGAGCCGCAAGTTAAATTTGAATAGATTATATGGATGGACAAAAATAATGCTACATTCCCTGCTCACCCTGATGATACATAATAGCAATAGATATATGAAAAAATATTTAAAAAAAATTGGCATTGATGTAAATAATAAATATAATAGATAATTATATGTATATCTAATGAAGACCGGAGTATAGACAGTCAAGTTCTTACAAGTGAGGTAATGCAATAACTGTTTTCTGTAGTTAATACCCACCGGTGATTGTTTTACGTAGTATAGTGCTTTCCTTACACTTGAACAATGCTCAGTTAAAAGGAAACGTGTTGACAAGCAATAAGAAGTAAGGCAAGAGTGAGTTTGCAAAACAAATTAAGTATTTTCTATGTATATTTGTAGTACATGTTTGTATGTGAACAAATTTAATTTTTAATTATAAACTAGAATGAATTTGAGCATTTTAATCTAAAATATGTACGATTAGTAGAGCCAGAAAACAGACAGAATAATTACGATAAAATTATATAATTTACCTTTATTAAAAAAAAAATTTGATTTTCAGGTCCTCTTGCTGTAATTGCTTTTGCATTTGTTGCATGCAAAAATTGGGTAGAATTGGGTTGGGAACTCGATGACAATCCCGTCGCGACAGCTTTTGAAATATTTTGGATGTTTTTTGAGCCAATGCTGTTCTCCGTTACTGGAGCACAAATTGTTGTAAGTATGCAATATACAATATGGTGTATCAACATTAAAGACTGTAAATACATTTATTAAACTATTGAAGACTGAATAAATAACCTAACGGCTCCATTAAGACGGTAGAGAGTAGTAATATAATTATTTACTGATATGTAACTGATTCTAGAAAGAGGTTCCGTATCTCAAACAGAACTCCCATAAAATCAATTTCTTGTTCGTCTGTGTGTCAAGTCTCATTCCTCTGGAACGCACAAAGATATCAAGTTGTTGAGGTGTCATTTTCAGTAATTTCGATGAACTTGTAATAAAATATTACATTTAATAGACGGGTGGGCCATTTTCAACGAATCGCATTAGCTATTATTACTTATAGTTACATCGTTTTGTAAGTGAGGCTTATATTTATCTATAGAATAATACATCGTCACGCTATATTCCTTTCAGGGTGAGCTGCGACACATTTGTTACTGTATCAACTATATAGGCTTGTATGTTATACCCAACTTGACCAGTGGCTGAGCTGAATAATTAATATGGAAAATAAAATCAATTCAATTATTGTAATTTACCTCAAAATTGCCCTTACGACTGTAAAATAATTACGAAAGAAAATTAGCATTAAAAATAGGAGAGTGATTAATAAATCTATTGCAGATTGCAGATTTAGAACCACACTTGGTGATAGTGGGTGGCGGCATCCTCGCCGCATGTGTAATCCTACGTGCGATGGTTACAAGCGTTAGCGCCGTACGCAGTAACCTCAATATGAAAGAGAAAATCTTCGTCGGACTTGCGTGGATGGCCAAAGCAACAGTACAGGTAAAAAGGCATGCATTTGAAAACTTCTAAAATATTGTTTTAGCACCTGTACACTGTTTCAATATGTTTGATAGTCTACTTCTTTTATCTCTTCTATTTAGTGTGTATCGAAACATATTTTATAAATTACTTGCTAACCTGGCAAATGTGGTTTTGCCATATAAAATATTTCTAGTTATTTTGTCTGTACTATAATATATATTTAATATGTATGTAAACCTTCCTCATGAATAACTCTATCTGCTGTTGAAAACTGCATTAAAATCCGTAGAATAGTTTATTACACTCCACAATTAAACCTATTGAGCGTTTTTAAGGGCTATGAATATTGCAAATGAATGAATTAATTAATAATGACGATTATAAGACACCGCTCAAAATTTTAATATTTTTATCTAATTTGATTCTAAGTAAGCCTTTCGCAAGGCTTTTGAGCATTTGACCCATATTTGATAAGCGATTATGATGGTATACCCATTTTATATAGAAAAACCTAGCATGTACATTGAAATAACTACTGTAAATACCCCGGAATACAATTACAATATTATTATATACAATTGTGGAAGTCCTAAGGTTGCTGACAGATGAGAAATCCCTGTATATATAGTACCTATTTCAGGGAAAACCTAATTCCTTTTTTCTTGAGCTATTTCTTTGAAATGTTGATACAAACGAATCGCACGATGTCTTTGATATGCTTGACCAGCCAACATTGGTAACTTTGGTTTAGATTGTTTGATCTTTTCTATTCTCCTTATGATCATCCAGCAGAAAGCGCTTATAAAATACATACCTTAATTTCAAACAATCGGTGAAAAACTTTCAAAGATTTCGAACAAATAAACACATATTTTTTATATAGATTTCGTAATTATACATGGAATATTTTTCGTAAGCTGTAACGAAATATTTAAATTCATATTCGTTTTTAATTAATACAATATTTTGATCTAAATGTTGTGTGCTCCAGTAATATTTCATTTCATTTCCAGGCTGCGTTGGCTCCAGTCGCATTAGACGAAGTGCGTAAAATGGCAGGCGCTGAAGGACCTGACCCCATACTTGTTGAATACGCTGAAACAGTTATTACAATTTGCATTATGTCTATCATCATCACCGCCCCAGTGGGAGCTATAGTTATTACACTGGCTGGACCCAAACTACTTTCAAGAACTACAAAACCACCAGTATTAGAAGGTAAAAATTGCTATTTTTACAGTTTTATTGATTCAGCATCTGTAAAACTTAGAAGCAATATCTCCTATTAAGACATAATCACCAAAATTACATATGAAGAAATGTCATTTCGAATTGCTGCCTTTCTGATTAGCCACACCTATATATAGTGTATTTATACTTCAATATTTTCGTGACGCTATAAACCACAAGTGGAAGCGCATCACGAGGATAGTATTATAAGGGATATTTGCACATCATGAGATCAAGACCGCAATGTCAAGAGTGTACGACTGAAGGATTACCTGTTTATAACCCTCACGACACATATTATGACGGCTTTTATTCATACACTTTTGCTGCTGATCCGGCAAACGTAGTTTTGCTATATAAGGTTTTGTAATATCTTCTAAGATGTTCATTGAAATTAAGTGATGTCAAAGACAATTTTGTTCACAATTAAATACTCTTAATCAACAACACATTTATTTTGATAAAGATTAATATTATTACGTTGATACAACTCTTAACAAATAATGCATTAATTTCGACCAAATTTATTTACCATAAAAACGGTTCTAGTGACTTAATCTTAAAAGGTAGACATATACTGTCGTGGACATTTTTTTGGATCATTTCAAGAGGAATAATTCTTTCATACATATATTTTTGGTATCTTGAACCGTTTTTGCAGCGCACGCAATGGAAGCCCTTAAGGATGAATAATTTTCCCCGTTTTTTCACATTTTCCATTATTTATTCGCTCCTAATAATTGCATCTGGATGTTATATAGCCTAAAGCCTTCCTCGATAAATGGTCTATTCAACTCAAAAAGAATTTTTCAATTCGAACCAGTAGTTCCTGAGATTAGCGCGTTCAAACAAACAAACAAACTTTTCAGCTTTATAATCTATACTAATATTATAAAGCTGAAGAGTTTGTTTGTTTGTTTGTTTGTTTGTTTGTTTGTTTGAACGCGCTAATCTCTGGAACTACTGGTTCGAATTGAAAAATTCTTTTTGTGTTGAATAGACTATTTATCGAGGAAGGCTATAGGCTATATAACATCACGATGCAACTATTAGGAGCGAAGAAATAATGGAAAATGTGAAAAAAACGGGGAAAATTATTCATCCTTGAGTGCTTCCATTGCGTGCGCTGCGAAAACGGTTCAAGATACCAAAAATATATGTATGACAGAGTTATTCCTCTTAAAATGATCTAAAAAAATGTCCGCGACAGTATATGTCTATCTTTTAAGATTAACTCACTAGACCGGTTTTTATGGTAATCAAATTTGGTCGAAATTAATGCATTATTTGTTAAGAGTTGTATCAACGTAATAATATTAATCTTTATCCAAATAAATGTGTTGTTGTTTAAGAGTATTTAATTGTGAACAAAATTGTCTTTGACATCACTTAATTTCAATGAACATCTTAGAAGATATTACAATAACTTATATAGCAAAACAACGTTTGCCGGATCAGCTATCCCTGATATTTATGATAATTAATTGATGAATGAAGTTATTTATAGTGTTTGCAACCTTAAGAACAAAAAGAGTAAGGCAGTTTCTTTTTTCAATATACTCCATTATGTGAATATACAATTTCGTTATGCGAGTAGTATTCTTACTTCAATTATTTTAATAATCTATACTAATATTATAAAGCTGAAGAGTTTGTTTGTTTGTTTGTTTGTTTGTTTGTTTGAACGCGCTAATCTCAGGAACTACTGGTTCAAATTGAAAATTTTTTTTTGAGTTGAATAGACCATTTATCGAGGAAGGCTTTAGGCTATATAACATCACGATGCAATTATTAGGAGGGAAGAAATAATGGAAAATGTGAAAAAACGGGGACAATTATTCATCCTTGAGGGCTTCCATTGCGTGCGCTGCAAAAACGGTTCAAGATACCAAAAATATATGTAAAAAAGAATTATTCCCGTTGAAATGATCTAAAAAAATGTCCGCGACAGTATATGTCTATCTTTTAAGATTAAGTCACTAGAACCGTTTTTATGGTAAACAAATTTGGTCGAAATTAATGCATTATTTGTTAAGAGTTGTATCAACGTAATAATATTAATCTTTATCCAAATAAATGTGTTGTTGATTAAGAGTATTTAATAGTGAACAAAATTGTCTTTGACATCACTTAATTTCAATGAACATCTTAGAAGATATTACAAAACCTTATATAGCAAAACAACGTTTGCCGGATCAGCTAGTATTAGTATATAGCCTAAAGCCTTCCTCGATAAATGGTCTATTCAACTCAAAAATAATTTTTCAATTCGAACCAGTAGTTCCTGAGATTAGCGCGTTCAAACAAACAAACAAACAAACAAACTCTTCAGCTTTATAATATTACTAGCTGATCCGGCACACGTTGTTTTGCTATATAAGGTTTTGTAATATCTTCTAAGATGTTCATTGAAATTAAGTGATGTCAAAGACAATTTTATTCACAATTAAATACTCATAATCAACACCACATTTATTTGGATAAAGATTAATATTATTACGTTGATACAACTCTTAACAAATAATGCATTAATTTCGACCAAATTTGTTTACCATAAAAACGGTTCTAGTGACTTAATCTTAAAAGATAGACATATACTGTCGCGGACATTTTTTTAGATAATTTTAAGAGGAATAATTCTTTCTTACATATATTTTTGGTATCTTGAACCGTTTTTGCAGCGCACGCAATGGAAGCCCTCAAGGATGAATAATTTTCCCCGTTTTTTTCACATTTTCCATTATTTCTTCGCTCCTAATAATTGCATCGTGATGTTATATAGCCTAAAGCCTTCCTCGATAAATGTTCTATTCAACTCAAAAAGAATTTTTCAATTCGAACCAGTAGTTCCTGAGATTAGCGCGTTCAAACAAACAAACAAACAAACTCTTCAGCTTTATAATATAAGTATAGATAGTATAGATGTTATATACTCATCGTGACTGTCATTCTTAAAGTTTACAGCAGGCACTTGTTATGTGTTGCTTAATATTGAGAACACTGTTTATTATAATCATTGCACAGAATATAAAAAATAAGAGTTTAATATCTCTCAAAAAAACTCTATGATATGCTTTGAACATAGAAATTGCAGTCGCGACTCAACCAGACATATACAAGCTGCTTCACTAAATGCTGTATATCCTTATATTTTGTTACACATTTCAATGTGCAGTCTGTTGAGACCAAAACCTCTTTCATGGAAAATGTAAATGAGGCGGATATCGGTGCCTGCTTTCCCGATAGTTCCTTGATAATCGCTGTCGTTTGTGGATTATATTGTACTATCCAACAGATGTATTTTATTCGTTTTGTTAAGCTATTATTATTGAAAAATTAACCTTCCACTAAATGCTTTACGATTGCTCAGAAAAAGGGAATGGTTAATAGAATTATGTACTATAAGTGAGAATTAACAAGACATATTCAGTTCAGGCTAATGGGACATCGAACATCATGTGCCATTTTATGGCAGTGCCTTATTGATATTTGTTTTCATACATGATAAAATTAAATATGATTTTACAGGTTGGCGTAGATCCCATCGACCATCTATTCGTGATATATCTATTATTGACGAAGAAGAAATCGCAGAACGTGACGCAGAAGGAGACCTGAACCAATCATCGGCAGAGGCGCCTACGACCCCGACACCTATCACAGTACAGCCGAACAATCGAACTTGATCATGTCGATAAAGAACAGCATTCCATTTGTTCTAGCTAAAATTATAGTTACGAAAATATCTATTTATCGTCAAAGAATTGTATTCTCTATTTCTATGTTTCACTCCACTATTTAATTGTTGTATGACGATTGATTGTATTATATACTTAGGAAGGACCTGTGAACCATGCGCATTACAGGTGCCTAGTATTGTGTTTGTTCCATAAGTCAAATTCAGTCAAATCTATGTACTTAAATTGATACTTTTTCAAAAACGTAACTTGCCAATTATTTTATTATATTCCTTGAATTCTAAACAGTATTTTTGCGCGTACGTACTTAGTACCTATTACAGAAATGTTATCATTTTAACTGATAATGTGCATTTTTTCTTGCTTTATTGGTTATTAAATCATTGATGATAGAGCTTAACTAGTTGAGTACACTCTATTGCTTAAAAGTGCCATGTCGGATTTCCAAAATGCTTGCACCTTACTTAATGCGGGATAATAATAATGATAATATTGACTTTTAGGCAAAATTGTTGTTTATTTAAACTGTAAAATAAAGTTTAATATTACATTAAAATACTATTTATAATAAGGAAATTAATAACCTGGGAGTTAATTAAAAACACAAATTAACTTTATAATTATAATAGTACTTAAAAATGACTGGAATCTAAATATCGTTTCCTTAAACAAAACATTAAAAATTATTTTTATAACTATTTTTTTCTAACACATTGTATTTTCATAATAAAGTAAATAAAATCCAGCATTATTGCAATCACCTTCGTGTTAATCGATCAACAAAAATAATATGCAAAAATTAGAAATATACTTTTAAGGTATTAACTATAATACTTTCAAGTAAGGCTTGTTTTAAATTACAAAGGTGAATGTGATATTTTAATCAAGCCATATACTTAATATTTTAAATGGAGTAGTCGAAACCTCGCTTTAAAGTTATACTAATGGAAACAATAAGTATTTACAAAATATATTGAGTAAGAAAAAAAAATTTTTAAGGTATACGAATTATTATTTATACATAGTAATTATAATCTATCAGTATTGTTACTATTTATAATATTTTAAGCATTAGAAATGTAACTATCCTTTTACAGCATTTTGGTTTAATAATCCATTAATTAATAAGGCATCAATTAGGATTTTACTCTTAATGAAATGTTTTGTATGTATATGTATGATTTTTAAATTTGGAAAACTTTAAACTATAAACGTTACATTTGTCAACACTCAATAATGGGTTGGTTTTATTGTAAGTCATCATTTGTAAATAAAATCCAATAAGTCACATTACAAATAAGAATTAGTTTATAAGTTATTCAGTGAGTTTAAATATAGGTATTATGGGACCAATACGTTAAACATACCACCATAAAAGAACTTTATTTGGATACAAGCATTATGGAATCAAATAAGTTAATTTAAAATATGTAATTTATATATTATTAGTTAAAAGTAAACTTCATTTTATTACAAATTACTTACTTGTGCGTAAATTATAATTATTGAAAGAAAACATTACAATAAAACGTTAATTCATTAATTACATCTTTTATTTTTCATAAACAACACCTTAAAATATTTATAATAAAAAACCAATGTCTACTTTATTTTTAATAAACACACAATTAACATTCTGTACTATTGACCATAAATCAATCTTAGTTTTGGCTTTATTATGCATTGACTTGCAGAGCAAGTGATTTACAATAATTACTGAGTACTATTTATATTTATCTGTGACATAACAAATTAACAGATTTTTTTAGCGATGTAAACTACACAGGACATAAAGCTGTTAGTAAAGTCGAAGAGAATTATATTTGTATGTTTATTAAAAATTCGGGGAATTTAGGAGAAATACTAATATATTTCTATTGTATCCAAGTAGAAAAATCTTTTAAAAATAGTAGGTACTTTATTAGATACATAATATATGGCTATTTAACATTTTATATATAATAATATTTGTATACAAACTATGAATCTATTTATTTATTGTTATATGTACTACATTCTGTAAATTCATACAATTATTAAAAAGAAAATTCATTATTAAATAACAAAAAAGGATACGAAATTCAGTATAATGAAATCTGCACTAATGAACACTGTGTTGCAGAAGCCAGCGATTTCCTTTAAAATAAATTAATTACAATGTAACAATTATAATTAATCAATTAGTACGAAAACCGTTCAGGTGCAACTTTTGTTGGATCCCCATAATGAGTACCAGAAGGATAATAAAAGGGATCACGTTGGTAAGTGCCATTACGAGGTGGTTGACTAGGAATACTTGGGTTGTATGTTGGTGCAAGTCTGTAGGTACTGGTTCCGTTAAATTGATTACTTGAATAATAATTACTTTGGTACTGATTTGGTTGAGGATACTTCGCTTGGTTTGGATTAAAATTACTACTATTATTATAAGCAACAGAACCAGGACCTGGTACGGGATAATTTTGATTGTAATAATTATTAAAGTTCGATGTGGGGTTATATGGCCATTTTTGTTGAGTTCCATTAAAATTAAAAGTGGAGTTTGCACTGTATTGATTAGGTCTGATAGATGTAGTGGGCAAATTTGGCTGACCTGGTCTGAACCTGCTATCATTATAAGATGGAGAAGATGGATAAAAGTGATTAGAAGTTCTATTAGAAGAAGGGTAATTGGAGTGATAAGTATTAGACATATTTCCGAATGGATAATTTATAGGTCTTTGATTGGGAATAAATGTAAAGTTATTGTTTCCATAATTAGGGTGTAGTGGATATCCAGAATAATTTGTGGATTGTGGATACTTTGGAGAACCAAAGGGGTTTACTATCTGAGAAGCTGGATTTGTAGATGGGTATCCGGGGCCATAGTGTGAGTTATTAAGTTGTTGATAATTATCATTCGTGCCAAGTGGATTGTTAGCGGGTTGACGGTCAAAAGGATTGTAAGTTCCATGATAGCTACTATTGGAAGAAGGGGTGTAACCTGGATAACCAGGTTGCGAGGGATTGTGAGGCTGCCACTGCTGTTGAGATGGATTAGTAGGATTTGATGGGCCATAGTAAGGGGCTGGATTTGCAGATGGATATCCAGAACCATAGTGTGAGTTATTAGGATGTTTATAATTACTGCTTGGACCAAGAGTATTATACGGTTGACGGTAAGTATTATTGTAAGAAGGAGTGTAAGCGGGATAACCAGGTTGTGAGGGATTTTGAGGATGCCACTGCTGTTGAGATGAATTAGTATAACTCGATTGTCCATAATAATTAGAATTTTGATTTTGGTACGGCTGATGTTGATAGTTGTACTGAGTTGTAGTTGGTAGCCGAGGATATAATGACGTCCCGCCATAGGCCTGCCTGGCCACTCTTTTCGCAACATGAATCTTTGTATTTTCGGTTCCATAGTAATCAGCCACACCATGAACCTTTACGTTTTTGACCGAATCAACTGAAGATTGGGTGCTCAAGACAAAACTTTCTGCGAAGCCTGGAATGATGCCTTCGATTTGAATGAGGTTTTTCACATCATTACTTCTATCCAGTATTGAACACACACATTTTTCAACAAAATATAAATTAATCACAAAAAAGAACAACAATAGTTTATCTAAGCGCTTCATTTTAAAGACTGACGAATAATTTTGTTTCTCTTAGATGTGTGGACAAAAACGTATGTATAGGTTTGGTACCTATATGTTACTGTTTGATAAACTATGACATTACTTATCAATATTTATATAATAATATTATTTGTACCAGTAGTTTCTCTTAATTACATTGAAACTTATCCACGACACTCTTTACAAAAAAAAAACTATGTTCTTCACGTTGCCAAGAGCAGAGATGAGTGGCTTATTCATCATATGACAGCTATTATCCTAGGGAGATTCACGACTTCCAGCATAAGGAAATACAACGCGACAAGGAGGAGGAACTTCATAGTATATTTGTCAATATTTCAAGTAAGGGTAAAAATAACATAACTTATAAAAGCTATGTGCTGGTACTTAGTTAAACATATAGTCATTAATAATAATTTTTTGCCACTCGTTGGCTAATTACATGACTTGTATCATTCATTAATAGTATTATTACATTTTTAGTTATAATTTTCCTGTTGTGCCCAATAATCAATAATACTACTTACTATATACCTATTATATAGATATATTGATTGACCAATACCTATATAATAAAAATATAACGAATTTACAATCGTTGTAAGGAATAATTTCTGATAGCGTATTTGTTTGTGAGTCGATTACGGACACGACCTGTTATCGCCAGTATCCTCCATGTTACGAGTATATGACTTCTGAATATTCCACCAGCGTGCAATTGCGAATCGCATCACTTATCGCGCCCGTGGAGATGGCGTCTTAGTTATTTTAAATAAGAATTTGACCTCGCTTCAAAACTAAGCGTTCTGCTTATTCTACGAAGCTGATGATCTAATGTGGTTTCCTCTACATAATTAATACAAAAAATGAAACTATGATATTAAGGATAATTTTGATGATATAATAGTTTCTCAGTTGTACCTTTCGGTTGACTAAGTTTACTGCATGCGACCCAAAAGGGTTGGATTTCCGTTAGTAACCAATGTTACTGTTATTGTCACAGCTGAGTTTATTCACAAATTATGAATCAAATATTCATTCATTCAGAGATTATTCCACCAAATTAGTTCACAATGCACCCCTATGCAGAATGACAAAGCTATACAATTCTATTATCATATTCTATGATCAATAGATCTCGACATATTTAATGAAAGTATACATAAACTCAAAAAAAAAAAGGATGTTGTTCTAGAAGATTGTGGAATAGGTTATTGTTTGTTTGCTTTTTATTTTTCATAGTTTTTGCAAATTAGTTTAGTGTTTTCCTTTTTTTTTCTTTTTGTTACTGTACATATCCGTGTGTTACTTGTATTTTTATTTTTCTTTTCTCCTGTGCAAGTAGTCAATACTTTTAAATATAGTCGCATTTGTAATGTATGTTATTCATGTGTTATATTATTTTTGTATGTGTTAATGTATAATAGACTATGTAAGTGTTCTTATAAATAAGTAAATATATGTTCTAAATATTGATGCGTATAGGTATTTTAAATGAAAATACGATGTAAGGATAAACATGTCAAGATACACATTATGTTAAATAATAACCACTCATAACATGGAATGAAAATGTAATTTATTGTTTTTGTCTTTATATTTAAAGGGCATTGCAGGTTAAGGTACCAAGATAGGCCACAGAGAAACGTCTAAACCATCTTTTGTTAGCATATTGATACTGCAAATTTGAGGTGTGATTTTTTCTAGTTTTTGGAAAAAATCGAAGAGAACGAAAGTGCTATAATTTTCTTCTTTCTCAAAAATGTCATATTAATGAAGCCAAATCATTATTATATGATTTTATTATAATACTTTCACCTTTTTTGATAGGAATAACCCAACAAATTATTATTATTATTAAATAATAGGCGAGCAGCTATTAGCAGATGTGTCTATGTCTCAGCTGGTGTGTTCAATTATGACATATTGTTTTGCACTGCGTTGACTATACAATAAAATCTGATTGAGATGAGAACCATATATCCAGTTTAACTTTGAAACTATTCGTTGATGCTGCGTCTACAATGTCCAGTTGAGACAATTTTTCCAACAGGCACCAGTATAGGGCAAGACTTAATAATTAATTAGGACTTAGATTTCTTATAACTTCCATTTTACTATTTTTACCGACTCCGGAAGTATCCAGTAATAGAAGTATTTTCAGAATCGGTAAAAAACGCTGATTCCGAAAATATGTATATTACTATATCACCAAAGAATGTCGCTTAAACCAAATAGCCTTTCACCCCTCGATATATTCTCAACAGTAGGTTCATACGTATGTCCTTATAGAGCCGACTCACTAGCCTTATAGGAAAAATCAGTTTTTGTCATTTTTAATTATGGCATACCTTGAATTTGTGATTTTGAGAGTAATTCTACATCAAAAAAGACATCTAAAAAAGGTACTTCCAAAAGTACCATAACGTCATCGATAAAAAGAGCTGATTCGTTTTTTATATTTCGCTGGTTATACCTTCAATCATAAATCCTAATTTAGTAAAAATCGGATTCGCCATTTGTGAGGAAATTTTTTTGGCGATTTTTCATTTTTTTCGATAACTAATAAAAATCAGATCTCAAATTTGCATAATCAACGTATCTTAATAATACCAACATACTCGAAAAGATGACCCAAATATCGCTCTGGGGTCAATCTTGTTGGCTGAACCTGCAATGGCATTTTTATTCAATTGTATAAATGATCAGCAAATACATAAAAGCATCTCGAGCTTTGTAAGTTTATACAAGCTTCATATAATAACAAGTAAACTTACTATTACAAAATAAGATCGTAAAATTTATTCTAATAGCAATTGATAATCATAAATCGAGCTTAATCTTACGTAAATGTGTAACTTTTAGCGACATTACTTATTCACTATTTACTTAACTTATCAGATGACAAATATACTATATGTAAAGCCTCAAACGTTTAGGTAATATTAAATACAACATCTTCGTACGAGTTAATTATAAACTATGCCTAATTGTGCAGGATAACGTAGATATTTTATTTTATTTTTATTTATTTATTTATTACTATTACTACTATATATTACTTATCCAATAAAGCTTATTTTCATATATTCAAAATGTTCCGAAAAAAGAGTACAAGTGCCAAGTAAATAAAGTAATATATTTAAATGAGCAGTGTAAAGTCTGTCGAGATAACCAGTTGGTTATAAAAAAATAATATAATTTAAAATGATATTTTGTAGTGGGCTAAAATTAAATTGTAATGATATATTCAAATAACCATACAATTCGTCACTACATATTGGGAGGTAATAAATTTGTAAGCGTTGTTGATACTATAATAATCCTAAACAATAGTATATCACTGATAGTTTACCTTCTTTCAAAATGACTATGCCTTACAAACAGGTAAACGAACATTGCGAAACCAAGCAGCATATCTAATTATTGCGTTTGCACTTTTATAAGTACTACACAATCCTTAAAACTATATAATTACGAATTACAGTAGTGCAAAAGTCGTTTTTTTACAAATTTACAAATACACATATATCTTTACATTATATCACTGTCCTCACAAACACGTAGGCTGTTCACATTTTGCGGCAAAAATAGCGTCAAATTATTTTATATCAAATCAGTATTATTTTTTTATAAACAACAATCGAATATTTTAATTTAACTAACTTTATTATTTATGTATTTACAGAATTCTACTACGTGGTTATTTGGACTTGTGGCTTTATAGAAAAACATACAACAGTCATAATTGAAACAATACCTCCATAAATGCTTAAAACCAATAAAACTCGATATGAGCAGAATTAAATGGATAGAAATGTAATTATTTTACAACACAAAGATATAGTACATGCTATATTTTGTCTTTTTGTAAAATTATGTCACGGAATATAACTTACATAATATTTCTTCAAAGTAAAATAGCTAGTTTTATTATATACTTAGATTTACATTGTTAATATTGTACTGGAAACCTACAGCTGTGGACTTAATTGTAGTAATTTATAAATATATTTTTAATAATTTACAATAAGAAACGGAATTTAGTTTTATTTATGTAAGCATTATAATTAATACTTGTAGGAACCCATAAAAATTAACCCTTAATATATGAAAATACTATCGTCTTTTGAAACAAGCTAGGTAATTATTAAGTTGAATGAATTATAGATAGATTAAGATTGTGATCATAATCTTGACATGCATCGACAAATACCAAACAATACTTTGCCGTACGTCACATGCGCATCAGTCGCAGATGTACACAGAAAAGATAGATCTTAAAAACGGAAATAATGATACTGTACTTAAGCTATGACTAGACTAATGAATATATTTTAATTAATCATTACATCATGCGGTATACCATAAGCAAACTATATTATTATAATCACATGACTGCTATCAAACTCAAATGCTACATTTACGAGTAAGTACATGCTACTAATAATAGTGCGGAACAACATAAACAATCTAAAACTGTGGATATTGTAACACATAATAATCTGATATTAAATTATTCTTAATCCTTTAAAATTTATGTGATACTTTAAACAGAAAAACTACAATATTCAAAAGACAATTTAATAAAACATACTGTGCTTTTTAAAATGTGTAAAATTTGCTACATTTCCAAATAGAGTCAATGCATCCTATATTAATCGTTGAATGACTTGTTACAATAATCAAGTATCTTAGCAAAAATTGCTTAGTATCATTATAAAAATGTAGTTTATAACCAGTAAAGTTATACGACACGTAAATGCAGAGTTAATTATGTTTCATGTTGTTTAGTTGTGAAATCCTTAGGGTAGCGCGCTCGTCCGAGCTGATGGTTCTCGAGAGGAAAGTGGATGAGGTACGTGCTGATGACGGGCCATTCTTCTGTGCATCCGGTTTCTCCAACCCTGTGTATATTAGTGTTTAATTAGTTTAATATTACATACAAATTGCAAAAATAATTGCGTGCTGGAAACAATTATTTGTAAGAACATTTATAAAGGTGTGCATGGATTCAGATCTATTGACTTAAGTTAATGTACAATTTTAACCATGTTATATAATGTGATATGAGGTCTGTATAACCCAATGCTAGATTACATGAATGCTGAGTTATTTAAAATTGTAAGATGTGTTAATCAAGCAATTATGTCACTGTCACGACATCGAAAATCCTAGGAAAAGCCACGTTGAAAGTAGCGTTAATCGTTAATAAGATAGAGGAAGTATTATATAGAAATTACTACATTAAACGATAATTTTTAATATATACTTGTATCAATTGGTATCCTTGAACAACCTGAAAAAATAAATTTTAGTTTTCTGATTTTATTGCTTTAATCACTATCACTAAAAGGATGCGCTGAAGTTTATACACGTAAAAATGTCAATAGACGAAAGAGAATAACTTAATATAATACGGATTATCAAGATAATAATGTACCTTCATCATACTATATCTGAGTCACGCACTTCAAATAATCAGTACCATGAAATTCAGATAAGTACTAAATTATATTACTATGACGAATAATTTGGTTATATCGTCATTTTTATCTATATTAGGCTGACAGATTCTCGGGTTAAGGACTGTTATTAAACCGAACAACATACGAATCGAACCAGATAAGATAGTCCTTATTAAAAACAAATATATTTTTAATTAATAAAATATTATATACAATTAAAAATTCCTAAGTATTTGTAAATTATTATTGTTTTTTATTAAGCAATCGAGATCACGTGGAAAATATTTTCTAATAAGATAAAATGAACTAAATAAACATAATTCCATTAATTAAAGTACAACTATTTTAAATAACATTTTCAGGTTACGAACTAATTTTCGACAGAAATTTTGACATATAACTACTAAAAAACAAATTTTCTTTAATAACAATTTATAACAAGAACATTCCTTACCTAGCCTCTTCCTAATAAGGTAATATAACTTCGGCTTGAGGACAAGTATGAGGAATATAAACACTCCTTGTAGCTCGTTGAGTAAGTCGATGATTGTCCAGAGCCATATAGGTTCTGATGATAGAGTGGAAAGTAGTTCCGATATCCAGCTAGCACCCATTACTACCCATAACTTTCCCGTCAAGACATATCTACAATTAAAATTCAATTACAGATTAATTATGAACAAAATATATATCGAGGGGTAAAAGGCTATTTGATTTAAGCGACATTTTTTGGTGATTTAGTAATATATATTTTTGGAATCGGCAAAAAACGCTGATTCCGAAAATATATATTACTATATTACCAAAAAATATCGCTTAAACCAAATAGCCTTTTACCCCTCGATATAATATATTTAATATATTTGAGAAGAATATTAAAAATCGTAGCAGTTATAGGCAATCGACTCCATGTTTATTTTGTCAAGTAATAATGAATACGTCAGTATTGTTACTTCAACTAATTTGAGAAACCTATTCTTAGCAATTCATTGGAAAATCCTGTTTTTCCACAGTTACAATACACAATACAACATCCACAGTTAAAATACCCAGCTAATCACTATTCATAATTTATTTCTTAGGAATAGGTGAAGGTTACCCGAACAAATCAAGTTTCCTAGAAAAATATTGTTCATTTTTTACGAATTTACTCAGTAAGATCTCAATATGAATTTGATATCTTTTCTACGCTTACACAAGCCAGTTTGCGGAAATACATTATAAATAATGATCATAACAAAAGATTTTGGGATTTTGAAGAGATTATGACAGGATGTCACAGAAAAATAGTTTAACAACTAAACAAATCCTAATATAAATTTCCCTATAAAATATCCTAATATGTTTTAAAATTATTGTAAGCTTGTAAAAACAGACGTTGCTTTTGACGTAAGACAGTATAATATAAGAGTTATGTCATGTATAGTATAACACTCTGAACACATTGAACAACTATATTACTGGTCAATGGTCATTTTAGCCATGATAAATTACCACCAAATAGATACAGTCATTAATGTGGAATTTCTGTAATCCCAAAAAGGGTTAAATTTAGACGATTTATTATTATTCATATATATCAAAAATTATTTAATTTGTTACCAAATAAATTTTCTTTGCATCAATTACTAAATACGAGTAGGTACTATAGTAATACCAGTAGGTCTTGAAGCAAATTAGTTGAAACTGGAAACCAAATCATTTCAAATGTTTATCTTGTTTAATTTTGTCTATTATAAGCTTATTAGATCCTGTTAAGTATTTTTGACATATATTATAAATTATCATTCACCATATTCGGGAACCTATGAGTCTTTATTTATTATTATTAGTTAAAGCTACACAAGAAATACTTCCAACTGTCGAGATCACTCGAGAAAGACAAATTAAGTAATTAAAAAGAAGAAATAAATATTAATTGAAAAAGAACAGACATTATTTTGATTCAGGGTGGTAGGTGGTGACCTGTCACTGCCGGCACTCGCTCGCGCGATGGTCGGTAGTGACAGGGCATGGCAGGCGGTCCTCTCCTTCACGGAGGAGACTATGCAGGGGAAGGAAGCGGCGGAGCGGGATCGAGAGGCTATCGCCACCCCTGATAACCCAATCCGCCGGCCAGCTCGGACAGGACGCCGGAGGAGGGCCTTCGCCAGAGGCCTTCCTCCATAACAGGATAAACACCGGGCGGCGCACTTGAGGGAGCACGTCGTCCAGATCCAGGCGTGAGCGGTGTGTGATGTGTTCCCGCACACCGTTCCAATGACAAACTAAGGAGATGAGGGGAGGGTGACATTTCTTACACCACTCTCCCTGCCAAATGTGTTAGGTGTACGCAGGGGTTGGCGACTATTTAGCCACCCCCTGCCAAGAAGGCGGGGCCTGCAGAAGGCTAGACGTCGCCGGGTGCCGAGGAAGATGGCTCAGCCTTGCCCTTGGCATTCAGCAGGCGGGAGATGGAATACCCCGGGGGTTTTAGTCGGTGCAAGTCCGACACACCGGGGGGCAACCCTCATCGCCCCCTGAGGTCCGTTAGGGATTTTCCCCGGGTCACAAAAAAAAAAAAAAAAAAAAGACATTATTTTGATTGTACTCACTTTGCTCTGTCAACTCGGAAACGTCGTTTTGCTCTGTCGCCTACCGAGCCCGCCTGCAAGCGATGCACTTCCGACTTGACACGGGCGCAATGTCGAGCGGTGAGAATCCACAGCACAAAGTTAATGCACGTCACTAAACCCATTGGTATTACGAAAAAGATGTAGTGCGGCCAATCCGAACGTGAATTTTGAACTGGAGATAAAATAAAATACATGTTTACTAGAAATACTATTATTGCTTAGAAGTGCACCTACAGAATTGATCTGTATTATTAATATTTTTTCTCAGCCTGCGCTCTTTATACGAGATTCCCTATTGTACAAAAAATTATAAATTACTTAGGAGTTACTTTAACTATGTACTTAAATTCTAAACATGGACATTAAAATATTAAAACTAGTTCGGGTCAATCAAGTTAATATATTTTGTGGAAACTTTGATGGCTTGTCTATTTTCTTTATGTATTATTTAATTGTTTGTATGTTGCTGTATTCTTCCCTAATTATAGAAAAATAAAAGTAAATAAAACTTATTTAAATTACCAGTACAAATACTGAATGACATATAATAACTTTATACTATTTCGCGTCTATGACATTGTGCTAAATGCTTCTAATTCACTAATTAGGTGCCATCCAATTACAGGCGCGCCGTTTCTTGTTATGTTCAAATAAACCCACGTGTTAAGTAGATATAATGTGAAGATACGATACCTATTGACCCAATTCTTACTTCGATCTGTTTTACCGAATAATCATACTGATTATTAAGAAAGTTTTTCCACAGTTTGTTTAGATTATGTCTGACCAGATTTTGTCTGTCTGGTTTCTGATCAAACGAAATGTACGATGATAGACAAGCGACTCCATTGAAACTATATTAATATTTTCATACAAATTACTATTCATTTGATTGCAATGCGTTGTGTTATGTGATATTTCGAATACAGCTTTGTATATGAGATACACCAACAGATTTATAGATATTCGTTACAATTCTTTTTTTTATAAATTTTAATCTATATCATAAAATGTAAATTTGTGTTAGCCTATATCGAGTATGAGGTAAAAAAGCTTTCTAGCCCTATTAGTAACGAAGAGCTTAGATTAGAAGCACTGTCAAAGTCTAGTGTTCGTGTGATGAGACAACAGGGGGAACATAATCCTTGCGTCTCCTTAAAAACAAGATTTAACGAGCTAATTATGAAATCATTAACAAAGTACTGAGTCTATAATATAGACGATATAATTATCGTCAGTATACTTAATGAATCTTAAGTTGAGCTGTAAATATGTGCAATGATACTTACTGGAACCAAACCAGCACATGCCATTCCCGATGTTAGCATCAAGGTAATTAGAGACAGGATACATATCCAGTAGAAACATAATCAAAGTAAGTGTAATTGCGAAACTCCACGCATACAAAGAATACCATAAAAATCGTCGTCTCTCTGCGCTTGCCTTTCGCAGAGGCTGCACTGTCCGAACACTCCTGAAATGTACAATTTGATTAAGTGACGCTTAATTAAAATATATATTTAAACTTCATACTTTTCAGGGTGAGCGAAGACACATTAATGGTTGTATTCACTAAAATAAAATCCAATTCACCCCAGGACAGTCAGCGAAATGAAAAAGACGCAGAAGGAGGGAAAATATTCCTGAGCGATTTTATGATTTTCCTCCCTAACTGTGATCGAGCAGTAGACTTAAGGGAGTCTACTGCCCAGACGAGGTGAAAGCAAGACGTGGTATCAGCATACTACCTGTGCGGCGTCTTAAGAGATGAACTTTTTATATCCACCCCTCCTAGACTTGAGACCTCAGCAAGCCATTCACTAGCTGGTTCGAAGGACGAACGCGGTCTCCCAAGTCCGGCTAGCAGCGACGAGACGATGACTCCCCAGTGATTTTTAGCCGATACACACACGCGCGCTATAACAGCCCCACGATAGCTCTAAAGGTCCATGAGGATTTGATGATTACAATAAACAGGGTTAATATTTTCTGTCCGTTTTATATATTTAATAAAACACTGTCACAATATAATTGCCCTTAGTAACCCTTTGAACCACTGTAACATATGCTCAGTATGAAGGCATATGAGTAATATGATAATATATAATACAAGGAACAATTAATTTATTAATACGTTACATTAATCACGATGAATGTTTTCCTAAATATTAAACAGACACCGTTTTAAACAATTTATAATAGTTATACCAAGTAGATGAGTTTGTTTAGAAGTATTCTGAGTAACGCGCATTTTAATAATCCTTTAAAATAGCAAGTTGTACTTTGAGCTACGTGTATGTTCAAAATGTATTACATTTCGTTTATGGTAACTTATGTTGTATAAGAGCCATAAATTTTTATGATGCTGGTAAATGTAACCTATATAACACAATGTTTTTATTGGTTTTTACCATGTCCCATTATTACTCTTTTCGGGTCAAGTGATTGCCTCGCTAATGGTTAGGATAATATTTTGTTACACAATATCTGATAAAAATAGCTTAATCAATCTTAATCTCATTACCATTGACGATTGTGTGCTGCAAAATGATAATACAACATGAAAATTATATATATGCTTTTATAAGCGCTTATAATATATTAGTAAAATGAATTAGCAATGAGAAATTCTTACATTATCAAGTACCATAACTTGAATGCATATTTTGGAGCTTTTAAAAGATTTTAATACAGCTTGCCAATAAAATATTATTAAAATGTCACTTCCGAAATGTTCTTTTAAATATTATGTAAATACAATAGGTATTATGAGGCTAGTCTTATTGGGATGATGATGAGGGGTGTAAAGTGTCAACAAGAATCTATGTTCCGGCGAATGATATCATACCAAGTTCTTTCATTGCGATACTATACTCTAGTTCTGACTACGCAAGAACTGATTATGAGAACAAAGGTGACTATAAGATTCTGGTGGGTATCCTTCTGGTCATCGGAATTTTACCGAACGTGGACTTAAGACACGGCGTCCGCCCCAACGGCAGAATTTAAAAAGCCTCAAAATATATTTTATAATTTATAATCCTCTTAAGTAATTAGTGAACAGACTTAACGATGCTAAAGCGAAACTGAGATTAAATTTAAACAAACTCCTGTAGCATGTGACCTTCATATCACAGCCCGTGATCTATATTTAGTATTCTCTGTTTTTTGTTTTAACTATTTAATATTTTACATGTTATTCCTACAGAGTGTTTCGGTGATGACGTGGTTTAATTAGAGCCCCGCCTATGTAATGGTCTACACGTAATGTGAATTTTCTATCACGTCCGTTTTCATTACCAAATACGTAAATCCGCGTTAACTTTACGGTTTTAAACATTAACTAGCTGTTGATATAGCTTCGCTTGCATATATTACGCATTATAATAGAAATTGTTATATCTGTCCTAAATAAAATTCATACTGATTTATTTATTGTAATAAACGCCTCACAAATACCTAACTTCACTCAAGTTAATGTTTTTTTTATTATATCATTATAACAAAATGATATTGGAATAAACTTTCAGGGCCTATAAAAGGAGGTACATTTTTGATAAAAGATAATTATTATATTTGATCCGAGTCTAGGTCCTCAGCTTATCTTTATCTTAGCTTTTTCTTTGCTTTAGTGCTTGTGTAATTGTTGCCTATAAAACCTACAAAACCAATATTATCCCATTGCCTTTTTCTGTGCTGAACTTTTAAAAATATATTAAAATACATTTTATTCACATTTAATATGTTATTCAAATAGGAAGTTTCATATTTCTTACTTCATTGTTATCGAGTTTCAGTACAATCCGCTATTTCACCCCTTTAAGGGTAGATGTTTAAAAAACAATACGATATGTATTTTTTATTTGTAATCACAAGTCTTAATTTTCTTAATGCTAAAGTAAAAATAATACCATAAAACCTCTTATTTTAACTTTCGGGAGTAGATCATTAAACAAGTGATAATACGCCTTTTATACACTTCTTACGTGGTATCCAAATACAATGTTTCACAGTTTTATTATTACTTCATTGTTATGGAATATCCATGAAAACTTTCCTCCTAGAAGATAGATTTTCAAAAAAAGAATCAGACATGAAATTTTTGTTTGTAATCACATGTACATGTTCTCATTTTCATGTTTCTAACGTAATAAATTTAAACTCGCAAAATTTATACTACTCCTATTTAAACCCATGTTAACGAATATAAAAAATCAATAAAATATGTTTTATATATTCCTATAATGGTATCCTAATACGGCATCTCGTAGCTCTAACTTCATTGTTATCGAAGTTCCGTACAAACTTAAACGTTCTGTTACACTGTTTAGTGTGTTGATGTTGGAGAAAATAAGGAGTAATCTATTTTTTATTAATAATCTTGAGTCTACATTCTAGTTTTCATATCGCTAACGTAATAAATATTAAATACCATAAAAAAACATAAATTCCCTCTTTCAAACCCTGACACTAAATTTCCAAAAAGTAATAATATGAGTACTATTTATATCTACAATAATATCTTAGCACAAAGTATTGCAGCTCAAACTTTATTGGTATTAAGGTTACACACACTCATTGAATTTTCAAAAATCCGATCTTTCTCTCTCCCTTCTATATCCCAAAACGAATTCACATTCCTAATTTCAAATCGGTAAGTATTATGGTTTCCGAGATTTCATGATGACCAAGTCAGTCAGTCAGTGAATTACCCTTTTATATATTTTTTATTATATTATACATTAGTTATGTTTTACTAATTACAAGTAATAAAACAAATAACAATATATAAAAAGAGATATATAATTATAAGATATATTAGATATATTATTATACTCTTTTAATATATAATTAAAAGAGTGATTTATTTTTCGAACAAATACAAACTGACTTCAAATATGTTAATAGATATCGGAAATTCGGAATAGTCCTACGTTATTACTAAAACAATATTTACCATGAACAAACGATTCTTTGGAACAATATGTCGGGACACGCTTCAAAAATATTATGTTTACCGAGATGATATGAGTGGGCCTGGGCAAGTACTGAAACAAAGGAATCAGTTTCGTTAACAAATACCATCAGACAAGATATTATGAGGTCACCGAATATTATATTTCAATACATATTGTTAGCTCATGATATAAAAAGATGTTACTTTTTGTTTTGTAAAACTGTTGTAATAGAATTTTCAAGGTAATCTGAGTCCTTAAAATTGATTTTTGTCCAAGACATGCTACATTTACACGATTTGTTATGGCTGCGAAACTTGTGTATTTTTGAAGGTGATCTATGATCGAACTGAGGCGTTTAAGATGTGTATCTTGCGGAAAATGTTCAGAATTCTCTAAACTAATTTTACCTCAAACGCCAAAGTCCTGGTAATGTCCCATCGCAAATGATGTCGACAGTCATGAGACGGAAAATGGCTTTCCTCGGACATATGCAAGGAGGATACCAATGTGAGTTTCCTGGGTAGATTCTTGCAGGCAAGATTCTGGATAAATGAAGCCCAGGCCGTCAGAGATGGAAGCGTCTGGACAACGTCAAGAAGTGGACCGGATTGAATTTTTCGGTTTTGAAAAGCAACGCATGAGATCGCAAGGAGTTTTGCCTATTGACACTGCTATGGACCTCCAAACTTCACTATGAAGATAGTAGGTAAGTACTTATCATATTACACAATAGGGTACAGAGGTTTCGCCATTGGCGAAAATATATAGCAATATGACCACACGTAATATCTTAGTCCAGTCAAGAATAATTCTGTAGTTTCAGTGTTATGTTCAAACTAACATATAAGCAAACATTTTTATTTTAAAATTAATAATTCATTCATTTTCTGGAGCCTCTAAATAATCAATCCTCTTAGTTCTTTTTTTATATCTTGAAATAACAGAGTTTGATCCCCAACAATTAATAGAGGTATTTATTTTAGTAATATACATCTTTTAGCTTTAAGTCTTTTCCAATGTAGGCTAGCAGTGTAAATAGCAGTATGTAAACATTTCAACACTTAAATATATCAAATATTTGATCACAGGCGACCGGTATCTTGTCGTAGTTGTCCTGGTTATGACATAGTGCGAGAATTAACATTAATCAGTTATGCTTACGACGTTGTAAGTAAACGAAATTATTGTAATCTATGAAGCTGTTGAAATTGGTGTTTGTATTCGATAAACTAGAATGTTACTCGTGTGTCGTGTCATCATTCCTTTGACTATTCTCAGTTTCCTAACAACAGAACATTACAAATATATAAGAACCCAGTCTGTGTAGGACGTCGATGAATGAAAGGTTACTCAAAATCTTAAAATACAATTTAACTACAAAAATAAGTGTATTCTACTAAGGAAACTGAATCAACAATTTGTTAAATAGACTAGGTATTTCTTAGAATTTTATGATCATTTCTTACAAACGAGGATAACATTTTCAACATAAAAAAAATGCACCATAATGTCCGTAGTCATAATTTTATAGAGTTTTTTTACTTGTATTTTTGATACCACAAAGTGGTGAATAATCCACCGGCTCGCCTGATAGAAAATGACTACTGGTGCTTTAAACGAATGCAATATCAGAAGTTAAACCTACCTGGAGCCACTTTTGATGAGAAAATAAAAGGGAGTTACGCATAGACGGAGGGCACCGGAAATGTAACTATCCGAAGTGAGTTACTACAACGGTCTTTGAACCCCCGTACCGTACTCTCAATACAATTGAACATAAATGCCTTGCCATCTTATTACTACTCATTCAATACCAGTGACGTGCATAGGATATTTGGACAGGGTAGGCAGAATTCGCGTAATTAATTTGAATATTACATTATGATATTAAATATTATATTGTTTTCATAGGTAACATATATGGTGTGAATATAGAATAGATATGAATATAAATGGTTCCTGTTTTGTTTAACTTTAAGAAATTTATGCCAGACTTATTTATCGTCAGAGCATGCAATGCTTTGATGCATCTATGGAATGAACTCTACTGTTCAGTACAAGCCGTGGGTAACCTATATAAATTTAAGATTAAAGATACGAGCAAAATCAATTCAAAAGTAACATATTGTTAGAGGTAATTTTAATTTAAAAATATATACATTTCCTATGTTTTAACTTAAATATTAAAGTTACAAAAAGTTACAAAAAGTAGTTTGTTAAATAATTAGTGATAGAAAGAACTTGTACAGAAGTGATAACTAATGGAATAGATATAATCTAATAGGACAACTCATTATGGTTACTCATTTATGATCTGTCTATGTTTACAAACTGTAATAACAACGAAAAAAAAAGTTTAGTTGACTAAAGATGTCATTATATACAATATAGCTCTGGATGCAATAAAGTACACACCGTAATTAATTACATAGTTAGTCTGGGGAAATTTGAAACAAAGAGACAAAGACTTAATTTAATGTGTTCTATTATTCATTTCCATTTGTTAGCCCACCTCCACACGTAAGTCTAGACGTAAGTAATATATTGTTTCACAAGAAATTCATCGTTATTTTATAAATTAGTGAACGGAGTCGCAACATTTTTAGAATATCATATCTACCATATGTACGTACACACGAAACATAGCTCCTGTATTGTTAAAGACATGTACAATCATGTAGAATATTACAAGTCTTTAAGTTTACATATTTGTAACACAAAATCAGTGTATGTTAGTGTTTGTATCATGAACTCACCCAAATGTCCACCATATGTCGAAGCACATGACGTTGAGCCATGAAAAGGCCGCCACAAATCCGAAGTAGATACCGTACCCTGAGTAAATAACATATTATGATTTATATAGTTTTACTTGAAAGGATTATAACGTCGAATAGGTTAATTTTGACTGGAATTGGGCTGACTTAAAAAGTATTGATTTTACATAAATCAATTGAATTATATCAAGAATCGTGTAATATAAAGTATCATGTATACATGCAGGAGTGGCTTTTTCTGTTAACCCGGTGGAAATCCTTTCGGACCGTCAGGGGATTGGTGAGGGCCGCTCCTCCGGGGTGTCGGACGTGCACCGACTAAAACCACCAGGGTGTCAACTATGTGCTCTCTTCGCCTTCGCCGGGCCTGGGTATCCGTATACTTCCTACGGAACCGGCGAGTGATTGGCCTTGGCAGGCCTCCTCTCTGGGAGGGGTCAATTCTTACCCCCCCTCACTTCTTCTCAATGAGGCGTCATGGGGGCACACACACAACGCCTTGTCCTCTCTGACACAGGAGTGCCTGACATGTTAAGTGAAGTTACACAGGTAAGCCGGAGTGCTTACTAGAACCAAACCTGCTGACTATACGGGTGTAATTTTACCTAAATCAGTTTTAGTTCTCAAATTTACCAGTACGTATATGCGGCATTTAATATCGATGCATTATTCGTTTCATTATCTATATGCCATTTTGGTAAAGCATGTCATTAATTATAATTAATTATTTTTATAATATGAGAATTACATTTATCGTTTCCTTCAATTGTGTGATGGTAGATATTATGTTAAATATAATATAATAATCTCCATTTTGTAACATTTATCTTATATATAAGCTTACATTAAAAATTATATAACGATAACGCTAACGTTTAATAATACAATTAAAACACTGAACTGGAATTTAGATTATGTTTTGTTAGCTATAACAAAACATAGTATTTTTATCAGTTTGTATGTACGAAAACATTTGTATGTATGAAAAAGTTTTTATGATGCTAAAATCCGAAGAAAGCTCCCATACGTGTAAAGAGAGGGAAATTATGTTTATTATTTTTAATTTAACATGTGATTTGTAAGGTATCTTTGCAAACTACATTGTAAGCGGAGTTTTAATTCAGTTTTAAATTCAACTTTAATAATTCGTAATTTGAGAAGGAAATATCGTCATCGTCATTTTTAAAACTATTTTATGCCTAGGTCAATTTTAAAAACTGTTTATCGTATTAGGTTGACATTTGCAGTTAAATTTTAGTTAAAAGCATGTTATTTAATGACAAGTACTATTAAGTAACATAAATATATAAAACAAAGTTATGAGTAATAGAGGCAAACGAATTTGTCAGTAATGCAGTATTTTCTGATTTGTAGAAGCACGGCAAGTTATTCCTTCTAAAATAATTTCAGTAGTATTTTATAGTTAAATTATAAATGTTAAATATTTTAGCCACTAAGCCGTTTAAATTATATCGGCAAACCTATAAGACAACAGAGAATGTGTGTTTAATTATCAATTGTAAA
Organism: Automeris io; assembly: GCA_036320925.1. Lineage (NCBI taxonomy): Eukaryota > Metazoa > Arthropoda > Insecta > Lepidoptera > Saturniidae > Automeris > Automeris io. The sequence goes on from JAUDJH010000002.1 coordinate 11,363,689, forward strand.
GGAACAATTTCTTGAATTAGCTATTACAATAAGTGTCCTTTATAGAGTAGGCAATTATTAACAAATTGTTTTGGAAATATTTCTGCCTTATTGGTTATAACGTTTCTAGTTTTAAATAGTATAGAAGGTACCGAAAAAACTTTATTCAATGACGTTACAATTTAATAATCATACAAGGTCTTTGTTTGCCTCAAAGCTATATAGCGCAGTTACTTTTATGTCTTCTCCGGCTGATGTCAAATATGTATGCATGATAGAATCAAAACTGCTATGTGAGACACTGGTACAATTGGTGGTTAAAAGCAAGAAAAATACTTTTTTTTTTATTAGGGGCTTTTTACTTAGTCATATCAGCCCCATCGTAGCCTAACCTAATAGAAATAAAACCTGTCATACCTCACCTTTCATACAGTTACTATAGCATTTCGGCAGTTGCTTTAGTGGGCACCGCCAAAATGCTATGGAACATACCAACATCCAATGTATTTAATTTTAATTCACACATAACATCCTTCCTTACATTAGCGTTCTGGACGCACTCAACCAGGACATGATGAACATCGTCCATAATTCCGCAAAGAAAAATACTTATACTTACTCATCAAAGTGGGACCAAAGCAGTTACTCCTATACTGGGCCTACTCTTGTTTCTCATATAAAATATTTTTATACATATATTTAAATGTATCTTACCTAGCAATGTACATATCCTGGAATCTGGAACTTGTGTGTATTGCACTCGTGCTAAGCAGGAGAAAGCAAGCAGCATCATGCTCACGTGGCAGATCAAGGTTCGTCCGTGAAGGTTCCTTAATTCCGGTAAAGCGCAATAAACAACCAAAGTTAGCGCCAGACAAACACTTGATATGCTTATGATCTAAAAGAATATAAAAATAATTGTATTAGTATTTGAAAATTCTCGACTATTTATCATTAGTGTGGGTTGCAAAGACTCTCTTTCAATGACGTTAGTATGAATCATCATACGGGTATCCTACATAAAAAATGTTATAATAAATCTTACATGGCCAGATATTCTCGACGGCTAATCTTTTCAAAACTCCTCTGAAGCTCAATCGACTAATTTATTAATTAATGTTCACATATAGCTACATAGTTATTATATCATACGTCTTACTATAATATTTTAAATAATTCAAACTATTTATGCGGTCGTCGTTAGCCGTGGTTGCAATTATAGATTTTGTATGTTAATCTTTTAAACTTTTCGTGTTTGGTTAAAATTTGAAATTAACGTCAATAGATGAATATTAAATAAGAAGCTTAATTTTAAAATTAAGGTTTAATTAATTGTTTAGAATATAATATCAATGTCTTATGAAAAAAAAGTTAAGCATCAAAATTATTTCATAATGATAATGAATACCCTTTTATGGACGCTATATCTCTTTCGGGGAGAGCAGAAATACATTAGTGGCTGTATCCACTCTGCGCCTCTATGTCGTGCCCAACGTGACCGTGCCCGTATCGCAGCTGATCAACATTCTCTAAGCACTTACAGATGACATTTCTATTAGATGCCATGCTAGTTTCCTCACGATATTTTCCTTCACTGGTGAGTATATGGTACCTAAATCGGTACTTAATCTGGACAAGCTAGATGTACTTGCAAGGATTCGAACCTAAGACCAATCGCGTCACCACGTATGAGTATCGGTCCCTTATCCTAGTGCTCCACCACAGCCACATAATAACACATTGTACACAGACAGCATTTATAATACTTAGATAAAATAACACAACTAAACACTTTTATTAATAAAGAAATACAGAATAATAATCATTGAACCAGTCAATGACGTCTTTAATCTAAATTCGACACAATTCTCAGTGAATGTACTTCGACGAAATATACGAACTCGCTTATTTATGTTTTATCTGCTACAAACGCCTCTTACATCACTTAATTTGTCTACATTATTTAAATAAATACCAAAGTGCATCATCGTCTACATTGATTTTATAAGCTCGAAGAAAAATGATGTAACTAGTTTTTTTCTAACGAGCAATAGCTAGGTATTTTATATTTAAATGTACACTGAGAAAAAATCATATGGTAAAACCCAAATAAAACATAATTACGGATTGTAGCGACTACCTACATGGTGTTGAAGATAATAAAATGTTTATGTTTTTAAATTAAAAAGCAAAATTTGAATAAACATCAAATTTAAAAAAATGTACAATTATTAATTATAAACGGTTCATGGTCTGATTACAATTTCATAATTACATGGGACTATAGTACATTATTCTTATGTAATAATAATAATAAATAATATACCATAACGCTATATCCCTTACGGCGTGAGCAGAGACGCATTAGGGGCTGTATTCGCTTTGCGTGTATATGTCGTGCCCAACGTGACCAGCAGCGCAGCTGATCGCCATTCTCAAGGCACTTACACATGACATTTCTATTAGATACCATGCGGGTTTCCTCACAATATTTTCCTTTGTCGATGAGAATGTAGTGCCTAAATCCGTACATAATCTGGAAAAATCCAGAGGTACGTACCGGGATTCGAATCTACGAGCATTACCGTGCACAACCTACCACAGCCGCTACTAATACAAACTTGAACTAATTTAAAAATAAATGTAAATTTTGGTGATAAATTAATTCGGATATTGATATTGTACCTTATCTGATATTGTACCTTATGCGTATTCACAGGGTTCATTGTAAATAACAAATAAATAGGCCAAAACTGCGCGGCCTTACGTAAATAAAAAAAAATGTAGGATTATAGTCGATATACTCGTATATTCTAATTTATTGAACATTAAAAAATCAACGAACTAAATATTGTATATATATATATATATATGACGGGTTTGTTGCTTTCTTTTTGTTTATTTTGATTGTTGGCATTTCCTCTTTAATTTTGAAAAGTGAAACTTGTAAGTCACGGTATTAAAATTCATTTAAATTAAATCACTTTACGAGATAAGAACACTATTGCTGGAAGCATGAGAATTGTATTCAACAAAATCGATACATTATTATCTTAGTTATACAAAATATATTTTCTGACATAAGCCGGTAATACGTTAGAATCCAAACCAGATTGACTTCTGAAATTGTGTAACAAAGAAGCATTGGAAACTTACCATTATAATCTACCCATAATCTACTGATATTTTAATATTATTCGAGATCAAATTCGTTTATTTTAAGATATTTAAAAACAATAAAGTGGAATCGACTATTTAAAGTATGAACATAGACTGATCGTTTTTAAAAAACGTATAATTACACGCGCATCATGTTATAATTTTTGAATCAATCTTGACAAAAATTTCCTAACTTTAATAATCTTTTCCAATTTAACGCATGGGCAATATTTGGTCACTATTGGTTGGGCAAAACCGAAGACCTAAAAGATCTAATAGGACCTAATCCTTATTAATATTGTAGATCAATATAAGAAAGGATGTATTTTTAAAATACATACCTATTGTCAGAATTTTTATTAAATTCCATTTTATAAAAAAATAAATAAATTATTTTTAACCTCTCCGTAATAATCATCATCCTACACTAAGAAACTCTTGTAAAATGAGTACATATTTCGAAAACATCAAAGTAAACATCTAGTAAAATTTTGTAAGATGCGTACATATTAGGTCGGGAAAAAAGTTTTTTTCGCATATAGTTTGTATAAACTTGTAATAAAATCTCTCGGCAGTACTATTTGTTTCTGGCTGATTTTAATTACATTAAAAAAGGTTACATTTCAAAAGAAGATTAGTAAAATATGTAAGCTATTTTTCATTCGTTTTTCTCTGTGTCAAAATAAGTGAATCTAATGAATAAATTCGATACATTTTATTACAAAAAAAAAATACAACGCAAACCGCGAAAAAAAACTTATGTTTATGGACTTGATGCAGTGTTAGTAAGAATAGCACGAAATTCATTTTAAATCCGGTAATTTGGATGTCAAAGATGCTGCTCGCTCAGGTCGCACTATTACAAATAAAATGAACGCTATTTAAAAAAATAACGTGGCTCAACATCGGCATATCAGCATATCGGCATATCATTGCGAAAGAACTGGGAATTGACCACAAAAAGGTTTTGTTTCTTAAAAAAAAGGTTTGTTCATAAAAAGCTCGATATTTGGGGACCACACGAGCTCACTGAAAGAAACTTAATGAATGGATAGTCATTTGCGATTCTTTATTGAGATGTAATGTAATCGAACCGTTTTTAAAGAGATTGCTAACTTGTTATGAAAAAATGGCTCACATGCGACAAAAATGTGCGAAAAAGATCATGGTCAAAGGTTGGTCAAGCTTTATAGATTATGACAAAACCCGGGTTAACTCGTAATAAAGTAATTCTGTGTGTATTGTGGGATTGGAAGAGAACGAGTCAATACGAGTTTTACCGCCGGGCAGAATCATCGATTGGGATCTCTACTGCTAACAACAGACGAAATTAAAGCAAGAAATTGAGAGAAAGCGACCCGAATTAATCAACATTCATCACAATAACGCTAGACCACACAAATCTATAGCCACTTGTAAAAAATTAAGAGAGTTTGGGTGGTGGAGGTATTAATATATACACCTTATAGCCCTGACCTTGCTACTTCAAATTTTCATCTGTTACAGTATCTTCAGAATTCCCTAAGCTGTGTCAGGTTAACATCAAGAGAGGACAGTCAAAACTTGTTGTTTTTTTTATCAGAAGTCCCAAAATTTCTACAGCAACGGGATCAAGTGCCTGCCTACAAGATGGCAGAAATTCATCGAACAAAATGGCACATGTATACTGTAATTAAATGTAAATAAACTTAGAAAAGAAATGTCTTGAGTTTTTATATAAAATGCATAGAAACTTTTTCCCCAAGCTATTAATATATAATTCGACTTAGGTAAACGAGTATTTCTACCGTAGACGAACTCTCAGGCAGAACTTCTAGTATTAGCTAATATATATTTTCTTATAATAAGTACTTACGATAAACGATATTCTAAAATCTTTAGTTACGAGAGATTTTACGAAACAGGTGACAGCGGTGACAGTAATATCACCACCAGGGCAGTGTCTACTATCGAATGCTTCAAGACAATATTCTCCGTGTTCACTTGTGGCCGATTTGAGGAAACCATCTGGAGTCAATTGGTGGGCATCAAGTGGTATACTTCTGTTCAGCATCACTTTTCCTTCAGGGCAGTGCAAATCTGACCGGATCCCAATTATATCTAAAAAAATTACTAGCGTTATGAGTCATTCTAAGCATCGTTAGATTACTACGAACGCTTGGAAACTATAATACATACAAAATTTATTCATAATATATTCACATTACATCAAAAGATAGAGCGTAGAAAGATGCGTGTCTGATACAGTTACAATAAATACCAAGTTAAAAGTATTTTTTAAACGGCTCGAGCAAATACATCACATCTACATCAGAGTTTCTCAAACTAAATTCGTTCACCGCCCGCTTCGAGAATTTATTATTTTCTAAGCTCCGCTAAAATTTTAACTTTACCACATCAATGGCATAATTACACAAACGGCAATTTTAAACAAATGTTTGTCAATACTTAATTGCTTATGGTTAGCATTGAAATTATAATCCATTATTTATTTAAACAATAAAAAGGGCTAATATAACAAATAACTATTGTAACGTAATAGATTCGTTTCTGTTGTGGTTTTAAATATTATAAAAACAAAAATCAACTACCACTTCCCATACCGCTTCAACGTACCGGAGTTTTTTATGGGCTCTTTAGTGCCCAAACTTAGGTTTCCAGCACCCAAAAACTGAATTTATTGCATACTTTTTTGTATATAAAATGCATACTTTATTGCATATTAAAGACAAATCTAAATTCATATTATATGATTTATTGTATGCTTATTTGTAAGCGGAAGAATTAAAAACTAATACTAGGATTTTTATGCGTAGTTGTACGTAGTTTGAAATGCTTTGAACGGTGGGTAGGTGTATTTCAATTTTAAATGCATAATATTATCCTATTTAGAACGATTGTAAAAGACTTGATAAAGTTAAGATATAGTATTTTATCTTATTTCATTGTGTCTATCAAATTGCTACATGCAGTTTTGTATCATCTCCGAGCTACTGTACGTGATCGACATTTTTTTTTTGTAGTAAAGAGTGGCAAACAGGCTGACAGTTCACCTAATAAGAAGCAGTTAATGTCTACTGTGAAGATATTACTGCCATTTATTAATTTTAAAATGATTAAATGCTTAAATTAACTGATTTTATAAAAAATAATTTTATATGATATTAAATGTCACGTAAAATTTGTATTTATATGTATGAGATATTTAACATCCTATCCGATCTTTCAATGCGATTCTATTAAAGAGAAATAATTACCTGAGACATCGTATTCATTTTTTAATGGCTCCAAATACATTGATATATCGAATTCAACTTCATCGTCGCTGGGTATACATACACTTATGGGACTTCCACAACGCAATGTTTTGTAATGTTTTCCCACGGGACAACACTTCCTAACGCAATTTGCTCCCATCCCGAAACAATCGCGACTGCACACACGGGCCACCAAATCTGAACCTGCGCTTTTACGGTCTATACACCATTCCCCTTGTGGTATCAAACTAGATTCGCCTCTATTCTTACTCGTTAGTAATAAATTACTTCCTTTCACTTCTAAAGAATGTGTTTCTTCAGTTAATTCAACACTGTATTCATTTGTTTTACAATCTAATCCATTATCAACATCAAAAATGTTTTCATTGTTCAAATTTAACAATTTAATCAACATCTCCTCACTGTTTATAGGGTCGTTATTTCTACAAACATGAAAAGTAGTATCGTAGCTTTGTCCAGTCAAACAGCATTTTCGGATGTGGTCTATTGTTATTTTTTGTTTCGGCAATTTATCGGCCTTCTTATTAACGCAGGTTAAAGCAACAAGCTTAGGTTTGTTCAACTTTATAGTTCCGTTATTTACTTCTAACACCATTTTCTCAAAGCAGTGATGATTTTCTATCCCTGTAAACTCTAACTCATATACTTGAGTAGAAACAAGATGATCACACTGCTCCGGTATGCCATGTTCTATAGACACATTTACTCCGAACACAAGAGGAATAGTTGATACATTATAATCAGTTTCAAAACTGTTGCGATCCAAGCATTCAAATGTTTCTTCCGTTCCGTTAAACATTAATGTTTTAATTAAACTGTGATTTTTTGGGCAACACTTACGAAAAACCATTGGTCCCTGATCGACATCAGCACTGACACTCACAAACACTAATACACAAACAAAAATCGGAAGCCACATGATTTTTAGATTTATTTAAGAAGCTCGTAGTTCTTAACAAGTATATACGATTATTCACAACAGGTGGTGGGTGTCGATCTTCGTATTCGGCATTGTTTATTTTGCTAGCGTAGTTTGAAGGCGTGCGATATAGCACAACACCAACAGTGGAATGATGCCGGCAGCCGGTTTCAGGCTTGCTCCACCCGCCTTAATTATGATCACTGCCTACATAGGAAGCTATTTAGCCTTTAAAAGCATTGTTATTAAATTAATAGAAATAGTAAGGAAATAACACCAAAGTTAATAACAAAATTTTTCATCAACACTCAATCGTTTAAAAATACGAAAAATTATTACTTAGACATAACATAAATATGACAAAAACATATTTATATAACAACAAATCACTCGATAGAAGTGGAGTACGTGAGTTTCGTATTGATATTGCAACAAAAGCGTCGATTCAGAATAACAATCTCTATCTGATAAGAATATGAGGCGAACGATTGACTACCCAGAATTTAAAATGTTAAGAAAACACATTGATACGTAGTACCACTTATCGCTATCCTTGATAAATGATTCTATATACTAAAAGTCTTATCAAAATATTAAACAATCAAAACACTGATTATTTTCTAAATTATGCACTTGCATTAATTTACAGTTCTTTTATAAAAATGAGAATACATACTTTACGTGATTAATTTTATTTTTATACGAGATACATTTATAAATAAATAGACATTCGGCATATTTGCTATTTATTCCACAGACAAAATAAACAATCTAGCTATTTTTAGCATTGGCATATCTATATTGCATAAATTAGTACATAAATAATAAGGTACAACGTAAAAGACATTTTGAAGTACCTATTTAGTAGGATAGACTTGTAACAATTTTGCTTAGAACAATAAGAAAGTTGCAATTAAAACAAAATTCAACAAGTAAAACTTCCCAAACGAGGACTTAAACATCATTTGAATATTGGAATTGGTTGCCTAAATACCTAAACTTGAAATAATATTACCAAACGTAGAAGATTGTTACAATATTATCCATACTAGGAGAGATTATAATATGCTGAAATTAAACCCAATTACTTACTTACTTACTTAGTGTAGAGTAGATTCGCTTTAATATATAGATTTTTGATATGTCTAATGTTTTTTTTTTTTTAATTTACAGATAAACACTGGATTTTAATTATACCTGGTGAATGAATATGAGGACGATAATGAGACGCGTGTGTATAACAAATGCTTTATCATTTTTCTTTTAAAAGCTTCCAGATCATAGAACGCAGGACACAGGGAATGTATTCTCCTTCTTATGAACCGCATTATATTCCTTATTACACCTCATAACGTAGTAATAAATGTAGTGGGTATCTGAAATTATTTCTTGTGGTGAAACAAGCATAGAAACCAGTCAAGCCCACGTACTGAGGAATCCGGACAAGCGTAAATAGAATGAAAAAAAGATAACATTAAATTAGACTAACGTCCACTGTTTTTTTTTATGTCATATAAAATAATGAACCTCACAGGAAAATAAGTTCCTCCTGCAAAAAAAAAACCATTTTGAAGATTTTTGTAGAAAGTTCACGTTTGAACAATTTTAGGCTGGTTTTCCTGTCACGCTGACGGTCAGCGCGACTCAAAAACGCTATATACAACTACATACATATTGACCCATCAGCGCCGATCGTCAGCGTGACACGAAAACCAGCCATAACTACACCAAACTTATTTAAAAAAAAAAAGCGCTAGTTTCTTAAGAGTACAGACTTGTTGTATCTCTTGTAGTTCAGGATTACCCTTTAAAAAGTAAGTATTCGCATTCTTTTTTGTTTGTGATATGACTGTAAACTTACGATTTTTAGACTTTTTCTTGTATTTGCACTGTGAAAACGGGAAGTACACTATAGATTTCGAATCCTTTGCTAAAAAGGCTAAAACGAGAAAAAGTATGATTTTTTTGAGGGCCACAAGAAACCGCTGATTCAGATCAGCTCAACTCAGGTTTCTGATATTAATTTCAACTTAATTGCTTTACGCGTTCCTGAGAAGAAAGGTCTTAACAGGCAGACAAACGGTAGAGTATCACAGCGATGCTATAAGGGTTCCGTTTTTCAATTTGCGGAAGTTTATGTGATATATAAAAAATATCTTGGTTTTCAAATTTAGACAAGTAAAACACTGAGTTGGTATAGACCAATCATAATCTAAATATATACACGGTTAGTCGGAAAGGGTATATAAAGCGAAAAATCTAGGAAGGGGTCCATTAAAACAAACATCTTGTGTACTATAACTTTTCGCAAAAATGAATAACTAATGAGATACAGGTACCTATAGATTTACATACTAAAAGTATAAAGAGGTCGTGTGTCAACGTCCCACCATCCTTGACCTATAAAATCTTACGGATCTTTCTATTGGTTGGTGAAGTTTTAGGTAATAATAAATTAGGGATGTAGAAAATGAAAAAAAAAACGTTATATCGATATTTATTAAAATATAAATATCGGAGTCGATATATCAAAGAAAACATAAACACGAAAGTATTTTACCAGTATTCCTTTTTTTACATAAAATTTACAAAAATATCAAAAACTTAAACGCTATCTTCTAACTTTAAGACCGATTTAAGATATCAAACAAAAATAAATAATAAATAAATAAATGGTGGCAAATAATACACATGCAACAAATTCAGATGTCAGATGATATTTCGATATTTTTAATTCATAATATCGATATTTTTATTTGATATGTTAAATAGGTCTTAAAGTAAGAAGATAACCTTTTAGTTCTTCATATTTTTGTAATTTCGTCTAATAAAAAGGAATACTGGTAAAATACCTTCGTGTTTATTAAAACTTAATTGATATATCGACATTTTTCCATTGATATATCGACGCCGATATTGGTATTTTAATAAATATCGATATATCGATATAACATTTTTTTTTAATTTTCGACATCCCTAGTAGGCGTGGCTTGTCGCTATGGTAGTCAAAGTTTAAGAATAAATGACATAATTTATTTTGAGTATGTAAAAATAAATTACAGCTTTCAGGAAAATTACTATATTCCTTTTTAAGTATATACGATACCTATACCAATAGCCTTGGCTTGATATACCCTTTCCGACTAACCGTGTATAACTCAAAGGTGACTGACTGACTAACATAGCGATCTATTAACGCACAGCCCAAACCACTGGACGGATCGGGCTGAAATTTGGCATGCGGGTAGATGTATGAAAGATGTATGTAAGAAAGGATTTTGATGAATTCCACCCCCAAGGGGATAAAATAGGGGATGAAAGTTTGTATGAAACTTTGTCAATTTTAAACCGATCGGGCTGAGACTTTGCATGCTTATGCCTTATGGCTACTGTGACGTAGGGAGCCCTTAGGATTTTGATGAATTCCACCCCTAAGGGAATAAAATAGGGGATGAAAGATTGTATGGATCTTCTTAGATTATCAAGAATGGCTGTCTAAAGTTTATTCAGACATTATTCATATACGTGACAAGCCTATTGAATGGTTATGTGAGCGTGCCACACTTACTCCAAAGAACAATCAAGGATCAACTATCAACGATATCCTGCTCATGTCGTTTGAGGGCGAAGAAAAGGTGTATACCTCGATTGACACTGTGGTTAATACAGATGACGCTACTAATTATCCTGTAGATTTTTTTGATTCATTGAAACTGCCAGGTTTGCCTATCATCAGCTTATTCTGCGTGTGGGCACTCCAATTATGGTGTTGCGAAATTTAAAACCACCAAAACTTAACTACCTACCTAATACCTAATTAATAATAATACTTTTATAATAATTTATTAAGAAGCCGCGGGAAAAAGCTAGTACTTCATAATATCTAAATTTTCCTCTATTCGTTACGTACTTGTAACAAAAAATACTAAAATGCTTGCACTATTCATTGCACTGATAATATTTCGTTTCTCTGATAAATAATCGCATTAAGATAAAATATAGATCGTATTTCTACAACGGTACCTTTTATAATAATGGCGATAACTAAGAAATGTTTTTCTATGTATCAATAGTCGAAGGAATTAAAATGAGGTGTTAGTAATTTTAATATGGAGAATCAGTATTTGTAAGAAGAATTCATATGAAGATCCTTTTTCCATATCGTTACAATATTTGAATAGAATCGCGACGTCTCAATTCGCTACGAACAACTATAATAATATATCTATATAATTATAGTCGTTCCTAGCGTAGTAGACTATAATAATAATATATGAGTGAGCACATTAGTGGCGGCATCCAATTTGCGCTTATATGTCGTGCCCAATGTGACCAGTAAAACTAGCTGTGACCAGTAGTGCAACTGATCGAAATACAAGTAATTTTTACTATAAAAATTCGGCATCAATTTCTGGTACTTCGAGATTTCAAAACTTAGTAGTAGCGATTATTTAGAGAGCACAGATTAACGAGAACCTATTTAGATTAATTTTCTACATTATTAAAAGTTTTACTGAGTTGGGAAGAAATAAACATACGAGTTAGATTATTCCATAGTAGTCGCAGTCTTACTGACTTACTTTCTAAGAGTCTAATGAAATAGTTTTTCTTTATAACATTAAAATTTACTTACTGGCTATATGCATGCATCCAATTCAACTTAAATGGATGTCTCTATCATAGCTAAAGCCTGCAAAAATACGTTTTAGTAATAAGTAATGACAAATGCGTAGTATCATACTTACGTAATTGAAATTAACGGACCAAGGGTTAAAAACAAATAATGTTTTTTTTTTATAATTCGTTTTATTAAAAAATCCTATTTCTATTTTACCTATTACATTTAAGTATGTTTATATTAATACTAACTTAACAATAATTGGCACATAAATGACTTGGCAATTTTTAATATTTACAGGCAATGCATATCATAAATTTTTTTTCCTACTTTCCCTGAATTATTTACCATGACGAAACTTGCTTACCGATAAAACAAATTTACTCTAATTTTATCGGCCGACCGAATAGTAGCTACCTAATTACTTTCAAATAGTCTTACATTTTAAAACAATTCTATATATTTTATTTGTAGCTATTAATATGGCTTATAATAATTATTATTAAGGAATAATTATTAATAAATAATAATTAGTTAATGATTATTATTATTATAAGGATATATTACGAATATAGCCTATTATATTTATAGATATTAAAATACGAATTGAAAATGTAGTTGAAGTTTGTTATTACAAAAAAAAATGCTTGTAAAAGTTACCCATATGTTATAAAATTGTTTAAATAATTCCTTTAAACACATTAAAAAATTATAATAAATATTATAAAATAAACTACCAGTAATTATTATATAGATCAATACATTTAAATTTTTTATAGCACTATGTCTTCTTATACTTTTCCATCTGATATTCGAATCAGTTTTCTCAGAATAATTTTATTAAAATCAATACTTTATATAATTTTACACTAAAATATCGGTACGGAATAAGGATGAGGTATTTAGTGACCTCTATTGTCTATTAGATGCACTATCGTTCGTAATTTTATCTTGAGGCGAATAGTGCAACTACAGCAATTAGTAGTGTCATCTGTTAGAGAATATAAAGCTATTTCTAGAAATGACAGTACAGCCCAGAGAGAACGCTAGAATATAGAAGATGGCCGCAGTATCTTTTACGCAATTAGTGGGACCTGACATTCTGCTATAAATACGTAGCATGTTCAAATGCAGTACAGTAGTCGTCTACGGAAAGCAAAATAAAGCGATCGATAAAAAAGTGAAGTGAAGTATTCAGTGCGATATTATTACATAGTATGATGATTTGTAAGCTTAGTATTGTTTACAATTGTGTTTAAATAAATTTAGTAATACCAGTGTGATTTTACTGAAGACCCCAAGCTCGCAGTAATATAAACATTAATTACACTATTATTATATATGGTAAATGTACAATTGGTAGAAATCCCAGGGACCCCAATATTTTGAGCTCGTGTTCTCATTTAGATATTTATAGACAGGGATCGTTTGCTCTCAAAGGTCAATAACTGTATAAACATAGATAAAATTACAGAAAAGTTATCTACAAACAATATTTCCAACTTTATGATAAACATAACATACATTTATTTCAAATAAAGATACTAACTACTAGCTAATTTTAATACAAAAATAAAAAATTACAAAACGACTATTCAGATACACAAGTCACTTTTTTATTGCTTTAAAACGAACCTTTTTTAACTTTTATTTTACGTGGTAAAATTATTATGCTCTTTAAAGATCATTTGTTAACATTTTCTTAAAAATATTTTGATACATATCTTGTTGAGTATCAATGCTACGATTACTAAATTATAAAAAGTAATTATAAAATACTACAAATTATGAAAACTTCGATTTTAAGCATATATTTACTAACACAGCTAGAAAAGAGTCAATAAAAGTAATTACACCATTAATTTGAAAGCACGCGTAAAAATGACTGATTCTATAATTTTTAAACGAGCATAAACATTACTAAAAAGTTAGCATTAAAATAATTATGGAACTTTTGTCCGACAATACACATTGAAACTGTTTTAATGTAATCCATGTTTATCTTTGGAGCTTTATTCAAACAATATCCGGTTAAGTACTTACAATATCATCAATAACATACCTAATATTTTCAACCCTTCAACAATTCTTCAATTTTTCATATTTCTCACAAACTATTTGATATGAATTTAAAATCGAAAATTTCCATAAACAATAATGTGCAACAATTATATATTTTTACATTATTTACCCCCAAACCACCTAAACTATTTTCACGATTTTAGAATTTAATAATATTATCATCATCATCTCACATTAGTTTACCGCTGAAATAGATTTTTTTAATAAGCGCCACTGAGCCCGAACATTGGTCTTTTCATATTTCCGACAACTTTTCACAATTTATCTTTCTACCTTTCCCGGAGCAGCCCGTTACGTTTATTAATTCGCGGTTTTCACTCAAGAACAACACTCCTTCAGTGGTCATTATAATTTAATAATATATCGTATTTTTTTTATTTCAGTTATTTATTTATCTTGTTATACAAATAAGATAATTGTCGCTAGTCCTTGAAAAAAAGTCAAATTACGAAAAGAAACATTTTTACGTAAAGATGTTAGTACCGTCGAACGGGAAAATATGGCATAATTATTTTAACGTTTAAATACTTTCTTAAACCAATATATCAGACGCGATATCTTCTGAGCATAATAGGACTAATGAAATGGATCATATCTTATTTAGTCATAACAATGTATTCATGTACCAGTAATACTGTAAAAATGATAAAATATACTGATAAAATATGCAGCGTTATAAAGTATTCCATAAGCTTTTTATTAAACATACCTATTCTAACAGATCTAAAATGTCTATTAACTAATTACATACGTATTTAAAGACTTCATTATCTATACTATATGTTTTTATTTTATTTTTGTAAAGCTTTAATGGCTATGACCTATTTTTCAAAAGTCTATTACTATTTAATTTGTTTTTTTTGCTTATATAATAACACACGATCAGAAGCAATAACATATTCACAACAATAATTATCGCACATCAATGGCAACCACAGCTTTTGACAACCATGTTCTTGTATTTACGTAGAATCACGTTCGAATCGTCGGTGTAGTACAAAACAGATATAGGAGACAGTTTGATCGGAGCACACGACGGTTTTGGCACCTATGTACGCATAAGGTTACATTAGTAAAAAGTAAAATACTAATTAAAAATGTATGCATAAAAAAATATATTAATCTTACAGTAGTAGGGTTGAGTAAATGGACCAACGTCTGCACTATAGCATGATTTGTAGCATTCTTGTGCGCGTTCAGAGGGAAATTGCATTCTCCACTGCAATAAAATGCTCCATAACCATCTGGTGCAATAATCCAATCCTAAAATACAAAAAAAATATTAATTTATAATATGATTTACGACAAAAAAAACAAACCTTATACCTATGTAACTGTACCTATATCTAAGCATAACCACCACTATGCCACTACGCTAAAGTTTACCATACAATTTTTATTAGTAGTTTGTGTTCTCCATAATCCTAATATTTTTCCGATTTAATACAATACTTCACATCAACCATCATTAAACCATTTTAGTCCATGATAACTATAACCCTATAACTAATACATAACAAAACGTTTTACTGAATTTATTATAAAGCAATCATTCCGGTTGCCCACAAGCATTCAAACAACAACAAATAAACACAACAAATAATTTTATTCACGCGACAAGAACAGCTATGTTTAATGAAACAAAAGTTATAGTAACTTGATTACAAAATTTATTATTCCTTCACTCCCAAATGTTCACAATTCCGTGAAAGTTATGTAAATGGAAAAGTCAATGAGTACACAAATTAAATTGGAGAACATTGATCAAGTGACTTAATCTATCTCAGCGTGTGAATATAATAATAATTTGTTAATAGGAGACATTTTGGGAGTCGAAGCTGCTCGCGTCCGTAGGCTTTACCCTAGTTTCCCTACACGTGACTCCTGGGTGGTGCTAAACGAGCAGCAGCGAGGTGGTAGGGCGTCTGTGCCCGTCTGGATCGCGACCACAGTACATGGGTGTAAAGCCCGTCATAGTGACCAGTTTCGGCTTGTCGCGTTTCGGGATCAGCTTGTGTATATCCAGTAGCTCATATACCTAGAGACCTTCAGTCGTGGTATATGCGGGCCGACATGACGATGTAGACTATCAATGGATTTTCATCCTTTGATAGTCGCTTTCGTTTTTGGACTACACTGTACTTACCATCAAGTACTCTGTAGTCACTATGTCGAGCCAATGTAAAAAAAAAAGACATGTTTATAAAACATTGGTTCGCCAAAGTTTTTTACCGACTCCAAAAAGAGTAAATTCTGTATACGAGTGTATGTATTTTTTATATATGTTCAAAGACCGATTTTGGTATCTAATTTTTTTAAGCTATTAGGTATATTATAAAGACTCTAAAATATATGACAATAGTCTCGTTTTATAGTTCTTCGGAGATATCGGTCATAAGGCCATAAGGTAAATGGATTACAGCAAAATACGCTCTATATCTACGTCATGAGTAGACCGACTTTGCCGACTTTTGACTTTTTTGTTCTCTTGGATATACAGTAATGTTACTTGAGGTTTCATATAGTGAAAGTCAGATGATGATCGCGTAATTGGCCTTATTATGGCTTCAGTGGCTTTATATGTTTTCAATGTACGTAAAGTAATTATGTAGGTATATGTAAATTCGCCTGTTACAGCGGAGAGTATGCTCAAAAGTTGCACTCACTGATTCCACTATTCACTTTTCACCACAAAACCATTAGAGATAGTGTTGAATACCACCTTTGTATAGTGGACAATCTCTATGACTGCACGAAAAAAATCACTTGTTCATTCATAATGCAAACAGTTATAGATTGGGAAACACTTCATGTGTCTATATTCTACGATCTTACGATTTAAGAGTATTTAAAGAGTGAAAAGTGTTTTTTAATTTCCAACTTCGTAGACTTTAGTACGATGTCGGATTTCTAGGTTAACGTAAGATGTTGCAAATTAATACCAAACATACCCCGCTCCATTCCTCTATGATCCATTCTCAATCGGTATACGACTTCCAGAATACGTTGAAAGTCCGGGTCTCCGCACCATAGGTCATAGTAGGTAGAATATAGGAAATTAAGTAATTTTGTTATTAGCTCATGGTAATTCATACCAAGAGACTTTCCACAGTAGTATATTTAGGCCGGAATGACGGCGGTGACTCCTAATCGATTCTGATAACATGGCGGTCGCTTCTATACTTGAATTACACTGCACTGGCCATCAAGGGTTATATAATGTCTGTATCGAGCCAGTGTATAAAATATAGTGGAATCAAACCACCACCAATACCACCATCGTCGTTACTACTAACACCACCACCACGAGATTCATACCTACTACTACAATGTCAGATTTAGGGTATTGTATAAACAATCTAAAACATCACCTGCCATTCGAGATCCTTAAAACTGACGTAAAGAGTTTGAATCTCACAGCTTCTCGTTGTCCAGTGGGCAGTATCTGAAATTAAATAAAATATATTTATTATTAAAATAAAAGTGAACAGAATCAGTCCTACATTTTTGTTTAACAGAAGTACCGATATAATGTCTTGCCCACATCGTAAAAAATTATCAAATTCTATTGAAAGTTTTCCAGAAAACGTTTAAGTTACTAAGAAAACCATATTATTTCCAAGATCTAGGTTTCCAGCAGTAAGTTTTAAGAAATGAAGATATAATAATACATAGTTAGGCAGTGATTGGACTGCATTAGATTAAATTCTCCGTGACAGCTGAAGTGCGAACAGTGAGTGTGACAGTTGAATGTTAAATGGGAAAGACTTTCTTTGAGACCTTTCAAAGACTTTGTTTTGTGCACTACTGCTATGTGATCGAAAAAATTAATTGCTCTTTGACTCCTATTTTATTAACTCGTAAGAATATATGGGGTAACCACTAAAAGAAGAAAGAATAAGCATTTGTTGGGTAGCCGCAATCCATTGTCTGCCTTGTTTTCACCTTTCAGCAGGTTGATTAAGCATTTCCCAGTAAATAATAATAAAAAAAGAAAAATAGAAAATTAATGACTATATTCTTTGGCTTACCTGTGAGAGGATTTCTTAGATAATTTTCAGTATAGCCGTTATTTCTCCACCGTTTTGCTTCACGCTTCCTTCTCGCTCCAGGATCAGTACTTCCAAGATTTGGGCCACTCTTGAAAAATGCCACTAAAAACGGTTGTTTACCTTCCGAAATGACACCTCGGGGTTCTTCAAATCCGATTTCTTCTGGTTTTATGTGACGCTCTGCAATTATAATATTTAAATAACTTATGTACAAACATTATAACACTAAATAGGTCCCTAAGATGAAAATCTAACGGCAGTGACTACGTCTTAATCTACTGCCTGAGCACACTACAACTAAACTCCTTTAAATATTACATAACCACTTTTTTTGGAAATAGGTTAAAAGTGGATAAATCGTTGCTTTAAGAACACAAATAATAAAAAAAAATCACCAGGTTGAGAATGGGGATGGATAGTAATAAAAAAGCCTCGGTTGTCTGCTGGGGAAGAAAGCCACGAAGCCAAGGCACTGCTTACGTTCAGCTCTAGCCAACCCTCGGCGCCAGCGCTCGTATTTACTGCTGCTACTTTCTCTAATTGCAAGCTCCTGTGAAGCAGTAAATTATAATAATTGTAGTCTAATTTCCTGACAACTAACTATAAAGTTCCTTTAACAAAGATACAAATCCATAATAAATGTTTTAATAGGATATAATTTAAAGTGCATTTATCATTTTGAGATTTTTTAATGTAGAATCAATATTCTACCAACTAGGTTGGGAAATTGTGTACCTAAGATTTAAATTATATAACAAAATACACGTACCCAACGTTATCAACGCTCAGCACTCGATGTGCCACAACAGTATAGAGACTGGTTGGGTCTTCGCTATGTGTTGGCGCCTGATGTAGACGCAACTCTGCTGTGAGAAGCGAAGAAGCATCGCCTGGAGTGCCTGCTACTTCAAACCAAACGTGTCTGCCATGCCCATGCCGTAATGCTCCCAAATGATGCCCTGAACAAATATATAATATACCCTCATAAACTCATATATTGAATATGTTCGTATATTAAGTATTAGTGGGGTGTAATGGGAACTCGGCGTCTATTTTTGTCAGCCGGCCTCTATTTACAGGTAACAGAAATTTATTAAACTCGTTGGTTTCTACGAACTCTACCAGTGATTCCTAGTTGCTGTGCAGCATGCAGCGGCCCAACCCTAGTTATGTTGTCGGCTCGAAATCTGCTTGAGAGGGCTTTCATGATGTTTATTCATTCACGCAATTTGTTGCGGTTTGTGAAAAAGTTTACCTTTTTAGCATCTGTTGTGCTAATGGCAGCCTGTATAAATGATATTCTGGCGAGGCATTAAGGCTTTGTGAAAAGTTTGGGGTGTTGATAAGGGTCACTTATCAGTTCCTAAAAGTGTGTAGGAACTGCAGGATGCAGTGGCATCCTGCCTCTCTCTAGCTGTGTCAGTTTCCCGTCCCATTATATTAAGAGGAGTTTGGACGAGAGGGTGCGTTTGTGCAAACACTAGCATTCATGCACCTAATATATCCTGCGCAATTGACTGTGCCCGAATAATTTTATCAGCGAGCTTACCTTCGCCAAATTGGGTTGCAGCCCGCGCCTCCTTGATGTGATTTAGAATCGTCACCAAGGCCGAAACCGGCCAGAATTTCATCATCCTAATATATTAAGTAAATATTTCTTATTTTGTATTCTGAAAATGGATTTCTACATAATTTAAAATCATAGGATTTATTATATATTATCCTTATTTTGTTCTAAATTATTCAATAGTAAAATAAATACTAGCTTTGATTCACAATAAAAACCGACCGGCACAGTGACTAGCCGCGAACTGTAATTTTTCTGAATCAATCCATCGTACAACCAGATACCTATATGTCTACCTATTGTACAATAGAGATCCCCCTTCGTAGTATGTATATTGAAGCCGAAGTCACAACGTCGACAAAGTCTCGTCTCTTGGCAGTCGCCATTGTTCTTGTTTGTGACTACTATATTACTTACCAAAAGATGTATTGAAGTAATTTTATCAGGCCAGTATCAATAGAAAAAATATAAGGTACTGTCCCCTTAGATAAAGTAACATACGATAACGCTAGTGGAAAGTGAAAAATATATGAAAAACGTCGTCACGTTTTTCATATATTTTTCAAACATTTTGCATTTTTCTTTGTCGTTATTGTTTATCAAATATTACTTTGTCTAGGGCCCCAGAGGTAGTTAATTTAGTATTATAACCTCTATATAGATGATTTTTAAAGCTGTATGTCGCTATAGGGATTGGTTTGCGAATTTTTATCTCATATTTAAAAGTATTTGGTAAAAATTAATTAACAAACAAACAGATGTTAGAAGGTGTTGGGAGCATAAAACTACAATCAACATTATATACCGCCGCTTTATTATATCTATAATATTATTTAACTAAACTAGCTAGACCAGCAAACTTTCTGCCCTAAACGTTGATACATTTTAACATTACACTAAATACGAATGCTTGTAGTAACCGACAACAACAGGATTGTTTATCGTGAGCAATGAACGTGTAGCTGTTTAAATGAATAGTTTTATCATAATCCAAAATATATTATAAGCCTAGTTTGGGATGGGATCAATATAACATTATTTGTAAACAATATTCACAAGTGAATGCTAAAATTTTGCATATTATAAAAATGAATATGATTTGATATATGTTAGTCATTCATATACAGTGAAGAACATAAGTATTGGCACAGTGGGGTAAACAAAATTATTATAGTGCTAGCAATTATAAGAATACAAATAAGATCTGTTTTATTTATTATAACAATACTTCCATCCTTGATACTTCATTATATTTAAAAAACCGATTGAAAACAATTCCGTAGTTAAGGAAAAAAATAATATAAATGGCATCATCTATTTTGGCCGGAACAAAAGTATTGCCACAGCACACAAAAATAACGAAAAAAAAAATAATCAATATTTAGTTGGCAACCCTTTTCCTTTCAGAAGCTCACTCAACCTATCAGGCAACGAATGCACTAACTTAGCCACGAATGAGGGCTCGATGGCATTCCATTCTTCCACGATGATTCTCTTGAGATCGACTTTACTGGAAATATAATGTTTCCTTATCCATATTTCCAGTTCGTTCCAAAGATATTCAATCAGATTGGGGTCTAGGGATTGTGGTGGATATGGTGGCGTATGTGGGGTGTTGAAAACTATCCATTGACGAATGTTGTAAGCGTCTGCTTATGATCGTTGTCATGTTGAAAGTAAAAATTACGTCCAAGATCCAGATAATTAACGCTTTTATTTAAGTTCTCTTAAAAAAAAATCATATATACATACTGGTCCATTGTTCCTTCAATGAATACGAGATTTCCAGCTTCAGATGAACTCATACAATCCCACACCATTATCCTACCACCGCCGTGTTTAACCGTAGATAGAAGATTTTTCGCCTCAAGCTTATTGTTGAATTTTCTCCACACTAAAATTCACCCACCGGATCGAAAGATATTAAATTTTCTTTCATCCGAGAAAAGTACTGTGTCCCAAAAATCTAATTTCTCATACAAAAAATATTTTGCGAATTCGATCCTCTTTTTTATTTATTTTTTGCTTATGTGGGGCTCCCTTCTTGCGACTCTCGCATTGTACCCGGCACTCCTGAGGACTCTGCGAACTGTTATGGGATGAAAAACTGTGCCAAGGTCTTCTCCTCATGTTGCTGCTATCGCCATTGATGAAATTTCCAGATTATGTTTGACTTTATTGACCACTTTCCTCTTCTCTCTCTCGTTGAGCTTTGGGTGGGCGGCCGCTTTGCGAACGATGTTCGACGTTTTCTTTACCATTATATTTTTAATAACGCTTTGCACATTATAACGGCTTTTATAAATAGTTTTGCAATTCCTGCATAAATTTTATTTTGATTGTACAAATTCAATATAATTGTTCTCTCGGACATTGTCGTTTCTTTACCTTTACGTTCTATTATTATATTTTTTTACTTCTTTTTACTATACTACATAGATAATTCCTATAGCTAAAACACAGGGATTCCCCTCTAGTTAGTTACACTCACCTACCGTCAGAATATAGCAACATAGAACGCCTTGCCAACTTATGTTTTATACTGTGCCAATACTTATGTTCCGGTGAAAATAGATGATGACATTTATATTATTTTTTTCCTGAACTATGAAATTGCTTTCAATTGATTTTTTAAAATATAATGAAGTATCAAGCATGTAATTGTTGTTATAATAAATAATCCAGATATTATTTGTATTCCCATAATTGCTAGCACTATAATAATTTTGTTTACCTCGCTGTGCCAATACTTTAGTTCGTCACTGTATCTCTGCTCATCCCAAAAGGTATTTAGTATGATGGTATATATTTTTGTAATAAATGAATATGGTATGACTTTTTAATGTAATATAGAATAGCTATTCAAATTATCAGGTCAAACTAGTAGGTGCGGCTAGCAGGTGTTTCTTGTAACTCGATACTGTAATTTGATATATGTATATTGCACGTGTGATAATCAATAAAACATTAAAATTTTAATATTAACTTTATCTAAGTATTATTATGCCACTTTTAACAAATTATATATAAAGTCATAAATACATTCAGTCATAAAAATACGCATATATTTGTATAGGGTCTTAAAAACACACGAAATATACTTGAGGGCAAAAAAATCGCACACTCCATGCTTTCTGTATTTTCACCTGTATTTTTCATAGAAAACTGTAATACTGGGTAAGAAATATTACAATGCGTATTCCTGACGAAAGTATATATTATGAAGTCTTAATGTTACAAGAACAACATCAATATACTTGAAACACCAAGACAACTGGAATACCACAATATTCTCCGAAATCACGCTTTCATGTAACGTTTATTGCAGTGTCCCGCAGGTATAAAATTAAATTACTGCTAATTTCAAATGTTTATTTATTTTCCTACCAGCAAGCTTCCCAGAAACATTTCTCAATCTCTCATCAAAGAAAATGGATACAAAGCTTACAGAAACTGCTCAAATTGTAGCTTTCGTCTAAATAGTGAAAAATAAGTCTCATGTTGCTCGGCAGTTAAATTTTAGCTTATTCCATCTTATTCCATCCCACGAACATATCAAAGGTTTTAAGAGACTGTAGGCTATGTGCAGCATCAAGGATCAAGCCGCTGCCGCAATATATCAAGGCGTAATGTCTGCTTTCTAGTGACGAGGTGTTTACGCAACCGTCACATAAACACGGTTAAGCTACAAGTAGTACGCCATGTCAGCATCAGTTCGTGGACAGTTTAATAAAGACTTGCTCAAGGAAGAACGACTGCGCACCAACCAACATATGGTCTTAAATTGCCCGCAGCCCACCGGTAAGCCCAAATGCAGTTCGCACAAAAATATTTAAATTGAACATATCAACAATTGAGCTTTGTTACGTTTTCTCGTATAAACAAGATGACTCTTCCTGGCCATAATGGATGCACAAGAGACTATAGTAGACCATGGAAGTGGTTTTCCCAATACTTTTCATTTACTTAAGCATTGAATTATACAGAGAATGGTAAACAAAAGAGGTGAAAAGCCGCAAAATAACGAATGTGCTATTTCTATGGTTTCTAGTGTAGCAAGTACCCATCTATATTAATCAATTCAAAGTAGGTAAATAAATCTTGTGAGATAGTGCAACCGTGCGAAAAGGAATGTACACCATACCTATTATACTTAGCTGGTTTCATAAACAAGATATATTTATCCACTATTAGATTTTCACAATTGAATGTTGAAATCGGGAAGTTGAAATTTCAACATCGGAATTGCTAATGAATCTGAATAACAAATACATTTAAATTAATATTATAAAGTGCAAGATTATGTATAGATTACAAGCTACACTTAGTATAGGTTATATCACTTTTGGACATAATACATTTGTGGTTAATATTGAATTAATTTGCATTTTTATAACTACCTCACGTATGCCTTCTACTTCGTTTGCATCAGCAATGAGGAAAATACACATTTGTAAGTCTAGTTATATAAATACAATTAGTCATCAACATTATTAGCAGCCCGATTCTGCGCACAGGTGGTGATAGACCTTCGCATATTTTGCCATCATCCTCGATCCTGTGTCAAGTGTTCATCAATTTACGGCCTGCAAACCTGATCACATTATCTACCCATTTTGCAGCCCGACATCCAATGCTTCATTTTCATATTCAGGGCCATCATACACTAACTTCCAACTTTCTTATTTAGTGAATATCGCTATTTCAATGTTACAGAGGAAAGCATTTCACTTTACCTTTCTAGTGTAAGATGGTGAATACTACGGAAAGATTAAGTAGGTCTCTATTTCTACCGCACATTTTTTTTGATTTTATTTATAATATATTTAGTAATAATAAGATTATAAATATATGGTTGTTCTCCCAAGTCTAAATATATATAACTCAAAATTGACTGACTGACTGACCGACATAGTAATCTATCAACGCACAGCCCAAACCACTGGACGGATCGGGCTGAAATTTGGCATGTAGGTAGGTGAAGTCTACTTTGCCATGACAATAAACAAGTCTAGGGGCAAACTCTCAAATTTGTGGGTATTGACTTGAAAGAACATTGCTTCTCTCAGGGACAGTTTTATGTTGCTTGCTCACGAGTAAGTTCACCCAATAGCTTTATAGTTTTAGCGCCTAATGACAGATTAGTTAAGAATATTGTATACAAAGAATTTTTGTTGGCCCTAATATTTTACACACGCTAAACAAAAGTAAAGCCGCAAAAACTATACATAATTAATAATAATACTTCTTAACGCGAGCGAAGTCGCGGGCATAATATGTAATAAAACTTGAATTAGTTTAACGACAATATCGACAATTATTTGTCTTCTCTAGACAAACATTCTTTCTCTTAAACGAATCGCCTAAGTAATTTGTTATTACGAATTTTCTATCCAGACTTATGATAATATGAACTACTGCGATAATATGGTCGCCGTTCAGTAGGTAATACCGATAGATATTCCAGAAACTAGCGTTTTATCACGCTTGGTACTGTAATATCTAAAATGTTACATTATTTCTGGTCGTATATTAAATATTGTGTATGTACCGTAACTAAGTTCCAATATATTATAATAAATATACCGGAATGTTCTGTGCGTTTTTAGAATAAAACAAAATGGAAATTTTTATTATCATGAACAAATTTCATTGAATAATTTAATTATCCTTTTTATCAATGACTTCTTGTCAGCGTGAGGACAATTTACAAATTCTATTATTGAAAAAAAAAATCTTTTGATACGATTATTTTAATAAGTGCTTGATTGATATCTCGTTCACCTTTTTAATTTTTTGCCTCTCAAAAATCTTTGTAAGGATAAAAACAAGTGATAATCGAAGGGTGCTCAGTCCGGGGTATATAGTGGATGCATCAGAATTTCTCAGCCTAGTTCTGCAATTTTTTGACGAGTATCCATAGCAGCATATGCCTGGCATTATCATGTTGCAGTATAATGTTCTTTTTATTGAACATTGCTGGCCTCTTTTTTTGGACAGCTTTATTTAAATTATATAGGTGCAGACAATACTTCTACGAATTGAGATTTTTGTTGGGTTTTGAAAGTTTGTATTGGTCCTCAAATTTCCTAACTTATGCACAACATTCTGTTATACTGGTTTAAAGGCTAAGCTTTCCGAGTTCACAATATGCCCTTTTTCTTAAGATGTTTTCATAGTTAATCTATTTAACAACCGCAGTTATCATCCGGTTCCAAAACGGCTCAATTTTGTTCCGAGCAAGTATCTGTATGTTCTGCATGTCTTATCAGAAACAGTACATCCACCAAAAAATATCAATAAATTCCTACGTGTTCTGTATTTCTTTCTTGTTGAAATTTATATAAAACACGGTAGCATTAATGAACTATTAGGTCCTTACATATGAAATTGGCGTTTTGTATGGGAGGAACAAAAAGTCGAATATTTTTTAATATAATATATTTAATTAATCAAAGTATGAACCATTATTTTCTATGCACTTTTGCCATCTCATAGGTAGTTCATTGATCCCTTTACTAAAAAAACCAGTCGGACGGGAATCAATAAAATCTTTGAAGGCGATTTGGACTGCCCCATCGGAGTTGAATTTTTTCCCTTGCAAGAAGTTATCCAAATTTCGAAAAAAATGGTAATCTGTTGGAGCAAGGTCCGGGGAGTACGGAGGATGTCTTAGACTTTCCAATTGAAGCTCTTCTAATTTAGTAGCCGTCTGTTGCGCAGTGTGTGGTCTAGCGTTGTCGTGAAGCAGCAGTGGCGTGGAGCGATTGACCAGCCTAGGTTGTTTAGCCGCAATTTTTTCCATCATGGTTTGCAATTGCTGACAATAGACATCAGCCGTAATAGTCTGGCCAGATTTGAGAAAACTGTAATGAACAATACCGGCACTACTCCACCAAACGCTTACAAGTAACTTTTTTGGGGTTAATTTTCGCTTGGGGCAGGATTTGGCTGGCTGGCCAGGATCCAACCATTGCGCTGAGCGCTTCCGATTATCGTAAAGAACCCATTTTTCATCACAGGTAATGATTCGGTTTAAAATACCTTCATTATTGTGCCGGTTTAGTAATGTAACGCAGCAGTCGACGCGCGTTTGCCGGTTTGCTTCAGTCAATTCGTGAGGTACCCACCTTTCAAGCTTTTTAATCTTCCCAATGTGCTTCAAGTGAATTAAAACAGTTTTATCACTAACATCGCAGCCTGCAGCTAACTCGGACGTGGTTTGCGATGGATCCGCTTCCACAATAGCCTTCAACTCTTCATTATCAACTTGAGTCTCAGGCCGTCCACGGGGCTTGTTCTGCAGGTCGAAATTTCCAGAAC
Organism: Automeris io; assembly: GCA_036320925.1. Classification (NCBI taxonomy): domain Eukaryota; kingdom Metazoa; phylum Arthropoda; class Insecta; order Lepidoptera; family Saturniidae; genus Automeris; species Automeris io. The sequence continues at coordinate 11,390,666 of JAUDJH010000002.1, forward strand.
GAAAACGTTGGAACCAAAAACGAACTGTGTTTTCTTTTGCAACACGACCGCCATACACATCATTCACCCTTCGAGTTGTTTCCGCAGCACTAGTGCCACGGCGGAACTCGTACTCGTAAATAATGCGATATTTTAAGTTTTCCATTTTGTAAAATGAGTGACGCAAACAGAAAAAAACAGAAGAAAAAAACAAATGAATGACGATCATCGAAGCACAAATACATGAGTCTATAGCTGTACAAATTTGAATTTGGAATTCCTTACCAAAGAGGAGAAATTTGTGATTAAAGTGGCCAGTACGAAAAACGCCAATTTCATATGTAAGGACCTAATATATTGGTTGCTACGGGTACACTATCACTTCACACAGAAGCCTAACATGAATCAACTTTATTCTATTATCGTTTAGGGATTTATTAACAATATTCAACTTTGTGAAGTTAGTTGTTGTTCTGCCTGTTCTGTGGAACAGGCAGAAGTTAAAACAGTTATTACCATTGTCCACAAACGAAAAGGGAAATAGACTAAACATTGTGTTTTGCACTAACTTTAAATAACGCCAAATTTCTTCTAATGCAACTTATTAGTAACAGAACGATAATTCTTATTCGCTGGGTTTTAAATAATGTTGATCATAGATGCAATAATCAAAAGTTGTACTATATAGTGTACTTGTAACAGTCTCCAATTACTACAGTAATTACCAAGTCCAGGAATGTATTATCATGTTTTATTGCACATAAAACCCAGAGAAACCAATTATATACATTCACTGATTATTTACCGCTTTCAACTATACACATATTTAGGCTCCATCTAAACCATTTTGTAGGACATTTTTTCCCAAAGCAGCTACCTGGAACTTGGGACTCCCCCAGGTAAAAAGGTGATTCACAAAAACAAACCGACATCCATCAGTAAGCCCAAATCAAGCAAAAAGATCAAAAGCGCAGCGTGGAGCTTGGCGCCAGCGGACGTTTCCCGTAATTCTTCACTGTATTGTCTAGCTGTTATGACTAATATTGAATAATTAAAAAAACTAGTTAACAGAATATGTACCGACTAATATTGATATTGTATAAATATCTCTCCACACAACTTCATCTGCATTAGCTATGAGATATGACCCACCAATTAAGCAGAAAAAGAAAAGTATATATGACTAATAACGATAATTATTAATGGAGAAACAATTACACTTAAACACTCTTGTTTAGGATGGGTATTAATTACTATGAAAAGATCGAGTTGTGTTCCTGTTTGTATCCGACAATGATTAATAAGTCCATTGTTGAATAATATTTTAAGTAATGTAAGGATTGCAAATATATTCTCAAGTTCATTAAACTTTGACAGAAATAATTGTTCGCACTTTGGTCGGGCTATGTGTTCGGTTTTGTCAAAACAATGATAACCAAATATATATATTTTTTTTTAATTGAAAAATGTATATTAAGTCTGCGAAAGTTGCGTTAAATTATTTTATCAATTTCATCAATCAATATTAATACATAATTACATATAATAAATCCGTTCCTCTGCCACCTATATAAAATTACTTAGATAAAAAAAATATTTAAGAGCTCCGATACATATATACAGCTTTACAGAGAAATTTCACTTACGCGATGTAGGTTACTAATAAAATGTATCAGCATCATTAATAAATATACAAATATCTATACGCGTTTGTACTAGCTCATCTCAGAAATGGCTTAATCGATTTAGATGCGGTTTTCACTAATTTATTGTGGTAAGCTACTTTTAACATTTAGTGTTAATTTTATTTCTTCACTAATTCAATTTATTATATCTATGTATTTCAATCAGTTCATAGCTTTATTCTTATTTAAGATATTATTTCTTTGTTAAAAATCAATTTAGCTACATTTATGTTTGCAACACTAAAATGTCTCGATGTTTCCATGCGTGCGTGCTTATGTGTGTGTAAAACAATGTTTCCTACTGGTGTTTTAAGTACTCACATGTACAAGAAATATGCAGCGATCACGCACAAATTCTGAGAGTTCAAGTTGTATCTTATTTTCAATCTATTTTAATAAAACTTATCTAGAGACTATAAATATGTCCTCCTGTATATTAACTCTAAACATTAATTCTTGTGCATATTATAAATTGACCAAGCTGTATGTTCGGTTCTGCCAAGTAACCTGGACTAAACATAGACTATACTTTAGATTGGAAAATATGTAATAATACTGCGGGAGTCTCATCAAGATCGGTTCAGTAGTGTCAGCGTAGTGCCCAAACATACAAATTTCTAACGATCGATTGGTGTTCAACCTTTAACCTCTACTTAGTTGACCCCATTACGTTTTTTTTATATCTTAAAATAACAAACATTTGACCTCCAACAATTATATAATAATAGCTGACCCGGCAAACGTTTTTTTACCATATAAGCTATTGCTAGGTAGTTTCTAGTAGAAAAATAAAAACAAAATTTTAACCAAAAATTATGTCCAAAAAAAATGTTAAGGGTGAACAACCCTTATCACTTAGGGATATGAAAAATAGATAATAGCCGATTCTCAGAACTAGTGAATATGCATATAAAATTTGGTAAAGCCGTTTGGGAGGAGTAAGGTAAGTAACATTGTGACACGAGAATTTTATAAAGATAAATAAAATATAATAACAATAATAAAAGATTTTACATGAATATGTTCAAATTTGGAATAGATAAATATAATACCATTACTAACCGTAAAATGATCAGTTAATAAATTAATTATGTATATTTTAACGAAAAAGGAGCCTCTTCACTTTCTCGCTCGGCTTTATTGTGAAAGTCTTTCCCGGCCACAAATGTATCGCCAGTTCGAAAAGAAAAAAAAAACCTCTTCAGTTGTTGTGTTTAATTTGTATAGAAAAATAATATTGCAAATTCTACTTACACATTCCCAGAAACAAATATGAATACCGGCATACTTATACATAATAATACATAGCTTTAACTAAGACAATATGTCTATGACTTAACTAAATTGAATATGTAAGTGATAAAATCATAGTTATTTAATACTAGTCTCACTTTTGCTTTGAAAGGTCATGATGACATCGCTTTCATCAATGGCGTGCTGCTCCTCTCCACTGAGTGCCATCTCGGAGCTACGAGTCGGCCGTGTCTGTTCGTGTTCTTCTGCTAATTGTTTGTACACATCCAAGAGGAAACTAGGTGCTGAGCGATCCAAGCCGGGAACTTTTGATCGTCGTGGTCTCTCACCGAGACCAAGTAAATCTAAAATTTCATGTTCCACTACCATTTTTTCATGACGCGTCATCGAATGGTGTATAACAGTCTGATCAATACCATTATCGATGTACAAGCCGGAGAGAACAGCATCTGCCGTTACAGTAAACAGAGCAAAGCACGCACATTGCCACGCCAACGTTACACCAGTCATGATGTCAGTCGAAACGCGTACTCGACTGGCGAAGTACTGAGACGCGGAGGCGCACAAGCTACGGAATCATGCGGTAGCGGTGAACCTGCCCACTCAAGGTATGCCACCGCGACCGCCGCACCCCGCTCATCACATTCCTCCCCTCTTTCGCCATACTCACTTCAAGCTCTATAATAACATAAACACAACGTTGAACCGGACATGTCCGTCTGGTCGACTGTTGTTAATAAGTTCATTTAAATAATCATTCTCCAGTCTCGATGGATAGAGTCCGAATTGCACGTTATAGGTGTGTTCTGTTGCATGTTTTACACATGAACTAAAATGATCGCACTCAAAGTACTATTTTCTATAACAGTTTTATAATTATGATTATCATTGTATATAAAGCAGGTGCGTACACGTATATGAAGATGCACAATGTTCATGAAATTTAACATTAATTCATTTAATGTCTACTAACTATACTACTTGCCAGGATTATACAAACTTGAAATTCAGGAGATAAATTACAACAATGCAATGGACATTATTAAATACGAATTTATTTTGATTAAATCAGAGTATCATCATTATGATTAGTCTCTTGCTGGACATGGCCTCTCCTAATAAGCTCCAATTAACCCGGTAGTTTCGAATGTTTCTTCAGTTATTACCAGCCTCCTTATTCTAGATGTCTTTCAACCTCTTTAGGGAGTGTCCCACACTATGTTTTACCAGTCGCGGTGTACACTCAAATACCCGCCAACTCCAACGATGATTCCATAAGGGGTTCTAAATAAATTCTAGATTGTGCTTTGATTAGTGACAGAAAAAGGTTGTTACATGGGTATTTAAATCTGCACCCTCGCAGTTAAGGACCCACGGTGTAACCACGACGACAGTGGATCCACGATGGAAACACTGCGGATCAATTGTGGTTTTTAAGCCACTTTGCCGTTGTGGCTCCACCGCCGTTCTATTGTGACTTTACGGTGGAGCCAGTTATTTAACCATTGTTATCCTGTGGTGATATTTTGTGGTTTAACTATATTTTTTTCATTACAAAATAGTATTTTTTTTATTTAATAATACTTTGAAAATAGTCTGTTTGTATATATATATTATATAATTAAATAAACTTAAATGATTTATAGTCATTATATTATTAAATATATTGTATTTATTTAATTAAATAAATAAAAATTTTTTATAAATAACCTAAAACTTAATGGAAAAAAAAGAAACATGTAACCACAGTGGTACCACCATAAAACCACAGTGGAACCACGGTGGCTAAATGGCCAAAAATCCACGACGGTTCCTTTATCGACCCTCCGTGGATCTTCCATAAATCTACTGCGGATCCACTGTGGCCCCCAAACCGCGAGGGTAAACATTTTAAAATCTTTGTCAAAATTCTATAATTAAATGATAATATATTGCCGCGCTATATCGTTTTCGGGGTGACCAGTGATATATTACTGGCTGTATCTACTTTGCGCTTATATGTCGTACCCAATGTGACCAGTAGCGCAGCTGTAAGGTCGCCGTTCTTAGGACTCTTACACAAGACATTTTTATTAGATGTTATAAGGGTTTCCTCACGATGATTTTCAGAGATACGTGCCGACATTTGAACCTACGATCATGTTTGAAAAATTTTATATAACATTTAGAGTAAATGAAAAAGATGGTGGATTGTTGGTGGAAGCATCGGCGTCGAAGTAAAGAGCGAGTTGTATTTAGCCTAGCATTTTATTGTACTTAGAAATGTGATATTGTGTCACACATTGATGGTCTTGATGCAGCGAAGAAGAAATATCGTGAAACTGTGTCATCGGAGGATAATGAAAACCTAGTATTTATTTTCATCTGATCGTGAAAATGTCAATAAACGTAGACGCTAACGCGTTATCTTAACCGATGTCGACGTTATTCCAAAATTCCGGCCAGATCTAAAATCTAACAATATCAAGGGATGATGGCTGCATAAGATTGATAAATTAGGAATATCATATATGGATGGGACGATAGGGATCATCCGATCATTATGTAAATTCGTCTTCAAGGATCTGCTAGACTGGTCACAATCACACAAAAAATTACGATCTCACTTGGAACGAATGGAATTAGGGAGCGGAGAGCACTTTTCCACGTGCTGTGGATTTTATTGATCTTGTATAAACATTGTCGCAAGGGAAAAGGCTGATTCGGAAACAATGACCAAATAGTTTCATGATTGTTATGTATTAAGGCTGGTTTTTGTGTCACGCTGACGGTCGGCGCTGATGGGTCAATTTGTATGTAGTTGTATATAGCGTTTTTGAGTCGCGCTGACCGCTCAGCGCTGACGAACAGGCGCTCTCGCGTCTTTACACTCAGTGTGCGTTTTCGTGTCGCGCTGAAGGTATGTATCGACAAATACAGTCATGGACAATCGTGAAATAGATGCCGGTCGAGTAATTGAAGAAGTGCAATTAAAGAAACTTTTATGGAACGTAACAAAGCCTGGGATGACATCGTCGTCTTAGCTTAATATATTTAATTTTGTTTCTTACAATAAACAATTATATAATATTTTTAAGTACTTACTTTTTCTTACTTTAAAGTTTAAACTAACCATCAAGCGCTCAATCGGCTGTATAGGAACATTACGTAAGCTGCAATAGACCAATCTATTTTGTAGCTTTGCTAGTAATTCATCAAAACTTCTTAATGACATACGGAAATAGTTGAAAAACTTTTTTTCGTAGTCTCACCTGGTCGTATAATATATAGAACTCCTCTGCGAAGATTCTCTGCTCGATCAATGGATGAACATGTATTTCTTTTTTGCAGACGTTTTCTTTGCTAAATAATACGCAGTAACAATTTTCACTACCATCGACATTGTTTGCGTCTGTACTTCACGGTGATCAGTGCGATACAAAAACGATACGAGCTGACCGATCAGCGCTGACGAGCTACGCGCCGACCGTCAGCGTGACAGGAAAACCAACCTAACGGGACATAAATAAAACGCACGGGAGCTGTTTTCACACTGTTTATTGGTCTGTTAGTTTAAGCGCAGAAGCAGCTATGCACTGTATGACATATTTGAATATAAAAATTAAATAATGATAAAATGTCCCTACTTCACAAATGCCACATTGATGGTGAATCGCCATTTCATGCATAGTCAAAGATTTACCGGTAGAAATAAGAGCCAATGTAAAGGCTTACAAGTGTAACACGTCACAAGAACTATTATGGATATTTATCATCCTTTAAAAATTATAAGTAAGAGGATGATACTACAATAGTAGCCCTAAACGGGTAGAATTTAGGAGTAAAGTGCGGGTTGTGTTTATTTGTAGCCTAGTAATGTATTATAATCAGTTTATTGATGGTCCGCACACTTTGACCGGTATAACGCGAAGATATAATGTACGGACAACAGCTTGTCACTTATACATTAGTATTAGCTGATGAGAATCACTTACATTATGGTCCTTGGAGCCCACATGAGTGTGGGATTACTATCACTCACGTGAACTTTGTCCATGTCTAATTCAGCTTATAGGCCGTACACACGTATCGAAGTAACTTAATTTAACTATATTTGCAACGTGAAAACGACGACTTAATAGCTTTTAACTAAATATTGTTTTAGTGAATAAGTAGAATAGAATCAATCCTATTTTTTGACGAAGTAACCCATCCTCCCGTACCCCGCACATTCTCCGAAAGACGTGGCTTTACTAAACTGCATTTACTCTCCCACAATCTAAGTTCACTGCTCAGGTTTTTTGAAATTTCATGATTTAATTCTTCTAAAACTTCAGTTATTATAATAATTTAATATGAAATTTACAACATCGACATATTGTTTTACCATTTTGATAAGAATATCTTATTATATTTCTTTATACGTCCCATGAAGATGGCATAATGTTCTTATAATCATAGATGGGAAAAATGTAATCAGATTAATAAAAATAGTTACGATTACATTTTACGTTTTATACCATTTATATGATTGCATTTTGCTCATCTGTTTTAAACATTAAAGAATCCCAGATTGCATACATATTTATGATTTCTTAATGTTTTAAATTAATTTAATCGTGATTACAGAGCAAAAAAATTAAAATTACCACTACATTTTGTAATCGTTAATCATTGATCAGATTACATTTTGCCCATCTCTGTTTATAATTTCACTAAAAGAGGTTATGCATCGTTGTAGCAAGTGTGAACTTCATACAGAATAAGTGTACTTATAACTTCACTAAAACACGTGTAAACATCAGACAACTTAAAATTTAGTTATCTACTTCGCTACTTAGATACGTGTGTACGGCCTATAACCAATGCAGATACAGTGGTATTTATGGTGGTAAGGTTGTGTTGTTATAGTTTAAATAAATTACTAACAAAATGAATTCTCAAATCAACTCAATTTAATTACTTATTTCATTTATTTTTATTTAACGTATTTCTCCATGAATTTCTTATGAAATTCTGATCGTAATGAATCATTTATAAATGTGTTAGCCTTTTTCTCTGGTTCTGATCGTGCACAATTTTTAAAAACGACATCATCGTCCCATCTTCTTTTTACCTGAAAATCACCAAAAGCTTTTGGTTATTGCTTAACTCTCTTGCTTATTTATTAGGCTCTGATTTTTCTTGGGAGTCGAAGCTGCTCGCGTCCGTAGGCTTTACCCTAGTTTCCCTACACGTGACTCCTGGGTGGTGCTAAACGAGCAGCGGCGAGGTGGTAGTGCCCGTCTGGATCGCGACCACAGTACATGGGTGTAAAGTCCGTCACAGTGACCAGTTTCGGCATGTCGCGTTTCGGGATCAGCTTGTGTATATCCAGTAACTCATATACCTAGAGACCTTGTATATAGAGTCGTGGTATATGTGGGCCGACATGACGATGTAGACTATCAATGGATTTTCATCCTTCGATGGTCGCTTTCGTTTTTGGACTACACTGTACTTACCATCAGGTACTCTTCTGTCGATTTGTCGAGCCAGTGTAAAAAAAAAAATCCGAGAAAATTGTATTCTAAATTGTAAAAGTTCAACTGCTCAAAATATGTATTATTCTCAAAATATCTATAATAAATGTGGTTGTGTTAATTCTTATTCAGAGAGACTCACCCAGATCCTCACGGGTCACGGTAGCTTTGGCCGTCACCGGTGGCGGGTGACTGGAGGGGAGCTGACGGCGGAGTGCCACGAGTGCGGGAGCCCAGAGGATACGGCGCAGCACACCCTTGAGGTGTGCCCAGCCTGGGTTGAAGAACGTGATGTCCTCACGGGCAATATTGGTGACGACCTTTCACTGCCGGCGGTGGTGAAAGCCATGGTCGGCAGTGAAGAGGCTTGGAGAGAGGTAGTTGCCTTCTGCGAAGCAGTTATGAAGCAGAAGGAAGCCGCCGAAAGGGTCAGAGAGCGAACATCTTCTCTGGCCATTCGGCGGCCAAGGCACCGGCGCCGGAGGGACGTGTTTGCTCAGAGCGAGCGTGACATCCACCGGTAACAATAGTCGGGCAGTAGACTTGAGGGAGTTTGCTGCCCGGATGAGAGGGCGGTGGTGCGCAGTGTCTTGCGCCGCCTATGAAAGAGGTACTGGAGGCGTGGGCTCTTTATTCCCATCCCTCCCAGAGAGGAAGCCTGAATAAGGCTGTTCGCTCCCCGGGCGACTGGACGAATTTGGTTTCCCAGGCCTGGGTGGAGTGATTAGAGGGACACCCCGGGGGTTTTTAGTCAGTAGGAGTCTGACACACCAGGGTCGCTGCCCTCACAGTGACCCTGATGGTCCAATGTAGGATTTTCCCCCGGGTTACAAAAAAAAAAAAAAAAATTCTTATTCAGAGAGGCACTCAACAATACGATAAGTTTATCAAATAAATAATCCAGCTTAAGTTTAACTAATTTAACACAATTCATCAGTTTTTGTTACTAATCTTTATCAAGAAATTACAAAAAATGATATTTAATTTTTTTTATAATAAAGACATGTGGTATCATGGTACACTCATAATGAACACAGTTCCTTACGCTTTTATAAAATTAATGCGTGTATGAAATATTACAATATTGATAAGAGTTAAAGCAAATCCTGAAGTTAATTAGGCTGTCACGAGGGTATTGTTTATTTTTTTTTTATATATCAACATTTAATACAGGTGGAATAGTTTGAGTTGGCACAATGTTTTGCATTTGTATAGTGATGATAAAATTGGTTTCCCATGCCCGGGTGAAGCAGTCAGAGGGACACTCTGGGGTTTTTTAGTCAATAGGAGTCTGACTCACAGGGGTTGCTGCCCTCACAGCGTCCCTGATGGTCCTATGCAAGATTTTCGCACAGGATATAAAAAAAAATTGTATCTTAGAAATTTACTTGTTATTTTTCAGTGTACTGTATCATATATTCCAAACAATACATAAAATCAGTTCACATCTTTTCAGAATTCAATATTATTTTGAGTTAATGTCCCAGGACCTTGTAAATTTTTCTATGATGAACAGATTTGTTTTTTTTTTTTGTAACCCAGGGGAAATCCTCATGGATCGACAGGGGGCGGTGAGGGCCGCCCCCCAATATGCCGGACTCCTACCGACCAAAACCCCTGAGGTGCTCCTTAACTCGCGTCAGCACCAGCCCCCGGGCAAACCGAGGACTTCCAAAAGGGCTGGTGCGCGATCCGCCCAATGTGGGCTACACCACGAATCGGGAGGGGCTAAGCCCCTCTACCACCGCCTAGTGGTGCGCGGAAGCACGCACGACACCACTGGAGCTTTCAAGTCAGGCAACGGCCCCCTCAGGCTCGTTGCCCGACGCTCCCTTCGAGGCAAACCTGCCGAGCAGCGACGGAGTTGCCGTCGCTAGAGAGGGCTCTTTCTCTATGGGCTCCACCTGGGACAACGGAAAGTCGTCGGCAGTGGCGGGAGCCTTCCTCGGCTTGCCGAAGGGCCTTTGAATAGGCCTTTTGGCTGCTGCAAAGGCCGCGCTGCCCAGCCGGTGGCCGGCCCGCTTGCCAGCATCCGCGCACACGCAGCAGTGAGGCTGCGCCTCGCATTCCTGGGCCTTGTGCCCAGGTTGCCCGCATCGGAAGCAGCGACCACTCCGGTTAGTGGTCGCCTTACATCCATGTCCCACGTGCCCGGGCTCAAGGCACCGGTAGCACCGGAGCACGCGGGGTTCCATAAGTCGGATCTGGGGCTTGACCCAGCCGATCGTAATGCCTCTCTCTATTATAGTTTTGGCCACGGGGGCTGGGCAAGTTACCCATATCGTGCCAAGACTGAATCTAGTCATGACTATGTCACTGGCCCGGACATGTTCCTCCGGGCACCCTCAGATGGTTGCAATGCAACTCACAATGTCCTCCTTGAGGACGGTGTCGTCAAGGCCAGAGATCTTGAGATCAGCCCTCTTATAGGGGCGCGTGACCTTGACTTCATCCTCAAGGAGGACATTCTTTAACAACTCGTAGAGGATGTTCGCCTTTCTTTCAGCCTCTTCGGGCTCACCGGGCACATGCAGGACTTGTGCATCGGTGAGCGTGCCTCTCATAAGCATATCCTTGAGGCCGTGGGCGTGCAGATCACCTGCGATCTCACGCCTCGCCTCGTCAAGGATTGTTTTGAAGGACAAGCCTTTCTCCTTCGCTTGGGGTGTCAGCGCCAGGAGAACACCGGCCGTTTTGGGCGCCCAGATCTTCTTCGGGGGGCCAGAAGCGCGCCCCTGCTACTTCTTTTTACGGGCCGGTTGAGGAGGGCCCTTCTCAGTTTTCCTCTTAGAGGGCTTGCCCCTCTTCACCACCTCTGACCACCTACCGTTGTTGTCGGCTGGCTGGTTCGATGTTGGAGGTGGTTGGGGTACCTCTGGAGGTGTCTCGTCCGGGTTTGCAGCGGGGCGGCTCTTCTTTCCCTTCCCCTTACCTTTTACGGGTTTGGGGTTGGGGCCAGAGCTGGGCCCCGGTGTGTCCAAGTCCGTAGTGAGGACGTCTTCTGCGGCGTCGGCTGCCAGCTTGGGCTTAGCCTTTCGCGCGGCCTTCTTTGCTGTGGGACTTTGTCTCGTCCGGTGTAGGTTGGGCAGGGTCCTTGGCGAAGGCAGCAAGAGACCCTGCCTGTTATACTCTCGGATATCTGCTCTGAGGGAGGCGTAACCCTCCCTCACTTTTGAGACGAGCGTTCGCGGAATTTAGCTTCCGGACCTCGTCGTTTACAGCGGAGGTTATGATGACCTCCATGTCGACCAAGATCTCGTCGACTTCCCCTCGTGGATCACGGTCCCTTTGATATTTTTGGACTTGGTAAATAAGTTCTTCACCAAGCCCACGTTCTTCCGAACTCGCTCACGCCGGACGTATGCGGCGGCGTCTTCCTCATCAGTCGGACGGACGTTCCGCGGCGACTCCAGGAGCTCTTTACGAGCTCTCATCTCTGCGTCCTTCTGGGCCGCTAAAACTTCCTTCTTGGCCTCCCACAGACCCACGTACTTGCCGTGGATCGGCGGGCGACCGCGTCCTCGTTTTGGTGCCTCGGGGGTGGCCAAGATCTTAGCAGGCACATCCCCCTCGGACTCGTTGCTACATAACAGCTTATAACTCCTCTTCCGGTCTGTTCCGGAACCCACGGATACGAGTCTCAACTCCGAAGAGTGAGTCCTCGTGGCGTTCCAGGGAAACACAGCGCTTCCTATCGCGCGCAAGATCGGTGTCCTTTTGCTGTGAAGCCAGAATCGTCGGTGCAGTTACGGGGGCATGACCGTAACTGCGAAGCACCTTTTTGCCCCCCAGAGAACGTGGGGCTGCACCGGTCCGGAGACCGATGAAGGGATTGTCCACCAGCGGTGGTACCCTCCTGGGGTAATAACTCTTCAAAGTGTGCTTCCATGATCGTTTATTTTCATTCATCAAATTTTCACTCTATCATCTGGATTTGAAAAGAAGAAAAACAAAGGGGGGATAAAAGGGGGAGAGAAGAAAATAGAAGAAAAGAAGAAGAAGGGGGAAACAATACAAGAAAAACATACACACCTGACATAAAACCCTTACGAACAACCTAACATACATAACCAGGAATTGGGGAACAAAGGAATAACTAAGGATGGGAAAGGGAGGCTAGATGTGAGGGGTTGGATGGGGGTGGGAATAACGGGGCTCTTCTCACTCCTCTTCTCATTGTAGAAGAGATAACGAGAAAGGGCAGGGAAAGGAAAAAGGGTAAGGGACAAGGACGAGTAACTGGTCTGGACTCAGACCAGCGATTCGGACTGACTGCACCAGCGAACTGGCGGGCGATGGGGTCGTCACATCCCGACGCCGGAAACAGATTTGTTTGTGTCAAGTCATCCATATATATATAAGAAAGCATCTTTTGTAAAGACAATTTTCTTTTTTCAATTGATTAACAATTATTTTTAAAATATCCGGAAACATATTGTTACTAGCTGTGGGGTAAAAAACGCAGGTGCTGATTTGAGTTTGTTGAAACCAGGAACATGATACTTGTCAACCATTTGTTTATACCTACTATAAAGTGGATAGATTCCTCAGAAGGGGTGATATTGCAATTAATGGAAATATAAAGCAATTTTTCGCTCTTTAAAAATGCCTATAGCTCATTTATGATGTATAAATCATCTAAGAAGTAAAACATTTTGAAGATGGATTTCATTGAATCTTCAATGTATTTGGATTTTTTTAATAAACTTCAAATAAAGTATTCAAATAAAGTCTTAATTTCAATAAAATAAAAATATTCATATACTAAATTAAAAATAAAAGGTTCTTAGAGACAACTATAATTTAAAAGTTTCTGAGATACCTCTAAACATACAAAAATTCAAAATCTAAGCAAATTTGTTATAATAATTAGAACAACGATATTTACGTTTATGGCTTATTTTACATTTGTAATACTGTGACTTTAATCAAATTTTAGTATACCCACATTTTAAATTTTTGTATGAATTTTTGATTAAAATATCTCAGAATAGATGAACTTAGTTTGGATAACATTTAAGTAATACAGCTATTAAATAAAGCAGAGCCTCACTAGCCCAAACATACAAAACAAATACTATGATATCTGATGTTACATACATCTGTATGTAAGCATTTGAATTAAGTATATTATGCAGACATTTTAAACAAAACCAAGCTTCCTGTACTATAATATTATGTAATCAAACAATTTAGAAATGTTATATTTATATAATTAAATATAGTAATGCAGTTATTTTATTATTTATTATCTTGAACTTTGGATAACAGATAAAGATATTTTCTTTTCATTGATTCTGAAGCCATGATTTTGTGGAATGACAAGTGGTGACATTTAATTTGATAATATGTATCACTTAACATGTGTTGTCATAAAGTGACTGTGTCTTGTATTTCACTTGTAGCACTGTGAACTGCTCCATTACTGCATTTGTGGATTAAGAGTTACCATTTGGATTACAGAGGTGTTCAAATTAACATGGTTCTAATGAACGGGGCTCTGCTCTATGTTAGATGTACATTAATAATAATTAAAAATTTGTTACCTTTAATTCATTCTTTTGGGTAGCTGAAGAATAATTCAGCAATGGATTTCCTGACAATATATTCTCCATACGAATTCTTTCCTCTTCTTGTTTTTTTTCTGCATCCTTAAAATTAAAGCAACTTTTATTTAATTTCATATTTTTACCCTGCTAAAAATCACAATAGCACAGCATACTTATCAATCTTAACTATAAATGCCAAATTCTCAAATTACTTAAACATATCCATTCACATACAGATGATGATTAATATACATAACAAAAAAAAACATCGTTTGCATAGCATTTTGAAATTGGTTGGCAGAGTGAACACTTTCTATTTAAGTCCTTAAATAGAAGGTCCTCCTTCCTTCCTCTCCTCCTTCCCCTTATCAAGATCCTTGATAAGGATCCTTTCTTTATGATAATTTACAATCCTCAGGGATATTTTTAATACTAGTCAAAATTTGTTATAGTGAAATCAAATGGCCTATCCATATTTAGTCGTAAAAAACCATAGTTGTAAAAACCAATAATAGTAACAACAGGTGATGTTTTCGAGATATGAAGTCTTTTTTTGCTGGGACCTTGTTCTGTGTCAATACATCCAGTATGTTGTTCTAAATTATGTCACCAAAACAGCTTTGACTGTATTTTCAAACTGATTATATCTCAAAAGTTGAATAACAAAAATATAAAATCAAAGACAATATAACAAAATATAAAGTCTATAGTTTTAAAACATTTATTTCTACTTTGAGAATAGGATACAGAGTTATTACAACTCTTGCTTTATTTAGTAGAAATAATTCAATAAACTGATAAAGCAAGTTCATGATACATAAGAACTCACTTTTTTTGCTTGTTCAATTGCTCTTTCTTTCTTAATTTTATTTAACTCTGCCAATAAGGCTGCCGTATCATCATCCGAGTCATCAGAATCCGATGAATCACCTTCGAGAGGGTCATCAGCATCCAGGCTGGCTGCTGGAACTTGATCAACCTTGGCTCTTTTTGTTGCCGGTTCATTTGGTCTTCTTGAACTTGTAATTTTAACATCTTTCTCCCTGTCATCTAACTCTTTGCGGAAATCCCTTGAGCGTAATTCTTCATTTGTGCCTTGTCCTTGTTCTCTGCAACAACCATTGATTGATATAATGTACCATTAGAACCATGTTTAGAACATTATTAACTAAAAACAGTAGTCAGGTGTTGCCATATCTCATTCACTAAGCGTATTATTCAGGAACAATATCAACTTATGTTAAAACAAAATAAGTTCAGTATTTTAGGTAACAAACTTATCGGATGCTGTGGAAAAAGTAAATAAATATGTTCAACAAACAACTCACCTATATTTTAATTTTGTGTGACCTGGAAGATCTCGACTAGAGTACTGCCTCGATATAGCACTTAAATCCTTTTCACCTCGTCCTTGACCACCTCTCGCTGGATCAAATGTAGGTCTAGCGGCAGTCGTCATTATTAAAAAATTTAATCAACTCTTCAACTATCGATAATACCAGACCGAGTATTACAAATGTAATAAAATTGGAAGCAAGCACTATTAGAGATCGTGAGAACTGAAGAATAACGTAAAGAGAACGTAACAAGCAGTAAAGAATAAAGGAATATAGCCAGGACGAGAACAACAAATATATATCTCAAAATAACGTGATCACATTTAAATACGAACGTGGTATAAATTGTAACCCTAGATTGTAACTGATAGAATTATTTTATACCAACAACGATCACAATAGGTACCGTAATATTGGATAATTAATGTTTGACGGCAGAGTTTCTTTTTTTAGTTATATTCTTCCCTTTGTGGGGAAGGCAAAGGTATTTATGCCATACAGCCATGTTTGAGGTAATTTATTTTCTAGTCTTATCTCTTATTTTCTTTTTTTAATTTTTTTCTCTGTAAAGTCTTCCCGCCACACTTCAATATATTTGTCGTAGATTTAATTCACTGTAATCCATCTTCATTTGTTGTTTATTGCACCATTTCTAAACACCAAGAATATAAACGGGGAGGAAGACTGTAGATTAGCGGGAAAACTCAGCGACCCAAGGCACACATCACTCCTCTAGCGTCTTGCCGAAAAATCATTAATTCCCCATAGCACACGGTCGGCCGGGCATTTCACCATTGCCCAAGCCCACAGCACAAGCTCAGACAACAATTGAACACCCAGCCGACCGCCACAACAAGAAAACAACAATTATTCAACGAGAATGCGGAAAAGATGCAACCACTCCGGCTTGATGCTTTGCCGCCAATCAGGAGAATAGAATGAATAATTTTTTTTTGTTGCATTACTGTACATGCATTGTTCATTAAAATTAGCTGCCATTAATTTATTTTTATTCTATGGAAATACTTCCAATGCGGCCATATTGTAATTCATATTGTGATTATACCATTTCAAAGGAATCACTAAGTTATTGATGTTGTAAAACTAGTTGAACCATTAAATGGTCTGATTTCAAATACACTCCGACCCACCTTGAGTTTATTTCGGTGTTTCTTCTCAACATAGTCTCTTTCGAAAGGCTAGTAGATCACCGTTAGGTTTATTTTTGTGGCTGGCCCAAGTCAATGTTCATACTCACAGGGATGCCTTTGCGTTGCCACCTAACTCATAAATCACTAGCAGAGCATCCCAAGTGTTCGCTCTCTTTGCCCGGTGTAGTTGTAAAGTTTTTTCCTAGCCATAAACATATCGTCTTGTAGGAAAAAAAAAAGATTTTAAATAGTATAAACTTTATTCAAATGCAATATTACGATGCAATTTAACTACCCATACGACAAGATTTGAATTATAATCTTTCCATTTTCTATGAAAACGTTCAAATCCGTTAAATTTACGCATTTTATCCATGAAATAAACCGAAAAGTAATATCACCTATCTTTAAACAAATTTGGGGAGAAAAGATTACTCCTGAGAGATTAATTAATTATAAGTGAGACGAAAAGAAGTGACCACGAGGAGTACTAGAAGCGGCTAAGGGGGGAATAGTAATGCGTTTGAGGTCATTACAATTATCATGGCTAGGGCTGCCACAAAACAAAATCAATACACATTTATTTTTATGTAAATCATTTAGCTGGTCTCAAGAATTACTATACATTTTTGTGGAAATTATTTTTTTGTGTCTTTGTCCCAACATATCGCTGCTATATGCGATAAGGGCAAATCTAGTTGTCAAATAATTTTATAAACTGTAGTTTATATTTAGAAAATTAAGTTACAAATTATTTACAAAATATATTACAAGTCCCATTGATACTGATTAATTATTTTTACACAAACAGAAACCTGAAAGTAAGCCCTATAAAAGTTATGAAGACAATATTATTAAGGAGGACAGAAAAATATCATTGATACAATAATATGTTGTTAATTTTAAATTACTTGCATACATTTTACTCAGATAAATAGGAACGCTAATATTTTTATGTTTATTTTAAAGACTACAGAGAAACAAAGCCTTTCTTTAAATGACTTTATGAAACTTTAACTAAGAAGCACGAAATAGTTTTATTCTCAATAAATTGAAACTATACTGTAAATTGTATTCAAAAATTGAAACCCTTCCTGTCAACCTCATTTTACTGTAGATGTATTGAATATGATATCAATAGTAATGGCCTCAAAGTTATTTTAATTACAAGGGGCTTATGCTGTTTTACAATTAAATAACAGCTAAAATATGAAATATTCATTGATCGATTGATGGATCGATACGAAATAGGGTTAAATGAAGCATTATTGATAAGGCTCTCAAAAAGAATTGTCCAAATAAAGCGAGGTCTCAAAGTGAACTCGAATATTCGGCACTATTCAATCTGTCTGTCTGTCAAGAAGCTATAACTTTTAAGTCATCTAAAATAACGACTTGAAACTTACTGTACGCAAACTTAACATTCATAAACAAAAAGATAACTTATAATTATTGTGTTTCGTCAATGACTAGAATAATGAGACGCAATTCAGAAACAATTGTGAAATATGAATTTAACAATATTTTGAATGAAATTACTTACTTTTACTTACAGTGAATCCATAAAGTATTCGTACACCTTACAATTTCGTAAGAAACTCGCTAGGACAATGCTATTTTACATGCAGTGTCCAAATAAAAAATACTATCTACTACGGTATGTAATAGGCCATTTATTACGAAAAAAACACAACAACTAAATATATAATATCCAGTAGAAAAAATTGCAGAACGAAAATAAACCAATTTTGAGGTCCAAACAAGTATTCGTAGAGTTATAGTTTTGCAACAGATTGTTGCTTTTGAAGTCTATATTTACAATTCAATATTTGATCGGGTATCTGTTGGCTTTGAGATCTGCTTCTATCCGCCTAGGGAAAAATTTCACGTACTTAGCCGTGAATGAGGGTGAAATTTTATCCCATTCCTCTTTTAATGCAGTTTTCAAGTCGCTCTTGTTGGATTACCCTTTTTCTTATCTCCCTTTCGAGATAGCTCCACAAATTCTCTATGGGGCTCATGTCCAGAGATTGGAGAAGGTGTATGAAGCTGTTTGAGGCAGTTGTGCAAAAGCCACATCCTCGTATTTCTTGCTGTATGCTTGGGGTCATTATCTTGTTGAAAGACAAATTCATTTTCCAATCGCAACTTAGCAGCGCTGGCATGCATATTCATTTTCAATATATCTATATACATCATGTGATCCATTGTACCATCAATAGTGTAGGATGCCCACAACAGCGGCGCTCATGCATCCTCATACAAACATTGAACCGCCACCGTGCTTAACAATTGGCATTAGATTACGGGGTTCGAGTTCGGCATCTTTTTGCCGCCATACTTTCTACCTACCGTTAGAGCCAAAAAATGAAACTTACTCTCATCTGAGAAAAGGCCTCGCTCCCACTCCTCAGAAGCGTCGGACCGATAGTCCCTCGCGAAAGCTAGGCGTTTCTTCCTGTTCGCTTTACTTACCCAACACTTTTTACGCGCAGTCCGTCCATTGTACCCTGATTCCCGTAGATGTTTACGGCCTGTCTCGTTGCACACCTTGGTACCGCGTCGCTCTAGCTCTGCAGCAACTTTGGAGGCACCCGTACGAGGGTTTTTTTTCATCTCGCTCACTATAACGCGCTTGTCCTGCTCTCTGAGGGATGACGGGTGTCCACATCTCTTTTTATTCTGCAAAGATTTTGTTTTACAGAAACGGTCATTCACACTTTGAACAATTGACCGCGGTCTGTCAATAAGCCTCGCGATCTCCTGCAGTGACTTACAATGATTATGAAGGCGGAGGATGAGCTTTCGCTCCTCCAGCGACATTTCTTTGCCTTTGCGACTTATGATTGTGGTTCTGTCAGCTCTGCAGTTCAATGCGCTCTCTAAAGCACTTGTAATCAGTATTATACGAAGCTCTAGTGTCAACCCCCTCCTTTTTTTACCCTCCTTTTACCCCCTTATTTTCATTCTGCAATTTTTTTCTACCATATGGTATGTCTTTTGTTTTTATTTTTTTACGCAATCAATGACCAGTGCCATCCTGTAATAGGTTTCTTTTTTTTTGGGTCCCGTATGTAAGATTGCACTGGACTAGCGAGATTCCTAAGAAATTACAAGGTGTATGAATATTTTATGGACTCACTGTAGTTATTACTTTCATTGTAACGTTAATCTGTTTTTTTTTTCATTTCGAATCACGTTTATTTTTTTTCTGATTACATGCATAAGGATTGTTTTGATTATTTAATGTTACGTGTATAAAATGTACAAGTTCCTTAAAAAAAAAAATAATTCAGATGGCTTTGCGAAGTGAATATATTCACCTTGTTAGACTAAAACGCTGGTATGTAATCATTAAAATAAAATTAAGTACAATTTTACTTAAGTAGGACCATTAAAAAAGAATTTATTGATAACGCAAGCGAAGCTGGCAGCAAAAAAAAAAATTTTCTAAATATTCTTAATAGTTGCTAACTTTACACCATCTCGTTCGGTTCAATTAGTCGCTTCTAGTCACCCCTTAGACACTCCCCAAAAGTTTATTATGAAATTTTGTTTTTTTATATCGATTTCTATTTATATTGTAAATACAAATTAGAAAAATATATTTTGAGATATCAGAGACCTATATTTTTATGAAATATTAATCCAATGATTACACTTTCAATTAATTAAAAATCAATATTTTTTTAGAAGAATTGCCTATTAGCTGTCTTATTATTGACGTATAGCCCTATTAACAAATGATCATTAATTTTAAACAAAAATATTACTAGGTACAAAAACTTATTTACATGTCGCACAATTAAAATTAATAAATACGCATTTAAATTTGTATCAGTTACTGAGTAAATGATCTTAATAATTCAGCAATCGTCTCAATATTTAATGAGTAATCATTTTCAATTAATATTATATGTCTAATCTAAATCATTTCTTACCGTGTTTTTTACAAATTCTAAATGTGGTAACACTTGTAAAAAAAAATTATACAAATTAATGTGGAAATTGAGAAAGAAATGAGACGTTGCCGAGATATTTTATAATTTAACATTATAATACGATTAATTTGAAAGATATTATTGAAAACTTGTAATAGCACAATTTTGTAGAACTCCAGGTATGTTTTATATTAATTGTTTTATCATCATTACTTACAATTAAAATAAACCGTGTGTGTAAAGGTTTCGCCATTTTGTAATAAAATATGCCGTCAGCCTGCGTTGTAGCAATTGTACATACGCTCGCGATTTTGATTATTTTTTATTATATTAAATAGCAACCTATGGCAATTGAATATTTAATTACGTTACATGTTCCATGGAAACAGCCTACAATACAAAACTTATTTTTTTACTCTAATATCTCTGCTTTTGACAAACTTCCTTCTTACTGAATAATTATTAGTAGTTCACAACGCGTCATTATCACGCTGTCACTTATTACTACTGGTTATTTAAAAATGATGGGGCAGGCAAGATAGTTGATACCTACCTACAATGTAAAGATAGCAATCTACAAATCATTTTAAAAATCTTGCTTCAGACTTCGTAGCCTGATAGTGGCATTATATGAGGGCATCAGAGCAATGGTGGTCCAAGTGAAAAATTGTGTTCTAGAACAGTTTGCTCGCCGAATTTTCTGTACAAACTTAAAATGTATGAAAAAAATAATCTTTTTGTCTTCCATTGTTCAAATTTTTCCCTTGCCTTACAAATTAATGTTCCTTACATTAAATGTGATGTCTGTAAAAAAAAATTTTGGTAGATTTTGTAAACATTCATACATGAACGAAACTAATTTTTTATTTTCAGATAAAAAAATGCTAAACTTTTTTATCCACTATATTTTATCTCTTATAGCTTTGGATTTTCGCATGATGTCTCTATAAATAGAGTACCCCTATTTTTTTTTTATTGATAGTACTGTATATTTATGGCTGTGAACTTTCCCCTATTCTTGTGATACAAGTCTTTGCTTCTTGCTAAATTTAATGATTGTAGGTCAATGGGCAGTATTTTTTGTTCTGAATCTCTTATAAAATGCCAAAAATGATAGCAAATGTGACATAAACATGTCTTTTGATTACATTGATGTGTTTATTGCAATACCAAAGATCTGTATATTTGATATTAATTTCAACTTAACACCTTCAAGAGTTCCTTAAAAAAAGGTATTTACAGACAGATGGACAAAAAGTTATCTGATAAGGATTCCATTTTTCCTTTTGAGATATGGAAACATAAATACCTTAAAACCTGATTGCTGTAGCAAAACTGTTTGTTTTTCATATTTTATATATTGTTACTAGAGCAAAATAGGCAAATTGAACTGAGTTCATTTGACCTAATTTAGAAAATCACAAGGGCCATGATGCTAATGGAGGTGTCATATTTTTGGCTTAGCTGATGTTATTTAAAAACAAGTAAATTTGTCTTTTCTATGTTCCTACTCTGGTTACTAATAATGTTGTTCATAATGGCAAGTATAGTGTATTCTAAATCTGAGACAATCTCTTCTTTTTTTTTTTTACCTGGGGGATGCCCGTTATGGGCTGTCAGGGGATGATGAGGGTCACCCCCCGGTGTGTCGGAGTCGTACCGACTAAAACCCCCGGGGTGTTCCTTCTCCCGCTTGGCGGGGCCAAGGACAAGGCTGTGCCAGCTTCCTCAGCACCCGGCGACGTCTGACCTATTGATGGAAGGCCCCTGGACACCATTCCGCTCCCCTTCATTTTCTTTGAGCGGCGCGCGGGAACACATAGCGCACCGATCTCGCCTTGGAAATTTTGGGCGACGCACTCCCTCAAGTGCGCCGCCCAGGCGTCAATCCGTTAGGGAGGGAAGTGCCTTGAGTAGGCTTTCCTCCTGCGTCCAGTACGGCGAGGGCGACGGAGGGGCGGAAAGGACAGGGTAGATGAAGCCTGCCTCTCCCGCTTACGCTCCGCCTCCTCTTTCCCATTAAGCACCTCCTCTGTAAAAAGGAGGAGCGCCTTCCATGATCTGTCGCTGTCGAGCATTGCCTGAATAAGTGTGGGCAGCGACAGGTCATTTCCTACCTGCTGCGCTAAGGCAGCCCTTTCCGGGGCCCAAGCTGGGCACCCGTCAAACATGTGCTGAGCGGACTCTTCAGCACATCCGTCGCAGTGGTGGCAGCGTTGGGTCAGCTCACTACCGGTTATTCGGCAAAGGTACCAACTGAAACAACCATGTCCGGTCAGTGCCTGCGTCAACCGGTAGGAGACGATCCCATGGCGCCTGTTGAGACATTCCCGTTACACTGGATGAACGGCTTCTATAGTCCGCAGGCCGGCACTAGGGTGCTTTAGCCTGGTCGCCCATGCCGCAATGGATTCGGCGTCCAGTAGGCACCGTTTCACTTTTATTTCGGACAGGGCCGGCAGCTGGCCCTGGGCCCGCTGCTCCACGCGCCATGTATAAAGTGACGCGAGCGCGCGGGCCTCTAGGTCCCAGGGGACCGACCCTGCAATGACACATGCCCCCTCACATGACACTGTACTGTAGCCCCGTATCATCGCCACCGCCATCGCCATCTGGGGGCGGTGCAATAGCCGGACGTTGGCGACGTTAAGGGCATCAGCCCACACTGGGGCAATCTGAGACAAATCTGCTGGTAGATGCTGCAATTGTGCTAGCCTACATAAATATATTTTTATGGCATAAAAAAATAATTTCATAGATTAAAAAAATACATGTTCCAAGGGAGACTGTTCCATAACTCTAAAAATGTAAAAATTAGAGAACTTGTTGTTCTTGCTAAATGGAAGTTACTTTATAATTATGGAGAAAAAACAGATAAATTATAGGGTAAAATTTGGAAATTTTTGAAAGAAACTTAAAAATATTTGAAACTTTATAAAGCAAGGAAATAATATTAAGATACTTAATTATTTAAACAATTCAAGTCCATAGAGCAATAAAGTAATTCAATCTTCCTGACTGTCTATATTTAGTTGCTAATAGAATATGTTGCAGCTAGACTATATAATGATATTATAATTACTATGATATAAAATAACTTGACAAATTCCAAAATTGAGGAAAAGAGGGGATTATTTTGTAGGAAAATTTTGACAATTAATACGAAAAACACTTGAAAGTTATATGGTTTTCTTTAAATTGTACTATACTTCTAAAAGATATAATTCTGTGTGAGGCAAATAGTAGCTTCTTTTGCTTCTATTTGTATTTACAAATTTATGTACACTTTAACAATTATCACACAGTATACACTGGTACCAGGGATGGGCAAAATGTAATCTGATTAATGATTACAAAATGTAGTCATAATTTTAATTTTGTTGCTCTGTAATCATGATTAAATTTCAAAACATTAAGGAGACATAAATGTGTATGCAATTAAGGAATCCGTAGTGGTTAAAACAAAGATGAGTGAAATGCAGTGATATTAATGATGAAAAACGCTAAATGTAATTATAATTGTTTTTCATTAATCTAATTACATTTTGCCCATTTATGACTGGTACATTGTACCTGCCTGTTGACACATGTCTCTGAAAATTTACCAATAAGCCTGCACTCTTCTCATACAACAGTTGACTTATGTTCATAATTATGTTGTTACTCCACCTGACCACAAAGTGTTCTATAATAAGTGTATAAAGTTGCAAACCAGCATTACTTTGTTTCAGAATGGCCGAAGATTTTGATGTAGAGGCTATGTTAGAAGCACCTTATAATAAATCTGTAAGTATACCTATATTATGTTTTCTCATTTTATAACAATTTAATATATTCTGTGACATTTGTAACATTAATTATTTACTTGAATGTGAATTAAATAATTTTGTTAAAACTGAATCAAACTAATATGTAAGTAAAAATATTTTAAATTGTGAATTTTACCCAGTTGTAATGTTTTGTAAAAA
The DNA here is from genome assembly GCA_036320925.1 of Automeris io. Lineage (NCBI taxonomy): Eukaryota > Metazoa > Arthropoda > Insecta > Lepidoptera > Saturniidae > Automeris > Automeris io. The sequence continues at coordinate 11,415,031 of JAUDJH010000002.1, forward strand.
GCAACTATGTCACATTGAATTTATTGTATTAGTTGGGACAAAAGAAAATATATTGCATGTAATTATAGAAATTATGTAAATTCATAGGACCATCTGAGTTCAAAGATGTTTTTACTTTTCTAAAAACAATGTTCCAAATTACTAGAAATAGACTCTTAGTTTAGGCAAAATGAAACACTATATAATATAATACACTTATATTTAGGTTGTAAAGAATCACTCTTCTATCTAACCTTTTAAAGCAAAATATTGGCATTAGTAGTAAAAACACTGAAACCATCTTTGAAGATCAGATGGCAAAAACTATAAAACAAAATTACATTTGAGAATCGTTTCTTGTATTTATAGAACTTTGTGGTAATAGTCCAGCATACTTCACCGACCTGAACAGACAGAGAGGTATCAACTATAATACTTACATTATTTTTTAATTTCATGTTCGACACCTTTTAAATGTTTAAAAACTGTATAAATTATTATGAATATCACATTAGAAAAAGAAATATTTTGAAAGGTCCATGAGCTTATGGGTCATAAATCTTTTGCAGAAGTATACCTGTGTGATGTTAGCGCTGTGTGCATCCTTTGTCAGTGGTTGTTGAACGGTAAGTGTAGATTGAGGCGACAAGACTACCATGACTTGGATGGATGTCTGCTGTAACCTAACAATTCGGCCTAGGCAAAGTAAACATTATCTACATTTGCCTTATTTCAACAATTATTTTATAATAATCTGTTGAAATATCGCATATGTATCACAAAACTATTATAAATTTACTAATGCAATTTTTATTTATTCACTCCGCGTGTGTTGCTGTGGCGCTGCTTCTACCTTGTGCTTTGTGTGACAGGATATTGCTTCCTCTACAAAGCAACGATCGGACAAGTACTCAGATAAGCACAAAGAAAGGGAAAAAGATGGCATTCGAAGGTAAGAAAATCTTCAAAAATACTCCACTCTTTTAATATTAAACAGTCTATGTACGCTATTTATTTATTTTCTTTTTGTCACATTACTGAGAGTATAATTAATTATTATATTATTAAATTTGTTTTGTGTGTAATTTATTTTATTAAGTACCATAGACCTGTCACAGGAAGGAAAAATAATTTGAAAACATAAATATGTACAAATATGTAAAAATGTTAGATTTCATTTAAAAAAATATTACAATAATATAATTACTATAAAACCCTACCTCTTAACTACTAAGTGCATAACTATTTACAAAAAAATAAAATATACAAAAAAAATTTTCGTTAGGCGCAGCCGGTCACGAGAAAGAAGACGTTCTTCAAGAGAAAGGGATTCTCGTCGTTCAAGGGATAGAGATGATAAGAAATACAAGGAACGTGAAAGAGATCGAGAACGCCGTGATCGAGATAAAGATCGCGGACATAGAGAACGAGACCGAGAAAGAGAAAAGACACGTGAACGCGAAAGAGATAAGGACAAAAGACGTAGTAAGGATAAAGAACGTAGTCTTGAAAGAGACCGCAGTCGTGATAGACATTCCCATAAAAAAGAGAAGAGTCCAGAGAAAGAAATTCCTAAAGATTTCCGATCAAAATCCAGGGGACCTGAACCAAAATTAGAAGATTTACCACCAGAAGAGAGAGATTTACGTACTGTGTTTTGTATGCAATTGTCTCAAAGAATAAGAGCAAAAGACCTTGAGGAATTTTTCTCATCTGTTGGTAAAGTTCGAGATGTAAGAATGATTACATGTAACAAAACTAGAAGATTCAAAGGCATAGCCTATATTGAATTCAAAGATGCTGAATCTGTGCCACTGGTATGTATATATATTTCGTTTTAAAGACCTTTGTTCTCATTAACTTACTACTACACAAAAAAAAATCAGTTTTTAAGTTTATTATGAAAATTACAAATACTAGTTTATATTCCTTGGTATATTGATCTGGTGCCAAACAAGATTATGGCCACAACACATAGTAGGTAAAGTCATCAAAGTAACTCATTTTGATATCTTAATATTCTATGCACAGAAAACCAAAAGTTATCCTCATAATATTAATACTTTCTGAAGATTAAATGCATAACCATGGATGGGCAAAATGTAATCAGATTAATGAAAAATGATTACGATTACATTTTGCATTTTTCATCATTAATATGGCAGCATTTTGCTCATCTATGTTTTAAACACTATGGTATCCTCAATTGCATACACACTTATGACTCCTTAATGTTTTGAAGGGATTAAATCATGATTACAGAGCAACACAATAAAAATTACGACTACATTTTTGTAATCATTAATCTGATTACATTTTGCCCATCTCTGTGCATAAGACCTTGTTTTTTTAACTCTGTTATTATATGTGATATAAGCAATAATTCTAATAGATATTTAAATAAAAATGATTTACTTTACAGGCATTGGGCTTAACTGGGCAGAAGCTATTAGGTGTTCCAATTATTGTTCAACATACACAGGCAGAAAAGAATAGAGTAGGCAACACGTTGCCAAACTTAGCACCAAAAACCAGCAATGGCCCAACAAGATTATATGTTGGCTCACTTCATTTTAACATAACGGAAGATATGCTTCGAGGAATTTTTGAACCCTTTGGTAAAATAGATCACATACAGTTGATGACTGATCCAGACACAGGCAAAAGTAAAGGATATGGATTCTTAACAGTTAGTATTATCACTACAACAATAAACATTATATTAAATTTAATCTAAGTGTTTAAAATAACTATTTTCATTTTAGTTCCATCATGCAATTGATGCAAAAAAAGCAATGGAGCAACTAAATGGCTTCGAATTAGCAGGACGACCTATGAAAGTTGGAAATGTTACTGAGCGAACTGATGGTGGCTCCAGTACCCGCTTTGATGCTGATGAATTGGACCGCGCTGGCATTGATTTGGGCGCAACTGGGCGATTGCAGTTGATGTTTAAACTTGCAGAAGGCACTGGTTTACAGGTAACTATCATTAAACCTAGACTATTTCCTTCTTTGTAGGTCCCGATATTAAATATTTTTACTGGTAAATTTACGGGAAACCTGGGACATTGAATTAAATATTTGTATGGAATTTTAATGCCATAGATTTATAACTTTGTATCTTCTTACATAATAATAAAAAAAGAAGATTAAATATTTTCAGAAACTCTATTCACAAACAAAGAATAAAGAGTGACTTTGTATGTTATAAAGGTCAAATAGGTCAATATTTGCTCTGTATTGTTTAGTTTGTATGAACAAAATTTATTCTATTCATTGTTTCAATATGGTATGGAAAAATATATATTTATTTGTTTTGTTTAGATCCCTCCAGCTGCAGCATCAGTGTTAATGGGAAGCGGGTCTACTATAGTCGCTCCACAACAACAAGTAGCTCCTCCCATAGCTACTCAATGCTTCATGCTCAATAACATGTTTGACCCAGCTTCGTAAGTATTTGTATATGCATAAAGAGCTAACTAAACATATATGTTAGAGTCAAAATTATCTCACACTTAAAAGTACTTTCATAAGGCTATATAATTAAAAGCAGTTTTTAAGTAAATCCCACAGCAAATTGAATATAATGCTTAGAATTTTCTACAAAATCCAGTATAAACTTCATATAAGTCCTCCTATTGAACAACTTTCTGAAAAAAGTACCTAAATCTCACATATTATGTATAGAAAAGATGTTAAAATTTAATATATATTGATATAATAGCATGTAGAGTATAACCCATGTTTTACAGAATAACTAGAATTTGTTTAATATATGTTTTTGCAGTGCATCTTAAGTATAAAAAAATGCTCGACTTTGTTTTAGAAATATACTCTGATACACTTTTTACCTATATATATATATATTATCTATAGTGATTGTAAGAGTCACTGTCAATAAACAATATTTAAAAGATAATAGATATTTATTATAGGTTTGGTAATTTGATACTATGAGTAACTTAACACGTGTATTTTAAAATTTATGATTGTTAATTAAGAAAAACAAACAACACTAATTGAGGTGGTTAAAATACGTCAGGCTATTTTTTTTATCTAAAATGAAAATCGTACATTTGTCAAATTACGTACTACTTTAATGCTATCATTCCATGTAACGAAAACTCAACACAATAAAATACTTAGTCCCTTCGACATCTTTGTATAGAGTTTACACTAATTATCATCTCACAGACGGAGCGAGGGCATATGCCTCTCAGAATAAAGAACATTGAGCCCGGTCTTCGGTTTTTTCGAAAGTCGTCGCTCTACAGTACCGTTTTTGTAATTTGCATAGCATTATTTTTCTATAATATGTAACATTTTTATTGCAGAGAAATAAATCCCAGCTGGGATATCGAAATCAGAGACGACGTTATCAGTGAATGCAACAAACACGGTGGAGTGCTGCACGTTTATGTGGACAAGGCCTCGCCGCAAGGAAATGTGTATTGCAAATGTCCTACTATAGCCACGGCGGTCGCTTCGGTGAACAGCCTACACGGACGGTGGTTTGCAGGCCGCGTCATAACCGCCGCATACGTGCCTCTCGTCAACTATCATTCTTTATTCCCTGATGCGATGACAGCTCTTACACTATTGTTGCCTACGCGACAAAGATAATTTTTTTGTCTAGAATTTTATTTGCATGCAATATAATGTGGGTCATAAACAAGTGAGTGTATACTGTTTTGTATTAAATACATTATTTAGCAATATCCTAATTTTAGATAATAAAGATTTAAAATATATTGTGTAGTATTTTAGTTCAATTCACATTTAAATTAAAAAAGAACAGACTTATTTAATTAATTTTAAAAACATTAATGATATTTTGAATATCATCAACAGATAGTTACGATAACAAAGAATCAGGAATCAAGTTGCATAGGGACTTGCTTAAATAATCCTTTCCAAAAGTAAGTACTTATACAACTCGATTACTTAGTTAACTGTGGCCATCCCTACGATGCTGACGGTCCCTTACTTGGATCCCAGTAGAAATGACAAAATTCTCTGGTCAACAGATTAGTGTGGTATAAATCATTTATAATATATTTGAGCACTTATAGCTATATTAACAGTTCGGAAAATATAATATATTGATAGATATCGTGATTGCGCACATAAGGTTCCGCATTTTGTTTTAAAAAAATATACGTATATAATTTTTTTTTATTCTGACTTGACATAGTGACTGCACCATACCTGATGGTAAGCATGGTGCAGCCAAAAAAACGCTAACGACTATCGATAGGTAAGAAAAACCCAACGGTAGTCGCAGCGATCATGCCGGCCTGCACATATATCTCTTCACGTTATGCTTAAAGGATCCCATATTTATTTATTTATTTTATATCATAGGATGGTGGGAACACGCTCGCTGGAAGACCATTCCACACCCCAACGACACGGAAAAAGAAGGAGTTAGAGAACTTCTTAGTCCTAGCTGCAATGTCATACATTGGTGTTAGCACATGGAATAACAAAGTTCATACATTGCCTCAACATATATCGATATTGGTTTAATAAGTTGAAACAAAAAGTTTCATACTAACCTAAATTTTACTGATTTACACAGAGATGGGCAAAATGTAATCAGATTAATGATTACGATTACATTCTGTAATCATTAATCATGATTAACGAAATTAATCAAAAAAAGTAATCATTTTTCGGTGATTAAGGATTATTAATCTTTAATCGGATTACAATTAATCATGATTATTTTTCTGTTTGATACGTAAAATGTGCTGCCGACAGCAGAGCGGCGCTCGCCTTTTTTTTATTTATAGTGTACGACTACTACTAGCTAAACTGGCGAACTAAGTACCACCACATAGTTAGGTGTTAGGGCGATTACCCGAACTGGGTCGTGACCGCAGTACAATAGTGCAAAGACCGGCATAGTGACTCGCTTCGACCTGACTACTTTCAGGATCAGTTAGTGCTCGGTGGACATTAAGTAAATCCAACGAAATCTAGCTAATCATTGATGCTTTTACCATTGTTCTGGGTGATTCCTGGATTATTAGAACTGATTATCAATCTACCGCCCATATTTTACTGAAATACGAACGTGTGCGGCGGTTCGGTTTACATCAAAGACGAAACCGAGTCAGTAGAGAGAGACGGATGACCAAGAAAGGTGATGTTGCGCTCTGCGCTATAGAAGCTTGTGTAAATTTGAGAAAATGATGTCTTGTTCTGATCAATTAAAATTTTGCGCTATCTTGCTCTGTCTCTCTACCTCCATCCCGAAGGCGGGCGTGGGTTATCGGGTAGGAGCCGGTATCTCAGTAAAATATGGGCGGTACTTTGATAATAACTTCTAATAGTCCAGGAATCACTCAGAACAATAGTAAAAATATCTATGATTAGCTAGATTTCGTTGAATTTACTTAATGGCCACCGAGCACGAACTGATCCTGAAAGTAGTCAGGTCGAAGCAAGTCACTATGCCAGTTTTTTCACTAGTGTACTATGGTCACGACCCAATTCCGTCAATTAACCTACCAACTCAAACGGCTGAAAGCACAAAAAATTGTCCTGAACGTACTCAGGTCGAAGCGAGTTACTACACAGTACACAATTGCAAAGACCCTTATAGTGATTATGATTCGCTCAACGAGACGGATATTCGGGGTCGGACTTGCACCGGCTAAAACCACCGGGTGCCAGCACTGCCTAATCATCGCCTTCACCGTGCCTGGGAATCCAGATACTTCCTAGGGGCCCCAGCAAGCGATTGGTCTTAGACAGGCCTCCTCCCTGGGAGAAGTTGGAAAACTACCCAAACAATACCTCCCATTAGGCCGACGTGTGAGCACACACACGACGACACCTCCCCACCCTCCGCTGGATGTCACCCCCCTCTCTCTGCTGAACGCCACCCCCCACTTTCTGCTGGACGAAACTCCAACTCTCCGCTGGACGCCACCCCCCCCACTCTCTGCTGGACGCCACCCCCCACTCTCCGCTGGATCCCCCCAATCTCCACTGGACGCCACCCCTACTCTCCACTGGACGCCACCCCCCACTCTCCGCTGGAAGCCACCCCCTCACTCTCCCCTGGACGCCACCCCCCCTCTCTCCGCTGGACGCCACCCCCCACTCTTCGCTGGACACCACCCCTCTATTAGACGGAAGTTTGGGGTCATATATAATTCGAAATAAAATAACTTGAAAAATTAAATAAACGAGTATTTAAATCGGTCGCTCTCTCAGCCAGAACTCAAAAGTAATCATTAAAATAATCATGATTAATTGAATGATTACTGTAATCAAGATTAATGATTACCCATGTAATCATGATTTCATTCGTCATGATTACTTGTAATCTGATTATTAATCTGATTAAAAGTAATCATGATTACGCCCATCTATGGATTTACATTAATTATACTAGCATTTATTATTCAAATAAAGAAATGTAAAAATTATATGTAAGGCCGTAATCTTAAAATTCTCTCGTATTCATTTTATGTTAACCCTTTCCACTCCAAGGCTGTTTTTGTTTTTATTCCACCAGCTCCACGCTAAAATTACGTTTTTTAACTTTTAGTGTATTTTGAAAAAAAACGAATTTTTCTTATTTAATAAACTTTATTTTATAAGTAATTACATGATACTATATTATAATTCTTTATTTTAATCTTTAAAATCCCTTTTGGTATGGTATTTTTACCGAAACAAATCCCAGGATGAAGCGAAGGTTTTGTCTCACATGTTTTGCAAAAATAGCATGTTTATTTTCTCCCCCCTTTTATTTTTCGGTTGGAACACACAGCACAATCCTTGTGCTTCCCCCCAGGGTGTAAATAAATAAAGTGAGGGGTTCTATCGAGACGTTGTTCTGTATCTGCCGCAATCTCAGTTCTGCGACTTGTTTCGGGTTCCCTACAGTCTCCATTGAGTGACATGAGCACAGTTTGTCTGTACTTCTTATGACTCATTGCTACTTTTATCTATATTTTCGGTTATTGACCTTTTAGACACCTTTTGCTCTATTTTTTTATGCATGACAGTATGGAGGGTATACTTATATGCAATTATAATCGACCGATCACTACTTTCAAAACGCGTTACTTGTTGCACCATCAACCCGTGTCCATCCCCACAGCGAATTGATTCAGTCACAGTCGTATCCGCCAGGAAAACTCACACCATACATGACCTAACAGGTCTTTGCATGAAAACAAACACGATGATGCACATAAGTTGTTTACGACGCGGTGCATATAACGGTGCGATAACAACTAGTTTAATTATGTGGCATCGATAAAATTTAATTGAATTATAGTATCTTGCGATTCTAGCATATGTTTCATTCATTCGTGATTCAAACATTTTAGTAACAAAAATCCCTCCTGTTTTAAAATTTTCCGCAAAAAGAAGTATTACACCATGTCGAGTATCACTCTGCAGTGGAGCTTGTGGAACAAAATCAGTGTCGAGTGACGCTCGACATTGGAGTGGAAAGGGTTAATGTAAGGTGGGCCAATCTACCTGATGGTAAAATCAAGTTAAAAAGTCTAACAGTTGCAAATATACGGCTTGGCTCAGTAATAGATGTTGTCTTCATAATTAAAATTAACATGCGAGTATTTAATTACTAGTATAAGTGTTAATAGTGACTGATTTTAAATCAATATAGTTATTAAATAAACTATGATGAAACTTTCGGCTGGCCGGCGTCCAGTCATGGAATAATATAGTAAAAGCATATAATCAGGGCGAGTATTACTACAAACTAATGTTATTAGTTATTTTCAATTAGTGATGTAATTATTTAATAATAAAGCTCATTGGATATGATGTTTGGAAAATTAATAAGAACATTTGGAGTAAATGAAAAATTAGGCGTGTTGATTGTGAAAGCGAAGCGGCGTAGAAAATAGCTGTACGAATTTATTTTAGTTTGTGTTGCCGAACAGTTTCCTATAATAGATACCCATATATATACATATGTCCCAACTCTAGTAATATTACTCTCACAGTTATCGAACTATATTTTAAACAATTACCACTAGTACAAACTACTACTAACTAATATTAAAACATTAATAATCTTAGGTGCAAACCTATTGTGTGTAATTATACGAAACATAATTTTTCAATTAGGATAATGAATGAAATTCATTAGTATTATTATGTTTATAATTAATTACATTTATTTGTATTTGTTACACAGCTCTTATCCAATCTATCTCCAAAGCGGCAGGTCCTTTCTGCTTAATAGGTTGATAAACTCCACCGTACATCTGTATCCCAATGCTTGTAATTTGCGATAAATCTAGTGTCTCATTGTTATTAACTCTTTTACCCCGATAATAAGCTTTGAATTCTGTAAACTTTAAATCTCGAACCGAAAATTCGTCCTTAGGTGCCTGGAAAAGAAAATTACTCTTATGACTAGGTGAATGTTTAGTAATTATAATAATGTAATCACAATTTTAATATTAATATTCAAATCAGTACTTTTATTATTTGAAATAACATTTTTAAAAATCCAACACTACCTGGAAATACTGCTCGAAGGAATAGTTAGGTTCATCATTTAAACCTTTATGTCTAAGAATAACTTTATATCCGTTATTAAGACCTTGTGCTCTACATTGTATTTGTAGTTTTGTGAAGCCGGTCAAATTGTAAGCTTGAAGTACTCTGATGCCAGCAAAACCAGCTCCGTTCAACTGAGGATTCAAGAGAGCGAAAAATATTGCCCTTCTGAATCCAATATTTTTATGTAAAACAAGCAAAGCTTTGGACATGCCCACATCGCGTACAGTATCGGACTGCTCTTGCCATGCACTGACGTCGTCACCTTTTGTGAAATCAAATAAATATTGTTCCGCAAGGCTCGTACCGCTGTAATCATAAAACGTTTTTTATAAGAATATTGATCGTAGCAATATAAACAAAAGTCACATACTCAAAAACCGGCTCTTGCACTCTGAAATTTTGTAATCTCTTGAAAGGAAATTCTTATAATTAAAAAAATGTATATCTCAACCTGATTTCAATCTCGGATATATCAAAAAAGTATTAATGTGACGCGATGTCGCGATGCAATTGTAAATTTACTGGAATTAAAATAAGAGAATTGACCTTTTGGTCACTATTGTAATACCACGGAAATCGAGTGACAAATGTACGAATTAAATTATAACATTATTATTCCGAGTCGAATTCTATAAGCAATCCATACAAGTATACGTTCTACTATAGACATACCTATACCGGAAACTACCTATTTTGGTCAAAAAACAAAAATATCTGAAAAATATATAAGCACTGCAATGAGCAGTGTTACTTAACTTATTTCTTCTGAAATTGCAATGGAACTTAACGATTCATTTAATGGTTTATTCTCTTCTGAACTAGTCTTCGCCATAACGCTATATAGAATTGTAACGAAGAGTCCACACCAAACCAATGAAGGCGAATCTACTTTTGTATAAATTTATTCGTTGCCTACAACACAGCGGCTAGACTGATATAAAGGCAGTGACGTACTTTATAATAATAAAAAATGTACAGATAACTAACATTGGTTTAGTATGGACTCTTGTATTAAATATCACCCATATCTTGTGGTATAAGTGATACCAACTTATAGGTTTACTTCTACTGATTTGTTTTGTGTTTTGTTGTTGTACCTTTCAATAAATAAATAAGGTATTATATTTATATCAGGTTTGATAAAAAATAATCGGCGGATCTTAGAATTATACGTAAATACGTAGTGAAAATTGAAGAAGTTATAACTAAGCCACTCTGACTAAGTTTGGTGGGCAACCGCTTGGTGCTCAAGGTCATGCGCTATAGAATACACTTCTTTAAAAATAAATAATTAATTTATTGCGTAAGCGTACGTTTTAATGCGTTAGGAAAACAAATGTTATCCAATTAAATTACACTATTGGTTACTTATATATAGACATTTCTGGCTTATTAGTAATCGAGTTTTATATAGTCAAAAAATTATATTATTAGAAATTATATTTTATTGCTAAATATAAAAAAATAGATGACATAATAACAGCAAATTTTTGTAACTAACTTTTGTCATTATTTAAACTTTAGTCAAAATAGTTTTCTAGTAAGGGCTTATCGTACCATACTACGTATTACGTACCATAAAAAAATATTTAGATTTACATTATTCGAGCATTTTGTACTAGACTTATGTTCTAAGGTTAATTAATCTAAGTTCATAGCACATTGCTTTGGCTGTATCCTATGTATTAGTATAAAGTATTTAAGATATTATTATTTCCGTAACATAATTTACAAGTTATTATATAGTGTTAATTATTTTAGTACATAATTCAAAGTTTTCTTGTAACTTCAGAATTGGATTGTTACTATAAGTATCCTAACCAAGCAAACAATATAAAACTTTTTATTGATTTAAATATTCAATAATAATTGGTTTTAAATTAATTTTACCTGTTATTTGTCACAGCAGTAATTACATTGCAAAATATAAACAGAGTACAAACTGTTTGACTCGTATACATTCTTAGAAGTAATAAAATTTGCGACTTAAATTTTACTACACTGATTTAAATAATGTTTCTATTATCAAATGTTATGGTTCAACATTTGAATTAACACGAATATAGTATAATACAGACATTTGACACTGTTATCACGTTATAAAAGTTATTGACGTCTCTCTTTCTATCAGAAGTCAACATATGAACTAAGCTATCAGTATTTATAAAATAATGACCGAAACTGATAATTGTAATGGCCATTTAATTAAATAAAGCCAATTAAATTTAACCTAATTATAGCTATGACTAGGAGAAATAAAACATTTTTATTTAAATAAAGATATTTATTACTTTAAATTACAATTATTTCCCACCACCAGCACTTGCACTACTTTTTAAAAAACCAATATTCCGTAAATATCTTACAATAAAAGGTGTTGCTGTTAATGTTATTCCAATTCTTAATGGAGCAAGTAACTTGTGTACTCCATATGCCACAACAAAGGAACCAGCATTAGATCCAGCTGCATTCAAAATTGTTCCTTCACTTATATTAAAGTATTTGAGCAGGGCTACTAAATCTACTTCACTGAAAACATAAAAAAAAAACAATATTGTACCAGTTTACCAAGGAAATATAAAACAAGACCACATATTAACGTGTAACAAATGTTTCTACAAATTTAATCATAAAGTGCTCTACATAAATAGCATTATTATAATATTCTATCAGAATTACTACATTAAAGCAAAATCCGCTAATTGATTAATTAACATTAGAAGCAAACAAATTCAATAATATTGCATTTCATAGCAAAATTCTATGTTTATACGATGCAGAGTATGTTCTATGTAAGTATTCGTTCATGAAGAACTGTGACCCCGCTATTATTACTACAATATTGTAATGTTTTATTATTAAAAATCCGTGAAGTATATGGATCATTCTACCTTTTGAGGAAAAAAAAAGTATTATAGAACCGTGACAATGCCACTGCGTTGGAACAGTAGTTCTCTAGACCATTTCTGTCGCGCACTTTACAGTTGTGGAATTACCATCCGGGTACAATTTAATCTCAGAGCTTACGATACGAGGTTCTTCAAGAAGGCAATGAATAATGCCATTTTTGGTGTTGATGTTGTTCATAGATGACTGTAACCAGTTGCCATCAGGTGGGACGTAGCTTGCTTGCCAAAAAATTAAAAAAAAAAATTAGAGTTCCATATCGGATATCTTCGCCGTCTGTCAAGACCCTTTTTTCAGAAGCGTGTAGAGGTATAAAATTGAAATTAATATCAAATAAGGTTTGTGGTCCCTTGCGGCTCTGAAAAAATCATCATAAGTGAACGCAATCGAAAGATGTGTTCGTTTATAACGAATATTTATCGGTTTTTACCGTTTTCGAAAAGGAATTTAATCTATAGAATACTTTTTGCTGATAAGAAGAATGAAATTTAGACTTTAGAAGTAAAGACTTGTATAGAAAAATAGTTGAAACCCTAAATTTGTAGTTATATTACAAAAAAAAAAATTTTTGCGACTATAAATATATTAAATTTACAATTGGTAACAGTCAGTTAGACCGTCATCTACATCGATGTACTAGCTTTGTCCGCGACTTCGATTGCGTGGAAATACTTTTATTATGGTAATTATTATTTCAAGCCGAAATCTGTTTATAATTCATATAAATACCATCGATATTTTCTTATATATACACAAATATAGAACTCCATTAGTACTAATGAACAGCGGAAACTTATTTGTACTCCTAATATATATTTTTTCAATATTTTATTTAGTATTGTCATTTGGTGATTTTTTTTTTTGTTATCTTAGTTGATTAGCAATTACTTTGATTAATTAAACCTCCTAAGTTAACTGAAATTGATATTTAAAATAAGATGATGTTATTTGATAGAGTCCGACCGAAACTGGTTTTCCGGCCGAAACCGAAACCGAAACTAACGTGGTCAAGTATAAAAGTCAACGTGGTCAAGTAAAAAAATGAAACAAAAACTTACATGTAATCTGTTCCATCAAAGCATAACCTCTAAAGAATGTTTACGTCGGGTGATAACGCACTGACTAAGTTGTGTTGCTATAGAGCAATGCGAATTAGATCCGTCAACTGTCGTCTAAACGACGCAGGTAGTCGGTTCCGAAACGCTAGTAGATCACCGTTAGGTTTCGTATTTCTGGCTGGCGGTCCAAGTCGAGGTTCGTACCCACAGGGGTGCCCTTGCATTGCCGCCCAACCCATAAATTGCCGGCTGAGCACCCTCAGTGTTCGCCCACCCGCCCGGTTAAGTTGTGAAGACCTTTCCCGGTCAACAAACACGCGTAAATTCGAAAAAAAAAAAGCAATGCGAACGGCGCACGAATCCTGAACAGGGCCGCCACCGTCCGTCAAAGCGTTGCCGCGAGAAACGAAGCTAGGCAAGCATGTACGACAACTACCGAAATCAGTTTCGGTTTCGGCAAAAGTTTCGGCCAATTTTGGCCGAAACTCGGCCGAAACCGAAACCGAAACCGAACTTTCGGTCGGACACTATTATTTGAAATCTCAAGTCAATGTTTTTGTATCCAAATTGATTGATAGAATTTTTATTTATGTACTACCAGGTGTGTGTAAGTATGAAACCGGATTTTTTTACAGAAAGTAGCTGTTTATTGTACGGAAATGATAAAAAATCTCTACATTTTTCCCACCTATCTGACAATTTGTGGATGCCACCTTAAAAAAATTGATATCTTTATCTCATCAAGCCATTTTGTACATTTTCGTAAGAAGCGAAGCGCTGCTCAGCCAGTACGTGTCCCATCGATTCAAATAGATAGTAATCGGACAGAGCCAAGTCCGGTGAGTAAGCTGCATGCGGGAGTATTTCCCATCTGAACGCCTCAATGGTTTCCTGGACCAATTTTGCAGTGTGTGATGGTGCGTTATCATGGAGCAAAATCACTTTGTGTTGCCTTATTTGATATTCTGGTTGTTTTTAAAGCAAAGCTTGGTTCAAATCAATCATTTGTTGTCGTTAGAGTTTAGTAGTAATGGTTTCGCCAGGTTTTAACAGCTCGTAATAGATTAATCCCTTCTGATGCCACCACACACACAGCATTGTCTTCCGTCCATAGCGATTTGGTCTTGCAGTCGATGTCGATGGTTCGACTGGAGTTACCCATGATCTCTTACGCTTAGGATTTTCAAAATATATCCATTTTTATAGGCGAGGAGGATTTCGCAAATGGCATTTCGGTTTTCTTGTTGTTTTTCGTTCATATGGAACCCATTTTCCCATCCTCTGAATCTTTCCCATGACTTTTAAACGTATAGAGACGGCTTCTCGTGTCACGTTCAATTGATTGGCGAATTCTTGTTGTGTTTGAGAGTCATCCTCATTCAACAATTCTTGCAATTTGCTGTCTTGGAATTTTTTGGTGGTCTCCCACGTTCTTCATTCCTCACGTTAAAATTACCGCTTTTGAATTTTTTAAACCACTCGAAGAATTGCTATTTGCCTAGAGCATGCTCACCGTAAGCTTCGACAAGCATTCGATGGGATTCTGCAGCAGTTTTTTCAGATGGTAACAAAAAATCAATGCTGTCCGCAAATCGTAGTTTCCAGGCACGAAATTCGACATGTTTAACGCTATTACAAATTGTCCTGTTGTATAAAACTTGTATTTTCGTGATTTGCAAATCTATATCAGGTGAAAACAAAACAAATGGCGCCAATAACGCGATTCGAAAATGATTATATTGCCAACTAGGACCATCTATGGGCGAATTCCGGTTTCATATTTACACACCTGGTATAGTATCCACCAACATCAATTTTATGGAGTGATCGCAGCTAATGTTTTCTTGTACCCGAAAACACTTATACAACATTTTTGTCTATGGACACAATCGTCTGCTGCTTAGTATGTGTCTAGCAAAACATATATCTATGATAGAGGTCGGCAACCTGCGGCAATGTCAAAGTTGTAATATATATATTAGGTCCTTACATATGAAATTGGCGTTTTGTATGGGAGGAACAAAAAGTCGAATATTTTTTAATATAATATATTTAATTAATCAAAGTATGAACCATTATTTTCTATGCACTTTTGCCATCTCATAGGTAGTACATTGATCCCTTTACTAAAAAAAACCAGTCGGACGGGAATCAATAAAATCTTTGAAGGCGATTTGGACTGCCCCATCGGAGTTGAATTTTTTCCCTTGCAAGAAGTTATCCAAATTTCGAAAAAAATGGTAATCTGTTGGAGCAAGGTCCGGGGAGTACGGAGGATGTCTTAGACTTTCCAATTGAAGCTCTTCTAATTTAGTAGCCGTCTGTTGCGCAGTGTGTGGTCTAGCGTTGTCGTGAAGCAGCAGTGGCGTGGAGCGATTGACCAGCCTAGGTTGTTTAGCCGCTAGCTTTTCCATCATGGTTTGCAATTGCTGACAATAGACATCAGCCGTAATAGTCTGGCCAGATTTGAGAAAACTGTAATGAACAATACCGGCACTAGTCCACCAAACGCTTACAAGTAACTTTTTT
The DNA here is from genome assembly GCA_036320925.1 of Automeris io. Lineage (NCBI taxonomy): Eukaryota > Metazoa > Arthropoda > Insecta > Lepidoptera > Saturniidae > Automeris > Automeris io. The sequence continues at coordinate 11,431,070 of JAUDJH010000002.1, forward strand.
GGGGTTAATTTTCGCTTGGGGCAGGATTTGGCTGGCTGGCCAGGATCCAACCATTGCGCTGAGCGCTTCCGATTATCGTAAAGAACCCATTTTTCATCACAGGTAATGATTCGGTTTATAATACCTTCATTATTGTGCCAGTTTAGTAATGTAACGCAGCAGTCGACGCGCGTTTGCCGGTTTGCTTCAGTCAATTCGTGAGGTACCCACCTTTCAAGCTTTTTAATCTTCCCAATTTGCTTCAAGTGAATTAAAACAGTTTTATCACTAACATCGCAGCCTGCAGCTAACTCGGACGTGGTTTGCGATGGATCCGCTTCCACAATAGCCTTCAACTCTTCATTATCAACTTGAGTCTCAGGCCGTCCACGGGGCTTGTTCTGCAGGTCAAAATTTCCAGAACGAAAACGTTGGAACCAAAAACGAACTGTGTTTTCTTTTGCAACACGACCGCCATACACATCATTCACCCTTCGAGTTGTTTCCGCAGCACTAGTGCCACGGCGGAACTCGTACTCGTAAATAATGCGATATTTTAAGTTTTCCATTTTGTAAAATGAGTGACGCAAACAGAAAAAAACAGAAGAAAAAAACAAATGAATGACGATCATCGAAGCACAAATACATGAGTCTATAGCTGTACAAATTTGAATTTGGAATTCCTTACCAAAGAGGAGAAATTTGTGATTAAAGTGGCCAGTACGAAAAACGCCAATTTCATATGTAAGGACCTAATATATAAGGGCGTTTAAAAAAATATATTTTTCCTCGGAACCACGCTCAAAAGTTTCGTTTTAATGCCAAAATAGGCCTCTGAAAATATGAGCCCTTAATATTAATATTTAGGTTGTCCGCATCGCACTTTTCGATTTCCCATAAAAATAACGCAGGACAACGTTTTTTTTTTCTTTTGACTTTTATAACTAATGAACGATATATCGTATTGCAATACCCATTCATTATTTTTTAGAGAATTTAACGGTCTACAAAAAAAGTTTAACGATTGATGTTAATTTTCAACAACCAGAATTTTCAAATGTTGGGTTAACTGTCAATGATAATTCGTTTTAAGTACCTTGTCCACATTTACTATAAAGCAGGAAATAAAGGTTAACAGTTTTCAGAAGTCTAATTTATATTTTGTAAAATGTTTTGGTTCCAATTTTTCTAAAAACATAATATTTAGCCAAATCAGTCAATAAAACAGCTGAATTGAGGGTAAGTTAAACTTCGATCTTGAATAACTTTTGACTGAATTGATTTATCAAAAATTGACTTGAGACCTTTTTTGTAGAGCGTTAAATTCTCTACAAAAATAATGACTGGGTATTGCAATACGATATATCGTTCATTACTTATAGAAATCAAAAGAAAATATATATATATATATATATATATATATATATATATATATATACAGTGTACACTCTATATAACGACCCTCAAGGGACTGTGCATATTTTGGCATTATAGAGAGTGGTCGTTAAATGGAGAGAAGAAAAATCTGTATTAGAAAAAAAGTTTATTTCAGACTAGTGTTAGTAATTACATAAAAACAATTCTCATTTGATCGCTATTGAGTATAGTCTGTTATTTTTGTCTGACGTCTTTTGCTGCACCAGTAATTTTGTTGTATTTTTTCCATTATTTTATTCATATCTTGCGATATTGAGTCATCTTGGTGATAAAGAAAGTACTTTTCCAATAATTTTGCTGCTTCCAGGGCTTCTTTAATGCTCGGCGGTGGCTCAGGCTCATCCGTCTCATCTTCTTCATCTCCTTAGTCTTTATACTCGGTTTTTCTCACCGAATCCAAAATTTCTTTGTCTGTGAATGATGCCATTGTAAGCAGGCAGTCGTCTACTTCGATGTAGGTTTGAAGATTTTCTCTAAATTTTCCTGCCATGTTGAACTGTTGAATCCACTCAGTTAATAGAAGGGCGTCGTCGTTATTAAACTCCAGTTCCGTTTCCACCTCATCACTCATAGAATTTGTACAAAGTTCAGCATGTCGAAAAGAGTGCTGTATAGTTGTGGGTGTGACTTCTTCCCAGGCTTTAGATAAAAAATTTACTGCATGCAGCATATTAATAAAAGTTTTACCCTCAGATTCGACTAGCTCCATCAATAATTTCTTTCTGTAGTGACCCTTGAGGCTTTTAATCACGCTTTGATCCATTGGCTGTAAGACACTAGTCGTATTTGAAGGAAAAAATACCAACTCTATATTTTGAAGGTTTGTTGTAAGAGGGTGGGCAAGAAGTAAAATTTTTCGTCCCTTTAATTCTGCATCCCACTTTCGCACTTCTTCAACAAAAAAAATGACTGGTCATCCAAGCTGATTTATTAGCTTTATACGTCACTGGTAATTTTTTAATGTTCTTAAAACACCGCGGATTTTTTGATTTGCCTATTACCATTAGCTTTTTATTCTGTGCCATCCATATTAGCAGCCACAAGCACTGTAATACGCTCCTTGGAGAGCTTTCCTCCCACACACTTTTCCCCTTTAAATTTCAGAGTTTTATCTGGGGTCAACTTGTAGAAAATTCTTGCTTCATCAGCATTAAAAATGTCACTTGGGGTGTATTTTTCTGTCAATTTTGACCACACTCTATTAATCCAGTCATGAGTAACATTCCGCCTTAGCTTTCACGATCGGCCCCGAGGTAGACATATTATTTAGGCGCTGTCGTTGGAACCACGATAGTATAGCTCGATCCAAATCTTCGTATTTAGGTTTCTTCAATTTTTTAGAAAATTTTCCATCCTCCTCTGCTTGTAGAATTTTTCTTTATTTTTCCACATTGTGGACACTGTAGAGCGACTAAATCCAAAGCGTCTGCCAACATGACTTATCTTCTCTCCCGCCTCTATTGCGCGTATCAGTAAAACTTTTTCGTCAATACACAGAGATTTTCTCTTACTTGCCATGTTTAGAGTTTGAAAGTTTGTGAGCAACTAAGAATATGATAACGTATAGATAATTCATAACTCCTACTAACAATAGTCAACACGTGCAAGCAATCCCAATTTGTAAACAAAAGAATGGATTTCTTATAAAGTTCGGTATGTGTAATGCCGACAGTCGAGTTTATTACGGGCTAGGATAATAAAGCGACAAAAGAACGTACACAGCTGCGCAGTTTTTACTAATTTTGGCAACTTCAAAAGTACTTTATATTATTAAATTTCTGTCGTTATATAGGGTGGGTGTAACGCTATATAGAGTGTATCATTGTATGGGAAACAAGCTAAACCAACCAAAACCGAGTGATATCGACGCTTTAGGGAGTTTGACGTTAAATCGAGTGACATTATATGGAGTTTACACTGTATATGTATATCCAATATATACTTGTTAAGGAAAATATGTGCATTCCAACAATTGGTATAGGTCGTTCGATCTATTACTAATATTAATTAAGGCTGGAAATAAACATATATTTACAAATAGGCTAATCACAATATATATAACATACCTAGACACAAGTAGATAACATCCACCAAGAGAAAGAAGTGAAATGCTAACATGAAATATGATGACTGTTGTACCATACTCTTTGACAGCCCTTTTCAATTTTTCTTTAGCACTTAATGGAGCATTTTGATCTGTACTCATGTTTCTAATGCCAACAGCTATGCTTTGAAAAATTAATACAAAACATTAAAACTCATCACAGAATGTGTTCAAAATAAAATTAAGTTTACCTTAAAACTAGTTTGTCAAGTTTTTTAACCCCTTTATACAACCTTCACAAAATACCTTTTACATGTAAATAACATGTCAAGCAGGCCAGCAAGTGAGTAACATAACGTCAACAATATTAATTATCATAAATTATGATCAAGTTAATATGAAACATGTTAGAAGCAACAATAAACAAATTTAAAAACATACCGCTATTTAATATTCTGTTTCTGTATTCATTTCTTAGTGTTAAATAGTGAGCGCTGTGAAGATGATCCGACAAGTACTTATGACCCTGACTCCATTGGGAACCAGGCATGTTTAGGTGTGTGCGGTTTCCAGTAAATGGGCAAGGAACATTGCTTTGCATTGACGAAGATAGGCTGACAGCTCCATGGCAATCATATTTGTTCATATGTGGGTCTACTTGGGATGTAATATCAATCATCGGTAACATATTCTGCTTTCCGTAGGAGGAGTTAATAACTGGTCCTGATAAATCCCTTTCTCTTGATGGAGAAAATCTTCCCATTTCAGATGAATTTATGTCGATTACATTTATGGGTAACTTCAATCCTATAGCTTGTGGATATTTAAGCAGCTGCGTTACATGTATATCTTTCCATATTCGACTATAACCTGTCATACAGAAAAAAATCAGTCTTATGAGTCATATCTTTTATTACTATCAACATAATGAGTTCCCGAATCAAATAAATAACTATAAAACTCAAATAGACAGCGGAACGCCAGTAATCCAACATACATATTATATAACCAAAAAATTTACATACATATTATAAAGATATACATAATTATGAAGAATGAAAGAATACGTACTTCAAATAGAATTTTTGTGTAATTTTTCAGATTACAAGGTACTTGCTCTTTTTCAAAAAGTATTCCACATGATAATGAGGATCTTAGGCAGTACTCTATAATCCCACATCACCTCGCAAAAATTTTGAAAATTTTTGTCGATAACCGGGAGTCCACTATACTATGACTAAAACATTTGATTCGAAAAGTGGTCTATATCGACCTACAGGTATCAATGACAAACTGGCATTAGTCATGAGTGAAAAGGTAATTGAGGGTCGATGAGATGTAAACGGAAATCCATGCAGTGGTAAGCATATAAATTTTACACAGGGCATACAGTTTTTGTTTATGAACCCGCCAATATAAAATGCTCATATTTTAAGATACATTTTAGTAACAAATAAATTATAGTAATACTGTTTGTTCACGAAATATAATTATTTACGTTGTTGCTATTTTATTAAGCACACAATGCAATAATATTTCACTTATGTGTATGTATGTGTGTAAGTATGTATTTATTCCTATGTATTTCATAGGAATAAATTTTGTAGGACAAGCAATCACCAATACCCTTTTTATACCAAAGTTTTATAACAAAGTTTTAAGCAATTGCTCTGAAAACATCAAAACTGGATGATCATTTGAGAAGATGTCACCTTAATAATGCAGATAAAGATATGAATTACTTTCAAACACTCCAAGAGTACAGAAGAAAGAATCAAAGTAGATAAAATGGTCAGTGACATATGACATTGACATCACAATGAGACAATAATGGTTTGTGAGAATTTTACAACATCCCTCTACTTATAGAAACATCCAGAAAACCACATACTATCAGGGATGAGGTTAATTTCACCAGCCATTGAAGAAGCTATAAGAACTGTTTTACACAAACCTGCATCTGATATTATTAAAAGAATTCCTTTAAGCAACAACACAGTTCAAAAGCTAAAGCAAATGCAAAAGATGAAATGAGGCATGATATTAAAAGTTATTTGCATAGTTATTTACAAATCGTCTATTCATCTATACAGCTGAATGAGGTACCTTAACTGGTAATGGGGCATTATTATTGGCATATGTTGGTATATTATGGATCAAGAAATTTACAAAGAACTGCCATTTGTGAGAACTTTGACAAATGACACTAAAGGCAATATTTAATGTATCGAAGGATTACTTCATAGAAAAAGCAATTCTTTTATCAAATACATTATTAGTAGAAATGGATGGCGGCACCTGCTATGGTATAGGGTTACTGGGATATTTATAAGCATTTAGAAAAAAATGACCTCAGGGTGTTAGCAAAACACTATATTATTCATAGGTATATTTTTATATGTTTATATAAAAACTGAGTGATAGATGGCTTGAATCTCTTCAATCAGCCATCAATGCTATGAACTGAATCTGAAGAAATCTATGGAATATAATGTTATTTGTGCAGTTGTGAAAAGAAAATAACAAGTTTTAATCAATTGCAAATACACACTGAAGTAAGCTGGCTATTAAAAGGTTTGTGTTTTACAAGATATTTTGCTCACTCTGAACAGTTTAAGTTTTAGAGTGTTGGTTGCTAAAGATACAATTTTAAAAGAAAATGTAATGAAATGGAAAAAACCAAACATTGCTTATTTAACCAATTTATTTAGTTAGAGGTAAAATTGCAATTTCAAAGTAACCTTACATTTGATCAAAACAAAGTCCATAATCTGATAATTCTAGCCAGAATTATATTAAAGTATATTGGATGGGCTGATTTTTTCTATTTCCCAATGAGTCACAAGTAAAATGTTAAGATGATTAAATTTCAAAGTATAAATGTCCTTTATTCATATTTTGAAAGTGAACTTAATGATGCCAAATGTTGAAAATTCCCTATCAAATCATCTTTCCCACTAAAAGGCAATTAAATAACAGACACATAATATATTTTTATTTGGTTTTGGGAATTAGGATTTCATTAATAAATGTATAGAACTAAACATGTAATATTTATTGTTTTTCCGTTCTACACCTGAGTACAGTCAGAAAGCAGTCTATAACACATTTGAAGGTGATGAATTTGGGAAATACAATAATAGCTTAGAAGAAGGTCTACCCAAAATCAAAAAACACGGTATGGTCCTACGATACAAACTTTATGGATCTATGCTCGAAAACATCTAAACCTTACTTCTTACCGAAAAAGTGGTTGGTAGATTTCCTGTAAATTGTATACATTGTGATAAAATAAGAACTACGTGCGACCAACAATTCCTTTGCGCTTGTATGCAAACCAAACAGGTAATTATTTAAAAACAGTAGACGACAAAGGTAAACAAATATATTACCGTAACATGGGGTGATTAGAATTTGATGGTAGATTCTACAATTCTACCAGGTAGAATAGAAAAAACCGTTTTTGTTTCTGCGCTTGTACTGTTCACTAAAATTGGATGCTATTGTTATTTTTATTCTATGGAACTATTTCTAACACGACCATATTATAATTCATATTGGAGTTGTTCATATTATGATACGTAGTATTCAAAGGGAACCACTAAATATTGTGATTTCAAATAGTGAACCAACTTTATTCCTTTGTAATATTACGATATAATTTAACTACCATCCGACGTGATTTCATTAATGTGATTGTTTGAATAATAATGTTTGCGTCTTTTATAAAAAACGTGCAAGTCGAAATAACGCAATATATTAACTTAATGTGTCTTAAAGTAATATCATTTATAATCAAAGATGGGCAAAATATAATCTGATAAATGATTACAAAGTTTAATCATGATTTTTATTTTGCTAATCTGTATTCATGACTAAAACACTTCTAAACATTAATCTAAATATATATAACTTAAAGGTGACTGACTGACTGACATAGTGATCTATCAACGCACAGCCCAAACCACTGGACGGATCAGGCTGAAATTTGACATGTAGGTAGGTGAAGTCTACTTTGCCATGACAATAAACAAGTCTCAGGGGCAAACTCTCAAATTTGTGGGTATTGACTTGAAAGAACGTTGCTTCTCTCAGGGACAGTTTTATGTTGCTTGCTCACGAGTAAGTACACCCAATAGCTTGATAGTTTTAGCGCCTAATGACAGATTAGTTAAGAATATTGTATACAAAGAAGTTTTGTAGGCCCTAATTTTTTACACACGCTAAACAAAAGTAAAGCCGCAAAAACTATACATAATTAATAATAATACTTCTTAACGCGAGCGAAGCCGCGGGCTAAAGATAGTGAATCATAAGTTTGTATAAAATCAAGGATTCTTTAGTGTTTAAAATATAAATGGTCAAAATATAATCATATTAATGATGCAAAATGTAATTGTAATCGTTTTTCATTCATCTGATTACATTTTGTCCATCTATGCCTATAATTTAAACATTTTGGGTGAAAAAGTTACGCATGAGGGATAATGAAATTAAAAAGCAGAGCGATAGGTTACAATCAAGAGATATAATAGACTGAGAGGGCATGGCGTTAAGTCTGGGGTTATTAGCATTATAATAGCTAAAGCTGCCACTATACAAGAGCAGTACAAACTATTTTTTACGTTTATCACGTTTGTATTGATTTATTGAAAACAGTAGCAACTAAAAACATAGTATGTATACATTTGTGCTTTATTACCATAGTAAAGAAGAACTAAAACACAATGGTTTTCATCTATTCTTGACACAAAAATATGTTGTTAATTTTAAGATACTTGCAAACATTTTTGGTGATTATTAGACAATCTTATACTTATTGAAATTAAATAAAACAACAAAATATATTGAATTAGTCCACACTCACACCTTCTATTACACTACATATACACATTCATTAGAAAAAGTTAACAAACCAACGAATATTTCCTATTAAGCCTTGTTGCAAATTTATTTACCCCAAATTTCAGGTAAATAGAAACAATGTATCATTTACCATATCCCTTTCGCTGTAGGCATACATTCTTAGTAGCTCTATTCTTTTTACGTCTATATGTCGTGTCCAATAACGCAGCTGATCACCGTTCTCAGTGCAGTTACACACGACATACCTATTAATTGCCACACGGCTTTCCCTCGATGTTTTCCTTCATCAATGAGCATGTGGTTTTTAAGCTTACTGGAAAATTCCAGAACTACATGCCAGAATAGAAAACTGTAACAATCTTCTGTTTATTCTAAAAACTGAGTATTTCTTTAATTAAATCACTTTATAACAAAGAAGCATAGTTTTGTTCTCAAAATGTTGAAATTATATTGGAAATTGTATTCAAAAGTTTAAATCTTTCCAATGCACCCCTATTTTTTTCGAACTGGCGATACATTTGTAGCCAGGACAGCCCTTCACAACAGAACCGAGCGGGAGCCCGAACAATTAAAATGCTCAGCCAGAAATTTATGGACGAATGGCAACGCAAGGGCACCCCTGTGGGTACGACCTCGACTTGGGCCGCCAGGCAAAATACGAAACCAGCAGGTGATCTACTAGCGTTTCCGAAGTGACTACCTTGATAAAAAACGTTGAAAGAAGCTCAAGGCTACAACAAAGTGGCCCATCCACCATATCTACAGCTTACTGTACTTTAGCGATGGGCGATGACCAGTCGTTTAATTCGATCATTTAAATTGCACAAAACTCTCAATTGTAATTGAATTCATGGTCGCTCCCCTCCCTCAATACTATTTTTATTTTTGTCAAATTTCCCTTTTATGGGCAAGAAGGCATTCACGCCATACAGACATGTCTGAGGTTCTTTTCTTTTCAAGTTTTATTAAATTTCTGTTGTCTTCCCGTCACGTTCCAATATCTCTGTCGTAGTTTCAATTCAATTCAATCTATCTTCATTTCCTGTTTTGTTGCATCATTTCCTACACTCGCATAATATTAGGTCCTTACATATGAAATTGGCGTTTTGTATGGGAGGAACAAAAAGTCGAATATTTTTTAATATAATATATTTAATTAATCAAAGTATGAACCATTATTTTCTATGCACTTTTGCCATCTCATAGGTAGTTCATTGATCCCTTTACTAAAAAAAACCAGTCAGACGGGAATCAATAAAATCTTTGAAGGCGATTTGGACTGCCCCATCGGAGTTGAATTTTTTCCCTTGCAAGAAGTTATCCAAATTTCGAAAAAAATGGTAATCTGTTGGAGCAAGATCCGGGGAGTACGGAGGATGTCTTAGACTTTCCAATTGAAGCTCTTCTAATTTAGTAGCCGTCTGTTGCGCAGTGTGTGGTCTAGCGTTGTCGTGAAGCAGCAGTGGCGTGGAGCGATTGACCAGCCTAGGTTGTTTAGCCGCTAGCTTTTCCATCATGGTTTGCAATTGCTGACAATAGACATCAGCCGTAATAGTCTGGCCAGATTTGAGAAAACTGTAATGAACAATACCGGCACTAGTCCACCAAACATTTACAAGTAACTTTTTTGGGGTTAATTTTCGCTTGGGGCAGGATTTGGCTGGCTGGCCAGGATCCAACCATTGCGCTGAGCGCTTCCGATTATCGTAAAGAACCCATTTTTCATCACAGGTAATGATTCGGTTTAAAATACCTTCATTATTGTGCCGGTTTAGTAATGTAACGCAGCAGTCGACGCGCGTTTGCCGGTTTGCTTCAGTCAATTCGTGAGGTACCCACCTTTCAAGCTTTTTAATCTTCCCAATTTGCTTCAAGTGAATTAAAACAGTTTTATCACTAACATCGCAGCCTGCAGCTAACTCGGACGTGGTTTGCGATGGATCCGCTTCCACAATAGCCTTCAACTCTTCATTATCAACTTGAGTCTCAGGCCGTCCACGGGGCTTGTTCTGCAGGTCGAAATTTCCAGTACGAAAACGTTGGAACCAAAAACGAACTGTGTTTTCTTTTGGAACACGACCGCCATACACATCATTCACCCTTCGAGTTGTTTCCGCAGCACTAGTGCCACGCCGGAACTCGTACTCGTAAATAATGCGATATTTTAAGTTTTCCTAATATTAGGTCCTTACATATGAAATTGGCGTTTTTCGTACTGGCCACTTTAATCACAAATTTCTCCTCTTTGGTAAGGAATTCCAAATTCAAATTTGTACAGCTATAGACTCATGTATTTGTGCTTCGATGATCGTCATTCATTTGTTTTTTTCTTCTGTTTTTTTCTGTTTGCGTCACTCATTTTACAAAATGGAAAACTTAAAATATCGCATTATTTACGAGTACGAGTTCCGCCGTGGCACTAGTGCTGCATAAACAACTCGAAGGGTGAATGATGTGTATGGCGGTCGTGTTGCAAAAGAAAACACAGTTCGTTTTTGTTTCCAACGTTTTCGTTCTGGAAATTTCGACCTGCAGAACAAGCCCCGTGGACGGCCTGAGACTCAAGTTGATAATGAAGAGTTGAAGGCTATTGTGGAACCGGATCCATCGCAAACCACGTCCGAGTTAGCTGCAGGCTGCGATGTTAGTGATAAAACTGTTTTAATTCACTTGAAGCAAATTGGGAAGATTAAAAAGCTTGAAAGGTGGGTACCTCACGAATTGACTGAAGCAAACAGGCAAACGCGCGTCGACTGCTGCGTTACATTACTAAACCGGCACAATAATGAAGGTATTTTAAACCGAATCATTACCTGTGATGAAAAATGGGTTCTTTACGATAATCGGAAGCGCTCAGCGCAATGGTTGGATCCTGGCCAGCCAGCCAAATCCTGCCCCAAGCGAAAATTAACCCCAAAAAAGTTACTTGTAAGCGTTTGGTGGACTAGTGCCGGTATTGTTCATTACAGTTTTCTCAAATCTGGCCAGACTATTACGGCTGATGTCTATTGTCAGCAATTGCAAACCATGATGGAAAAGCTAGCGGCTAAACAACCTAGGCTGGTCAATCGCTCCACGCCACTGCTGCTTCACGACAACGCTAGACCACACACTGCGCAACAGACGGCTACTAAATTAGAAGAGCTTCAATTGGAAAGTCTAAGACATCCTCCGTACTCCCCGGACCTTGCTCCAACAGATTACCATTTTTTTCGAAATTTGGATAACTTCTTGCAAGGGAAAAAATTCAACTCCGATGGGGCAGTCCAAATCGCCTTCAAAGATTTTATTGATTGCCGTCCGACTGGTTTTTTTAGTAAAGGGATCAATGAACTACCTATGAGATGGCAAAAGTGCATAGAAAATAATGGTTCATACTTTGATTAATTAAATATATTATATTAAAAAATATTCGACTTTTTGTTCCTCCCATACAAAACGCCAATTTCATATGTAAGGACCTAATATAAACGCCGAGGTAGACTGCAGATTGGCGGGAAAACTCAGTGGTCCATGGGACGCATCACACCGCTAGTGTCTCGCCAAAAAACCATCAATTCCCCATCGCGCACGATCAGCCTAGCGTTCCATTGCTGCCCAAGCCCACAACAGGAAAACAACAATTATTCAACGAGTGCAGAAGAGATGCAACCACGCTGGCTTGAATTTTGCCGCAAATCTCCTACAGTGCTGTTAATATTCTATCCTCTTTTAAATATATTATTAAGTCTTAAACATACACCCTTACCCTTTCTCATGAAATCACTTAGTCTATTAGTAGAAATCACTTGGAAATCCGTTCAGTGGTTTTAGTCTACGCGAATAGAGATGAGACAGACGCGACGGGTGTCTTTGCTGTATAGTATGTAATAGTTAAAATAAATGACAAACGAATTCTATTTTCTTTAATTAACAGTCACTAATTAAAATAATTTTGTAAGAAGTGTGTATTGTTTTAATTCTACCTTGTCATTTGTGTTTATTGCATCTTTTAACTTATTTGGGAGTTTCGGTAATGTATTAAACTGGTATTACAAAAGAACGAGGTATGAATTAATTATTCCTTGACCAAACTAGTGGAAGAACTTATAAGGCAAACATTAAATACAAGCATATTTTTTAAATATTATTTATATAATAAATTTATAATTACTAAATAAACCGTAAATCTGAAATCAGAGCTATGTGATCTGATGGAAATACAACACTTGGTAAGGCAGTGTTGGCCTTCAGCTCTTCAATGCTGGGGAATGGAATAACCTGAAAAATATTAAGTAAAATATATCAATAAAGCCAATGTAGAAATAAATATTTTATAGAAAATGAGATGGAATACCTTTTTAATAATGTTTACCTAAAAATAGAAATACTAGCACTCATATTTCAAACAAATTCAGAGACATCTGAGATTATAATATGAGGCTTCGAGAAACAGAACAGCGCAACGAAAATTATATAAATCATAGACTGCGATAAAATAATGTATAGCATGTAGACGCCGCCCGATACGTAATTGTATTACACGCCCTACGGGTCGTTAGGGTGATACGAGACGGGCGGGGTAAGAGGATGCGCGCGCGCACGGGATGCTTGCAAGTCAGTCGACTACCGAGACGCAAGGCGAGAGTACGTGCGTGTACGTCGCAGTTCGGTGTGCCTTAAAGTGCAAATAAACAGTAAAACGCCAAAATCCGAGTCTTTCTACAACCACACCCACGCCCACAGATCATAAATGTTATTAAAAAAAATCATAAAGGACCAATTACTTAGTACTTAGACTTAGTATTACTTTTCATAATAATAAAATAGATTCATCATACAAAGCGTCATATCATTACATTCTTTATGCATTACCAGCTTTGCCCGCGACATCGTTCGCCAGAAGTAGTACTTTTGCTATAGTAATAATAATTATTACTAAAATAAAGATAATTATTATCTTTGTAAAGTAAAAAAGTATTTAAATATCATCAATTGTTTCTTGTATAAATTATTACAAAAATAACTAAATATAGAACTCAATTAGTACTAGTGACTTAAGATGCTGTGAGTGCATTCTTAAAGTTCTTTAATATAAAAGTGTACTTTTTCAGGATAAAAAGCAGCTGTATAATTTATAAGGTTAATCGGTTTCTGATATTGACGCACAAATAATACACAGATAAACATTATTCTGAGGTTATGGCATTAATAAAAGGCCCTAGTAGTTTTTCTGATATACTTTCCATATACAGACAGCGATCAATCAGAATTTTATAAAAATATAATGTTATCTGCATTTCAGCCAAATCACTTACACAATTATTTTACAATTTTTTAAATTTCAATAATTTATTGTTTTGTAATTTAAACTTACAAAACTTTTTTTTAAATTTATGAATCGATTGTAATAAAATTAACGCTAATAGAAAAGTTCATACCACGTTTTATTCTTAAAAATTGTGTTCCTACCGATTATAATAATTTTTACTTTGCTTGTTATATATATCCCTTTTTAAATGCTTAACATTTAGCTTGTTTGCATCTAAGTGGCTGAGCAACAGATTTATTATATGTATAAGACCAAGATAGCTATTTTAATTTGAGTCACTACAATTTTTCGGAAATTATTTGGGCCACTCTGTCTCTGGCGACCTCATATGGCCCAGTATAAGCAAAATAAAATACCTACTTTATTAGAAAACATATTTTACAAATATTTTATAACTACAAAAAAGACAAATAAATGTCTTTGGAACACACCTGTTCTACTTCCAAATTTAATTTCTCATAGAATATGTAGTCCAGACAGTCTGCGAAACCATCGGTAAAATTTGTATATGCAGGTGTACCACAAGCACTGGCAAGTGAAACATTTTGTTCTAGGGTCAAGTTGAGGACAGCTTCATTTAAATCTGGAAAACAACCACTAATAAATATAATATAAGCTTGTTTTTAGATGAAGGGTTTTTTTTTAGAGTTTGTTTGTAATTCAATATTATAAGCATTTTTTAAATCGTAAATGGTTTTAAAAATTATAACTATAATAATACCGCTGTTTACACGAGGAATACGTCCTTAACAAAACCGTGTTAAGCAAAATTCGAATATAAATAGGTTAGTAATGAAACGAGCTATACATAATACGCCATATAGGAAAATGTAATCAGATTAATAAAAATGATTACGATTACAGTTTACGTTTTTTACCATTAATATGACTGCATTTTGCTCATCTATGTTTAAGACATTACAGAATCCCAGATTGCCTACACATTTATGATTTCTTAATGTTTTAAATGGATTTAATCATGATTACAGAGCAAGAAAATTAAAATTACGACTACATTTTGTAATCGTTAATCATTAATCACATTACATTTTGCTCCAGATACGCTACATACTATTTTTAAATCTAAATTCATCATACATTTTACTATCTTGCATTATTTCTAATATATATATATATATATATATATATATCATATATTTGTCTTTTGAATTTACATTTCGTTTGCATTCTTGCAAAAGTTTTTCGCCACAAACAATACCGTTTTGTGTTACTTGGCGAACATATAACACGTTATTAATATCCCTGTATGACTTTTCTAAGATATAAAGATCTGAATATAATTTATACAAAGTCTCATGTATCATGTCCTATGATAACACCCTCCCTTCAGTATGTATTGTTGGTGTTTATTACTTAGAAGTGAATTCTTATCATCTAATGTAATTATTCTCCGAAGTGTGTAAGCAAACTAATCAACAAGTATCCGTGTAAAGCACTGTAATTTAGCTTGAATATAAAAGTAATAACGACTTCGTGGTGTTCGGGGTCGCGTTATGCAGGGTACAATTATGTGTACAGTGTATAATTTTATTATTACAGTAGTAGTTTGGACCTCGAGTACGTTTACGGCAGCAATTGTGTCATTAAACGAATATACTAGACCTGTATGCTCATGCTAAGTATGATGTAGGGAATGAAACAAAATACCTAAATAAATTGTATATTTCTACATTATATATCGGCCCTTTTTTAAATAATGTACGTAATAGTATTGTTAATTATTACAACAGACAATTTAATGTTTTTTTTACATTCAATTGGTAATGCTGCTGTTAAAAACTAAAAAAATAGCAGCCAATAATTCGTTGATTTCACCGTCAAGTGCATGAATACACTTGAACCACATACCATCTGTTTAACTCGCCGGACTTAACGATTGTATGTTGTCCGTGCAATGACACTCATAGTTGTCAGTGAAAATTTTATAAAAGACTAGCTGTCCCGGCAGACCTTGTTCTTCCCTATTTCTCTAAATCAGATTTTATTCTGCCAAAACCTATTGGCCTGTCGGCTGTTTTATGAAAATTGTTTGAAGATACCTGGCCTTAATGCTATATGTATAAAAATGGACAAATACTGACATTAATATTTATACGTCACTCAATTGTTTTGCCTTCCCGGAACCCGTCCACTGACATTTAAACTTTATGGTATGGTGTTAAAGTTCAAAATGACTTATAACGAATTTTTTGTATGAGAATATAGAAAAGTGGTGTTTTTAGACTTTTCCAGACAATTTTTTTAATTTTTCTCTCCGTAATAAGCTTCCTCAGACTTCATCAAACACAACAAAAAAAAAAAAACAACCAAATCGGTTCAGCCGTTCTCGAGTTTCGCGCTTATCAAGACATTTTGCGATTCATTTTTATATTATAGATGACGCTAGAGTCCTCTATTTTTAAACTATTAATTACAATTTCGAGCGTTTAGGTTTCAACAATTAAGTTTATATTAATGTATAACAGTTTATAGTACTGTTATTTGCGAACATAGTGGGATAGTATGGAAAAAGAATCGGTATTACCACCTCTAGTACGTAATATAGAGAAAATATTATAAATGGTACCTACTAATCAAGCCATAAAATTAGTTATACCTTCGGTGACTTACTACGACGTACTGGAATTTGATGTTCATTGTCACAATAATGAAACATACATTTTTAGTCCAATAAAAGCAAACATGTAAGTAGATTAGTAGTTGTAATGAATAAACCTCCATGATGTAGCATGGCGATTATGACGGAGAAATCTAGTTATACCTTTATTTTTCTATCCACCGACTTACACTCAAACGTTTCTTCAGTGTCTAATTACTCTATCCTACTTTTAAAAATTTCTTTAAATAAGATAATTTATTTATTATACAGAAATATATTCGAAAAACATTAAATATTAAGCTTAAAAATATAATTATTAAATTAGGTAAATACTAATGTGGCAGTAGAGTTTCGTTATACTGACTTGAAGTCCAATCGGGTAGCGTATTTGGTGCTTTACCAGTTGTATATAACTGATATATTCCACAAGATGGTACACTGTTGTAGTCTCCAAACAATAGCATTGAAATTCTTTTATCTGGAAACTGTTAAAAGTTCGAATTTATTTTTTAGATAATTATTTTTTGTATTGTAAAACAGGTGTAACAAATATCATTATGACTGATAATATATCCAAACCGCCGTAAGCTTTGCTCTCCTAAATTATTAAGGGAACGTGGGCGGATGATACAAACGGTTATACACAAAACGATATAATGACCAATATTTTAAGATGGATCATTTATTTGGCATATAACATAACATACAGAACAGAAAGATAGGTTAGTCAAAATAGAAAACAACAAAAGTTAATATCCTGTGTTGTGATGATGTTTTAAAGGGAAGTCAGCAAATGCTAGTAGTAGGGGAGCCCACGATGCTAAATCGGGATTTACTCGAGCGTCATAGAGACCTATTGGGTTGCGAAGCTTAGATGATTAGAAGAAATTAGACTAGATTAGCGGCTATAGATTTTCAAGAATGAAAATAATAAACAGTTCCATTGACATACTCGAGCGTGTCAGATAATTATATTATCCATGTCCTACGTATTTTAAAAAACGTACATATGTTAATCTGATTGTTTCCATGATGGGGTGGTCGTACATAGGGGTTGAAAATTGAATAAAACAATTTTAACAAGCGCGTCAGATTTTCAAAGGGCATGTTAGTGAACCTAAAAAAATGCTTTTATGTAATAATCAGACGATTTGGATGAGACGCAAAGTCACGGCCATTATTAGTGTGCAAAAAAAAAAATCGACCCTTTTGAAATACTCAAGCGCGTCAGATTAAGATATATATGGTTCATCATGATGCCCTAGACGTGCTGTCTCATAATCTGACAATTACCTCGAGGTATTCGCCTAATATGACAATTATAATTTTTTTAAAACATTGAACTTAATTAATTTAAAAGCTCCAGGAAATAGCATGCAAATGAGAAAGTACATGTTTTTTAAGTAGAATACTTGTATATATAAGAAAATAATTACAAAAAATTACATTTAATATAGACATCATTTACCTGCAGGCATTAAACTTTATCGATGAATTTTTGTTACTTCGGCTTATGGAAATTGTCAGATTATATATTTTTCGTAATCCTTGAATTATTCCCTTCAAAATAAAAAAAAAATGCTACGCTCGAGAATGTCCAGGTGATGATTTTTTTTAACAACTTTGTAGCCCTCCCCCTTCATTAAGTCACTCTCAAATCGTCAGATTAGTGAAATATACACGTTTTAGCACGTAACTACCGCACCTTATCTTAATCTGACGCACTTGAGAATTTTTGATGATTATTTTTTTTTTACTAATCTGATCCTTTATCCTTGACGGGCGACCATATATAGAAGGCTCATATTCGGTGGGAGTACTTAATAGGGTACAAGGTATCCCCCTGTATATTAATCTGCCGCGCTTTAGTAAATCCCAAAATCCCTTCATGGGCTCCCCTACTATAAGTGACCAGCAGAGCCACAGAGCACTGATTGTCAGCTGACAAGCATTTGTTGTATCAATGCACAGAAAACAGCGAGCAAAGGAATAATTAAGTAGAGATACTCAGCTCTAGAGTCTTTTTTTTTTTTTTTACTTGGGGAAAATCCTCATAGGACCGTCTCAGTCGCACAGGGGGTTGCGCGACCGAGGTGTGTCGGACTTATACCGACTAAAAACCCCAAGGTGACTACTTCTGCGCATTGGCGGGGACTGTGGGTCCTGTAATCAATTCGCCACAGCCCCGTCGCGCCGCGCCCGATGGGCACAAACTCGGGGGAAGATGATACGCTCCCCGATACTGCTCGTTGTATTTAGGCAGAGCACGCCACAATGCCCTGCCAACTTCTCGAGGGCCGCTAAACCAGTTGCTCAGGGCCCCCACCCTGAGCAGCCACGACCCCAAAGACATCAGCCAACTGGTCGTGAATCGACCGGTCGGCTGGGACTGATGTGCCAGGGCGGTTGCCGGCACCCTGGTGTCTCCTTCGAACGGCCTTCTGCCGTCAGCTCTAGAGTCTATTTCAAAGTGTCATAGGTACTGATATATACATATTACATACACATGAAGACATATGTCACACACATATACATAACGTGTCCATTAATTTTATTTTAATATACAGATGCATACAAATAAATGCATATAGAATAAAAAAAAACAATTAAATTTACACAAATATATATAAAATACATACAGTTGCACAATATGCTTCCCAACAACAGGAAAATCTTTATTAAAGGTACGTAAACTTAAAGATGACCTAATTTGAGGTGATATATTTTTCCAGCATTTGGACGCAGCACCTCTAAAGTGTCAAGACAAATAATAAGCTGCTGGGAATTTTCTCTACACTCCACAGACTACTGGCTTGTAATCCAGCATAGTTTATTGGAGAGATATTGCGGATCTTGTGATATATGATTACATCAAACAAGAAACAGACGTAACTTCAACCATGATTTCAATTTTAGCATGTAGCGCCTATTGATAAAATGTATAACATGACGATTTCATGTGCTTAAAGTTAAATCTATATTTATTTATAATCTAAAATTTACTGTATTAATGAATAATAATTTGTAAATTGTGTAAATTGAAGATCTTTTCTCTATATAAGTAATAAATATAATAATCAATACTGATGTAAAACTTCACTGTACTTTAACTCTAAGAAGTCACTGGTTTTTTTTTAAATAAAAAATCTTATCTTTCTACACCATTTATAAATAATTATGATTATACCTTCTCTTCTAATTCCTTTTTCAAATCCATTAACCAGTATATAAATATGCCTCCCTGAATTAATCTTATATGATCAGCGTCAGGATGGAAGTACAAATGTGTATTTCCAATCATTAATATTTCATTTTCATTATCTTTTGATTGCAGAATTGTAGCACTTGCAATTGTCGATCTATCTAATAAACGATCAGTCAATGGCCAGTTTGACTGAATACAATCCCAAATTGGCTTTAAGCATGGTTTTGATTTCACTGCTTCTGACAATATTATGGATTCTTCACTTATTATACTGTAATTATGTTAATTATTATAGACAATGTAAAGTAACACTAGCTTTATAACATCATGTGTAATAAACAACAGCTCAGTTTTGCATCAAAGCATCTAGACAAATGAGTCAGTGTAAACTATAGCTATGTCAACACACACAAACATCAGCCTGTCTTCCACTATCACACAGCTAGAAATCACATACCAAGGATTGTATACACAACAAGTTATTATACTTCACTCATATTTCGTCTCTGTACTGTGTAAATAAATATGTAGTAATTCACAATTTTCCACTGCAACTAACAATTGCTGATTTTTATGACACAAAAACTGCACTAAACCTAGCATCTAATAATATTGTTGGTATGTTGGAAATAAAATGAGATTTTATAAAAATCATGCTAATGAACATCTCTAGCCCATTGTGATACATACTGCATACACAAGGACCATGTGAATTTTAGATACATAGAGTACAAATGTAGGCACCACATGCTCACCAGTGAAGGAAAATAGTGAGAACCCCATATAGCTTCTAATACAAATGTCATGAACAAGTGCCCTGAGAACAGTGATCAATTGTGCTACTGGTTACATTAGGCGCGACATATAATTGTAAAGTGAATACAACCACTTATGTATCTCTACTCACCCCGTATGGGATATATCATAAAATTTCTCATTATTATTAAATTTATAAGTATTATTTACATACCCATCGAAGGAAGAATTAATTAACTTAAATGAAAATAATAATAATCATCTTTGAGCAGTACTTTTAAAACACTTATTAAAACTTTCATTAATTCATTGAATTTTAAAAAATCTCTTAATATATATAAACAATGAAAATAAACATGCTCACCTGAATCTTTTCTCTTTATAAAAACAACTCAAGCCCTCAGCCACTTGTTTTCCCTTTTTATGAAAAATGCCATTAAATCCAGATGTTTCTAATATTGGTAACAAACAATTTTGAAATATTTTATAATCCACCTCTTGGAGGCATATTATATCAGCATTGTAACCTGAAATATGTAAACATAAAAAGTAAAAATTTCACATGTTTTTTAATGGACTCTACTATAAAGTGCAGTACTGTCAATTTTTCAAGTATTTTCATTACTAAAAAAAATCACTTTTAAAATCTACTATAGGTGTTTTTTTATTGCATTATTTTAATAATAATTCAAAATAACAACAATATATATGAGACATCTTATTTATGTATGTATGTCAATATTGAATAAACTAACCTAGGAGTTCCTTTATAATAAGTTGTTTTCGGTAATCAATGTGCAATGCATATGGAGGACAGTATGGGTGTAAGACAGTCCTTGTGTAATCTGAATCACAATATAAATCAGCCAAAATATTGTAAGATACACACCTAAAGCTGAAAACTGTAAATATTTAGACAGTGTATATTATAATAAAACTATAATAAAGTAACATAATTAATGCACAAATCATTTTTTGGTACCTTTTATTTTCTAAGTTATTCATAGTAAATTTATGCCTTGTTTCAAATGGACATTTACCAGGGCCAGCTTCCACTACATTTTTAGATATGGTTTCCACAGCTGGTCCAACAATTTCATCGTTTGCTAAAGACGTAACAAAGACAGAATATTTCATTGAATAAAGTCACATTTATACAAAGTTAGATCTCAATATAGGTGCCACTAACCCATGAGAAATGAGGCCAAACACTAAAAATCACACACTACAACTTAGATATTTTTTCTTTATTAAATTAGTTATTATAAAATATAATAACTTACATACACCTAATAGGTGCACATGCGTTTTTTAATTACATTTTAAAATTGATGATGGTGGGAAAGGATTTTTTTATTATCAACTTTATATTATATATGTAATATTGTTAACATTATTTAATGCCAGTAATTATTATTTTTTAGTCATGTATACTATTTCTTCGAAAATGTTTTCCTTTCATGTAAATATTTTGTACTTTCCATGCCAATCCAATTTATAAATCATGAAAACATAAAAAGAAATTTTGGATGATATAAAAATGTATATGCCCTTCACAACAGCGTTCATTCCATAGATGCATTGAAGCATTGCATGCCCTTACGATCAATAAGTCTGGAATAAATTCCTTTAAGTTAAACAAAAAAAAGAAATCCATTATATTCATATCTATTTTATTTTCATGCCATCTTTCTTCCCTATGAAAGCAATATAATATTTACTATCATAACATAATATTCAAATTAATTACGTGAATTCTGCCTACCCTGTCCAAATACCCTAAGCACGTCACTGGCCCTTCATAAGAATCGATAAGAACAAAAAAGGAGAAGGTTTTAAATATTTTTTTTTATTATTTTGTTATTTTCTAAAGGTTTTCTTTTCAATTGGGAAAAATCCTCATTTGGTTGTGGACCCTCACAGTGGTACTGCAATTAGAGTATGACGGGCTTTTAACGTGAAAAACCTTAAGGTGGATATTAACAGAGATTGTGGCTTCTGTAATTGATTCTCCATAGCCCTGATGTCCCGCACTTTCGCAATGCTATCTCGAGGATGTAAGTTCAAGTTGTATCCTCGACACATCAAAATGTTTTCAACCACTCATGCAGCATTGATTTCTCGAAGATCTCTAATCTGTCACTCAGGGCCCCAAAACCTTGAATATCCATGATCCCAAAGGCATCAGACAATTGATCATGAATTGACTATTTGGCTGGCACTGATGATGTTGGAACGTCTCACCATGTAACCATATTCTACTATTTAAAAGAAGTATTATAAATTATCTCTTGACAATGGCGCATCCCAACTAGAAAATAGTGAAAGATAGTAAGCGCCTATAATAGTAAAGATGAAATATAAGAGAACTATAATAAATTAAGAATAAGCTTATATACTTGTTTTTTAAGAAGGATGGTATGAAGAAATACTAAAACCACAAGAAATCCCATCTCAGAAAGCTTTAGTTCTTTTATCAGAAAATAAAATAGGCATTATTAAAATGTTAGTCAAGTGTAAAATTTTACAAAAAGTTATAAAGTTGGTATTTTTTTTTTTATAGAAAGGAACTTTATATGGGGATCATTATCTTGTATGGCATTAAAAATATCTAAACAGTCTAAGGTTGACAGCATAAATTATTTAAATAGATAAGATAAGAGACCAGTCTCCATATGCAGCAATGTGAATGTTCATAATTTCAAATCCTGGAATGTATCTCTGTGTTTTTCCAGATTACATACAGATTTAGACATCACATGATAGCTAGTGAATGAAAACCCCATGAGGAAACCCGCAATACATCTGATAGAAATGTCATGTGTAAGTGCCCTGAGAACAACAATCAACTGTGTTACTAGTCACATTGAGCATTCCAAATAAGCACAATGAGGATAAAACCACTAATGTACCTCTGCTCACCTCATAAGGGATATGGCATGACAATATATTTTTATTATTATTAAATGTGATTTTTTTCAATATATTTACAAATTTAAACAGTTAAAAGACTAAATTATATTATGTTATAACATTTGTACTTTCCTTACAAAATTGGATTCTATTTATCACTTAAAGGTTTACCTTTATAATTGTCAATTAAGAAAAAGACTATATATAATTTAGTATTACAAACCTCAAACAAGCCTTAAGTGGATTATTTTCAATTGTAATTATATATACTTGCCTGGTATGCACTCTAGTTTGATCTTCATACCAATATCTTTCATGTTAGGTGTATATGTAAAATTTTCAGCCACAAGTTCCCATTTAATGTGAACATCACTTATTAGGCTACCTTTTTCATTAAAACTTGATCCTCGATACCAATTAAAAGTTGACTTTCCAATATTTGTAAATTTTGTTTTAAAATATTCAGGGTAAACTGGAAAACCAGCTAATATGCTCTGAGGTAAATTAATACTTGTAACCCATGGAGCATTAAACACTGCTTCATATACATCTCCATGTATTATGACTATCAACGGCCCGCTCAAGTCAAATAGCTCCTTGCAAGTACAATTGTTTGAAATGGGATCTTCATTAACATAGCAAATTTTAATATTAATATCAGAGTCAATTTTAAGTGCTTTATTTTTGCTATTTTTCTTCAACACTTTTTGTATATTTGCAGCCATACGTGCAATTAATGTCTGCAAGTTTTCACATGGTTTTCGACTGAAATTAAATTGCCTTATAGAATTCTTTACTTTCAACAAAAAAGAAATATCTATCTTTTCTTCTTCTTGAATGTATCTAAAATAGCACTTATTTACATTCATAGTTCTTGTTTTCGATATATTTATCACTGTACAAAAATAACGACCCTGGCGCAAAAGTCTTAAAACCATGCTAAAATACCTATTATAGTATTATATTTCTCTTCGCTATTAAAATATTTTTTACACAATACTTAATACCACAGACCACAGACTAATAAATAATACTTAATACTACATTACTTTTTTTATTGGTTATTTTTCCCCTTTATAGGGGACGACAAAGGCGTTTACGTCATACAGCCACGTCTTAGGCTATTTTTTTTCATGTCTTTTTATAGTTCTATTAAGTCTTCGCACCACACTCCAATATCTCTGTCGTAGTTTCAATTCAATTCAATGTAATCCACCTTTATTTCCTGTTTATTGCAACATTTCTACACAAATATAAACTGCGAGGAAGACAATGCAGATTAGCGGAAAAACTCAATAGCCCAAGGGACACATTGCTCCGCTAGCATCTCGCCAAAAAATCACTGATTCTCAGCGCACTCGATTATCACACATGCTCAGATAACCATTGCGTTAAGAAAAAAACTTCTTTAGTGCTTGATTCTTTAGTACTTAATACATAGATGAGCAGATTTTATTAATCATATTCATGATGAAAATTGCGGAATGTAATTGAAATCGATTTTCATTCATTTGATTACATTTTGTCCGTTTATCTATTAAGCACTAAGGAATCCTAGGAATACTACCAAGGTTAAACTATGAACAATACATTTAAAAGATCTTTGAATTTGGGGACTTTAAAAATATTTAAATCCTGGCGATATCAAACTTCTAGAGCATCGCTAATTTTTTTATTCATTTTATGAGAACAATGTGAAACACATTTACGAAAAACGTTGGATGGATGTATCCGTTCACTTCATTAAACACCTCTTTAATTAAAGCTACATTTAGACTATTAATATCTTAGGATAAAAAATCAATCGTAGCAATAATAAATAATGTTTAACGTTCGATTTAACTACTTTCTATGAAGAGTCTTATAAATATTTGATAATCCATAAATTATTTTACTATAATACTTATTTAATTATCTTTTGTTGTTATAATTTACGATTTATGGTAAAAGTCCGTATTATGAGACACATTTTCAGGTTGGTCGTACATTACCGCTATTATATAATCTGTTTAAGTCAAAAATACTATTTAAATCGTATCATACAATTGTCTTATGATTATTTAATTAATATAGCTAGTTTTTATTGAATGTTAATTTGTAAAAATAATATTAATAGCCTTTTATGAGAGGAACCTCTATGTCCCTATTTATGAGACACTTAAAAAGTAGATGGCCCCAATGTCTCATGATGTATGTCCCTATTTTTGAGACAGTTTAGAAATCAATAAGACTGATTTTAAAATAACTATTTATTAATTTTAAATCACAATACTTATAAAATAGATAATAAACTTGAATCTGAAATAACAAATAATTAGTCTTTACTAAATTAAATGAGAAATAAATGAAAATTATAAAAATATTTAATTCACCTTTATTCTTTAATTTTCTTCTGCAGTTCTTTTACTTTGTCCATCAGTTTTTTCTTTTCTTCTTGTAACTTTTTTTTTATTACTTATAGGCGAACGCTTGACCTCAATCACACCTGGTGGAAGGTGAAGATGAGTCCGACGATGAAACGTGTTCGCCCAGCAATTGCCTATTCACTCTTCTCTTAAAGACTCCCAGGTCATAACATCGCGAAAATACTGCCTCTGGAAGCGTATTCCATTCTTTAGCCGTTCGCATGATGAATGTAGAAGCGAATCTTTTCGTGCTGATATAAGGAACAACCACCACATACGGATGTTATCCCACACGATGTCTAGTGGTTTCGCGGTGGAATGGTGATCCTTTTTATGCCAACACGCTCTCTGCTTCAGGACAGAGGAGTAAACATCTTTCATCACAGTTAAAAAAAATTGTAGGAGAAATATTACATACATTTTTACTTTCAAAATATGCTCCAGACTTTTTAAACCACTCTTGCAATTCTACACAAGTGACAGCTGCTCTTGTAACACTCAAATGTTGGGGTTTCCTTATAGCTAATTCTGAATGACGTTTTCTAAACCCTTCATACCAGTGGCGACTAGGACGACTCTGTAAACGGAGTTTTTACAGCTAATTTTTGGACATATTTTTGAACACAATCCAATAACTCAGTTTTTGTTACAGGTGCTCCTATTGCAGCCCTGTCTAGCACCCATTTGACAATATCATCTTCTTCCTGAGACGATAAGACTGTTTCTGGTTTAGATTTTTTTTATCTCATCTAGCCCAATACTTTTTTTCTGCCTAGAGTAGCCACAGATACTTCGAAGGCAACAGCGTAATGATGACCCGGTATCTTTTATTGCTTTTAAAGCATTTTCTACATCTATTGGGTCATATTTAAGTCTTTTATCAAGCACTTTTGAACACAACACTTTCTTTTTTGCTGATTGAGACGGCTGTTGTCCCCATTACTCCGATTTTCAATAATTTGTTTTTTGTTGTTCACTGTTGACACGTAACCTAAAATATCGAGAGATATGTCGATGGGGGGAGTCGAAGCTGCTCGCGTCCGTAGGCTTTTCCCTAGTTTCCCTACACGTGACTCCTGGGTGGTGCTAAGCGAGCAGCAGCGAGGTGGTAGGGCGTCGGTGCCCGCCTGGATCGCGACCACATTACATGGGTGTAAAGCCCGTCATAGTGACCAGTTTCGGCTTGTCGCGTTTCGGGATCAGCTTGTGTATATCCAGTAGCTCATATACCTAGAGACCTTCAGTCGTGGTATATATGGGCCGACATGACGTTGGAGACTATCAATGGATTTTCATCCTTTGATAGTCGCTTTCGTTTTTGGATTACACTGTACTTACCATCAGGTACTCTGTAGTCACTATGTCGAGCCAGAGTAAAAAAAAAAAATTTCACTAATTAATAAAAGTATAAAAAAACATATTTTAAATATTTCAATAATATCAAATAAAATATTAAGAAAAAAAAAACTTGCAAAATTAATGTTTTGATTTTAGGTTAAGTTTTGAAATTAACGTAATTAAATTGAAAATACTTACTCAGAAATAACTATTTGAAGTTATGCTGATAAATAATTTGTTATATTTAATCATTTTACTTTTTTAATACTAAAAATTATTGATATTTTAATTAAAAACGCATAACAGTACACTGTCTCATTAATGGGGACAATTATAAGACTTGATGTCCGTATTGAGTGATACGCGGTGTAAAGTGTTCCATATACCGGTACGTCTACGTTAACAAGTGTCGGTATTGTGAGACACTCAAAAATAAAATAATATTGCTATAAATTAACATAAATGCAAATAACATACAATATCTATAATTTATAAGCTTTTAGATTACACTTACATTATATATATAAATATAATAAAATATATAATTTCATCCAAGTAAAAAACTGTACAGTAGTTATCGTTCAACTCTTTTAAGCCACGGTTTTGAATACCAACAACAAACCTCATGCTTTTATAATTTTTTTCTAAAACATACAAGTAATAATTAACAATTAGACTTGTTAATTTCATTCAAAAATGATAAAATTATGTGTTTATTATATTTTTTAAAAGTATAATTTGGTATTCTTTTTATAAATGATTATATTCACATTGTGTATCATAAATAGGGACAGTGTCCCATAATATGGACTTCTACCATAATTAAGAAAACACAATTCTAAGTTTTTGATTTTCTTTACAAAAGTTGGTAATACTGTGATAGCAACGTGTCAGTCTGAATTGTACGCGTAGCAAGCTAACGTAGGCGCTTTTCTGATATATACGATCTTACATATCTGTTGATAGCTTTGTAAACAGTGCAATACACTTTTTGTTTAATATTATAATTTCTTAATACTTGCTCATAAATATGGTAAAGTACAAATAATAGAACAACAGCAAACATGTAAAATTAGCTTTACACGGACATAATAAAATTATTTATTTTATTTTCAGCCTGCTTCTCCAAGTGCTACATCTGTGGGATCGGGTAGTCGATCGCCGAGCAAGGCGACTTCCGCTCCGCGAACAGCAAGTGGAGGCACTGTTCGTCAACGTAAAACTACAACAACTACTACTGCAGTCAGAAATCGCAGCACAGGAGCTGGGTCAGGTGGTATGTGGCGCTTCTACACTGATGATTCTCCTGGTGTCAAAGTGTAAGTTATGTAGATACATTTATTTTAATGTTCCTATTTTTACAACATCACACTGTCTTGGAATTAGCAATGATACATCAGGGGCTGTGTTCATTTAGTACTTTTATTGTGTGCTTAATAGAACCAGAAGCTCAGAAGATTATTGCTACTATGGCACTATATTTTCGATAAATTACTTGTTGGTGTATGACAGTCTTTTTTTTTGCCAGAGAGCATACTGCATAATATCTTTTTGTTATTTTAAGATTCAAGATGTGCATGCCCTGTTTATAACCTATGAACATTTAACAGAGTTGGTAGCAACTGGTGTACCACCAACCAACCAGCTCTAGTAAATTGATTTATCTGATTTTTGTTGTGAATAGCTGATTTTTATATTGTTGCAATGCTTAAATAAATTATTTAAATATAAAAGTTTTATTCAACTTTTTTTTTCAGAGGGCCAGTTCCAGTACTGGTGATGTCACTTTTATTTATTGCATCAGTGTTCATGCTTCACATCTGGGGAAAATACACTCGGGCATAGTTTTAAACAATAAGCTACTAATTATTTATGAAGGTGTAAGAGCAAAAGATATTGTGGTACATTTGGAAGTGTGTATAGATTGGGTTTATAATTAATTATATAATTTTAATATTATAATAAAGTAATTAAATAAGTCACATTTATTTGATTCTCTTTTATTTTTTTTTATAAAATACTAGTCCTTAAAATAAAAATAGTAATCTTAAAAAAGGCCTTAAGAATATAAAAACCAAATCAATTCATCATTAAGAGGCTTCAAAACATGAGATATAATAATAGCATAGGTGGTTTTTGTTCCTACTTATGTACAAAAATCTTTAATTAGTAAACAATAATCTTTTAAATACTGCATATCATTTTTCAAATAACAACTAAGTTACTTTTAATTTAAAATGCTCTCAAATATAATATAATTTTAAAATAGTGCATTGGATTTCTATTTTACTTTGTGTAAACTAAATTCTACTTACATATTATTTTATGACACAAATAATAAAGTTAAAGCAATATTTACAATAATCAGCCTTATTTTGTATTTTGAGTACTGCTAATTCACTTAAATGTTATAGTAACCACCATAAGTCTTAGCTTTCTACAAACAAAATAGAGAGTAAAAATAATACCATTCTTATTTTATATCAGATTATGATCTTTTTGTAAACAATAAAGCTGCCAATCTATGAAAATATATAAAAATAAGTGTCACACATATGCTTCAACTCTTCTGCCCCTAATTTTATCCAAAAATTGATGCCAAGATACTAGTGTTTTTCCTGACCATATCCAAAAGCTAGAAGTGATACCAACTATCATTGTCATTAAATATTTTATCATAAACACTTCAAATCTAGGATAGTCTGGTTCTTTTCTTGAGAAAGGGCATGGAATAGAATACAGAGGTCTTGCACACATATCTCTATGCCAAGTCACCATCCAATCATCAAAATGGGCTTGCTCATAAAATAAGCAGGCAATAACAATTAAAGCAGGTACTGTATATAATACTCCAAATACACCTATTCTTATCATCAATTTTTCAAGTTTATCAGTTTTAGTGCCATCGTGTTTCATTACAGTCCTTATGCGGAAGAGTGATACAAAACCAGCAAATAAAAAAATTGTACCAAGTACTAGGTACACAAATAAAGGTGCTAGTACAAATCCTCTTAAAGCCTCTGCATCCCACAAACCAACATAACAGACCCCAGAAAGGATATCACCTGAAAAAAAAAAAACAAACATCACCCAGTTCCTATGGCTTCAACTACAGTTAACAATATACATGACACTAAGTATAAAATTTGAATTTAAAAGTAATAAAAATCTTTAGACTCTTAGATATTTGTTAGATGTTGTATAGATATGAAAATGTTTATGGATTATATTTTCTAGGCAAATTTAGTCTAAACAATAAGATTAAATTTAAGTACTTACCATCAACTTTCCCCATAGCTAATATTGATATGGTTTTGATTGCGGGAACAGCCCAAGCTACCAAGTGAAAATACTGAGAGTTAGCTTCAATTGCTTCATGTCCCCATTTAAGACCAGCTGCCAAAAACCATGTCAACGTCAATATGACCCACCATATACTAGAAGCCATACTGAAGAAGTACACTACCATAAAGAGTATTGTACATGGTTCATGTTTTGTGCCTTGTGTGATAACTGATATGTTAGGCAATCTTGCTCCACTGATAGTTGATGGAAAAGGACCTTGACAACTGATACTATCACGTGCACTCCATCCCATAATATAAGCAGCAGCAACCATAAGATAGCACACTGACAAGAATATAATTGGCCTCTCTGGGTACCTAAACCTGTCAGTATCTATTAAAAATGTCAACACAGTGAATAAGCAACTTAGAGCACATAGCACTGCCCATATGCCAATCCACAATCTAGAAAAGTTTTTTTCTCCTTGACTAAAGAACATACCATTGCATGGTGCTCCACAATCATATTCAATTTTGTCTCCTACTTTTAGTGTATATTCTAAATCAAAATTTTTCGGAACTTTAAACTGTACAGGGCAAACAAATCCATAATCTTTAGCACCATGTAACTTTGCAGGATCTTTCTCTATACTTGATTTATAATCCACTTTAGGAAGTTTAGTTTCAGTATGTTTTCGAGATTCATGTGTAACATTATTATCACCAACACATATCACACTTTCGTCAGTTGCCACGGGAAACTTACTGCATTCTAAATGTTCTGGCCATGAGTATCCAAAATGGATTATTATTTCATCGCAATTTCGTTTTGCAGACTCACATAAGTGCCTGCATGGAGGAATTGCTTTATCCAAAATTGTGCATACAGGTGCGTACACTGAACAGAGAAAAAACTTTAAATCAGGTGAACAATTAACTTTAATAAGAGGTGTAAATTGGAACACTTCAATGCTAGCTTCTTGTTGTCTGGCTTGATTAAGTATGTTTGGGAATATAGTTTGATTATACCGAAGTTGTTGGCAAAGCTGTATAGTAATTGGTTCACATCGACCATGCTGTGGCAAAATATCCCCTTTGTAAACCGTAACACCTGAAGTAACAGTGATAACAAAAAAGAATACAACTACGGTAACTGCAATCCACACTTTTTCCATGATTATGATTGTAGAAAATAAGACAAAATGATCGAGTTATTTGCAGTACACAACAATTCACAAATAATCGCTGGCTTCCTTGATTTTTTTCTACATTATATCTCTAAAAATTTATTAAAATAGATGTCTCAAAAATAAAATAAAACTCAAATCCACTATCCAAATAGAGGTGGCCAAGGGAGGGAAAGTTTTGAGTATTTGACATTTAGTCTTCCATATGTGGTGCCATCTCTTTTTTGAGAAGATATACTTAAGGCATAATTATCTCACTATCGGTGGATGCTACTACAAGTCTCAGTCATAGATTTTTTTTTTGGTAAATACACTTCTTCTTGTATTTCCTAACATTTAGTTTATTTACGTCAAGGTTTGTCAAGCAACTGTTTCATTATATGCATTGATGTATTTTATAAATGTTACCTATTATACAATGGTATTATATCTGAACTTTAATTATACTTAGTCTAAGTCTTGTTATTACCTTGTCGATTGTAGCTAGTTATATGTCTTCTATCAAATTATTTATTACTCCAATAATCACTATGTATTCACTATTAATAATCTTAATTCTTGTTATGTCGTACTAAACATTTTATAGATTTTGAATATTTATCTATGTTATTTGTATAATAATATACTTTGGGTTTGTTAAGCAATTCCTTTCCATTCCTGAAGTAGAAAGCTGAACAAATTGAATATTTCTATGACTCATCTTCGTTTGCTTTCAATGTCTTCTCGATGATATTATGACTAATTCCAAATGTAAAAAATATTGCTAGAAAAATGTATTTAACAAACACGAATTAATAAAAATTAATTAAGAATCGGAAGTGTGTTTTATATTCAATATACTCCTATAACAGTGACCTTTGTTATTTATGTGAAATTATTATATTACAAATGTGTTTACTATAAACTTCAATAATAAATGTTTTTTAATTAACTGACCTTAAAGGTTAATAATTGTGTTCATGTTGAATCACGAAGAAATTTTGTTAAAGATACTATTTTTGGTCAAACAAGTCATTACTTGTGTCATTCATTTATGATATCATGTTCATATTTGCTTTTGATAGTCTTATTTTCAAGTTTAAAAGTACAATAAACAAAGTAAACGAATATTTATGGTACAAATATCATACCATGTCATATATGTTACTTGGACTCGACCTTCCCACGTCTCAACTTCAACGCCTTCGTCGTACAACTGTATAGAATTAGTCTTTTTTTTTGACCCAGTGAAAATTCTCATGGACTGTGAGGACCGACGTGAGGGCAGGGACCTTGGTCTGTCAAACTCTTACCGATTACAACCACCAGAGTGTTTCTCCTACTCGCCTGCCTGGTCCCAGGGCTCAGCCACACGAACTTCTTCAGGTATAGATTTTGCCTAGACATACTAAGCTTAGTATTAGTTTTTTTTTTACCCTGGCTCCACATAGTGACTACAGAGTACCTGGTGGTAAGTACAGTGTAGTCCAAAAACGAAAGCGACTATCAAAGGATGAAAATCCATTGATAGTCAACATCGTCACGTCGGCCCACGTATACCACGACTGAAGGTCTCTAGGTATATGAGCTAGCTAGGTAGTTAGTATTAGTTCTAGTTTTAATAGTCAGATGGCGTTTCAAATTCGTAATCAGTAAAATGCTAAAGTGGGCTCTATCTCATACTGTACTGTATAATTAGAGGTAAAATAAATGTAAACGAATTGTATTATATTTTTAAAATGTATCGTGTTTATGTCTAAGATACGTTTATCTGTTAGTCACTTTGGTAAATTTCAATTGTCAAATAAAGTTTCTAGGTTTTGTAATTTTGTATTCATTCAAAGAGAAAGGCAACGATTAATACACATTAAAATTAGTCAAAATACAAGTGATCTAATATATTTTGAAATTTAAATACATATGTTATAGGAACAATATAATTACGATGGACACTGACAGTGATATTTTGGATTTCGTAAAACTGATAAATGTAAAGGGTAGCATTGAAAATATTACACCTCATAAAATAGCCGTTGTGGCGTTTATTCGTGAATATGGATTATTAAGAATGGAAGGTTTGTGGCATATGAAAGAATCCGTTAACTGAAATATATTTATTATTTTAGACGCTTATCGGCCTTCATCTGTGTTTCTATTGCTGTGTAAAATCTTGAATACTGAAGAACATTAATGGATAGTTAGGTCTGTTTATATGAATAGTTCTCTTTGTGCCCAGTTTAGTTAGCTTTAATAATTTAAGTGGGGTAGTACTGTTACAATTTATAGAGTAATATACAAAATTTATAACACATTTTTGCTTTTTTACTTTATTTTGTAATGAAAATATTTTACTCAAAGTTCACAATTGTATCAGTGTAGATTTTCCGCTCCTACACTTAAGCACAAGCATTTAGCATAAGCACTTTTTTAGGCACTAATATTCTTCTCTATATTTATAAGCATTTACTGAATTTTTTGCCCTCCCTGCTAACTCTTGCTTTTGACTTCATTATTTATTTCACATTTATAAAAATACTTCTGTAGTGCGAG
Source organism: Automeris io (assembly GCA_036320925.1). Lineage (NCBI taxonomy): Eukaryota > Metazoa > Arthropoda > Insecta > Lepidoptera > Saturniidae > Automeris > Automeris io. The sequence goes on from JAUDJH010000002.1 coordinate 11,464,944, forward strand.
AATTGTATTAATGACAAAAAAAAATCTTGTTATAATTATTATTTTTTAGTTCATTGGCTTATCATCATATTACTTTACAATTAATAGGCTAAATAAATCTACACAATATAATTACTTAAATATACAATCATTAATATGAACCAGCTGAGGAACAATTCTCCTTTTATCTTTAGCACCATTTCAAATACCCATAATTTGCCATTAGTTAGCACACCCCACTCTCTGCTAGTTTATAGCAGTGCAACATTGCAGTGATTCTTGAGAACATTTTTGTGGCACACTTTGGAGTGTGAAATGGCCAGCCAGGTACATTTTCCCCCCAGAGCTATGATATGGGGTTCTTCAAGAAGGTACTGAACAATGTCTTTGGTCAGCAATGCTTCTTGTGCTATAATTGTCCATAGGTGATAGTAACCTCTTACTATCAGGTGGGTCAGAAGACTGCTTGCTGACTTTAAGTTAAAAAAAAAACATATTTTATCAATATCATCAGTGTGATTTTGAAAATATTCAAAATCAAGTCTTGATCAAATTTCAATGTCATGTATGTAAAAAATGACATATGAAACAAACAAAAATATGATTTAGAATTTAAAAATAAATGAAAATAAAATTGCTTTTCTGATTTGCTCTTACAATTTATAATTTGTTTTTATTTATGCTATGCATAAATATTTGCATTTATTTACACACGTATTGACTGATATTCGCATAGAAGATTCTCATTAGAGCTGGTGCCAATGATGCGTTGCGATGGTGGTCAATTGTCACACTACAAAATATTTAGTGAATTTTCGGGCACAAAAGAATGTACTGCTCCACCATTGCAATGTGTTGATACACCCATTCTTGGCCTTATCTTGCAAAGATAAAGTCTGGTATGTTTGTAGTGTGGTGGCGCAACATATGGTGTGTGCACCATAAATATTTATATGTGAAAGATGCAGCCACGTTTGGGTGCCCCTGCTACCACCATCGGAAGGCATTGTGTGTTCCTGCTTAACAAGTTTTATTTTAAAATGTATATATTTTATAATATTTAAATTTTATGAAAACTTATATCAATAACATGTTTTTGCAGCAAAAAAATTGATTGATTGTACAGTTGCACCAAAATACAGAAAGGATTTTTGTATGCTAGCACTGAAGCTTATTCAGGTAACAAAACGTGTTTTATAATTATAGTTTTTCAGTTTCTATCAAAATATTGTAACAAAATCTTTATCTGTAAAAGGTAAAATCATAAGTTTAATTAAAAAAAGTAATATTTATTAGTTTATATGTGCATACCCATTCATTAATTGGTTAATAGTTACTAGGATGGTTATTACTAGGTAATAATAGAGCTAATTGCTGTCCAATATATATTACACATCTGTATAATATCTATATAAAAATAATAGTACATTATCAGGCAATATCACTTTCAGGTGACAGAGATACATTAGTACTGATCTGGTAATCAGTACACCAGTTTCTGTGCACTTACCCATGACTTTAGTTAATTTTAATTTCTAATAAAGTAAATAATTTTGCAAATGTATTTCAGTGCCCAGATATGGAGTTTAAGGAGTTACAAGCTCTTCTAACTGATGGACGTTACAATTTATTAAGTGTACATCTACAGAATTTCTGTGTTCGTCTACAAAATATTTATGTAAATGGAATCAGTGCTCTTATAGATTGTGTAACATCTACTGTTGATAAGTTGATAATTGAACATAGTGAGACATATCCTTGTATTATCACGAGGTATAGTGTTTTAGGTAATTTTTTTAATTCCAATAATTACTGCAATAGCCTAGTTTTGTCTACATATAATGCAATTAATTTTAATTAGATACCTACTGTACCATTGCAAGTTGTATTGCATGCAATCATGATTAATTAATTGAACAATAAAAAAATATTTTACAGGTCTATATTTGAGAAGAATTTTAGTACACTTGGAACCATTAACTTTTGCTCAAACAGTTACACTTTACAAATCATTCTGTCATTATTATCACAGTGGAAGGCCTGGTTTCATGATGAGATCTTTAAGCAAAGAGGTAATTAAAAATTTTAATACTTTTATAAAATATATGTATATTTTATTAATTATTGTCTAAAAATGCAAAATGTACTATTTCCACGTGAAAGATGTTTCGGACCCAGCTAGTTTATAATATGTATAAACTGTATGCATTAAATGTGTTATACAGATATTTAATATTTTGATATTTTTATACAGGTGACCGGTAATGCGATACATTCCTTGATAGACGTTGTAGTACTTATGTTATGTTGTGTTGATGCTTATTTTGAGTCATTTACCAGGTGTACTCCTAATTAATTTCCGTTTTTTTTTAGAGATGGCGTCCTATGTTCTATGTTGCCGTTGGTTACATATGTATATAAGTCATTATGTTTGTTTATTATCGAATGTTGAAACCGCGTTGTCCTTTTCCTGAAAAGTTATTTCAGTCAGTCTTTATTGCGCGTCGTAAATATCTGCATACGTACCGAATTTTAAGCATATGCGCCATGCATTGCTTTTTATGTTTAATCAAGAAAAAAAACTGTCCGAAAGCCACCGAGCGCTTGTAGAAGTTTATGGTGATCGTGCTGTAACACTTCGAACATGTGAAACGTGGTTTCGACAATTTAAAAATAAAGATTTCGACCTAAACGACGCCGCACGCTCCGGCAAGCGAAAAAGTTTTGATGACTCCGAATTGCAAGCTTTATTGGACGAAGACGACACGCAAACACAACGACAGCTTGCAAAAGCACTGGGAGTTTAACAGCAAGCAATTTCAAAGCGTCTGCGAGCCATGGGAAAAATTCAGAAGTGTGGAAAGTGGGTGCCGCGTGAACTGACCGAGAGACAAACGGAGAACCGAAAAGTAACGTGTGAAATGCTGCTTCAACGGTACAAAAAAAATCTTTTCTGCATCGTGTTGTTACAGAAGATCAAAAATGGATCTATTTAGAGAATCCTCAAAGTAAAAAGTCGTGGGTGAGTCCAGGTGAAGCACCGACATCGATGGCACGGCCAAATCGTTTCGGTCGGAAGGCCATGCTGTGTGTGTGGTGGGACCATACCGGTGTAATCTACTTTGAACTGCTGAAACCTGGTGAAACTGTGAACACCGTTCGCTACCATCAGCAAATGAAGGATTTGAGCCGAGCGATTGAGGAAAACCAAACACAATATCAAAAAAGACAAAAAATGGTGATTTTTCTCCACGACAATGCACCATCGCATAAATCCAAAGTCGTTCGTGACACGCTGGAAAAGTTCCAGTGGGAAGTACTTGACCATGCGGCTTACTCACCAGACCTGACCCCATCCGACTACCATCTTTTTGCCTCGTTGGGCCGCGTACTTTCTCAGCAGCGCTTCAATTCCCACGAAAATTTGCGAAAATGGCTCACCGAGTTGTTCACCACCAAGGACAGTAAATTCTACTGGCGTGGTATCCACAAATTGCCAGAAAGATGGAGAAGATGTACAGAAAGTGATGGAAAATATTTCGAATAAGGTAACTATATTGGTTCCCGCGAAATAAATGTATTTCATAAAAAAAAAACGGAAATGAATTAGGAGTACACCTGGTAAGTCATATGACACTATGTCCGAAACTTGTTAATTTCTGAGATATTCAAGGTTTAAGTTTTTTTTTAAACTCCAGTTTTTATGTTAAAATGTGCCCTTGTAGTGACGAATACAAGACAATGTTATTGTTTATGCTGTATTCGTATAGCTAAATAATAATAATCTCATTTTGAATTAAAATTTGTATGAAGGAATCGTCATTACTTAAATAAAAGCTAAAAAACCATGTACCATTTTGCAAAAAAAAAAAAATGTTTTAGGTAAATAAACCAAGAATTTCTAAGAAAATATGTATGTAATGTTTTGTACAAATTACATAATTTTATAAAAAAAATGTCGATTTGTTATAGAAATTAAATAATATAGAAGCACAAGGGAATACTTCAGCTACTCCGGGAAATCCAGATGAAGCCAAAACTATAGAGTTGTCTATGAAAATGAATATTGTTGAAAAGGACAAGTAAGCACTACAATATTTATTTAAATAAGATGCCTATTTTAATAAGATACTTAGAGAAAAGGCACTATTGTGTGAATTTTTTCAATGTTCATTTGATGCTTTATATTTATAGCTTTTGAAATATTTAATTTAATAATTTATTCAGAATGTGTACTATTTTAAGTACTTTTGATGTATATATAATTATAGTTCATGCAACCATTTATATATTTAGCAGTCCCGTGATTCTCATAAAAACTTAAAAAAACATTATCTTGTTATAATTGAGCATTTACTACATAGAATGATTTTAAATTTGGACAAATTTAGATTAGGAGACCCCTATTTTGATCAGACCAGATTTTCAAGCCAATATTAAGTTATGTACCGTGATTCAAATCCCAATATTGTAATATAATCCACATATATAATCTCAATATATGAGAGGACAATCCTATTTTCCTTGCATTTCTTTCTCATTAATTGAAGGCTATATTACTGTCTACACTCTATTCATTGCTACCTGTAATCATTATTATTCTGCCTTAATTATCACACTGACATCCATCACCAGCGGCGGTAACAAACATTTCTTATATATTATATTGAGATTTGAATCACGGTACATAACGCAATAGCAGCATTTTATCTACCATTAAAACGCTTGTTTTTACCTGATTGAAATCCCAATAATTTAAGTCTTGCCTGCTGAACTATATATGAGATACAATGTGGGAAGTCGAATGATGAAGTGGTGATGTACAAGCGAGGCAGTACTAAGCACCTGAGGAATGGGAAAGAAAATTAGGGTTACGAATCAGCATGAATGGTAGATAAAATGCTGCTGTTAAATGTCCGAGTATAACAAGGTAATGTTTTTTATTTCAAATATATACATTTACATTGGAGTGTACTACTTATGGTGTAGCTTTCTTTAGTTTTAATAAATGAAAAAAATATTATACATATTTTACCATTCCAGTAGTTTTGAAGAAGGACAGTGGTCGAGGAAACAAGCTGAACTGTTTACAGCACAGCAAGCAAACTTACTTCAAATAAGTGAGAAAAAAGCTTTGCCACCTCGACAGATGCAGAAGACTATTATTCAGATAATTAATGATATACCAGAATACCCTGAAATTGTTAGTATAACTTATTTGAACAGTCTTATTAATGCAGTATTTTGTGTACTTAAAAAATATGTATTCATAAATCTTGTTGCAGCATTTTCTGAGTTTTTTAAATTGTATTAGGATGAAGGAATTCTGTGGCGCCCAAGACTCATTGTACAACTGCTTCGATCGTACGGTATTTAGCGTGTCAGGAGTTATGACTAACAATGATAGAAACAAAAATTTCAGATATGCAGCACTTAATAGAGCAGCTATGCATACTCATTTCGGTCACAAGTAAGATTTTTTAAATATCCATTTTCTTATATTTTATTAGTATATATAACTACTTGTTCGGCAAACTGAGTCTTCACGATACTATTTTATCGCACTCATAATGATATGTATCCCCTTAATATGTATAATCCTCAATCAGTTTTTATTACATTGATGTGTTAAAGAGCTATGTTGTATTTTTTTTATTGTGTTTTTTTTAATGATGTATGTTCATACAGAAAGTGTTTATGATCGTGTGCAGGACGTTAGCCAGTGAAGCGGCCCGCGAGGCGGTAAGCCGCGCGCACGAGGCGGGTGACAGCGCGTGCTTGACGGCCGCATCGGCGTGGGGCGCGCTAGCGGGTGGCCGAGCGCGTCGAGCAGCGTTGTTGGTCCAAGCGCCCCGGTCCGCTCGCGCTTCGCACCTGCACCCGCCGCACCACCCGCAGCAGTCGCAGGAAACGCACCCACCGAGACATGCCGCCGCTGCGGCACAACTCATTGCCCAACACGCCGCTGTCAACGGCGCGCCTCCCGCACACGTTTTCCAGGTAAATAGTTTATACAGGGTAGGCTGGTAACTAACGCATCCTAATGGTGACAACGGTTTATCAAGACTGACAACTTATTCTATTTTTTTTTGTATCGGGTAAACTCTACTTAACTTCATTTAAACTGTCTCCAAGGCGGCGCGCAATACAAAGGTGTACGTATCTAGCAGATAGATAGACTTTTACGTGGCACGCGGCACTTTGTGCAGTGTGTCGGTGTTTAATAGAGAAAGGGGTTGCGGAAAGGTGAGCGGGGAGGTCACTTACCTTTGATTCCTAGGAGTAATATACACGACAGTCGCAAATTTCGTCATGCGCGCGCCTATTGTAAAGTGTTAGTGATTCCTGTGACGCGATCGATTCAAAAACTATAATGTCTAATCGATACACTAACATTGAATACACCGAAATGGTGCGTGTTCATGCTAAGTGCATAAGGCAGGTGTGCAAGTGCATATAAGGCACTACATATAAGCGCAAAGTAATGCTATAGTATCTTTGCTCGCTGCTGCACCTCGAAAGGGGTTATGGTAATGGTGCTGTAACAGTGTCAAGTAAGAGGTATGATATATTGTCACTCTGACGATATATAAGGCCAACATTGAACACACCAGTGAGGCTACGAATCGGCGCACATTTACTGAACCATAAAAATTAAGTCATTTTGTAGCTTCAAAATTAAAATTTGGTTATTGATTGAATCTTTAAATAATTTTTTTTGCCAGATCATAACAAAAGGGGATTCTCTTAATTACTTGCATTCGATGAGTGATCTGATTGCTGCCGGCTTAGCGAACACAGCGGCTTTGTGGGCGTTATATGGAAAAACAGAAATGGCTTCCGTAACATGTCAACTCTTACTGAACTTAAATATGAGTGAGTCTGCCTTATTATAAATACTTTAACGGGTCTTTATGCTTTGAGCTACATAAGTCAAAAATCCTCTCCAGAGATCATTTATTTTATACAAGGCTGGTTTGAGAAGCGATCGAGATTAAGGAGCATAAAACTTTTAATCGTGATGATGGGTTTAAGTTATCATCGGCGTGGAACTCAGTGAGATTAGAAAAGTAGGACCTCATTTTATGTCGCCATGTAAAAATGTTAAATTTATATTGCGATTATTGTGTGTCATAACCAGAGATGGGCAAAATATAATCTGATTAATGATGAACGATTACAAAATGTAGTCGTAATTTTTATTTTCTTGCTCTGTAATCATGATTAAATTATTAACATTATCATGATTAAATTATTAACATTATCATGATTAAATTACAAACATTAACAAATTGACTAATCGGGAATATATCACAAAATTTAAATTATAAAAGATTTATAGCAGCAAATTTGACTTTGCTCGGGAAATAAGTTCGTCTTTAACAAAAAGCTGAATATATAATAGAGACATGAGTTTAGCTTAAGTATTCATAGGCCCAAGTCCTAATTTACAATATCAGTAACTTACCATATTCTTAGATATTCATTAAATGATACGATTTTTAATGTTTGAGTAACGTCTAGGCAAAGGCAAAGTTGCGTCTATAAATCTCAGCCTAAGTATTCACAAAGTCCAAATTTTAAAAAAAACGGTGTCTTGCCACATACAGTGATATTAATTAAATAATATAAGAATATTTGATTAAGTTAGTCTTAAACTCGTAATTTGGAACAATATATTAGAGTGCAGCATCGGCAGCGAGAGCGCGTGGCAGTGGTCGGAGGCGAGCGCGACAGCGGCGGCGGCGGCGGCTGGCGCAGCTGCTTGGCGCGGCCTCGGCGCGCTGCCGGCGGCCATCGCTGCGCACTTCCCATCGCCGCACACCAACACTGTCGCCGACAGGTTCCACGCACAACTGGCATTGCGAGCCGGTATTATCTTATTACTGATTAATGAACTCACAATTAAACTCCATCTCACCTGATATAGAAGACGAAACGTGCTTATTCGGTTAAACATCAACTCACTATTTATTAAAAGAACTCCATAACGTTCTGTACCATCGTTCATATGGTATGAATGCTCTAGCCAATTAAAGTGAATCATAGTGTATGTTTAGTAAGTTCTTGAAAGTCAGTACAATGACATACGATAGAAATTTTACTTATTTTTACAAAGATACGGTTTCGTGGCCAAAAAAATTTGACCATATCATTTTGACAAGCGCTTTAACATATTCTGTCTACTTTTATATCAGACGTTTAATAGAATGCGGTTTCAGGTAAATGGGAGGAAGCAGATCAGTGCATCCGCCGACTCGCCTCATCGGATCGCTGGGAAAGCCAGCTTCTGAGGGCAGAAATGTATTTCATCAAGGGTGACGCGATGGAAGCGCTAGAATGTTTAAACGACATCCTAGACTTCTGTAAAACAGAAGAAGATAGCCTTCATTATATGTCTTTGCGTGTAAAAGCAATGATTCTCATGTCCCAAGTGCAGCAATCGTTTAGCAGTTTCCAATCGATTAACATAATGCTACTAAACGAGGCGCTGTCACTAGCAAAGAAGTATCATTTGCATTATTTGGCTGTAACTGTTGAAATGCATATAGCTAATGTACAATTGAATATGGGATGTGCCAAAAATGCATTGGTACTTGTTAGAAAAGTTCTTCCCTTTGCAATGGCTCATGGCGGTGCTTATGATTTAGCAAGAGGTAAAAAAAATGATTTATATTGTAATGAAGTGTACTAAACTATATATTAGTCCACAGAACATTTTTTTATAAACCTGATTCTATATAATTTCAGCTTTATTATTATATACAAAATGCCGAGTTGCCACAGCTCCCAGTAATGCAGGGATGAGAGTACAAGTACTGCAATCGTGTTGCGAAGCATTAGAGTCCGTTAAAAAGAACTTTGCAAAAGTCTGTGCTCATGCAAGGGTATTACATACTTTGTATTTACAGGTAATACAATATTAAATTCATACTCAAATCTATATTTAATACAAGTTAAGTATTTATGTAGATATTGTGGGACTTCATTGTAATATATTATTATTGTATTTGTATGATTTTTCAGGCACAATTGTACCATGATATTGGGAATCATGCAGCAAGAAATCAGTGTGCATGGATGTACAGACAACTTGAACAACAAAACTCAATTGAGCCATCTAATATGCTTCTTGTAATGTATTAAACAAAATAGTAACCATAATACTTTAAAAAAGTGTCAAACATTGTTAATTTAGCATTTTAAGGTGTAGCAATAATAAAACGAAGTTTCTTTTATACGGTTCAAATTATTATTTTTTTAGCTTAAATCACCAATGTATAAAAACATTATATTAATTACTGTAATCATTAGTCGATTATATTTATTTGATGACTCTTGAAGTCTTGATAGAAATACATAATATTTCATACCCTCGAGGATACATAAATTTGGGCTCAACCTTTAAATAGAAATATATAGCACAAGTAATAAATCTTTCAATATAATTTATCATTCAAAAGTGCCTTCTGTACTATTTCTGACATTGTTGTTTTGATATCTTTGCAAAGAACTTCAGCTACTAGTACTTTGGTTTGAGGTTGAGAATCAGATTGTATATAGGCACTTTCACCTAATATGTGAGTATCATTCCAACAGTGTCCCAGTGATGCTTGCGATTCACATATTCTACCAAGTTGTAAGAGTAAAGACGTAACATCTTCGAGCAAAGCAGGAAACGCGGTACAAATACGTACCATAGACTTCAAAACTGGATGAAAAAGTTCTAAACGTAAGTCACTAGGCAGAACCGATAATAATGTAGAAAGTGTATTGACACATAATCGTGCGATGGACATTGCTTTTGGTAGCGCGTATTGTATTGATAAGTGTGAGACAAGATCCACAGCAAATATTTGTTTTTCCAAAGAGGCTTGACTTAGCAGTTCTGGTATAAAATCTAAACAAATGTGCATCGACGGAATACCCTGTACTGTTACTGGTAGCAGTTCACGGGGATAGCCTTGAAAATGAACAAGTTTAGCTAATGATGGCTCTGAAATGAAAATTTGATGTAAAAATGAACAAATTATACTCCGGACTTCTCGTAATGACCACATTAACTCAGGTATAGCTTTATCTTCTTGTGTTTCTAAGCACGCTTCGAGTAAAATTTGTAGTGCCGCACTTTCTTGGGCAGCCACCAAAGCATTTTTTAATTCTTCCCTTTCTACATCAGACGTTAATTGACCACTTTTCTCTAGTAATGGTTTATCAAGAAGATGTCTACTTAGTTGACTCCTGGAGGCAGCTAAGCTCGCTTCTAGAATTCTTAGGATTATTTTTAATACTGGTCCACATCTAAAAACTCTCATATCGCAACGCAGTACTTGTAACGGATCTACTAATACGTTTTCTTGTGTGATTGTCACACTTTTACCACTTCCATTTATGTCTAGCAGGGCATTGACTGTCATTATCCAAAGGCATCGTGGTAGCACAGTATTGAGTCTTAACCATACTTCACGATATAATTCTTGAATATGTCTTGGTACCTGATCACCGAGCACACTTTTGATATACTTGACAAATATTTCGGCAAATGGCCATATATCAGTCGGATTCTTATTTAGCATAGCTTTTAAAATTTTACCTGTTTTGTATGGGTTTTCTTCAATGCTCTGAAATGCTTCATTTATTGAGTTATCTGAAAGCTTTACATCCGTGTAATAACGTGTTGTGTTACCAAATACTTGATCGTCCATCCAGTCATCAACAAGTGACAATTGTGGAAAGTGTGTGGCTAACAACTTTAGGAGAGGGCTGAACAGCCCACCGTAACTCATTTGATCTTTTTGAGCTTGATGTAATAAATATTTGATTGGTAATTCAGATAAAAATCCTGTGGAGTAACTTTTCACTTTTCTACCATTTGCTAAAAGTGTGGCGGTGTTTGCTAGTCTCACATCTTCATATAATAAAAGATAATAAATAAGAAGCAATTGAGAGGCCAGAGTGGGTTTCTCTAATTTAAATTCTACTATTTCAACGTTATCTACTTCCATAAGAGGAAATGGTTTATTTTGTACATCAAAGTTTGCTCCAAAGATAGAATTTCTAAAGACTCTCCTGATTTCTTCCTCAGTTATTGGTTTGTTAACATATTCATTTGTGCCCTTATTATTTATAACGAGTATTGAATTTACATACACCTCCACTAAAGCTGGCATTACTGGATGTAGGGGAGCAGTACAGTTGCAGATTTGACGGTATATCCAGTTTTTTATTGGAACTTTATGTTTCGAGAATGCTCTCGATTTAAGAAGTTGATGAATGCAATGCACTGGCAAATATCCTGGAATATTGCTATTAAGATTTGCTGTTACTGGTACTTTTACTGCGTGCGCAGTTACAACCTGAAAAAATAAATTCAACAACAGATTGTGAATACACAGGAAAGAATATATTTATTTATCAACTTTAATTTTATTCTATTATTTGAACATTCATTTTATATTCAATTGAATGATTGATTTTATACTTTTTAAAAACTATTAAATATTAAACTCTTGTATTAATTAATTTAGTAAATTCTAGATAATAACCTGTTCAGTGAATATTTCTTGAGTGAATGCTAATTTTATACGGGCTAGTCCATTGGGTCGGACAGGTACACGCATACCAAGCGTAGCACAAACAAGTTCGCCGACAGCCACCAGCTGCCCAGAATGAAAATGGATTGCTATTAACAGCAACATTTCGCCGAACGATGCTGTTACTCCGGAAGTACTAAAAAATAACACTATTATCACAATTTGAAATGTTATGTGTATAGATATTTATTAAAACTGACAGTACCTTTCAAAATAGGCTTCTTCTTTGACTAACCACTGTACCCACTCTATGGCTTTCTTTTCATGCTCTGCAGCAGCTAAAATATACAATGATGAAGTCTTTATTACATGTTGATTTTTAACAAATTCCTCATTTTATAATATGTGCAGCCAGAGGTCAAATCATATCTCCATAACTAATTGGTCAGTTTTAACACTTTGCCAACCTTACGTCTCGTAAAAATTTATTCGCTTGGCGTCTGCAGCGCTAATTAGGATTACTTGGCTTGTCGCAAGATGTTCTTGACATATCGGGAAATTTTAAATTGTTAATTTTTATTGTTGTTACTGTGGTGTGGCCGGCAGTTGGACGCTACTTTGCGTACGACACCACTGTGGTGTAGCCGGGCATCAGTGTTAATATTAAAATGCCTACACTTTATGACTTGTGTAGCGTTGATTTATGTCACGCTATGATACTTCCTCCCTCTTTTACATAACTGGTATTTACATATAACATATTTTGAAGGAGTTATGCTAGGGCTTACAACTCTCCACAAATTCGAGAAACATCTATTTGCGCGGCGTAGATTAATTATCCTACTGCCCCAGACAAACGCATTTGTGATTGCTCTTTCAACTTTAGCAGTGAGAGGACGTACATTAATAGTCCGAATATTGTCCGACGGTGCCAACTGGTCGTGCCTATCGTGAACCCGGATTAGTATAACCGGGTTCTTTACACGTTCCCTTAAAAAGGAACTGCACTTGGTTGCGGGAGCCTGGGAGTGGCCACGAGCATCGCCCCCAGCCTCGAGGACTGCGAGCCCCGGCGTGTCTCGCCGCGTTCGTCCCAGGGTCGCCGACCTGCGACCGTACCAGCCTAGGGGGGTCGCCTGAGTCGCCGATTCCTCTGTTAAGTCCTCTGTTCCTTTTAAAGCCAAAAGGAACAACAAGCACACCCGAATCCACCGCTCAAATCTTTTTTCGCGAGTCGCGTGTTATTATTTCCAGTTTTTTTTTTAATAAATTTTATGTAACAGGTTTTGATTGTTTTTTTATTTACTGAGCTAGGCCCTTCAGGCATCAACCCTGTTACATTATGTTGAAAACTATAGTAAAAAATAAAAAAAATAATGTGTGTTATTATGTGTGTGCCAATGTAACAGGGTTGATGCCTGAAGGGCCTAGCTCAGTAAATAAAAAAAACAATCAAAACCTGTTACATAAAATTTATTAAAAAAAAAACTGGAAATAATAACACGCGACTCGCGAAAAAAGATTTGAGCGGTGGATTCGGGTGTGCTTGTTGTTCCTTTTGGCTTTAAAAGGAACAGAGGACTTAACAGAGGAATCGGCGACTCAGGCGACCCCCCTAGGCTGGTACGGTCGCAGGTCGGCGACCCTGGGACGAACGCGGCGAGACACGCCGGGGCTCGCAGTCCTCGAGGCTGGGGGCGATGCTCGTGGCCACTCCCAGGCTCCCGCAACCAAGTGCAGTTCCTTTTTAAGGGAACGTGTAAAGAACCCGGTTATACTAATCCGGGTTCACGATAGGCACGACCAGTTGGCACCGTCGGACAATATTCGGACTATTAATGTACGTCCTCTCACTGCTAAAGTTGAAAGAGCAATCACAAATGCGTTTGTCTGGGGCAGTAGGATAATTAATCTACGCCGCGCAAATAGATGTTTCTCGAATTTGTGGAGAGTTGTAAGCCCTAGCATAACTCCTTCAAAATATGTTATATGTAAATACCAGTTATGTAAAAGAGGGAGGAAGTATCATAGCGTGACATAAATCAACGCTACACTTGTCATATGAGAGAGTCCCAATTTTAGTCTCACAATCAGTTGATAGAAATATAACAGATTTAAGCAAAGTATACATTTTCCCAGTTACTTTTACCAAAGAATTGGTGAGACAAAAAATACTTGATTTAAATTCTATTTATATAAATATCTTAGTTTAAATATGTAACTAATATAATTTTATAATATTAAAAAACTTGACACTTACACATTAACGAAGGGCACGCTAGGATCATACACAGACTTAAAGAGACAAAGCGAACACCAGCTGGTGTTGGGGGTGGTTTTTGTGTTACTAGTCGCAAAAGACCTGCAACTTCATCATCTTGGAACTTTATACCAGCAATTCCCCTGAGAGCGCAGTAAAGTCTCAGTAAAGCTGATGCATTCACACCTGCAGAAGCCTCTCTGAGTCTATTTAATAGCTCCTGGCGTAATTTTGTTAATGCAGAATGACCATCTCCTTTTCCTCTTTTATGCGAGTTACGTAAGAATGTTGCAAACCACCCTCTGGTGGCCTGATCAGATCCAAGCAACAGTCCTGACATAAAAGAAACCTAAAATATACTGAATACATTAATTCTTAATTTAAAACTTGTTTATGGTTCTACGGAATTTAAGATAGATTAGGCCACAAGTTTAAAAGCTAGTCGTATAGCTGCAACAAATGGATTAGCAATAACCATACTGCACGACTTGTTCATGGACTATTTCCACTACTAATCATGTTAGATACGGCATTATGTAAGAGAAACAATGCGTTAAGTGGATACAGCTTCTAACGTGTCTTCGTTCAACATCAAAAATATTACAATTTATATATATTGATCAATCAATGTCAAAGGGTTTGGCAAGTCACCGATTTTGTTAACATGGACTTTGCAAATACTAGGGATTTACTCAAGTTACTACTATATATTCAGTTTTTTTTTTATCAAAACGAATTTATTTTTGAAATAGCGTTTATAAATTTGTATTATAGGGTTAGGTAATTGCTAGGAATTTAAATTTGCTGTTGCATAGAGTTCACGATCATCATTAACAAATAGGAAAGCGAGAGAACTAAATTCCATGTAAAAAATTGTAACTGCAACCTGAGGGTAATTGCCAAATGCAAGGAATATTATTCTTTCTAGTTCATCTAAACGGATTTTTGTTGAAAGTTGGTTTGTATTCCTAAAAGAATACCTTGAACAAAGTTATAGCCTCCTTCTCGCTGATGGTCTCTACTTGTTAATTCCTCTCATAAGATAAGACATTGCCAAAACTGACAAGTTTTCATAAAAATGAAAAGTAGTACACTGCACACATATTACGGAAGTTTTATCTGACTATTATAGTAACTGTACGAGTATTTATTTGTTTATAAATAGAACTTACAAGATCGTCTTGGTGATGTGTCAACGTGAGATCAATAACTAATGATGGTAATCTTGATGCCGATGCAGCTTTAGCTCTTACAGATGCTGCTATGTAAGGGCAGGCAGCACAAAGGGTTGCAAGAGTTTTTGCTCTTATACCTCCTTCATCACTTCTCTCAGCATTTAATACAAGTGATTCTGCCACTGAATTACGAAAAGAATAATTGATTTCTTAATTCCTTACTACATGGCATATCTTAACTTAAGCAAAAGAAGTATTTGGGGATATTTATAATTAGAATAATATGTAATATAAATATCTAATATAAATATGAAAAATTACTTTCAAAGGTAGTGCTTATATTTATCTAAATACTTACCTTCTTGCAGAGTATCAGGCATATTTGCTACAACCCATGATATTATAATAGGTCCTTTGTTAACATACAGTAAGACATCTACTATCTCACAAATGTTTAACAGATTGGGTAGTTCAGCAAGGCTGATGCAAATGACATCTGTGATTTCCTCTAAATATACATCATTGTCAAACAGTTCTGATGGTTTTATAGTATATTCCACACTAGAATTCTTATTTTGGTGATATTCTGCTATTTGTGCTTGCATTTGTAATAGTTCAGATAATACTAGCCGAAGTCTGCGGGCTGAATCTGACTGTTCAAAGTCATTTGCAAGGCCATTTACAACACTTGGGATTAAAATAGATTCCACACATTGTGAACCACTCTTTTGTCTGCAAATTACAAATTTTTTTTTTTCATGTATAAAAGATGTTTGAATTATTACTATTGTCATATTATAATTACATCTAATCTAAGATTGTTAATAGTCTAGACATAGCTTGAAGTAGGCAGATGGTCATTGAATGAAATGCGCTTATACACCCATGCTTCTCAGATACGACATTTGTCACTTAGGAGGCTGGTCACATTCCACTCATAAAATAAATTTTACTATATCATGTCATGCTATCACATTGAGTAAAAACGAGATAGGAAGGTCCAGGGTTATGTAAAAATCACATTAAAAAATATGTTGTGAACACATAATGTTTTGAATTTATAATAACATCACTAAAATTATAAAATTTCTGACCATGTTCTGGAAGTTTAATATTGACAGTTTATTATATTAACAAAGCCCCCAAATTTGGAGAATCTCTATGTGTTTAATTGGTAAATATATAAAAAGTCTTTATTGTGTTAAGATGGAGTTTCTTCAAATAAAATATGTATAAAATTTTAAACAAAATGAACTTAATGTTAAATTAAATAATGATTAAAGAAGTAATATTTTGGAGACTGAGTACATCTTAATGATTAACATTCTTTAGCTAAAACTAGTGCATATTTGTAAATAACATTTGTAATTTGTTTGTATTTGTTAATTAAATATTGTTACTTTTAATTATTTCTGAGGATATTTTGCTTAAAACTAAAAAAAGGATAATAGGTTGAATTTAGAGAAAATTATAGTAAATAATTAATTTAGAAATAACTTTATTTTGGAGGATTTCAAATAAAAATAGAAATAGGGGAGCTATCCATAAAAATTATAAATTTAAAATGGCACCTAACACATTAGTGGGTTTTGGTCCTCATTTTGAATTTAGACAACTAATGAATCTCTAATACTTATAAAGGTTAATACAATGAAATGTCTCCTGGGATATTTTGCAAGAAAAATGTCTGATTTGAGTGTCCTGTATGAATAGAAATACATTTTTATTAATAGGTCTACTTCCATGCACTTTTGTATAGTTAAAAGTAAAATAAATCTACCACCGGTTTGAAAAGTAGAATATATCAAGAAACTCTAGTAGTTGCTCTTTTCAACATAATGAAGTATAATTTTATGGTTCAGAAAGGAATGTATGTCCTGTGAGACAAATTGTATACATGAAGACCACACACCTTTATCACTTAAACAGTCATTGATGGAATAATATCTATTCTTAGCAATTTAGTTTTAATAAATTTTTATATTTTAATGATGAGCAATTTTTGAATGAATGAACAATTTTTTTTTCCTTGTAATGTGTCAATATGAACTTACAGGAAATTTATTCCAGTTTTAGAAATTGACTTTTAATTTTCAATGAAGTCATTGTTGGCTGAGCTATCAATAGTTAAAGACTTTTCCGTTTCCCTTCTCCTTCCTTCCTTTTTTGTTCAATTTTGGATATGTCTGTGAAAAATGGGCTAGCAAGCATCTAAAAATGCAAACATAAGCTGAATAAATAGGTTGTGTCCATATTGTAGTTTAACTAAAAAATATTCCATGCCTGTGGACCAAAAACAAAGACTGAATTTTTTTTTTTTTTTTTCTGTCTATTCCTTTAGATTGCAAAAAAGGCAGAAGCTCGAAAAAATTTTGCCTAAAAGAACGTAAAATTAGAATCTTGAAACTTAAAAAATTCTTTTTTTAGATTATTAGTATTATGACCATTTTTCACTGAGATACTTAGATTTTTTTTGCTCCCTTGATTGTTAGGCTTAATTTATATGCAGAGTAACACTTGCAAATCGCATTAGGAATGAAAAGATACACAGCATTCTTCATTTGAAAGATAGTGTCATTGATAATATGTATAAAAGGATACTTCAATTGTTTAGGCACGTAGAGAGGATGAAGAAAAATATATACAATATGGATGTGAATGGAAATAAGATCTGAGGCCGACCAAGACTTACATACACAGACCAAAACAAAGATTTCTGACACAGGGTAATGTCAAAAGTACACCGAATCGGCGAAAATGCATGAAAGGCAGGAAGGAAGCGAAAGAGATTTGCAAGAATAGGGAGAAGGGGTGCTTGATTCTTTCTACCTACCTCAATAAAGATTCTGTGTGATGATAGATAATTAACACTGAACATCACTACTCCTAAAAAAATAGATGCAGATTCTGTTGTATGTATATAATAAAAATTTGTACCAAACTTCTCTATACCTAGCTCAATAGTTCTAAACATAGAAGATGTTCCTAACAATTCTAGGGCTTACCATTGTAACTGCAGATACTAAAAGAAACAAGCAACATTGACATCTGTTTGGATTATAGTATTTCTTACCTCATTTGCTGTTCCTTCTTCAGATCTACTTCTAGTGTATGAAATTCAATTGAAAGTAAGGACACTATAAAGTTTACCAAATCAATGCCCGACAATAGAGTAAGTATTTCTTTCTTTGCTTCAGCACAATAATTTGTAATATCCAATGGAGATATTAGTGCCATACGAACAAGGCAAGGTAATATCGGTCGTATTTCATCAGGAGAACACTTAGTTAAGACCCCAATATCAACATCTTTTATAGCTTTAAAGACGTAGGGCTCCACAGGCTTCATAAATTGGGTCTCCATTATAGTAGTTGCTTAAAGATTATACTAAATGTGTATAAAAATAATTATGGATTGATCTTCTATTGCCGAACCAAACTCAACAAGCACAAACTCGTTTCACATATTGAAATATATTATTCTGATAAGTAAATAAAATATACGTTGACATAAATTTTAATTTAGTCGTGCATCAGGTTAAGTTTAGAGTATTTGACGTTAAGGATATCGAATAAATATCGATTCATCGAAATATTAATATTTTCAATTCAATATGTTGATATATTTAGGCGATATATTTTGTAATCATATATCGATAGAAAATATCCAGTAACGAAAACGTAATTTTTAAATTCTTATGGCACTGAAGTCGCTGAAATCTGAAACTATAGAAGATAGGAACGAAGGGAATAAAAAGAACTGTATTGTCTATGACTGTTGATTATTATGTTTTGTTACGTCGCATGCATTGACATCTGAATTTGTTGCATGTATATTATTTGCCGCCATTTATTTATGTATTATTTATTTTTGTTTGATATCTTAAATAGGTCTTAAAGTTAGAAGATAGCCTTTTAGTTCTTGATATTTTAGTAATTTTGTCTAATAAAAAGGAATACTGGTAAAATACTTTCGTGTTTATTGAGATTTAATCGATATATTTCCTTTGATATATCGACACTGGTAGTGACTTTTTAATAACTATCAATAAAATGATTTTCTTTTCATTTTCGGCATCCCTATTTGACGTAATTTTTTCTTCCCTCTAGGATCTATATCCTTATCTTTCTTAACCCTTTAACGACCAAAACGGTCGATTTTAAACTTATTTTTTGTAGCAGAATTTCAGGTACTCAACGAAGGAATAACTAGGTCTGAAGTATGATTATTTATGTTTTTGGGTATGTTGAATCAGAATCTGGAATCAGAATTTAAAAAAAATGATAAAAAAATGATGGTTTTATTTGCAAAACATCTTGCTTCTTTTGCCAAAATCGCGGCCAAAATGCAAATATATCCGAAAAATCGAATTTTTTCTTTAATAATTTTTCTTGAAAAATAAAAGCATAAATAAAAATTGTCAAAATAATAAAATGTCTCAAAATTTATAAGATTTTATGAAGACATTTTTCTAAAATTTTGTTTTTGTCATTATTTCAAAAATAAAAAATCATCTCCGAAAAATTTTGAGAGTATTTTTCATTAATTTTAAGATTTTTATTCGAGGGCAATTTTTATTTCAGCCTTTAGTTTTAATAAAATAATAATAAAGAGTATTTCTCTATACAATTATTCCATTTTTTAAATATTATTAGCTAGTCAAAGTGACTGCAACAACAGCAGACCAAAAACCTATGTCTTTCATATTCAGACAGTGATCAGTTACACTTTCATTCATGCTTCATTCATGTTATTATTTAAATTCGTTATTATGAAAGCCCGTTAGTTATTAGATCTTAAGATCATTTCTGTACTTGGTAACGACATACTTGATGTGAGCTAAAAAACTTCATGTTATCTAAGATACCGGTATAATGTAGTGCGAGTTATTTCTAGCCGGTATTTCAGTAAAATATGGGCGGTAGTTTGATAATCACTTCTAATAATCCAAGACTCACTCAGAACAATAGTAAAAGCATCTATGATTAGCTAGTTGGATTTACTTAATGTCCACCGAGCACGAACTGATCCTGAAAGTAATCAGGTCGAAGCAAGTCACTATGCCAGTTTTATCATTAGTGTACTATGGTCACGACCCAATTCCAGCAATTAACCTACCAACTCAAACGGCTGAAAGCACAAAAAATGGTCCTGAACGTAATCAGGTCGAAGCGAGTTACTATGAGTTGGTAGGTTTATTGGATAAACAGTGTTGTGACTCGAGACCAAAGTACACAACTGCAAAGACCCTTATAATGATTATGATTCGCTCAACGAGACGGATATTCGGGGTCGGCTAATTCGAAATAAGATAACTTGAAAAATTAAATAAACGAATATTTAAATCGGTCTCTCTCTCAGTCAGAACTCAAAAATAATCATTAAAATAGTCATGAGTAATTGAATGATTACTGTAATCCAGATTAATGATTACTCATGTAATCTTGATTAAAAGTAATCATGTTACGCCCATCTATGCTGAAAGGTATTTTAAAACTGCACTTCTCAATATAGGATATGGACTGCTGTTCTAATTACTGTATATGTCAGCATTGCGTTGTAATAATGGCTCCGATAGGTAAGACTAAACCTTTTTTTTTAGAAAGTGTTTTATGTCTTCAGATTCTGTGGTCTCTGCTTGACTAGACGTATTATCGTGCACATCCCAAAGACTCTCTTTTTCTTGCTATATGTGGTAAGTTTCGGTTTCGGAAAAAGTTTCGGACAATTTTGACCGAAACCGAAACTGCAGCCGAAACTTGATTTTTGGCCGAAACTCGGCTGAAACCGAAACCAAGTTCGAATGAGTTGTGTGAAAGAAGCAGCGGAGAGGGAGAGGCACATCTCCAATCCCCGCAACCCTCGGCGCAGAACAAGGTGGCTCGGGAGAAAGGAGCAGTTCGCGCAGGACTCCCAGCGCGACGAGCTCCCCTCCTGACACAGGCTGGGTGGGTGACGTTGAGGGCGTCCCCGTCCAGTTCAGAGAGGAGTCAAGGGGTTTAAATCCCCCTCCATGAGAGGAGACCTGCCCAAAGGCCAACGCCCGCCGAGCCGTCGGAAGTATTCGGATTCCCAGGCTTGGCGAAGGTGAAGAGAGGGCAGTGCTGGCACCCCGGTGGTTTTAGTCGGGGCAGGTCCGACACACCGGGGGAAGTGGCCCTCACCACTTCCCCTGACGGTCCGTAGGGATTTCCACCGGGATAACAAAAAAAAAAGTTCAAATGAGTTACTGGATATACACAAGCTGATCCCGAAACGCGACAAGCCAAAGCGAGTCACTATGACGGACTTTACATTTGTGTACTGTGGTCATGACACAGGTCGGGCAATCGCCCTACCGCCAAAAAAAATACACAAAACTTTTCCTAGTCCTGCGTATTCGATCGGTAGCAGCCAGTTTTATTTTCGACAAAGTGTCCAGTGATAATCCTTACTCCGTAGAGGTGATTTGATGCCAAAAATTGATTATAATGATACCAAATCAGAATAATTCATTCATATACATATATTTACACATAAAAACTAAATGAGAAAACGTAATCTGGTATATAATACTATTAACATAACATTTGAATATTGCAGTGAACAAGTAGGAAATATTAAAAATATTTGTGCAATCGATGGCAAAGTGTGTGGGGTTGTAGCAGAAGGGTCGTGGGGCGGCTGGGGCGGTGTGGAAGCGGGTGAGGCGCGGTTGGGCGGCGCGGCGCGGCGCTGTTGCGAACAACTCCGCGGCAGTTGCACGCGGACGTGCGCGCATCGCTTTCGCGCTGCCCGACTTCCCCAAAACAACCCGCGCCCTGTGATTCCACAACGCTCAATATTTCTGATCTCTGATATCTTAAATAACTACCTATCTTTCACAAGAATTTCTTGTTCAACTGGCTTTTTCTATATTCTTAGAACCTATGCTTGTAGTACCTTATTTTTACAGGAGTTACGTTTGAAAATTTATGGGTCATTAGTTTGACTTTTACAGTAATCGCTTACATCATCGATATCACAATTTCGGCGGGAAACGTTGTTACAATATAAATGGGGCATTATCATTAATGAATACGAGTCGACTTTTTCTTAAATATTTGATTAAGTATAAAGTGGAATAACGGGTAAGCGTTTATAATTAGCTGCTAAGTTTGGATTACCTAGTCAGAATATTCTTTTAGCGAAATGTAGGTATAGAAATATAGGCTACTTGTCTTTCTTTTAATTTGATTTAAATTATGATATTTTGCTTCAAAACAACATAATTTATTTTCCATTTGTTTGTCGACTGCTGTCTTCATTGTAAAATATTGCCTTGTTTGTTAAGGTAAAAGTTGGGTTCCCGATTTTTTTGAGTAAGTGGAAATTAAGTATTTTCAATTAGCTTAAGACCGTCACAGATAAATAATTTTCGAGAAGACCTACATACAAAAATGTGCATGCCAAAGGTTGTTATGCTTGTAGTGGTAGCATACATAACTAGTATTTGTATAGTTTAAATTATGTAGGACCTAGACTACATTACAGTTGTCTCATCTTTGATAGCTCAAAATAAATAAATAGATCTCTTTATTCAGAGGATTTGTTTATTTAAAAACAAGAAAATAAACAATTGTGTTAACAAATTGATAACAACACTTCAAAGATACATTCAATCAATAAAGTATGTAATTATATTTATAATTTCACCCTCTATTCATAAAATTAACCTTTTTATTTGTAATTAAAACACCATTTCAGTGATTATTTTTAATATTTAAAGATGATTTAAAACATAATTAATAATAAATTACTATGTAAAAGCAACAAACGAATTAAAATAAGATGAACGTTATTTATTTGCTTACAATATGATAAAAATGTCAAAACAAAAATGATTTATTAGTGTTAAAAGTTTAAAACATAAATAATTACATTTATAATAAAAAATAGTTTTAATTTTTTACATTAAGTTTAACTTATTAACAAGTGCGGAATTTCACATTATTTAATTTAAATTTACTTGGCTTTTACTCATAGTAATTGTATATGAAATAAAATCCTAGATATAAGATACATTAATATACCTAAAAGAATTCGTGTTCGCCTTTCGTGCTGTTTAAATTACCTACCGCTTTTGTCTATTCTTTGGAAATTCAAACTAAAGTAAATACTAAGCGTTTTGGTAAATTACTCATCATCATGGAAATGAAGAAAATACAAAGGACTGCTCTTTTGTCATTTACTTTTTCACGGCCGCAGAATATAACATACCATAATATACCGACACGCTAAATAGAAACAATTATCAATATTGAATTTAGAGTAGAGCTAGACACAAGTCTGTCATGCTAGTACGTTAGTACGCTAGTAGTTAGGCACAATAGTGGAAAGTGTACAGAGTATCCGCTTCACATTAAATATGCAAATCATTACACTACTACAAACAAGCGGTTTATTTGTACGTGTCCACTGGCCGCCTATCACGTATACGCCGATACTGGCTTACATCAGCACAGCCAATGGATAAACTTAGATCTCTGCAAAACCTGCGGTAATTATTTTTATTTCACATTATTGTATCAGATTATTTAATGTATTTGAGGAAGAGTGACTTAAGATGTAACCAAATTTATCTAAGATATAATGAAATAGTTGAATATAATTTAATGTTAAATTTAGGGTTTTATAAATATTTCCATTATTTTCAATATTTTCAAAAAATGGCAGATAAAAAATTTGTTCTGTATATAATTTTCTACAACTTTAGTTCCTACTATTTTCCTACTATTATTATTATTTTAATTTAAACCCAAAAAATATTGTGTATAATCATAATAATCAACTTATGTCGTTTTTTAATTATTTAACGAAATAATTTACCTAAAAAAATCAGTAAAGATCAAATTTGCTACAATTTATTTGTACAACTTATAGCAAAAAATAGCGGAAGTAACTTAAATTCACAATGGCGGCTTAACTCATCGGTAGCATTTAGTCGCAATTCAGAATTTAAATTTCAAATGATAAGATCAATTTTTTTAACTAATTGACTATAAATAATTAATACTTACATTATATTGTAATACTTTTAGTCTTTTCGTATATTCTATACGGTTTGTTTGTGTTATATGCTGTGAGTGTAATGTCTGTTCGTTAGATTTTTACTCAGAGGCGATACTGTCAATTTCATATATCACAGAACTATATCCTTATCTATACTAATATTATAAAGCTGAAGAGTTTGTTTGTTTGTTTGAACGCGCTAATCTCAGGAACTACTGGTTCGAATTGAAAAATTCTTTTTGAGTTGAATAGACCATTTATCGAGGAAGGCTTTAGGCTATATAACATCACGATGCAATTATTAGGAGCGAAGAAATAATAGAAAATGTGAAAAAAACGGGGAAAATTATTCATCCTTGAGGGCTTTCATTGCGTGCGCTGCAAAAACGGTTCAAGATACCAAAAATATATGTAGGAAAGAATTATTCCGCTTGAAATGATCTAAATAAATGTCCCTGACAGTATATGTCTATCTTTTAAGATTAAGTCACTAGAAGCGTTTTTTTGGTAAACAAATTTGGTCGAAATTAATGCGTTATTTGTTAAGAGTTGTATCAACGTAATAATATTAATCTTTATCCAAATAAATGTGTTGTTGATTAAGAGTATTTAATTGTGAACAAAATTGTCTTTGACATCACTTAATTTCAATGAACATCTTAGAAGATATTACAAAACCTTATATAGCAAAACAACGTTTGCCGGATCAGCTAGTAGATTATAAAAAAAAAGTTAAATTAAAGTTACCAAATTACATTATAACGAAAAATTACTAAAAAAACGATATTTAAAGTAAATAATTTATAAATAATAATAATTAGCACAATCAATGAATTAGCAGATAAATACGATAAATGCTATGTTTAATTTACTTTATACATCTGTGACAATCTTTGTAAATTTGACAGATGTTTCACAGTTTCCGACTAAGCAATTCTTCTGGTCCAATCGACAAGGACTGACATATCTATTCTTGCATATTAGGGGCCAGTTAATGAATGGATATCGGAACAATGTTTCAGCATGTAATTTATTCATTACACAGACGTCCTCGATCAGGCTGTTTACTAACGGAAAGTCTCCGCTTGATGATCTTTCTGGTGTGTTTATGTTGTCTGTTGAAGTTATTTTGTTGATTATGACTCGACATGTGTTAATAAAATTAAACATTACTTACCTACTACTACAAAAATTATAGAAAGACACATTTGAGATACCCAGCTATAAACTCGTATGAACTTGTATTTTAAAATCCTAAAAGGAGTCTCAAAGCCTATATATGGTAGGGTGTTCGTGACTATTCAAACTTGAAGTCAAATTTTACAAAAATCGATTTTTTGCATACTGTTTAAAAATATCTCGTTTCCTATGGGTTTTTCACTAATATTTTTTGTCAATTTTGTAGAGAATTAAATACCGTACAACTTGTTTCAAAAATCTTCCATACATTGAATTATGTTCGAGAAAAGGGCGGAGAGCACGGATTTAGAACATCATTTAAGGCCAACAAGTAGTTCCGGTCAAAAACACGCCATAAAAGTTTATTAATTATTGATATATACATAATTATTAATAATTTTCATTGACTCATCACAATGGCCTATAGAGAATTAAAAACATTATGCAACATTGAAATTTTTACGTTTTCACGTATATTATTTACATACATAATTTTTGATTCTCTTAGAACAATACTTAGTACTATTCTGTATTACAATGTTTGATCAATTTGTAGGGTAAATGTCGTGACATGCAGCAACTCTAATTTTGGTTAGTTGACGGGGCGTATGTGTCTATTAGGCCATGACATCTACAATTTCTGACGCAGGATTTTTATGGTCGACGTATAAACGGACTACATCTAGACATAATAATAATCTTATAAAAAAGTGCCTTGATATTTATTGCCTTAGCTATGTTTACCTATAAAAATATCCTAGGCAAAATCACATTGGTCATACACCAGTGGAAAAGCCACAAGAAAGGAAAAATATCCTAAAATGTGCTTTGCAAGTTACCTCCTTCATTCTACAAGCAATATGTGTAATTATCGCCGTATTATTTAAAACATTTCATAAACAAACTTAAAATATAACAATTTAGACAACCCAATATACGGGCAAAATTCAAAAGTTTTGGAAATGTTATGCTAACGTTTTTTTGTTAGTATGAGCGATTTCAACACTACAATCTAAATTAAAAAAAAGAAAAGCATTAAATTAAATGGAATTTATTAGAATGTTTTACACAGAAGCCACTTATTTAGATATTACATTTATAAAAAACCAAAAACTCTATCACAATCTTAAGTTATGATCCTTAATAGAAACAAATTTAATTTTAAATAACAGTTTATAAAATAAATATAGTCTTGTAAAAAAAGGTACCATGATGTAAAATCTGCAAACTGTTGGAAAAACACATGCATCTAATAAGCTATCCAGAAAGGAGTCAATGTTGCGTGAACATACAGATATTGTTAACACGAACGGGAAACGACGGGAATTAAAATAATCTCAAAATATGATTTTATTTCTTTGCATTTATAAATCTACATAAATTGAAAAATGTAGGAAGTTTTTTATGACAAAGAAAAAATGGCTCATTTCGAGCAAAGTTAAAGCATTTGAATATATTTTTGGTTGGCATGGGTTAGAATTTCGCTTTAAATAATAATTTCGATTAAATTGTAATACACAAAGATATACGTATCATAATGCACAATGTATTACGATTTCTCTAATATTTAAATATAACTACTGTACAGTGGCGTGCATCCCATATGAAGCATAAAAACTATTTTCTCGTTATACTTGGACATTTCATACATATATATACTTAAAATTTTGGTCCAATTTCGACTCTCAGACCGCAATTTTGGTAAACGCCAGATTTTAAGTCAATATATTTACTAAATATCCAAGTCTAACAAGATAATGCTTCTTATGCATTATATGGGATATACAGCACTGCTTGTATGGATGTTATCTTTACATAGTATACAATGAAGTTGCTTCCGCTGCCTTTTCGCTTAGATCTTTTAAACTATTCAACGGATTTTAATGCAGTTTTCAGCAGTAGATAGAATGATTCATGAAAAAAGTTTATATGTATAATACACACACACACACACAAATTATATATATATATGTAATATACACAAACAAAACACAACACACACAAAAAAAAATTAAAAAAAAAATGTTTTTTTTTGTTTTTGTGTGTACAGAAAAGCAAAAAAATCAAAGATTAGTAATGTGATGTTTTAATAAAAATGTTTTTGTGCGCTTAAATCGCAAATGCTAGCTATGCCTTACGAGATAGACCAAATTAACGTTCCACGGAATTGTATATCTTTAAAAGATCGATGAACAAGTCCGCGATGTTATATATATTTATTAATGAAGGATAACCTTCAAGTAAAAGTTAACACAACATTTATAGCGGTACGAAGTTCGCCAGGTCCGCTATTATCTAATAATTAAGAAATAGTACTATAATCAGGCATGGAACAAATAATTATAACACTAGGCGTGTCTGCTATTAGCTTTTTCTCTTTCGCACGCGTAGTTTTGTCATAATGCTAACTCGGTCTTGACTCGTGTGACGATTTCATTTACCACTGTTAAACCATTTTCACGTTTATCCAATCTTGAACTACAACATAGCTTATGATTTTTTCAAGTGCCCTAATATAGATAGAAAGTATCTTTTTCTTCTACCCTAATTGATGATATCGGTGCATAAGCCCAAATCTATAATTAAGTCCTTAATTACAAATAAATTTTCGGTAACTATGATTTTTATGCCACTTTAAAATTCATTTTATATATTATCATAGTATATCAATTACCTTCCAGCAAAATTAATCAACTGGCTAGTCAAAATTAAGAAAACTGGAAAATATTGAGTGCAGACATATTTTATATTGGTAGAAAGTTTCTACGTTGTGGATAATAATTTTTGAGTAGTGATAATCATCACTTTACTATGGTCTGACATGACATATAATTAAAAGAGATGGATATGTCCATCAAAAGGAAAACAGCGAATGAACATAATTATTGGAATTGCTTTGTGCCACGATGGGGATTTACAGATATCAAAGAAGAAGAATTATATTTGGCTTACACACAGCAACAAAGGCAAGGAGCCGTTCCTCGATTGCTTGCAATGGGTGTACTTTTTCAAGCCTTCACGATGGTTGTGCCAGGCGAAAGTAATCTTTTTTTCGCCTATACTTCAGTAGCAATAGGCCTAATAACTAATTTAATCTTGGGTGTTATTTATTCTTGCATTCCTCGGGTTCGTCCTGCACTGGCACATATAACATGGTTCGCCATATGGACGCAACTCTTGGTGAGCGTATCACGGCGGCACGGAGACTCTTACAATGAGCTACTTGGATGGGCTGTCGTGCTTCAATATTTTACATTTGCAACATTGCCTTTTCATTATTCACTATTGATGGTCTATTGTGCCCTAACACAGTGTGCATACGTGCTGGTTCAATACTACATTGGACATTCTACTGAAAACAGACTCCCCAATGATTTTTGTTATCAGGTACTTTTAATTTCCATGGATGTCTTTGATCGTTACGGCCACCATTATACTTAAATATATTTTTATTAATATGTAGTGTCCGACAGAAGGTCAATTTCTGGCAGAAGCCGATTAATCGACAATCACCTCAACTTTCCTGAGGTTTAAAAATTCTAAGAAATATAGTTCAGGCTTGCTAAAAGTAAATAATATAATGATTTTAAAAACTTTTAAATTATAAATTTATGATTACTGTATAAAAACAATTTCTGGAAATGATTAAGATTACCTCATGCACCAAGGGTTTCGTATAAAGTTATAGATATATCATCACAAAAAATAATGATAAGCATATACTAAAAGAGTGCTTAATTTTACGAAATTATTTTAATCACTACCAGCTAATTATGAAAGTAAGGTTCGTTTAACGTTCATTTTGCAATTATAATCTGATGAACGTTATTGCATTGATTAAAATTTACATTACCCACTAGCTTGAGCGTACCCAAGTTCTGCCCCAGTGGGGAGGCAAATCAGATATATTTTTTAATTTCATCTAAAAGTTTTAACAATACAAGCTAGCGTATTTTGCCGATGTTTTTAATATTTGGCACTTAAAATGGCTACATTAAATACTCATTTCAGAAAAAAGCAATAGCCGAAGTCAGGGTAATCAGTTTAAGCCTTGACTTCGTCTTTTAAATAGGCATATTTTATTTATTATCCAGTTTTAAGTCTGCTAATTTAGTTCAATTTAAAGATATAAGGTATTCGTATACTTTTTGGGGATACCTTTTCTTCTTCGCTCCGTCTTGTCATAATTTTGCCAAAACTTCAAAAATCCACAAAAGTATGGGCAGTTTACGATTTCAATAAAATATCATTAAATTTGACTAACCTCCACTGTTCAGATTTTTTTTCATGTCAGACAAAATAATTATCCACTAATGATACTAGGTACACCTATGCAAAAAAATAATTTAAAACCGTTTAATTGCGACACTTTCAAAAAATCTTTGTTTTTCTAACACTTCGATCAAAATTGGTCGAAGCGCAACCTTCGGACGGATACTATTAATATGTTATGTATATATAGATTATCGGGAAAAGTTATGTCCGTGGCGGTCAAAGAAAATAATTTCAAATAAATTACTAACAATAGCAAGTTTTACTAAAAAATAAATTTGACAGCTACTGGCGAACGGCTTGTTGTTATTTGGAGCGACTTTATTGGGAGGAACTGCTTTTGCCATGAATGATCGACAACAACGTTGCTCCTTACAAGAGACAAAGAAAAGCCTGAGGGACAAGCTGACAATTGAACAACAAAGTAAAGAACAGGTAATGATTTTGTTCTAATTCTTTATCTTGGATATTTACATACTAATTTATTGTTACGGATTTGTTTCTTTATATTTAATGATTGTATTAAATTAATGTTAGCTAAATTTATAAGGTACTAAGTACTTATATTTAATTTTAGTCTATCGAACGGTGTCACACGATGCTACTGACTGTTTAGCAGAGATTATCCCACTAGATCTGAGAATTCAAGAAAGTTATAAAATATATGTTATTATACAGTATACTTTTCATGTCCTTACGAAAAGATTCACTTTTAATATACATTCACTTTCATACAGCTAAGGAGGGAAATATGCTTCCAGCGACTGAATTTCCATCTTCTTATTACTTGGAAACCTTTAGGGGAAGAGTAAATAGGCATTTGTTAGGCGGACGCGCTCCATCATCGGACTCATCTTCACCTTCCACCAGGTGTGATTGAAACCAAGCGTTCGGCTGTAAATTATAAAGAATTTAACAACTAAATGTATACCGGATGTGAATTGAAATTTGAAAACAGAATTACCACAATTCTAGCTATCACATAATAGTAATTTATTAAAGACTTGTTCATTGTAAGGTATGCATTGTTTTTATGCATATATATAGGTTGACGCCATTTTGCAGACAGATTAATGTAGTTGCTAGTTTTAACATTTTTACAATAAATTTTAACGTTTTCTGATTTGCTTCATGTCTGTGCTGGTGAGATATGTATGTTCATATATATTTATTTATAGGAACGATTACTGCTATCCGTATTACCCGAGCATGTTGCCGTACAAATGCGCAAGGATTTAGGACTCATTGATACCCAGTTCAAGAAAATATATATGTCACGTCACGAGAATGTTAGGTATGTTTGCGGAGTTACGCTTCATGAATATTATTATGTTATTTGTATGTGCATGTTGGATCTCAATAATATTTTATTGTTTATAAATGCAGTATCCTATATGCCGACATCGTAGGGTTCACAGCAATATCATCCACGTATTCGGCTCAAGACCTGGTTGCTATATTGAACGAGCTATTTGCCCGCTTTGACAGATTAGCTGAGGTTCGTATTATATCACATTTTATATGATAATTGATTTGATAATGATTTTTTTTAATATCTGAAAGTTTCACCTTATATTACAGAGATATCAGCAACTGCGCATTAAAATACTTGGTGATTGTTATTACTGCATTAGTGGAGCGCCTGTTGAGAGGCCCGACCATGCTGTACTTTGCGTACACATGGGTCTTTCTATGGTCAAAGCTATTAAGTGAGTTCTTTTAGTTTTATGTACAAGAGAATAAGGAATATTTTGCTAAATTCAGAATGAAATTATAAAACTATATTTTATCCTCAGTTCGAAACTACACACAATGTTTTTTTCAAAAATTAAACATTCGTTGTAATACTGTTAATATTATTACATCAATCTATTTTTATCTATAATATAAAAATGAATCGTTAAATGTGTATAAGCGCGAAACTCGAGAACGGCTGAACCGATTTGGCTGATTTCTTCATTGTTGTGTTTGTTGAAGTCTGGGGAAGGTTATTACGGAGAGAAAAATAAAAAAAATTGTCTGAAAAAGTCTAAAAACAACACTTTTCTATATTCTCATACAAAAAATTCATAATAATATTTAAAAGTCAATTTGAACTTTAACACCATACCATAAAGTTTAAATGTTAGTGGACGGGTTCCGGGAAGGCAAAACAATTGAGTGACGTATAAATATTAATGTCAATATTTGTCAATTTTTATACATATAGCATTAAGGCCAGGTTCCTTCAAACAATTTTCAAAAAACAGCCGACAGGCCAATAGGTTTTGGCAAAATTAAAGCTGACGAGGAAGCTATTAACATTAAAAAAAAAACAATGTGACTTTGTTTTAGAGAAATAGGGCAGAACAAGGTCTGCCGGGACAGCTAGTCTATAATATAAAAATGAATCGTTAAATGTGTATAAGCGCGAACTCGAGAACGGCTGAACCGATTTGACCGATTTCTTTTTTGTTGTGTTTGTTGAAGTCTGGGGAAGGTTATTACGGAAAGAAAAATTTAAAAAATTGTCTGAAAAGTCTAAAAACACCACTTTTCTATATTCTCATACAAAATAATCGTAATAATATTTAAAAGTCAATTTGAACTTTAACACCATACCATAAAGTTTAAATGTTAGTGGACGGGTTCCGGGAAGCCAAAACAATTGAGTAACGTATAAATATTAATGTCAATATTTGTCAATTTTTATACATATAGCATTAAGGCCAGGTTCCTTCAAACAATTTTCAAAAAACAACCGACAGGCCAATAGGTTTTGGCAGAATAAAATCTGACGGGGAAGCTATTAACATTAAAAAAAAAAACAATGTGACTTTGTTTTAGAGAAATAGGGCAGAACAAGGTCTGCCGGGACAGCTAGTTGCTAATAAAAATTCATCTTTGTACAGAAGTTTTTTACAAAACTAAAATGGAAGTAGATTATTTGCCGATGGCTGATCAGCCAAATAAAACTGCATTCATATTATTAACCATAAATATCATTAATTGATTTAATTGCTTTATTACAATAAACGTATATGGGTATATTTATCATGATCCATGAATAGGATTTGAAAAATATGCTCAATTAAATTTGTGAGACAAAATTCTGCTTTGATTAAGAGCAGGTTTGCTGAAGAGGCGCGTAAAGAAAGCGGAACAAAGGATTGATATTATAACAAAAAATATTTCATATACTTTTACTTAATAGAAAATAAACAAAAATTTTAATAATTATCTCGACACAAATTTAAACATTTTTTTATTTCATCAGTCGTTCAATCTCGTTTTTTCTAACTTTTCCATAGTTTTACACTTTTAAGTGACTTTTAACTATGACCATTCAAAAGAGGAGCCTTGAAAACATAGGATACAATGGTTCTCATATTTTGCCCATTCCAATTCACGGCATGGTATCAGCTCAAACTCGAAGCTTGAAAATCCGTCCCGTGGACGTTAAAGGGTTAAATATTGATTTAATACCTTTGTAAGAGTTGTAATGTTTGTACTTATGATTTTTTATAATATTTTACACATTTTGTTGTTGATACCTCTATAGTAGATAGAACTAGTTATTATTTATAACATATTTATTTAGGTATGTACAGCAAACTACGAACTCGCCAGTGGATATGCGTGTGGGTATTCACACGGGTGCGGTGTTAGCCGGTGTTCTAGGACAGCGTCAATGGCAGTTCGATGTGTACTCCCGAGATGTTGAACTCGCGAATAAAATGGAGAGCAGTGGCAAGGCTGGGTATGGAAATTTTATAATTTAAGGCCCGTCAATCGGGACATAATAACTGCTTCTGTTTTCTTCAAATTTCTTCTTTTGCAGAGATATATTGCGAAAACTCCGCATCCACTTTCGTTATGACGCCTTCGTAATGATTCTGATATACAGTCACGGTCTCGTAAGTCAACGTTCAAAACTAAAGGGCTGATAAAGGAACAGTAGCTCTATAGCTTAATGTAAATAGAATTTTCCAATTCCAGCGTGCTTAGCAGATTCTTCGACTTTTTTAAATCCGAAATTACTTTAATTTTAGGACATTTCTAAAAATTCACAAAGTTATCGAATGTAAATTGGCTATTACTATGTTTGAGAAAAATTATGAATATTAGTTTCATCACTGAAATTATTGTATTACTAAAGTAATAAGCAAAAATTGTGAGATATTATCATTTATTCTAGAAATTTGTTAAGTTAAAAAAATGAAGGTACTTTGTTTGTCCCTTTATTTAAAAAAAAAAACTTTGGTAATTTATTTACTTTATAATATGATACAACACTGTATTTTATTTTCGAATTTCTTATTTTTGAAGTCATAAACAGAGAAGCAAGTGAGTTCTAAAGTACTTCATCTATTATTAAACAGTCATTTTACGGAATAATAATAAAAATACTTTTACAAAAAATGCTTAAATATCTTATGTAATAAATAATGATGTCTTCTTAGGAGCTTACAAGATTGGGCTATAAAGATACTGAAATATATTAGTCGTTTATAAATAGTGTTTCTCACATTTGATCCGTAGATTCTCTGTTCAAGAGAAATAATAAAAATTATTTGTAAGTTAGTATACTGATAGAAACAATCGAATGTTTTAAAGTATAGCGCATTATTATTTAAATTTATTACAGTAGAACCCGGAAGAAGTATTCAGTGAAATCGATTTAAACAGTGGACATCTTAAAAGTTAAAACTAATGTGATCCCTAATAATCTCGGTAGAAACCTAGAGCGTAAATGTGTTAATTATCTAGGCAACTTTATTCTAATAACACATAAATTAATTATTTCCAATAAACAGTTTCCGTAATTCATCTTATTGTTTTTTTACAGGCGTGTCCACGTTTCTGAAGTTACCCTAAGTTTCTTGAACGATGAATTCGAAGTAGAACCAGCTTACGGAGAGCGTCGCGAAGAAATATTGCGTCAAGCTGGCATCAAGACATATTTTATTGTTCGTGTTCTAAAACCCGTAAGTCAGAGAATTTGTACCGCAAGTCAAACTAAACATTACAAGTTATCGTTTTAAGGTATTTTATATCTATATATTTGATTTTATGATGTTTGCTATTAAAACTAAAACCATTTCCGTCTTAGCTAAAAAACTTGATTAATACGTTTGGTTCATCATTAATTTGTAAATCGGTCTTAGTTATGGAACTTTTAGGACAGTTAAGGTATTTCAATTTATTTGTAATTTTTTAATTAAAATGATAAGCACTAGTTGTATGTACCTATCTGATTTACGTGGACGTAATTTTCATAAAATGGGCAAATTGAGGAATAATAGTAATAAAAAAATAGGTCGTTTTGCTATCTATACCTATCTACAAAAATGCTAACTTATGCCAATGTACCTATATATGTATATATATATGTTCACGGTTCACATTTACAGTGTTATAATAATAAATATGGCAGATAGCTGCCCAATAGTCTCTTAGTTGTAAATTTGTTGCGTGAGCTTCACTAAACATTATGAAGTAGTATACCAGTTCTGTTTGATATGTATTTTAGTTCCAAGGTGGCGAGGATAGAAGTGTAGCCGAGGGTGAGGCGGAGGGCGGCGAGCTAGCCGAAACGCTTTCCGATCTCCGCGACGACGATGAAGACTCGGTGAGTGCAATACTGCACCCTCCAAACGTTGCGCGCGTCCTTTGCCAACGACCCGCTCCCACTCCACAACTGCCTAAATAAGTAGGACACTGGGGCACTGAGTACGCCGCGCCGCGCCGTCGCTTGTTACGATTTCGCTACCTGTACCCTAAAAATATCATTTCAATCCAATTCATTTACATAAATACGGGCCGAGTATTTTTGTGTTCCAATCATGAGCTACCAAATCAAATGTTGCTTGTCATATAGAAATGCTTCATCAATTATTCGTAGGTATTGTCACCACAAGATGAGAGCAAGGACGATGAAGATTCAAAAATTATTACCATGTTACAAGAAGAACTCGTCAACAGAGATGATGACAAGTAAGTTTTGAGAATGATAAAAATAGTGGGAAGAGATAATTTAAAAAAACTAGATTACTCGTGCTTATATGAATATAAGTAAAATTATATGAAATCCTTTAATAAGATACAAGTAGAATGCCCCCAGATATTATATTTATTTATATTTAGAAATTAGAAAAAACCCTTCATGTTGGGCTTAAAATATTTTTATCTCAATCTCACGCAAAATGGAAATTCAACGGAAGCGAAGTGAAGCAGCGGGCATTGCCAATTATAGTTAATTTTGATTTTGTTGGTTAGTTAATCAGCAATGGTTGAGTTAGATGAAATATATTATAATTAAGAATAATTTTGGTATTTTGTCAGGGAATTGGCGGATGCGACGACATTGTGCTTAACATTCAAAAGTTCTGAGATCGAGTCCGCATTTGCAAATCGAAGCGATCAATGTCCATTAGCATTGGCTGCTCCTTCACTACTACTGTTGCCGGCAGTTGTTGTCCTCGCCTGTTTCGCCGTACCTCCTACTTGGGCGCTACATGCGGTTTACTTCGCTTTGGTTCTTGAAACCGGCCTAATCAACATCGTCTATTACGTGTATTACAGATATTCTCAATATAAGGTTAGTGATTTCTCAGAATCGTAATTAAATTATCTTTTATCTTCATGTACATGGAACTGATAGTACTTAACTATTGTTAATGTGATAGATAAAATAGGACCGACGTAAATGATTCTTGATCGAGAAATGCGAGGTTTCTCAGTCAAGCTGGGGGATTTGTTACTTTGTTCGTCTGTCAGTCCGTTTATCAGAGGCAAACCAAATAAGCATAGTTTCGAAACCAAATAAAAATAAAGATTTGAAATTAAGATATAGACTATGTAAATTTTTGACGTAAAGCCGATAAAGATGTTTAAATAAATAAATAAACAATCAAATTTCAAGGGGCTTTCACACATGCAAAGGGTCTGGTCAAATTTTATTATCGCTTTTAATATTGCATATCATATATCATTACAAAGAATTTAAAACCGTTTTTTATTTTCCTTTCATATTTTGGCTAGCCGACAAAGTGGTCATATTTAGACCTATTTTGTCCCTAGGTTTATCATTAAAACGATTTGTCAGATTTGTACAGATATTAATAAATATATAGAAGCTATCGCTGAAGACAGAAATTCATAATTTTTATAATAATTATAGCGTAGGCAATTATTACTAACGAATGATTTTTCGTAAGATCTGTTCCTTATGTGGTTTTAGCATTTTACAATTCTCATCTGAAACATACAATCATTACTTAATTTATTAATTGTTCTTTTAAATATTCTTTTACGAAATGTATTTGATACAACTTCTTTCAAATGTTACCTAAAATACAGTGTATACTATCATAAACAGTTTATTTTAGCAGGCAATATTAAAAAACAAAATATTTTCCGAAAAAAAAAATCTTTTTTTTCTCAAGACCACGTGGAAGAGTTGGCTTGAATTGAATATCAAATATGTAGTTCCTTGTAGCCAGAGATTGGCAAAATGTAATCAGTTGAATGATTAAAGATTACAAAATGTGGTTGTAATTGTAATTTCGTTACTCTGTAATGGTGATTAAATCTCTTCTAAACATTAAGCAGTCATAAATATGTATGCAATTGAGCATTCCATAGTGCTTAAAACATAGATGGGCAAAAAGTAATCATATTAATGATGAAAAATGCAAAATGTAATCGTAATCGTTTTTTATTAATCTAATTACATTTTGCCCATCTATGCTTGTAAGTATATGTTCACGGAACCCTCTGTACGTGAATACAATTCGTATTTAGCAGATTTAATTAAATCCTTTCTTGTACAAAATTTTAAAGTTTCGCTTAGTAACAGTTTTACTTTTTATCAAAGCTTTTTTCCGTGTGATTGCAATCTAATTATGTCGCGAGGTCCCCATTTACCACAAACTACTAGTTAATATGTTTTAATAATTTACTAATATAATACTTACTAGGATTATTTTTGGTTTTTCTTTAAGTGTCTTAATAATAGTAATAATTTGATATGTTAATAACATATTATTTTTATGTTTTATATTTTAGAAAAAAACGATCAACCCGAAATGGAAGCTAACTTGTGGAATTTTTAACATAGCATTGTTTGTAGCAGCTAACATAGTGCCTTTGGTATGTATAATTTTAACAGTCACTTAAGACAATATATCAATATCTGACTTATGGATTAGTATAAACATGATAATTAAAATAACTGAATGTTTGGTCGTGCAAATTTTAGATCATTTGCAGCAGCTTTGAGACGATGTTTGAAGAAGGTCTTCTTGACGAAGCATTAGCACATCAAGGCGCGCGGCGTTGCCAACATCCATCGTATTATTACCATGTAATATTTTATTTTATTATGCTTATACATTTGGGTATATACATATTTTTAAATATAGAGTCTGGTAAGTCAATGTTGAACTATTTCAACATTGAATGAATATATTTAATATTAGTACCCATTAACAACAGCACTTGACTAGACGTATAACTGTTTATACATATAATACGTATAATGCTGGCGTACGTATTTAAGAGCTCTTGAGAATAATTACATATTATATATTCACCGCTTGTTCATAATATGAACCACTAAAGAGTTGGGAAATCTTGGAATTCATTTACTAGCTTTGTTTCCCGGGTTCTTATAATATGGTTATCCTCTATCTCCGGTCTCATCACTAGTCTAGACTAGACTACATGCTATTGAGTCAAACTTAAACATATCGAGGGGTGAAAGGCTATTTGGTTTAAGCAAAATTTTTTGGCCATATAGTAATTTATATGACGGCGTGGCCGGATTATCAGCTTCATTATCCGACATAGTTGGGCGTATATGGGTAGTCGAGCAATACGATAATAAGATACACACTGTACACGATTTAAATACTTCACAATAATTCTGATCACAATTACAACGAAACGGCAAACAGTTCCCAGCGAGGTAGACCGACGACCGACGAGACGACCCAAAGGTAAGTGACGCCCGGTGCGCCGCCTCCCCACCGCTAGACTCTGTTGTAGCGCGAAGTTCGCTTGCAAGATGGCGACGGTATGGCCAGTTACTCGCGCTTCGTTTCGATACAGACCAGTAACCAATAACTGTCTCCGATACGGCCATCCTGCGCCGACACACGTCCTCGTGTGTTTATTCTGTAACAAGGTTAACGTAGCACAGTATACCGTTCGGCGACTCCTGACATAAAGTTTTAAAGAAGGTTAAAGCTTTAAAAGCTCCACAAGTTCACTAAGGATTGAAAGAAACCAATTTTCCCTCTAATCCTAATCATTCTAATCTACTATCGATTCTAATCATTTAAATCTTAAATTCGATTAAGCTACAATTGCATTAACTAGGAATCCATGAGCAACCAAGTACCAATGTCATATCATCTTGCCATTTGCAATTATCGTAAAGTTATCACAATAACACAAAGCATGAATCAAACTCGTGGCCTGTGGCTTTTCATTAAGCCCTCACACAATTGCATTCCCTTGAATGCCGAGTCCCACGGACTCTATGGTCTCTGCAAGACCCGACCTCCGCCAGAGTCACTCGCCCACCGCGCATCCACGGTTCACATAAAGCAAATACCGACTTCTAACGGACTACGGCTACGAAATGACTACTGGTACGGTCCGACCAACCGATCTAAGATTCACTACTATCACTCAATTTAAACTCTTCTACTTCAAGTGGTACTTGGCCCTCAAGCATTCTCCTTAACCTATCATGTGCGTACTTGTAAGTACGTCTGGAATTTAAAGCTCTTAATATGTAGCGATCACCCTCTAACAATTCTACAACTTTAAAATGTCCTTTATATTTAGGGTCAAGCTTAGTTTGGTTACGTTCTTCATTTTGAAGTAACACAAAGTCACCCGCAGAAAACTTATCCAGTCTTGCCTTCGTGCTATCAAAACGCTTCTTGTCATACTGAGCTGAATTTTCTATTAACCGAGATGCGCTTTCCCTAACTTCTTCAATATCTACAGCAATATCGTCAGCACAGGTTATTAAATTAAGAGGACGCCCGATTTTACCGATGAGTAATTCAAGTGGACTCGCTTTTGTAACCCTATTGACAGTACAGTTTAGAGCAAGCTGTAGATCTCTTAACACATTCTGCCATGACCTATCTTCGTTCGCTTCTACTGCGATAAGCATAGACTTCAAAGTACTCATTACTCGCTCTACTTGACCATTACCCCGCGATGTTCCGGTAGCTATAAGATGTAATTTAATGTTTTTACTGTCACAAAATTCTTTGAAATCGCGACTCGCAAAAGGTGAGTTACTCGGTCTAATAATGTTGGCATCTAATAACTCCCTCACTCGCTCACGCATTCCGCTCCGTTCTTCTGGAGAGCAGCGATAAGGTCGTCTTTGCACAGTTTTATTTTGATTAATCAAACGAATCTGTAGTTTATAAGTTTTAAAGCGAGTAGTAGGAAAGCCCTTAGCAAAATAGTCAGAGAATGATTGTAACATGTCCACTAGTGATTGTTTTCGTTCAATTGAAATGTCTGTGTCTATCTCATTAAAATTGTTTGCACTGGACTGTGAACTTACTGTAGTGCACAAATTAATAACATTACCCTTTGTTAGTGTTAATTCTTTCGCGTTTAGGTTAACGACAAAACCGAAAAGTAAAATCTCACGACCTATCATACCATCACTACGTAAATAAGCATCAGGCAAAACATGGAATAAGATTTCGGTTGTATATCCATTGATTTTTACGTTACATAAAATCTGTTCGGTACTTCTAACATTTTTGTTTCCTATTCCTATTAATGAAACTACATTGTTAAAACGTTTACCACTCAATTGCCTAGAAATACTTTCTTTAACTAATGAGCACTCGGCTCCGGAATCAAAGTGAAAATTTATTAATCGACCTTTATGAATAAGCGATCCTGAAGGGGGTTCGTCCATGCACAGGTCGACTCAACGTTCAGCTCGGGGCGCGGCGCTCGTCTCGGTGACGGCGGGCGCGGCGTTGCCACAGCGCGAGGCTATGTGACCGGCCTGGCCACACTTGAAGCAGATGAGGGCTCCTTTTGGCGCTGGTTGAGACGTACGAGTATGCTCTGTCGGCGGCATGGGACGTTTTATAACCTCCTTTGCGTTGAAACGACAATCAACTTGTTTGTGTCCGGGCTTCCCACATACATAGCATTTCAACGGCGGTGTTGACATACGGCCTCGCTTCGTATTATCAGAGTTCTCTTCTACGCCTTGCGGTAACTTGCGTTTGAGAAAGGAATACGCCTGTAATTCTTGTTGTAGGCTATGGCGGGAATTAATCTCGGTAGTAAAAGCAAGTCGCTGTAGTCGCGTATCAATTTGAGCGAAATGAGCTAGCACAACAGACACAGCTATCTGTTCCGTACTTGCATCTTTCCAGCGATTCATCAGCGATGACACTAGGCGGCTGGCGTAGGCTGCATAGCTTTCCTCCTCGTCAGGTCTGCTGGCATTCAAGTGCATAAGAGTAGCCGGGATGGTCTCAGTTTGCACAAATCTTGCAGAAAAAAGCTCCTTGAACTGTGACCACGTGATTCCAGAATAGGTTATTTGTGACAACCACGTTGACGCTGTTCCTCTCAAGGCCTTGCTGAGCGCGACAATTAACTCTGATCCTTCAAGTGGGTTATCCAAAAGACACAGGTTAGCAGTCGCGCACCATGATTGCGGGTCGGCTTCCCGCTTATCTGGATCAAACTCAGGCAGGATCACGTTTTTCTTAAGCCGCGGCGTGTTTAACGCTTGTATTAGCGCACGCATATGCTCGTTTTGCATTTCAAACATCTTTCGCCATTGTGCGGTATCTAGGTTATCGCCACGTGTTTTTTCATTTGCTCGATTAGATCTCACTTCTGATGACGGCGTGGCCGGATTATCAGCTTCATTATCCGACATAGTTGGGCGTATATGGGTAGTCGAGCAATACGATAATAAGATACACACTGTACACGATTTAAATACTTCACAATAATTCTGATCACAATTACAACGAAACGGCAAACAGTTCCCAGCGAGGTAGACCGACGACCGACGAGACGACCCAAAGGTAAGTGACGCCCGGTGCGCCGCCTCCCCACCGCTAGACTCTGTTGTAGCGCGAAGTTCGCTTGCAAGATGGCGACGGTATGGCCAGTTACTCGCGCTTCGTTTCGATACAGACCAGTAACCAATAACTGTCTCCGATATATATATCTTCGGAATCAGCGTTTTTAACGATTTCAAATATATATAATATATATATTACTACATCACCAAAGAATGACACTTTAACCAAACAGCCTTTCACCCCTCGATATATTTTTTATAAAAATTAAGGGTATTCAGTTTGAACGAACTTAGGATATGTTTTATAAAAAAAGCAGGAGAAGTAACAAACATATACAGTAGTACGATGTGTTTTCTTGACAGGTAGGTGCTGGCGCTGCTTGCGGTGTATTATGGTTGTCACCTGTGAACGGGTGCACACGCGGCGCTCTGCTGGCAGCGCTTACGTTGGCACACACGGTGCCCGTGGTGCTGTACCCTTCAATGCATCCCACATTACCCGCCCCTCGCCCCACAACGCTGACGGACCCCAACCGATACTCATTCAATGCTTCTATTGATTTCGATGAAGATCTCTTAGCTTTCTTGTAATTTCTGTTTATCTATTTTTAGTATTAATATAATATTTATCCATATTCCGTAAAAATATTTATGTATGTAGGTAAAACTTAGTCGCCAATCGATTAACCAGTTAACTGTAATTGACAAGTATACTCGTCATGCGTATAAATCAGCGACCATTTGCTATTCATTTTACAATTTTTGAAAAAAAAAAAACTTTTTCTCAAATATCAAGTTGTTTAGAATATTTTGAGGCTATGCCGGAATAAAACAAACAAATAGAAAATATAAGCAGTTCGAGATGATGTCATGCGTCTCCGTATGTACTGGTTGGAAAAGTTTACTAGTTAACTAGTTAGCATAAGGAATTTATTTATTATATTAATATTTATGTATATTTATTTTGTAAGATCAGGAAGGGATCGCGTTAGTTGTGTTCGATTTACAACGTCCTAATGTGTATAATACCCTGTTTCGCTGAATATCACACTCCACA
Organism: Automeris io; assembly: GCA_036320925.1. NCBI lineage: Eukaryota > Metazoa > Arthropoda > Insecta > Lepidoptera > Saturniidae > Automeris > Automeris io. The sequence goes on from JAUDJH010000002.1 coordinate 11,507,512, forward strand.
GCAAGAATTTGAATCCTTACTTTTATATGTATAATATTTAATGGAATTTATTGTAATTTTAGTTTAATATGCATGTAATATATGCTTATGTTAACCAAAGAAGTAAATATTGATAATAATTCAAGTTTATAAAATAATCCCATCTTTTTCATCCAATATCTTACCAGCGCAACTTACTCTGTGATTGACGAACATACTCGTCATGGCTCCATTTTGGCGACACAGTTAGCTGGTTAAACAACTAGTAAGTTATACAACTAAGTAAATAAAATCAAAAAAGTTTGATGAGTCAAAACGTAGAGACGTTTGACAATCCTTCTTTTTTATGAATTCGTCTAAATGTTTTAATCTCATTGGACTAAATTATGCACACAGACATTATGTAAGACGAATGTAAACACTTACAATTAGGTAAGTAGGCTATAAGACCGTATACCTTCCTCCAGCGTAAAATAATTAATGCACGTTTGGGTTATAATGTCTTTTTGTAATAATATACATATTAATATTAGGTCCTTACATATGAAATTGGCGTTTTTCGTACTGGCCACTTTAATCACAAATTTCTCCTCTTTGGTAAGGAATTCCAAATTCAAATTTGTACAGCTATAGACTCATGTATTTGTGCTTCGATGATGGTCATTCATTTGTTTTTTTCTTCTGTTTTTTTCTGTTTGCGTCACCCATTTTACAAAATGGAAAACTTAAAATATAGCATTATTTACGAGTACGAGTTCCGCCGTGGCACTAGTGCTGCGGAAACAACTCGAAGGGTGAATGATGTGTATGGCGGTCGTGTTGCAAAAGAAAACACAGTTCGTTTTTGGTTCCAACGTTTTCGTTCTGGAAATTTCGACCTGCAGAACAAGCCCCGTGGACGGCCTGAGACTCAAGTTGATAATGAAGAGTTGAAGGCTATTGTGGAAGCGGATCCATCGCAAACCACGTCCGAGTTAGCTGCAGGCTGCGATGTTAGTGATAAAACTGTTTTAATTCACTTGAAGCAAATTGGGAAGATTAAAAAGCTTGAAAGGTGGGTACCTCACGAATTGACTGAAGCAAACCGGCAAACGCGCGTCGACTGCTGCGTTACATTACTAAACCGGCACAATAATGAAGGTATTTTAAACCGAATCATTACCTGTGATGAAAAATGGGTTCTTTACAATAATCGGAAGCGCTCAGCGCAATGGTTGGATCCTGGCCAGCCAGCCAAATCCTGCCCCAAGCGAAAATTAACCCCAAAAAAGTTACTTGTAAGCGTTTGGTGGACTAGTGCCGGTACTGTTCATTACAGTTTTCTCAAATCTGGCCAGACTATTACGGCTGATGTCTATTGTCAGCAATTGCAAACCATGATGGAAAAGCTAGCGGCTAAACAACCTAGGCTGGTCAATCGCTCCACGCCACTGCTGCTTCACGACAACGCTAGACCACACACTGCGCAACAGACGGCTACTAAATTAGAAGAGCTTCAATTGGAAAGTCTAAGACATCCTCCGTACTCCCCGGACCTTGCTCCAACAGATTACCATTTTTTTCGAAATTTGGATAACTTCTTGCAAGGGAAAAAATTCAACTCCGATGGGGCAGTCCAAATCGCCTTCAAAGATTTTATTGATTCCCGTCCGACTGGTTTTTTTAGTAAAGGGATCAATGAACTACCTATGAGATGGCAAAAGTGCATAGAAAATAATGGTTCATACTTTGATTAATTAAATATATTATATTAAAAAATATTCGACTTTTTTTTCCTCCCATACAAAACGCCAATTTCATATGTAAGGACCCTATATAATAATACGCTTGATATATTCAAATAAATTTTAAATTAGATACTGCTTAATAGGTTCCATATTACAGAAATTGTTGTTAGCAGATAATCTTACATGTTATTTAAAATAATATTTATAAATATAGGAATTTATAAAAAAAAAAATGTGTATTTGCAGAGCTCAGATCCACGACGGACGAAACATACTGATGCTGTATTTCATTGTGGTGGCAATTCTTATTTTTAATAGATACGTAAGTGATTTTTTCAGTTCCGCAACCTTATAAATCCTTAAAAGATTAAAATAATATGTAGGAACGATACGATCCAGATATATACCATAACTAGATAATATTTTTATGGGGTTTCAAAGCATAATAAAATATTGTATGATAGAGTGCTAAGCCATATTCGGTCTAAAACTACTTATATTCATGCAATGAGGATTTTAATTAACACTAAAATGTTTTATTTATGCATAATAAAATCTATTATTTCTGAATATCTAGGGATAAATATAGTTTAAACGCGGATAAATACTTTAAGGCTTATGAAAGTTTAATTCGTGACGTAAAAGATTTATAAAATCGATCTTATATTTCTGGTTTAAACAACTCTTTAAAAACGACATATCACAAGTATTCTTATATAATACACCTAATTTGTGTAGGTATATGGAAGCTCCCCTATTTTTTTTTTTTCATTATTAGTTCTTGACAATCAATTTCAACTAGTTATTTGTCACAGTTTAACTACGCCGTTATAGAGATAAGTAATATTTTGGCGGTGGTTACTTTCTTAACAAGCTTTTCAAATCAGCTGGAGGCGTTAGAACGAGCTCGTCATTCGCGCGGTGAACGGATGCGCGCACAAGCGGAGCAAGCTTGCGATCTCCGTCGCCGAAACCAACATCTCATCCACAACATGTTGCCACCACACGTCGCCACACACTTCGTTGGCGCCAGGCATCACCACCGCGACCTTTACAGTCAGAGTTACGCAGAAGTCGGTGTCCTTTTTGCATCCATGCCTAACTTTTCAGGTATATTGTCTATTTTGTTTTATACCACCTTATTATACGACTCAATATCGTGGGACGACTGGCATATGTTTGTTGACAAATTGTTATTCTACAAATATGACATTCGTACCACTAAAATTTTAATATTTTTAGTTTTCGCCGAAATAAAAGCTTCCATAAAACAGTGGCATAGTAAGCTTGCACGCTTGACTCTACAGATATCTAAGTTCGTGGTTCAGTAACGAAAAGAAGAAGGATGGATAAGATTATGAACTTCTTCTAAATACTATTCGATATGATATAAATAAAAGGACCCTCTCCCTTTCATAACAAAACCACGCGCGCTGGATTGCGGTGCCACAGTTCTGCGCTGACTTTTATTTCAACTAGAACTAAGAAGTTCTCTAATTCCCATCTCTGTCGCATTATTTGATCGTAGAATGGTCTTCCGACGAGCGTGTACCCTTTGTCCTATGATATTGGATTCTTTAACATATTCATGCCGACGTTGTAATTCATACTCCTTGCTATTGCGCTTTAAGTTTTTCGCTCTATCGTTCTAAAAAATAAATGTTTTCAATTAATAGACGGTCTACATCCTTGGTGTACTGCCTAGTATCACAATCAGATGCGAGCTACCACCGGTTGTACGTGCCATTCGATAAGGCATACTTTGATTTCCCAACATCACACACTTTTACGTATCTCACGCCATTATCCATGCTCAGAAAAGATTGTGATGTGCCGTTTATTCATGAAAATTGCAACTTTTATTCTTAACCTAGATTAACAATAAAACTTACATTTAAAAGAACATAATAACACACAACTAACTTAGAGAAAAACAAATCTGACACGCTATATATACTCGTACATATCCTATAAACAAACCATTTAAAAAATTAATATATATATGTAGAGTATGTACAAGACGGGAGGGTGAGGAAACAGTGTCAAGGTTTTCCTTCTAGACCGTGACGTTCTATGCGACCCCTTACAACGGGCCAGGCTCTGGGGTGAGGACGCCCCAGAGTGCTCCTCATGTTGTTGGAAACCGACCACGGAGTTGATGTGCCAGTGAGTTTCACTTCCCTGCGGCAGGTGGTCATTTCTCGATAGTTGTACTCGGTTTTTGGATTGCACTGTAGTTCCCATCAGGTACGGGGCAGTCGCTGAACCAAGTCAGAATAAAAAAAAAACTTAATTTAAAATTGATTGTTAATGATATCGTTGTTATGAAATATCTACAAAAATTGGGGATTCTTAATCCTTTGCACTCGAGAGGTGACTCTCACTCACCAAATTACATGCGCACGTAAACAGCCTCGAGTGCAAAGGGCTAAAAAATAATTTTCGTTAAGTTTTTTGAGAATTTTATTTATATTTGCTTTAAACCATACCAAATAGCTACGTGTTACAGTAAAAATGCGGCCTACATTTAACAGTAAACTGATGACAGTGGCTCAAGTGATAAAATGGGAATAGAAAAATAAGAAATATAACTTTTACAGAGTTCTACTCCGAGGAAACAGTTAACAACCAAGGCTTAGAGTGTTTACGGTTTCTTAACGAAGTGATCTCGGATTTCGATTTGGTATGTTATACTTTAACTTCACTTAGTTGATATTACGTATCAACAATTATCTGTAAAAATATTTTTTTTATTAAGTTATTTAATTTAAATATTATAACCTAACCAGTAACATATTTTTTCAACAAACCAATAGATCCTTTTTTTACTTAGATAAATAATAATATTCGATGGTCATATACTGGAAATAATAGTGATACTGCTTGTAAAGCTAAAGGTCCTAGCGTTGAATTCCAACAGTTTTTTTTTAATGGAAAGGCAACAGATTTACTTGGTAAAAGCCGGAGACTGTGCTATATCCATCGTTTGACTGATTCTGATGATAATCACATTTGTTTATCGTCAGTTATGTATGTATATTATATTTGTATCTTCAAGTATGTAGAAATCTTTGTTATAATATGTATTAACAACATAATTGATGCAAAAATATAATTCGGGCCTAGATTCATATTAAGTATGTCTGCAAAAGTATAAATGAGAGTGATTTTTTTTCTGAAATGTATTTTGTATTAGTAAAAAACCGGCCAAGAGTCAGACTCGCGCACACAGGGCTCCGTACAAACTTAAATTCCTTGAGTTTAACTAATTTCCAATGTTCAGATTTTTTCATACCCTATAAAATAATGATACTTACGATTTATTTCTGTAAAAAATATTTTGATCAATATTATTGATTTTCACAGAAATCCACGATTAAACAAAATTTTAAATTTTATTTTCATACAAAAAACGCTAAAGTTTCTTAACATTGTATTGTTGTATCTCTTGTAATAAAGGATTTTCCCATACAGTTCTCCTTAAAAATAAAGTAGGTAATCGTCAATATAACTTTATGTTAACTATAAATTTATGGGTTTCAGACTTTTCCCTATATTTGTTATACAAAATTTTGCTTCTCGTCATAATGGTATAAGTAAATAGGAACTACCCTATAGATTTCGATTACCTTGCATAAACGATAAAAAAAATACGACATAAACGGGCATATATTTTGAATGCGTTGTTTTAGAAGTATGGTATTTCAGAGACATAAGAGATTTGACTTAAACCGCCACGCGTCCCTGAGAAAATGGGTCTTGATAGATAGACAGATAAACAGACAAACGAAGAGACAGGCACAAACAGAAATAAAGTGATTAATAAGGCCTCTGTTTTTTTTCTTTTGAGGTACGCAACCCTAAAAAGATGTAAAGTTTATTGGCATTAGAAATTACTGTTTCGAAAAATAAGTAAACTATGATGATGTCCTAGCCGGTTTCGTCCACGGCGACTGTTTCAACACCGGTTAAGAAATTCGAGGTCCAGTTTTCGGAAACAGTCAATTGCGCAGGAGATATTTAAGTACATAACTGGACGCGCAGCCAGAAAAGCACTCTCTCGTCCGAGCTCCCTCAGGCCCGATGGAAAGGAGAACCAGTACGATCGGGAGGGAGCAGGATGCAGGTTTGGTCGATTTTTCCCTTTTCTGAACACCTGGTTGAATTGCGATGTTAAAGAGGTACCATAGTCACCTTTTACGACACCTCAGTAAGAAGAGGGGGGTGCTATTCTATTCTGCCGGCAGCCACCACGGCTTATAATCTTTATAAGTAAACTATATAATCCCTACAAATAGACTTAAAGCTCTTTAGGTAATGTAATAATGGTGCATATAATTTGATAGCGCATAATAGATATATTTCATAAGAATTGTGAATATTTTATTTCAGCTATTGGAAGATCTCAAATTCAGCAAAGACATAATAAAGATAAAAACAATTAGTTCAACATACATGGCTGCGTCCGGCTTAAATCCAACGCGACAGATGCAGGTTCGAAAAACGATTATTTATATATTATATATTTATTTACATTTAAGCTATTATGTATAATATACTAACATAGACTTTCTATTTTACGAGTATTCCTATAAATACCGATATGTATGAGAGGGTCAGTATACTTTGAATAGTATCTTTTGCTGATATATACGGATTAAAGACAAAGATGTTAACACTACAAGTATGTAAAAACTATCTATGCAATAGTAATTGAATACAACAAAAAACGCTTAAGCGTACAAGGTTGTCGCTATTTCCGTACAGTTTTAAAAATATCAGTCTTGAGACAGCCGTGAACATATGCAAAACGATAATATACCTACTTCTCGTGCTAATATATATATATATATATATATATATAATATATATGTTATACATATACATAATATATATACATATATATTGTATATGTATATATATATATATACACATTTATATATATATATATGTGTGTATATATACAGGTAGTACTAGTTTGGATGTCAGCTGACTATAATATACCGCTTTGTAATTGTTTTTCTAATAAGTAACTTATTATTATTAGGTCCTTACATATGAAATTGGCGTTTTTCGTACTGGCCACTTTAATCACAAATTTCTCCTCTTTGGTAAGGAATTCCAAATTCAAATTTGTACAGCTATAGACTCATGTATTTGTGCTTCGATGATCGTCATTCATTTGTTTTTTTCTTCTGTTTTTTTCTGTTTGCGTCACTCATTTTACAAAATGGAAAACTTAAAATATCGCATTATTTACAAGTACGAGTTCCGCCGTGGCACTAGTGCTGCGGAAACAACTCGAAGGGTGAATGATGTGTATGGCGGTCGTGTTGCAAAAGAAAACACAGTTCATTTTGGTTCCAACGTTTTCGTTCTGGAAATTTCGACCTGCAGAACAAGCCCCGTGGACGGCCTGAGACTCAAGTTGATAATGAAGAGTTGAAGGCTATTGTGGAAGCGGATCCATCGCAAACCACGTCCGAGTTAGCTGCAGGCTGCGATGTTAGTGATAAAACTGTTTTAATTCACTTGAAGCAAATTGGGAAGATTAAAAAGCTTGAAAGGTGGGTACCTCACGAATTGACTGAAGCAAACCGGCAAACGCGCGTCGACTGCTGCGTTACATTACTAAACCGGCACAATAATGAAGGTATTTTAAACCGAATCATTACCTGTGATGAAAAATGGGTTCTTTACGATAATCGGAAGCGCTCAGCGCAATGGTTGGATCCTGGCCAGCCAGCCAAATCCTGCCCCAAGCGAAAATTAACCCCAAAAAAGTTACTTGTAAGCGTTTGGTGGACTAGTGCCGGTATTGTTCATTACAGTTTTCTCAAATCTGGCCAGACTATTACGGCTGATGTCTATTGTCAGCAATTGCAAACCATGATGGAAAAGCTAGCGGCTAAACAACCTAGGCTGGTCAATCGCTCCGCGCCACTGCTGCTTCACGACAACGCTAGACCACACACTGCGCAACAGACGGCTACTAAATTAGAAGAGCTTCAATTGGAAAGTCTAAGACATCCTCCGTACTCCCCGGACCTTGCTCCAACAGATTACCATTTTTTTCGAAATTTCGATAACTTCTTGCAAGTGAAAAAATTCAACTCCGATGGGGCAGTCCAAATCGCCTTCGAAGATTTTATTGATTCCCGTCCGACTGGTTTTTTTAGTAAAGGGATCAATGAACTACCTATGAGATGGCAAAAGTGCATAGAAAATAATGGTTCATACTTTGATTAATTAAATATATTATATTAAAAAATATTCGACTTTTTGTTCCTCCCATACAAAACGCCAATTTCATATGTAAGGACCTAATATTATAATACTAATAACTTGTTTTACTTATATTACAAGCATTCTTTAAAGAAAATTGATACCTATATAGATATCTTTTAGCAAAATAGATCCTAGATGTTAATAATGTGCCTCATTCATTATATTATTTAATAACACAATAAATACCTAAATTGTATGTCTCATAATGAACTACGTGGGTACTAAATTTTACTTTTGTTATTGCTACGGTTATAATCATAGGCTTGGTAAAGTTACTGTGGTAAGAAATACATACAAAAAGTGCTAATACCTTAAAATTCCAATTAGCTGGAGGTATATAAACCGTTTTCTGATTTGCTCCAAAACTCCTTATGTATAACTTCCAGTAATACAAGCCATTTGTGAGCACAATAAAAGGAGGAAAATCAGTGCTATCTACATTGGAAGTATAAATTAGTGATTACATTTTAGCTAAAGTGGTTGAGAAGTGATGGCAATGAAGATCGTGGACTAAGCTGCACTATTAATATAATTTTTAAAAAATCGAGAATTATATATTACGATACCAGTTATGATAGTAAGATTCCAAATATTATGTGGAAATATATAATGCGTAGTCCAAGCCGCGATAAATTCTAAGTAGTAACCAGATGTAGTAACCAATTCTAAGTAGTACTAAATTTTTTTTATTTTCATAGAAAAACATATAACTTAAAAGAAATATAACACGACAATGAATGATAAAGTGAACACATTTTAGCCGTCAGACAGTGTGACTGTGCGCTGGGCTCACCTTGCATGCTTGGTGGAGTTTGCACTGGAGCTTCAACGGGTTTTGGCTGCGATCAACGAACAATCTTTTAATCATTTCGTTCTCCGAATGGGCGTCAATCACGGGCCTATCACAGCTGGCGTTATCGGTGCTCGAAAACCTCATTACGATATATGGGGAAACACAGTCAATGTAGCATCGCGAATGGAAAGTACTGGAAAAGCCGGTTGTATTCAGGTAAGTGGTAATTCATATTAAAAACACAAAGATTTTAGAGAAGACCAGAAGTGAAACATAAAGAAAAACATAACGTTTTTTATAAATACACAGTGTCAAAGTTGTATAAAGATATTTAGATTTAAGTACAATTTATTTTGATATAAATCGTTTTCACTGGATTATAGCAATATTAACAACAAGTAATAACTTGTTACAAATGTTTATTTTCTACTATATTTTGAAATATGTTGAAAGAAAATTTTAAAATGTAGGTAACAGAAGAAACTTGTGAGATACTTCAGAATTTCGGCTATTATTTTGAGCAGCGTGGCTTAGTCGCGGTTAAGGGTAAAGGACAACTCATGACCTACTATTTGCAAGGCAAGCGTGACACACTTACCGACCACGTGGAAAAGCCTTCAGTAAGTATCACTGTCTTGTGTAAAACTTTACTTACTAAATTAATACGGTGTAATGCATTTTAGTCAACCACGTGCACGAATGATCTTCTTTCTTGTAACATTTAAATTAAAAATTGTTTCAGCATCATACATATATTTATTAAGTAACCGGAAGTGTTAATATTTTTATACCTTAGAAACCTACCTTACCTTACCTTTAGAGGCTTTAGAAGTCAAACGCATTTTAATATATTTATAACCCACTCTAATATTTGGTATCCAAATATTAGAGTTTTAGAGGAGTTATAAATATACTTGATTATAACCTTACCACGACAAAAAATTTAAAGGATGTACCTGATCTTTCGACTAATACAACAATCTACTTATTTTCCAACTTATGCCCGAAATTAATAACCTATCCTATCCCCTATCTTAGATTTGTTCCTATAGCAATTATATTACATCTCTTTTCGCATACAGAAGTTTGAAAGGGAGAGGTAACATATGTCTATCGATCTACGAATTAAAGATAAGTTATTAATTTCGATAGTTAATAATCATAGACTATCGGCTCGAGCCAAAGACCAATAAAATTAAATTAGGAATGTATTAATCAAAGAATTATGGACTTAAATGTTTTGACTCATTTTTTTTTTCTTTATCATCTAAAGTACGTTTCATTCGGCAAGACTCTGCTTCCAATAAATAAGCTGAGGAGTATTTCAGATGTGGTCAAACTGTACTTGAATTATTACTTTTGCGGTATTAAACTAGCGACCCGATCGGGACAGTCTACCTGAACAGGCCGATGTTGTTTCGCCCTGGTCTGGTAGGCTGCTTGGATTGAGGGCCAATATCAGCATGAAGATCTTCAAAAACAAGAAACAAATATGTGTAATAATACATTGGAATGCAACAGATTTGTATAATTTTGTACTTAAATTAACATATAAAATATATTTTTTCCTTATTCTTTAAGTATTGTTAAAGTATTTCAACTACTAGCAAATAGCCTATGTAATGAATGAATAATAACAAACTGTAAAACTAACATGAATAAATATAGTGTAATTTCATAAGGCCATTTGATCTTAAAATCATACCGATAATGTGGTATTTTTGGATTGTGTGTTATTTTTGAGGTATGTGTTGTATTTGGTAGATTTTAAATAAATAAAATAAAGGTAAAATCAATTTATATTATAGGATGATTTAAAGGCAGAGCCGGGAGTTACGGATGCTCTACTTGCCAATGGAGACACCACGACTTCGGTTCCCTGTACATCCTCTGCCAATGTTAACCAACCACTGTTGCGTTCTTAAGGCATTACTGTAAGAAGTGTATTGAAAAGTTTAATTATGGTTTATTTACTAATATTAATACAAAAATATATTGTAGTACTGGCTCTTGAGAGGGCGTAGATTGACTGAAGAGTTATCTTTTGAAGTGTTACATATTAGCAAAATTTATCACCAGGGCATTTATATTAATACTTAATACACAAAGCAATTATCACTAGTTTTAGATTCAATAATATTAATGTGATCAAGTGCGTCTTAAAGGCTTTAAAAAGAACAATAATACTGTGCTATTAGCATATTTTATTGAGAGGCATTATTATTTACACGTAATACCTATAACTATTAGGTATGCATCGTTTATTTTAAATCAAATTACATAATTGTTTAAAATAAACTTTATTTGAAAATGTAAACAAAAGCCACAAACAATGATCAATGTTTGATATGATTTGAATTAATATTTGATCTGAAAAGGACAATTTTGTTAAACTGAAATAATTGAAGATTGAGAATAATAAGAATATTTTAATTTCTACTATAATAAGAATTCTTTTTCTTTCTTTTTATTTAATCGTCTGATTTTTATATTTATTAGAGTCCGACCGAAATTGGTTTTCCGCCCGAAACCGAAACCGAATATTCGGCCGTGGCTTCAGTTTCGGCCGAAACCGAAACTCACGTGGTCAAGTATAAAAGTCAACGTGGTCAAGTAAAAACATGAAACGAAAACTTACATGTAATCAGTTCCATCAATACATAACCTCTAAAGAATGTTTACGTCGGGTGATAACGCACTGACTAAGTTGTGTTGCTATAGAGCAGTGCGAACGGCGCACGAATCCTGAATAGGGCCGCCAGCATCCGCCAAAGCGTTGCCGCGAGAAACGAAGTTAGGCAAGCATGTACGACAACTACCGAAATCAGTTTCGGTTTCGGCAAAAGTTTCGGCCAATTTTGATCGAAACCGCCGAAACTCGGCCGAAACCGAAACCGAAACCGAACTTTCGGTCGGACACTAATATGTATTATATTCTAATGCTTAACACTTGCATATATCTATCTACCTTTACTTGATCATACGTTATTCGAGCCATTGGTTAGTTTTATACCTTATCTAATGTCACGGTAACTCTATTATAAATTAATTTTATTTTAGCAATTATTTCAGTCTTGACGTTATTATAAACATTTTAAAGAGCATACGTGTGTGCATAAAATGTAAGAACATATGAGTAGCACCTTAGCGGTTTATGTGGGTTCTACACATTTTGCGGTCTGGCGTATATACACATACTGCCTAGGTGTACGTATATACAATATAAGAGCACCTCAGTGCTCTTTGCAGTGTCTCATGTCTTTGCCCAATATGGTAAATAGCTAAATATCTATAATACCACTACATTCACAAATATTTTTTTTTTTTAACAATACAACTGTAACTATATTACAAAGTATAAGCCCAACTGATGATTTAAATCTTAATAGATAAGCACGTGAACTCGTATTGTTTGGAGTTACTATTACATATTCTTTATTAATTTTAGGAAGTCCTCTATGAAAATATATTTTTTCGTTATTTATAAGAAACTTTGTGAAACGAATAAGGTATAGCATAGTTTTCAATCATTCGTGTGTTTTCATCAAATCATCTTGCCACACAGATGCGATGTATACTGCATATAAAACTTGTTACACACGGTAACATAAAATGTTTCCAAATTACTGAAAGCAATAACTTACTAGTTAGTAGTTCCTTGCATGTTTTGTGGATTTAGCTGTAGAATACCCACGCCCTAAAAAGACGTTTCCGATTCTGACAATTGCGATTCGGCAAAGGCACCCCAGCAGTGGTTGCCACAAGTCGCGATGTACCACCGCACTGTAGGCGACTGAGCAGCACTGTCAGCTGACACGATCACCAGCGTGACTCGCCGCCTGACAGCGTCGCACAGTCGCATGCATCAGACGTATTTCCATTCACATGCACACAGAGTGGTATATTGCGACCTGGTAGTAACGGCTACCCGAATCCGAAGAGCTTTTTAACTTAACTTACTTTAGACTTACAAATAATGGCAATATTAGTGACGATTAAGATTTAAATGTTATTAAAAAACATAGTATTTGTCTTTTATCTTCTTGATAAATGTTAGTGTTCATAGCAATAAAATTAATCTTGTAGTAATTATGAATAATTGTACAAAATAAATAGCTTTTTGTTTATGTACCTACCTACTCATGTCCATGCATATTATATGTATTTAGAATATAACATATTTAATAACAATATATCATCTTTGTGTAAGAAAAATATGTATCTGAAACTAAAGAAAAAATAAGTTGCCTATACTTATATTTAATTTTAAATGTAATTATGTTTTGTTTTTAGAATCAACAGGACGTAGGTAGGTAATGTGAATTAGTATTAAGCATTATTTATTTAGTTCCTAGATAATAATTAATAATTGTTTGCCGATTTTGATAGGAATTAACCATTGCTATATGTCGTGATATAATTGGTATTTATTAATTAATGTAGGTATGTAATTGTGGGAAAATGTGTTGCCTAATGGTTATTGCGTAAATTTAGACTGATGTCGTTTGATTCCTATGATATTTAGATACCGTAGGTATTTGTGTGCATATATACTTTCTGAACAAGTATATCGATATTGTCTAGTGCATATTTTTGGAAATATGGTTGAAATGTGTAACAATTAGGAATGTGTTAGAAAATATTAGTTGTGCTTCTTGATTTTCAACTTTCTCCATTTATGTATATGCTGCCATCTCTATGATGTAAAACGCAAATCATAACTAATCAATGTCGCTTGGACAAATATTATTTATATTTATTTAAGTTTATCTTTATAATGTGAGAAAAAAGGAAAAATTTCATTCTTAGATGAATTTGTTTGATATGTCTAGTAAGTACACTCATAATGTAACGATTACTTATATAATTTCATCAAATAGTTTTCCATCGAATATCATATCGTACCTATTCACATTAGGCATAGCTCCAGTCATACCGAAACAAATAAGTTTCACATACGTTCATTTAGCAGCAATAATTATAAAAAAATCTAATTGTTATCAATTATTATAGTGACGTATTTTTAATTTAAGTAGTTTCATTGTGATATTTATTCTTAGAGAATTGACGTGAGGTCTTATTCTTAAAAATATTAAGTAGTTTTAAAAGAGATGTGTTAGTCTAATGACATTATTTCAAAAATTCAAATAGATAAACGCTTTATCAATACCTAATGCATTTAAATATACCTAAAGAATGCTTTAATTAAAAGAAGTGTGAAAACTTTTAGGAATGAAATATTAATTAAGAGATGGAGTCTAATATGTACATGCAATCATTTTACAATCATAAATAAATTTCTTTACATTATTTATTACATAACTTTTTTAAATATAGTTATTTATTGAAATTACATCTTTGTAGGTTGTGTTATTAAATCCTTACTCCTTTATTCATAAAAAAATACTATTTGATACTTGTTAAACATTTTAAATTTAACTAAAACCTATTAAAAGATATTTAGTCTTTTCGTTTATAAGATATTAGCGGATTCGGTAGAACTTTCCACAATTGCAGTTTTGTTTCGATTCAGAACATTTTCCAAGGTATTGATTCCAATTTTATATTGGTCATTATGTCGTAGAAATGTGGCAAGTATAATAATACTTTTGAGGATCGAGTCTGCGACTTGTACAGGACGTTAAATAAATAAAGACAAATTTAATTGACTTTAAAACATTATGGTTATGTCGTACCTACTTGATACTTATATGTAATTATATGAACCGTTCATTTTGAAAGTGGCTTAAGTCCATTTTCATCTTTTACCAAGTTGGCACTTGTGACATTTATAATTTATGCAGAACTGTCAAAAAAAATTGGTAGTGAAATATACTTAATACATTTGAACATTTTATATCACGTACATATTCAAAATAATATAAAGACGCAAAACCTTAAGTATTTCAAATTAAAGATAAGTGGACTTAAGTCACTTTCAAAATGAACGGCTCATATATGATTTAATACTTTGTAGGTTGAAATGACAATGCAAAACCCGCTTTTTTTTTAATTGACCGTGCGAAGAAAAGCTTTGGAGTGAAGTTGGGGACTTTGGCACATTGCATGTATGGGAGCCCCTTAAAAGTAGATCTTTTATTACATTAAATATCGTTATCAGCTTTGCGTCAAAGTTTTAAGCAACATGTAACAATTTCACATCGTTGTATTATGTGATTTAAAAGTTATAGCTCTTTGACAGACGGACAGACAAAAATGCTTTAATTTATAATATACAAAGAAGAAGAATGAAAACGTTAAATAGGCTTTTATGGCTTTTAAATTGTGCTTTTAGAGTGACAATCTTATAATATATTTTTATGAATAAGACCCTTTTCTAAAATTACTTTTGTATCAGGATATATACGTTGTGAATTTTGTAGCTTAGTTAAGACATAATATGTACTATGTAGTCGTCTTAGAATGATTAGTCGACTTCAAATTAACTTAATATTTATACAATCATATGATTGGTGATTTCAGTGGTGATATTATGATTGTAATACTTGAATAGAGTTCTATGTAGGAAATTACTTTATTTTCCCTCTAGTGATATATCTTCCTGTGATTGTAACTACTTATAATTTTCTATAGATTTAAATAATTTAGCTCAAATGATCTAAACATTAATATATACTTAACTGTGTCTTTTCCGAATAAAGCAATATCTACTATCTAAACCCTCTTTTATTTCGCTCAACATTTATATAAATAATAATTAAATAACGTAAAATTATTTTAATTTTAATTATATTTGTTCGTATTATACTCAGTAAGTTATAAAAACGAATATGTGTAATGAGCTGCTGGTCACATTGGATATGCCGTATAAATACTTTTTTTGGTGCTCCGGGGAGAAACCTGGATAGGACCATCAGTGCCACTATAAGGGCAGCGATTCCGGTGTGTGAGACCCCAACTGATTAAAAACCCCGGAGTGTCCTTTCAATGACTCCACCCGGGCCTGGGGAACCAAATTCGTCTAGCTACTCGGGGAGCGCATAGCCTATTCAGGTTTCTTCTCTGGGAAGGGTGGATATAAAGAGGCCATCTCTACAAACCTTTCTAACGGACGGCACGCCGGACACAACGCGCCACCTGCCTCTCGACGTACAAGTACTAAAAGGGACAATAGATTAACTAATATAAAATATCTTTGCTCATCCAGGAGGGTATATAGCGTGGTGATGTGTTATCTTTTAAATAATAAAGGAAAATTATTATGATATTAATGATGTTTTTATATTTTATTTTTCGCATCTCCAATCTATATACTAAACATTTTCAGTATCGTCGAAACCAAGTACTTACGTTTTTTGTAATAATGTGATTCTTTGACGTACCTGTCACGTAAAAAGACTACTACTTCTTTGGCGTTTAAATTTATTAATGAAGGATATTTATTTTTAAAAGCTTTTGGCGTGGAAAAGAAGGTTGCGTGTCCATATCACGTTGGGGTAACCAGTTTGGTGTGGTAGGTATGTTGTTGGTGGTGACCTACCTTACACTATAGCGCAGGATAGCGTGATAGATGTGAATTGAAAGAAATGAAGGAAATCCAGACCAGACAGCAAGAAACGAAAGTAAAGAAGTTATAAGATGGTAGGCTACAAACTCAGGAACACGGCTACACTGAATTTGATGTTAAACGTACTCTAAAACCGACAGCAACTATCCCGAAAAAGGATACTCTTCATCGATAGTCGCTGTAATCATTCTACTCTGCTTATGTTTCTTCACAATTCTTTTATAAGACCCAATATCAAGCAACTAATATCTATAGCAAGTAATTTTCTACTATTAGGTATCGTTCTGAGGTAAACAAGGTATAAACGCAGATCGAATCACCGTTACAAAAGTAAAATATTATCGTTATTTTGCTCTTTTTTAAGTTTATTTTCAAAAGAATTGGATGATTGCACTAAGTTTAATACCCAATTGTAATATTATTTAGATACAAGCTAAAAGTGATATAGCATTAACTTTTTTCTTGTTGCGTCTTTATGAATAATAATTCTTCACATAATTTATATCACACACGAAAGGAAATTATTGGGATAATAATTGTTTTAATAACAAAAACAAAATTTATATTTTTAGGGGTAGATACTTATTTGCTTTCCTTGAAATTGTTCATGTTTGGATGAATATTTTTGAGACCTTTAAATATTAAGTCTGGGAAAAAGTTCGTAGCGTTTTTTCCGATGAATGGCGTTGGTCGCATATAATAAAAGAAACATAAATTACAGCAACACCAATGAGTGTACCTTTAAAGGTGAACTTTTGAACGTTAGTTAAATGTAAGAAACATTGCAATCTGTGCCGTGGTTCGAAAGTATTTCGCACTCGAACATGGAACTGAATAATGAAAAAAACCGGTGTATTCTAGAATATCGTTATGACAACAGGAAAAATGCTGCGCAGGCTTACGAAAAAAAATGTGCTGTATACAGTGAAGGTACTTTATCAAAGTCTGCTGTGTGGAAATGGTTCATTCGCTTTCATTCCAGTAACTTTAAAGTGAAAGATGTGTCACGCTGCGGTCGTCCAATCACTGAAAAAGCTGATGAAATACTTGAAAAAGTCCAACAAGATAAGCATATCAGTAGTGTCAATATTGGTATGGAGCTAGGCACTGACCATAAAAATGTTTTGAATCATTTACATAAAACTGGTTATAAAAAAAGCTTGACGAATGGAGCTCGTGAGTTGAGCGCGAAAAACATGAAGTACCGATTAAACATCTGCGATACGCTGCTGAAACGGAATGAAATCGAGCCATTTCTAAAACGTCTAATAAACTGAGATGAAAAATGGATTACGTATGACAACTGGAAGCATAAAATATTGTGAATAAAGGATGGTGAGCCTTCACAATCATTTGCTAAACTAACATCGCCGCCAAAAGAAGTGGTGTTGTGTGTGTGGTGGGACTGGATGGTTATCGTCCACCACGAGCTACTTGCGACTGGTGAGACGATTGATTATCAACTCTACTATGGTTGACTAGAAAGATTAGGCTTGGCGATTGAGAGAAAAAGGCCCGAATTGATAAATAAGAAAGGTATTGTCTATAATCGTGACAACGCCCGACCACACACTTCTTTGATTGCCCGTCAAAAATTTTGAGAGTTCGGTTGGTAAGTTTTGTTGAATCCGCCTTACAGTCCGGATATAGCACCCTCTGACTATCATCTATTCCGATCTCTGCAGAGCTCTCTTCATGAAATTAACTTGGTTTCAAAAGAAGCCTATGAAAACTACTTTATCCAGTTCTTTAACCAGAAACCACAGAAGGTCTTCACCAATGGGAACATGGATCTACTTAAAAAATGCCGAAACGATGTCGATATTAATGGAACATATTTGGTTTAAATAAATTCATTCACGTGCTTAAGGAGACCAGTCGAATTATACTGAAAAAACGCCACGAACTTTTTCCCAGACCCAATATTTACAGACAAATTATTAGAAATTATAAATCACCTGGATTGTATATTTATTAAAATGTTAATTTTATTTAAGAAACAGTATATAGCATTCAGTAAATTTACATCATTAACAACAGTATATTTACTTAAATATAACAGTTTATATTTAAGTAAACATCGTGGTAATTACTGCAATAATAGTTGAATGCGCAGCTTTAAAATAATTTGTAAGCTATAAATCTTTAACAACATGTCCTTAAACTGTTCGTTGATCGGAGTAATCTTAAAATCTGTATTTTTCGGATGAAATCGGGATCTATTGAGATTGGGGATTCATTTAAAATTAATAAGTTTTTTTTTAGTAAAACCCTCTAATTCATGCAAATTTTATGATCTACTAGCTGATCCGGCAAACGTAGTTTTGCTATATAAGGCTTTGTAATATCTTCTAAGATGTTCATTGAAATTAAGTGATCTCAAAGACAATTTTGTTCACAATTAAATACTCTTAATCAACAACACATTTATTTGGATAAAGATTAATATTATTACGTTGATACAACTCTTAACAAATATTGCATTAATTTCAACCAAATTCGATTACCATAAAAACGGTTCTAGTAAGTTAATCTTAAAAGATAGACATATACTGTCGGGGACATTTTTTTAGATCATTTCAAAAGGAATAATTCTTTCTTACATATATTTTTGGTATCTTGAACCGTTTTTGCAGCGCACGCAATGGAAGCCCTCAAGGATGAATAATTTTCCCCGGTTTTTTTCACATTTTCTATTATTTCTTCGCTCCTAATAATTGCATCGTGATGTTATATAGCCTAAAGCCTTCCTCGATAAATGGTCTATTCAACTCAAAAAGAATTTTTCAATTCGAACTAGTAGTTACTGAGATTAGCGCGTTCAAACAAACAAACAAACAAACTCTTCAGCTTTATAATATTAGTATAGATTTTATAAGATATGATGAACACTATACAAATAATGTATAAGGGTGATTATTAGAGGTTCTGCCCGCTACACTATCTCCGTTTACAATGGTAAATTATAGACGCGTATTTCTAATGGAGTAGACTTAAGAAATAAATGGATTTGTGCGAGCTGAACTTGAAAAGCAACTTCACGAGACGTATGTTGGGCTTAACACCAAAATACTATGCCATGGAACCTACCATCTCATTGATGCTTCTATAGCGCTAGGACAAAGTCTACGGACGCGAATAGAATTTTATATCCAAAATGGTCAACTAACATGGTTATTTAAAAATAATGTTTGTTAGTTATTGTATCATTCTTCTTAAAAATCATCTTTACAACTAAAATATTGGCTTTAGTTCGCACACTCAAAATAATATTGACAATAATCCTGTGTTTCCATTATATTCGCGGAAATATGTTTGCATTTCTAGATTTTCACAATTTTATTGATTAGTGTTACAATATGGCCTGCATACACACAATATAATATTATTTTAATAATATTGACAAAGGGTAGTCTTTTTGATATTAAGACTCAACATGAAAAGAGGATTATTATATTAGGTCCTTACATATGAAATTGGCGTTTTGTATGGGAGGAACAAAAATTCGAATATTTTTTAATATAATATATTTAATTAATCAAAGTATGAACCATTATTTTCTATGCACTTTTGCCATCTCATAGGTAGTTCATTGATCCCTTTACTAAAAAAACCAGTCGGACGGGAATCAATAAAATCTTTGAAGGCGATTTGGACTGCCCCATCGGAGTTGAATTTTTTCCCTTGCAAGAAGTTATCCAAATTTCGAAAAAAATGGTAATCTGTTGGAGCAAGGTCCGGGGAGTACGGAGGATGTCTTAGACTTTCCAATTGAAGCTCTTCTAATTTAGTAGCCGTCTGTTGCGCAGTGTGTGGTCTAGTGTTGTCGTGAAGCAGCAGTGGCGTGGAGCGATTGACCAGCCTAGGTTGTTTAGCCGCTAGCTTTTCCATCATGGTTTGCAATTGCTGACAATAGACATCAGCCGTAGTAGTCTGGCCAGATTAGGGAAAACTGTAATGAACAATACCGGCACTAGTCCACCAAACGCTTACAAGTAACTTTTTTGGGGTTAATTTTCGCTTGGGGCAGGATTTGGCTGGCTGGCCAGGATCCAACCATTGCGCTGAGCGCTTCCGATTATCGTAAAGAACCCATTTTTCATCACAGGTAATGATTCGGTTTAAAATACCTTCATTATTGTGCCGGTTTAGTAATGTAACGCAGCAGTCGACGCGCGTTTGCCGGTTTGCTTCAGTCAATTCGTGAGGTACCCACCTTTGAAGCTTTTTAATCTTCCTAATTTGCTTCAAGTGAACTAAAACAGTTTTATCACTAACATTGCAGCCTGCAGCTAACTCGGACGTGGTTTGCGATGGATCCGCTTCCACAATAGCCTTCAACTCTTCATTATCAACTTGAGTCTCAGGCCGTCCACGGGGCTTGTTCTGCAGGTCGAAATTTCCAGAACGAAAACGTTGGAACCAAAAACGAACTGTGTTTTCTTTTGCAATACGACCGCCATACACATCATTCACCCTTCGAGTTGTTTCCGCAGCACTAGTGCCACGGCGGAACTCGTACTCGTAAATAATCCGATATTTTAAGTTTTCCATTTTGTAAAATGAGTGACGCATACAGAAAAAAACAGAAGAAAAAAACAAATGAATGACGATCATCGAAGCACAAATACATGAGTCTATAGCTGTACAAATTTGAATTTGGAATTCCTTACCAAAGAGGAGAAATTTGTGATTAAAGTGGCCAGTACGAAAAACGCCAATTTCATATGTAAGGACCTAATATCATCATCGCGTATAGCTATGTCTATGGATCAGTAAAAGAATGTGTCTGTATGCGGCCTCGTACTTGTTAACTTATGATTTTTTTTTATTAAATTAAAAAGCTACCTTATCCAGTATGACCCAATGTTATTTAGAATGAAGTAGCTGATTAAAGAAATTCAATTCAGCTGTTTGAAGTTCATCAGCTCTTTTCTAGATTATATAAAGATGCGAGCAATTTGTACGGGTCTGATCGATTTTATTTAGTATCCTGTGAATTCAATGATGTTATAATAACATGGCAATTTTTATTTAGAACTATAGCTTCATTTAGAATCAGCAGAAAACCCAACTCTTTATTAAATTACAGTAGCAGTATTGTATTTGAGGTCATTGGGATGTACATAATGTCGAGGTGATAAGTAAATATATTGTTAAGTCGGGGAGATTCTTTATATTTTTAGTTTAATGTTTATCAATAATCGTGCGCATGTCCAGCTAGTCTGCTAAGTGTATACCAACTAAATTCATAACATCCTTAGGTCAAGAAAATAATAGTAGTACCTATTGTAGAATTAAAAATTGATTTCAATGAGTTCAGAAATACCCTATTTATTGCTATAGGGCTATCCTATAGGGTATGAGGGGTCACTAGTAAACAATTACTCTAATAGAGGAATACTTTTTAAAAACATAATGGTGGTGCTCAATTTTAGTATAGTATTAAGTTTAACTCTGTTCGAGATTACTCAGTTGTTATAGCTCTAATAATTAAATAAGTACAAACAATCTCATTGAACAAATAGAAATGTTTTTCTGTTGGTTGTTGAAATAATTATTCTCACCCATTATTCTTTACCTCCAATTATCTTTATGATTTCAAAGTGGGACTAAACTTACGCTGCTTTAGAAACAGTTGGTATAATCTAATGGTTCTCACAAGTTAGTGATAATGAAGATGGCACATACCTGAAAATAGAATGATCACACATTTCTTATTCGAAATAAGTAAATAAGAATAAGCTTAAGCTTACCTTAAAACCTAAACCTAACTTAAAACCTTTAAAGGTTTTCACAAAGTTTTAAGGAATAAGCTTATCACTTAATAAGGCTTCATCTGTTTCTTCATGTCTAAATTAATTCATTTACTTATTTAAATTTCAAATTTTATGATATATCTTCTACAATATTATTAATTAGCAACACAAGCGAAGTTCTGGTAGCTGCCAATAGTGATGTTGCGTAAGAGCAAAGATGTGCCGGTGTTCGAGATGGACGCGGCAGCAGTAGACAGTCCTCATGATGCAGATGATTCACAGCTGATGAGCGCGAAGGGTGTCAGCAGAGGTGTAAGCGTTGTGGGCGAGCGGGGCGGGCGGGGCGCAGATTGAGGCCACTATTTATTCGCACGACGGCCGCGCTCCGACCTGTTGTGATCCCGTCATGGCGCGCTACGCCCGTGTCGCTCCTCTGGTCGCGTGTCTCTTAATCGCCTGCGGTGAGTCCTAACCTTTATCTTTCGCATCCAGACACCGTCCATCTCGCGACGTAACGGTTGACCCGATGTCACGTCTACTCATCTGCAAATTTTTGAGTGAATGCCTCAATGCCAAGTGTCCCGCATAGTGAACAGTGAAGTTGTAGTTCGATTGTCGCTAGATTGACTGCCTTTACAGAGATTTCAAATGAATGCAACCGAGCGCGCTTATTGCACCGAACACTAACACCGCATATCATCTCGTACATGCGCATAAGCTTTCAAGGATACCACTGGCGATTGTGTATACAACCAATACGTACCGATCCTCAGGCATTCAACTGATATTATGAAATAATTTGGACTTTGTTAGATTTCTCGTTTCGCTAATTAGATTTCGAAAACAAAGAAAATACAAATTAATTTTATTATTTATAGTTAATATATTGATAATGTTCATTATTTGACATTGTTTATATGAAACATACAATATTTATAAATATAATGAGCTTTGACTTTTAATATCCGTGAAATGCATAAAGGGCTGGCCTTGAAAAACAAGATATATTATGATTCAGTAATAGTATGTATTGTATTAACAACTGGCTGGCAGCTGGTGCGGCTGAACACTGCGGCGACGAGGAACTTTCACATTCGTTCCGTGTTGCGCTGCGGCTACGCTGATGACGTCACAATTCTTATAATCTAAGACAGCGTACCAACGGCGATAGTTCTTTACCTCTTATGAATACCTATTAGTCTTTTATACATTTTAACTAAAATGTTGACAATAAATGTGAAATTCCAATAAACATAATATCATCAATTTCCCGAGCGCAAATAAGAAGTGATACATAAATAGCACAATGAGGTGGACACGGTGGTTGGATCGATTTGTAGATATTTAAAGACGCGTGATTTTGAATTCATCAGAAATTATATTATTAATAATTTAATAAATAAGCACTACCAATATTATAAATATATGAAATTTCATATGTTAGGATTGATCATAAAATTTATAAATAAAACAATAATTAACTAAGCTATGTTTCATTTCGGAAACTAACAAAGTGGTAATTAATGAAACCATTATTATTTTATTTTCGGGAGCTATAATCGTATGATGCACTAATACAATGGATACAGCCACTAATGTAACTTTGTTCACCCCGGAAAGAATCTAGTAAGACGATATATATAATCGTATTATGCAATTGGGTTAATAATAGTAGACATTAAGATCATTTACACAATTATCATAATACTTATTTGATAATTGCAATAAAAGCTCATTTGTAAAATACGTATAGAAAACTCGTTTATTTGAAAACGTTCGGGTATTTCATTTTGTCCATTTCGCTCATTATGATACTCAAAAATATATTGTCTATATTTTTTTATTAACAAAACCAGCTCTTCATTTATAAGTGATAATATAATTTTATATATTTGATAACACTTAAGAATGGTACGATTTGAATAGGGTTTTCACTAATAAGTATTATGACACTTTGGAAAACAAAGAAGCGTTTTTCATGGAAAAAGATCGAGTTGATTTCGATATAGTTAATTATCGAATTATGGACTTATGTAGAATACAATATTACTGCGGACGAAGCCGCGAATAGAAAATTGAGGTGAGCATTGATAGTGTTGTGATAAGTTAAATACGTTATAACTACATAATGATATCCTAATAAGAGTTCTAAAAAAGTATTGCCTAAGTGTCATACTTAGGACTTGATTATGTATAGGTATCAGTTTATTTATATTTAATATATTCCAACTTTATGTCAAAATTTTGACAAATCATTTGAACGATGAATATCAAAGGTTGAAATAATACAATTGGTAGATATCTTGCTTATTTTTTTTAATTCTTAAAAATAAAAATTAATAATCTTAAAATACTTATCATTTAGCAAACTTGTATAATTATTTTGCCACTTTTTTTGGTATTTAATAAAGTAAACCAACCAATATTTATTATGCAATATTTTAATTTTTTAGTGACTTTATTAACCTTTGGTTATTCCGGTTATTGATTATTGAAAAATACACAATAATTACTCTTACTATAAACCAGTAACGTGTGTATCAATTCTACAGCGGGTATGCAAATTTTCAGTTAAGACCCTATTAATACAAAATGCTCATATTTATATCTATAAATGCATTATACTGTTACAAGAATCATATTTTAGTAAAAAAAATTAAATGCAATTTGCTTGTTTACTACAAATAATTACATTTAAAACAATGTAATTGTTTTTTTTTAAATAAGCACGTAATGAAATATTTACACATAATAAGTATTTCACAGGAATACGCTTACATACTGATACACTTTTTTCGTATAACAAATTGAATGTTTTATTTATAATGAATATGACATATTTAAGTAATATAAATTTACACATTAGAATACATAAACGTACCTAAAAATACGATGATAGAAACTCCAGTACAGAATTAATATTATCGACGCACGCTAAAAGAATGTATTAACGTTTACTGTAAGAAGAAATAATTAATGTTTAATATACGGTAAATGAAACGTGAACGCATAATTTAAATACTTTTATGTAGAATTCGATATAATTACAATATATAGACATTAAATTATATTTACATTATTATTTAAATATAAAATCATAATCATTAATAACAATTAAGTTGAATAAACAACATTTTTAAAGTCCATTGTTTACAAAAAAACACTGCTTTAATTGCAAAGAGGTCCGAGAGTTGTTGGCGTTCTTAAAACTCTGGTTAGCTTGGCCGAGGATATGCAAACTTTACTCTACTCTTCGTAATCGGCGCTGCGATCGCGTAACTAACTTGTATTAGCAAACATTTTTCTCGTCTTCTTGGAACGATATATATCATGAACATTAAATATATTTTAATGATATATTTCCTTTTTTTGTATTTAACTTTTAGTAGTTTATCCTAGACTTATTTATTGTAAGGCATGCATTGCTTTTATAAATGTACGGGATGAACGTCGCTGCCTCCTCATGACTATCTTGCCCAGGCGAGGAATGAAATTGTGTAAGCTATTAAAATACTTATCTTGGTATATATTCTTTATAACACACAATTTACCAGTAAAAATATGATGTGTCTACTTATAATTCACTTAAAATTGTAAATGTATAAACAACTATATTTTTTAATTGAACAAGTTTCACCGCATTGCAATGAACAGCGACCCAGTTTGTTTGTAACCTCATTGTAATAATAATTGATCAGGTAACTTGAAGCATAGGCTAAATTATTGCAATAGAAATATGAATATTTAATGGGCATTTCATCAATTGTTATATTCGTAAGTACATAAGTAGTTAAAGTATTCTACAAAAAACTATGTCTTATTAAAAATACATATATTACCACGTTTTACGTCTTTCAGGAAGAGTAAAGATACAGTAGTGGTTAAAGTCATTTACCTGCTTTCCGTTTATACTAGTGTACTTAGGGATCTTGAGATAATTTCAGTTACAAATGTTTTAAAGGAAATTATTTTATATCTAAATTAGGAAAAAGGGTAAGTAATCCTATAAAGAGTATTTTCAGATTTAATTCAAATACACACAAAATACACAAATCGTTATAAATACAAGGTGCTGTTTATATCTCTTCGCACAAGCGTGACATTCAAAATTATCATATCAATTTGTATCGGATATGTTAAAAGATATATGTATTAAATAATATTGGCTATCCGATAGTTTAAATCACAGTTATGGATATGCATAATATTACTTATTTGTACGTCAAGATTAATGGCATCAGTGTCACCACTAATAGGCATGTGCCATTTTTAATAGTCATGTTGACATGTACGCATGTATGTAACGTTTAGACAAATCTATTATATAAAAATAAGTCCCGTTTTCCTTCCTGACGCCATAACTCTAGAACGCACGAACCGATTTCCACGGTTTTCGTTGGAAAGGTCTCGGACTCCGTGAGGTTTATAGCAAACAAAATTCAGGAAAAATTTCAACAGAAAAGCAGGAATTCGGGTAAAATCATTTTTCACATACAGCGCCATCTCTGATACATAACATGTACTGCAAACCAATATGGTTTTGCATGGTGGTGGAGCAGATCGCACCAGTATTTTAAGTAGATGGCACCGATGCGTTATACATTGTTTGACAGCTACTCATTATACTCTGCTCAGTTAATTTCATGTGACATGCGCGTTCTTTCAAACGCTAATTAAAAACCAAAACGAAGCCATCTGGTGGCGAAACGAAGTTCGCCGGGTTTGCTAGTGTATTATACAAATATGTTTTGTGTGTGAATATTGCGTAACAAAATTTTTGTTTTCCATGTTTTATGAAAAACATTCATAGTTTTTTACCCGCGGAAGTAAATAACGACAGAATACACTTTATTCGACTCATTATGAAGAATTCGCTATATCATGGTCAATAGGGTATTATGATATGTTTGCTGTTTTTATTAAAGATTTTTTCTATATCTTTGCTGCTTGATAATAAAATATTAAATAACTTCATATTAGTCTGAATATTTTACCCGAACATAGTTACACCAGATAACAATTAAATAAATTTTTATGTAATGTTTTCAAATAGTTTGCTTGCAGCCTTAAAATAAAGTTCGGTAATCGGACTTTTAACACATAATAAACGGGAAAATCGTCGTTTTTCACAGATTGGATACGTCGCAATATTAATTTTATACTATCAAAGGAATGATCTAAATAAAAGGCATATGTAATATAGGTATATAATATAAACTGAAAATATGTTGTACAAGATGGCTCTATATTTGTTAATCACGAAAAGTACAGAGAGAAAGAAAGAGAGATAATATGCTATTAATAGTTTTATTTAGGAATTTATAGATTGCAGTAAGCATAGATAAAAAACATATTTATTAAAAAGAACAGCGACATAGTTTAATAGTATGATAATCATGTAATAGAATCAGCAAAGTTGAAATACTTATTGCTTAATCAAATCCGCACGTGGCCAACATATATTGTGCTTTAGTGTGGTAATTATGTTGTATAGGGTGCGGCTATTACTTCATACAAACTATTGCCAAAATTATAATTTATAAACTACAAACTAAAATAACTTCAAATAACAATTACACTATTAAATTTAAATCTTATATGCCAACGAGCTTGTTAACGATTTCCATCGATTTCAAAAATTATATTCAGATCCCAATTATATTATTGCAACGCGTTAAATATAATTAATAAAATATAATTATAATGGTCTAGTATATTTGCTATTCTATTACCTATTATCTTAACTTTTGATATTATTAATGCATTATACACACAAACCATGCAGAACATATTTGCTAATTGTTGGTAAAAATTGTAGTATGATCTGTAGTTTATAGTAATACAGAAAATAACAATAGATATTTAAAAGATAAAATCACGGCTTTGAGGAATATTTTCACAAATAGTTCGACTAGTAGTAGTACATACATATGCATATTCTTAAGTATTATTTCATACTTCTGTGGCAATTGTATGAAAAAAAATCAATTATTCGAAAAACAATGCTTCGGGTTTTTTTTCTATATCACAGATTTAAGTCATTTGCTTAAAAAACATGACAATTTACGAATTAGACAAATTATAATTACTATCAACTAACTCGACAATCTATATGGCTTTATGGAATACAGTTCACGTCGATTTTATACAT
This sequence comes from Automeris io, assembly GCA_036320925.1. NCBI lineage: Eukaryota > Metazoa > Arthropoda > Insecta > Lepidoptera > Saturniidae > Automeris > Automeris io. The sequence goes on from JAUDJH010000002.1 coordinate 11,535,737, forward strand.
TGTCGAGGCAATATGTATATGCTTAGTTAAATGATCAAAATGTAATTCAATAATAATAATTAATGTCATTTTAAATGACGAAAACAATATTTCTTACAATTTTCGCTGATACCTTCTTTTGAGACCTAACATAAAGCGGCTATCTTCAGGGCAACCTTGTATTATACTTTAGGTTGAAAAATGGATTGGCTACTGAATATCATAGTAAATATTATAGATTTATTTTTTTATTGATTTTATATAATCAAAGAGTTATACCATAAATACGAATCTGTTTGCTTTCTTCTTTGTTTATCTTAAAAATAAATTTCATATGAATTATTTCTTAGTTGAACTTTCACATGACCTATGAGTGTGACGGATGTAATGAATGTGCTAACAGCTACGTTAGATAGTTGGCACCAATCAATTTTCACTTATAAGATCTATCCACTCTACCCAGTTATGTAAAATATAAGCGAATACCTACTAAGATTACTCAATTCATGTATCACATAACAGCATTCGTCCACCTTCATCGTTTAACACAGTTACGGTAATAAACAGTAAAACCTGAATTCTGCCTGCGCATTCGCAATACTAGTGATTTCGCAGCTTTAATCGAAAATTGTTAATACTTGTAAGAACAAAATTGAGCTTCTATTTCTAGAATAATTAAGAAACACGAATTTAAGGATAAAGTAAAAGATCAAAATAATGGTAATTTCAAAAAATATAATCCTCACGCAAATACAATAACTAAAATTTTAAAATCTTGTTGCTGTTTCTCACTTGCAATAGAGTCGTAACTGTATGTGTTGAAATATCAAATTCTTCATCTAAATCTATTTCATTATACTTCTTAATTCATGCAGGGTCAAGTATACAAATTATATTTTACAATTAAACAACTACAAATTGTTAGAACACAGACTTACACAGCCTTTAATGTACCTTCGCTCACACCATGAGATATATAAAGTGTCGATATATTATTATTGAAATATTCTAATATATAAAATAACTCTTTAATACCATTTTTAATTTCGTATGTATTAACAATCATATATTTAGAGGATTACTTAATTTATTAAAGTTTTACTTACAAGACGACTCGAATGACATTCAGGCTAAGCGACCGGCTCATGCGCTACGAATTATGGGTTCGAATCCAACACGAAACAAATATGACCTATAGGCAGGTGTTACAGGATTTTGTATTTGATTGTAAGTGTATATGAATTCGCGTTTCTAATCGCAATCGCAGCACGGGAGTCGCTCGTAGTCTGCGATAAGGTTAAAAAAAACCTAATACAAATACATAATAGAGTCACTAATAAATAATGAAATTATTCGATTGTTACTTCCGCACGCGGAAACAGCCGTTACCGTTATCACAAAGTGTATTTAGTTAAAAGTCGCGCCACTATAGAAGGAAAGCCAAGTTGTGGCACTAAATATTCATAAGGTCGCGCTTTGGAATTCCAACAGCATTACTCGGTCGACGTCCGTGACTGCTCAGAAACTTACCAGTTCCCACATCTACCGATTTAAAATGACAAACTATATCCATAATATACTTAGTGTATACACTAAGTATACAATTATAACAAAAGCAAAATTAAAAAATAAAATTTTACTTAAACTGTCAAATGTAGGTACAATTGACTAAATGTCAGAACAAAAGACATCAACGCACAACGTAGTGCACAAGTGTTTTTTCTCTGCAACAAGTATATTGGTCTTACTTATTTATTCATTTTAGCAGGTTGATGATTTAAATAATCACAAATATACCAATAAAAGGACGTAATTAAATATTAATATTTTATAACAATATCAAATAATCAAATACGTTATAGATCCGGGTCAAAGAAAACAAGTTATTTTATTATTCTGTTAAGTGACAAATAAATATTAATGTTGTACGCTCGCAGTCTTATTTGCTATTCATATTAAAAATGGTATAAGAATGTATAAGTAACTGGTTTTGAAATTAACAAAAATTAATTTAATGATTATCACCTTGAGCATAATTAAAAAAAAATGTGTAATTCAAATTTTAACATATTTGTAAATATAGTCACGAAATAATAAACATACTTCCAGCACTCTCAATTGACCTTGACCTCCACCTCCTTATTACTATTATTTACCACCGATTCGGAATCTATATATATAAATGTAAAATATTTTACTACTAACACAATTTCCTTTAATTCATACTTACATCTATTTAAAAAAAAGTACATATTTATAATATCTAACTTAGTTTACATCTATTTGTTTTCTTTTTGTACTGATTATACCATTATAATTCGACACGCCACGGTTCAAACAGTGCAAAGCAGAGACATGTTAGATTGTCATGATTTTTGTTTTCGGAACTAATCTACCGATACAAAATCAAGAAATCCCGTAAAATAGTGTTACAAATGGTATTTGGTCAAAATATTTTTTACTCAGTTCAAGTTATGAATTATCAATATGATTAAATCTATTAAATAATATATACATATATGAAATCGTAGATATCAGATAGATTTGTAACAGTATGTTATTTTAAAATATCTATCAATGTGAAATGAAATGATATGAGAGAAAATAATACCTGTATTCATAACATATGTGAATATGTCGTGAACATGCCATGTGCCAACCGAACGGTTGCATTATTATTAATGCCTAACCCAGTTAAATCGTTTGGTAGGCTTTCAACCAGCAACACTGCTTACTAACAAACATATTAAGGAACATGCAACATGCATTTCGATAGTTTACAAGGAATTCCTGCTAGCTTGCGTAGCGCACGTTTTAATTTTCTTATTTTTATTTATAAAAATAGATACACGATCGTGAGCAACTAAATACTTCATATCTTTTTTTATATAATGAATATTAAAATAAAATATGGAACCCGTATATTATAAGTGAAAGCTTATTTAAATAAAGCAACACGTTTAATACCTGCCGAAATAAAGTGACTGTCGGGCGGAAAGTCCAGCATTCGTATAATTTCACGCATATATTGAAGAACATCAATAACCTGTAATCCGAGTTATTGTTGAGTAACGAAATAATCTTGTATACCTCATGCTTTTTACTAGTCAATACATTATGCGCTATGTCGTAATGGATTTCATTACATAGGCTAATTTCAGTTTGAACGTTTTGTACAGGTTATTTTGATTGTAAATAAAGTTTTCTTTTCATGAATGTCCTCTGTATAATACACAATAACTATAATTAATTATAACGAAGTAAATAATCTGTTATTTACTTTGCACAAGTATCCCGAAAGCCTGTTATTTGCTGTTAACTGCCTTTAGTATTTTTTAAACCAATTACAGTTGAGAAGTTTGATCTCAATAAAGTATAATATAAATTAATTTTGACGTCGTGGGTAAATTTAACTATATAATAATTCCATTGATTATTAAATTTTATGAAAAGTGGCCCAACTGACAAAGTATTTTAAATAATCGCTAAAATTTTAAAATGTGTTAATCATTAAGATTAGTGTTAGATGATAAATTCCTAATAGCCTCATTCACATCTTTCGCACACAAGACAGTTAGATAACACAGTGAGACTTCTTCTTCCTTATATTATGTATACATCTTTTACACCGGCTCATATGGATGGAATTTATAACTTGTGACCTCATATATTAGCAAGAATTACCTAATGTTGACTCAGTAAATTTTATGATTGACTAAGAACAGTAAAAATTATACAATATAATGCATTGATTTTGAAATCACATATTACAATACCAATTAAATATTATTTATTAATTAATCTGTATTCGTAATAGTCGCATTATAAAGATGTTTTCAAGTAAAATATTAAAAACCGGTTCGATAATAACTGTAGTTTTTAATAGGCGTATCATTAAATTTCCTGAAACTTAATGATTATTCAAGGAAATCAACTATTCCGTAACCTTTTTGAGTTATAGTAATTTCGACAGCCTAATCGGCGCACGAATTAAATGCCATGCATAATGTACAATTTTGTAGAAGACATAGAAAGAGTCGTCCTTGTCGCTTGCCCAAGAGCTGACATTTCAAACCGAGTCAAATGTCACGAGCGCTCACCCCACCTTTGACATTTAGACATTTATATGCTTCCAAGTGGCATTTCCACTTTAGCAGAAAAAAAATAGTTATTAGATACATTTATAATTATTTGAAATATAGGTATCTCACAAAATAAGGAGGCTTGCTAAATCAAAGAGTGTTAAAAAAATTTTTGCAGTGACAAAAGTTTGATATATCAAAATGTGCTTATACCTTATATGAAATTCTCAGTACTATATCAATTGCTATTCTATTGTTTTTATTAACAATAAAATATCGATCATGACAACTTACTTTTCCAACCGTTTAAACCTTCAGTTAAGTTAACACTCATTTTCTAATAAGGCTATCGTATTTTTAAATAGAAAACAAATGTACATAACACAATTATTATTGAAAATTATAAATTGTATGTAGCTTTTGTCGATGGCCACCGATGGCGGCGGCAAGCTGAGGAAACTGTGAAGAAAGAAGAGAGTCTGGAACAAGAGCTATGCAAGGACAAGGACGCTGGCGAATGGTTCCGGTTGGTGGCCGGCGAGGGCGACAACTGTCGCGACGTCATCCAATGCACCGCCTCGGTATGTATCTACCTATCCGCAAGTCGCAATACAGCGCGGCGCCGCGTGCTAATTACACACGCACTCTCTCCATCTATTCCGACCTTACCGCGACCAATGTTATCAACATTGCAATCAACATAGTTTTAGATTGAGAACATGAAATAATATTATAATATTTATACAAACAGTAAGTACAATTAACCAGTTTAAGACCCATGCTCGTTTCCACGTCTACGGTGATACATAAAATAATTGCCCTATCAATTGTATTTTAAATATTTCTGCTAAAATGGAGTTACTACGCTTTCACTTTTAATTGTGTTTTATTTAATATCTGAATTAATAATATACATATCAAGTAACGAGCTAGCCGACATAATTTGTAAGAAACATGTGACTTTTGAAGTTCACTACACTGGAAGTATATTTCAATGCCAATTTTAAAAAATGGCAACTTCGTTTTTTTAGCGATACAACTCGTTGCATACGACTTTCCTGAAACCCTTAAATTATTTTGTTCCCAACGACAGTTTTGATTGACTCGTGTAAGAAGTGCCTAACTTACAAATGTTGAGTTGTTATGAATATATGACTAAATTATGTACTGCTTGTCGAAGATTATTATAAAAGATAGGTAACATTCAAACCGTAAAGTATTATATTTTATCAGTTACAAGTCTTAAGAGCAAGGCTGAATAAATATCTGTCAAAGTACAGAAATTATAAACACTAAATTATAGTGTCAAGCAATTCATGTGATATGTAAATATAATATATGTTTATCTAAAGTTTAAAAAATTATCTAAAGTTGTATATTATAAGCATTTATCCATTACCTTTAAAATAAAAGAAAATCATCTTTTCTATAAAATATTCAGGTAGCACAAAACGGATTCAAGCTCACACTAATATAAAAATTTAATACAATTATAATATATAAGGTTATAAAATCATCCTCTTTCCGTTTGACTGACGTTTCATAATTGATTTCCAACGCAAATACTTCTTAGAACTATTGAACGGTTTAACTTTTAAATATATTCTTGTCCTTGCAATTACCATTCTAGTTTTTGCTGGTTTTTTTATTAGTTTTATTCAACGAAAATAAATGATTTAATCATTCTGTAGTTCACACATATATTTATGGCAGTATTAAGTAAGCTACTCAATATTCTCATTGCCTTTTCTGCAGAATATAAAATACTAATTAATTCTTAAAAAAAGAAATGATTTCATGTACCTACTTTTCTGAATAATTATGGATTGTTCATAATAAATATAATCGTGTACATACTGCTTAACTATGTAATGTGCTGACCTAGTGAAGGTCATAAATCAAGTCTTACTTCCTCTGCTTCGTACTTCCTTCTACACTTCACCTTCCACTCCCCCTCTTCTATCGCCTCTAATCCTCATATAGGTTATATTAGTTATAGACAATAGATGAAAATGTCGGAAAAAGAAAAAACAGCTTTCATCGAAAACGCTACCTAATCCCTTTGAGAGATAACAAAACAATATTTGATGGGATTAGCCCTCCTTTATGAGCCTACAGAAAAGCTTGCAGTAGTATATATCTATCTTTTAAAGATAGATTGATGTCTATTTATTGGTAAAAACTACATGTGAATCTGCTCAGTAGTTTTTGAGTTTATCGCGAACAGACAACCAAATAGACGATACGGAGTACTTTGGTTTATAATATGTAGAGATAATGATTTAGCAATACGAATGCATTTTTTGTACAGGGTATTCAAGCAATCCGTTGCCCTGCCGGTTTGTTTTTCGATATTGAGAAGCAGACCTGCGATTGGAAAGATGCAGTTAAAAACTGTAAACTCAAGAATAAAGAGCGTAAAGTCAAACCTCTTCTTTACACCGAAGAACCTCTTTGCCAAGATGGCTCCTTAGCTTGCGGGGACTCCACTTGTATCGAGCGCGGTCTCTTCTGTAATGGCGAAAAAGATTGCGCTGATGGTTCTGATGAAAACTCCTGCGGTAAGTAATTAGAAACCTTATTTATACTAGCATGAATAAATTAATATAGACTTACAACAACTCAGGGCTTATATTGTTTTAAATAGTGCCCCCCATAATTCAATTAAGTCACATCCTTGGATAATTTTATGTTACTTACTCTGACATGTTTATAAGTAAAGTAAAATCTTAATTGATACTCTCACTAGAGTTAATTGTTAAGCTTATCTTATATAGAACTATTACAATTTGGTACTACAGTCGAATATGCGGTTATAATATTTAACCATAGTTAGAGTTAAAAATATTTTTATTTTCAAAGGAACAATTTTAGAATGCAAGGTACTTGTTTGTCATATATACAATATAAAACTTTTCATTAGAAAGTACAAAGCAAATAGGTACCAACAGAATACATTGATAGGGTGTCTGACCCCTATGCGAACAGATAGTCGGTATGCGTGGAATTATTTTGTAGTCCATCCACACAATACAGTTTTCTGCGTCGTTATACGAGTATGGCTTGAAATCACTTCGAATTGTACATGACAAGTATACAAAATTCCATTCACCGAAATCAAAGACTCTGGGTTGTGCGATATATACGAGTATATGTATATACGTTTATAATCCGGACACAACACTAGTCATTTATATATAGAATAAATAAATTTTATTTAAATAAAATAATGATACTTGATTTATTAACATTATATACTTTAACCAAATTAAAGTAGATGTTTGATGAGTATATATACTATATATGTATATAGTATTACTACTAGTAATTACTAAAAAGGCTTATTTATAGAAATAAGCCTGTAACATGTATATTAATTATACTGAAAAGTGAAACGCTACGAATGCAGCTGCACGATGTGATTTGACCTAGCGAAAGTACCCATACTAGTTCCAACTCTCGCTTCCGTTGTGAACTCGACAATTAATACCTACGTACCTAATATATGGAAGTTGAATTTTAGGAATTATGGAAAATCGTAGAGTTATACTCCAATGTAGATTAATTTAATAACATTTTAAATTTTGTTAGATATTTCTGAGATGCTGAAGTTTTTAACTTCTCTTGTCGTAGATATTGACAACGACCCCAACAGAGCTCCACCCTGTGACTCTTCACAGTGTGTCCTGCCCGACTGCTTCTGCTCCGAAGACGGCACAGTCATACCTGGTGACTTACCCGCCAGAGACGTACCGCAAATGATCACAATCACTTTCGATGACGCTATCAACAACAATAACATTGAATTGTACAAAGAGATATTCAATGGAAAACGGAAAAATCCCAACGGCTGTGACATCAAAGCCACATATTTCGTATCTCATAAATATACTAACTACTCCGCCGTACATGAAACTCACAGAAAGGGACATGAAATCGCTGTACACTCAATCACGTAAGTATTTTATTTAATTAAAAATACAATTTTGAGAAATGCCAAGAACATTCTTTTTCATGATATGTTTCTTTAGGCACAATGATGACGAGCGCTTCTGGAGCAATGCCACCGTCGATGATTGGGGAAAAGAAATGGCTGGCATGAGAGTCATCGTCGAAAAGTTCGCCAACGTTACCGACAACAGCGTAGTCGGCGTGCGAGCCCCGTATCTTCGTGTGGGTGGTAACAACCAATTCACCATGATGGAAGAGCAAGCTTTCTTATACGACAGCACAATTACAGCACCATTGTCTAATCCTCCTCTATGGCCGTATACTATGTACTTCAGAATGCCCCACAGATGTCACGGTAACTTGCAAAGCTGTCCAACAAGAAGCCACGCAGTTTGGGAAATGGTTATGAATGAGCTCGACCGTCGTGAAGACCCCAATAACGACGAATACTTGCCTGGTTGCGCTATGGTTGACTCGTGCTCTAACATCCTGACCGGGGATCAATTCTATAATTTCCTGAACCACAATTTCGATCGGCATTACGAACAAAACCGAGCTCCTCTTGGTCTTTATTTCCATGCAGCATGGTTGAAGAATAACCCTGAATTTTTAGAAGCCTTCCTGTACTGGATTGATGAGATTCTGCAAAATCATAACGATGTATACTTTGTAACTATGACTCAAGTTATACAATGGATCCAAAATCCGCGCACAATTACCGAAGCCAAGAATTTCGAGCCATGGAGGGAGAAGTGCGCAGTAGAAGGAATCCCTGCCTGCTGGGTGCCGCATTCTTGTAAACTTACCTCTAAAGAGGTTCCCGGGGAAACTATTAATCTGCAAACTTGCGTCAGGTGCCCTGCCAATTACCCTTGGCTGAATGATCCCACAGGCGATGGCCACTATTAAGAGCAAAGATCTCGAGCCTCGCACGCTCTAATTAGTTGATATAAAATTTCGGTTGAGTTATTGTACGGAGGACATATTCGATGCTAATCAATGAATCGGGTAGAATTACAATACGTCGTAGTCAAGTTATTACCGCATCTCCGAATGTGTTCCCGTATAATTTCGAAGTGTACCGGGTTATAATCCCGCCCGTAGTCTAAGTACCTATCCTACTGAATGTAATATAGGTTCACATAAATATTTAATAGGTCTGTTTACTTTATGTGATTTTTTAATGTAAGTCTGTTTTATAAATTAAAAATACAAAATATAAAACCGGATAGTGTTTATTTAATTTGCGTTACCTTACTTCCCGTTCATAATAAATACCCACTGCAAAACATTTCTTGTATTAACATTAATTGACGCAATAGTAAAAATTGAGTCATATAAAAAAATAGCTCATGTAATTTTAAAATTTAAATTACATGTAGTTCAGGTAGTTATTAACTTTCTCATTCTCTATCATTCTATCAATGTAGGTCCATTCTAAACGTATCTATTGAACTGATTACATAATACGTAGGTAGTATAGACTAGATATCTTTCGTGTAACATGGATAATTTAAATATTATTAAACTTCATAAAATTTTAATACAGTAATTATTACTTCACTAAGATAAAACAAAAAAAAAACAGGAATATATTCTTCATAGGGCTTGGGCTATACAAATATATTACAATTTTAATAGTTTTTCCAGGTATACTATCCATAAACAGTATACTAGCGTAGTACTGCGATATATAAGATGGAGAGGATTTGTTTAATGTCATCTCATCTTTACACCGGATTTTCAAATATGATGTACATTATTATGTACTTTTTGCCACTATAGTTAACAATTTACAAAAAATGAAGATTGAAATCTAAACAGTAATGTGTACCATCCTCTTTTAAAAATGTATATACAAATGGATGAACTTTTATATCTTAGTTTTAAATGAGAATAATCAAGGAAATTAAAATAATAGTTTGCTGGTACATTATACCAAATTTACAGGTTTAGTTTCATGGACATTGTATGTATAAGGATTTACATAGGAAAACCTACGAAACGATCAAGAAAACTTTATTTCCAGCTGGGGCATGATGTCCAATAACGTTTCTTACCAACTTTTCAAATTTAATTCCTTTCTGTTAAATCAAATGTATGAGGCTAAAGTTAATTCCTGAAATATATTAAAATAAAATACAATGAAAATATTATTCAAAATACATAAACAGATTTAAGACAACATTGGGTTTTTTTTTGTTTTTAAAGTGAATTTTTGTCTAAGTGTATGTCTTGGTTATGTACAATATTTTTATTATATACTTGTATAAAGGAGTGCAAGATCATTTACTGGCAATCGTAATTTGAAATATCATTATTAAACTGTTATTTTATATGGTTATAATTTTTTTGTAACTGGCTGTCAATGCAATAATTTTAAATGATACACTTTATTGAATCATACTTTTAAGTGTTTTTTTTTATTTATGGTCCTTATGCCATATGGCTCTGTTCCCCTATTATAGGCCAGTATGTGATAAATGTATAAGGTAAATTTATGATATTATGTTTTTTTTTTATATTGGCTCAACAAGGGACGAAAACCCATTAACAGTCGCCATTCTTATGTCGGCCCGCGTATACCGCGACGGAAGGGCTCCAGATATATGAACAATTAGATATACACAAACTGATCCCAAAACGCTATAAGCCGAAGCGAGTCTCTATGACGGTCTTTACACTTATGTCCTGTGGTCACGTCTCATTTCGGGCGATTTCTTTATCATCAATAAACTAACGTTTTTGAACATATACAATTATACGACGTTTATAAATATGCATCTCTTTGTTAACATTCTTGACATGATGAAGGTTTTGAATTCATTAGTTCTGAATACCTGTTGCATTAAATAACACAAACTTAGTGTTGCAAATGCTGCCTATGCTTAAAATAGTTTATGGCATAATATATTTTTATACTGATACTATGAAATATTTTAAATGTCTCCAGTGTCGACATGGCAAACTAACTACCACCGCACTTAACGATAAGTACAGTGTAGTTCAAGAATAGCGACGACCCACAAAGGACGAGAGTTCATGAATGGATATTTTCAGGATTAATATTTAATTTTGTTTGTATTAAATTTCAAAGTACAATGCTGGACTGCTTTATCGTAGTATTTATTGTTATTTACTTATCCCATAACGAATTTCAAACAAATTACTTAAATAAAAATGTAGGCAGATTCTTAAAAGACTTTTAGAGTTAAATATTTGATTCACCTCACCGGGACAACGCACCTTGTATGTTATTCCCTTAGCTGCTTTCCTATTGACGTATCATCACTACGCAGGGAATTAACTCTTGCTATGCTGCTGTTTTCTATCTTGATTATCATATTCTTCTGTAATGCGTTTGAGTGCATCAAAAGTGATATTACTTCTTTGAATTCCCTCTTATCCCTTTTATCATCCAGTAACACGGTTTGACATAATCTGATCATGAAAACTGAAATACTACATGAAAAATAAAAAGAACAGATACAATTTTATATTCACAGTTCGTATAGTGAATAGTGCCGATATCATTAATAGAAATTATAATATATCTCACCACTAGGACCACTCCTATACCCTAATGTTATACTCTAACGGACGACATTTTACATCTACAGCAAAAAAGCTTCATTAATAAGAACCTAACTATCAGTAAACAAATGACAAAGTACATCTCGGTTCGCGTATTTAAAAACATCTTGATTTATGATCCTGAAGTTTTAAGTGGAAATGGTTTACCTTTTTGGCAAAAACTAGCGATAATGCAGGTATTATACACATTACACGAGTTAGCAACAAAATTGAATTACTAAATAAGTATACAAAAAGAAATATGCACATTCTCAATTCGAAAAGTCAGCTTTTTATTTATGCGGTAAAAAGTAGGTATTGGGAACAAATATCCAAAAGGAAATATTAAATGCTAAAATACTACTCGTTACTTATGCAACCATGAGCTCAGTGAAATAAAATTCATTTTCATAAAATTACACAAGCATATTTACATTTTTGAACAAACGTGAACAGTCAGAAGCAATACAAGCAACCGTGGGTCACTGACTCAGTACATCCTCATTTTAACTTGCCTGTTGTTTTATGTACAAAAGGTACCTCTATACCTGTTGGTACTGGCTCAAATGTGTATAGTTAATTTTGAAATTAACTATACAATTTGTATATTCAGTGCCTGAGCACTGAATATACAAATTGTATATAGTTAAGCATTATTTAAAAAAAGATTAAACATGCTTCATGTAATAATTCAGTATATTTTTTCCCTAATTATAGTAATATATATAAATAGATTGTATAACTATTATATTACATATTACTAATATCTCTACATATATAAGTTTTAGTTTGATAAATTAGATATTAAATAAACATTATCCTTTAACTACACACTACTAATATTTTTTTTTTATAACAATTACTATTTTAAATAGTTGAAATATGCATATTTAAGCAAAAAAGGAGTACATTTTTGTTTCCGTTTTATTTGTTTACTAAATTGGTAATACTAAGTTATAATAAGGGATTATTATAGTTAATAATTTAATTTCAAAATTCCAAGTTCAATAAGCCTATAATTAAGTTAGCCACATGCCCGCGTGTCTTAAAGCACATGTGAATGAACCCAACGTACTTAACATTATCGATGCTTAGGAGACAATATAAGTAATGTAATTTGGTCTAAAGTCGATTAGCCTTTTGTCCAGATATATGACACAAAGAAAAAAGAATTAAACATATAATGTAAACACTTTTTAAATAAATATATTCCTAACAAGAGCATACGAAGTGTATCTTTAAAATACATATTGTCATTCATCAATCTTTGCTGTGTAAATTGTGAAATGTAGAAGGTACAGTAGAAGAAACATATTAATACTTACGAGCATCTATTAACGGTAACTCTGGTTAAGGTTTATCACATTAATGCAGTTTATTTCGAGTTGCCTTGTTTGAGCACTCAAACAAGTATTTCTTGTATTAGGTACCAATAATGGATTAATAAAAAACATAATGTCAGATTAACAAGTTTTTGTATTTTTTTCCTGATGACACTGTGTTAAATTTTCTAAATATATATACCATACCTCTGGGTTATATATTTTAGTGTATATGTGTTTTTTTCATTATATGTTTATTTTTAACTGTTTTAGCCCGAATAAGTACAAATCTATAAAACCTACATGTTATAGGTATATAATAACTTTAAACTGAATACGTCTTAATTTTTTTTTTACATTTAATTCAGTTCTGTACAGAAGAGATGATAGTCAAACATATGATTCTGGAGTTAAGTGAATTGGAAGTACACCGAGCAATTTTGGTAAGACAAGGTTCCACCCAGAAGATACGAACAAGATCAAGCGGCTAGTGGATTTCCTAGAGGACTCAAATAGAGACTTTGAAACACGGAAAACTAGGCATTTTGATCCAGATATATGCTGATCTTGTGCTTACTGACTTTCATGCCCGAATTATTCTGCATCACCTATCAATATTACTTAGTTACGTCTTTAAAAAATACGAAAATATCGTATAATTTAGAAGTTGTAAGCCACATATACTCTTAAATATTTTTTATATTATCTAACTGAACTCAATATCTAATAAATTTAACTTTACTACTTTATTTATAGATACTTACGGACAATAAGGACAACGACGCCAGGTCATACAACTATTCTATAACAATACCTATATTTCGCAACTTTACCTGGCAGTAAGAGAGCGCCCTGATTTTTTATGTAGTATTGACGCATTGCAATAGTGTGCTGGCTTCAGATCAAACAATAGACCGCGGGCGCCACAAACGAGATATCTTCCATGACGTCTGTGGGTGGTGGCGCTGTATATCACCACCTCAGGTAGGTAGGTACTCGTATATCCTCGCTATAACTAACTTTCCTTTTTATTTTGCAATGCGCGTATTTTTATCGGAACAAGGACAAAGAAAAACAATTGAATTGTAAAACAATTCAATAGAGAGTTAAAAGAGCGTTTAGCGTAGATATTAGGTAAGACAGTAAAGAGAAGCACAGTATAGCCTAAGTGAAAGTAGTGAAAGTCTTCCCAAATGCACACTTCCACAAATCTTTGTTAACACTTGTTATGATGTGTCTGTCATCTGAGTATAGTTCCTAACTTTACTACTAAAACGTATTTATAACTTAAGTGGTATTTCTAAAATAAATAGTAAAATCTTGTTAATAAACTAGTGGCATTTTTTACGCAACAGCTACCTTGCTGACCGTCACCTATTCAAGTAGAGATAGGTATTATCTTAAACTGGTCGCCAATAAAAATAATTGTGCAAAAACGCACTATGCTTGAAGTATTTAATGAAATATGCATAACATAAACAACGCTTTCGGCAATTCAGAAACAACGATATGGCTTGAAGAACAATAATATTATTATGCCAGATATGTTTTCATTAAAGTTGTTTTTCGTAATTATATTACAATTGAAAGTATGCAGTAGTTGTTTCCATAGACTTTTCTCATGAAAACTGTACAAATGTTTCTAAGTGGAGTTATAGAACGATAGTAAGGAGGTATAGCCATAGATAACACGGTAAGTATAGCGCCGGGGCTTGTCTGTTCAACTGTGACATAATGGTGGCAATAATCAATCAGTGAACGTCTAATGGCAGCCACTGTTGTTCTTGGATTGTATTATATTTATTATCGACTAAACAACTGCCATTTTATCACGATAGTATAGGTACCCAATAAAAGTGAAAACTTCGTTCTACAGCAGTTTAATAATTTACCCATTACATCAAATGCTAAGTCAATGTTACTGTCAAGATGATTTAAATACAATTCAATTAAATGTACTATTTGTAAAACTCAGCGTCATGTATCGTTGTTAAATTTTAAATAAAGTAACTTAATGTCAAAGGTTATTATGAGAATGAGGAAAAATATACCATCTACTTAAATACAGTAGGTACAAGCAAATGTTTTAGAGTCTACAAAAATTTATTCCTTTGCGCAACCTTTTCTGAGAAGACAGAACACGAAGTAAAATGTATAAAATTAAAAGGTAACAAGGCCAATCAATATATCAGATAAAGTCTCACCCTAACACAACGCTAATCGCACTACTTAAACAAAAAAAAAAAGATTTAACATTGTTACTTTTATTAAGTGTCAAGTATTATTAAAAGTAACAACGATCGTAACTCATAAGCAACATGTTACCAAGCTCGTTCCAATTTTAATATCTTGGGTGCTATATGTATGCTAGTATTCGTTAAATGTCATAAGAACATCATGTTTCCCTTTATCAGTGAGCATGTTGTAAGATCGTCAAACCAAAATCTAAGAGGAAGCAAGGTCGACAAATTCCAGAGGCAGTAGACGAGTAGGTAGATCACCTAGCATACCCACTGAATAATATATATGTATAAAGTGAGCTTACCTCTCCAAAAAAATTTGCTAAAAAGTACAAATAAGCCTTTGGCTATGTCGTTTTAAAAGTTAATTCAAAATTTTCATAAGATATCGTTACCATGTTTTAAGTTGTGCAAGGTGAAAGATCATTTTTTATAAATATTTCGCTTCTTATGCAATAAATGATGTGCAAATTATTATAAAGTTGGTCCCCACAAATCCTCAAAAAGGTTTTTCTGTAAACATTGTCTATTAAAATAATTGAGAAAGATATGTAAAAGGAGTGGCGGGGAGGTGGGTAAACAGTTCAGGATTCGTCTCTATAACTATTCGCGTTTCGCATTCACGTACAAACGTCACATTCTGTGAAAGAATTACTATGATAAATGATAATAATTTGTATAATATTTACATTACATTATATCATTATATGCAAATGGTTTCGTTTATATGGTTTTTATTTAATTTAATAGCTTAATTTCTTTTTTATATGTTACTTGCAATACAGTCGTCAAATTTATAAAGGTTTCTCATACTAATCATGCTTGTTTGCAATAATTCCTAACAAATTATCGTTTAAATAACAATTACTAAGTATATTGTGGGTTTTGAGGTCTAAAATCATTGTCAAAAAGGAATATAAGTAATAAATTCGACTGCATTCGCCTACACCCATATTGGCCAGGCACGGATAACATTACCGGAAGCGATTCAGCGTATCCACGATCCCTCAGAACTTCGGTCTGGATGCTGTTTCAGTGATTCAATTTACTATAATTACGTCCGATAAATCAATAAGCTTTGTTAGGAATAATAGTTCGTTATATGCATAGTTCTGGCCATATTTTCGGTTCTGCCCAAACAATTATAACACTTTCTAAGTTGAAAAATTAGTATTATAACGATGAACGCTACATAAAGATTTGTTCAATAGTTTTATAGTTAGTAGAGCTTTTATAGTATTATTGTGAAAACATATGTTCATAATGCACACACATTATTTAAAAAATCGATTAGTTTGTATTAAGATCCCACTAAGTTTATGTTATTTCAATAGAATATTCCTTCTACCACCATTCTATACAATATTATAATAATTTAGACAAGTACACAACTTTTCTTATATCATCAAATATTGATATTCATTAAAATCTCGATACCTCAATGTCCTAGAAACCTCTTTTTTAAAGATTAGTACTGACATTTAAATAATAAGAAAATAAACATATAATATATTCATATAATTTACCCTAGTCTTTTACAAAATTTTATTACGTTGTAAAAGCTAGGCCTGAGATAATTAATAGCAGTGATATTCCATCAGAAACATTTCATTCAAAATTAATATTACCAAGGCCCGCAGTCTAAAATGTTGTGACTGAAAAACTATTTTATTTATTCATACAGGGGTTATCAGTGATTATTCCATTCACATTATACTAGTATAATTATTACAATTACGAATATGCTGCTGTACATTTAAAATTAAATTTAAACTTACTTTTTAAAAAGGTAAAGGCTTAAAGGTGCTTAAAGGTGTTTACATACATAACAGGAGCCTGTTATATGCGAACTTTAATTTAAAAAAAAATATGGCACCTTGTGTAGATCCAAGCCCCCTTGTTATACGAACCTTACACATCGATCAAATAAATACTGCTTGAAAGGTTTGCTTAACTATTCCAGATGAGAAACATATTTTTTTAAACTGCCTGACAATATAATTATTACACTTATATATGAGACTTATTTCTTTATTTTATTAAGAAATAAAACTTGTGAAGCTATTGATAAAATACTTAACAATTTTTGAAGAAAATTTGGAATAATTATTTTAGATGAAATGTTTTAGGTCGGTCTACCTCGGTGGTCGGATTAAAAATGAGCTATTTTTTTTATATTTCACTAGTCATTTTATTCATATTTACCACCAATAGGATAATAATGTTAGAATACCCAGAAATGATACCTACTTCTGAACTATTTTTTTTACTCTAATATACTTACCACAGGGAACACAAAGGAATTAGAAAGAATGAATCAAAGATCTTTTGAAACAGTTTTGCCAATAAATTATAGCGCTAGTAGCAAGAATGGGCCTATACACGAAAATTTTGACGTAGCCATATATTTCAAGCTATAAATACTCCAGGTAAATTAAGCGTCTGCATATGAACGGATAGCACACATAGGAACGCAAATGCGACAAGCAAATGAATAAAGGTACACATACATATAATACATACGCGCATTGTCGCAAGTGAAAGGAAATATCTTGAGAATCCTTGAGTCGTGCGCGCCTACTCGCTGCGTCGATGTCGGTATGACGGTACAACCTGGCTACGTGGACTTCTTCGTGCCTACATCCTAGAAAAATTCGACCTGCACAATATTATGTCCTTTGCTTGTCTGAGTCATGTTGTTGTAATACCATTTGGTAATCATTTAATAGGAAAATTATGTGATTTCATCAATAGTGCAATCAATTAATGAAACATTATCAAAAGTTACTTCACTACGTGTTTTGTGGTATTTACATATTAACATTGTTTAAAGTATCACTGCGTGTACAACAATGTACAAGAGATCAATGTGTTCATGTATCTCTCATCTAGGTCAAATGTGCACGTAACAACGGTATATCGAAAACCAATTGATAGTTTAAATGTTAAATCTTCACAGAGTTACGTAACTCCACGTCGCATCACTTGAAAGTATATATAATGGTAGGTGTACATAATTAAAATTAATACAACTAATATACTTGTGCAATATTTTTGTATAAATTCAAAACATTCAAAACTAAAAATTAGGAGTATTTATTATGAAGAAAAGATAAACGTATCAAAATACGGATGCCGTTAAAATATGATTATCTATACTACTTCCTCATGTTTCATTTCCTAAGTAGAAAAAAATACGAAACACATACTGATTGTACAGCGGAGGCTTAAATCAAATTTACTTAGTAGTTATATAAAAATACTAAAGTTTTTCGATTTATTTGTTACAAGTTCTGTAACACTTGACATTAAAACAAATGTTAAATAAAGAAAATTTGTGTAGTAATCACGTATGAGCATCTAGCTGGAATAATATGTATGGCCTGCGACTTTAAATGCAAGTCAACGAGGACGCAGCAACAGCCCGCCCGCCCTGTGTGGTACTAGTATCTGAGACTCGCTCGATGTATATTATTACATAACCTGCGAGACCCGGATGTTGTGTCACAAGGCCAACGAATACATCAACTCACAGTTATTTGGCTGTAGTCATCCTAAATAAGCTTCAAAATGTTTCATAAATAAATCTTAATAATTAAATAATATTAAGAAAATTGATAACTTTTTAATCTCTAATGCTATATAGTAAGAACTAGTAATATATAGAAACTTCTATTTCTAACGTTTTAATTCCTAATGATTAATCGCATTACAGTAGTGATTGGTTATATTCAATTACCTTTATTAAAAGAGGAAAACAACTATATACATATTTATACGAAAATTAAAAAAGTAGCCTGTCTTGAGACCTTGTAAATAAAACTAATACTTAGTTCCGCATAATTTTATACTTGAGGAAGTAATAATCTATATACTCGTGTTTTCCATTATATTGGATATATTATACAGATTACAGCGTCTAAGTTAAACTTTTAGAAAATACCATCATACGAAGGTATGATAATGTTTACGAATAATTACACATATTTATCTAGCCGCAAACTATAATCCCGCTGGTACTGTGACTTCTAAGCAAATATATACATACTTAAATATATATACACATCCATAACTCGCAAGAAACTAATCTGACTATCACAGAGAAGTTTATAGGTATCAATACTCGAACCCAGAACCTTTGCGTCGCAGTTGGAGACTCTATAAGCTGTGCCATCAGGCCTTCGAATTATTTATTTTAGGTGTTTAATAAATAATTGAATTTAGAAATGGAGCTAACATAACTATATTCCACCTTAAGGTAAGCACACTGACTGAGCAGATGGCAGATTGTTTCGCCAGAAGAAATTATAATACATTATATATATATATATATATATATATATATATATATACATTTCGAGAGACACTTATTTATATATATATATAAATACGTGTCTCTCGAAATGTTCTCAAAAATTTAAACTACTTATTTGATACATCTTTGTACTTATACAATATAATACTTCATAAAGCGCAGATATTAGTTTTATGAAACAAGATTTTATTTAATCAGTGGAAAAAGCAATTAAAAAATATTTTCTTAAATTATACTTTTTAAGATTTAAATGATAATGCTGTAATTGTTTAGCTAATTATTATTATTATTTATATTATTGTTATCGTTTTCGAATTACGTTTTCGAATTCGTATAATGATATTTGAATTAATTTTTCGTCGTAAATAATTACGAAAAAAACAAACATTACATAAGTACCTACTGTTTTTTTTTTGTTCGCCCAGTGGATGTCCCTTCGGACCGTCAGGGGGAGGGGCACTCCCCCGGTGTGTCGGACTTGCACCGACTAAAACCACCGGGGTGCCGATTATGTTGTCTCTTCCTTTTCGCCGGGTCCGGGTATCCGTATACTTCCTACGGAGCTAATTATGTACTGTGGCTTATTGAATAAATATTCCTTACATGTTCCCATTTATTAATCTATTTTTTTCTTTTTCTATACATAATTGTAATTATTATCTTCAGATTTTAATTTTGAAATGCAAATAATGCAAATGATTAATTTTTAAATGCATAAATAGTACATAATATGCATGTCAAAGCATTACCTGGATAAACATATTCACTTAGAAATAAAACTATGTTCCGAAAAATAAATTATATAGATAAAATAAAAAACTAAGAAGCATAAAAGTTTTGATCGGAATCATGGATTTAAGTCATCATCGGCGTGGAACCCAGTGATGACTACAATAGGAGCACGTTTTATTTTGCTTTGTCAACAAGCTCATACAGTGTTGTGTGCCGTGTCTATGCAAATTATCAAGAACAAAAGAGATTAGGGGAAGTAACTTCCCACCCTCGATGAAAATTACGCGGAGCGTAAGTCTGCTCGTGATCATGACCTGAGCAATCAGATCGAAACGTCGAGTCATGCTTATAAATAAGTTAGTTCGCGCATAAGTCCGGTTAAAGTATTTATAAATAGTACAAAACGCGAAAGTTTAAAATCTGTTATACAAAAAAACTACACACACACACTACTACTCATATCTGTACATATAGCACTATTTAAACTAATTTCTGCGTGACGTCGAATGGTTATAGCCTTGACTTTTAGCAAATATGATAATTACCTCTTCAGACTGGAAAAGTAGCTATATAAATATGACCTCTGAATATATTGACATTTTCACGGCATTACTTTGTAGATATTCTGAATCTAATTAAAAACTTAGTAACGCTTTTACAGTTACAAAGGGGTGTCTATGAGTACTTGTTATGGTTTAAAACATCGTTTATAAGGGTAGCATGATTTGTTGTACACATTTATCGTACACCTAAAACCTTTCAAACTATTAGTTTAGTTCCTCTTAATTTATAACAAATTCCCAAAGAACGGCGAGAAATATTCGTCATCATGTATTAATAGTATATAGATGAGTACTATTGGTTAACAAAGCTTTAAAGCAAAAATTGATTATACAAGTCACCTTTGTACACACCAAATTACTTAAGCATTTTTAAATTTTCAAAGTTGTCAAAGAGACTATAAATATATTCTCCTTTATAATGACCTCTGTTATGAATACATGTTATACTTCGGCTACATCTTCGATTCTACCTAATTAGTCATGGAAAAATATATATAATTGAATAAATACAATTTAGAACTCGCAGGAAGATCTTTAAATCTTCCTTTTACCTTTATTTGACATTGGCATATATGTTTACGAAACAGGTTTATTAAATAGGTGATCGAAAGTGAGACTAACAACAAGTTTACAAAACTGATGAGAATTGCTAATGTGGAAGCAATTATAAGTGAATACATAAAAAATATCTATTTTTACGGTGTTTTCATTTATCTATCATATTATTAATCTACTTTACTGGTGCAATTTTTTCAACTAATGTGAACTTTTGCTAATTGTTTTTTTATACTGGCTCGACAAAGTGACTACAACGCTCTTGATTGTAAGTTCTGTGTATACGGAGAATGGCTGCGACTATCACAAGACAAGAATCCATTGACAGTAGCGATTGCCACGACAGGATTTCACTAGGATATCATGTTTAAAAAAAAAGATCGGATACTATATTTTAGTCATATGCACTATAGGTGATAAAATGGATTTATATTTTTCTTACCCATCAAAACTTGTATTAAGTCCAATGTCCATACCTAATAGAATATAAAAAATAAATCGCAAGCTTTTGCCTCATCCAATCTTTAATACATCAGTTATTTTGGTAAGCATTTTAGTCACAAAGAAAGCGATGGTTAGTTATTTATGATAGATGTTACGTAATCAGTGTAAATAGAAACAACAAAACGAGTTAATTTTAAATTAATATAAGTACGACTGAAAAAAAATACTTTGAGAGTTACATATTAAATATAAATATAATGAATAAATATTCATAACAATAGCGACCACAAATCCTAAAAAAAGAATTCAATAAAACCAAACTATTTAAATTATCAACGCATAGCCTAGCGGCTGGGGTGAGAAAATTGTAATTTCTGTAATAGGTACCTTTTATAATATGTAAGCAGAACGATTTTGGGAAATCTATTCTTAATAGGTTCTTTACTTCCGATTTTGATAAAATTAGGTGTTCACGTTAGCACTGAAATCCTTATTCCATTTACATTATTAATATTGTAACCGAAGTATTTAGTTCACGAAGGACAACTGTATATAATAATAATAATAGCTTTTTTAAGATTTCTCCAAAAATACAAAAAAAATAAGCAATAATCATAAAATTTTATAGTTGATATTAATTCATAATATAAATATCAGCGTGGACGATCCTCTTCACCCAAAACTATATGAAAGGCCTATTTTTACCCCCATTTTCTCAGCCAAAATGCTCAAAACGCCATCAGTACTGCTCCTCAAACGCTGCAGCATCGAAGCATATGAGAATTTCAATTTGTTATTGTATGATTTAGAAATCCGAAGTTAACAATAATCCACGAACATTCTGGTAGACAATTAACCGAACGCTCCAGTAAAATCTGAGGTCTCACTTTGCTCAGCTATATATTACTATACTATTTCGGTACAGGTCACTAAAATTTTCGAACGGTTCATTAATGAAAATGGCATAATCATCATTATAATTTCGTTAAAAAATGTTAATTTTATGAGTCTTAGGCTAAAATTGGTTGTGGAGGCCTAGTACATAAGGGTGCGCGGCGACGAAAATGGTCGTAGGTTCGAATCCCAGAACTTAAATCTGGATTTTTTAAGATTTATTACGAATTTAGGCACCACATGCTCAGCAGTGATAGAAATCATTGTGAGGAAAATGCGTGGTATCTAATAGAAATGTCATATGTATGTGCCTTGAGAACGGCGATCAGCTGCGTTTTTGATCAAGTTAGACATGACATACAAAGTAGATACAAACACTATTATATCTGCTTACCCCGAAAGGAATAGAGCGTGACGATATATTATTTATTATACTTTATTCATCATATTTACAATATTATTACATTTTAAAATAAATACATATAAAAAGATAACATACAAATTTTAAAATATAAAAACCAGTAGACCTACAGGGGCGAAGCCTAAGGCCCAAGCCACCGGTAGTTAGGAGCTCAGAGTGAGGAACCTCCTAACAATGCGTGCTGTATCGAGTAGAACTGCCTTCTGTATCCGGCCCTTGATCCAAAAACCAAGCGAGAGCCTCTTAAGGTGGTAATCGATGCTCTTTGCGATCAGCCCATTAGTCGATACGATTTTCGGGACAATAATCGTAGAATCTACATCCCACATGCTGGTAATCTCGTGTGCGAGGTCTAAATATTTTGGATGTGATTATTATTATTATTAGTCTGAGATTTGTAGACGCCTTTTTAACTTTGCTCAGAAAGTAGGTTCGTCTTTAACGAAAAAACTGAATATATTATATAATAGGAACTTGAGTGTAGCTTAATTATTCGTAGAACAAAGTCGAAGTTAAGGAAATTAGTGACTTACCATTTACTTGGACATTCCTTAAATAATATAATTTGTAATATTTGAGTGAAGTGTAAGTAAAGTCAAAGTGGCGTTTGTAAATCTCAGCATTATTGCGTATTACATACTATGATCATAATATAACAGCCTATAACGTTTGATGAAGTATACCTACAGGACGGCTGGTGACCGTAGCCGTGCTGTTAGCTGAGCTCAAGCTGTCTGGTTATATAAATACAAATAGGTGAAGAGGGGCTTGTGGAAACCTCTTGCACTTTCTTGGCGGCGCGCGTCGCAGAGAGCAGTCTTTGCCGAGCGCCATGGCTCGACAAGCGTGTCTGTGCCTGGGTGTGTTATTACTCAGCTGCTTAGGTGAGTACTCCACCTTGATATATACTCAACAATAAATATAAAATAAATATATGTATGGCTCTAAAATAGATTATATTTGGTTTACAATTATTAAAGTCAAAAAATTCATTGAATTTATATATGTATAATTCTGTTTAATGAAAAGCTTTCAATAAATGTAATTTATACACATAAACATAGTATTGCCGTAAATTTCTGTCTAATTAAATTAACACTAGTTAAAGAACAAACCTCCTTTTTATTTATATATATATTTTTTACAATCCAAATTTATTAATCTTTTTTTTTCGAACTATCGATACGTTAGGGACCGGGAAAGGTCTTTACAACATAACCGGGCGGTAAATTAATAAGCTTGCTTAGGCTTTGAGACATGAAAAGAATACTGTAAGATTATTTTTGCATAAAAATTGTTATGTAGTTTTTTTTAATATTTTTTTTCTAACTCTTCCCAGTGAACATGGTATGTAAGTATGAGCAACTAGTAACACCTTTTAAATTAAATTTAAGCATTTATATAAACAGTTCAAGTCTATGTGTTCAAATTAACTTAAACGCAACAAAGAAATAACACCGAGTATCTACGTGGCTGGTTTACTTGACTTGACCTCGATTTCTTTTCAACGTTAACTTTCAATGCCGACATCAGTCTGCGTGTGGCTGGAAACTGCTAATCATTTATGTAATTTGTTATGGAGCTTTCCTATTTTAATGGATTGAAATAAATTATCTATAATTACTAAGTATTCTCCTATTCAAAATATATATTGGGATCATTATTGTATTAACAAAGTTCATTGTTGCCTATTTTATATTAAACTTTCATAAATACAGTTACATTAAGCGACATTTACATAGGTTTAATGTTAACGTACAATATTAATGCGAACGGCATACTTTCGACGCGGCGCGCGCCGCGCCGTGCTCCTATGGTACTGTGGCGCCGAGAGCGGGCGCTGCCTACATTCTCTAACCACAATGTCGTAACCGTTGCTTACAACAAATTGTTTCTATTACCTAATGAGAATTTTGCTATTGTTTTGGTTCAAAAATTATAATAATTGGTATCGTGAGAATTGTTACGATGTGCAATTAGGGAACGAAATTAAACATAATAATTACACACAAAGCAAAACTAAACAAAATATAAGCATTTTAATTAAATATTATTCCAAATATCTTGTGGAAAACCTAAGTGTTATAGGTATTTGTATAATAAATGAAATATGATACAATTACTGACTTAAAATGGTAAAATTTTGCATGTTTTTTTTTTATAAGTGAGCGGCGAAACACGAGTCAAACGTCAAGATGAAGACGGAGGCGGAGAGGAGTCAAGCACAGATCAACTATGCGAGGACAGGCCGGCAGACGAATATTTCCGTCTCACCACTGAAGGCGACTGCAGAGATGTCGTCAGGTAGGTTTTACGTGAATATAATTCATCACTTTCGACATCCTCATCGTCTGCCATATACTAGTATGTCAAGCGCCTTAATAATTGAAAGCTCAGTTGACTTAATATACCTAAAGTTTATCTCAATTATTTCATTTATAAATTATCTTTCTTTGTCTTACCTTAATACTCATATAGCTACAATTTGATTAAAAAACTGATCAATGACAAAACCAGTTTTAAAGATCATAAGTAATGGAAATATACTCAGTCTATTTAAATAACTTATTGAGTGACGAAAAAATAGTGTAATGGCTAATGTGGGATTACTCCGAACTAAGGCGTTTTGACAACTTGGAAAATATATTTTGATCATACCTTTCTACTAGCTACTACCCCTGGATTCGAACCCTGACATGTGGCTCTACAGCAAGATTTCGTTTATATTTATGACAAGCTCAAGGACATATTTTGTGAGCATTGCATATAAT
Source organism: Automeris io (assembly GCA_036320925.1). Classification (NCBI taxonomy): domain Eukaryota; kingdom Metazoa; phylum Arthropoda; class Insecta; order Lepidoptera; family Saturniidae; genus Automeris; species Automeris io. The sequence goes on from JAUDJH010000002.1 coordinate 11,561,579, forward strand.
TTTGTGTTTCTAAAATATTATTTTAATTAGTACTGTGTAAAATACAATCTCATATTTTGTACTATATATACCACATAACCAAGAAATGTTTTGATTGAAAATAGATTTTAATGAAATTAACTAAATTAATGATTGTTTCGTTCCTTTGATAATTATTTCTTCGTAATTATCCATATGGCGATTACTCCATACGGCCATATGGCAAACGTTCGAGATACCCCCAATTTTTTATTTTTAATAGTAACAATTACAATACGATAACACAATACACACACAGACAGTAATACAATATGGATAATTTGAGGCATCGATCTAAAGTTTATGTGAGAATATTAACATTATGGCTACAAAAAATATGTTTATTTGATCGAATCTGTCACAAAATTGCAAATCAAAAACCAAACTCAAACATCAACTAGAGGATTCACAAAAGACCATTAAAAATACAAAAAATAACATTTAATAACTAGATGAAGTTGTTATTATTTATTCTATGATTAGAAAAACGTAATTGCATACCTTAAATAAGATGTTATCATGTAACCAAACAAATAAAAACAATTAGAAGTAGAAAATGTGTAAATGTGTAGTAGTATGAAAAGTGAGAGAGTTATAAACACAAAGCAGTTTAATACTGATCATGTAAGTACCAAAAATTAAGACGAAAACTCAGAAAATAAAGATTGTTAAATTGTATGACGATCCACCTAAGGAAGTTTATGTAAATAGTGAGTACATGAGGAGAGCACCAGCGATGATAGCACATCCAGATGCGTGTCTTTGATATTTATAATTAAATATTATGATTAATTTTATATTAATAATTATATGTATATAATATTATATATACCTTGTATAGTGATTACTCTACGCATTAGTCACAATTATCACGCAGGTGTCCCGTAATTCCAAACAATAAAGTTTTATCTTTGTTTTTGATGTTGTCAATTTACTTAAATATTACCAAATTGTTAAATAAAAAAAATTTGTTTATCAACCTTGATAATAAGTAAAAAGCATGTCCAATTACATATATATTAAGTTATTTTGGATATCTGCCCAGGTGTTTGCATTTACTCTACTCCTCCTTGCTGTTAAAATAATTGATTCAGTTTTTCTATATTTCAATTTATTTTTTATTTTAATTATATTCAGATGAAAAAAAAAATGAAAAAAAAAGACTAATGTAAAATCTTTATGTCTAATAAATGGAAACATTCTCACAGGATCATTCTATAATATTAAATTGTTTAAGTTGCTTTGTTTTATTTTTACGCTCTATTTAGTATGCAATGGACGAAACTTGATATTCCAGTCTGTGAACACTACAGTCAATAACGTGCCTTGAATTTTTCTCAACTACATAAGTATATTAGTATTTGTAGACAATAAGCATTTTATAATTTAAATATAAAATAAATTTTGGTAATATATCCATTTCATTAAATCGCCATAATTCATTACTATACTTTATTTAATGACTATAACTACATGCGTATTATATCAACTTGATATTGGCTTTCAAGCTCTTTAACCAAGGTTATTCGGCGGTTAGTCTAGTCCGCATTATGTTTATATAAATACCTATTTCAAATTCTACTATTAATTTTACTAGCCATAGGCGGCGAACTGGGTCCTCACGATAAAATAATATTTTAATAATGTAGATACTGAGTAATGATCAAGATCTAAAAAAATTAACACTTCATGTTACCTCCCAAGGAGACATAATATTTACCAAAAATCATTCGTTAGTCAGACGCAGCATAATACTTAGTAATTACAAGTTTCTGACCCTAGCCACCCTTTCGTTTATACATTCAGTTTTTTTTTTATAGACAGAGACCTATCTATTGTTTCTTAGGGTTATGATTGTTATTTCAAAATATCACATATATGGCGAGGTAGGCACGATGATGGAGTTGTCCTACCTTGAGTCTAATTTTGTTTAAAATATTTATTGATTACTATAACGTAAAGAAGAAGAAAATAGGTAATGGTACGGACACAATAAATAAATAAATAGATAGTAAATATATAAATATGATGTATATATATGGCTATAGATATGGGAAGATTTAAAATTATTGTCATATTTGGTTTAAAAATTAAAGCCTTGTGATAGATAAACGCTCAAAGTGCCGCGACCTCCTTTTGGTCAATTATTTATTATAATAACGCAAATTTAGTCAATATATTTTGTTAATAATCTTTATTTATGTATGTTAATTAATGATCAGAACATAATTCTATATATAAATACGTACGACCAGAATTCATGGACGCTGGACAATCGATGTTTTACATTAGTGTGAGATGTATAATAATATAATTGTATTATTATAAGTATATACCTATAAATAATGGAATATTCATTCATTAAAGCATAGTGATTGAAGTTTATCAGCATATTCACGAGTAATTATGTGAGCATGTTTAGCTGAAAGCATCGCTGTGTACAGGTGTGACAGGGGCCTTGAGAACAGCATCACCAGGCTCGCCACTTTGCGCTGCCCAGTCGCTCTCGCCTTCGATATCGACCGACAAACTTGTGATTGGAAATCAAATGTTAAGAATTGCGATAAACTAGAAAGTAAGTTCCGTTGAATGAAGGAAGTGGTCAAGCGAAGGGCTACACTTCCGCATTATAACCCGTCGATTCTCAGAAACCTGTTCGCCAGTTCGGAAAGCCTTACGAATGGCCACTTCCTGCTAATTATAATTTATTTTAATCCTACATTCCTTTGTCAACGCAGGTGCACTAGGTCAGGTCTTAAACAGATCACTTGCCCGTCTGGACTGGCATTCGATCTTGATAAACAAACCTGCGACTGGAAGGGTAAAGTGACCAACTGTGACAAACTGGAGAGTAAGTGCAGAAATAGAAGCTATTGACACGTAGCAAGCAAATGGCTTGGGTGAAGGGGCCGCGTCGCACTGTAGATTAGGTGTATTGCATGAGGCCCCAAATAGAGGGGTTGGCCCGCCAGGGGCTGGCCCGTTTATTACGTATTAACATTCTTAATACAATTATAAGATACTGGTACAGTCAAAATATCAGCACTTTCTTTTATGTAAGACTTTTTCTTGGACACGTTTGATATTCCAATAAATAAAAGCGTGGATTTCTTTTTAATTTCTACCAAATATTTTTAGTGTAAGTACTACAGTTACATAAGCATCAATACCCGAAATGATAATTGACCTTTATTTAGAATTATAAACTGCAGAATTGAAATATACTAGTTTTGTATGAATGCATAGCAGCTGTCATAGAAACCCATTAGATTCCACAGCATGAAGACAGTTGCAAGCACTTTAAATATCAAGGGGTATTTAGGGGTGGGATTAGTTAGAGATAATGCAAAATAGTTGATACCTCTGCACTGACAAGTAGGGGTGATCTTTAATTTCCATTAAATATCAACAACACTTTTCTATTTTCTATCCCTTCTAATACTAACCACTAATATCGGCTTTAGCTTAATAACCATTAAAACTATTTTTACTAATATTAGTTAGTAAAATCTATAACATTAATAAAACATTCAATAAATTTATTTACTAACAATTTACCCTTATACAAAGTAGTTAGTTTTCACAATCTTAACAAAAATATGTACTATACACAAAAATGCGTTTCAACAAACGTTAATTTTAATTTAGCCATATTCATGTTTATATGAATTAATATTTGTAGGAGAATTTCAAAAAGATAAATATGTGACAAAAATATCGTCAATAGTGCATTCGTTATATTATTTTTGCTTTTAATTCTCAATTGATTTCATAGCACGAAACTTATTTCAATATGAAAATTTATAAACACGATGTTATTATAAAACATTTGTTTGGTTACTAAAATCACAAAGACGATATTTCAATACTAAAAATTAATTATTTAATATTTTTTTAAAATAAAACATTGAAGTATAGAAAGATATCCATCAGATACAATCATATTATATTTGTAGAAATATTCATAATATTTATCTATTGAATTTTTTGTGTCATGTTGTGATATCTTTATATTGCAATATTTATTACTTTTAACTGAATGTTCCTATACTCTATCTTCCATTTCTTAACTACTAAATTTTAGAATCGTAATTTAAGAATCTATCCATTATCCTTAACTAATTAATGATTCAGATCTTCTTTTACTAGTTCATTCTGTCATGCTTCGCCTCGTCTTTTTCTTCTGATTTCTTATTGACGAATTCAAACACTTTACAATGGTAACACAGACGAAGCTACTAAAGGAAGCTACCTGCCAAAGAAAAAACAAATCTGCAAGTTTCCAAAAAAAAAATATGGACCTATTATTTCCTTAAGTACAAAACCTAGGAACTAATTTAAGAAAACATATTTCAGAACCCAGAAAAATCTTACCCATCTTAAAAACAGACGAGCCAATTTGTCCTGAAGGAAAATTAGCCTGCGGTAGTGGAGACTGCATTGAAAAAGAACTATTCTGTAACGGGAAACCTGATTGTAAAGACGAATCAGATGAAAACGCCTGTAGTAAGTAGACACATAAATTTAAGTGTTTTTCTAGATAATAATAGTATTTTTTCGGGCGTGGAAACCGTGACCAATCAGGGTTTCACCTATGTAAGCAATTATAACATACCCCCATTTGCTTTTTACATGAGCGAAACTATTGTAATTCATACTACGGAGAAAACTTTTTCACTTGACTTCTCGAATGTAGAATGTTTACTATTATGAAGAGGTAAAAAAACTGTACCACTATTTGAATTTAATCAATTTAGTAGAACTTATACCTAAAAATGTGGAGTGTAGATGCGCTCTTATTCATGTTGACCTCCGGTTAGAATAATATTTGGTTCGTATTGTACATGGGTCACATTATCTCTTTTTCTACTCAATTAATCTTTTGTAGGGCAAACTTGGGCGAAAGACGAACACTTCACACCGCGTAACTGCGGAATAATAAATCAAAACTAGTGAGCCAACCTCTCCATAAAAAAATAGGCTGAATGTTTGTACAAGCCTTTGTATTAAAGTTTTGAAAGTTAACTCAAAGGTTTTATAAAATATCGTTACCACATCTTAAATTATTTATGGACACAGGTCGCTTATCATGATTTTTTTTATGTGATAAATAGTATTTACATTTCTACAAGATTGTAGAGCACAAAATCTGTAATAGTTATGCTGTAAACATTATGTCACTGGATTAATCCATATATTGAGAAACTAACATAAACAGAATGACCTCGATAAAAAGTAATTTTTGCGTCCTTTCAAAAAATTTCAAGATCCAGTATTCCAATGAGTTAGAAACAAACACATTCCGTATTTTAACTTAGAAAAAACTTACCTAATAAAACTGCAAAAGTTCCAGTGCTTTCTGAATAATGCACGTACAAACACAAACATTTTCTTAAAATGACGGAATCATGGTCGTAAAGCCTCTAAAAGTAAATAGTAGATCCATATGTATTCTTTAATATCTCGAAATAATAAATTTTGACTTTTTTAAAATAATATTAGTAAGATGATATCTGTCATTTGAAGTAATTCTACTAATCATTATAATTACTTGCAGCTGTCGACGTCGATCCAAACAGAGCCCCGGACTGCGACCCAAACCAATGTGTACTACCTGATTGTTTCTGCTCAGCGGACGGTACCCGCATCCCAGGCGGAATTGAGCCGACCCAAGTTCCTCAGATGATTACAATCACCTTCAACGGGGCTGTAAACGTTGACAATATAGATTTATATGAACAAATATTCAACGGTAACCGCCACAATCCCAATGGATGCCAAGTCCGTGGTACATTCTTTGTCTCCCACAAGTACACAAACTACGCTGCCGTACAAGAGTTACATCGTAAGGGCCACGAGATTGCTGTATTTTCTCTCACTCATAAGGATGACCCGTTATACTGGACGAGCGGTAGTTATGACGACTGGTTAGCTGAAATGGCTGGCGCTCGTCTCATTGTCGAACGTTTTGCAAACATTACTGATTCATCGATTATTGGCGTACGCGCCCCATACTTGCGCGTCGGTGGGAACAAACAATTCGAGATGATGGCTGATCAATATTTTGTTTACGACGCTTCGATTACAGCTCCTCTTAGTCGTGTCCCTATTTGGCCTTACACTCTTTATTTCCGTATGCCACACAAGTGTAATGGTAATGCCCATAACTGTCCATCCAGAAGTCACCCTGTTTGGGAAATGGTTATGAATGAACTCGACAGAAGAGACGACCCAACGTTTGACGAATCTCTACCTGGTTGTCACGTAGTTGATTCTTGTTCTAATATTCAAACCGGAGATCAATTTGCACGTCTTTTACGTCATAACTTCAATCGTCACTACACAACCAACCGTGCTCCTCTAGGTCTTCATTTCCACGCTTCATGGCTTAAATCTAAAAAAGAATTTAGAGACGAACTCATCAAATTCATCGAAGATATGTTGGAAAAAAATGATGTATACTTCACATCGCAGATACAGGTTATCCAATGGATGCAAAATCCTACAGAGTTGTCGTCGCTCAGGGATTTCCAAGAATGGAAACAAGAAAAATGTGACGTTAAGGGGCAACCGTTCTGCTCTTTACCAAATGCCTGTCCGTTGACGACTCGTGAGTTGCCGGGTGAAACTTTACGTCTTTTCACTTGCATGGAATGCCCTAATAACTACCCCTGGATTTTAGATCCCACGGGAGAAGGATTCAATGCTAAGAAGTGATCTCTATAAGTTAAATTGAAAAGACTGTACACATGTAAATAATACTCAGTAATGTTAATAATAATTACAATAGTTTTATGGATGTGTGGTAGGACGTTGAATTGAGTGTTTATTCTTAATTAATCCTATTCCACTCTTCAACATATTGTAATTAAATTACATAAAATCCCTTTCAAAGGGGCTTAAACTGTTTATGCCCATGTTTGTGGTTAACTAAATACTTGGATATAATTTATAAGTTTTTAATACTAAAATCTTACTATCTTCACATTTTTCTCTAAAAAGATAGGTAGAGTCCTATACTTCATAGTAATTTAGGTTATTATTACATTATGGACAATAAAACATTAAATTGGTAATAGTCTTCTTATTTGTCTTTAAACAATGGGACAGTGTATGCCTATGTATAACTTAAGATTATTAATATGTCTAGATGTAGTCCGTTTATACGTCGACCATAAAATTTCATCGTCAGAAATTGTAGAGATAGAAAGGCCTCTACAACTTCACCAGGCTTAAAAGGGGCGAACACTGAGGTGCTCCTTCAGCAATTAGTAGATGTCATAGCAGCATTACCACATGTCACCCCGTATATAGGTACTAAAAATTGATTATCTATTGAAATACGGTATAGTACAAATTTCTGTCAAACATAATATTTTTGCATTCAACTTTTTCTGAAACAAATTGAAAACCATTTATATAAATAATATAAGGCAACAATTTAAAAAAATTCTGTGGTACATTAATAACTTTAATCCTTTATGACCCTGTCAAATTCTCAAGTCTCAAGTAAGTCTCACATTGTTTCGCATACACAAGCAAAACATTTGTATATGGCGTGCGAGAAAGCGAGAAACAATTACAAATACACAAGAAAGAAAAGAACAAGCAGATTTTTGCGAAACACGTAACATTTGATGTGGACGCAACAGTACTTCATATTGTACGGAGCATAATAAGTACCTGTGTGCACCTACATTTCTTCTTTCAAAATAGATTACCACCCTAGAGCTGAGTGCGTGACCACTACAGATGTTTCTTGTAACTAAGTAAGTTTCTACTATTAAAAACAAAAACCAAAGTACAAAACATAATATAATAAAATTTGTGGAGAATTACATACATTGACCTAGTCCCAAAGTAAGCTAGCACCTGTCATATGGGTACTAGTCAAAGATATACAAACTTAAATAGATAACTCGCGACAAACTAACCCATTTAATCATAGAAAAGTTCGCTACTACCAGGTCTCGAGCCCTGGACCTTCAACGTTGCAGGCAGGGTCACTACTAGAAATGAAAATGCCCGAAAGTTTCGGAAAGTTTCCGGGAATCTTCCCTTTATTCCCGGGAAAATTGGGGAATATTCCCTGAAAGTGTCCAAAATTCCCAAATCTCATCAATTTTGTCAATCATAATTTTCTCGATTCGTGCTTTCTTAAGGTTGTTTTTAAGGTGTAATTCATACTTAGTACTAATAAACCTCGGTAATATATTACATTACAATGAAATTATTATAAACTATGTGATTAAATTTAAAGTTAAAGGGAAACTATGACATTCGTACCTTCCGGCAAGCCGAACCCATGTGTTTTTTTTTATTTCACGTATGAATTTTATAAACAAAGGAAGGCGATATTATTCATGAGTTAAATAAATAATATTTATTTAGTTTTAACCTATCTTCAAAAATCTATATACATATGTATATAAAATCACTTGTCCTAACATTCATGACATAACATTCATGTATATATCATCGTTAAGCTCAAACGACAACAGCCAGAAACATGAAATTTGGAAATTGGTTTTTACTACTAATTGGTATGATGTAGGTATCCACAAAACGCAGAGTTTTTGTGATTCCATCGTTATGAGGGTGTTGAAACTATGGTTGGAAAAATGTTTGAAAAATCTGCCAATTTTGAAGTAAGAGCACTATCAAAACCAGTATTTCGAATATTGGTTGGAAATTAGAAAAAAAAAATGTTTCGACCTTATTGGAAAATCAATCCCTAAGAAGATAAAATAAGGGTGAAAAGTTTGTTTGTTTGTTTAAAATCCGTCAATTTAAGTAAGCCCTATAAAATGGATATTTAGTTTTTTTAGTTAGAAATAAAAGAATATGTGTTTCGTCGTTTTTGAAAAAGATATGGCGAAGTGAGTAAATTATTTCGTCCCGAGGAACGCCGGGACACACAGCTAGTGTGTAATGTTTTTTATGTATGTACACGAACTACTCCAGATTTGTGTATTTTTAATGATATTTATTATATATATAATTTTTATAATATTTTATACTATAAATAAATCCGGAGTAGAAGTTTTTAGATCCACTGCAGGTGACAATCTCCTAATGGCGGTGTTTCAGGTAGTTCTTTAAATGGTTGACTGGCGTTTAGTGATTATTTACCAGAGCTATATTCACTCTCTGCTATAATAATATTTTCTGTATCTTTTTACATAATGTATATGTAGGTACAAAAATATAATAACACTGCATTACTTTTTAGAAGTCGTTATTTGAAAAGGAAAAGAGAGCCTTTATAGAACCAATTCCTTGTCTGTCTGTCTGACACTTTTTCTCAAAAACGCCCAGAGGTATTAAGCTGAAATTAAAATCAAATACTGATATTAGCAATTCCTTGTACCTCTAATTTTACTTTTAAGATAATACTAACAAAACATGTGCCCTTTTATGTCGCATATTTTACAGTTTATGATGTTTTCACAAAGGAATCATATTTTAAAGGATATTTTCTGTTCATCTAGAATCATGAAGATCTTAAAAGAAAAGTACACAAAAATAAAATAAATTCATTCTTTAATTAATTATTAAGACTCATCTGTGCGGCATTTTTGAGCGGTGACATAAAAGTGTCTGCGGGAACGTCTTGCTGCGCTCTCACTCACACGCTCACAATCTGTATAATGCCGTCGCATGCGTTGTTTGCCTCCGCGCAACTTGTCGCTTTGCCGGTCCACAGTTGGTAAACATATCGCAGAATACGAATAAAACCCGTCAAAAATATTTTGTAGTATAGCGGTGGTGGCCTAGTTGATAAGGGACCGGTTTCTATGCGCTAGAGTGTGAATGGTCGTAGGCTCGAATCCCGGTACGTACTTCTGGGTTTTTTCTGATTTAATACGGAATTAGGCATTACATGTTTACCGGCGAATGAAAACAACGTGAGTCAACCTACATGGCATCTGATAGAAATATCATGTGTAAGTGCCTTGAGAACGGCGATCAGCTGTACTTCTGGTCACGTTAGGCACAACATATAAGCGCTAAGTGGATAAAACTACTTTTTTTATCCCGAGGAAAATCCAGCATAGGACCATTAGGGACGCCGTGAGGGCAGCGACCCCGGTGTGTCAGACTCCTACTGACTGACAAACCCCCGGGGTGTCCCTCTAATCACTCCATCCAGGCCTGGGAAACCAAATTCGTCAAGTCGGCCAGGGAGAGAACAGTCTTATTCAGGCTTCCTCTCTGTGAGGGGTAGGAGTAAAGCCCACCCCTCCAAAACCTGTCTCTCAGGCTGCGCGCCGAACACCGTGCACCGTCTCGGATAAAACTACTACTGTATCTCTGGTTACCCCGGATTATAGTGTGACGATATATTAGTATTTATCATGATTTTTTTTTTATTGTTAACAATAAAACTATTTTCAATAATAATATACAAACATATCTATTTTGAAATATTTTGTGGTTTATTACGTCTCAAATCATTTTGAAAAGTTTGACCTCTTCATACACACACAATTTATACACTACACTCGTGTAACTTTCCTATATAATAAAGACACCATCCTTAAATAAATATAAATAAAAAGTTTTTTGGTTATTTCAAAATAGTTATGACTTCATCCGGAATGAAATAGCAAAGGTAATTTATTTTTTATATTTAAATTTTAAGTAAGAAAATAAACTGCAATATAAAAGTCTCGTTTTGATATCATATGTAACCATGTTTACAATCGACCCACAGGCCATTATTTTATTTCGGAAAGAAACTTTAAGAAATAAACGTATATTTCTGTTTACACGTTCCATGGGAATATTCCCGGGAATTAACGGAATGTTCTCGGGAATTTTGGGCACTTTGGGAAAATTCCCGGGCATTTTCATCACTAGTCACTACCATTGTTAAACATTGTTTTATACTGGTGTTACATGCAGAAGTTGGTATTGTATTCACAATTTTTTTGCATGCGAAACAACATTCATACCGATGGAAAAGATCAACACATTTTAGTGCTGACAATTTGAATAAAACAATTTTAAACAGCAAAAAATCTGAAATAAAAATAAAGCTTAATTTGGTAGGAACTGATTGAAATAGTTAAGTAGACTATTAATTATCTTAGGATCAAACTATAATTTTTGTTACTGGTAGTCTCGTGTAACTTTTGACTGTCTGTTACTAGCAACAATATTCTTAACTATCAAACGAATAATCGAGTCGTATAGTAACAAAAGCGGCAATCTCACTACTTATCACTTTTGAGATGATGTAGAAAAATTAAAATTTTTGAAAACTATGTGCTTGTTTAATATAATATGAGAACACGTATAAAAATCGTTGCGCTTTTTTGAATTGATGTTAAAGACAACAATCTTTAATAAGTCAGAATCATATGTGATATAAATGTACAATTTACCAATCACAAGAATACATCAGTCATGTACAAGACAACATGTACAAGAGGACGAAGTGTGGATTTTGTATGAATTTGCGTCGGAATTTTGATTGCTTCATTAATTATTGACTGACCATTAATTATTCAAGAAATTGTGGGAACTCGTAATCATATAAAATTATTCCACCTCTGCAAAAGTTTTACGGTTTTGGATTCTCGTAACTTTATTTACATAAATAAAAATTTTAAAAAGTTTTTGATATAATATACAATGTTTTGTATCGATGTATTGGATCAAAATATATTGGCGAAAAATATTGATAAATTTAATTTAAAATGTCGATGCATCGATATAATAAAATTGTTCCTCATTTTTATAAATTAGCCTAAAGTGAGATAACCACCTTTAATTCTATATGTCTTAATTCGAATGTAGGTAGCAGCTGCCTATTTGTACCAATAAATACTTATTTTTAATCATTTGATGAATAGCCGGTGTAAATTTGGTTAGTCGAATGATTTCATCATAAAAGAAAGCAAACATGTCCTCTCAATTAATAGATAGGTTTAAACAGCTGGATGCTTATGCTAAAACTTTGGAAGATTTTAGAATAAAAACTGCGACAGGAGCAGCAAGTATGATTCCATTTAATTTCTTACACGTCATTGATGATTTCGATATTTATATTGGTTATTTATTTCAGTAACTATTAGTGGCAGTGTTGTTATGATTCTACTCTTTCTTTCTGAACTTTACACTTATATGTCGCCAAACATATCTGAAGAACTGTTTGTAGATACATCGCGTGGCCATAAACTTCGTATTAATTTGGATATAGTTGTTCCTACAATATCGTGTAATTGTAAGTACAGGCTTTAATTACCAAAATTAAAATCTACATGAGTTTTTTGTACTAGTTATTAGCTTACTAATGAAATTAGTAAATGAAAATTTACTAACCCGAGCTACTGTTTTTGACATAATATTGCATGAGATTATTTGTAGTTAATAATCTTGGATAAGATTTTTAAAAATGTGACAAGGAAATAGGTATCAGTGTGAAGTTTATTTAAATTTAAAATATTTTTGGATACCACAAGTGATCAAACTTACCCAGATGTACAGCCTAGCATCTATGCTTATGCTATGTTAACATAAGTGTAAAAAACTACTTATTCTGATTATAATGTTTTTTCAACCATAACTAAATTTAACCTATTTTAGATGTAGAGAATGGGATTTGACTAATAATGTCTCATATATATTTTTGCTTAAGGTATGGAGGCAATCCTGCATGCCTATATTATTATACATAAGAGCAGTAAGACCACTGATTCAAGATACTATCTAACATCAAGTTGAATTCCTGTCGGGGTAGGCAGGGAGAATGGAACACCACTTCTCACTTTTTTTACAAACCTTTTTTGCTTCCTTAACATTTATCAGTCCTTTCAATAGTTAAGTTGATTTGAGATACTAATATTTAAAAAAAAAATTGTCATACATCACTAATTTTAGTTGCTTCTTTTCTGTATTAAGCTTAACAGCCAAAATTTAAAACTATCTATATTCCCAGGTCATAATTTTATTAATATAATAAAATAGTTCTATATCAGCATAAAATTCATTTCAAAAAAATATTTTATTTCATAAGATTTAGTACTTGATGCAATGGACTCGTCTGGTGAACAGCATCTTCAAATGGACCACAACATACATAAAAGAAGATTAGATTTAAATGGAAAGGCTATAGAAGAGCCCAAGAAAGAAGAAATCTCAACAGCATCAAGTGTAATGACTGCCAGTATATTTTTAAAATTTCATATTTTAGTACATGATTATAAATACATAATATTGAAATGATTATAACAATTTAAAACTGGAGTTAAAAATCCAACAGTGTTAGGTCAAGAACTTCAATAATATTAAAAATAACTCATAACTTCATTACTAAGCAGCAGTAATGTCACATTCTATTGTCTACAGTGCAGACAGTCTACTTACCTCATCAAAAGAGTGTCTTTCATCTGTTAGGGGCCTTACCTTTTAAAACAATCTATATACAATCTGTATATTAATGATTTTTATTACTTAATCATTTATATAATATATCAAAAATATTTACAAAACTATGTTTTTGAATGTATGTATGTATATAACTATTTAATTAAAAAAAAGACTACCCTATGATTTGTGTATGTGGGATAAATACATTATTTTCTAAACAATCTAAATTTTTAAAGTAGATTCAGCATGTATATTCAAATTTTTATTTCATAATGACTCTTTTCTCTAAAAAATCTAGTAATTACTGCCTCTGCTAGTCAACAAAATATGAATTTCCTAGTTCATATATGAAAATCCTCATTAAAATTATCTATTTAAATAAAAGGAGACAGGCCATTTATATGTAGCTGTCCAACGAATTCCCAAAAGTCCTTGTATATCTATGAATATATTTATGGTTTCATAAGCATTTGTCATAATGCTTTTAGTATGAATAATGATAAGCCTAATCGAGCCATCTACCTGTTTATACTAAGGAATATGTTAATTCTCTTTAACATTTATTTGACAAGGTACTTCATACTATATTATTTACAATATATGTATAATATATATTTGTAACGTATCACAGGAAGCCCAAGAGATAATAATAATTCAATTATTAAAATGAATATTTCAGGCAAAAACAAACAATTCAGAAATTTCAATTATAACATGTGGAAGTTGTTATGGTGCTGCTTTTAATGAATCTCAGTAAGTTTTACAATTTAAATTGATACAGTTCAATTTTCAATTAGCAATTAGCCATGTTTAATTAGCAAAAGTTACAAGTAATTGCTACATTACACACCCAGATACCCTGGCCCCTGACTAAGGGTATTTTTTTGAAGAAACTTCAAGTCTTTGATGATTTTTCTTGATGAATTATAAAAGCAAAACACTTAATCCACTTCTCGACTTCACATTTTTATTACATTTACATTCTTTTTATCTTTGCTGATCTAAAAAAAATCTTCTACTACTGGCTGCCTCAGGAGGCTTTTTTGTTTTTGTTTATCAGTTGCACAAGAATAGATTTACACACTGAGCTTGCCTGTGAGTGCTGCGCAGGGCGCTGTCAGATTTTTACTGACTATAACCATTGGAATATCTTCTACAGACTATTTTTGTAAGGTGCCCAACCTCCCATGCAAACTACATACTTTATTGCGATACGAGATTTGCACTAGTTTAATCAGGCACTGCAATATACCTTTTTCACTTTTTTGATCAACATCTTTTTTTTTAAATCAACCTTTAAATAAGTATATTTATAAAATTTTTGAAAATGTGTAATGATATTATGTTTGAAAAACTAAAATTATAGGTGCTGTAATACTTGTGAGGATGTTAAGGAAGCTTATAGATTAAGGAGGTGGGCAATGCCTGACTTAACAACAATAGAACAATGTAAAAATGATGAAACAATTGAGAAAACAAATTTAGCTCTTAAAGAAGGCTGCCAAATATATGGCTATATGGAAGTAAATAGGGTATGTTCATAGGGTTTTCTGGTATTGGCTGCCATATTTTTTTTACATTATTCATAAAACATTGTGCTTATGCTTATTATTTGCACCCCGATTTAGCTAGAACCTAAGATAGATAACATGTGCATGTGTTGAACAAAGTTTATATACTGTTATGATTTATGTGACTAACATCATAACACAGTAAATTCATCATTAAAATCAATCTGCATTAAGCTTTATTAAAATCGGTTGCACAGAAATTATACTACAGCTTTATCTTTTCGTATTTATGACAGCAGCATTAATAAATAAGCAAATCGTTTTTTTTTTTATTAAATCTAGTCAAGGATGTATTATCTTAGCCACAGTAATACACATAAGTGAATTATTAATTCATACAAGTTACTGTTATCTTTTTTTTTAATTATATTCAGGGTTACGCTTGATATAAATAACACTTGATGGAAAGTGATGATGAGACCAACAATGGAGTGCACACCATTCAATACATGGAGTGCAATGGTTTCACTTGTTATTTAAAAACGAACATTATTTGAATGGAGAAAAACAGATGCTGGCAGCTAATTCCACTTCCTGGCGGCACACAATGTAAAGGTAGAGGTGAAATCACTTTATAGGACCAGTTGGTATATCAAAAACATACAGATGTAATCCTGTAGGAGATGAAAAGTGGAATTGTATTCTAAAGTTCAACCAGTCTCCAGAGTTTAGTTAAGAGAAAATCAAAAGGCAGGCCACTCTATGCCAGCATTCCAAGCTGGATAACTTACTTATATTAAATAATATTTTTTAAATTTATTACAGGTTGGTGGAAGTTTCCATATAGCCCCAGGTAAAAGTTTCACAATTAATCATGTCCATGTACATGATGTACAGCCATATTCATCGTCAGTATTTAACACTACCCACATTATTCAACATTTATCTTTTGGAACCGACATAGAAGGTGCTAATACCGCACCATTAGATGGTATCAAAGGTGTAGCTACAGAAGGTAATCATTTTTATTCTTTTATATTTCTCTATAGATTACACTAACATAATAGGAATAATATATCTATTATAAATGTTTTTTTTTAGATAATACTAAAGTTAGCATCTTATTAAAATCTTATTCAGTTAATCTGTAGCTAAAGATTACTCTAATTTAATATTTAAAAGGGATAAACCCAACTTTGTAATCATGAAATCTCAGAAATAATGACAACTAAAGCCTTGAAATTTACCATGTAACTTTCATGGCTGGTAAGTTTGAGTTTTTAGATACCTCAGCACTCCTTAATGTTGGTCATAAGTCTCGTTTGCCAGAGTCGTGCGATCCGTGACCCTTTACGGGGCGCCAGTCTGGGGGGCACAGACTGCGCGTCCGCCGCTGCAGATAGAAGATACACAGCCTGCAGCGGTTAATGGCCATACGGATCGCACGCGGCTACAGAACAATCTCATATGAGGCGGCGACGATCCTGGCACGCTTTCTGCCCTTCAGTTTCCAGGCGGAAGTGGACTCGGCGGTGTTCAACCGACTCCGCGAATTCCGTCTGAGAGGCGAAAGCGTGCCTCCCTTGGCGCTCGATAGGCTGAAGGCAAAAGAACGCCGATCAGTCCTGAGAATTTAGCGCATGCAGCTGGATGAGGTGCGGTGCATGCGCCAGCGCGTGGTCGGTGCCATTCTGCCGAACCTCGAAGCCTGGTTTAATAGTAGGTATCACGTCACCTACCACCTGACACAGGTACTTACGGGACACGGATGTTTCCCTGAGTACCTGTGCAGGTTTGGACGAGAAGTAACGACCCAGTGCTACCACTGCTGTTCGGACCTGGATTCCGCCCAACATACGCTCGCACATTGCCCGGCGTGGGGGCAGCGAGCGGCGGGACCTGGTCCAAAGGATCGGACACGACCTCTACCAGCCAGCAGTGGTGTCGGCCATGCTGGCAGGGTATGACAACTGGAGGGCCGTGGTCTCCTTCTGTGAAGACGTCATGTCCCAGAAAGAGGCCGCAGAGCGAGAGCGGCATAAGGCCGCTCGAAGAAGACACCGGGGTGTCGGCAACCGCCTCGGCACATCAGTACCAGCATAGGTCGATCCACGACAGGTTGGCTGATGCCTTTGGGGTCGCGGCCGCTCAGGGTGGGGGCCCTGAGCAACTGGTTAGCGACCCTCGAGAAGTAGGCAGAGCATTGTGACGTGCTCTGCCTAAATACAATGAGCAGTGTCGGGGAAGATATCTTCCTCCAAATTTGTGCCCAGCGGGCGCGGCGCGCCGGGGCTGTGGCGAATTGATTACAGGTCCCGCAGACCCCGTAAATGCGCAGAAGTCACCTTGGGGTTTTTAGTCAGTACAAGTCCGACACACCTCGGTTTCGCGCAACC
Organism: Automeris io; assembly: GCA_036320925.1. NCBI lineage: Eukaryota > Metazoa > Arthropoda > Insecta > Lepidoptera > Saturniidae > Automeris > Automeris io. The sequence goes on from JAUDJH010000002.1 coordinate 11,578,881, forward strand.
ACCCCGTGCGACCGAGACGGTGCCATGAGTATTTTCCCCAAATAAAAAAAAAATGGTCATAAGTCTCATGAGTGGTGTGTAGTTATAGATATATACCCAGGTTTCATTGCTATACAACAAAATTTGTACCAGAGTGGCTCTGTACACTGCTTGCTGTTTTGATTTTCCAATAAAATAGTGTAGGACAAAACATAACATGGATAAAAGTGAAGCAATTTATTTTTTCACTAGCTGATCCGGCAAACGTAGTTTTGCTATATAAGGTTTTCTAATATCTTCTAAGATGTTCATTGAAATTAAGTGATGTCAAAGACAATTTTGTCCACAATTAAATACTCTTAATCAACAACACATTTATTTGGATAAAGATTAATATTATTACGTTGATACAATTCTTATCAAATAATGCATTAATTTCGACCAAATTTTATTACTATAAAAACGGTTCTAGTGACTTAATCTTAAAAGATAGACATATACTGTTGGGTACATTTTTTTAGATCATTTCAAGAGGAATAATTCTTTCATACATATATTTTTCATATCTTGAACCGTTTTCACAGCGCACGCAATGGAACCCCTCAAAGATGAATAATTTTCCCTGTTTTTTTCACATTTTCCATTATTTCTTCGCCCCTAATAGTTGCATCGCGATGTTATATAGCCTAAACCCTTCCTCGATAAATGATCTATTCAACACAAAAAGAATTTCAAACAAACAAACTCTTCAGCTTTATAATATTAGTATAGACAAGCTCATTCATGCTCATCTTGTTCTATCATATTGTTTAGTTTATTCTGTAGCATTTCTTGATACAAGAATGAAATGGTTCAGAAACTGCATAATGTAATTAAATTAGAAGAGCATGTTTTTTTTTTTCAATGTCATGTGTTGATTGACCAGGAATGGTCTTTACAACTAAACCAGCCAGGAGAAGAGCATGGTCTGTTAACTTATGATAGATCATTTAAATTGAATGTTGTCCTAGTTGAGAACATATTATTAGCTTTAATTTTAACATGTGTATGGGGTTTCGTTATGTATCCTGATTCTATAGTTTTTACTTATCAAATTAACATTTAGTGCACCATTAACTCGAGTGTATATTAACTTATGCATACATAGTTTTCTCAGCCTATAATTTTTTTTTATTTATATATTATAGGCGTACGCTTGACCTCAATCACACCTGGTGGAAGGTGAAGACGGGTCCGATGATGAACCGCATCCACCTAACAAATGCCTATTCACTCTTCTTTTAAAGACTCCCAGGTCATAAGATCGCGGAAATATGGCCGCAGGTAGCATATTCCACTCCTTAACTGTTCACATGATGAATGTAGAAACAAATCTTCTTGTGCGGATATAAGGAACATCCACCACATAAGGATGGTATCCGACACGATGTCTTGTGGTTTTGGATTACTTTTCCAACTAAATGACCACTAAATTTTAATTGATGTTTATTTTGTAATATTACATCATGTTGATTTATAAAATCAGAAATCATATCCAATTATATAGCCTGTAAATCTAAGGCAAAAATATAAGGCAATTTGGTATATTATAGTTTATTTACATATAGGCTATTTTTCATACTATTATTAACTAACAACGAATCCCAGTACCTATTGCCATAAAAGTACCAAAAGTACCTCCTCCCTGAAGCATCACTTTACCCACAGAATGTACCAATTCACGACCTCTGGCTCCGTATCTGTAATGGATTGTGTTGTAATTTTATTATTTACATGTCCTTTTTGTAAGATAATTTAAAGAATTCTATAATTTTAATACGATAACCTCAAAGCTGTGAATCCTCCAAAAAGTCCTCCACTAGCCATTCCAACACAAAATCCAATCATGAAACCCATCTTCATTTTATCAAAACATGATGGACCTTGACTTTGATATACACCACCAGGGACAGGCATCTTAAAATTACACACCGATACTAGTTTTTATTATCTCAATATCTTATAACAAATGACAGGACAGATCAAAGGGTGCGTTCACGGTGGTCTTTAAAACGAAACTTTGTCATCGCTACTATAGATAATATATATATACATATATAAATTATATATATAAAGAGATAGTTGCGTACCTCTATTTAAAAAATTGCTGAAGCTATAATACATGTACTCACAAATGGCGGCTTTATTTACTAATAGAGGGGCAGCGCATTGTTATTTTTTGTATGTACATTTGAAAATTATATTTTAATTAAAAATAAAGGGGAAACATTAAACAAAAAAATTAAATTTTAAAACTTCCATCTTTTTTTTTTGTTGTTTCAATAATATTCATAAGCTTGGCAATTTATTTTATGCTACTGTTTTATGTATATGACCACTACTAGCATATTTGTAATTTTCTTCGAAGTCTGTAACCTAAATCTATGTTATTATAATCATTTTCATCTGGATTTGAAAAACTCGGCATAGCTTTATATTGATCAAATGTTGCAATATGAAAGTATTCAATTTTTAGATATATTTAATTAAAGAGATTTGTAAAAGAGAATAGTTTAAAAATATACTGCTAGAAGCGCATCCAAACTAACATTTTATCAGCTTCGTAGTATCCAAATAGCAGAATTAAACCGTATCGTACTTATATTTTAGATAATTAATCTGTAAAAAGCAGGCCTGTCCAGAATAAAATATTATAAAAGCACACGAGCTGATAAATGTCCTTTCTTGTGGCTTTTTCATTGGTGTATGACCAATGTGATTTTGCCAGATTAATGTCGACAAAGGAAAAAGTAAAAATGCTGACAGATTTGAGTGTTTCCAAATAGGGAGTATATTTACCCCATGGTCATGTTTTTTTTTTCCAAAATAATAAATTATGCAAATTTTATCCCACTTTGCTTCATGCAGAAAATAAGACTTATTGCAATTTTAAAATTATATTTATATACAAGAAGAAACATATTTATCATTACCAAATAATAACGATTTCGATCATTTTTTTGTTTCTTGGCCATATAAAACCTACAACAACAATACTGATGTTGTTTTAGGTTAATTTACAATGAATATAATGGTGCATTTGCTGCATAAGTTTCATTTACTCGCGAGCACAAAAACCACCCGAACAATGTTTTTTGTCAATTTAACAAAATTTTGCATACACTAGCTAAATGTTACTCTACGATATGCGAGTAAAAGCTAAATTATTGCAAATACGCGAAAAAGTACAAATAGAAACATTTGTTTCTTACGCCCCGTAAGAAATTCATTTCTTAATTTTTTTTTGTAAAAAAAAGATTTGTATTGGTATTTTCCGTACTTTTAAGTACAAAATACATATGCAGCAGGTGCACAATAAATCAGCTGCAATAAAGCTACCTATTTTCTTTTCCCCAAAACTACAAAGTTATGTACCTAAATGGTGACGAAATTAAAAATATAACTTACAAAACCAGCAATTGTTACAAATTAAGTATTGTTTTTTTAATTTATATTTCTACTTTGTAGATAATCGTCAGCTTCCTTGCACCCACTGCAGGGTAAAAACCATCTCCCTATCTTACCATAAGAGTCGAAGAATACCGATAGTATGTGTATGTAAACAACAGTAATAATTACTCTTTTGCAGGTGCTACAATGTTCCAGTATTATTTAAAAATTGTTCCAACAATGTATGTTAAATTAGACAAAACTGTATTGCACACGAATCAGTTCTCAGTTACTAGACATCAAAAATCTGTTTCACACATTAATGCTGAATCTGGCATGCCTGGTGCATTCTTTAGTTATGAATTATCACCTTTAATGGTGAAATATACTGAAAAAGCTAGGTTAGTATTTGAATACTGATTTTTGTTCCTACTTTAATTGTTTACACATTTGTACATATAATTTTTTTTGTTATTTTAGATCTGTGGGACATTTTGTGACAAACATTTGTGCAATCATTGGTGGAGTTTTTACAGTTGCTGGAATATTTGATGCATTGTTATATCATTCAATTAATGCCCTTGAGAGTAAAACACTTTTGGGTAAAACAGGATAATTAAAATATATATTTTATTATAATGTTTTTAGAAATAAATTAAAGTCATCTACATGGCACTTAGCATACTTTTTACAAAATTCTATATCTGTATCTTCAAACAAGCCTTTTATTGCTACATAATTCTCCTTTTTTGGCTCATACTGAGCTCTTTTTAATTTATCTAAAAATAAATGCCTTTGTTTTATTCTAAAAATTCTGCTTAATAATATTTCTGGATATTCCAGAATTGTTTCATGAGGTATCTTCATAATATTATGAATATAATTAAATCTCTCCAAAAGAGTTTTCTGATCTGAAAAAATCAAAATATATTATGTATTACATTTTACATTGTAATTATCAACAATAAAGTTATATTATTCTAATTTGTTTAGTAAAACTTACTTATCATCAACAATTTTGGTTTGTTTAATATGATTTTTTTTAATTCTATTTCACTAAAACCCATTTCTTCTTTAATCACAAATTTATTGCAGTTGACATGATTTAGGCTGTAAGTAATTAATTTAGGTTGCTTTGTTGCTAGGTACCTGACATTTCTTCCACTTAAATCAAATGCTTGCTGATAAAATCCAAGTCTTCTGTCAATTCTAACAGTGCTAAAATCATAATAAATACATTATTAATACAAATCTATATACACTGGTAAATAAGGGTCAAGGGAATCTCTAATGATTAACATGAGTGTTTGGCATTTTGCCTGACACAAAAAAAGTATAAACTTATAACTAAGATAGAAATTGGCCTAAAATTCACATATATGTAAACCTATATTATAACCTATAACATAGGTGGGCTGGGTTGGTTTGGCAGAAAATAAAAGTTAAAATTATAAATAATACAGTATGCAGGGAACCCCTTACATGTAAATGGAATTTATTTTTATTTCATTTTATTCATGCATGTCCATGTGTAATGTGAGCTAACCTTGCAAGCTTAGGTCATTATGTCATCTTGGGTAATTATATACATTTTCTAGGGCAGTTTACAACGGGGATATAGATTTACAGGTGAAAATATTTTTTTTTTATTTATACCCTCAAAAAACAAGACAACTATAGCAATTTGCTCATAAATGCAAGTGGAGCTGTGGGCATAAATAATATATATAACTTACACAATAACTGCTACTTACAAATCAAAATTAATAAAAACTTTAAATTAAAATGCTTACCTAAACATTAACCAAAATGGGTTTTTAGTAATGATTCTTTTTATTTCATCAAATGTAAAATGTTTGTTTTGCAAATAATTAATGCGTACTTTAAGATCTTCCAGTTCTTGTTTAAAAATCATTGGATTTTTTGTAACGAAATCTCCCATAAATTCCATATCAATATAATTGTTTAGAAATACAATGTGCTCTTTCATGTTTTTGTCAAAATCTAACTTTAATAAATCTTCAACAAGATATGGTCTTTTCTCAATTTTACTTAAATTAACATTTAGTTTTACCAAGTTCTGTAATGTTTTCGAAGAGTTCATGTATGCAGCGATGTTAAAAGTATTTGGGAAATATGGTGTTACTAACGACAAATCTTCTACGTTACTTTGCAATGCTTGTGCTAAATTCTTATTGTTGTGATTGTCGATATCATCTTTGATATTAATATTATTATATTCTCTTTGAATATTATCGTGTAAGTATGTCCACATACTTTTTCTTATTTGTATTCTTTGTGTTAAACACTTCATCTGTGGACTTAAAACGTTTATAAATGCCATTTCATTTCGTTAGCCAATTTTTTTATGCGAACTGGAAATAAACTAATAAATTATCATAAGGTATCTAAGTACTAAATCAGTATTTAAAAAAGTAGAGTTACCAATTTGTTAAAATTCGTCTTACGAACAAAATAGGCCGGTTTTGTACCGTTTGGTTTTTTATTACGTTCGCCAAACGCAGGCAAAGGAACGAGCCAAACAACCATGTCTGTTTTACAAAATTTAATATACACTTAACTTGAAAAAAAAAACCTCAGATTTGTTAAAGTTCAAATGGCTTTCCCAATGTAAGTTCCCTTTTAATTCCTTTTTATTATACCTTGCCAGATTTGTTTATTCTTCTTTTTTTTATTAGATAAAAATAAGTCCGGTTTTCCTTCCTGACGCTATAAGTCCAGAACGCACGAACCGATTTCCACGGTTTTGCATTCGTTGGAAAGGTCTCGGGCTCCGTGAGGTTTATAGTAATAAAAACTCTGGAAATTTTTTAATAGAAAAGCAGGATTTGGGAAAATCATTTTTCATATTCAGCGCCATGTCTGATACATAGCATGTACTACAAACCAATATGGTTATGCATGGTGGTGGAGCAGATCGCACCAGTATTTTAAGTACATGGCACCGATGCGTTATACATTGTTTGACAGCTACTCGTTGTACTCTGCTCAGTTAATTTCATGTGACATTTATTGTGCGCACGTTCTTTCAAACGCTAACTAAAAACCAAAACGAAGCCATCTGATGACGAAACGAAGTTCGCCGGGTTTGCTAGTACCGATTAAAAAAGCCGAGCCATATCTGGTTTTTTCAAATTGAAAAGGCCGAATCATGTCTTTTTCTTTATAGACATATCCGTATAGTAATTAATGTAGTCTTTTAACTTAAATAATACATCCAAATCATAGAAATCACTTTAACGCTTCTTTGAATGAATTTGTATAGTATACATTTGTGGGTGATTTGTTATACACAGAGATAGGCAATATTTAATCTGATTAATGATGAACAATTACAAAATGTAGTCGTAATTTTAATTTTCTTGCTCTGTAATCATGATTAAATCCATTTAAAATAGTAAGAAATGATAAATATGTAACAGTCTGGGATTTTGTAGTGTTTAAAACATTAATGAGTAAAATGTAATCGTTAATTATTTTTATTAATCTGATTACATTTTACCCATCTATGGTTATATTATCATTATTGGTTATGGTTATCATTACGTAAAATATCTTGAAGGATACATGGGATGCTCTCAGATCTTCCATAAATATTCTTTTTTCTATATTAAATAGAGAACAGTTGAAGATTCACATAAAGCACGGCTTTTGGCAGTTATCCCACTTGTCAGGGTGGTGGGACCTGTCGCTGCCGGCACTCGCCCGCGCGATGGTCAGTAGCGACAGGGCATGGCAGGCAGCCCTCTCCTTCATGGAGGAGACAATGAAGGTGAAAGAGGCGGCGGAGTGGGTTCGGGAGGCTATTGCCACCCCCGATAACCCAATCCGCCGCCCAGCTCGGACAGGACGCCGGAGGAGGGGCTTCGTCAGAGGCCTTCCTCCATAATAGGACATACGCCGGGCGGCGCGCTTGAGGGAGCGCGTCGCCCAGATCCAGGCGTGAGCGTTGTGCGATGTGTTCCCGCACACCGCTCCAATGACAAGTCAAGGAGATGAGGGGCGGTTGGTACTTTACACCACTCTCCCCACCAAATGTGTTAGGTGCACAGGGGGGTGGCGACTATTTAACCACCCCCTGCCAAGTAGGCGGGGTCTGCAGAAGGCTAGACGTCGCCGGGTGCCGAGGAAGATGGCTCAGCCTTGCCCTTGGCACTCGGCAGGCGGGAAAAGGAATACCCCGAGGGTTTTAGTCGGTGAAAGTCCGACACACCGGGAGGCAGCTCTCACTGCCCCCTGAAGGTCCGTTAGGGATTTGCCCCGGTTTAAAAAAAAGTAAGCCCACTTGTAGTCGGGAAAAAATCATTAGTAAACGGGAAAACCTGGTTTTTAGGCTCAATCAATCTTCGAGCTTCATTTCTCCTTGATGCGACAGGGATTTGATTGAGTTTAATCCCAAGAAAAGAAAGTGTATATAGTTTCTTCTACAAAAAAAAACTTCTACCCTTTCCTCCCTAAGTAATATGTCGCTTGCAATGCGTGACAGCCTAAGTATCTTAAGTACGGATATTCGCTGTGATCTCAATCTTAGGGATCATATTAGGACTGTTATTCCAGACCATGTTGACTCGATGAACTGAATAGAGTGCGACGATTTTTTACGTCCGATCAACTGAACCTATTATATAAGGCTCAGGTCAGGCTTTACATGGAATACTATCTGGGATGGTTCTGCCTAGTACTTATTCGACACCCGGGATAGATTGCAGCGGAGGGCTGTCCGCATTGTGAATGATCCAGACGTTACTAAGCATCATAAACCGTTCCAGTTGCGCAGAGATATTGCTTCACTGAGCGTTTGTACCGTCTGTATCAAAGTGAGTATTATAAACTGGTATTAAACCATGTACCACCTTCTCTCTTGCATAGTAGAACCATGTGCGCATGTTTACGGAATTATCTATACGATAACTCACATCCCGCCTAGGACTAAGTTTTTCTAACTCTTACTTTTGCCGAATCGTAGGGCTGTGGAATGGTCTTCCGGCGAGTGTATCCTATAATATGGGGTTCTTTATATGAAGTGTGAAGAGACATTTGTGCAGGTCGGCATGATCGTTAGATTGTTTTATTGTTCATAGTCGTTGTCGGTTTTGGATTGCACCATGTTTCCATCAAGCGTGGTGTGGGCACTATGACGAGTCAGGATAAAAAAAACTGTTTAATCGCTTTCTGAGTTACAGAAATTATAATATGTAGATGAAATAATTCCCATTTTATGAAGAGCGCTCCGTGTCGTTCCCTGAAGGTCTGCCTCCTCTTTCCGCGCTTCCTCCTCCTTCTGCGCGGTCAGCACCTTCTTTTTTGCCTCCCACAAACCGACATATTTGCCGGTTGTGGGAGGTCTACCCCTTCCCCTTTTGGGGGCTGCCACAAACTTGGCGGGGACCTCAAATTCCGAGTCGTTGTCGGAACGGAATGTTTGGTACGACCGTTTCCGTTCTAGCGAGCCTGAGTCGCGAGATCATTGACTAGACACTGAATCGTCCGAGTCAATCTCCAAACGCTCCACCGAAGTGTGGAACTCCTTTCGTAAGGCAAGATCGAGAATCATTGGGCTTGCTTGGGTCGTCGGCGCAGTGACAGGGGAAGAGCCGTCACTGTGGAGCACAGGTTTACTCCCCCCAGAGAACGTGGGGCAGCCCGAGCTGGAGGGAAGATCCAGCTCGGGGAGGGATTCTCCGGGAGGGATGCGGCCGGTACCTCCCTGGGGTAGTACTTTTATACGCTGTGACTCCATGATACTTTTTAGCATTCTTCTACTTTCATACATCACACAGGAAGTGAAGGATGAAGAAACAAGAGGATGGGATAAAAGGATGGGTACGAAGAAAAGACAAAAATACGAAGAAGGGGGGAAAAGAGGTAGTGGAGCATGGGGAAGGAACAAACTTAAGGAAGGAGGGAGTAGTAAGAAGGGAAAATCAGGATAAGGAACGGTGGGAGCATAAGGAAGAAGGACGAGTCACTGCCCCGATCTTTGACCAGCGACTCGGACTGACAGCACCGGACGAATCCGGTGGGCGATGGGGCCGTTAACTCCCTACGCCGGATTCCAACACACTGGCCCGGTATGATTTCCATTAGTCTTTTAACTTTTTTTAAGATGGGATAAAAACGCATTAGTTGTGTGGCATTGTAAAATAAGCTGTGAATGTTGAAAATAAAATTTACAAAATAGTAATCGGCTTTTTTATTTCCTATAGTACCAACATTAAAGGTGGCTGAATTAGGTGAAAGGTGGTACCTTATCCACCTAACACTAATATTTTAAAATATCTATTACAAATACTTGTCCTTATATTTATTAGACAATGTTCCATACATTGACAATGTATGGACGCTGGAACTGTTACCGTTATGGTGCATTTTTTGTTGATTAGGTACTAAATATTCAGCATTGATGTTTTATTTAGATACATGGATTATATTATATTACATTTAGATAAATTATTATTGGCTCTGAAAAGAAAAGTAAAATCAGCATGTAGAAAATATGTCATGTATAATAAAAAAGCTTCAATGCCATTTTTATTGTCTGTCTACTGAAATACTATTTAATATCAGCAACAGTCAACTAAAGATCATTATTTTGGTTGCATAATGTAAAAACATATTAACATTTTCTAAATACTAGATGTTCTCTGTTGAATCTGGCGGTATCTCGCAGGTAGAAAGACTTAGACAATCTAATATTTAACTTTGCCCCTAATATTTTATAGATATCAAGCTTAGATATCAAGTACTCCCTATTAGATTAAGAGTCATCTTGTGTGCAGGAAGGAGATCAACCGCATATGAAGTAACAGATATTGTTAGATACAAAATATGTAATCTAATATTTGTATAAATACCTAATCCACGTACTTACATAATCCGATATTTATGCCCACCTCTAATAGTGATTGCTTGCTTGTGTTGGAGAGTTGATTGGTAGACTGATTTATTACAAGTTCATTTCTTGCAAACGTGTAACGGTAAGTAGGTATTGAACATAATATTTATATATAAGATTTTTATATTTTATGATAAATAAATTACAGAACATGTTTTCATTATTTGTGTATTATTTTACATCTATTAATAATACATAAATATTTTTTGTATTTGAGCCATATGCTGATTACTGAACTCCATTCGAAATACGTGTTAGGGTTGAGCCAATCATATGGAGTGTAAATTTATGCAAACATCTTTTTTAGCTTCATAATTCAGGAAGGGTATAAAAGAAAAATATGACTAAAATAATTTTTTTCCCTAAAATATAACCTTACTATTATATAGATTTTTTTTTAGAAGTCTGCAACGTAAAAAAGAATTGACATGTTTAATATGTATAATTATTGTTTTATTATGTATAATCATTGACTGAAAAAATAAGAATTTAAATTGCTATAGCATACTATAAATAAATGTTTGAGATGGTAGGATGTTTGTTTGAACTCGGATGTGATCACAAAAAATAAGTGAAATGAAATTAAATATAACTTAATTCAAATAGGCCTACTTCCAAGCACTTTTCAGTCATTAAAAAAAGCAGTAAAATGAATCTACCACCGGTTCGGAAAGCAGAATCTACTCAGAAGAGCCAGCAAGCAACTCTGGTAGTTGCTCATTTCAAGTAGTTGAAGTAATTTGGTAAGGATGGTTAAATCTAAAACTTTGAAAAGTTATACAAATATTTAATGAAAGTCAAAATAACATCATTAGATTTAAAAAAAATCTAGGAATTATATCTGAAAATAATTATAAGGACACACTGTGTTAGTATTGTAAATATTGGTGGTCTTTCATACCATTAAATTGTGTATAATATGCCTATACTATCCCTTGTTGCATAATTATATTTCTGTAAAGATTTTGGAAGATGCTCTAAAAAATGTAATTTTTAGCAGATAATAGTGTTTGGAGATTTTAATGTAAATTTATTAGAAAGATTTATGTGAATGTTTTCCAAGTTTGCAACAAAAGACAAAATATTAGAGCTATTCTGATGTAACATTTATGGAGCATTACAAAATGTGAAACTGAAGTTAATGTGAGTCAAGAAACGAGCCAAGCTCTGCGCTGTTCACAATGATTGCTATGCAACCGCACGGCTATGCCATGCGCATGAGAATACTGATTTATAAGTATGTGTCTTATTTGTGAAATAGTTAGCTTAAATAATTAAAAATGTTATCCAAAGACACTATTTCACAGGGACAAAGTCATCGGCATAGCTAATTAATTAATGATAAATAATTATTGTTACAGGTTGAAATACCAAAATGAATACAGAAATGTCAGGAAATGAAATACGGAAAACATTCATTGATTTCTTTATATCCAAAGGCCACAAATATGTACATTCTTCATCTACAATTCCTCTCGACGATCCTACTTTATTGTTTGCAAATGCAGGCATGAATCAATTTAAACCTATTTTCTTAGGATCTGTTGATCCAAATTCTGATATGGCTCAATATGTTAGAGTTGTCAATACTCAAAAATGTATTAGAGCTGGAGGTAAACATAATGACTTAGATGACGTGGGAAAAGATGTGTACCATCATACTTTTTTTGAAATGATGGGTAATTGGTCCTTTGGTGATTATTTCAAAAAAGAAATCTGCTCCTGGGCTTGGGAGCTACTAACAGATGTTTTCAAGTTATCAGGTGACCGATTGTATGTTACTTATTTTGGTGGTGACCCCGCATCCGGTCTTGAAGCCGATTTAGAATGCAAATCTATCTGGCTCAAATTGGGAATACCTGAGTCACATATATTACCTGGTAGTATGAAAGACAATTTTTGGGAAATGGGAGAAACAGGTCCATGTGGTCCTTGTTCTGAATTACATTACGATAGAATCGGAGGGCGAGATGCGGCACATCTTGTTAATATGGATGACCCTGACGTATTAGAAATATGGAATTTAGTCTTTATACAGTTCAATAGAGAATCAGATGGCTCATTGAAATTATTACCGAAAAAACATATTGATTGTGGCCTAGGTCTAGAGAGGTTGGTATCTGTCATACAGAACAAAAGGGCTAATTATGATACTGACTTTTTTATGCCTATATTTAAAGCGATTGAAAATGGAACTGGTGTAAGAACATATTCGGGACAAGTTGGCACCAATGATGTTGATGGAATTGATATGGCATATCGAGTCTTAGCTGATCATGCACGAACATTAACCATTGCTTTATCTGATGGTGGTTTCCCAGATAACACAGGTAGAGGTTATGTTCTTAGAAGGATTTTAAGGAGAGCTGTTAGATATGCTTCAGAGAAATTACATGCAAAGCCTGGATTTTTTTCATCTTTGGTCTATACTGTAGTTGACCTTTTGGGAGATGTTTTTCCAGAAATTAAAAAAGACCCTGAATCTATCATACATCTTATAAATGAAGAAGAAATTCAATTCTTAAAAACATTATCTCGTGGAAGAAATTTGCTTAACAGAACTATAGAAAAACTAGAAGATCGTAAAATTATACCTGGTGATGTAGCCTGGCGCCTTTATGATACGTATGGTTTTCCAATAGATCTCACACAATTAATGTGTGAGGAAAAAGGTCTAATTATAGACATGGATGCGTATGAAAAATCTAGAAAAGAATCTCAATTGATATCTCAGGGTAAAACGGGTGCTGAAGAAGATTTACTGGCTTTGGACGTGCATGCTATTAGTTACTTACAAGAGAATGGGATCCCAACAACTGATGATTCACCAAAATATAATTATATACCATCTTCTACAGATAAATATGCTCTATATAATTTTGCTTCATGTGTTGGGACCGTTATTGCACTTAGAAGCAAAAAGAAATTTGTAGATACAGTATCCTCTGGACAAGAGTGTGGTGTCATATTAGATCGTACCAATTTTTATGCTGAACAAGGTGGCCAAATTTATGATGAAGGTTATATGGTGAAAATAGATGATGAAAGTGTTGAATTTGTTGTAAAGAATGTACAAGTTAAAGGTGGATATATACTTCATGTAGGTAAATTAGAAGGTTCGCTCAAAATTGGAGACACTTTATCGTTGCACATCGACACAGAAAGGCGAAGACTCGTCATGAACAATCACACAGGTACCCATGTATTAAACAATGTTCTCAGAAAAGTTTTAGGAAATGATTCAGACCAACGTGGTTCTCTTGTAATGCCAGACAGATTAAGATTTGATTTTACCAACAAAGGACCAATGACCGTGCAACAAATAAAAAATGTAGAAAATCAGATTAATGAAATAATCAATGAAAACAAAATTGTTTATACTAAATATACGAAACTTAATGAAGCGAAAAAAATTAATGGTTTACGTGCCATGTTCGACGAACACTACCCTGATCCTGTCCGAGTGGTGTCTGTAGGTGTACCAGTTGAAGAGTTAATTAACAATCCAGATGCTCCAGTAGGTTTTGAAACTTCTGTAGAATTTTGTGGAGGTTCCCATTTACATCGTACCGGTCACATTGGAGAATATGTTATTGTTAGCGAAGAAGGAATAGCAAAAGGTATACGACGAATTGTAGCAGTAACGGGACCAGAAGCTTTAAAGGCTATTAACAAATTATCTGTGTTAGAAAATGACGTCAATAATATTGCTAATTTTATCAAAGAACAAAATGAAAATATTAACCCAAAAGAAATATCAAAAAGAATAATAGACCTTACTAATGATATTTCACACGCCCAAATATCCTATTGGAAAAAAGAAGAATTAAGAAACATGCTTAAAAGTTTAAAGAAACAACTTGATGACAAGGAGAGATCTGCAAAAGCTGCAACTATTAACGAAGTAACGGAAAAGGCTAAAGAAATGTGTTTAGAAAATAAGGATGCTAAATTTATCGTTTCTGAATTAAACGCTTATGGGAATACAAAAGCTCTAGATAGTGCTTTAAAACAAATAAAACAGCTGTGTCCAACTACGGCAGCTATGTTCTTTTCAGTAGACACAGACAGTAATAAAATATATTGCCTGGCTACAGTCCCTAAGAATGCAAATGAAAAAGGTTTATTGGCTTCTGAATGGGTGCAGTCAGTGGTTAATGTAATTGGAGGTAAGGGAGGTGGGAAATCTGAATCAGCACAAGCCTCTGGAAACAATGCCAGTTCTCTTATTGATGCTATAAAAATAGCACAAGACTTTGCAAAGTCTAAACTCTGAATCTTACACTTAATTAATTTCTTTGATACTACTTTAAATTTTATTATAATTTATTATTGTTTAAAATCTGTATAGTATGTAATCAATGTTATTTTAATTTGTTTAATAAAAATAACATTAACTAATGTTTAAATTTATGTCCTGAAGAGTATATTTTAAGTATTTTTGGTCGTCTTTAATCAATGCCTGTTACATTCAAACCTGTTTTGTAATTTAATGCGCCAATAAATTAAGTATTATTTAAAAATAAATTTTATTACTTTGCAATAAGAATGACTACTCAAACTGGAATAATACCTAATAGTGTTTATGGACATTCCACACGCGTTGACCTGGTCCCAACTAGCTTTGCATCATAATATTACATAATAACAGAAAAGGACAGGAATTCAATAACAGAATAATACATGTAAATAAGATGAATACACATAGAAAAAAAAGATAGATAATGTGTGAGAACATAGACAGTATAGAAAGTAATAGGTAAAATCGTTCAATATTTACAGATTAAACTGTAGCATGCATCCCATAGAAGCATTAACTCGTTATACTTGAGCATTTGATAATTTGCTTAACGTGTCGTCCAATTTGGACCGAGACAAAATCTAATAAATATCAGACTTTAAGTCAATAATATGTAAGCAATGTCCAAGATTAACAAGATAATGATTTTCATATTTTTATGGTACGCTCTCCATTGAGATTAAGAATAGAAAAATAGATTTGAAATAAGAAAACAGTGTAAAAAAAGGGACTCTTGACTATTAATAAAAGTATAGGGACTTAAATAAATAAGTAGATTTACATTAAGTACCATATAAAGTGTACTCCTGTAGAGACATTTATTGTGTAGCTAGTACTCTTTGAAAAGCGATTCTCTGTACTACTGGGCATGATAAAACGTTAAGTGAATACAACAACTAATCTAGGTATCTTTATTTTACGAGATCTTAAATTTTTTCGAAGCGGGGCGAAAACTACTGTCGAGTGAGCATCTCCATTCCTTTTCCTTTGTTTTTCAATTAAATGCATTAGTCATGTAAATATTATCTCATAGGAAGCGAAATATTCACGAAAAACAACTTGTGACCTAGAATAACATAAGACCTGGTAATACGAGACTGCGTTACCTTTCAAGACGTCAATTCAAAGGCTTGGAAATGTTCAGCCTATTTGTTTTATAGAGATGGTGTGCTCTGGTTTTTAAGTATATCCGCGGGTACGCTGAGTGATGTCCTCGTTTAACACCCCTAAACAGTAGCGCTCGAGGTACTGGAGTAACTTGCTTAATCCGGGGCTGCGGAATCTGGAAAGTCTCTCCCGCTCACACGCTGCAAGTAACGCATCCCGCCATCCTGTTTCTGCAACGACAACATCGCATCGCTACTCTCCGCGCCTCATACTGCGCACTTGCCGCGTCCGCGCACGGGACCCGCCCACCTACCCATCGCGTTCCATCCGCGCAGTTATTAATTTTTTCAATAATACCCGCGGACTGGGACATCGCCGGTTCAACGAGCCGCTTCTTGGGAGGATTCAGACGCCGGGGCTATGGCCTCAGGTCCGCGCAGTGTGGAGACCCAATAGCAGCCAGAGCCAGACCATCGGAGGAGTTCCCGGGCAATGCCGCCCGGGGACAAATCAAACTTTTTAAAAGGCCCTTTTCAGGGCCAAACAACAACTTCAACACCAACATCGACCGCCGCTAACAGGGGTGGCAGGCGCGCCAGGCGTCACCAGACGGCTTCGCAGCCAGATGGCGACAATGCCGGCGCCCTCCCCCTGTCCTCGCCGCACGAGCTATCACTCAGCTAGTCGTCATCATCCTCTGAGGCGCCGCATCGAGTCGCCGGGTCGCCGCGTGCCGCCGAGTCGCCGGGGAACATCACCGGTTCGAATCCGCGGGCCGACGCACCGCTCCGCACGACGGAATCGCCGCGCTCCAGTGACGGTGCCCGGCGCTGCGCCGGGGGCGCGATCCCGCGCACCGGCGTGCAGCGTTGCCGCGCCGCCGGGTCGCCGCATCGGGCGTCTTCGTCGTCATCGTCGGGCTCCGTCGCCGGGCCGCGCCGTCATCGCCGCACCAGCGGATCGTCGCGTCGGTCGCCGGGATTCGTGTACGCCGGGGATGCATCCCAGGCGATCATCGGGTCTCCGCGTCGAGCCACCGACTCGCTTCGCCGCTCAGAGGAGCGGACCACGACCAGCATCTACCCCTCGAGCTACCAGCTCGGGGTAGATATCTCCGCATCGGCGGAACTCAACGAAGAGAACCTCGTCGAGCTACAGAGGCGGCTGGACCAGCACATCGTGCTGCCGTCCCCCGCCTCCCCCTCCGAGGTTCACCACCAACTTCAGCCCACCCCCCGTCCGCCTCCCGCGGACTACTACGCGCCGTCCGCCGGGGCGTCGACTCCGACTAGAGTATACGAGCGTGACTTAGTCACGCTCGCCCAGTTTGTTGAAACTGGGCTCCTGGCGGAGTCGATGCTGAGGTGGATGGCCTTGTACCTCCGCATCAGGGAGGCACAAATGGAGGGCCGCCCGCTAGCCCCCACCGACGTTGTCACCCTACGGCTGGCCAGCGAGCTCACACTCGACTTGCCGGCCATCCAAGCCGCTGTAACGCGCCGCAGCCCACGGAAGAGGAAACGCAGGGGAGGAAGCAGCGACGATGATGGGTGCCTGGGCCGCCTGGTCCGTCCCCGCCTATCGCGCTCCGCATCGCCGACCCCCTCCTGCCGCGACCCCTTCCACTGGCACTCGCGCGCGTCTAAATCACCGCCTCAGCCACCGCCGCAGCCACGACAGCTGCGACATCCGCCGCCCGCCGACATCGAGGGCGACGAACCGACCCCGGGCGAAATCCCACCGGTGCGTACCACCGTGTTCGCCCGCAGCGAACCCCTGCCACAGAGGGAGAAGCGACGCCTAACAAAGCGCCCAGCGGAGGAAAGGACCGCCGCCTTCATGGCCGGCGCAGCCGCCGTCGCCCCGCCGCGCGTCGCACCGCCACCGGTCACAGGACCGCGCGCCGTGCCCGACGCCGCTGCGATGCCTGCGCGCCGCGACGCTGCGCCGCCTGCCGTGCGTGCCGCCCCGGACTCTGCCGCGCGCCCGCCTGCATCCACTGGAGCTACCGCCCGCCCCGCTTTGACGTTCGAAACAAAAGAAAATATGGAAAGCTACGCTACCAAAACTAAGGCCGGTAAGCAGCGACCCGATTCGTCGGTACGACAGCCACCCGTCCCGGCCCCTAAGGCAGCACCCGTCGGCGCCCCTCGTGCGCCGGCTCACCCAGCTCGTCCGCCGCTCGCTTCGAGCGTTGCACCGCGCGGCACTGCGACGGCGCGCGCACCTGCCGCGCCGCTCACCGCGCAGCCAGCCTCACTGGCTGCGCCTCAGCCGACGGGACGGGCCGCTGCGGACCCGGCCGCTGCTGCGCAGCGACAAACTAGAAGTAAAGCAAACCAACAACAGAGGAAGGTAGAAGCATTCCCCCCTCTGATTGTCGAGAAGTTACCCGAGTGGCAATACCACTTTAAACAGCTTGCCCAACAGCTCGGTCGGTCTCCGAACGCACGCCCCTACGGGACGGGGGTGCGTTTCTCGCCAGAAAGCGAGGAGAAATACCGCGTGATTCAGAGATACCTCACTCGCTTAGAGAAAGAGGATCGGGTCGCGTGGTTTACTTACTCGCTGCCGGCCGAGCGAAGCCTCAAGGTGGCCATTAGGGGTCTCCCTGCAGACACGGAGCCGCAGGATATAATGGCCGCCTTACAGGAGCGAGGCTTCCAGCCCGAATTTTGTAAGAACGTGAGGGCTCGAGGAGGCAACCCGGGTTGCCTCTTCTATGTGATTCTAAAGCGGCACGAGGGCCTCACCCCAGCAATATATGAGCTCAACGAGCTTATGTATATGCGGGGTGTGGTTGTGGAGGCCTGGCGCAGCAAACTGGGCCCTGCACAGTGCCATAGATGCCAGGAGTTTCGGCACAGCTCCCGGCAGTGCCACAAGCCGCTGGCCTGTGTCCGATGCGGGGGTGAGCACACCGCCCGCGACTGCGACCGTCCCAGGGAGGAACCTCCCACTTGTGCAAATTGTAAGGGGCCTCACCCCGCCAATTTCACAAAGTGTCCCGTCTGGAAGCGCGAATTGCGTAACAGGCGGGCTGGGACGGTTGCATTAACCGGAACAGGCCGAGAACGCGCCGGGCAAGCTCTGCCACCGAGAAATGCCGTGGAGGAGGCAGCGCCAGCGTCGCTGATGGCGCCTGCCAACGACCCCACTGGCCTCGGTGGAACGACTGGGCCGGGTAACAAGCGTTCCAGAGGGAAACGCTTTAAGAAGAGGAAATCTGCCGCGGCAAGGGGCCGACCCGCGGCAACAACGGATCAATCAGAGGGGGAGGGCCTGCGCCCCCCTGCACCTGCATCGCCACAGCCGGCGCGTAAGTTAGATCACCTCGCCAGCACTATCGGCGTTATTCGCGAAATACTCGACGCCGTGCAGGAGGGCGAGAGTGGCCAAAAAGCCGCCCTTAAGGGTCTGTTTAAGCTCCTGTGCGATGGACAGTAAGACCTTAAGGGTGGTACATTGGAACGCCCAGTCACTCCGGAGGAAGAAGAAACTGCTGGCGCACTTCCTTCGTGAGCAGAACGTCGACGTGATGTTGATATCAGAAACTTACCTGCGTGATGTCGACACTTTTAAAGTGTCGAACTACTACACGTACAGGAAAAACGAGAAGGCGTCCGACGGCGCCGCTTATCGCGGATTAGTGGTGCTCGTCAAAAGGAACATTGTACATCAAGAGATACCATATAAAGAGTACCCATCACTCTACGCCCTGGGAATACTTCTAAACGTTAGAGGGCATCACCTCAAGCTCTACGCGGCATATAAACCACCGAGTCACCAGAATAGCCAGTCTTTCTGCGCGGACATCGGGGATATATTGCTGCGAGACTCGACTCCGACGGTGATAGCCGGTGATCTCAACGTGAAGAGTACCTACTGGGGCTCGAGTACGGATACCTGGATGGGCAGAGCGTTTTATTGTCACTCTGTGAACAATAATTACGAGATAATCGGACCGGACGCGCCGACACGGTACGGTTATAATTCGCAGGACGTTTTGGACATATGTGTTTATAGAGGCCTTAGAGCGCCACCGCGGCAGACGGTTCTCCCGGACCTGCCGTCGGACCATCGCCCAGTCCTTCTCGATTTTTTTTGTGACTCTACCTACACGGATCAACGCTCCAACATCACGTCTCAGGGTAGATTGAACCGCATTCGTGAAAGAGCTTGAAAACACAACCATCACGAGACCGATGTCCTCTCGTGCAGATGTCGAGTGGATGACGGGTGCCTTGACGCGTAGCATACAAAGCGCTCTCCGTCGATCTAGCCATACGGTTCCGACCGGGGGTCGGCTTAGGCCACTTCCCCGGCGGATCCAGATGCTAATTGATGAGAAGAGGGCGCTGCGACGCGCATGGCAACAGACCCGTTGCCCTTTCATGAAAATTAAATATAACTCGATGGTAGAGCGAGTTAAAGCGGCCCTCGATGACGACGCAGCGGAATCGTGGGACAGCTTCATTGAAGAATTGGGAGATTGCAGCGCACGCCTGCCCTCAGTTCACCGCTTGTGCCGGGCCTTGTCAGCGGCCCCATCGCCGGTCAGACCTCTACTGAACAAAAACGGTCACCCACGATTCACGGCAAACGATCGGGCGGAGATATTTGCCGAGTGTCTGGAGAGACAGTTTTCCCTGAACCCGGTATCGGATCCCCAGCACGAAATCGATGTGAAACGACATCTGGATCGCTTCTTTTTAGAGCCTGTAGCCGGTAGCAGCGAAGAAGGCACCACCGCTCTATACGTTAGTCCGCACCAGGTTCTGCGGACTATCAGAAAATTAAAGCCTCGGAAAGCCCCCGGGATAGATAATATCACCAATACGATGCTTCGTCATCTGCCGTTTAAGACCGTTGCGGCAATGACACGACTTTTCAACGGAATCCTGCGAAGCGGCCATTTCCCACAAGACTGGAAACTTGGGAAGGCCGTCATGATACCAAAACAGGGCAAACCCCTGAGAGCTACAGGCCTATCACGTTGCTTTCCACGATGTCAAAACTGTTCGAAAAGGTTCTCTTGGGGTTTTTAAAACCCCATATCACACCCAGAGACGAACAGTTTGGTTTCAGGGAAGAGCACTCAACTGTCCTCCTGCTCACTAAAGTCATCGACACTATTGCCCGAACATTTGAAAACAATGAGTACTTCGCTGCAGTACTACTGGATATGGAGAAGGCGTTCGACAGAGTATGGCACGAGGGGCTGCTATACAAACTGTCAACGTCGTCGGCCCCCAAGAAGATTACCCATATTATAAAGTCATTCCTGGAAAACCGCCGCGTCGTGGTAGCGGTGGAGGGGATCACCTCCAGGGACATTCCTGTGCGGGCAGGAGTCCCTCAGGGCAGCTGCCTCTCGCCGTTGTTATACGCACTGTATACCGATGACATTCCGCTGGTTGGTCGGGCGGAGCTCGCGTTGTATGCAGACGATACGGCATTTTATGCAGCAGCGTATAATGCAAAATCTGCCGTCTTAAAACTGCAAAGACAGCTCGATGCTCTGCCTGAATGGCTGGCGAAGTGGAGGTTGGCAGTCAACGTCGGGAAGACACAAGCCCTTGTCACCAGAGTGCTAACGACAAGGGCACCGCCACCATTGACGTTCCAGGGACAGACTATTCCTTGGCTGGAAAGAGTCAAATACCTGGGCGTCATCATCGATCGGAACGTTACCTTCAAGAGGCACGCGGAGGGTGTGATCGCGAGGGCTAAAGTAGCCAGGAGAATGCTGCAGCCAGTGCTTAGCTCGAGGCTCCCACTTCGTACGAAGTTGGGGCTCTACAAGACGTATATTCGGTCGCGGCTCACGTACGCGGCCCCGGCATGGTACTCGTACCTGTCCAGAACTACGAAGAAGCGGCTTCAAGCCCAGCAGAACCTTTCTCTACGCGCGGTGTTGGGTGCGCCGTGGTACGTGAGCAATGCCACCATAGCCCGCGACATAAAAGTCGAAAGCCTGGATGCTTTTGTTAGCAGCCTGGCAACTAAGATGTTTAAAAGAGCGGACTCGTCGGCGCACGTTCATCTTCAGAACATTGCGCCGCTCCACGCAAGACCCCCAGACGGAGGTGAACGTCACGAGACACAACAAGAATCCCGAAAAGCTAGAAAGAAAAAGCCTAAAGCCCGCGATCTAGTCCATACCTAGACTGCGCCCCGCCCGGAGAGGGCGCGCTGGAGAGTACTAGACGGATGTGCGTACAGATCGCTCACCCTCAGATTCCGATCCAAGAAGAAACGCCCAGATGGACTCCGGTAGATTTTCCACCAAGAAGGACGCGCGAGCTACCTTCGAACAGCGACCCGTCTGTCGTAGCAGACGGAGAAGAACGCCGCCGTCAGGAGGTTCGCCTCGAAACGGCTTCCCGCCCCAGACCCCTTTTATTGTTATTTATTAGGCTAAGTATTAAATAAGTAAATAAATACCTTCCCTGTTGTTGTTTTATTTAGTATTTAAGACTTAGGTTAATTTTTGTACATACGCTAGTTAAGGTTTAGTTAGGTACTAGTTGTTAGGAAAAATGTAATAGATACTTAAGTTTAGCATTAAGTCTGTATTATACTTTTCTTGAATAAACGGCACCACCCAGACCTTATCAGCGGATGGATGAAAGAATGATGAATGAAAGGCAGTGGAATGGGGTGGTGCGAAATTCGTAAAAAAATTCGTAATTCGGCTGCGGAATCTTACATATATGGATGATCTGCCATTTTGACGAACTTTAAATGTCTTCAATGCAAGAACGGTTTGATTTTCGTGCATTCATTTCTTTTTTTTATTTTATTTTTTATCAAAACTTGATTCTATAACAGGTTAATATTTCGCAATTAAAATAAAATTTCAGCCGTTGATTGCGAAAAGGCTGTTCATGGAGTGTAAATTTAAATAATTTCACATTCAAGTATACAGTAGCGGACAAAAATTTAAGACGAATTTCGATTTTGTTTATAGATCTGTCATGCCAGTACTAACGTTTCCTACGGTTTGTAATTTTTATATAGAATACGTATATGTTTCACCTACTGTAAACAATATAGATTTTACAGCATTTTCTTTCTTCCGACCGTCTATGACCAGCGGACATTAGTTTAAGACGATCTGTCGAACAAGATGTCCGTACTCCATCCACGCAATAAATTAATACTTTAATGTTGTGAATAGTTTGCGGTGTACCATCCAGTGTTTAAAGTTTATTTACGAAAAATGGAAGGGGAAAGCCTGTAATTTGTCATCAACTGAATGATAGTAAACTGAGGTAAAATGAGACGTTTGCTTTAATGGCAACTCCAATGAATCGATCAGAAACTGTGTAAGTAAGCCTGGTATAAGTTTATAAAGATTGGATCGACCAAAGAACGGTAGACCGCGAAAAATCACACCAAAGCTGGATCGTCAAATTCATCGATTAAGCGAAAGAAATCGTTTTCGTTCAGCAGTCGATTTCAGAGCTGAAATATTCAGTGATAATGATACACCAATTAGTGTAAGAACTGCCCGAGGACGATTGACCGAGGTCAATTTGAAAACTAGAAAGCTACGGAAGAAGTATGCTTAGTAAAAAAAATTAGGCTTCAATTTGCTAAAGATCATTGACATTGGACACGTGAGGATTGGCAGAATGTGCTATTTTCGGATGAATTCAAATTCAATTGAACTTGTATTGACAGGATTACACTATGTAAGATGACGAACTGGCGAAGATTTAAATCCTCGCTGTATTTTACCGTCGGCTAAGCATGGAGGTGGGAACGTAATGGTGTGAGCATGTTTTTCTCGCTATAGTCCTGGACCAATACGTCGAATTAAGGGAACCATGGTCCGTTTTCAATACTTGAATATATTGAAAAATACTATGCTACCGTATGCACATGAAAAAAATGGGTGGTAATTTTATTTATCCACAAGATAATGATCCAAAGCATACGGCTCGAGTAGTGAAAAGTTTTTTTCAAGATGAAAATATCACTTCATTACCGTGGCTGTCACAGTCGCCGGATTTAAATTCGACTGAAAACTTATGGTGTATCGTAAAAACATGAATCCAAAACAATAAACCTAAAAATTTGGACAATTTTTACTAGTTGGTCGAGAAAATGTGGAGTGAGAAAACTGTTGACGACTGCAAAAAAAATTAATTGATTCGATATCTCAAAGATATGCTGATATGATAAGAAATAAAGTACTGTCGACAAAGTATGAAAGAGAATAAAATTTCTGCACATTTTTCATCAAAGAATATATTTTTAATGTGTAGTCTTAATCTTTTGTCCCCTAATATTTCCAACAAACGTTTGTTTTCTTTGTTTATTGTATCTAATATGCATTATGCGCAAAATTGAATTACTATAATAAATATATAAATAAATGATTAATTAAGCTAACACCAAAAAAAATCCACTGAGTCATTTTTTTTCATAAAATATGAATAATTTCTTCTTTTGTTCTTTCCGTCTTAAACTTATGTCCGCTACTCTAGGTTCGTTAACACTTGTAGATGTGAGATTGAATCGATCGAGTGCTTTGGGATTCGAAGCTGCTTGCGTCCGTAGGCTTTACACTAGTTTCCCTACACGTGACTCCTGGGTGGTGCTAAACGAGCAGCAGTGAGGTGGTAGGGCGTCGGTGCCCGTCTGGATCGCTACCACAGTACATGGGTGTAAAGCCCATCATAGTGACAAGTTTCGGCTTTTCGCGTTTCGCGATCAGCTTGTGTATATCCAGAAGCTCATACACCTAGAGACCTTCAGTCGTGATTATGTGGCCCGACATGACGATGTAGACTATAAATGGATTTTCATCCTTTGATAGTCGCTTTCGTTTTTGGACTACACTGTATTTACCATCAGGTACTGTGTAGTCACAATGTCGTGCCAGTGTAAAAAAAGAAGATTTGATAAGAAGTAGCGTTTATATCAACTCCGTATGCGGGCCATGTATTCCTTCATGATTACAACTTTTAAATCCTATATAGCAACAACAAATGTGAATAATTCTGAAATCTACGATTTTATAACATACAAAGTAATTATAATAATTTAGGATTAATTGTGCAGTTTCTTAAAAAAAAAAAAACGATTTTTTCTTTTACGAAACAGTGTACAAACTACTAAGGTCCGAGTAGGCGAATTTTTCGAGATACAATACTTCTCGAATTATACAGTATGGATTTTAAAACGTCTGTTTGTATTAGATTAGCACCAGCCACATAAGAGTAAACTTATTTATCGTAGCTTATGTATTACTCTGACAAACAAAAAATCTTTCGAGAAACATTATACTCCATATATAATTTGATAACGCAAACTAATTCGAGAAATAGTATATCTAGAAAAACACTCCCAATTAGTTTAGTGTTGCCAGTTTTCAAATATCAATTTGGTCAGTCGGTGAAGGAAGGCAAACGTTTGATATAAAAAATAATCATCATTTAAAAATTATTTATTGAACTTCATAGATGAACTTTGAATATAGATCAAACAAATATATATCTTACATAACTCATAATATACTAGTGTTATCTACATAAAATAAGACATTGGTACAAAATATTCATATATTAGTAATTATTTGGTTGGTCTTTTAAACAGCACCAATTCTGTTGGTGAATTATCCCTTGCGTTGGATGGTGCAATTATACTAAATCTAAAAATTTACAAATATTTGCTATATACTAATAGTAGCAGACAAGGTTATATACATAAGTCATTCTTGTCCAAAGCCTTCCGTTTCTTCAATAGCGTAATTAAGTTTCTCACATAATTGCTCGTAGCTCTTATACGGCGGTAAGTCCAATCTATTGAAGCATGTATGTGAACGTGGTAGCCAGGTATCTTTGCCAACCTGTTAATTAACATTTTGCTAATTATTATATGTGACACAGCCTTCTTGTATATACTCCAGCGGTCAGTGTACCTAATTACACCATTCACATTTTCCATTACCATTATTGACTGCTGCTCTTAATCATCAGGCTCAAATCTAATAGTGGAGTTTTAATCTAACAAAAAACAGGATAGTATGTCATTTTTGTAATTATTTGTACTAAAAACCATATGGATTGCATGCCCTAAATATTTTTATAGTAGTATAATAGTTTGATGTTCCAAAGTATGTTGATAATTGCCTATTAACTTGATCTTTAATAATATCATTTAAAATGAAATCATTACAAATAAGTATGAAGATATTTAAAAAGTAAAATAGGTTTGAAAGGAGCAAAGTAAAAATATACTCACCTTTTCTATACAAAAACGTTGTGGTCCATTTGAGCCCATGAGCTCAGCAAAACCTCCCACTGGAACTCTGCATGTGCCAGTCACAAACTGCAACAAGCGGGCTCGCTTCTCGTTGTCCATCTGTCTGACAAACTAAAATAATACTTGTTATATATTAGTTATTTGTAGCAATTGTATTCTGATAACATTAACAACTATATTATAGTTATTGTATTCTGGCAACATTATACGTATTTAGTTATGAGCAAATCTTAATAATAAAAAGGACATTCTGGTTCGAGCCTCGGTAGAGGAAACACGTCGAGAGAACCGAGCTAAAATAATAAATAAGTGATTGTGGAAATAAAGAGGAAGAGCATTTAGGAGGCATCGTTTTATTCTCTCCACTTCTGACAATATTACTAACATACTTGACTTTACAATGCAGGAAACACTTCAGGCATGACTTATTATGTAATCAGTGAACAAAAGCTGATCCAGTTCTAAGGGGCTAAATACCCCCAAAAATGATTTAAGTACATTTTTTTGTACTAATTACTGTGTACCTAGTGTTTTGATAAAAACCAAGATACAAAAAAAAATCGTGTGTGCAGAAATACGCTAGTGGCTGTACCCACTTTGCGCTTATATGTCGTGCCCAACGTAACCAGAAGCGCAGTTGATAGCCGTTCTCAAAGTCATAGATGGGCAAAAAGTAATCAGATTAATGAAAATGATTAACGATTACATTATACGTTTTTTACCATTAATATCACTGCATTTTGCTCATTTATGTTTTAAACACTACAAAATCACAGATCGTATACACATTTATGATTTCTTAATGATTTAATCATGATTACAGAGCAAGAAAATTAAAATTACGACTACATTTTGTAATCGTTGATCATTAATCAGATTACATTTTCCCCATCTCTGCTCACTGTACTTACACATGACATTTCTATTAGATGCCATGTGGGTTTCCTCACGATCTATATGGAAAAATCCAGAGTTACGTACCGAGATTCGAACTTGCAACCATTTGCGCTACCGCGTATAGAAACCGGTCCCTTATCCACTAGACTACCACAGCCAGAATAGATACACATATTAAACTTGTAACGCCCTTATTGCATCAGAGGAAAAAATACAAACCTGCCAAAACCATGTGACCTGTTTACTTGTGCGTGTGTAATGTCTGTATATAGTGTTCTTCTGCCAGTCTTCCACGTCGACCTCTTGCATGCCACACAGCATCAGCTCTAGCTCTCGTTCATCAAAATATTTCAACCATTCCAGAGGCACAACCTGGTAACATTAAATCGTTAATTAATAATAATGTTGCGACAAAATCCTTTGTAATATTTGTAGAGTCCCCAAAAGCTTCGGCTTCGACCACCTTCTACAGTAGGTAAAACTTTCAAATGGTCTGATAGCCAAAGTCGAAGAAGTTGAGCTGAGCTCTGTAGAAAAAACGTCCTCAATATTACTCCAGATACGACAAGATGTTTCTTCTACATAATAATGCTCGTCATCGTAGCAGGTCCGGTGAAAAACTATTTGAAAACACTTGATTGGGAAATGCTACCCCACCCGCCGTATTCACCAGAGATTGCGCCGTCCGACTATCATGAGTTCCAGACAATGGCACATTCTCTGTCGGAGCAGCGGTTCACATCTTATGAAGATACCAAAAATTAGGTAGCTTCGTGAATAGCCTCAAAAAAGATAAGGAGCTCTTCAGACGTGGAATCTGAACACTGCTTGAAAGATGGGAAAAAGTAGTTGCTAGTGATGGGTAATACTTCGATTAAATTTAAGCTAGCGTTCTTTCACAATAAATATTGTTTTTGACAAAAACGACTGAAACTTATTTGTACTCCTAATAATTTCTGTTTCTTACAAACAAACGCATACTATACTTTGACGAGCGAATATATAATTAATAAAATCATCGTTAGTAACAAAATTAATAAAAAGAGCGTAATATAAACTTTTAATAAATTAAAATCGAATTCAAAAATTGTTTCATTATTATTGATGCGTTACATTGTTAAATTGAGCCTGGGCAAGGCCACCAGGGCTGCTATAGTAGTATAACAATAAAATTTCTAACCTCATTAAATCCATCGAGGAAAGCAGATGTTTGTTCTTCTATACCCCTCGTCATACGCCATTGTGTGACTAACTGAAGATATTGTTCTTTATTTGACTGTAAATAACGTGAAATAAATATTTATTTCCTGGTAAAATAATATTACGCGTTAGTAACTTGTTTTAGTAACTAGGCCTCTTAATTGTTAGATCAAAGTACTTAAAAACCAACCGTTTCAATCTAATCCTATATCCCATACTGAATCGGACTTTCTAGTATATATATATATAGGATTTCAAATAAGTTGGTTCAAACTTTGCCGACAATAATCTCTGAAACTGAACTTTACACGAAATTTTTCTCCATTTATCAAACTTTACAATTTATTTTCATCTTACTTCCAAAACTGCTCTTCATAAAATGTATTTTAAAAACGTCTGATTTTTCTCTTTACTCTTTAAAGTAGTGCATTATAGTTAATTTATTGAGATAGGCACTACGTAACCTGTACAACTATTTCTGACTCTATCTTATACATGTCGCTGTCTCTATCGTTACTTAAATTTATAAGTCGCGAGTCCCACCTTTCCAACAATCGGTGTTTGTATTACCGCGTACAAAGCGGACGCATACACTGCACCGCTTCGAAGTGTTATTAATGATTTTATTTGTAAAGCAAATCTGGATCTTTCACGTGAATAATTTTATATTTTTATTTTCAACAGAATTATTTGCGATATTTTTTTTTAAATTACAATCAAAATCAGTTATTACGACATCGAAGGGACTACTCATATTTAGTCGAAAAATTGATAGTCATAACAAACGGTGATGTTTTCGACTTACGAAATCCTATTTTTTTGCCGGGACCTTTCTTCTGGGTCAATACAACCAGTGTGTTGTTCTAAACGATGTCGCCAGAAACGGTTTTGAGTATATTTATATTTTTGATGTCGATATTGTCATCAATTATAAAAATTGATAATTGCTTACAACATATTTAATAATTGATTTAAGAAAATGATGTTACGTAGCTACAGACTTCTTTTTGGTTAACAAATTATTTTATTTCTTAACTATAGTGTGAACTAATAAAAAAATGATAATTATTTTAATTTCTTTTAGTAAGGAGCAAATTTATTCAGTTTGCGTATTTCCAATTATTCATATACTAAGAGACCTTCTATCGCAGTATATATAAGCCGACATAGTGATAGCGACTGACAATGGATTTTCCTTTCTTGGCGGTCGTTTTTGTTCTGAAGCTACACTGTACTTTCCATTATATACAATGTATTGGCTTTTTCGAGTCAGTAAAAAAAAACATTGATTCTCAAAGCGGTCTATGGTATATCGCCCCCAAAGGTCGGCGGCTACGTGACGTGGGTGCACATAAAATACAATAGGTCATATTAACCGGAAAGTGATTAGCCGAAATTGCCTCACTTAAGTACACTTTATAAAATAATTTACCTCAGATACTCGCTCTTTATCACCGCCGGGCTTCAATTCGTGATGTATCACTTGGCCGAGAACTTCAAAGTCAACACTGAACCACATCTCTAGGCCGCATTCGTCTATATTATTATCCTTAATCCATACTAATGAATTATAAAATTCAGGATCTATTGATTCTATATCCTTCATCGTGAGCTTCTTGTTCAGCATTCTTTTGTAAAATGGCATAGTAAAGCCTGAATAAATAAATCTCCCGTGATATAAAGCCATTGCTATAAATCTACCAATGAATTTAAAGTACAAAAGGTGATCTGGATTGACATAGCTAGCTGGATTTATTTGTAAACTGTAGTTATTCTTGTTGGCGTACTCAAATAAACAATACATTGGATTCAAAACTTCATGCGATAACAAAAAGAACCATTCCCGACTGACACCTCCGTAGTCCAATCCCTCCTCTCCCCTAAATATTATATACAAACGTCTGCGCAACTCGTAAGCCGGTAGCCTCATAATCTGAAAAACAAATTTTTTGATAGTAAGTGATACTTATATAATAAGTAAACATATTGCAGTATATTATTTCTTGTATATTAATTTGAAATTCAATAGAATATCTAACTTTGAATTATCAATTATTATTTTACGATATTGAATGTTAATTATAAATATACATCAATTTAGACTTACTTGATGATAGGAGTCTTCAAAAAGCGTTTGCCGAGATAGAGTGATTTTAATATGACTCGGCAGAGCGTTGCTTTGGCAAAGGTATCGAAATTGACTAAGTTTCCATCTGAAAGATCTTTCGTATGCCCGAGGCACTCCGTATGCGCCCTGCGGACCTTTGGGGGCACCCGGTCTCGGGTCCTGGAATGTAGTTGTGCGAGTGTTGTGATCCACGAAGTATCTCGTACCTTCTTCCGTAAAGCGGATCTCCCACCCTGGAGGAAGTGCATCCTCTAATGCGCTTACTTCTTGTCCCTGTCGAAAACAAAAAAATATATTATAAACCGGGCTCTACACTGGCGCCACTAAAAAAGCTAAGTAAAGTCAAAGTAGCGTATATAAATCTCAGCCTATGTCTGATTGGCAAATTTAGGATAATTTACGCTACACCCTATTGAACAACAAAGCAATTATCCAAATCTGTACATAGACGGCGAAGTAATCGTTGAACACACGTATAAAAAAATACATAGTCGAGTACAAAAATACATCCTTTTTAAGTCGGTTAAAAAAATATCCATTCCTCTCTTCTCTCTACTCTTCTACTTATATATCTGAATAATGTATGATTACAATCAGCAAAAGGGAGTCGTCAAAAAAAATACCCATTTCTTCACATATTTCATATTCGCTAGCCATTAGGTTAGGACATTCGTCATCTGTATGAATGAAGAAAAAAGTGTTTAAAAAAAAGAATGAATTTATAATAATCAACCGTGTTCATGCTGTATTCATTACAAATAATTTTATACAGTTTGACCACATTTAAAAGTGCCATTAATGTATATAGTATGTGTGTAATATACCTAAAAATGAGTACGCGTATGTTTATTCAAGTTTATGTACAGTGGCGGCCAACTACTTAAGACCGCTCAAATCATATACATACGAATAAAGATTTATTACATTTCCCGACTGAATCTGAACTCGAATTGTGAAAATTCAATATTGTGTAACACAATTGTATGACAGAACTCTATTTTAAACAACTTTCAGTAGCTATTATAAAAAATATATCCTTTTTTCAGATTTTAACGACGGACAACTACTTAAGACCGACGCTAAATAATACGATACGTTCAAACTGGAGTGAATATATTATTATCTAACTTAATAGTATATTTAATACCGCGATACTTTCCCTTTCTGCTGTATTACTTTTTCGCACCGAGTGAGCATTGACTCTATTAGTAGACGAATACGCTCGACAGATATTTTCGCCAACCCTTCCTCGATGACGGTGACAAACAAGTTCAAACTTTCGAGATCTTTCTATTTTATCTGCGTATCGACATCAATCCATAGCATCTCGATTGGATTAAGGTCTGCAGATCGAGATGGCCACGATAAAGCTGCTACACCTTTGTCATTTTCAAAAAATTCCACTCTACGAGCAGTATGTTTCGGATCGTTGTCGGCTTGTAAGATCCAAGCTTCCAGGAGGTGATTATTTGTGAATGACTTTGAAATATCATTCAAGATGTCCATGTACACATATTGGTCCATGTTACCACTAAGATTATGGATAGAATCAACCCCATGATGCGTCATAGCTCCGCAAACCATTACAGATCCTTTTCTATCTTTCACGTTATTTTTTGCATTTTGGAGAAAATTCTTCATTAACGTCGGACATATGATTTACCACCAGAGCTCATTCGATTGAATTCCGATTCGTCAGTGAACAGAACTTTACACCACTTAGCGACTGTCCAATACCGATGCTCACTGACAAAATGTAATCGCAGTTTTCCGTTCCGTTTAGAAATAAGAGGCTTCTTCCATGCGACTCTTCCCATTACTCCGAACTCATTTAATCTCCTCCACACTGTTCGGATGCTGATCTTTTGTGCAATACAACACCAGATTCTTCGCGAATTTGTCCTGCCGTTTTATGTCGATCGGCTATACTAATTCGGTGAAGTACTCGATCCTCTCGTCTTGACGTTTTTCGCGATCTTTTCTTCCTTGGCACATACCCCACAGAATCCGTTTTATTAATGAACTGTATTGCGTGTACATAAGCGGTTTTAGAAATATTCAAGTTTTATGCTATCGTGGCGAAGGCATATTTTCTTCGTTTTTCAATAATTTTATTTGGATTCTATACTCAGGCGTTATGTACTTCGCGCTAATCATTATCTCGTACTGACAGGCTTCGTTTTGAGTTGCATTCCATATACTATCTCAAAGACAGTCGTATTAACAAAAAGGTCTCTAAGAATATTCGTAGAAACTGAGCGGTCTTAAGTATATGACCGCGTATGTGACAACATATTTTGAAAAAATGCTTCTAATGATTCAAAATGTATCATTTGCTAGGAAGTTACATAGCCAAACCTTCGAGTAATGGTCTATATAATGCAAATAATAGTTTTACAGAGGCCAAATCGAATAGTGCAAAGTGTAGTGCATCTTTATCGGTGCATGCGATGAGCGGTCTTAAGTAGTTGGCCGCCACTGTATGTACATATAATTATATATGACACATTTTAAGCTGTACAGCTCCATGGATATATCAAGACTATTATTCTCTTCTTCTCTGGTTTCTGCGCGTTGAAACAAAAATTGGGTGTCTGCTGAAAATCAATGCTGGATGTCTCAGCTGGCTACCTAGCGTTTGCTGAGCCGACTTGCCTTTGACATATCATTACAGCACAGGGTATTTGCTTTTATTGTTTTCTATCGTAATTAACCTATCCTTCTATGTCGTATGTTAGGTGCCAAATTAATGATTTTTTCTTTCTTTCGTCGACTTACTCCGAAAAACCGAACCTTCTGCTGAATAATATTAATTTTAAGTGACAAAAAAGAAACATTATGTTAAAACGTAATCCATAGTATATTTACGGTTGCATTCGTAATTTAGTGGGATTATTACAAAATGTTAACAAAATGGTATTGTGACCAATTACACCGAAGAAATTTTACAATCAGGTCAAAAAGATTTATATGATATACACATCTTATTAGATATATCTAAATATTTTATTATTTTATTATTATTTTCATAATTGGGTGCTCAACATGGGTAACATTGGATAAGAAAACAAAAGGATTATGGTACTAAAATAGAATATATAAATGCCCCCACAATTATAGGGGAACCACAGCATGCACAGTACTAGTTTACATTAAAGAATAATAGTAAAATCCCAAAAAAAGATTATACATACATACATAGAAACAATATAAAAGAATAATACTGTATATTGTATAAGTGACAACTTCAAACGAAACTCTGTGACTTGATTTTAAGGAATACACAAAAAAAAAGAAGTACAGTCACTTTCTACACGCTGTTCTAAATTTTGAAAGAGAAACATTCAGGTCTAAGTCAC
Source organism: Automeris io (assembly GCA_036320925.1). Classification (NCBI taxonomy): domain Eukaryota; kingdom Metazoa; phylum Arthropoda; class Insecta; order Lepidoptera; family Saturniidae; genus Automeris; species Automeris io. The sequence continues at coordinate 11,612,474 of JAUDJH010000002.1, forward strand.
CAAGTCGCGAGAGTGCCTTGTACTGCTTACAGGATCCTCGGCATGGTAGAAAACTGTCTAAGACTAGTTTTAAAAATAGGGTATAGAAAAAAAAATGGTTAGCTGTTTTGCAGGGCAAACGAGACGGACCATTAATTTTTAGATTACTGTGAAGTTCTGCACAATCTAGATATCCATGGAACATTTTAAATAAAAATATTAGATCAGATGTTTTCCTGCGACTAACTAAAGACTTCATTTTATAAAAAACTAGCTTATCATGATAGCTCAAGATTTTATGCGCCACATTATCACGGTAGGAGAGATGGTAAACAAAACGTTGTTGCACACTCTCCAAGCGTTTAGTGTAGACCTCGTAATTGGGGTTCCATACAACCGAGCAATACTCCATAACAGGACATACAAGGCTCTCCAATACTTTAATCTTAGTATACGGGAGCTTGAAGCTTTTGCAAATACGTGTGATGAAACCGAGTAATTTAAAACTTTTGGATACTATTTCCAGTATGTGTAAATCAAATTTAAGTTTTGAGTCAATCATAATGCCTAGATCTCTCACTGAGTAAACAACTTTTAGTTTGTGATCGTTTAAAAAATAGCTACCTAAACGTATAACTTTGTTTCTACTAAAGTGAACATGGTAGCACTTATTTAGATTAAGCAACATATTGTTTTGTTGACACCACGAAGAAAGCCTACCCAAGTCGTCTTGGAGATTAATTTTGTGTGAGTCTGACTGTATTGGTTTAATATTAAATTATAAATAAAATAAAACATTAAAACAATCGATCGCCAAACACCTTGACCGCGCCTTGACCTCGGCAAACATCAGTGGAGCGAAATCGATGTACCTTGACGATATACATAGGTATAAAACACCTCGACTTGAAGAAAACGAGGTCGCAACGAATACTTTTCATTTTGGCAAAATATATCATTCGGAATCCAAATTCAAGATACAAATAATTGAGAATCATACGATAAAATATTTTAATAATTTTAGTAAAAATGTATCTTGCTTAATATACTTACTTACTTTATTCTATATGGTGGAGTCATCCTTGTATCGCTTTCAAACAGAATTTATCCTACGGTCGAGACCACTCGGTATTTATTTCGATGGGTAAGGCTTCCAGCAATTTCGAGAAAGATTTAGAGAGATCTGTGAACCTTATGTATTTACCCGGATGTTCCAGAGACAGCTCTCTAATTTAAATTCAGGTCACGCACGGCTCGTTTCTTGAATATACGATGTAGGTAGGGCGACAACAATTTAATGTTTAATTATCATTAAACATTTGTTTGACAGTTAGTCAATTCGAAAGTGCTCCTTGCACCAAAACTTTCCAAATGGAAAGGTGCACCTTGAGACAATTTCCGCGTTTCAAAATCATATTCTAGTGATACCTATAAGTGTAGAAACTTAGAAATCAAGTTGCACCCTAGTTCCTACGTTACAATAAAATAATGTTACGAAGATGATAATTTTACTTAATCTCTATTTTTTTTTTTTTACACTGGCTCGACATTGTGACTACAGAGTACCTGATGGTAAGTACAGTGTAGTCCAAAAATGAAAGCGACTATCAAAGGATGAAAATTCATTGATAGTCTACATCGTCATGTCGGTCCACATATACCACGACTGAAGGTCTCTAGGTATATGAGCTACTGGATATACACAAGCTGATCCCGAAACGCGACAAGCCAAAACTGGTCACTATGACGGTCTTTACACCCACGTACTATGGTCGCGATCCAGACGGGCACCGACGCCCTACCACCTCGCTGCTGCTCGTTTAGCACCACCCAGAAGTCACGTGTAGGGAAACTAGGGTAAAGCCTACGAACGCGAGCAACTTCGACTCCCAAAAATATAGGATAGCTTATAGAGGTAAAGCCATATAACGTCCTTATTTGATTATTATTAACATTCGTCGTAAATTTACGAATAATTCATTAATTATCTATTCATTAATAATCAGTATTATAGATTGGTTAAGTAATATCTCGTAAGTATAATGTACTATGTAAGTCAAATGAAAATTTTCCCAAGTAAAGAAATGAAAATACCCAATGCTGTACGGCAGCGGTAGTAGGTAAGTAGGTAGAACGAAATTTTCTAAGCAGTTTTCTAGCTGTTGTCAAACTAAACATTACCGCAACGTATTAATGTATAACAATGGTACCTGCGTGCGAGGGTCCTCCCACTGTGTAGTGCGATTCTTGTGGTTAACGTAGTAGACGCGGCCGTCGGGCTGCACGCGGCGCTCCCAGCCGGAAGGCAGTGCGCCAAGAGCGTCGTCCGCAACACCACCTACACCGCCCGACACAGCACTCGCGGGTGCCGGGGCGACACCGTTCGCCGTAATGTTTGCCCCTGTAGTGGGACCATTGCCTGAAACACAAATGCAACCCTTTCGGAACAGACATAATAATGGCTATATCCTCGGGAGAGGCAGCGTATACATGCGAGAAATTTTTAGCGAGCTTATGGAGAACCGATTACAGGAGTCACGTTCCCGTTAATGCACAGTAGTGACCTTAAGGCTTTTAACCGATAAAAGTCGAGTTCACTTCAGCCGCTACTCCTATGTGCAACCGGGGTGATCCTACGAGCATTTGCCCCAGGAAAATAATTGCCTGTATTCCTCTTTGCGCTTGCCCAATGTGACATCTGGCGCAGCGGATCACCGTTCTTAAGTATATTACTGTTATATGCCATGCGGGTTTTGTTGTAAATACTGGTTTTAATCTAATTTCAATTTTTATTTTTTATTTTCGTTTTATTATGGCGTTATTCATTTAATAAAATATTTGTAAACGGAACATGTGTAAATTATTTCAACAGGTTTCATCACGATGTCACTATTTAAATTAAGAGTCACGGGAAATGGAACGGTTTACTTGAAAATGTATATCAGGATTATAAATCGTTACTGGTAACTAACGGAAAAACTCTTAAGGCTGACTTTGGTACATCAAGACTAACAACTTTTGTTTTATGACTTTTGCCATAACTTAACACATCCTAAGATATTTTTTTTTATAACTTATAGGCGAACGCTTGACCTCAATCACACCTGGTGGAAGGTGAAGATGAGTCCGATGATGAACCACGTCCGCCTAACAAATGCCTATTCACTCTTCTTTTAAAGACTCCCAGGTCGTAAGATCGCGGAAATATGGCTGCTGGTAGCATATTCCACTCCTTAGCTGTTCGCATGATGAATGTAGAAGCGAATCTTCTCGTGCGGATATAAGGAACATCCACCACATACGGATGGTATCCGACACGATGTCTTGTGGTTTTGTGGTGGAATGGGGCTGGTGGAATCAAAGAATGTAGTTCCTGAGAACACTCTCCACCGTGCAACCGGTAAAAGACCGCGAGGCAGGCAACTCTACGTCGATGCTCGATGCTTTGCATTTTAATTTTTGACAAAGAGTCTTCGCCAATATATTTTTTTAGTTTTAGTGGGAATGTCTATCAATCGTTAGCTCTATGTTTTAAGTTTACTCAGCAGAACATACGAAATCGTCTGCTCCAGTTGCATCGCGCCGCCTTTCATAGTGATATAAAGGTCAGAACTTCAAATTTGATTTATTTATTTTTTGTATGAGAAAAAAAAGATTGAATTACCAAAAGTCGTAAAACAAAAGTTGTCAGTCTTGATATACCAAAGTCAGCCTTAAGAGGTCCTGCGTTAGTTACCTGTATCCCTGTATATAAACGTATATTTAGAGAGTGGTCGACTGGGCTATGACCACAATACACAAGTGCAAAAACCGTCATAGTTACTCGCTTCGACCTGTCAGATTTCGGTATTATCTGTTGGACGTCCAGTTGTTCTTATACATAGAGACATAACCACAGTGTTCAGGCGCAGAGCATGAGTATAAAAAAAGGTACTTGACATTCCTTCCGCCTCCCTACACTCCCTTACATTCCCAATCCACGCTCGGTCCTTAACGGTGATACATGTTTACGCGCGGCGGCATCGCTACACTTATCATCGGCGGCGAACTCGGTCACACTACGGAATCGTCAGTTGCTTTGGACAATACGGCGGAACATCTAATTAATTGTATACGGTGAACGGTGCGGAGCTGCAGTAGCCTGTCCTCATCATCCAGTTTCCAGGTAAGTGCCTTTTGAATATTTCATTGTCACTGTGCCTGAACGACCTATTTGTTCCCTAATTCTCTACGCGGAAATCCAGAACCAGCGCCGCTCTCCTCGGCTCAGACATAAATTTTTGGTTCCATCGAGAACAGCCCTATCCGGCTAGCACACACACAGCGACTTTTATTTAGTACATTATCGACTCTTAGCGGTAGCTATCGTTTCTGAACCACACCGCTCTTTCTACCAGGTGTCATGTAGTCAATGTGTCTAATCAGAAAGAAAAAGTTTTTTTTTTAAATAGGTCAGTATGGGAATATCCTGAATTACAGAAGATACAACGATACAGTCTTAGAAAGCTTTCGCTCTTTTTTTGGTCTAACTGACGCTCTATAATGAATATCCACCGGGTAATAAGCCGTGGTGGCTGCCGGCAGAATAGAATAGCACCTCCCTCTTCTTGCTGAGGTGTCGTAAAAGGCGACTAAGGTATCCCTTTAACACCGCAATTCAACCAGGTGTTCAGAGAAGGAAAACTCGACCAAACCTGTATCCTGCTCCCTCCCGATCGTACTGGTTCTCCTTTCCATCGGGCCTGAGAGAGCTCGGACGAGAGAGTGTTTTTCTGGCTGCGCGTCCAGTTATGCACTTAAATATCTCCTGCGCAATTGACTGTTTCCGAAAATGGACCTCGATTTTTTTAATCGGTGTTGAAACAGTCGCCGTGGCCGAGTCCGGCTAGGACATCATCATCATCATCCACCGGGTCCACAAAAAGAAAATAGGTGTACCACTTTGCAATTATATATCATGCCCAACAACAAATAATCATAGATATTTTTGATTGAATTAATTCAATCAAAAATGAATATCTATTTAAATAAAATATTAATTCAATTCCTAATAACATTCATGAATAAATTCAACATTAATGATATGTTTCAATGTTTTTTTTATTTTTGGATAATTTCCTTAGTATTAACATAAAATTAAATTATGAGTTTAGCATTGTGTTATCGTATATTTAAAGAAAAAAACTAAGAGATTATACTAGAAATATACGTAAGCAAAATAAAAAACGGCAAGATAAGATTATTTGATAAGCAAATAAGTACCTAATGATATCTAAGTGAATGTGAAACGAAATATTACATTTTATACTGATTAAATACTAATTTATTTTTGTATGCCAAGAGTAGGCAGCTCTTTAAAACTGTTCAACCCACGTTTATTGCAATCTGTATCTGTTTTATTGCACTACTAGCTGGACTCGACTTGTGTTTGGCCAGGTGTGATTTACCAAAACAAACTTATACAAAATAATAATAATTTATGTTATACATTTTTCTACAAAGTTCACAATCGGTTATACTTTTATTATATGTACTTATTAAAGTACAGTGAAGCCCAATAATGACGATGGGCGTCAAAGTCCAAAAAATTGTAGCACATTAATGTACGCTACACTTTTCGTTCCCCTTAAAGTACACGACCTAATATCGTAACATGACAAGTCCAAGTGAGTTGCTATAACGAGCGTAATACTCATGTAATCGAGTCGAGTAAAAACACTATACCACGACAAAATGAATAAATATATAGAAGGTGGTTGTTGGTGCCATAGTTTTACCTATAGGGACAACATTGTGGTCCGTGTCAGGCTGATGCGGCGGGTGCGGATTCGGATAGAGGAAACGCTGGTTGCCCTGGGCGACCACATGCCGGCGTTCGCCGCGCCAGTGTTGGAAGCGCGCCAGGCGCTCCGTATCCGGGCGCTGCCAGGTCGTGGTGCGCGTGTTGTGGTCCACGTAGTAGACGCGCCCGCGACTGTCGCGCCGGATCTCCCAGCCGACCGGCAGCGGCTGCGGCCGCTCCCACGACGTCGAACGCGTATTGTGGTCTACGTAATATCTGCACCAAGATAATGTGATTAAACTTTCACCAAGTTATAAACTAACATCAGTGTACTTAATCACCTTGCCAAAGTGTTCTGGATTATAATATTAAAATTCAAAGTAAACTACTAATTTTTTCGTCAATGTGTTTATGCATGACGTTTTAATATAATGTTTATTGCAACCTATAATTAATTTAGTTCTGTAAGACTATTTTTACAAAGTTAGGTGATATACTTTCAAGGGTAGCTATAGGGTAGACTGGGTACAGTAGTAACAGGGTACGGTTGAAACAAGAGTGAATATCTCTTGAACTATAGATGGAACGAAGAGGGGTTCAAGGGGAGGGAGGAGCAGTTTACGTGTCCGAACGTGTTTGTCAGTCTTTCGCGGGTGGCCGTGTGCTTCAGTTGGTTGTAAGAGGGCCTATTGTGTTTGGTCGCGACAAAGTAAGTATTTTCGATCGAAGATTGTTTCTAATTACATAGCTAATATTAAAAATACGATGATAAGTATTTTTCTGCTTGGAGTTTAGACCTTTGAGAATATGGAGTTGTAATTATATTTGTGTAGGATAGTTTGCCTCGCCACTGTGATTTTTTATTTATAAAGAATGCAGGTGGGTACAGTTGTAACAATTTTTGTGCGTACAGTTGTAACATTATTAATCCCTTCGTTCCTCGTTGTAGATGCCTAGGACACGCATAAGAAAGACAACAAAAGGACGAAATGACATATCGCAGTACAAGGACGCATATGAAGAAGTGAAAAATGGTAAATCTCTTAGAAGTGCAGCAGAAACGCACGGAGTTAACTATGTTTCTCTACTTCGATACATAAAAAAAAGGGATCAGGTCGAGAGCAATGAGGCAGGAAATGTTGTTATGGGGTATGTGGCACCTAACAAAGTTTTCACTCACGAACAAGAACGTGTACTTTCGAAGTATCTCACTCGCTGTGCGGACATATACTTTGGACTCTCTAGAAAAGAGGTGAGGAAGTTGGCGTTCAAATTAACCATTAAATATGATTTAAAGAAACCGAGTTCTTGGATTGAGAATAAGATGGCTGGAGAAGAATGGTTTCGTTCTTTCATGAAAAGGAATCCTGAACTGTTTATACGCGCAGCCCAGGCTACAAGCCTCTCCAGAGCAACAAGCTTCAACAGGACTAACGTCAGCATTTTTTACGACAACTTACAAGTTGTTCTGGATCGTCATCACTTTGAGCCACATAATATATATAACGTCGATGAAACTGGCGTCACTACGGTTCTGAAGCCAGACAGAATAGTAGCACGACGTGGCACACGATAAGTCGGGGCACTGACGTCTGCAGAGCGCGGTACCTTAGTTACATTAGCATTTGCAGTGAATGCCTTGGGTAATATTATCCCTCCACTTTTCGTGTTTTCTCGAGTTCGCTTTCAGGAACATTTTATTAGGGATGGTCCTGTGGGCTCAATTGAAGCAGCCAATCCATCAGGCTGGATGCAAGACGAAATATTCATTGTATTTCTAAAACATTTCCAAAAATTCACGAATGCTTCTCGTTTGCATAAAGTTTTACTATTATTAGATAACCACTCATCACACATTCACATAAATTCGTTGGACTTTTGCAAAGAAAACGGAATAGTTTTGCTCCCATTCCCTCCCCACTGCTCTCATAAGCTCCAGCCTCTGGATCGATCTGTATACGGACCATTAAAAAAATCAATAAATTGTACCACTGATGCATGGATTCGAAATCATCCCGGAAGGACTATGACAATCTATGATATTCCAGGGATTGTAAAAACTGCAATGCCACTCGCCTTAACACAGCCTAACATTCAAGCCGGCTTTCGTAAGACTGGAATCTACCCATTCAATCGTAACGTATTCCAAGATATCGATTTTGCACCCTCATACGTAACAGATAGACCAAATTCGAACGTGATAGAATAACGCGAGGCTACTCTTTATCAAAATAATCCAGCAGTTGATGATGAAACGCTTTCGATATCACCTCCTGTACTTAATGTGCCTTCATTTAAAGTTACCAGCATGAGAACACATCCAGCTGAAAGTTCAGCTGATAACATCGCTCTTCCCACGGAACAAGCCACTGCAGATATTCGGCAATTATCTTCCCTACCGTCCACGAGCACCCCATCTGAGTTTTCACCAGAAGAAGTACGACCTTATCCAAAAGCTCAATCGAGGAAAACTTCAAACAGAAGTAGAAAAACCAGAAAATCTGCCATATATACCGATACGTCAGAGATGGAAGCTATAAGAAAAGAATATCAAGAGAAACCTAACCGGCTGAAAGCTAAACATTTAAAAAAACAACAAATAATTGAATCTCCTGCTAAAAAAAAACAAGATGAGCAAAGAGTAGCATTGTTAGAATTGTTTTCGTTTAATTTTATTGTTCATTTACTTTATTTTGCTTTAAAATGTTGTTGATTATCGGTTTTACCTATATATTATTAAGATTATTATTAAGATTTTTGAGAACTGATGCTTTATTTTATGTTGATTTTGTTTTAATTATAGTTATTTTGAAGTCGACGTATTGATAATTTAAGTTACTAATGCTGGTTGGTTGACTGATTATAAGAGACTGACAACAAGAAGATATTTAAGATACTATAATATTATAATTGATATAATAATTGTGTCTTATTAGCGTTAGACACTCTATTTTATTACTCTTCTGTGATTTTATTGTAATAAATCTGTTTAGAACACATTAATAGTGCTTCATTTCCATTTGTTACAACTAACCCCAACCACTGGGGTAAGCACTGGTATTGGGGTAAGTTGTAACAAACGTAAACCTTTTTTCAAAATGCTCCTGTAGGCTTATTATTGCATAAGGAGCTCAAATTTTATGAATATTGTGTAGACTAAAGAACACTATTTTACTTCTCGTGCTTATTGCAGGAATTTCTAGTATCATTACAATTCTATGAGCGATTAATGCAAAATTGTTACAACTGTACTCAGTCTACCCTACTTTTCTTATTAACACATATTTATTACACAATATATAATCATATAGAATTCAACCTTAAAAACAATTAAAAATTTAGTTGTGACTACTGGCTTTAAAAATATTTAAATTAAAATAAAACATTTGATATGTAATCATTAGGACTCATTAGGATATCATAAGAAGTTGTCCTTGAACAAAGCTTTAATATTTACATAATCGCCTTGATAATATTTAAGATACCACCCACCGTCGACCGTAGACGTCGTATCTCATCTCCCAACCAGCTGGCAATTCGTCCTCCGTAGTATTAGGACAAGAAGTAGCAGATACTGGTTGTAATGTCGATGACTCATGTGATCCAGAAGGTTCCTGATTTGAGGGTCCAGCTATATTGTCGGCATTAGTCTGTGCTACACTTGGTGAAATAAAATTTCCGTGAATTGTACCATTAGTCAAGGGGGGTGGTCCCGGTGGAGGCTAATAAACAAACATAATTTCTTATTATATGTTTATTATTTCAACTGATAACAAACATGTTCAATAAATATTAGATACTTTGGTAAAAAATAAAAAAAAAGTGTACTTACTCTCAATGACATTGAACGCATCATCGATCTTACTACTTCTGGATTGTTCCTTATTTTGATCCTTGCACGAACTCCTCCATTAAGTGGATTGGACGAATTTATTGTTTCACCCAGTACTTCAAGCGATTGATTAAGAACAGATGGATCTAGCTTCAATCCATTTAGAACTACAACTAATTCTGCTGACTTTACATCTGCAGTTGAAACACTCTCCTGAGAAGCAGCTTTCATCAAATCTATGAAATATTTAGCTATTTAAAAATTTTGCCAGAAACTAGAAAATAGTTAGAAGCCACTCCAAAACATATATAAAAAAACCTTTTTGAAAGCATGAAGCTTTCTAGTTTGAAAAAGGAGTTAAAATTTGTTGTAACAAAAGTAAATAAAAGTGTGACAACAATATACAAACAAAACACTACAACTGTTATAATTTACTTGTCACTGTGTAACAATTAATCTTAGATTAGGGACATATTTAAGCATAGTTAAATAAACATTATGAATAATGAAATAATAATTATGTAAAATCGTTTTTTTACCTATTGTTAGTTCTACATTTTCACATTTCCCATTGCAATAAAGTAAAACCCTCAACAAGCTAATTTTTTTCTCGCCTATAATATTATCTTTTCTAAAACTGTGATAATCAACAAGGCGAAAAAGCAATTGAGACTGAGGAGTAACTAGCAGAGTAATATCTGCTTTCCATTTAGGATGTAAAGTGCTTTTTATGACATCTGTTTTTATTGGTTCTTTATTGTCTATTATCACTTGTAAATAAGGATTTGGTTTAAACAGGCGTGTATTGTTTATATCGGCAGATTCCACTAAAAAGAAAAAAATTACAATGTATAAAATTGCCAGTAGTGCTGATAAAAATTATATTCCTATAAAATAATATATACTTGATCCCAAATTAGACTTTACACCTGTATTCTACTTGTAAATAAAAAAAACAGGTATTTAAGATTAAATATATATACATTATACACCTATGACAAAAAAAACTGTTCATTATAGAAACATTAGCAACTATAAGGTCTTCAATTTATGATCCCAGCATCAAAAGCAAAGTTACCACTATTTACTAATCAGGTCCTCTATCCCCAGGGGTCTAGATAAATTTCCCAGGCCCGGGTGGAGCAATTAGATGGACACTTTGGAGATTTTTAGTCTGTAGAAATGGGACACAGCAGGGTCCTGCCCTCACAGCAACCCTGATGTACCTAGGCAGAACTTTTCCCAGGTTACAAAAAAAATCAGGTCTCTGCTGGTCTCTTCATAATATATACCTATTATATGAATAAAAAAGTTTATAATAGAGGTATGTCACCTTTTTAGGTATTATTTAAATATTAGAATATATGGTTTACCATGACAATCCATAGGCTGAGTTTTTGTAGATTTTAGTTCATAATAATTTGCCTTCATTTTTCTTTTTATATTCAGCAATAAAAGGGGTTTACCAGTTTTAACAACTTTTAGTTAAGTGTGTGACTGCTGCACATGTTCCTTCTACCTGTGAGTACTAAAAACACCAGTATAAAACATTGTTTTGCATACACAAAAGTTATGTATGAGAAACAAAATTTTTGTCCATAAAAACATCTACACATTTTTGTGTTGCCAGCTCAAACATAGCTAAATCGATTTTTAAGAAGAATAAATAATATCTTAAATAATATTAATTGTACTATGAACTGTTTGAAATAGTTAAGTACAATTGATTAAGTATGTACTTGTTTATATTTTTATGTTTCAATTATGAATAAAGTAGACTGAAACATGGTCATAGACAAATATTTTGTGTAAATGTTTTACTACACATATAATACAGCAGATGCTAGTGTTGATACACAAAAATGTATCATACCAATGTTTTAGTACTCAGAAGTACAAGAAACATGAGCAGCTGTCACACACATATTAAACTTTTGCTAATATTGCCAAATATTGTTTTGATTTTGAAAATTAAAACAATTGGTTGAATGTAAAGTTAAACTTAAATCTGATTGGGACCAAAATGTTACAAGCATCCCAAGAGATTTGGCCAAAAACAAAAATAATATTACCAATCAACTAAAATTCCTTCTTAATTTTTTTTAATTGAATAAATTTAGCTCAGCAATGTATAAAATTGCATTATGCAATCTTTGATACTAATTTCTCATTAAAGGAGTTACCCGTGACGCCATAGAAACACCGGCGGCAGTCGCAGCGGTCCCTTTGCATTTATAAACTTGAATATAGACACTTACACAGGGCACGGTCACGACAGTGGTGACTCTGTATATAGCAGCACCATATGCTAAGTGTTTGCTGTAGCAAACAAAAATGAGATTTCTCAGGCATATCAGTATGATAGGGAAGTTTATAAAAAAAAATATTTATTGCCAAGACCATTTGTGGTAAAACACCTGCTATATATCTAAGCTATTAATCATATAAAATAATATTTATATAGAAGCTATAGAACTTATTCATAATATATGTATAATATATATGAACATGGTAATATCATCTATTATAATAGTATCTACTGTAGATAAAACAGTACCTGTTAGGCTTAGTTGATGATATGTGGATAAAGATATTGGGGCAGTGAGTGGAGGTGTATTTTCAGCCATTATGTTTTATTTCACAATAATTATTGTCATCCAGTGGGCATACTAATGTAGACACATCACTGCTTTGATCCTAAAATGAATAAATCCATATTAGAATATAACTAAGAAACCAGGAGCCTCCTCTGCAAAAATTTTTTAGAAAAAAAGATAAGAGTGATATCTAAGCTATCTTATCAATTGCATTACATTGGATTGAATACATGAATAATTTACTTAAAATAAAAAAAGAGTTTACATTATGATTGTCAAGCTTCTTTAATTGTGACAATATATCAAATCCTATGTTATCATTACTCTGGAGAGAAGGTAGAACCATAGAATACAAAGAATCAGTGTAAATCCTATAAATGAACTGTAAACTCATTTTTAGTCTATACAATTTAAAAATACATATGTGCATGTGTGCATTTTGTAGTTTGATTATGTGATGCCATATTTTATCTTAGTTTAGCATTTTAGATAATATTATTCAATATTATCATACATAATTATCTCTAATAATGTGATTTGGTGAAGAATACAAGAAATATTGAAGTTTTTATTTATATATGTTATTGAAAATGTTAACTATAATAATTATTACATATGGTGGGGATAACAATCATAAGATGTTAATCTTTAAGAAATGTTGAACCATATAATCAGAATATAAAATAAAATTTCTACACATGATTAAATCAAATAGTTACAAAATACTGTACAGAGTGACTTCTATTTGAGATAATGATGAACTGCTCTAGCATTGTATGGATGCCGGGCAGTAGACTTGAGGGAGTTTACTGCCCGGATGAGAGGGTGGCGGTGCGCATTGTCTAGCGCGCCGCCTATGAAAGAGGTATTGCTCTTTATACCCATCCCTCACAGAGAGGAAGCCTGAATAAGGCTGTTCTCTCCCTGGCCAACTTGACGAATTTGGTTTCCCAGGACTGGATGGAGTGATTAGAGGGACACCCCGGGGGTTTTTAGTCAGTAGGAGTCTGACACACCGGGGTCTCTGCCTTCACAGTGACCCTGATGGTCCAATGTAGGATTTTTCCCCGGGTTACCAAAAAAAAAGCATTGTATGGATTCATAGTTTCATTAAAAAAGAATTCCAACACTTGTTCAACAATTCAATATTGAGCAAATAAAATATGAGATAGACTGGATTTAGAAAAGGTTAGCAAATGTGATAAATTATGTTGTGATTTTTGTTAATATATAATTTTTTTTATTATAGATAACATAAACAGACATGTTATGGCATACATTGAAGCCTATGCATTAAGTAAAATATAGAAAATCTGAATTGGTGCCAGTTGCAATATTCTTTAATAATGTAAACTAAATCCTAAAACTGTAGCAGCATCTTTAGGACACATTTGAGTCTCATTGGAAACCCCTAGAATTATTTAGCCCATTATCCAAACAATAAATTACAACTAACAACTGAGGGATGAATTAATTTTTTGGATAGTTGACCTATTACTTCCTCAACCTTCCTTGCAATATTGAGGTGCAATACAAACAACAAAACTAAATTGGGTAATTATTATCAAAGGACCATACAATATTAAAATTTACTGTATCTTAGATGTGTGTATGCTGAGCTTTTAGTCATGTTTACTCCTCAAGTGATTGATACTAGTATACTTTCATTATATGATTAAGAAATATCACAAATGGATAAAACCTTTTGTATTGTTTTGAAATCAATATTACATCTTACATAATTTAAAATTGCTAAAATCTAGTTAAAGCTGTACCAACATAATTACAATTGTAAACTGTGCAGGTCTTTTCCTTGTTTGTTAACACCATATAGGAACCAATGTCTGCCTTCGCATTCCAAGGGTTTTTCAAGAGAAAATATGTATACACAAGGAACGCAACAAAACCAATCAGGTGTGATAGGAGATGCTGTCATCAAATATAACCTTTAAAATATAAGAAATTCTACTTAGATATGTGAATGAGTAAAAATAAACTAACACCAGGTAATACATAAATACAGTGATGCATTATATCGCTGTAGTTATAGGCGTGTACATTTACTAAAAGTATTTACCTTTCAATATTATACTCCTGAGCAGCAGAATTACTCAAATTATCTTATTTATTGTATTTCTTATCTCACTGAAACGAAACAGACAAATAACACTACATCATCACATTCGACATTTCAGCGCAATACACATAATTATACACATCTAAATTAATAAACAATCAAAAATTTTACAATAAAGAGGACCACAACAAATATTTGTAAATTATTAGAATAAATCAAGCCGTCAATATAAAGAAATTTTTACATTTTCTGAAAACCCGAAATTAGTCACAGTTCTGTAGTATTCTTAATGTTGACAGACTAGGCTAAAATCATTCCTTAAAATATTTAATAGAGTATAGACTCTATTTTCATTTAAATTTGATGTCTCAATCGTAAAACACTGAATCTAATGGCAATTTAATAAGATTTCTGTTTAAAAATACTGGTAAAGTATAATAAATAATAATAATATATCGACGCGCTATATCCCTTCCATCCCTTTCGGTTCCTTTGGGAGGAGTATAATGCAGTATCATCCCCGTAGAGTGCGATCCTTACACACGGAGATTTTAGGATTTCATTTGTATAGAGACTATACAAAAAAGAACCGAGTGGAGATCCTTGCGGAACTTCTATTCGAAACAGTCTCCCAGGTTGTCCGGGAGCTTGTCTGGCAATCCCAGAGCGTATAGCTTGTAAGCTTGCACTAAGCTCGGATTGAGATGAGCACCATATGTCCAGTCTAATTTTAAAAGGATTAGTTGTTGGTGTATCAACCATGTCCTGTGGTAATTTATTTCAAACATGCAATACTCTGTGATTGACTGAATGGTAACTAATATTGGTTTTCGATCTCAAACGAACTTGCTACACATTATTTACACAACAAGCACGGGAAGCGCATGGATACCGGTTTTTTATCCACTAAGCCAATACAGCAAGTTTTAATTACCATTAGATTGAATATATATTTTTTTAAATCTCTAAAACTTAGGTAGCCACAATCAGCAGTATTATCATTAAACATAAAAATAGTATGTTTCCCTTAGTTTCCTCTTATGTTAAGATTTTTAAATTCCCATCAACACTAGATTTTCCGGACCAGCCAAAATAAGTAGCCCTTATGTTTAACATCTTTTAATTCTATTATTTTTCATTCTGAAAATAATATAATTTTTACTAATATAAAATATTAACAAATCTTACAGATTTGATTTAATTTAAAATGAAGTAAAATGTACTTATTACCAAATAATATATTTAACCCAATAAAATGTTTGCCGGTAGATCTAGTGTTATAATATTGTTGTCACTAAAAATACTTTATCTACTTATCAACCTTTTAAGCCCTTGGATTTAAGGGTAAATTTCATAAGTTAGTAATACTGAACAAGCTGTCAAAAATGATTAGAGATGTGACAAAATAGTGAAATCACTGGCCATTTAACAGTGATAAACTAAAATCACGCGGTCCAAGACAAAGATGGCACTATACTTAAAATGCGCATGCGGAAGAGGTAAACCTAATAGCATCATGAGCAGAATACCTTTACATGTATTGATTGTCACATACGGCATAGATGGGC
This sequence comes from Automeris io, assembly GCA_036320925.1. Classification (NCBI taxonomy): domain Eukaryota; kingdom Metazoa; phylum Arthropoda; class Insecta; order Lepidoptera; family Saturniidae; genus Automeris; species Automeris io. The sequence continues at coordinate 11,628,309 of JAUDJH010000002.1, forward strand.
GTAATCATGATTACTTGTAACCTGATTACTTTTAATCATGATTACATGAGTAATTATTAATCTTGATTACAGTAATCATTCAATTAATCATGATTATTTTAATGATTACTTTTGAGTTCTGGCTGAGAGAGAGACCGATTTAAATACTCGTTTATTTAATTTTTCAAGTTATTTTATTTCGAATTATATATGACCCCAAACTTCCGTCTAATAGTGGGGTGGTGTCCAGCGAAGAGTGGGGGGTGGCGTCCAGCGGAGAGGGGGGGGGGGGTGGCGTCCAGTGGAGAGTGGTGGTGGCGTCCAGCGGAGAGTTGGGGTGTCGTCCAGCAGAAAGTGGGGGATGGTGTCCAGCAGAGAGGGGGGGGTGTCGTCGTGTGTGTGCTCACACACTGCCCCAATGGGAGGTATTGTTTGGGTAGTTTTACGACCCTCTCCCAGGGAGGAGGCCTGTCTAAGACCAATCGCTCGCCAGGCCCATAGGAAGTATCTGGATTCCCAGGCCCGGTGAAGGCGAAGATTAGGCAGTGCTGGCACCCGGTGGTTTTAGCCGGTGCAAGTCCGCCCCCGAATATCCGTCTCGTTGAGCGAATCATAATCCTTATAAGGGTCTTTGCAGTTGTATACTGTGGTCACGAGTCTCGATATTCGGCCAATAAACCTACCAACTCATAGTAACTCGCTTCGACCTGATTACGTTCAGGACCATTTTTTGTGCTTTCAGCCGTTTGAGTTGTTAGGTTAATTGCCGGAATTGGGTCGAGACCATAGTACAATAGTGAAAAAACTGGCATAGTGACTTGCTTCGACCTGACTTCTTTCAGGATTAGTTCGTGCTCGGTGGCCATTAAGTAAATCCAACGAAATCTAGCTGATCATAGATGCTTTTACTATTGTTCTGAGTGATTCCAGGACTATTAGAACTGATTATCAAAGTACCGCCCATATTTTACTGAAATACCGACTCCTACCCGATAATCCACGCCCGCCTTCGAGATGGAGAATACTTCTGATAATGTTCAAAGATTTTGTGTGCAATCCTTTAAGTTAAAGTTAAATTTTTAAAACAGAAAAATGAAATTACTATTTTTTACTTTTATTACTCATTAAACAATATATATATATATAATTTGGTAAACAAAAAAGCGTTTTTAGTGAGATAAAAATGGCGCGTGCCCGTATATCGATTTGCTTCTTTTTTTCTGAGCACCATATTCTTAAGTCTTTAAGAATATGGAAGTCAAACGCGAAAAAAAAAATTAAGCGAACTGAGAAAAAAAAACTATGTATGTGTCCCGCTGGTTTATTGTAAGAATCAAAGTAAATAGGTAGAACGACAGTTATCCCGAAAAAAAAAACAGATCTATATCTCAACTTTAATTATGAGTTAAAATTCAAAATACGATACGAACGTGTGCGGCAGCTCAGTTTACATCAAAAACGATAGCGAGTCAGTAGAGAGAGACGGATGACTAAGAAAGGTGATGTTGCGCTCTGCGCTACAGAAGCTTGTGTAAATTTGAGAAAATAATGTCTTATTCTGATCAATTAAATTTTTGCGCTATCTTGCTCTGTCTCTCTATATCCATCCGAAGGCGGCGTGGATTACCGAGTTGGAGACGGTATTTCAGTAAAATATGGGCGGTAGTTTGATAATCAGTTCTAATAGTCCAGAAATCACTCAGAACAACGGTAAAAGCATATATGATTAGCTAGATTTCGTTGGATTTATTTAATGTCCACCGAGCACGAACTGATCCTGAAAGTAGTCAGGTCAAAGCGAGCCACTATACCGGTCTTTGCACTATTGTACTGCGGTCACGACCCAGTTCGGGTAATCGCCCTAACACCTAACTATGTGGTGGTACTCAGTTCGCCAGTTTAGCTAGTAGTAGTCGTATACTAAAAATAAAAAAAAGGCGAGCGCCGCTCTGCTGTCGGCAGCACATTTTACGTATCAAACAGAAAAGTAATCATAAAAGTAATCATGATTAATTGTAAAGATTAATAATCCTTAATCACCGAAAAATGATTACTTTTTTTGATTAATTTCGTTAATCATTAATCATGATTAATGATTACAAAATGTAATCGTAATCTTTAATCATTAATCTGATTACATTTTGCCCATCTCTGACATACGCTAAATAAATGCATTTTAAAAGTTTTGTAATATATTTTGAAACCTTCCCATATTCATAATCAGAGATGGGCAAAATGTAGTCTGATTGATGATTCACGATTACAAAATGTAGTCGTAATTTGAATTTTCTTGGTCTGTAATCATGGTTAAATCCATTTAAAACATTAAACATTAGAAATCATAAATGTGTATGCAATCTGGGATTCTGTAGTGTTTGAAACATAGATGAGCAAAATGCAGTCATATTAATGGTAAAAAACATAAAATGTAATCGTAATCATTTTTATTAATCTGATTACATTTTGCCTATGTTCATAATTTACTTTCAAAGCTGGTATTCATTGAGTCTTAGGTTAAAGAATTATGATACATTCATTGATATTCGGATTTATTTATAGTTAATTTATAAAATAATAAGCGTTATTTTCATCCATATCAGGTACTAGCAGATCCGGCAAACGTTGTTTTGCTATATAAGTTATTGTAATATCTTCTAAGATGTTCATTGAAATTAAGTGATGTCAAAGACAATTTTGTTCACAATTAAATACTCTTAATCAACAACACATTTATTTGGATAAAGATTAATATTATTACGTTGATACAACTCTTAACAAATAATGCATTAATTTCGACCAAATTTGATTACCATAAAAACGGTTCTAGTGAGTTAATCTTAAAAGATAAATATATTCTGTCGCGGAATTTTTTTTAGATCATTTTAAGTGGAATAACTCTGTCATACATATATTTTTGGTATCTTGAACCGTTTTCGCAGCGCACGCAATGGAAGCACTCAAGGATGAATAATTTTCCCCGTTTTTTTCACATTTTCCATTATTTCTTCGCTCCTAATAGTTACATCGTGATGTTATATAGCCTAAAGCCTTCCTCGATAAATAGTCTATTCAACACAAAAAGAGATTTTCAATTCGAACCAGTAGTTCCAGAGATTAGCGCGTTCAAACAAACAAACAAACAAACTCTTCAGCTTTATAATATTAGTATAGATAGGGTTAATAGTCACATATCATATCTAAATAAACGATTTCGGCAGGGTTGTCTCGTTATAGTTTTCCTGAACCTATAGACCGAGGTGAAATTTAGAAAAGTTTGGCATTGTAAATACGACTAAATAGGTGTAAGGTGGCTAGGGATACCCTTTCAGTAATATCATTTGTATTAAAGTTAACAGATACTTTTTTAAAGATAACAATAAAAATGAAACCGTCTTTGACCTAAAACATTTAATCAATTAAGAGCAAATAATTTAACAGTCAGTTGAATCGCTTATTCGGCGATTGATAGAAACCTAGTTCAGCAAAAATTTTGATCCATTTTTGCATGTAATTCGCTTTTATTTTTTCCCACTATATTTGTGGAATACATGGAAAGGGGTTTGGACATTTAAACTACCATGCTTGTCTAATTCGGGTGGGCGGGTATACACTAAGTTCAGAATAAGTGCATACAGCAGCTTAGATGCTAGCAATCTGTTTGCAATTCGGCATACTTTATACCTAAACTAGCTCTTACAGCACCTCAGTAGAATTAAGAGGGAAGTACTATCCTATTCTGCCGATAAACCCCACGGCTTTAACGATCTAAAAGTAATATCGATTTATTAATGTTATTTTTAGGCTCGTTTAATGGATAGATTTTATTATTTCGACTTACTCGTTTTTACAGAAGATGAGAAGATTATAATTCTAATCACATCGATTGAGTAATTAAATTATATCGTAATATTGCAAAAGAATAAAGTTTAATCACTATTCGAAATCACAATGTTTAGTGGTTCATATTAAGCGCTATATGTAACAATGTGAACAATTCCAATTGGTGTTGCGATATTGTTGCATTAGAAGTAGTTAGGACAACTATAGAATAAATAATCCAAAAGCTGCTAATTTTTGTAAACAGTGCAAGTGGAGTGATACAATTAACACAATATTATTGATTTTTTTTCTATTCTCCCGTCAAATTCTAATAACCCCAATTTATAATAATTGATTTTTAATAAATACATGTAAATAAGCAGTAATACACTAATAGCATAGTTGTGTTTGTGCACTGTGTAAAACATAATCCTTATACTGTAACAAGAACAAAAATATTTAAATGTTTTATTGTATTTAAAGCATATTAGAAGTAATTAAATTCGAACTTAAATACATGTGCGTGAGTTTCACCCAAATCTTGTTTTAAATTATTTGATAACTTATTTTTATATAATTAAGTGTTACGTGACTAGTGACTACTACGTTATTACAAATATTTAATCTATACATATTTATTTAAAGCGATTTATTTTTACCTTCCTAGTAACAATTGGTATAATTCATTTTGTAAAATTTTAACTGTTCTCTCACAGTAATATCAATTCTCAGTATTTCTTTATAATGATGAATATTATTATCGGATTCAGAAAAAAGGCGTTTATTTTTATATAAACTACACTTAATTGAATTTTTTTATTGTAAAGGCCTTGACCAATTTAACAAATGAATGCTTGTCAGTTCTGTTTTCCTTTCTAAATAATATGATTCAACTGAAATTGAAAGTCAACAAATCTAAATTGCTTATAGACAATATTTAGTGTAACAGGAATAATATATTATTTAATTTATTAAAGAAACATTAAAATTAATCTTATATGTGACTAACAACAATTTAAAGACTAAAGACAAAAAGTATTTAACAAAAGCCAACAATCTCTCTCCTTTTTTGCAAATTGCAATGTCTATCTAATAATTAATAAGCATTTCTTTTGGGGTTAGCAGAGATTCATTGACTGATTGTGCCCAATGTGACCAGTACTGCAACTGAGCACCATTTTCAGGACACATGATATTTCTATTAGATACTGTGTGTTTTCTCATGATGTTTTCCTTTGCTGGTGACCTTGTGGTGTCTAAATTCTTTCTAAATATGGAAAAACCCAGAGGGATATGCTGGGATTCATATCCACATCCACATTTATTTACATAATATACCAGTCTTTTATCCACTAGGCCATTCACGGTCTTGTCAATTGTAATAGAATAATATATTTCAAAATATATATTATAGTTAGTGTAATCCATACAATACTTTGAATGTTCATATTAGTTTAGCAGATGACGTATAAACTGTGCTCTGTCTAAAAGTATGGGGATTAGCTTGTACATTATTCAAAGGGAATTCAATTCAGTAAATATGGAACTTGTATATAAAATTCAAATTGGAATTTATTCATTAAATTTAGTTCTTTGTACATGTTTTGGTTTTTTATTAAGATAAAAAAACTAATAATGATATTGTATGTATACAACAGTAGCGTTCATTCCATAGATGCACCCAAGCATTGCATGCCCTTATGATAAATAAGTCTGGAATAAATTGCTCAAAGTTAAACAAAAAAAGGAATCATTTATATTCATAACTATTCTGTATTCGCTCAGTCTATCTTTGACTATGAACTATTGAAAGCAATATAATATTTACTATCATAATATAATATTCTAATTAATTATACGAATTCTGCCTACCATGTCCAAATACCCTATGCACGTCACTGGTATAGGATACCATTATTAGTAAACTATAGTTTATACAGGAGAATAACACAATAAAAGTAATTTGTATAAAATATTCATGGTTAAAATTGTAAAGTGAATTTTGTATTAACTTACTATTAGAAATGAAAGAAAATTGCAATATTAAAATTATTTAAAGCCTAAAATTTGTATTTTAGAAAAATCCAGATTTTTTATATTTATTACTACAATTTGTTACTGAAATCAGAATTTCAAAGTAGTATGGATATAGTATACCACCTATATAGTATATAGATACATACCTAAGGCATAGTACCTACATAGGTAGTATATCACTACCTTTCTATAAATTATGAGTTAATCACCGCTAAGATCTTTGCACTATTATTATCCAGTTGGTATGTCACTTCATCTGAAGGGTTAAATCAAATTAAAAAAGACTCCAAAAACCACTTATGTGCAATAACTTTACATAAATAATCTTAGCTGCCCCCATTTACACCTTTTTTTTTTTACTTTACAGAAACATGAGCCCTGTTGAGAGTGCTCCTGTAGCAGTATTACAATGTATAGATGATTATGTTGAACTATTGTATGATGATATTCCTGAGAAAATTAAAGGATCAGCTCTCATTCTACAGCTTGCTAGAAATCCAGATAATTTAATTGAGTTAGCTAGAAATGGTAAGAATTGGTAACATATAAAACTAAATTGAATTTGAATTTTTTTCTAGTAAAATGACTATTGTTATTTTAGTAATAATAATATTGTCACTCTATATCAATTTTGGTTGAGCAGGGATAAATTAGTGGTAGTATTACATTAATCACAGTAAATCTTTGGAAATTGTTGTTTTCTAAAAAATAACTTCACTATGTTACTATTATGCTGAATAATGCTGTGGTAATTACAAGTAGCATTCAGGTATAAGGAACATAAATATGTAATAGCATAATGTAGCAGTTTAATTGAATTAATTAAGTAACAATACATATTACTTGTTAATAATTTGTCTAGTCCCATTCCATAACAGTTGCCAGCTGAGATGTTCTGTAGACTCACATACAAATTGTAGAATTAGTATTTACAAAGTATAGTGTGATTATGAAACTGACATGGTCAGCCTGAACCAAAGTCCCAAAAAAAAAGAGATAAAAAAAAACAGTTGCTATATTTAAAAATGCAGTACACTAATATAAAATATTGTGATATACTTTCAAGAAGTATTTAGTCTTCAGTAACTAATAATAATATATCATCACGCTATATCCCTATACGTAGAGATACATTAGTGGTTCTATTCACTTTGCGTTTATATGTCATGCCCAATGAGATCAGTAGCTCAGCTGATCGCCATTTTCATGGAACTTACACATGTCATTTCTATTAGATACTGAGCTGTTTTCTCACGATGTTTTCCTTCGCTGGTTACGTTGTGGGGCCTAAATCCATAATTAATCTGGGAAACCCTATATGTACATACCTGGATTTGAACCTATGAAGATTCTTGTCGTTGCACATGGATACCAATCCCTTATGCACTAGGCTACAAAAGCCATAGTCTCTAGTTACTTATATATAAAAATCCAATAATTTTAGTTGAAACTATTTCTTCATACAATAATAATTATATATATAAATATACAGTGTAAACTCCATATAACGTCACTCGATTTAACGTCAAACTCCCTAAAGCGTCGATATCACTCGGTTTTGGTTTGTTTAGCTTGTTTCCACCCTCTCTATATAACGACAGAAATTTAATAACATAAAGTACTTTTGAAGTTGCCAAAATTAGTAAAAACTGCGCAGCTGTGTACGTTCTTTTGTCGCTTTACTATCCTAGCCCGTAATAAACTTGACTGTCGGCATTACACATACCGAACTTTATAAGAAATACATTCTTTTGTTTACAAATTGGGATTGTATGCACGTGTTGATTATTTTTAGTAGGAGTTATGAATTATCTATACGTTATCATATTCTTAGTTGCTCACAAACTTTCAAACTCTAAACATGGCAAGTAAGAGAAAATCTCTGTGTATTGACGAAAAAGTTTTACTGATACGCGCAATAGAGGCGGGAGAGAAGATAAGTCATGTTGGCAGACGCTTTGGATTTAGTCGCTCTACAGTGTCCACAATATGGAAAAATAAAGAAAAAAATCTACAAGCAGAGGAGGATGGAAAATTTTCTAAAAAATTGAAGAATCCTAAATACGAAGATTTGGATTGAGCTATACTATCATGGTTCCAACGACAGCGCCTGAATAATATGCCTATCTCGGGGCCGATCGTGAAACTGTTCCTTTTATATAAGGCTCAGGTCAGGCCTTGCATGGAATATTGTTCGCATCTTTGGGACGGTTCTGCCCAGTACTTACTTGATGCCCTGGACAGGTTGCAGCGGAGGGCTGTCCGCGTTGTGAATGATCCTGAAGTGACTAAACATCTTGAACCGCTTCAGTTGCGCAGAGATGTGGCCTCACTGAGCGTTTTCTACCGTCTGTATCATGGCGAGTGTTCTGAGGAGTTGTTTAACCTTGTTCCACCCTCTCCCTTCCTGAATAGATCCACGCGCGCGGGTTTGCGTTGTCACAGCTATACGGTATCTCACATCCCGGCCAGGACAAAGAAGTTCTCTAACTCCTTCTTTTGCCGTGTCGTTGGGCTGTGGAATGGTCTTCCGGCGAGCGTGTTCCCTCCATCCTATGATATGGGATCTTTTAAACGTAGCGTGAACAGATATTTGTGCAGGCTGGCATGATCGCTGCGACTACCGATGGGTTTTTTGTTACCTTTCGATAGTCGTTGGCGTTTTTTGGACTGTACCATGCTTATCATCAGGTATGGTGCAGTCACTGTGTCGAGTCGATATAAAAAAAAAAAGAAAGCTAAGGCGGAGAAGTTTGCTGAAGAACTTGGTTTACTTTCTTTCAAAGCATCAAAAGGATGGCTCGGAAAATTCAAGTAACGTCATCATATCAACTATGGTAAAATTAGTGGAGAAGCACGAAGTGTTGATACGAATGTTACTCATGCCTGGCTTAATAGAGTGTGGTCAAAATTGACAGAAAAATACACCCCAAGTGACATTTTTAATGCTGATGAAGCAGGAATTTTCTATAAGTTGACCCCAGATAAAACTCTGAAATTTAATGGGGAAAAGTGTGTGGGAGGAAAGCTCTCCAAGGAGCGTATTACAGTGCTTGTGGCTGCTAATATGGATAGCACAGAAAAAAAAAGCTAATGGTAATAGGCAAATCAAAAAATCCGCGGTGTGTTAAGAACATTAAAAAATTGCCAGTGACGTATAAAGCTAATAAATCAGCTTGGATGACCAGTCAACTTTTTGAAGAAGTAGTGCGAAAGTGGGATGCAGAATTAAAGGGACGAAAAATTTTACTTCTTGTTGACAACTGCCCTGCCCACCCTCTTACAACAAACTTTCAAAACATAGAGTTGGTATTTCTTCCTTCAAATACGACTAGTGTCTTACAGCCAATGGATCAAAGCGTGATTAAAAGCCTCAAGGGTCACTACAGAAAGAAATTATTGATGGAGCTAGTCGAATCTGAGGGTAAAACTTCTATTAATATGCTGCATGCCCACAACTATACAGCACTCTTTTCGATATGCTGGACTTTGTACAAATTCTATGAGTGATGAGGTGGAAACGGAACTGGAGTTTAATAACGACGACGCCCTTCCATTAACTGAGTGGATTCAACAGTTCAACATGGCAGGAAAATTTACAGAAAATCTTCAAACCTACATCGAAGTAGACGACTGCCTGCTTACAATGGCATCATTCACAGACAAAGAAATTTTGGATTCGGTGAGAAAAACCGAGTATCAAGACCAAGGAGATGAAGAAGATGAGACGGATGAGCCTGAGCCACCGCCGAGCAATAAAGAAGCCCTGGAAGCAGCAAAATTATTGGAAAAGTACTTTCTTTATCACCAAGATGACTCAATATCGCAAGATATGAATAAAATAATGGAAAAAATACAACAAAATTACTGGTGCAGCAAAAGACGTCAGACAAAAATAACAGACTATACTCAATAGCGATCAAATGAGAATTGTTTTTTATGTAATTACTAACACTAGTCTGAAATAAACTTTTTTTTCTAATACAGATTTTTCTTCTCTCCATTTAACGACCACTCTCTATAACGCCAAAATATGCACAGTCCCTTGAGGGTCTTTATATAGAGTGTACACTGTATATATATTAACCATTTAAAGTAAAACCCTGCTATTTTATTTTTAGAAGCATTACTGAGTGCACTGTCACGAGTTCTCAGAGAAGAATGGAAAAGAAGTATTGAATTGAGCACAAACATAGTTTACACATTTTTCTGTTTTTCTACATACAATGAATTTCATACAGTCATTATTCAATACAAAATTGGATCCTTGTGCATGGATGTTGTTGATTATGAATTAAAACGATATGATCAATGGAAAGAAAAGGTAGAAGGAAAGAAACAGCTACCCACACCTGATAAAGTAAGAATAATTTTCCCATCGAAGTATAATATAACATATAGTTTTCTAAGAAATAGGAAATCTCATACTTAATTTGACTGATATTATTTGTTTTTAAATCAGTATTGCATGTTGTCATTATTCTGCTCTGTTTTATTCCTCTTTGTTATATGTTTGTTTATTTGTTTTTATCTATTTTATTTTACTAACTAATAACTTCACAGCATATTTACATAAAATTAATTATACATGAAATAAAAAAACTGCAGTGCCAGTTATAAAGTTACTACGCTACACTGTTGTTATTATTGTTTTGATTTAAAGCTTGCTTTTGACATAAACTGTTATAAAGACTAGACTATCTTTGTTCTCAAAAGACAGCTGTGTGTCATTCTTAAATAAACTATCTATTAGTAACACTATTTTTTGTGATTGCTACCTTAGGTGGTGTGATTTTACTATCATCAGTTTGTAGATAGGGTCAGTGCTAGTAAGTAGTGTCCGACCGAAAGTTCGGTTTCTGTTTCGGCCAAAAATCAAGTTTCGGCGGCAGTTTCGGTTTCATTTCATTTCATTTTTTTACTTGACCACGTGAGTTTCGGTTTCGGCCGAAACTGAAGCCACGGCCGAATATTCGGTTTCGGTTTCGGCCGGAAAACCAGTTTCAGTCGGACTCTACTGGTAAGGATATGAATAGAGGTGACACTATTTATAATCCCATGCTTTATCTGCATGCACAATACAATCTTATGGAAATATTTGTAATTTTATGAATGTTTTTATAGAATAATAAATAAATCAATACCTGCTTTAATTTTATGGTAATAATAATAATGTCCTATCTGAGGCTAAGGATGTTCAGAATGCCTCTCTACTTATGTCCTGTACATGATAGATAATATTTTTTATAAAACAAGTAAAAAACAGTTGTACACTGTTTTTCCTAATGTAAGTGTTATCCATTTTACGTTAAAGAAAAAGTTTCGAAAATTTTTATTGGATGTTAATATCGTTTTAGAATGAACCACCAAAAAGTCGTATACCAGAACCAAAACGTCGACCAAAGTCTGGAACATGGGCTGTTGCTGATGTAAATTTGCAAAAAACCCGAACACTAGTTTCAAGCTACCATGAAGACCTCTGTAGTGTCACTGACGAGTGCTTTTCAAAGAATGATGAAGAACAGTTGAGACGAAAACTAAAAACATTATCAAAGAGACAAGAACAATTACTTAGAGTTGCATTTTATATGTTACTTAACATTGCGGATAATGTCAAAGTAGAAGAGAAAATGCATAAGAAAGATATTGTGGGGTTGTTAATTGGAGCCATGGAGAGGCATTCAAATATAGATTTGCTTATCCTAATAGTATCCTTCATGCAGAAGCTTTCAATTTTTGTTGAAAATAAAAATACTATGGCTTCAAGAGGCATTATAGAAAAATTAGGACCCTTGCTTGATTCATCAAATGCCGATTTAATAAATGTTACTCTTAAATTACTATTCAACCTCACATTTGACACAAAATTACGTAATAAAATGATAAAAATTGGATTACTTCCGAAATTCATACAATTTACAAGTATGTTTTATTTGTAAATTACATCCAATCGTATTTAACTTTACTGTTGCTATACAACACAATAAAAGCCATTATATAAGTTTATTCAAATATGCTTTTAACTTTAATGGAAGATTATATAGTTCTTTATTGTTATTGACATAAATAACTTAATATAGTCTGCCTTGGTGAATTTCCAAGGGGTTATAAATGTTTATACTCATCATTGATACTGTCAGGGTATATTGAGATTGATCTCAATCTTACGCTAACGCTAAAAATGTCTATTTACGCAAACTTAATTCCATATCAGCTTAGAATTTACTGGACCAGATTAAACAGGAACAGCTATGAAAAGTGTAATTTATAAATTATAATTAATTTATTTACATAACTTTTCTTTAAAATATTTCAGGTGATGATAAACACATTAATTTATCAATGAAAATACTGTACCATTTGAGCATGGATGATCGTGTCAAGATAATGTTTACCCAATCTGATTGTGTTAAATTAGTAAGTAAAGAGTAAAACAGTCTTACGGTATTATATACACATTGGATAGTAACAACTTTGATATTTTTGAGATGGTAAGACCCGAATTTGGTTATAGTACCCAAGCGCAAAGACTGTCCTATTGCCGCGCTTCGACCTGCCACATTTCGAAATTAGCTTGTGTAAGTCCATTGGATCCCACAGAGGCTTAAAAAAGCTTTGTTATTTCTTAACCATCACAATTATACGAATTAAGCACCACTTTCATTTCGACATCCGTAGAACTACCCGCAATAGCCTGCAGTAAGCAGGACAATATATTGTTAGATCCTTTGTGCTTGTATCCTTCATATCAAACGTAGCAATTAACTGTGTCCAATCCTTTTATTATTCAAATCACAAATGGTGAAATTGATTGTGGATAATTTGATTTTGTTATAAAAAGTTGAAACCTCTCCTTTTGGAGTTGATAAAGCGGCTTGAAGATCGAGATATGCAACTCTTTAATTCTTAGAAATTCTTGTTTTATCCTCTTTTTTTCTCAGTTTTAACAATACTTTTCTCTTTGTGTGGCTAATGTACTTCATTTCTGTTTCAAATTTTTCACCTTAATCTTTATTTCTATAGGATTCACAAAATTGACATGAATCTAATTTGGCCTGAAAAATTCTATATTAAATTCTCAGTTAAATATTTGTCTATACATTGAAAAGTACCAAGATAAACATTTTCTTTTTGACAATACTTCCTTACTCTAGGGTCCGTCCTTCTATGTAACTTTTAGATCTATCTGCACGCCTGTAGTGACTCTCAATTGTCGAGATACTGGAAATAGGACTACGAGCACCGTCTTTTACTTCTTTAAGTATTGACGCATGATTTATATGTTTGCATTTTAGATCTTTTATAGGGAACCTGTTATCTGATATTTGCATTTACAGTTTTGATCCAAAGGTTTGACTGATTTCGGCTTGTCTCTTATACAAGAAAAAAATAATGGTTCAATTTGGGAGCTCTTTGACTTTCTCATAAAACAAGATATGTGTATTTGTTAAAATGAGTTCCATAAAATATGCTATGAATAGTCTTTGTCTATAAAGGTCTTTAAAGTATCAAACCGATTGAAAATATTATTTCTTTTCATCTTTACTTATTTTATGAGTGTACATATACACTGCATTTACATCTGCAGGAGTCGGGTAAGGATGTCCCATTTTTCTTGAAGGAATCAAATTACCTTTTTTCGATGGCTTGTACTCCTGTCCTGAATTACGTAATTCTTTTGTCTTATTTCTCTCCCAGAGTGAAGGACGTGCTTTTTTACCAGCTGTAGAATTAATGTTTTCATCTCTCCCGCTTTCAAGTAAAGTTCATAAACTTTCATCAGACTTAGACGTTCGGCATCCGGTGCTTTAGAGATTTTCGTTATCAGAGTCGTGAATCACTGATTCTAAATTTAAAGATGTATCTGCTAGAATCGCAGAAGTTAGTATTGTATTGACATGAGAGTCCTGGTGATCTGTGAACATACTACTGGCAACATCAAGTAGGCATTTGTCATATTGCGAAGGACAATTAAATGGCGATCCATCGAGTGACTTTTTAGAACTTCTACAATCGTCAAAACATCCTCTTCAGGTTCAATTCTAAATTCAGACGATTATGGCATTATCGATGGATTACCAGGACTACAGATGTTAATAAAAGTAGCGGTGTATTTATATAATCTCATTAAATTTATTAGCGCAAACAAAATACAACCATGGTGTATAATAGAAAACAATTATATGACATATTTAGTTTAAAATTTTATAAAATATTTTTCATTCATGGCTAGTAAAATATACAGAGGTATACAATTTGATGTTTCACTATAGTAGTACTTTAACAACAGGATATCATAATTGCATCGTTTTCTGTATCTTGATTATTACCAACTAATAGCAGAAACTGTTTAACCTTATTTCTCATAAGACTGCTTTTTACCCAGAAAAAGTATCCTGTATTTTGTTTAAAATGTTAAAAACCAATAACGACATCTATTGTCCCGTATTAAGTCATTTGTACTAATTGAGTTGTATATTTAATTGTTTATTTAGGTAAGAAACAATCGAAGGCATTTATATCATTTATACAAATATTTCAGCTTGAAATAAGGATCATAACAAAAGCACTACTTCCAAGCGAACAAAGTCGCGGGCAAATCTAGTAACCTAATAAATATTTTAATAAAGTACTTATTAAATAGGATTTTGGCTTATAATTAAAGCAATAAAAAATTAGCGACTGCTTATAAAATAATTTAGAGGAATTTTCTCGAATAGAGTTGCCAACTCTGTGTTATGAATGGTTCGCAGTTGACGGATATGTTGCTGTTGAATGTGGACGCGACTGCGGGAGGGTCCACGGACGTGCTGCTGGCGCTGTGCGTGAACCTGGCTTGGTGCGAGCGCGCCGCGCACCAGATGGCCGCCGAGGGTCGCCTGCGGGAGCTTCTCGCGCGCGCCTTCCGATATCGCAATGTTATGCTCATGAAGCTCGTCCGCAATCTTTCTCAACATCCTCAGAATAAGCCGCAATTCGTTGTTAGTTATAAACTTTACAGTCAGATATTGATGTTTGTAGCAACGAAAACATGCTACACTATATATGTTTTAACGTCGCATCCGTAAGTTTAGCATTCAAACTTCAAGCCTTCACAAGCACTAGGAGAACCATAGACGTGTAGACGGGACATATTCTTATAGGCAAAATTATTCCAGTTAACATCTCCAATATCGAGTGGGGACTATGACAGAGAAGTCCAGCAGCATCTCTATAAATGCCATTATATGCTACGATATTGCTAATGTCATTTATATTGATTATGTCACATAGTATCTTTCATATTATATATTGGTCTAGATATATATCTGGTTCAGACCTACGTATCGTGATCAAACTTGTTCATGTTGAAAATTATATAGATATTAAATTGCAATTATTCCATCATGGTCTATTCAGTAAATACTGCGTGATGTTCATACAAATAGACAATTTTGAAATATATTTCTTTATAATAATAAAAATAAAAGAAGAGAAAAATCATAAATACCTTCCATTATCAAATGTGCATTTAATGATACTTTTTTTTGTGATTTTGACATGTTTACATTTTAGTTATATCATATTAGTTATTTTATATTATTTACTTTAAAATGCAGGAATTCGTGGGAGATATTGCCGGAGCAGTTACCAATGGCGACACGAACGAAGAATTCCTGGTTGAATGTATTGGAACTCTCAGCAATATACTGAACCCGAACAATATAGACATAAACGCGGTCGTCGAGAGATACAATCTGATACCTTGCATCATGAAGATTTTAGACCCAGGTTAGCTTTATTTAAATTTGAGCGTTAATAAGTATGTTAAGATGTCAATTTTATGGAGAGTTAGATCTTAAGTAACCAATTTATAAATCTTATTTAGGGTTACACCATTTTGCGCTTATAGGGTGCAAGATATAAGTCATACAAACAGAAACAAATCATTTTTTAACAACAACAACAATTAACATTTTTTTAAATATTTGTATAAGAAATCTCATACAAATAAAAAGGTACACAAACACATTCATACAACCTAGAAGTACAAAAAGTCAAATATGAACGGATTACAGAACCACAATCTTATTGCACTATCCGTTTCATGTGAAACACCCCATAATGTAAAATATACACTTTAGTTAATAAAAAAACAACTTATTTTGATTCATTATTGTATTCGTAATAACTTTAACACTAGGTATTTTCAGTGAATAAGAACGCATTTCTTCTATCTTGGTTTTGAGCTTCATGATTATAGGGAAGCTTATGGAGAAATAAATTATTGAGATGGAGAAGAATATTAGCACATTGAATGTCCGCCAGTTACCTTATAGTAGGTATTGCCCGTGGCGTTACAATGAATTAATTGTATGAGCGTGCTACCAGCGGTGACCCCCGTGGCGCCGCCGTTAACATAGGTGGCATTGTACGTGTAATAAGCAGAGATAGGCAAAATGTAATCTGATTAATGATTAACGATTACAAAATGTAGTCGTAATCTGAATTTTGTTGCTCTGCAATCGTGCTTAAAACCTCTCAAAACATTGAGGAGTCATAAATGTGTTTAAAACATAGATGAGCAAAATGCAATCATCTTAATGATGAAAAACGCAAAATGTAATCGATATAATTTTTTATTAATCTGATAACATTTTACCCATCTGTAAGTAAGTATACTGCGGCGTGTAGAGGGTAGGTGTTCCCCGGAGCTGGTGCTGGAGGGTGTAGCGGCGTGCGGCGCACTCGGTAGCGAGCCGGGAGCTGCGGCGGCGCTGGTGGCCGCGGGTGGGGGGCGAGCGCTCGTCGAGCTGCTGCGGCTGCGGCAAGCAGACGATGACCACGTGCTGCAGACCGTGTTCGCCTTCCGCCAGCTGCTCTCGCATCCGCGCGCCGCGGAACATCTCGTCACGAGCACCGGTACTCATTATTCTTGCGCCTTCCCTCATCGATTACGATCGCGATCGTAGAAAAGCATTACTCTTATATTATTTATTATATTCTTATATTATTTTCAGTCAATTTTCAATTTCACGTTCCGTGATCAAGAGATGAACCATTTCTATGGTGTGTCAGAAAGGTATAGACTTATATTGAATAATTTGTAAAGTGAAAAGAAACTCTTTCCATTACATCAAACCACGTGTCACGTTTTTGTATCCGTCGCCGAGTAAAATTGCAAATAAGTATATAATTT
This sequence comes from Automeris io, assembly GCA_036320925.1. NCBI lineage: Eukaryota > Metazoa > Arthropoda > Insecta > Lepidoptera > Saturniidae > Automeris > Automeris io. The sequence continues at coordinate 11,645,323 of JAUDJH010000002.1, forward strand.
TTCAAAGTGAAATATTTATATTAAAGAATAGAAAAATATTAAAGAAAGAACCAGTGTCAGCGTGTACTATGATTAGTTATAGTGGATGGAGTTACAAATGTCGCAGCGAACGTATCGCCGTATGATAAACAGAATGAATGCATAACCTTTCACAGGTATTGCATATCCACGTCGAATCGTGGATCAATTTAGTAATTCTGTCTTCCTCCAGTTATATTTGTCAATTGATTCATACAAATGACACAATTTTTATCATGTGTGTTACTAAGATTAGATAGGAATTAGATTTTTTATAAATTTCTAATTTACGACAATTTTCCAGCTTACAAATTTTCACTACGTTGTTATAAGACGTCTGAACGAGCAACACGCGATTGTTTTTAAAAAACCATTAAATTATTCGAATATTCTGTTTACAATATTCAAATTTTAAATTAAGTAATTTAATAGTCCTCACTTTATGTAACTGTAGGAACGCGTGCTACACAGATCTGCAAAAATGGGTCGCGATTGTTGTTGACCAACTGAGGATCATTTAAGACGTAATTTTTTGCGTAGAATCATCGGATTCAAACGGACGCAAAAAATCCTGCAAGGAATCGCCCTTGCAGGTCTGTTCTTAATGGTACGTCCGCAGCAAATGTTTCTTGTTTCGCAAAACATATGCTTGTTTTTTCTTTCTCCTGAATTTACTGTCTCTTTTGTTTTTCTCGCAATATTTTGCATACATAAGCAAATCATTTGTCGAACACAAACCGATACGTTACCGCGGCTCGGCTTCGATTCGTTCGTATGTAAATCATGTCAATCAATAATAATTTATTATCATGTTATTAAATGACGTTCTATAAATATTCTCATATACTTTTGCAGAAGCACCGGCCTATCTTATCGATCTAATGCAGGACAAAAATGCGGAGATAAGAAAAATGTGCGATATGTGCCTCGACATCATATCTCAAATGCAAAATGAATGGGCTATGAGAATTAAGGTAATTAAGCTAAATTATGATACAAATAATAAGACTCATAGTTATTATCTGCACAGTTGATAAATCTAGAGACAATTCACAATGACGTTAAGTGGAAGAGAAGCTTTCTTTTTAAATGAAATTACTATGACGATTTTTATGTCAAGCGGGTAAAGTATAAACTAGGCAAGAGTTAAAAAAGGGGACTCCGCGAGAATTACTCAAAAGACGCGCGACCTCTTTTTGTAATACAAGTGATAGAAGTGAAACTTCTTAAATAAAAGTTGGTGTTCCACATAATCTATTATAAAAATTATGCATTTTTGATCACGATACCCCATACTTTTTTTTATATTATGGTGTTCGCTCTTATTGCTTTTAAGTTAGAGAAAGAGGTTGCTAAATCATATTTTTATTTATCTCTTGCTTTCTCTACATAATTTTCTCTCTCCTGTAACGAAATTTCCTTTGACGTAACACGTCCTTAAAATGTTCTAAATTCTCACCCTGTTGTCGAATCTCAGCCTGAGTAGTTTCACTTCTAAATTTGCTTTCCGTGTTCTCCGTGGCAGTGTTAATTGACTCTAAGGGGTGTTTAAAGCTGGAGCGATTCCGGTGCCATAACGGCCAGTGGCTCTCCGTGGTGGAAACACTGGGCGCGGAGGGTAGCGCGGGCGACGCGGCCGACGACCTGCCACCCTACCTCTCAGCCGAGTACCTCACCACTCACAGGCTTACAACGTCTGGTAAACATACATTATACACCCGGAATTATTAGCAATATGCTATCGTTAAGTTTTTTGTTCACTTAATTTGTTATTATTGTTTTATTTTGTTATATAAAACGAGGTTAAACGAAAAGGTTTACATACGATCTCTACTTTTTTTTAACATAATCTATTTCTGTAAATAATACAAAAGTTGTATCAATGGCCCGGAAATTAACTGTAGGTGCAGTTCTACCGTAACAGTTGAGCTGTTTTAAACCGAGTTGTTGGGCCATAAAGGTCAGTAACATTACCTATCACTTACGAAAAATCGTTAATAATGAAGATTAACAATACAATAATTTTGGTTAAATACCATTAGCCGACTTGACGAACTTGGTACCGCCTAACATGCAATGAATGTGTTTACAATGTAAACCTACTCCCCTTCTCACGCCCATCCCCACCCTCTCCCTTCTTACCATCCGTTTTCGACTCCCTGTTCGTACCCATGTGTTGTTAATATTCCATCCTCTTTACAAATTAGTGATAAACCATATAGCCGTAGGTTCTTATCCCGGCATTTCCAGATTAAATACAAATGTATACACGACATTCTCACCAGTGAAAGAAAACATCGTTAGGACACCCGCATAGCATCTAATCAATCGATAAACAAGTCCGCAATAGTATATATTTATCTCTAAAGGATAACCCACAGTAAAATAATTTATATGGCCGAACAATATTTGCTGGGTCCATGGTAATGAGTGATAAAATAGAAAAAGAAAATCAAGAAATAAACTATAAATTTGTTTAAACAATTAATATACAGCCTTTTATATTTTGCTACTATTTTTTAAGAACTTCTGCTTAAAAATATAAATATATGAGGTGAAAATATCTCTAGATCTTTTTCGAAAGTGCTCAAAGCTACATCTACCGATATAAATATAGAGAAGACCCGACCTTAAGACAGTTTCTGATTGCAAGCGACACAAGCAATATTTCCAAGTGATTAAATACGACTTTGGCAAATACACTAACACTACTGCGATTGGACATTGTTTCTACGTGCGAGTATTCCGACTGATTTGTACGACCGGACTGCGAGGATTCTCTGCAATTGTATTGTGACTACTAGACTTTTGACGTCTGAACTTCTGGAACTTTTATGGGTTGGTTTTCTAGATCTTTTGGTGATTGGTCATTGTGGTTATTCAATGACTGCGCTTCGAGAAGTTTCTGTGACTGCGTGCAAATATTGTACACTGTTCGCTTAATAAATCTATTGTTCGTCAATATCAGCGTCTTATTACACCATGCTAGTGATACCATATTACATCATTACACTCCGTAAAACTATCTCGTGCGAGGGAAACAGATAGACAAATAATATTTATGGTTGGACGACTCAATTTAAAACGGCCCAGGTGTAGTTTCAATAATTATTTTTTAAATTCGTTAACACGTTGGATGGAACTACGTTGGATGAAAAAAATGTTTTGAAGTATATAATTTAATTATGAAATAATAATCTTAGTACAATATTCTACAGATTCTCAAACATCCTTAAATGACGATTCTGACAGTCTATCTGGTGAAGGTGACAATCAACACGGCGAGAACAGGTAAATGTTATGTCCATTTCGTCCACTGTATGCCTTTTTTTAACCCGGGGGAAATCCTTAACGGACCTCGGGGGACAATGAGGGTTGCCCCCCGTTGTGTCGGATTTCTACCGACTAAAACCCCCGGGGTGTTTTTTCTCCCGCCTGCCGAGTGCCAAGGGCAAGGCGCCGGGCCATCTTCCTCGGTACTCGGGTCCACTGTATGCCTAAGAACTCATACTTATTGATAATTATTTGTTATTTTTCAAATAGCGAATAATTCCCTCAATATCTTGTTTGTGTGAAAGACACTCCGGGAAATCTTATTATTACAAAAATATACCAGATTTTTATTCTGTTCAAAGAATATTGTGTGATGAGTGATGCTTGGTGGATGTTATGATGGATACAAGAATCAGAGAGCGAACATCTTCTCTGGCCATTCGGCGGCCGAGGCATCGTCGCTGTAGAAACATGTTAGCCCAGAGCAAGTGCAATCCGGTGACAATAGCCGGGCAGTAGACTTGAGGGAGTCTGAGAGGTTTTTGAAGGGTGGGTCTTTACTCTCACCCCTCCCAGAGAGGTAGCCTAAACAAGGCTTTTTGCTCCCCGGGCGTATGGATGAATTTGGTTTTCTAGGCCTGGTTGGAGCAATTTTTAGTCAGTAGGAGTCTGACATGCCGGGATCACTGCCCTAACAGCATCCCTGATAGTCCCATGCAGGATTCCCCCGAGTTACAACAAAAATAAAAGCTATTTCAATGTTAATGTGTTTCAATGTCACATATTTCCACTTGTGTAAATGGTGGCTACTATGAAAAAGTCAAGCTGCAATTATTTCTACTCAACCAATTTCAATATAAAATATAATACCTCCATATTTATATTGAAGTATTGTGACCTGGTTCATTATGGTACGTATTAAGCATTGGTCATGCTATATATTCAAAAAACGAAAATATTTGTTGGGCAAGATATTGTTGGAAAATATTTGTCACTAACTTTTACTTATATCTCTTTACTTTTTGTTTATATCTCAAAGGATCCTAGTTATATAACAACTTCAACAATAGCAGTCTTGCCCTTCGGCATGTTTGTGACCATACATATAGTACTGTTGATATATTTGTACCTTCCTCATTTACATCATCATCAAAGTTGCTTTGAAATGCACGATAAGGCGTTAAAATATTTAATTTTACAAAATAATGCTAAAATAAATTTATTTTTCAGAAATTCTACGGATCTTTTGAATAATTCATTCGGGTTAATAGATACGTCGAGCTAGATTTCTGATAATGGTGGTATACCAAATGAGTTCAAAGTATTTGTTTAATGTAATGCTTATCTATAAGCATTTTCGAAAATGCTGTACAATGTAATCGTATTTATTTACACAATAAAATTCCTACAGTCAAGAAATATATTATTGCATTTTACTTATTTCATTATTCATGTATGTTGATAAAAGTCGAAGTCTTATATAATTTCATTAAATTTATTAGGACATAGAATACAACCATTATACAGGATGATAGGTAATGCGATTCATTCCTTGATAGAAGTTGAAGTGCAGCTTATTTGCAGTCATTGAAGTCATATGACACCATGTCCGAAACTTGTATGAGTTATTCAAGATTTAAGTATGTTTTTCATAAACTCCAGTTTTTATGTTAAAATGTGCCCTTGTAGTGACGAATACAAAATAATGTTATTGTTTTGCTGTATTCGTATAGCTAAATAATATCTCATTTTAAATTAAAATTTGCAAGAAGGAATCGTCATTACTTAAATAAAAGCTAAAAAGCCATGATCATTTTGCCAAAAAAAAAATGTTTTAGGCTTAGGTTTTAGGTAAATAAACGAAGAATTTCCAAGCCAAAATGAATAGAATGTTTCGTACAAATTACATAATTTTGTTTCTTGATTCATTAGCTATTCAAAAAGGTACAGGTGTGAACAAAAACTACATACTTATTTTCTTATTTGAATTTTAAATGTCTAGTAGATACTTTACTAGACTTGACTAGTATTTTTGGGCCCTAATAAATGGAAAACTTAGTATTTTAATAATAACTTTATTGGCTAATTATCTAGGTACATTGTATCAACTCCTGCTCAAACTGTGAGCCCCGTCTTCTAATATAAGCTCGAAGTCTGTTTCTCATTTCTGTTTTTGTGACTCTTGTTGTTAAACTTTGTCGGATATCTTGAGCTGCCCTCTGAATGCGCTCACGAAGCTCTTGCTCGTTGTTTACGGGGGTTACATACACGAGATCCTTCATGTGACCCCATAAATAAAAATCGTTATAATTATATAAAAATAAATTTTGTTAGTGTGTAACTAATTTAGGTATAGGAACATTGTGATGTGTATCGGTTTGGTTTAAGGGAGATTATTGAAAACTATTTTATAGTTAACAAAACAGTAAAACAGTAAACAAACCTACATATATACACATAAGGTGAAAATAAAACGATGTCACACTGTAAATAAGAATATGATGTTATCAAAAATATAAAATACTAGCTTTTACCCGCGGCTTCGCTCGCGTTAAGAGGTATTATTATTAATTAGATACAGTTTTTGCGGCTTTACTTTTGTTTAGCGTGTGTAAAAATTAGGGCCTACAAAACTTCTTTGTACACAATATTCTTAACTAATCTGTCATTAGGCACTAAAACTGTCAAGCTATTGGGTGAACTTACTCGTGAGCAAGCAACATAAAACTGTCCATGAGAGAAGCAATGTTCTCTTAAGTCAATACCCGCAAATTTGAGAGTTTGCCCCTGAGACTAAGAAGAAGAATTAATTCTAAGAAGATTTATACAAACTTTCATCCCCTATTTTATCCCCTTAGGGGTGGAATTTACCAAAATCCTTTCTCAGGGGATGCCTACGTCATAGTTGCCTTATGCATGCCAAATTTCATCCCGATCTGTCCGGTGGTTTGGGCTGTGCGTTGATAGATCACTATGTCAGTCAGGAGTTATATATATTATAAGATTATCGAAACGAATCTCATTCATTATTTATGACCGGTGGTCGTGGGTGTGGTTTTAGGAAGACACGAAGTTGGCGTTTTACAGTTTATTTGCACTTTAAGGCACACCGAACTGCGACGTACACGCATGTACTCCCGCCTTGGGTCTCGGTAGTCGACTAACTTCCAAGCGTCCCGCGCGCGCGCGCATCCTCGTACCCCGCACGTCTCGTAACACCCTAACGACCCTTAGGGCGACAACTGCGTATCGGGTTACGTCTACATGCTATACCCTCCCCTTCGAGGTTACGGCAAAGGTTACGTGCCTGACCTCGCAGTTCCAAAGGGTTACAAACGTTAACAACATTGTCTGGTACAGGATTTACTACATTATCTGTTACAGCGTTAACAACATTATCTGGTATAGCATTCACGACATTAATCATTTTACGAGGACGTCCTCTTGGACGTCGCGGTACTACGGGATCAGGAGGCGAATCATTTCTATTGAAAAAGCGCCTAAGCTCAGACCTATGAAACTTACCCAGAACCTTATCAGGAGAGTCCAAACCAGCAACTAAGAATGTGGTGGGACTTAACTTTTTAAGAATGCGGTATGGGCCATCGCGTTTTGGTACGAGATTCGAAGTGAGTGCTTTAGTCGCCTTACTTACTACATGCGACTTGAGATGCACCTGATCCCCAACCTCTAGAGAAACACCAATACAGCGGGAACGGTCTGTGTATTCCTTTCCCTGATCGTGCTGGTGCTCCACTCTCTCACGAACCGTAGCCAGAGAGCTTAAAAACCGACGAAGATAAGGAGTAATTTGCGGAACAAAGTTTTCCTTCTTCAGGACTGCTCGAGGATCAGTAGCGACCACCAGCGGTGATCTTAATTCACGAGCAAACATCAAATATGCGGGCGTGACCCCAGTAGACTGACATCGCGACGAATTCATCGAAAAACGAATGGTGGGCAAATGAGCAGGCCACGAACCATGGTTCGTGCGGGTTTGTGCCTACTAACTGGGCAAGCTGTACCTTAAGATCTCTGTTTTTCCTCTCTGCAGGATTACCCTGAGGATGAAACAAGGGGAACAAATCCTGCTTTATACCTAAAACAAACATACACTGTTGCATGACTGCTGAGATAAATTGGACCCCGTTATCGTAAATAACTCGACGTGGGAAACCAAAGCGTAGAAAATATTCCTCTATAAGGAGACGTGCACACGCCTCGGCAGTTGCATTTTGTAACGGATACAGCTCGACCCATCTAGTTGCTGAATCTTCAACCAAAAGAATCCACTTTTCACCATTAGGGCCAGATTAGGTCCTTTCAACACCTGAGAGAGGAGAATCATGACACTCTTTCAAAATTTCATCTCGTAAATCAACAGGAACGGCGAGCTGAGGCTCCTCACTATCAGAGTTAGGATTATAACGGTAAAGCACTCCCTGCTCCATTAAATAACCCTCTATCTGTCCAACGGTGAGCATGAATTTCCACTTCGCCTTCCAAGTCATCTATAATTTTCTTTAGATCCGGATCTGCAAGTTGGCAACGTCTAAGATCTGGGGAACTCCTTGGAGGTAGGTCTATTAATACTGAACATACACCACATTCATTTTTATTTGCCTCATCACAGGTGGGACGACTTAAAGTGTCAGCGACAAGATTAACTCTACCTGGAGTGTACTGAAAATCAACATTAAAAGATTGCAGTTTGAGAGACCAACGAACCAATCTACCAGACGGAGACTTAATAGTGAGTAACCACTTAAAAGGCTGGTGGTCACTACCAATGATGAGATGGTGTCCATCCGCATAGCCCCTAAACCGCTCCAAAGCCTGACAACGGCGAGAGCCTCTCGTTCAGTGGTACTGTAATTCCTTTCAGCTGGCGTGAGGAGACGACTGGCGTATTCGATAGGCCTTTCATCATTATGCTCCCCTTCCAGCAAAACTGCCCCCACAGCATAGCAACTAGCATCAGTTCTAAGAACAAAAGGCTTGCTATAATCAGGCTGTATCAGAATGGGCGCAGAAGTTAAAAGTCTTTTCAACTCTTCGAACGCAGCAACCTGCTCAACATTCCATGACCAAACCTGGTTTTTCTTAAGCAACCTAGTCAAAGGTTGAGCCACCGAAGAAAAATTTGGAATGAACTTCCTAAACCAGGAGCAAGTTAGCAAGAAAGTTTTCTAGTGACGCACAGATGTAGGAGGTTTCATTTTTGAAACGGCACGGACCTTGTCTGCATCGGCAGAAATACCCTCCTGCGTAATTACATGGCCTAAATACTTAACTTCTTTCCTGACCATAACACACTTATCTCTGTTAGCCCTTAACTTGAACAAACGAAGCCTTTCAAAAACAGCTTTCAGGTCTGCAATGTGCTTTTCAAAACTTTCCGAAATTACAATCAAATCATCCTGATAAGGTAACAATGTCACATTCTGCAAAGACGAACCAGAACGCAAACGGTCAATGAGTCTTTGAAACATCGAGGGTGCATTCTTTAATCCAAACGGCATGCGTACGAAACGGTAGGTGCCAAACGGAGTAACAACAGCAGTCTTGTCACGATCACTTTCACGGACAGCAACCTGCCAAAACCCACTACGCATGTCTAACGTACTCATGTAACAATTACGTTTGGTTGACTGAACAAGCTCGTCTATAAATGGCATTGGATAGACATCCGTCTTTGTTGCAGCGTTCAGCTTCCTATAGTCAACACAAAAACGTACCTTGCCGTTGGCTTTTGGAACTAGAACAGCTGGAGAAGCCCACGCAGACTCATACTCTTCGATGATCCCCTCCTCTAACATCTTCTGCAGTTCAGCACGCATAAGCTCCTTCTTGGCTGGAGGCAACCTATAAGGTGGTACTGCAATTGGAGGATGATCATCTGTGTCGATACAATGTTCTGCAAAAGGAGTAGCTTCACCAACAGGACCGAATATGTCTGAATTCTCCTGAATAAGCCGAGCAAGAATTTCTTTTTGATTACTATCTAAGGAAGTCGCCTCATCATTCCGTAATACATTAAGTGACGAGATACATGATAAAGAGCGTACAGAATCCTCAAATTTAAGTTTAAACACATTTTTTGTATCATCATTAAAATACCAAGTAGCTTTTCCAAAATTAACAGTTAAATCAAATTTTGTTAAAAAGTCTATACCTAGTAACGAATCATTGTTCAATGATTTCGGAAATACAAAGAAGGTTATTAACATAGTTTTATGCCTGAGCGACACCTCGACCTCAGTGGTAAGTATATTCATTTCTCTAATGACCCCGTCAGCTAACTTAACAATTTTATTTGAAGAATTAAAGCGCTGACCCTTCTGTTTGAAAGTAGTGTACAAAGTATGTCCCGAAATACAATTCCTAGAACCCGAATCAATTAAGGCAATACCTCGCTTGCCTAAAACGGTAATATCTAGTATAGGACGACGCCATGGTACACCATTTACAGACAAACGAAAAAAGGTCACAAGAAAGAATAACTTCAGGTGTAAGCTCCCCTTTAACTGAAGGTGTAGAATTAATATCGTTTTGTGATGGAAACTCCCCTTTACATTGACATGTGAAATTATTCTTAACAGGTTTTCGGTTTACACAACAACAATGATTAAAAACAGAATTATTACCATGGTTAAAATTATCTATAGCTACTAAACACTTTTTATTATGCGATACAACATTATCAATGGCAATAAAGTCCCTCGTATTGTTTGCGAATCTACCTGTGTCTTTAGTTTGACAAACTGCGGACGCTAGGACGGGAAACGTTCGAGAACCAGATGTGGCGGTCTTGCTGGCATTCGTAGACACGTGTTGTACACCTGATTCGATCATATGGAACGCAGATGTTTTTAGTTCACACGGATTGCACTTTACACACTTAGAACGAATGACGCCTAATGTTCCACAGCCATAACATTTTATCTTTTTTTTTTTTTTATACCGACTCGACACAGTGACTGCACCATACCTGATGATAAACATGGTACAGTCCAAAAAACGCCAACGACTATCGAAAGGTAACAAAAAACCCATCGGTAGTCGCAGCGATCATGCCAGCCTGCACAAATATCTCTTCACGCTACGTTTAAAAGATCCCATATCATAGGATGGAGGGAACACGGTCGCCGGAAGACCATTCCACAGCCCAACGACACGGCAAAAGAAGGAGTTAGAGAACTTCTTTGTCCTGGCCGGGATGTGAGATACCGTATAGCTGTGACAACGCAAACCCGCGCGCGTGGATCTATTCAGGAAGGGAGAGGGTGGAACAAGGTTAAACAACTCTTCAGAACACTCGCCATGATACAGACGGTAGAAAACGCTCAGCGAGGCCACATCTCTGCGCAACTGGAGCGGTTCAAGATGTTTAGTCACTTCAGGATCATTCACAACGCGGACAGCCCTCCGCTGCAACCTGTCCAGGGCATCAAGTAAGTACTGGGCAGAACCGTCCCAAAGATGCGAACAATATTCCATGCAAGGCCTGACCTGAGCCTTATATAAAAGGAACAGCTGATTCGGCGTGAAAAACCGTCGCACCCTATTCAGGACACCAAGCCTACGTGATGTTGTAGAGATGACAGATCCTAAATGATCCCTAGGATTGAGATCACAGCGGATATTCATACCTAAGATACTTAGGCTGTCGCATATTGCAAGTGACACATTCTGGAGAGAAGGAAGGGGGGAGAAAGGGGTTTTTTTTGCTAGAAAAAGCACACACCTGCGTTTTCAAGGCATTGAACTCAACCAAATTCTTGTCGCCCCAAGAAGAAATGAGGCTCAAGGACCGATTGAGTCCAACGACCAAATCAAGCCGAATCTGTTTATTTGAACTGACGTTGTTGCTTTCACTATCACTTTTTAAACGTAACTTCTTGCACGATTATCGTAGATGACCGGCTCGACAACAATACACGCAATACTCCCGTTTAGGACGAACGGCAGCCTCGCTGGAACCCGATGACAGCAGCTGCTTGTTTTCCTGTTGAGCACCAATGCGTGACGAGCGCTCTATCGACGGCGGAGAAGTGATTAATGTCGACGTCGACTTTTTGTCGCAGAACGTGTCGAAATTTGACATGTCCTTTCCCTCTTTCAGTGAGTCCTCAATACTTCGAACCTTCAGAAGTAACTCATCAAAGGTGGACACTGACTCTCGAACAAGTCGCTTCCTTACGCGACGGTCAAGAAGGCCAAAGGTCATATCTAACTCTACACGCTCGCAGAGATCCCCTCTAGGAAACTTTGCAAGTAATGCCCTCACCTTCGCAATGAATCGATCTGTGTGCTCCTGACCTTGAACCATAGCGAACAGATCACGATATATCCGATGTGGTGGGCGAATGTCTCCAAAAGCTGAGCGTAGCCTTAGTAGAGCTTCTGACCATGAGTGCGTATTATTCTTAACGCCTTGCCACCAAACAGCTGCAGGACCGGTAAGAAGCATGGAGAACCCTCGAAGTGCATTTTCATCTCTCATATTAACACACTCCTTAAAGGATTCGATGGCATCCAAAAATCCTTCCAATGATTCTTCATCCTGGCCGCTATACCTTGCAGAACAATCGGCAAACGTGACGGAAGATAAAGGCGTGGCAGCAGAAACCATGCTGGCGGCATTCCCTGCCGCGGCGAAGGTTGGCTGAACCGGCGTGGCATCTCGGAATTCTCGTAACAGCTGCTGGCAAAACTCGAATTGCGACTGCTGCAAGGTAGTTAATATGCCAGTCAAAGTAGACAAAGAGACACTGTCCGAGCTGTCCCCGTCTTCCAAACTTTGTCGTTTCTTAGGCATCTTGAGGCAATAAAGACGCGAACAAAACTATATACAAGCAAAACGAATCGACTACACGTAGTTTAAACTTAACACAGAGTTACACACGGAAAAAACTTCGCAAAAGTTCGTGCCACGTGGCGAACACGCGGAATACAAAGTTCACTCAAAGTTCCTTTAAAAACACAAAGTTCACTTAAAAAACACCAAACACATATTTAACCACGTATGGGCGGCAGATATGACCGGTGGTCGTGGGTGTGGTTTTAGGAAGACACGAATTTGGCGTTTTACAGTTTATTTGCACTTTAAGGCACACCGAACTGCGACGTACACGCACGTACTCCCGCCTTGGGTCTCGGTAGTCGACTAACTTCCAAGCGTCCCGTGCGCGCGCGCATCCTCTTACCCCGCACGTCTCGTAACACCCTAACGACCCTTAGGGCGACAACTGCGTATCGGGTTACGTCTACATGCTATATATTATATTTGTCCAAATCCTAACATCAGTTCGAGAAAACAATAATGAGAAAACCCTGCCGTAATCGTCTATTTATGTAGATGTAATGTGTGACTATTAAGTCCACACCCGACATGCCTGAAAATGATGCTTATTCTTTTTTAAATTAACTATAAAGAAATCCAATGAATATGTTATAATTCTTTAACCTAAAACTCAATATCAGCTTTGAAAGTTAATTATGACCACAGGAAGGTTCCGAAAAATATTACAAAACTTTAAAAATGTACCTATTTCAAGCAGATACAAAAAATTATTATAATCTTGCAATGCAAGTATCTATGGCTTAGTCTCGTGCTTGATAAACTCATCATTGTCTATGTTTTTACCTTCACCATCAAGTGATAGCTTTATTTTAAAACGACAATCTTAAACTATGAAACATTTCATCGGGTAAATAATATCAAATTAATTTTTGGAAAGAAAAACGAAGGCGATGGCGGGGCATGACGATAATAAATGTAATGGTGATCCAAACATAAATAATACCTCGGAAGCCGTAGAAGAAAATATCAGTGAAGGTATTTCTTTTATATTCTAAAACTTAATTGATTGTAAATAATCTTTTGTAAGCCTGTAAATTGTGCTGATTCCTGCTACAATAGTTTTACCTATCTTAACACAATCAGATCAAGGTCGTTGCTGATCTTTAATTGATATTAAATTATGCGGGTGCTGATTGTTTGGTTCTGTTTTTTTGGCTACAATCAATATTTTTAAATGCTCGTCCTTTGTTACATTTTTGTTAATGTTTTACCAACTTCTAAAACCTAATGAATCTATCTATCCTGACAAAAATTCAACTATGTTATAAACTAAATTTTTTTTTTTTTAAAAGCATGATACTGTAAATTCTGTTCATATTATTATTCTTGGGCTACTAGTTCAAGTCCCGCCCCTGACCAAAATATCAGCACCATTGAATGAAAATATGCTGATATTGAAAACAATGAAAATATTTCCAATAACTGTAGATCAGATCCACAAATAATTTCAATATGATTTATTATCCCATTTTTTGCAATTTTATTATTTGTTCTCAGAATATGAATTGCTGGACAATACCTTAGATGAGCTGAATACAGCTTTAGATTATTTAGAAAGAAAAAATGATGATATCCATGAGAGGTTGAAGGAACTATTGCAGTCAAATATTGTTATTCGACAAGAACTACGCAATGAAAACATGGGAGTGTCTGATAAAAAATAAACTTCTAAAAAAAAGGGGAGGTCTTTATTATAAAAAATTCCATTATTTGTTTTTGTTTAAATTAACATTTGTTATTATGGGTCATAAATAACTAATAAAATATATGGCTATTGTTTTATTACAAAACAAATATTTGTGCTATGGTTTAAAGTATAACTAGTTCTTAAATCCTTGACTCAGGATTTTCAGTTGTTGTTAAACTATTTCCAGTGCTCGTGTGAATGATGTGCTGCTGGCTCTATGGACCTCGAAAAAGAATACTGGTTACCCTTTAATAGCAGAATAATGCAAGTGTGGAATAAATTGCCTCAGAACATTGTTAACGTACCATCAACTAATAGTTTCAAAATTAGACTGGATAGACGGCCCTCATCTTTATCAAAGTCAACGTAGTGCTAAACAGTATGTGACAGTTGAACACACCAGCTGAGACAGGCACAAAGGCTGCTTGCATTTTTTTTTGCTAACCTGGTGGAAAACCTCATGGACCATTAGGGTGGTGCCCAAGGGTACTGGTCTCTTACTGATTAAAACCACTGGGGTATTCCTCCAACACGTCCACCAGGACCAAGGGAACACCTTTGCCAGCTTCCTCAGTACCCTGTGATGTTAGTCCTTCATAAGCCTCCGCTCTTCTGTATTTGTTAGATATAAAAGCCCACCCCTGGTTCACCTCATTGCACAATGGTGCACGAGAACACATCTTGTACCATTCACGCCTGGATATGTTGGGCTTGGCACTACCTTAAGTGCGCCGCACAGGCGTCATATCCGTGTTAGGGGTCAGATACCTGATGAAGGCCTCCCTCCTGTGTCCCATTTCGTCAGGGTTGACGGATGCTGCAAGTACATAGACGAAGCTAGTTATCACCTGCTCCCTTTCCGCATACACCTACACCTCCCTCCCAATAGTATTGTTTTTTTTTTCTTTTTTTAACCTGGTAGAAATCCCGTCAGGGGGGAGTGGTAATGACCACCTTCCGCGTGTGTCGGACTTGCACCGACTAAAACCACTAGGGTGCCAACTCTGTTCGCCTTCGCCGGGCCTGGGTATCTTTATACTTTCTACAGATCTGGCGAGTGACTGGCCTTGGCAGGCCTCCTCTCTGTGAGGTCAGTTGTTACCTCCTCACTGTTAAAGAATGTGGACTGCCCGTTATTGTAAAATAATACTGGCACAATAAATAATAATACATGGTTGCTAGGAAATAGTTGTTTAGAATTGTTTTGTCAACTAATTAAGATTTTCTGAACATGTGTTAAATATTTATTTTGTAAAAGTTGTATGATTAAAATTCTATCTGACTATCTTCGAACTTTATATTCCACACGCACTCTGTAAAACATAATACTCACTACCTCTCAATGAGGCGTCATGTGGGTACACGACGCCTTGTCCACTCTGCTGGATAGCAGACGCCCTCAACGTCCACCGCCCGGCCTATGACAGGAGGGGAGCATTGTTCGAATAAAAGTTGGCTGTGACAGGTCGCTTCCGACAACTTGGAAATAACTGCTTGCCTATTGTAAGATGATAATAACAATAATATTTATTTTCTGTTATATTTGTTGTCAATAAACAATATGTCTTACATGTACTATGATTGGAAAAAAAATTATATACATACTACTAAATAAAGTGGCCTATATACAATTTACTATAAAAAACATAAAATTTTTCAGCATTATGATTTTAGGTGTAACTGCTACAGTGTATACATCTGAATTGTTTCAGATTATACCTGAAAAATGCTTATAAAGGTACTATAAAGGAAATAATAGTAACAATTTCATGTTAGAAAAGTAATAGTAGGAATTGTCCATTTTTATTTTTATAAGGAAATACATATTTCAAATGTCTCTTTTTGTACAAACTAAAAATAAGAAAACAAATTGTCTTAAAACTAAACATACTATAAATACTGAGCCAATACTGCTGCTTGCTATTGCAAAAGAGCTTGTGCATTATTTGCTTTTACAGACATAATAATCCATAATTAATTTTTAAAATTTGACCTTATAAGTTTTGCAACTGTGAGACATAAAAAAACCATTATCTTTTAATAGAAAAAAATTAATAGTATATCCTACATGATATTTTTACAGTAATAGCAGGTAATTTACATGCAAGTTATTGACAATGAACTTTTAAATTCTTAAAGAAGTCTGCTGCCTGGATGAGAGGGAGGGTGTGAACAATGTCCAGCGTACCACCCAAGGGAAAGGTTTTGGAGGAGTGAGCTGGAGCCCAGGTGGAGCACTTAGAGCAACTCCCTGGGGGTTTTAGTCAGTAGGAGTCTGGGACACAAGACACACTGGGGTCACTGCCCTGATGGTCCTGTGTAGAATTTTACTGGTTTAACAAAAAAGAAAAATCTTTTAGAACTATTTTAATACAGACAAAATATTTAATATTGAAATAAAAAGGTTAATTTATGATTTGGCATAAATTGAAAATCAAAAAGTTATTCCTAAAAACAAAACTAAACTAACAATGAAAAGTGCAATTAATTCTAATTGCTATATTGCTTTTCATAAACAACTAAATACAGAAAACAATCAGTGATGCCCTTTTTTCACATAACGAAGCCCACAGTACCCACAAGAGTGATCACCAGGTTTGTCCTGCAAAAAAATTAAATAGTATGACTTTTATTTTAAAACACATGAATGTAATAAATTATTTCTTTTGTTTAAGAATGTGGACTGCACATTATCTAAAATAATACTATCATAATAAATTACAAATATAGTTATAATTATTATTATTCCTTTCTTGTGGCTTTTCCACTGGTGTATGACCAATGTGATTTGGCCAAAGTAAGCGTTGTGATTTTGACTTTAATGTTCGAGGAAGGCTGATCGGTGTTAGCTAATTTTAATTATATTGAGATTGTCCAGTAGAGGAACCTACGAATATAGTTGCTAGGCAATATTTGTTGTTGACTAATTAAAATTTTCTCAACATGTGTTTGTCTAAGTATTAATTATATATAATTTTTTTATTTATTAATTTTATTTGGCTATCTTCGCCTTTATATTCCACATGCACTGTAAAACAATATCTTTTACCAAATTAATATAGACACGGGGATGACCTTCTGGACCACTGCCTCCGTCGCACCAAACAACTCTTTCAGTAACTTCCTTAGGTGGCACCTGAGCAATCAAGTCGATTGCCCAATTTGGGTTTACTTGTTTAGTGGTATTCATAAATCTGACCATTCTATAATCATCTGAATCCCATTTCTGTAAATTTCAATAATTGTAATCAGATTTAATAAATACATATTGATATTGCTTTTATTATTATTGAAGGAACAAGATCCTAACATAGTGGCATAACAAACCAATACTTTTTATAAAACAATTATTTGTACATCACTATTTATTAGATAATACTAAAAACATTTTTCATCATCATAATTTAGCTATACCTTAATCTTGCCTGATAGAAAACAAAGCAAAGCCCTTATTAAACTAACATTAAGCAATAATTAACAATCCACATGGGGTATTAACACCCCCCATATTTTAATATTAAAACAGATACAGCTAAAATTTGGTTTTATTTTTCGAAACAATACGTAAGAATCAGAAAATTTATAGTGTTTTTCTCTAAAAATATTTACTTTCACAATGATTATGTTTAAATGTTATGTAAGACAGAGCTGAGATAATTTTTTAATTTATAAATAAAGAAATAGGATGAATAAATTAAAATAACATGTTCATTTACTAAATATAGTAATAATATATTTTAATATAAATGTAGTTTACTAACTTGTCCAGTATGTGTAACCGTATCTTCTGTGTTGATAGTACTTGTAGATCTAACCAAAACAAATTTATTATTCCTAATTAATGCCATTTTTACTCTAGGAACCATAAGTAAAAGGTTTCTGTTCATTATTAATTTACCAACAAAAGCTTTCACTTTAAAAATTGCTATCAAGTATATATAATCTTGACCAAATATATAAGAATCTAAAACGTCTATGTACTTCACATATTTTTCTTGGGTTATATTGTCCACTTTGTGACGAAGGCAAAGGCATCTACGCCATACAGCCATGTCTGGGGTCTTTTCTTTACAAGTTATATCACGTCTTCCCGCCGTGTTTTAATATCTCTGAAGTATTTTCAGTCCTATTCAATTTCATTTCTTACTTGATGCATCATTCAAAAATGTTTGCACACAACATTAACGACGAGAAAGACTATGCAGATTGACGGGAAAACTCAGCGACTCGAGGGACGCACCACACCGCTAGCGTCATGCCAAAAAACCATAGATTCTCTATTGCACACGGTCAGCCGGGCATCCTATTGCTGCCCAAGCCCACAACTTAAGCTCAGACAACAACTGAACGCCCAGCCGACCGCCACAACAAGAAAACAACAATTATTCAAAGAGAGTGCGGAAGAGATGCAAACACTACAAATTCTTCCGCGCCGTTTATATTAGGGATGTAACGGAGTCAGTTTTATCGGAACCGAAGTCGAAGTCGGAGTGTTTAAATTTGATTTATCGGAGTCGGAGGCAATGGCAGAAGAAAGTAGTTTTATTTAAGGACAAGTAAAAACATTATTTAATAAACCTTTTTAATTAGAAAGTAATAAGTTTACACATCCACAGACAATGAAAATAAAAATTGCTGTGTTTCTTATTAACGTTATCCTATTAACAGTGAACTAATTAAATCAAATTTGCTCCAGGGTTGTTTTTGTGTTAATTTCTATTATATTTTATTTAATATAAAACAAAATCTTTAGTAATAAATTTTAATGTACATTTAGGTTTATATTTAATCATTTTAATCATATTTTATTTTAAAATATTTTTTTAAAAATTTCTTCAAATTAAGTAGCATTGATTGTTTGATTAATTGATATTATGTTTATACAACATATAAAATGAAATCAATTGAATGGACTACAACAGTGGCGGTGTCCTCCGATTAAAAAGTTTCGGAACCGAAGTCGGAACCGAAGGTGTAATAACAATCGGAAGTTCCGACTTATCGAAGTCGGAGACGACGCTCCGTAACATCCCTGGTTTATATTACGTGTATTTAGAAATGGTGCAATAAACAATAAATGAAGATGGATTAGGTTGAATTAAAACTACGACAAAGATATTGAAGTGTGGCGGGAAGACTCAAAAGAAATTTAATAAGGCTTGAAAATAAATTACCTTAGACATGGCTGTATGGCGTAAATGCTTTTGCCTTCCCCTCAAAGGGGGAACAATAAAAATTCTATGGTTTTATTGTGACATGTAGTAATAATAATTATTATGATTATTGGTACCTACAACAAAAGAAAGAAATATTAAGATCTTATAGAAGTATAATTTGTGTGTTAGTCACTGAAGAACGATTTAAAGTCTGTAAACTTGTAATAATAAGGTAATTTTTTTATGATAATGGAATTCTTTGTGACTGCGCATTGTTTTTTTTGTGTGTGCGGCTACGTGGAATCACAGGAACATTATTAGAAAAGTGCAAAAAATGTCCGAAGTAGAAAAACATTATAATTTGCTATAGTTCATTCTGACGTTTACTCATGAATAGTATGATTTCTACTAAACGAGAAAGGAATTAGGTAATGTGATTGTAAAATTATCTACATAGATCAAAAAAAAAAATCAATGACTCATGTCTTTCGTTTTCGATTTTAACAGTTTAATTTATTTATTATGAAGTAAACAGTCGAAGGTACTAATAAGTGCCTGTATATTTCACTTTTTTAAACTATTTGTTTTTTAGTTTTAACAACATATAGTTTTATAAACAAGAGCTAATAATAATTGGGAAGATTTATAGAATATTCGTATAAAGCGGGTTTTGTTTTTACTGATTACAGTTATTTGTTTGATTGGTAACCAGAATAATAATGTTTTGATCTTTTTTTATATATTTTTTTCGAATTGTCGATAAGTTGATGACCGGGAAAGGCCTTCACAACATAACCGGGCGGGATCTTTGATATATATAAACTTTTTTATAATAAACTCATCAACAAAGTCTAAAGGTTCCTTGCACCAGTAAATTAAATCTAATTTAAACTTGTAAAAAAATTGTCTTGCAAGGAATATCCAGTTTTAACAACTGTTAAAATTAAATCATTGTGTTTTGATTAAACTGCTTTAATTAAATAATATTTTATACAAGTTTAAACTAGATTGAGTTTGTTGATACAAGCTGCCCTTAGACTCAGCCTCATGCCTACTTACTTACTTAGCTCATGCCTACTTGAGAAATTGATGTGATGAATGTATATATGATTCACAGCATAATTTTATGCTTGTATGTGATTTAAAATAAAAAAGTAGTCAAATAAAGAAAAACAAACATTTATTAATAAAGAACAAAACTGAGTAATAAGAAACAAAAAGAAAATCCTTTTTTGGAAAAAACATTTCAAGGAAAAAGATTTGTATTGTTGCCATAATGTTGTGGGACCATTTGACTTCAGAAGAAATTTTATGTTCTATAGGTTTGCTCGAAGCTGGACATTCAAAGTGCTAAGATGGTTCAGCATTCTTCAAAACATGTTGTTCTACAACAATAGTGGGAATTCTGCTTGAAAAATATCTGAATAGTAGAAGTGGGTCAAATTCAATGGCTTTTTTCCATAGGACAAGATATTCTCTTGAATCTCTTGAGAACTACGAACAGTAGTCTCCAGGTGCCTCCAGATAGCCTTATTCAAGCATACTGAGAAGATACACAGCTTATTATAAACACAGCAGATACACAAGACTGAACTATAGATTCCAGATGTTAAATATTTTAAAGTTACAAAAACTTACCTTTAGATTTTACTTTTTGTCAGTATAATTTTAATGTTTATATTAGAAGAAAATAAGAATAAATGAAAATATTTTAAATATGGTTTATTACAACTCTTTGTTTCAGTATTCAAAATGACAACAGGACCATATAACTATTCTTATATATTTAAATATATAATAATTGGTGACATGGGGGTTGGAAAGTCATGCCTACTGCATCAGTTTACAGACAAAAAATGTAAGTAACATTTTGTTTTTATTACTCTTGTATACTTTTAATTATTTATTTCAATATATGATACCTAGGGTAATATAGTTTTGCAGAAACTTGACATATCATATTTAGTTATATATGTTTTATTACAAAAAAATAATATTTTGTATTTAGATTATTATTGTAATAAATATATATAATTTTAGTATAATTCTGAAAATTTCAACTATTATGTAACATACCAGCAAAGAACTTTTAAATTAATTACACACAGATAGTTAATCTGACTCTCCGAGTGATTTCGAAATAAATTGTAGTTATTACGAAACTGATGGATCTGACAATATTCTACCAATATGGCAAAAAAGAAATGTTATAGAATCTGATAGTGAAAGTGATTTTGAAGATTAGAATGAAATTGACATTACACCTTTAGCCAGTGACCCAATATAGTTTCTGTGTAAAATTGCTGGCCAGCAAAGTGTTAGGAATTTTGAAATCACATTCAAATATATTCCTTTAATTTATAAAGCAATAAACTATTTCTGACTCTTAAAAAATGGTCTATCTATAAATTAATATTTACAATACTAATGTATAGTCATAGGGAGAAAAATAAGCATACATGATACTCTTTATTGGTAGCAAACAATAGTTATTGTGTCTAAACACATAAATAATTTGTAAAAATATATCCTTAAATTATTATTATTTACAAATAATAGGTAAGCAGCTTTTTGCTAATGTGCCTATGTATCACCTGATGTGTTCAACTATCAAATGCTGTTTAGAGCTATATTAACAATATACTAATCTCTGATTGAGATGAGGGACATCTATTTAGTGTAATTTTAATTTTGGCTCCCATGTTCCAAGGAACCAACCACTCATCATTCACCCAACAAGCACAGAGAAAACTATAAAAACTAACTATAATTATTAAACTTTAATAAATTAAGGTTTTACATTTCTTAGACATCAAATAGAAATTTTTATAATTGATTACTGAGTATTATAATAAGTTATTCATTGAATGTTTTATTTTTTCATTCAAATATAATTATTTTTTACAGTTATGGCTGATTGTCCCCACACAATTGGTGTTGAATTTGGTACACGTATAATTGAAGTTGCTGGTCAAAAGATCAAGCTACAAATTTGGGATACAGCTGGACAAGAACGATTTAGAGCGGTTACTCGATCATACTACAGAGGTGCAGCTGGTGCCCTTATGGTTTATGATATTACAAGAAGGTCAGAAATACTATAATAATATTTACTGCAAATTACGCAAGTTGCTGAGTGCATGAGCTGGATTGGCCCTCTGCCGCTCGCACTCTGTGGCCTCCTGGGAAATCCCGCATCACATCCGAATCCCAGTGATAGCACTGGGTCATTGCATCTTGATCTATCCAGCCATTTCCATTTATCCGGCTATTGGATCTATCTGTCTTTATCTTTATCTAAATGTTTATTGGCTCTCGGCCATAGATCCACCGTGTTTAATGAGGTGTTCAGGGTCACCTCGTGTAACGTGTGGATCTTTACCACGCATCAACGACCTTGGAGTGGCATGCTGAAGTCTCGCTCTGAGAGATAACACTGAATCGGCAGTGAATCCTCTTCCTGCACGCATTTTCCCCAATCCCGCGTATTTGACCCCCAGAGTCAATATCATTATGTTAATAAGGCCATAAGGAAATTATTTACATTAAAATGTTTTCAATAACTATTTTATGGCATTTGAGGGTTTGTGTAATTAATAACATATAATTAGTGGGTTAAATTTCTTATCCTTCACACAAATATGACAATAAATGTAGTTTTCTCACTTCTAGGTCCACCTATAACCATCTAAGCAGCTGGCTCACAGATACACGTAACTTGACTAACCCAAGTACTGTGATATTCTTAATTGGTAATAAATCTGATTTGGACGGCCAAAGGGATGTAACATATGAAGAGGCCAAACAGTTTGCTGATGAAAATGGATTAATGTTTGTTGAAGCTAGTGCTAAAACGTAAGATAAATATTGTGTTGAATGTTCTTTTTAACAATTATGTGTGCCCAGTTCCACTTTTGTGGTTCAATTCTACTATGAATATCTACGTCCAGCAGGTACGCATTTTTAACTGACTTTAAAAAAGTAGGTTTCATAATATGATTATGAGACACGCAGCAAGTCTACCTACCGGTCTCTCCGACATCCTTCGGCCATAATTCCGATACAGTTGTCAACATTCAGTTCACCTATCCATTTGTCCGGCGCATCACAAATTTACTGTTGTAATTCGTTTCACGACATTTCAGTATTAGTTATGCGTCTAATGTCTGTATTTGTCAGTTTTTGAGATTATGGGCGATTGCCCGAACTAGGTTGTGACCGCAATACGCAAGTACAGAGACCGTTGTAGTGATGTGCTTCGAACTGGCACATTTCAAAATCACTTTGTGTTTCTCTAGACGTTCATATACCTCAAAAATTACAATCATGGTATATGTGGCCCGGCATGATGACAGCAATTGTCATAATATACTCTTATTTCCTCTTTCTTTACTCTTGGTAGTCACTTTAGTTCTGCGACTACGCTGTACTTCCCATCAGATGCTCTGTAGTCACAGTCAAGCCAGTATATTAACCAAAAAAAAAAGACATATTCTCTCCGGTAGTGTAATGCTGAGCATGGCACGCTCCATGGGTGTCTTGTGCAAAGTTTCTTTTGTGCGTCTACTTGTTCTAGATCCTTAGGTCACATGTGGTTAATACAGCTTGGCTTTTAAATTATGTGGCGTCTTAAGCGGTTGTTCGGCAACGGCAGTGGCTGCTAGGATGCGATACACCGCTCTGCATACATTTATATATTAGGTATTGGAATAACTTTCCACCCCTTTTTGTTTTTAAAAAAAGTAATTTTTTTCAAACAATGTCGTACCGAATGACATAATTCTAAGTATGCATGATCGGAAACGACATTTTTTGTGATTATTTCGCACGGTTTACGGAATTTATAATAAATGACACCCCTCTGATCCCACCAAATGCATAGCAACCTTTGAACCATGAATATTCTTTTCGACGTCGATGGACCTGGTTCACCTGACAGCCCGCAACCTTTTCGTATCTTAGGGTTGTCGCAGTAGTTAATTACATTTTTCATCGCCAGTTAAGATGCGATACAAAAAAATTTTTTTTTCTCCCGTTCCCAAACCCAATAAAAAAAAAACTAAACGTCTCCGGATATCCCTCTCTTTTAATTATTGTTGTGCCCAATTTATCACTATCTGGATCACTCCTATCGCGTGCATACATTTGCCGATGGACGGCCTGTCAACATTCAATTGATTGAATAACTCACCTAGGGTCACATCATGAATTCTCACTCCGTAATTTACGTAGTTGTGCATATTCGAATCTTATCAGTGCCCCTTCGCTTTTTCTGTTACTGATGTGAAAATCGCTACTTTGGAATCGTCCAAACCACTTTTTGCAAGTTATATTAGATGGAGCGTGATCACCGTAAATATTACTCAATATATGGCACGTTTCAGCATTAATTTTCATCAAATGTAATAAGGTAGCATAACTTCCCGCTACTGCTGTTTTTCCGAACGAATATTGATATTTATGACGCCAAATGAAAAGTGATGTTTACGCTTGAAACTAATATAAACTACTGAAAGCGAGATCTCACACACACAACTTCAAATTAGAAGTATAGTACTTAAAAGTGTGGAACTTATTTCCAAACCTAGTAGAAAAGCGTCCGACGTAGGTGACTGCGCATTGCTGTGAGTCACATTCGCGATCGTGACAACAATGCTAGGCTGTCGCTTACATCGGACCCCTTTCCATATAAATACATATACAGCGGATCTAGCTTGGTCGCCACTGCCGAGCAGCGCCTGCCAACACACGAATCGTATTTTACCGATGACGATACTAAAGATAATCTTATATTGAAATGTTTAGGGGTCAAAATGTAGAAGAAGCGTTCCTGGAGACAGCTAAGAAGATATTCCAAAGTATTCAAGACGGCAGGTTGGATCTGAACGCGGCCGAGTCGGGCGTGCAGCACAAGCCCGCGTCGCCCGGCCGCCCGCTGGCCGCGCCGCCCGCCGCGCGCGACAACTGCGCTTGCTAACGGACCGGCCGCCGAGCCGCGCCTCCCTGTAGCCGCTACCTGACCATACACTATCACCCAGGTGTAGGCATGGAACATTACGCACTCTTCGTTGAAAAAGTACACAGATTGACTTACAGCATTTTTTTAATTTTACCATAGAAAAAGAATAGAGGAGAAACTGTTAATAAAAAATCAAAATTTTTAAAATCCAATAAATTAAATAGGTTTAATCTAATGAAAACTTACGAGTAAGGATTTTTTAATCGCATTTATAAATATTTTATTTATAAGCGTATCATTGTTCTTAAAAGATGAGTTAATAAACATTTCCAGCTTTTGTTAGCTATTACCTTTTCCTAGAATCTTTTTATCTAAGGTTTTGCATTTCTCCACAAATCTATCTTTTGACACTCCAGAAAAGTTGTCACTTCCAAGTCATGACTTTTTTTCCACGAATGGTGTAATTTAACTAATCAAGGTATATTTAAGTCCCAAAATAAAACCGCGTGCTTCATCAGTTATATTTTCTGTATGTTAGCTTCGCCAAGGATTTACACCGCACCTAATGGAATACGGTAACCGTTGAAGAATGAAAGTCTATTAACAGACGCCGGCGTCTCTAGGTACATGAAAAACAAGACGTACACAAGCTAATCTCGAAACATGATATGCCGAAGTCAGTCACTAAGGCCGGCTTAGCCCTAGTGTAATTTGGTCACGACAAAGTCGGGCTATCGGTGGATCGTAGGAATATCTTGTTGGAAATTACACGGTCAGAGAGCCTACGTTTCAATACGCATAATTTAATTAAGTGATGGCATTCTTACAATACCACGATTGCGAAAATGTTTTATTGTAGTAACACATTCCAACAGCTATAAAGTAATTGTAATTTAGTAAAATTGAATATCATTGTTTGTCAGTAATTTGTAACAACGCAGTAAATGTATAACAAATTCAAGAATAACCTCATATGCAAATAACTGGTCCCGGTTTTCACGGGCGATCTAACAGTAAACAATGAATATATGTTACCATGCCTACCAAAAAGTAATGTACAGAGAGTTAGCTTCTAAGAAGCGTGCGTAATGTATACCTGTTTTGGTAGGGCTATCACAGGTAGATGCGATAAATTATACAAAATGTATGCTAATGCGTCGTTATTGCCATGAATGAGATTCAAAACTGATGGTACTGGCGATCACTAACGAAGCGGCATGGTTATGGCAACACGCCATCTGTAGGATGTCATATCAGAAAAGCACTGAAGACGGGACCAGTGCATCGTATTTGCGACTTATCGCTATTTATTATCGGACGGACAACGTCTTCGAAAAGCACTTATGCAGGCTTGTGTAGGCTCTCCCGATATTACTTATACATGTAGTTTTCTTTCTTCTACTGTTATTCATACAGACAGCGTAGTAAATAACCATGTTTACACATTTTTTTGTTTATTTAGAAACGATTGGCGCATCATGCGTTCTTTACAGGCTGCCTATGGACACGCTTACTTCTTGCAGTAGTACAACCATTTTGCGGCATTGAATAAAGCTAATGCTCTGTTCATTAATTTCTCTTGTGCAACCAAAAATGATATTATAATAATACATATTTTATTATCGTTATAAATTGAACTACTTGAAAGTATCATGCATTGGGGCATTTAACTGCGATGTTGCTACAACATACAAAATATATAGCTTTTTTGTTCACAAGCAATTTCATCTTCGATCTCACTCATTATTAAGACGAAATAATATTTATTATTTATATATGTATAGACCATATCAAAACCACAAACGATAAAATATAAGTAGATAACATATCTATTGTTTTATAATATTGTCTGTCAGCTCAGCAAACAATACCTTCTATATAGATAGTATCACTTTTAAAATGTAAACAAAACTACATACAATGCACTGTTTTGTGTAAGCGACATCTAAACCTTTCCATTAAAGATAAAAAATGAGTTTGAACTCCGCCTTCCGATTTTATAGTAATTTTTTTAATCAGGCTACATTACACATCAGATCGGAAGGCTTGGAGACTGTTTTGACCTTTCATCTGGGTCTTTCACAATACTGTTGTATATTCTTAAAAAATAGTATAGTTTTATTTCAAAATTAGAAATATTTTTTCGAAATCATTTTATTATTTATTTGTTTTATTCTACAAAAATAATTAATGTAGGGAATAAAATATCCTAGGCACTGGTTGTGCCTAATCATTTATATTTATGAAATATATTCTTATAGTGTAAAAAAAAAATGTATATCTTGATGTAGGTAATATAATTATTGCAAATTCAATTGTATGTATATTGTAATACCTATTTGTATTTTTGATGAAATTGATCTGATTGATATAATCAGAAACAATCCTATGGAGAGATTAGTAGAGTTAACATTTTATTAGTGAAAAAATTTTGCATTCCGAAACTTAGTAGACAGTGTGTATTGGTGAAGGTTTTATATGTATAGGTAATTACAACAGAAGTGTAATATGTGTTGATTCAACTTTTTTTTAAAAATGAATGTAATATATGCGATGGTTGACCTGCAAAGTATACCAGTATAATGTATATTAATCTTGATATTTTGACTTCAAATAATAAATCTGGATAGTTTTAAATCATATAAAGGGTTTTATACCTATTAGAAATAAAGTGTAATAAATAAATTCTAGAAAAGTATTTATTTTATCTAGTTTTTATGCATATTTAGTTAATGTAGACGATAACATTAAATTCTGCACTTAACATCATTACAGAATAGAATTAGATAACTAAATCCTTATTATATTACCGCCCCCCCCCCCCCCGCCCCTGTTCTGATTTATTGGCGTCTTAATATTGTTTATTCAATGTTATTACATATTTGTATTATTTACAACTTTGGTATTATTATATTATACTGTGGATTTGAAGGGCCCAATTCCAAAACTTACCTCAATACAGCAATATCAATTTCCTAAACTTAAACGTCTAGTTTAAAAATGATATGTTAATTTTTTTAAGAAAATTATAAACTCATTATTATTGCTTATGCAAAGAAAACATTTATTTTGAAAAAGCCAATGTTTTCTTAATGATTCATTACATTTGTATAATACAATATGTTTGTCATCCTAAGTTATGAACCTACTAGTGCTAGTGCGCTTTTCCTTATATTATTCAATATGAGTATTTTTGAAATTTTATCAGGATTGATTCCAGAAGTAATGATTGCACAATGTAATAGGGATAAGATCTAATGGTAATAATTGATGTCTGCGATATAAATTATTATACATATCCTTAACTTAGTTGCGAAGCCCAGTTATTTCGTTTAAATATCATACAAGCTTTTGTATTTTTTATGATGGTACGGCAAAGTGACTTAACTGCATCTGATGGTAAGTAAAGCGCCTGCAGCCCAGGAACGGCGGGGACTTGTCTTCGCTATTTCGACATAAATATACTACTTTATTATTTATGTATAAATAAATGAATATACATTGATTGAATCGGAAATGCGCCTGACCGAAGCGAGTCGTCATGTTGACCTTTCCGCTTACATACTACGATGGCGAGTAATTTAAATGAGCAGTGCAACCTTTTTATTTATACTAGTTACACCACACCTGATATAAAGTGTAATACAACGCCGACAATCTAGGGAAGAGAATTTATTAACAGTCGCCGTCTTCAAACCATATCATATATTATGATAGAAAGTCTCTAGGTATATGAATACCTGAAGCTTTATAAGCGGAAATCGAAATGCGGCAGTCCAAAGCGAATCGTTATGATGGTCTTTATACTGCGAATGTCTTCTCTTTGCCATATAATATTCAAGCCAATATATAAATAAATTGCTATTAAATATTAGGAGTATATACAAATAAATTTCCGCGGCTTTGAGAGAGATGGGAAAGCACGAGGCTTACGTTTTTTTTTTTGATAGCCCGGGGGAAATCCCTAACGGACCTCAGGGGGCGGTGAGGGCTGCCCCCCGGTGTGTCGGACTTGCACCGACTAAAACCCCCGGGGTGTTCCCCCCGTCCGACCGGGGCCAGAGGGACAGCGTCATCCTCTTCTTCGACCCTCGGCAACGTCTTGGCCTTTTGTAAAGCCGCATCTATGCACTGCGAGGAGTGGTGTAAGGAGCCACCCCTCGCACACCTCAATATCTTGGAGCGGTGTGCAGGAACACGTCATACACCGCTCTCGCCCGGATAAGCCGGGCGGCACTCTTCCTCAAGCGCACCGCCCAGGCGTCTTATCCGGTTTTAAGGAGGAAGGCATCTGGCGAAGGCCCTCCTCCTTTGTCCTGTACTGCGTGGGCGGCGGATCTGATTGTCAAGGCCGGCTATTGCCTTCCGGTTCCTCTCCACCGCCTCCTTCCTCACCATGACTACTTCACAGTACGTGAGGACCGCCTGCCATGCCCTGTCGCTGCCGACCATCGCGCGAACGAGCGCCGGCAGCGACAGGTCACAAGGCTTACGTTTGAATTAACAGATGATAACTGGCTTGGAAATAAGGTTGCTCATTTATGAATAACATAAACCCTTTATACTATTAACCTCGTATTAGCATTATAATATTTTTTAACAAAAAAATTTTGAACTGAAAAAGAATTTGAGAAATAAACCAAGTGAATTATTTCACTCTTCAACACGCACTAACATTTCCTTCTACTCTTATTTTCTAGCATATTTATATATGGCACTCGTATACATATAAAATTATAAAGAAAAAATAATAACCAAATTAATCCTTATGCATAAAACATAAATAGAAGTTAACGAAATTTGTAAAACAAAAAAATATTACTTAAAAAAAATACATACAACATAAATTGTAAAACACTGTAACATATTTAAGTTTAAAATAACGACGATAAATTGCATAAGGCATATCCGAGAAACTAAATACAAAGTTTGATCTCTAAAATAATACTATCACGACATATCCCAGGTCAGCCGACATATAAAATATATTTGAGTATAACATTTTTTAAAAGTATTGAATTTAACACAACAATAATTTGATTAACGTGGACACATGTTAATACATCCCATGCTTCTCATAAACGACAATTGTCACTCCGAAGGACTGCCATGTTGAGCTATGCAAAACATATGTATTATGCCTTGGTGTGTTGTTAAATTGTGTAGCAATAATCGGAGAAAAGTCACTAAGTAATGTATAAATGTCCTATAAAATTGAAGAGAAACGCTTGCGCGTTGTGTTCAAAGATCTCTTTAAGGAGCTCGGTACTAAGCTCATTACAAGGCACATCTCGTTTCCCAATCGTATCGTGTGGAAGAAGTCTATATGATGAACAGTGCTTCCGATCGTAAACCTAATCTTAATCTCGTAAATCTTATTCTCAACATTCTACTTATATGCAAATAGGCCAAAAATATCTTTTCGCTCAAATCAGTCTGCCTTCTTGGCGGATTGACAGTTATGCCTTCGTATAAAGGAGGCATTCCTGGGCTGTCTCATAACTGGTAGCTTTATGAGTGCTACAGACGATCCAAGTATCCACGGCTTTGACAGCCACAGCTCTGAAAAAAGAGTGAGGTACACGCGTACACTAGTTTCATTTCAGATCATCGGTGTCACAGACGAAGGATAGTTCAGTCAACTGTCGCTAATCTGTATCTTTACGCTCTGAGACGCAGCGCTACTCTGACATAGCTTTGAGTTTTTTTGGCGTTTCTTAAGGTAATCGCTTCCAAAAATGCTAGTAGATCACCGTTAGGTTTTTCCTGGCTGGCCTCCGAAGTCGCGGTTCGTACACCGAAAGAGCTTTCCCGGTGAAATTGTAAATGCATTTCCCAGGCAACAGCATTCTGAACTACTAAAAAAAAAATAGAAAGGAGAGGGCGGAATTAAGTCGTCCAACTAAGCCGTAAACACTCAACGTGATGTCCATGCTTAAATTTCCATAAGCCACCGAGTGGACAGTGACGATCGACTGAGTCCAAGGTTATAAAGAGATATTTGGAGGAAATGCACAAGAGAATCTGCACAAGAGATTAAATAAACAAGAATAAGAAATAAAACAAAAATTAAAGGAATAATTATATTATGATCTTAAAAAAAAATGGCAAGATTTAGGGAAACACTTGAAAATAAAGGTCAAAGTAAAAGGACAATCATTGTATGATTACTTATATTTTGGAACAAATGTCTTTTAGTTCATTTTAAAAATAAAATAGCTAATTTAATAATTATAGTTCAAACTATATAACAAATATAAAAAATCTTATTTTTAAATATGATGATGCTTTTGTTATGGTACGGATATTATATAATGTTTATGAGAACAATCTTTCTTACAATATAGTTAGTAATAAAAAAATATGGAAAATGCAACTTACGTCAAAACACACCACATTTTTTTTTAAAGTGGCTGATGATTTTTTTTAACTTTTCGTTTTATGATATATATGTGTATTTTATAGTTTTAAATTTTATTAATCATATATGACAAGAGGATACTTGAAGGACCATATTCATTCCTCAAACACAAGCGAGAGATCGTCTAAAGACTTTTTTGTTACTTAGTAAAGTACATAGTTTATACATATATGGGATTACAATAAACTTCTCAGCTAATTTTAGATTATTTAAGCATATGTAATAACATATGATAAAAACATATGGTATAAACTTGAAATTCATAAATTGTCATCCATTTTTCCTGGTAGAAATACCAGGTCATTGTTATTAAATTACTAGCTGTCCCGGCAGACCTTGTTCTGCCCTATTTCTCTAAAACAAAGTCATATTGTTTTTTTAATGTTAATAGCCTCCCCGTCAGATTTTTTTGAAAATTGTTTGAAAGAACCTGGCCTTAATGCTATATGTATAAAAATTGACAAATATTGACATTAATATTTATACGTCACTCAATTGTTTTGCCTTCCCGGAACCCGTCCACTGACATTTAAACTTTATGGTATGGTGTTAAAGTTCAAATTGACTTTTAAATATTATTACGAATTTTTTGTATGAGAATATAGAAAAGTGTTGTTTTTAGACTTTTTCAGACAATTATTTTAATTTTTCTCTCCGTAATAACCTTTCCCAGACTTCAACAAACACAACAAAAAAGAAATCAGCCAAATCGGTTTAGTCGTTCTCGAGTTTCGCGCTTATCAAGACATAGCTGATCCGGCAAACGTAGTTTTGCTATATAAGTTATTGTAATATCTTCTATGATGTTCATTGAAATTAAGTGATGTCAAAGACAATTTTGTTCATAATTAAATACTCTTTATCAACAAAACATTTATTTGGATAAAGATTAACATTATTACGTTGATACAACTCTTAACAAATAATACATTAATTTCGACCAAATTTGTTTACCATAAAAACGGTTCTAGTGACTTAATCTTAAAAGATAAACATATACTGTCGCGGACATTTTTTTAGATCATCTCGAGAGGAATAATTCTTTCTTACATATATTTTTGGTATCTTGAACCGTTTTTGCAGCGCACGCAATGGAAGCCCTCAAGGATAAAAAATGTTGCCCGTTTTTTTCACATTTTCCATTATTTCTTCGCTTCTAATAATTGCATCGTGATGTTATATAGCCTATAGCCTTCCTCGATAAATGGTCTATTCAACTCAAAAAGAATTTTTCAATTCGAACCAGTAGTTCCAGAGATTAGCGCGTTCAAACAAACAAACAAACAAACAAACAAACAAACAAACAAACAAACAAACTCTTCAGCTTTATAATATTAGTATAGATTATATCATCACCGGTTCTGTGATGTGTGCTAAATTCGAAATTAATTAGCTGTAAAAAAGTGGATGAAAATGAAATTGACCACATTTTGATATATTAAATGTCATGTAGAGTGCGATTTGTTCATTACTGTTTCTTTGTTTTTATTTTGAATATTTTCTTTTTTACATAAGACAAAACAGAAGACATAGAAACCTATAAACTTTCGATTAGCGATAAGGCTAGTATAAAATTTGTAACATATGCTTTCGATATATCACGTCAATACCTTACGCAAATTTCAAACATCTTGTATTTTTCTACTAGCGTTATTGCTGATCGAATGCTACCTTTTCTAAGCCCTCTTTGAACATAAATGCTTATTGAACCAGAGCTAAGCCTACGCCTAATTAAAAAAAAAATGTTGATAATGATCATTCTTTCTCTGTATATTTTAAATGTAAGAACCTATAACGTTATTTTTAAATAGGATCGTATGGGTAAATCCTAAACTAAACGGTCTTAGGAATCTTGTTTTTTTTTGTTTGAGAATAATATTGGCATACTTAAATTTAAGTCAAGCGTAAACTTTCGATAAAACGTTTCAAAATTGGTACACAATTTTATTTTGTTCAAATATACTCAGGTTTTTAACCAGGATCATTATCTTGAATTGCAAGAAAAAATCTAACAGCGGAAGTTAGTCAAATACAATGATAAATTTTTCATATAATTCCTTAATACTGATTTTAACTTACTTCCGTTGTTCAGAACTGTTCGTTATTTCATGTCATACAAGATAAATACCTAGTATGAAACTATAATATTACTGTTTTTTTTTTTTTTTGTTGATAATTTGTCACTATTTGTTGAAAGTGCAAGCTTGATTAAAATTTTAATAATCTCCATATTTTTGGACAATAAGACCCAAGGTTCCTAAGACGTTGTTGTCGTATCTTTTGCAGTTTAGGATTTCTCCTGTCTTACTTAAAAAACACTCTGTATGATTGAAGCATCTGTAAATATTTTTAAATTGAATAGAATAAAAAAGCATGCTTTACCACCACCATAACGAAAGTTTTTTTTTTATAATTTAGACTGAGTATTGCGAAGAAGGACATCGTGCATATCTTGAAGAGAATCTTCTAACGCCTTTCGATATTTATCGCAACCAGTGTCGGGATGTGCCATAAACGCTGATGTAGCAAAATTTACATCATTATCACGAGGATTATAACACGTCGCGTAACCATCAGGTACGAGAGGTCCGTAACACATGAATCCATCACATTTACATGCCACCTGAAAAGTTACTAATTGTTTATCGATAGAAATAATCAGTTGAACATTTTTAGAGCTAAATAAAATGT
Organism: Automeris io; assembly: GCA_036320925.1. NCBI lineage: Eukaryota > Metazoa > Arthropoda > Insecta > Lepidoptera > Saturniidae > Automeris > Automeris io. The sequence continues at coordinate 11,679,394 of JAUDJH010000002.1, forward strand.
AAAAAAAATCATTCTATTTTCGTTCACTTGGGAAATTACCTAGTTTCAAGATTAAGATGTGAAACGCACTTAATACATATACATTTTTACTGTCCTACTATAATGAACTAGCCAAAATATTCAAAAAAATACCTAAAAATGAAATGTCCTCAGACTTTTGTTTATGGAATACTATAAAATATGTCTATTTAGTAAAGAAGTTTTAATTTAATGTAACTTTTCTAGTTTGAGCTGACCGCTACTACGAACTGGTCAAACTATATTTCTATTTCTATACAAGCAATCCTATTAAAATTTGTAACTATATAGATTATAAATATATATAAACTGATTATTTTAAACAGAAAACCAACTTTTACAGTTTTCGTATCTCACGCCGTCGCTACGCATAACATACACTGCCGCCATCTTTAGTTCACCCCAAAAGTCCTTATTAATTGTCTGACATCATATTTCATGAAAGTTATTGTTAAACGATTACCGCATAAATTATATGATATTAAATAATAATTATTAACATTGGCTTGTAGTGATATTTGTCCCTACTTTACGCTTTTATTTTGGTGGTCAATAACCCGGAAGCCAAGCCAAGAGGCCAAACCGGAAGTGTCATCCGGACGTATTCAGATAATTACTTTTATTTAAGATCATAGTCAATAATAATGCTTATGCTAGTAAGTACATACCTGTATGTCATTTATAATGACAATATTTAAGGGGTACCATTAGCTGTGGAGTCAATCTTGTGTATCATACTGCTAGTAGTTAACATATATTATCATATTTATTGTTTTCCGTTTCAAATAATGCTTGTCATTATACATTAATCAAGCTATATATTCTGCCTAACCAAAGTGGAAGCCCCTTCAAGGTCGGTTCAATCGTTTCGACGTTTTGTACGTTACTTTGTGTTTTTCTTCAGAAGCTTTAATAGTTGTTCTCATTTTTTTATCTTGATTAAATAGATATAATATTAATAGATTTCGTGACATATACCTGACTAGTAGATATCCTCATATGTGCACTTCTGGTAAATCCTGGATCTGAATACAACTTGGGTAAGTCGATTCCATTCTCAATGGCTATTAATTTCAATCCAAGGAGATGTCTATCAACACCATATCCTTGAAGCGCCTGAAACAAGGATTTATGCCACGCTATTTAGTATATTAGAGGTGAGTTTGGTGGAGTAATGGTGCACTAGGTGCCGTTCTAAAAAGTCAAAACATTACGCAAACTGTACGACTAGCATTGCATAAAGCATTGCAATTTGAAAGTATATACAAACATTGTTAAAGAGTTACCTGAACAGTGTAGTCTTTGTGACCTTTAATAGCATTTTGTAGCGCCATTAACTTTTCTTTAGGACTGCTATTTGGATTTAACATCATTTTCGCGAATTGTATTGATTCGATAGAGCAAGATCGTATGGTCTCCGTTCGACCTCCGACATACATTCTCGTTGCAGCCGATTCATAGTGAGCTCCCGGAGTGTTGTGCAATCTGATTATTGATTACAAGCATTAGTACATACCAAAGATGGGCAAAATGTAATCTGATTAATGACAAAGTCAAAAATATCGTCGTAATTTTGATCTTTTTGCTCTGTACGCATGATTCCCTTCAAAATATTAAGATGTCATAAATGTGTATGCAATTGAAGATTTCGTAGTGTTTAAAACATAGAAGAGCAAAATGCTGTCATATTAATGATGAAAAACGCAAAATATATTCGTAATCATTTTTATTAATCTGATTACATTTTGCCCATGTATGGTACATACTAGTTATTCCATTTAACATTGTTATAATTCAGAAATATAGCTACGAGATATCAGAACGCATCGAACTATTAATTACATTTATGGTAGTGATTATGGCAACAAAGCGTACCTGTAAAAAGCAAGCTGCATTGCCATCTGAAGATAGCTATCAGGGCTCAATTTTTGAGATTTTATAAAGTTTTTACCGTATTTATCATACTGGAAACAATTTAATTCCAAATCGGCAACTAATCTGAAACAAAATTGTTCATTACGTAATAATCCTTAATTTCAGAAGACAGGGTATTTCTTAATCATTTGTAAATTCAACATACTTATTTAAATTCTTCTGCGCGCCTTTAATCATTTTCTCTACATCCGGGTTGATGTTGAAATCCAGACGTTTAGGTGGTTTTGGCTTTGCTGAGGCTTCTTTGTTGCCTTTGCCTTCTTCACTAAATATTGAAAAATATATATTATTATTAATTTATCTATATTTCTCGAAGTGTCAATCAATTAATAGACCACCACCCTAATCGCCATGATTTGTATTCATTCTTGTAATATTTACTAGCTGTGCCCGCATCTTCGTTCGCGTGGAAGCAGTACTTTTGTTATGATAATAATTATTTAAGGCTGAAAACTTCGAATAAACGATAATATATATCCCAACCATTATTTTTCTTATATAAATTATTACAATAAAAATAAATATAGGACTCAATTAGTTCTAATGATTTGCAATATGCGATATAGTTAATGTTTTCTTACAGTTTTTAAAATAAAAGAAGAAAATACTTTTCTGCAATTAAAAGCAGCCTTCTAAACTAAAAGGATAAAAGGTTGATATTAACACGCAAAATATACACAAACATTCTAATAATAATTGTTTTGGTTCTATGGCATTAAGAAATACTCCTAATAATAGTTTTTTTTGTATATTTTTTTTTATTTACAGACAGCGGTCAGTTACAATTATATTAAAAGTATAACATTATATGTTTATTTTATGTTTTTGTATTTCGGCCAAATCTCCTGAACAATTATTTTATACTGTTTTTTTTTTTCAATAAATATACAAAGTATTTTTTAAACTGACATAACTTTATTATGTTCTGATTGTAATAAAATCAAGTCATATCGATGAAACCATTTCTGAGATTAGTTTTCACAAATGTGAGTAACGGATGATTAACGATCTGGATATGTTTATAAAACAATTTTGATGTCGATAGATGTCGCTACCATGTACATATATTAAGGATGTAACGGAGGCAGTTTTATCGGAACCGAAGTCGGAGTCCGAGTTTTTAAATTTGATTCGTCGGAGTCGGAACCGAAGTCGGAGTCGGAGGCAATGTCAGTTACAAGTTACGGTAGAATAAAATAGTTTTATTAAGGGACAAATAAAAACATTATTCAGTGAACCTTTTTAATTAGAAAGTGATAAATTTACACATACACAGACAATGAAAATAAAAATTGCTGTGATTTTTATTAACATTTTTCTATTAAGAATGCAAAAATTAAATCAAATTTGCTCCAGGGTTATTTTTGTGTTAATTTCTATTTAATTTAATTAAATGTGAATGTAAACTAAAAAAAAATCTTTTAGTAATAAATTAAAATGTACATTTAGTTCTAAATTTAATAATTTTAATCATATTTTTTAATCTACACTTTTAAAAATGAGATCTTTAAATTAAGTAATACTGATTGTTTGATTACATATATAATGAAATCAAATAAATTGATTACAATAGTGGTGGTGACCTCCGATGAATATTTCCGATTAAAAAGTTTCGGAACCGAAGGTGTAATAACAATCGGAAGTTCCGACTTATCGGAGTCGCAGTCGAAGCTCCGTAACATCCCCGATATACAGTGACGAACATAAGTATTGGCACAGTGGGGTAAACAAAATTATTATAGTGCTAGCAATTATAAGAATACAAATAAGATCTGTTTTATTTATTATAACAATACTTCCATCCTTGATACTTCATTATATTAAAAAATCGATTGAAAACAATTCCGTAGTTCAGGAAAAAAATAATATAAATGGCATCATCTATTTTGGCCGGAACAAAAGTATTGGCACAGCACACAAATATAACGAAAAAAAAAAATTAATCAATATTTAGTTGGCAACCCTTTTCCTTTCAGTAGCTCACTCAACCTATCAGGCAACGAATGCACTAATTTAGCCACGAATGAGGGCTCGATGGCATTCCATTCTTCCCCGATGATTCTCTTGAGATCGGCTTTACTGGAAATATAATGTTTCCTTATCCTTATTTCCAGTTCGTGCCAAAGATGTTCAATCAGATTGGGGTCTAGGGATTCTGGTGGCGTATGTGTGGTGTTGAAATGTTGTAAGCGTCTGCTTTTGATCGTTGTCATGTTGAAAGTAAAAATTACGTCCAAGATTCAGATCATTAACGCTTTTATTTAAGTTCTCTTAAAAAAAATCATATATACATACTGGTCCATTGTTCCTTCAATGAATACGAGATTTCCAGCTTCAGATGAACTCATACAATCCCACACCATTATCCTACCACCGCCGTTAAACACCATAGATAGATTTTTCGCCTCAAGCTTATTGTTGAATTTTCTCCACACTAAAATTCACCCACCGGATCGAAAGATATTAAATTTTCTTTCATCCGAGAAAAGTACTGTGTCCCAAAAATCTAATTTCTCATACAAAAAATATTTTGCGAATTCGATCCTCTTTTTTATTTATTTTTTGCTTATGTGGGGCTCCCTTCTTGCGACTCTCGCATTGTACCCGGCACTCCTGAGGACTCTGCGAACTGTTATGGGATGAAAAACTGTGCCAAGGTCTTCTCTTAATGTTGCTGCTATCGCCATTGATGAAATTTCCAGATTGTTTGACTTTATTGACCACTTTCCTCTTCTCTCTCTCTTTCGTTGAGCTTGGGTGGGCGGCCGCTTTGCGAACGATGTTCGACGTTTTCTTTACCTTTATATTTTTAATAACGCTTTGCACATTATAACGGCTTTTATAAATAGTTTTGCAATTCCTACATAAAGTTTATTTTGATTGTACAAATTCAATATAATTGTTCTCTCGGACAATGTCGTTTCTTTACCTTTACGTTCTATTATTATATTTTTTTACTTCTTTTTACTATACTACATAGATAATTCCTATAGCTATAACACTGGGATTCCCCTCTAGTTAGTTACACTCACCTACCGACAGAATATAGCAACATAGAACGCCTTGCCAACTTATGTTTTATAATGTGCCAATACTTATGTTCCAGTCAAAATAGATGATGACATTTATATTATTTTTTTCCTGAACTATGAAATTGTTTTCAATTGATTTTTTAAAATATAATGAAGTATCAAGCATGTAACTGTTGTTATAATAAATAATCCAGATATTATTTGTATTCCCATAATTGCTAGCACTATAATAATTTTGTTTACCTCACTGTGCCAATACTTTAGTTCGTCACTGTATATATATATATATTTTAAATCAAATAAAAGTTTATATTCGCTTTATTTTTATAAATTTGTGTTTAACGATAATTATATTCAATATACATAAATGTATATTCGCTCATTATAGTAGGCATTTTTGCCTGTAAAAAACCTAAATTTTTATAGAAATTTATAATAACTTCAATCGCGCGCACGAAATTCGTAATTGCGAAATTTGATTTCGTATACATATTCCTTCTTGTAGTGACTTGTTTACCATCTAGGTAGCTGAGCCACAGACTTTTTATAAGTATTGATTACACAGGTCCACAAAAAAAAAGTGGTTTGTGCTGGATATTGGACACATTTGTTCTGACGTATTTTTTTACCGCTGAACACGAATCTGAAGTCATAATTGGGGGTTAATCAGCAAAAAAAACGGAGAAAAATGAAAAAAAATCAAGATTTAATGGTTTTTTTTAACTATGTAATATTTGCAGTTTCTGCAGGTACTTTACACTTTTGTTTGTTGCTTATTGCATTTTGCAGCGGTATTGTTGTTTGTTTGGAGGCATGTGGGTTATCGGCGGTTACATGGCGATTGACTCACCTGCGATCGGGCTAGGTGATCTAGCGTGCGGGGTTTATTTATTTTTATGGATTGTAATGCTTCTTCTAATACTCAAAAATTTTGCCGGAACTTCTAGTTCTAGTGACGATCACGAATGTTCTAAAAATCCCAATCACTTGCTACGTTTGTGCAAAATACATCGGGATAAAATAATTCAATGGAACTCACAGATCGATTTGTGACATTGTATGAAGAGTATTTCGATATGAAAGTTTGTCTTGATTCAAAAAATTGGATACCCAATTTTGTTTGTGGATCATGCTACAATATGGTTTATCGATTTGGAAAGCACCAAAACAAGGAACAATAAGGTTAACCACAACAATAAAGTTTTAATTTTTATCCATTTTTTTTTTATTTTTCTCCGTTTTTTTGCCGTTTAACCCCCAATTATGACTTCAGATTCGTGTTCAGCGATATAAAATACGTGAGTAAAATGTGTCCGATAGCCAGCACAAATCACTTTTTTTTTGTGGACCTGTGTTATTGATGGCATATTTATCTTTTAAAGAAGACTTACCATACCCATTCTAAATTGTATAAATTGTTCCTATTTTAATACGGCAGTTGGAAAGCTATTTAGACGGATATGGTGTTAATCCTTATCAACTTAAAAACGTTAGTTACCTTTAGCATTCCATGCATATTATAATAAGCCTTTACACCATATAAATGAATATCTTAGGAGTTAACGCAGAATAAAAATAAACGCCCGCAAAAACAGATTCAAGGCTGAGTCGAGCACCAATAATGGCATTAGGATATTAACAACAGGAGTGGCTGGAGAAAGGTTTAGATAAGAGTTCATACGACATTCATTGAATATTAGGCAGTACGAAGTGCGTCGGGTCAGCTAGTAACATTATATATCGATATGTATATACTATAATAAATTGATGCATACATATAATTAACAATAAAATCCGTCATTACAGCAATGGGTTGTCCCTCAGCTGGGGAATGTTCGTATGTCAAACCGGTTACACCATCGGCGCCCACGATAAACTGAAAATCATTAAATCTTTTTTTGCATAACATACAGAGTTATTTGCAAATAGGCATATTTTTGGCAGGACGTGATATAAGGGACCCTAAATGCAACGATTTAAAATTGATTTTAATATTAAGAACAGAATTGAATTGTAACAAAAATTTAAATTAAACAAGTTATTTGATCAGCAGTAAAAGTTAAATGAGCGGCGTCCTGTGCAACAATTGGATGCCTACATTTAATTAGTTGTTTAAAATTGACTGTTTTTTCTTTTTATTGTGTATGCATTCATTTGTACATGTATGTATATATATGTACATATTATATATGACGCTTTGAAATAGTCTCTTGAGCTCAATACTCTATTATTTCGTTCCTCGGTGTTTTCTGTGCGTTGACACAATAAATGGGTTTCAGCTGCAAATCAGCACTGAGTGGCTCGTCGAGCTGGTCACTTAGCATTTGCTGAGCTGACTACCTTTTGTCACATCATCACAACGCATGGTATTTGCTTTTGTTATTTTCTATCTTGATTAACCTATCCTTCTGTGTTGTTTGTTATGTTATGTTGTGACAAGTAAATGTTTTTTCTTTCATTCTTATCTTCACACAATATAATGTATAAGCTGTAATACTAATAATATAGTTGTATCCACTAAGTAGTTATACTGTAAGTTAAAATAAGTTTTGAGTAATGAGAATCACATAACTGATAGTCAACTGTGATACCTGTGTTCAATTTCCTTATTCACTAATACTAAATAAATTTATTTTTATTTTGATTGTCAATAAAAAGATGTAGGGTAAATGTGTAAAAGTCCATTTTTGTTGGGATATAATATTTTTTCTTTTTTTACTTTTGAATTTTACTTTGCTGCCTTCTGGCAGCATTCCCCTCATGTTTGTGTAAGCGGGCGCGGCACGACGGGGCCTTGGGAATTCATTACAGAACCAGCAGTCCCCGTAAATGCACAGAAGTAATCACCTTAGGGTTTTTAGTCAGTAGAAATCATCCACCTCGGTCACGCAACCCCCTATGCGATTGAGACGTTCCTATGAAGATTTTCCCCATATAAAAAAAGGTGTTATATTAGTTAAAAATCAGCAAAAAACAATAATTATTAGAATTTTTGTCTTTTTATTTATGTGCTTATTTCAGAAACGGCTTAACCTATTTGGATGTAGTTGTCATTAACGTATAAAAGAAAGCTTCACTAAATACTTAGTGTTCGTTTTATTTCAATCGATTGATTAATAAAAAAGTTATTTCAATGTAAATAATCATGTCGAAAATTTATTAAAAAAGAAACTATAAAATAACTGTTCAGTTACATTCATGAAACTTTTGTTAACTAAATTATATATTTAGGTTTTGCCTCACTAAGCGTTTTCTAAAGACATTTCTTTATCACGACGAGTGTTCTGAAGAGTTATTTAACCTAGTTCCGGAGTCACGGCTATACGGTAACTCATATCTCGGCTAGGACTAAGAAGTTCTCTAACACTTGCTAAGTAGATGTGGAATGGTCTTCCGCCGAGCGAATTTCCACCATCGTATGATCTTGGGTCCTTTAAATGAAGCGTGAAGATATTTGTGCAGGCCGGCATAATCACTGCGAGCATCTATTGTTTTTCTCTAATGTTGACAGTTGCAGTCGTTTTTTGGACTGAAAAAGATTCATAGATGTTTTGCGAAGCTCGAGTCATGATTTGTAGACGTATAATGATGCTTAAATATTTGTATCGCCTACAGGTGGTCATGGCTTGATTGTAATTGAAAGTTCCATCGGATCACTTTGTATGAGTCGAGACTTGCTGTATAAATTCAATTTTAGATGGAAAAAAAAACAATATCTAGGGGTGAAAGGCTATTTGGTTTAAGCGACATTTATTGGTGATATAGTAATATATATATTTGAAATCGGTAAAAACGCTGATTTTTTCATAATTGGATTTTTATTTAAAAAAGATCGGCAACGTCCACTTTCCAATTATTCAAATATAATTATACAATAATACCCCTCAAAATATAAAGCTCATTTTGATAATTCATAATTTCATTCAATCATAATTGAAATTACTTTTTCTATGTTCCTGTCTAAATTTCCTTCATATACAGATTTATTTTTAGTGAGACCATGTTCCATACAATAATGCTCATTCTCCTTTCCAAATGAAATGGGTCTATTTTAGATATTTATTGCGGAGAAACCGTGTTTAGTCATTTATGTGTACATAATGTAAATAAAGTCATAAAATTAATCGAGAAAAATGATCAACAAAAATCAAGAACTAAATAACAAGCGTGGGTAATCGAAAAAAAAATTATATAAAGAAATATATTTATGGCGTGGTGTGGGGTTTTATATAAAAACAAAACTTTTAATGTTTTAGGTATTAACTTTCTTATCATGTTTTAAGCAAAAACCTTACTTTTTTAAAGGTAACACATTTTACCCTAGTGACAATCTTTTATTTTTGGCGCTTAATACAACCGGCTGCACGTAAGTTGAGCTATGTGACGTATTTATTACGCAGTAGTCATGTTTGTGTCTGTTAGTGTCCGTATTGACGTGCACGAAACTGTTCTTATCTTACGCACAGAGCTCAACTTATATGCCTCGAACTATACCATCTTTCTTATCTATTTACTTCTATCAGTAACGAACTGCTATAACTCACTTGGATTGTTTTGTCGAACCATCGATTTGCCCCGTTTATAGTGAAACCACCGCCGTGGATGGTTTGCGCTGCGGCTATATTTCGCCGTGCATTGGGCTCAGTACCCTTCCATAAGCCGACAGGTGCGTCAAGGCACAAAACCGCGATACTCCTCTCGACGTCTTCTAATGATTCCTTATTTACTTTGTCTGAAATAAAATTTATCTCATTAAATACATTTACTCTTATTGTATACGAATCTTGACCGCTTCCATAAAAAAATGTAAACTCTAAAAAAAAGGTCAAGTCTAAGAATTAATATAAGTTTTTCTTTATATACGTATTTCGTGCTACAACCAAGTGACTACATCATATTTGATGGTAAGGATAGTGCAGTCCTAGAAAGGCTGCGATTGCCATGGGTAGTCAAAGGCCACTCGCACCGCACACGGTATATTGTTAACAACTTAAAATATAAATTACAAATTATTTCCAGAAGAAATAATTCTGTCCATTTATTACTTTTTGTATAATTTATGTGTTTAATAATCTATATAGAAAGGAAAATAGCTAGTCAGCTATTTTCCAAGTCAGTCGCCTGACTTGGTCATTACGAAATCTCGGAAATTGTTAGACTATAAGTCTTTAAATTTAGCATGCTATATGAATCTAATTTGTGTTGAATGTAAAAGATAGTAACAGATTTTTGAAAATTCAACCCCCAAGTTTAAAACGCGGGGTTGAAGTTTGTGTGTAAGTTGGAATCATAACTAGGACATATATAAAAACTTCTTTTATAACGCGTAATAAATGCAAGCGAAGCTGCAGGTAATAGCTAGCACGATTTATTGTATAGGTAAATTTTTAATATATAGCAACACAATAAAAACATAATAATCAATTGTTTTAGTTACGTCTGCATCAGATAAATATGATAATTGAATATGAAATTATGACTGAACTGTGAATTTTTTTGTGGTGCGTCCCATTATATTGATTCTTTGCGCGGATATTTTTTACAGAACGTAAACATACATAAAATATCAAGATATATAAAAAAGTAAAAAGTTTACTATCCAGCAACATAATAAGCTCCATTTGGAATTCATTATCTTTGAAAAACAAGATTAATCTTTCGATAATATAAAAATATAATCGCACACCTTTTATGAGAAGTTGATAAGCCTTGGCCCATGTATCACGGTTTTCAGAAGTAAGAATTCCTACACCCAAGTTTGTCTGAGTAGTTGATTGTTTAATGACATTTTCCAGATGTTCAATAATTTGTTGTTCACTCAACAATACGTTATCTTCACCCCAAAGATCAAAATGAAAAATCTAAAAAAAAACACAATTGATTTTTTTTTCCAACGTGACGTATTGTTGTTGGCTTGGCAGGGCCTTTAAAACTTCACTGGTCAATGTGCGCTGGCACTTAAGGTACTCCGCCCGAGAGAATTGTGGGTTGGATGGCGAAGAAAGACCTCCCTGTGGGTTTGAACCTCGACTTAAGCGAGAATTCATATTGATACGTAGTCTCTAAGCACACAACGTCCATAAATGTAAGCGTTGGATGTATTCATCGGAGCATCATCAAAGAAAAAAATAAAATATAGGGGTGTGCTAGCACAGCACAATTTTCCTTTATAAACGTGCAAAGTTTGGTCATTTCAGCGACACAAAAGTTCCCGATTTATTGAAAGATCAACTCCTAATATCCAGATGTAACGAACCTATCTCCTGATTTTTGGTTTTTAATCATTAAATAGGTACTAATATGGACAAAATTGTAGACAGCACTTCTAGAACGCAGTTACTCGTAGTTATTGGAACTAAAGCATCACTTTTAGAAAATAACGACTGGATATTCTTACATGATTGTTGTGCATAACCGTAACATGTTTACTGTTATTATAGGACAACTTGTCATGTTTTTCCCAAGGAATTCTGCATGTACCGAATATTTTTTTATATTGCGCCATATCTAAAGGACTTTTGCCCATCATCTCGATCGGTATTTTGTCACTGAAAAAACACATATGAGTTTGATAATTTTATTAAGAATAATTTTATTGTAATTATTAGGCTAGGACCTCTTTAATGCATATTTTTGCCAAGTTGTTGAGCTGTGGAATTGTTTTCCAGGGAGCGTGGTCCCACTATCCTATGATATTGGGTTCCTTAGACGAAACGGGAAGATAATTTATGCAGGTCGGCATGATTACTGCAACTAGCGATAGTTTTAGAGATCCGTACATCGAAAAGAAAATACGAAACGCTTATAGGATTACTTTGTTGTCCATCTGTCATTATATATATAGTCATATTCATTATAATTCTCATAATTTTTCTCAGGAACGCGTGACAGTATCAAATTGAAATTAATATCAAAACACAGGTCTGCAGTCTACTGTGGTCCTGCAAAAATCATACTTCTAATTAAACGCAAACAAAATATATCTGTTTATATTTAATTTTTCTACCATTTTTGCCGTTTTCGCAACGGAATTAAAAGTAACTTCTTGTTGCTCCAGAATCATTAAATTTGGCAAGAAGCAAGGTTTTATAGCACAAGTACAGGACAAAATAAATTTATCATTAAGTTACCAAAAAAACAAAATTTTTTTGCGATCATAGATGTATTTTCAGTTAGTAAAAGGGCCAAGGATAAATCTTTGCAGTGATTTCAAGTGGACTATTATTATATCGAGGTGTTTAGATGTCTGTATGATTTCGACACGATGAGTGTTCAAGTACAGGGCCAGCAGTCCTATTCTAATCATTGCGTAAAGGAGTGCCTAAAACATTTATATTATTTTTAACTTTTAACACTAAGATTTATTTTAATATTAATTCTAAACTATGTAATATCTTCTTAAACACTTTTAACTGGTCATTTTTTTGTGTTCACATACGTAAGAATTGGCTTTAAAATAAGATAGTGGAAGTGTTATTTTGTTAAAAAAATACTTACTTATCAATTAAATGTTTGTAATCCACTGCAGCTAATAAAGTTTTTGCTGCATATTTTAATTGGTCTCTTTGTGTTTCGAACTTTCGGAAAGGAAATACAAGTCCAGGACTAGAAAATACGACAACTGGATCACGATATCCCAAATAAGCCGTACGTAGCCACCACTCTTCAAGCCAGTTCAAATGCTGTTGCGCTCTTTTCTCCAAAAGTTCCTTAAAGTTATCCATAAATATTTTAATTATAAGACTAAAAAACAATTATATTTCATCTCTTTAGGATAGGATAGCTACTACTATGGAAAGATCAAGCTTTATCTATTCAACCAATTTAAAGTGATCTAATAATGGAGTTGAAAACGTTCCATTTTTATTAAAGTTTATCAGAAGTAATAACTCGTGTTGTATATTAGTCAATCGATATTCAATTTTCCTAATCAATATGGGCAAACGTATCCCATTTTACAAATTTAAAAATGGGTATTAAAGAAATGAAAGTACTGTCAAGATCTATTTAGTAGTTTTACAGTTGTTAAAGTTTTTCTTTTTATTTTGTTGAGAAAATAATTATTTTCTCGTCAAGAGAAGTCAAATAAAATGTAATTTGACTTCTCTAGAAAAGGATGGTGCTTAGAACAAAAAGGTCATGATGTATATCTGTTTATATTAAACGTCAGGCGTCAACGTAAATAAAATTATATAATGTAAAATTTTTGATCCAATAAAAATTATTATTATTATATTAAATAAATTTTAATTGAATTTGTACTATTGTAGACTACATATAAGACCTTATATTGATGATAACTATTTTAATGACAATTCGCGTTATACATTAGTTAAATCATAAGTATGTGCCCAACTAATCTTGACAAAAAATAGCCTACGTTATAAATCGGAAAGTGCTAAAACTGCGACAGTATTTTTAGTAGTTTTCGGAAGATATTTATATAGGTATGTCAAGCTTCCAGTACATTCAAGATAGATCTATAGAGATCTGTACACCTTACGTATTAACTCGAATGTTCCAAAATCGCTTATCGATCTTGCGCAACTTGACATTCCTCAGATAAACTGCTGTCTAATTAATACTCAGATCACGTGCACCTCGGTTTTCGGAATGAACGGTGTAGGTAGCGCGACAACCCTTTGATGTTCAATCATCATTGGCAATTTGTCAGTCCATTCGAAAGAGCACCTTAACACAATCTAAACGTTTTAAGATCTTAGTCGTGTGATACTTATAAGCCTAGAAATCTAGGGTTCAAGTTTCACCCTAGTTTCGTCGTAACGATAAGAAAGAAGAGAAGAGATAAATGAATGTCACTTAGAATGTAAAAAGATATTATTTTATTACCTGCAATTTATGTCCCACTCCCCCCTTTGCAGCAAAATCCTTGACAATAGACGTTGTTACAGAAAATTCTTCATCATTAAGATGTGGCTTAACAGTTCTTAAATATTTTTTCAATGTATCCTCAAGTTTTGGGACTGGTAAACTGGGCAAGTTTTGGTTAACACTTGGCTTAGCTGTCGTGTAGTGGTTCAGTAACTGATATGAACGAACATAAGGTTCCAAGAAAAAGCTCCTATTTGTGTACTAAAACATTTCAAATAATTAAAATAGTTATATGAGGGAATCAAAACTATTAGTAATTTGTTAGTATTTATATTATTTGTAGTATCCGACCGAAGCTTATACTTCGGCTACCTTCAACATAACCTTTGACTTCGAGCTTTCTTATGAGCAGAAGATTTAGCCAAAACCGAAGGTTTCTTATAAGCGCCAAAATTAAAGGAATGGAAGTAAAACGAATGCATACATATTTTTTTTTTATTTCTTAATGGTTTTTTATCATTATTAACTTTTTTTAGTGTTGTTATTATTATTACGTTACACAATAATTGTAATAACATCTAGAAGTGTTTTCATTTTCAACAAAACGATAATGAAGAGACTTTGACCATTCCTCTCAATATCTTCAAGATACATATATCACAGGGCCCATAAACCTTTTAAGCAACTCTGGTTCTTATCGAATTCCTGACAGCCTTCTGTTCTTGATTAAAGACTTGCTGAGTGAAAGCTATATTCAAATAGTTATTGATTACTCGTATGATTAGTAATCTCAGGGGTCAGTACTCTCAGCAACATTATTCCTGCTTCACACCAACAACCTGATAAATCCCAGTATATTTAGGTATGACGATGATATAGCAATGTTACTGAGAGAAACTTACTTGGACCTCTAGCTGTTTCAGTTAAGATCTGTAGAGAGATAGACTAATGGTTGGGCATAATGAATTTGTTTTAACTTTCGTTTCCTACTGAAATGTTGTGAATCCAAGGAAACTTTGGTGTTTCTTGGCATGGAGTTATCTGCCCTAACTCATTAACTTTGTAAGTTTCACAGTAAGAGATGGACTTTAGTTCCTTACTTCTTCATTTTGTGCTTGATTTACAGAGGTTTAATTATAATTAATGTAATTTATAGTTTGTTACTATGCAGAATTATGTTACACATAGTAAACAGAATCTGTTTAAACATTTCACTTATTTTAGGAGATACAAAACCTCTTTTAAGTTATCGAGTAGTGTAACTCATAAACTAGTCATATGTTAAAAAAATAAAGTAAATATCTTACCATTTTGGACACCCCACGTAACATAATACAATTCTGAAAAATATAAAGTATACATAATAAGTAGTGTGCATGTGATAGGAGCATAAAAAGCATTATCTTATTAGAACATTTATTACACATATTGATTTCAAATTTGGATGCTGAGGCTATTCATGGAATTAAAAACCAATATATTTATTTAATGTCCATGTATAACAAGGTAATGCTTTTTACGCTTTTATAAGGTGTATATCAGTATTATGTACCTATATACCTATGAATATTGTATCAATATAATATATTTACAGCAACATTCACATAATACAGTGTAACCTTTCGACAGGTGATCAAAATTGGGGAGATATATTAGTATCAATATAATAAAACATTGATAAGTAAAAGTTCAAAGGAAATACAAAGTATTTTAAGTTATAGAGGTTTTTTAACTTATCGAGAATTCACTGTAGGGATTCTAAGGGGAATGAAGTAGATTATTTTTTTAAATTATAGAGATTTGATGCTAACAAGTTTTGAGTTATCATAGTTCTACAATATTTATAAAAAAATATCATTAAAAATATCAATTAAAATATTAATTTTGTCAATCATGAGTTAAATGTCACAATGTTAAAATTATGCATAAACCAAATATCAACCATGGAAATGAAAATTTAAAATCTAGATTGAATTTCTTTGAAATGAAATTCAAGCTGAAAAAGATGAAGAATATACATCACTACACCTTCACTGGACCTTATCACGCTCCCATCAGTACCCAGTTGACAAACATGTAAGATCAATTATTCCATACATATTTACAGGGTCACTGGTAACTAACGTAAAACCTCTTAAGGCTGACTTTGGTACATCAAGACTAACAACTTTTGTTTTAAGAAGAAAAAATCGATTTTTCCATTGATATATCGACGCCGATATTGATATTTTAATAAATATCGATATAACGATATATTTTTTCATTTTCGACATCCCTAATTTATTATTACCTAAAACTTCACCAACCAATAGATAGATCCGTAAGATTTTATTGGTCAAGGATGGTGGGTCGTTGACACACGAAGAAACATATGATTTCTAGGGCTGCCTCTTTATACTTTTAGTATGTAAATATAGGTACCTGTATCTCATTAGTTGTTCATTTTTGCGAAAGTTATAGATGTTTGTTTTAATGGTCCCCTTCCTAGGTTTTTCGCTTTATATACCCTTTCCAACTAACCGTTTATATTTAATATTTTAGCAGATAAATCCAGTTGAGGCACCCTTTGTTATATTTGTAATAGCAATTATTATTTGGCAAAATAAACGAATAAATAAAAGATATATAGTTTGTTGATAGTCTGTATTTAAATTATCTTAAAAATGAGTAGAGTGTTCCTCCTATTGAGTGTGTATAAAGAAATTTTCTGATTTCATGAACTTAATGTCAATACTAAGTTACTTTATATTTCCTACTAACGCTTATATAGCTTACTAACGTCTGCAAACAATATTAAAGTTAAATTTTACAAACAAGCACAAAAGTTAGCATTAAAATATCTACCTTTATAACAGTAACATAACAACTATCTCAAATTATAAAAAGCTTATATACCATTTTGCTTATCTATTAGCTAAATAATTTATTCATAGAAAAAAGATAAAACAAAAATGAAGCAGATTAACCATAAGAAACTAAACTTACGGTTGTTTTACTTTTTATTTTGGATATTATTAGGGCTAGTACCTCACTTAACTTACTTCCAGTATTATTTGCTCCCTAAATATTACGTATATCAATATTATATCAATAATATATGTTATATTAATCTTACCGTATAGCACTCTTTGCACCCAACTTTGAACTTTCACTTCTTTTAGCTTATTTTCCACTTAGTGAGATAGGCAAAGGCCTTCACGTCATATAGCCATGTCTAAGATATTTTTTGATATGAAAATTGTATTATATAATATATTTACTATTTGGACACTCTATATTTATTTTAGTTCTACATTTAATATACCCATATTTTATTTATGTTACCATTATTTTTTGCTGTGTCAATCTTATAAAATGTATAATTTTTATAAAATGTCAATGTTTAATAAAATGTTTAATTTTATTGATTAGGGCGGCTTGCACTAACGAATTAATCTAGTTTAAGCTTGTATAAAACGCTTATTAATTGAATTGGTTTGATTCCATCTTAAAGATAATTTCAGTTTAAGAGTTGTTATAACTAGATCTTGATTTAGTGCAAGATAATAAGTATAGATCAGCGCTAAATAGCATTTTATATAACTCTAAACTAGACTTAATTTGTTAGTGTAAGCCGCCCTAAGCATTAATTCAGTGTAACAAAAAGTTTACCTTATAACAAATTTCTTCATTTTCTTTTGAAAGCCCTAGCCTAGTGTGAAGTACCCTCAAATACACTTAATTGAACTTGCAAATAGCAAAGTTCTGTGCAAATGACTGTGTTTTATTAAATCAATTTAGTAATCCATGCGGAAAACTCGATTCACAAATAATTTAATAACAAAGTGTTTCTTAATATAGCGATGTTGTATGTTGCCAAACACGGTTAAAATGTTCATATTGAATTATAATGGATAACAAAACAAGTGGATTTCTTTAGTTTAACTTTGAACTTCGGTATATAATTGCCTATTACTGTTATTCCTATAATTTTTGTTAAGCGTTACGATGTGTCTCATAATGAATATATTTTGTATTATAGATTATGAATAAAACAGAGATTTTTGTATTATATGGATATTTTTCAGTTGGATGTATTCTGGTAAATTTTGTGGGTGCAAAAGCACACCAAATAACTGAATTGACACACCTAATAAGTAAATACATACAGTCCGTCAAGAAAGTCATGAAAATAATGTTTTGAGAACTAAAGCTTTTACTTGTTATGGCAACACTGTATTCCTGTCTAACTGAGTACTCATACGTAAGGCACACCATACAACAGCAAGAAGCTACCACACGGATGTTTACTGAAGATCTCGCCCGGACAACCGAGAACCTGCCCCCACCCGCGAAGCGCGAAGCCATAATCTGTCCACCGACCGAAGGAGGGAAGAGGAAGGAGCGCACCAGCGACGTCGAGGAACGTCCAGCTGCCCGTCAGCGCGTTACGAGTCCGCGGTCGCCGGTCGACTCCGACTCAACCGACCCGTTTGTATGGCACACGCAGACATCTTCGGCACTAGTATCGGGCCCGCTGCCTGACACAGGTCCCCCCCCACACCCACGCGTCACCGTGTACGCCCTAGATGCCCCCCTACCCCAAAGGGAGAAATGGAGGATCTCAAAACTCCCCATTATCGCCCGCCCGACCCCCGCCGAGTTAGGCGCCCATGTGGTGGCCCCGCCGGGCGCATCGTCTGCTGTTATGGGCCCGCAGGCAGTGACAGCGGCGGAGCGCCCGACGTTGGCCTTCCACACTGCGGCGCCTGAATCGGCGGCGGCCGCCGTCCGAGGAAAGGAGGACTTTCCGCAGTTGCCGCCCCCGAAGACTCCATTGCCACTGTCGTTCTCAACAGTGGCCAGAAGAATTGGACCTCCGCAGTCGGTTCGAACACCGGTTGCGGCGGGCCAACAGACCGCCGGCGCTGCCGCCGCGGCACACAACCGCCCCGTGACGCAACCCATCACGCGTACGGCTGCGTCGGTGTTTGCCGGGCCCGCCGCAACGCGTCAACAACCGTCCGCCGTGAAACACAGAACTTCAAGCTCTGCACCGACTGCGGATGGTGCCCAGCCAACATCAGCCGCAACTCAGAAGCAAGTAAATGTCAGGAAGGACAAATACACCCCCCTGATTGTCGAGAAACTACCAGAGTGGCAACGCCACTTCAAGGAGCTGACCCACAAGCTCGGCAGGCCTCCGAACGCGCGCCCCTTTGGGAACGGGGTGCGGTTCGCGCCAGACAGCGAGGAGGAATTCCGCACGGTACAGCGCTACCTCACAGAGATTGAGCACAGCGCTGGTATCTCGTGGTTTACTTACTCGCTCCCTGCCGAGCGGAGCCTGAAGGTAGCGATCAGGGGCTTACCCGCTGATACGGACCCCGCCGATGTGATCGCCGCCTTAGAGGAGAAAGGCTTCCGGCCGGAACTCGCAAAGAACATACGGGCGCGAGGAGGGCGCCCCGGCTGCATTTTCCGTGTCGTATTAAAGCGACACGAAGGCTTGCTCCCCGCCATATACGAGCTCGACGAGCTCATGTATATCCGCGGGATTAAAATAGAGGCCTGACGCGGTCGAACTGGTCCCGCCCAGTGCCACCGATGCCAGCAATTCCGGCACTCTTCGCACAACTGCCATCGGCAGCAAGCCTGGGTTCGATGTGGTGGGGACCACATCGCGCGGGAATGCGACCGCCCAAGAGAAAAGCCGGCCACTTGCAAGAACTGCGGAGGCCCATACCCGGCAAATTTTTCCAAATGTCCGGTTTTCAAAAGGGAGACTAAGAACAAGCGTGCTGGGACGGTCGCACGTACTAGTGAATCCGCGCCAATACGACGTCACGGGACAGCTCCACCGCTGAGAAACGCCGTGGAGGAGACCACGCCCATGTTACTGATGGCGCCGGCCAATGATCCCACTGGTCGCAGCGGCGCGACTGGGCCTGGTAGCCAAAAGAAAAGAAAGCCAAAGAAAGACTGTCGAAAAAGAAGAAATCCGCGGCACGGCCCCGCAACCGCAATCAGGGGGAGGACCTCACCCCCCACTCCACAATCGCCACCAACTCTTGCCGAAATGCAAGCCTGCTTTGTGCAACTGTGCAATATTATCGCCTCACTTCGCGGGGGTGTAGAAGGCCAGGACGCGACTCTTAGAGGTCTCTTTAATCTCCTCGCCCATGGACTATAAGACCCTAAGAGTCGTCCATTGGAATGCTCAGTCGCTCACGGGTAAAAGGAAATTGCTGGCGCATTTCCTCTGTGTACAACGGATCGACGTGATGGTGATATCGGAAACTTTCTTACGTGATAGTGAAGGATTTCACATCCCTAACCATCACGTATATCGAAAAGACGAGAAACGTGTCAACGGCGCCCCGTACCGAGGACTTGTGGTGCTCGTAAGGCGGTGCATCGTTCATCAAGATATCCCGTATGTGGAGCTTCCATCCATCTACGCTCTGGGCGTACTTCTCCAAGTGGCAGGACAAGTGGTGAAGATGTATGCAATCTACAGGCCTGGTGATCGAAACGATGCCCAGTCACTCGTTCGTGATCTAGAAACCCTGTTGCTGCAGGACTCTACGCCTGTTATCCTCGCCGGAGATTTTAACAGCAAGCACACCCATTGGAACTCTTCGATTACTACGAGTATCGGGAGAACTATGTACCAGCATTCTGTAGACAATGACTACGACATCGTTGGACCGGTTGCGCCGAAACGGTATTCCCAACGATCGCAGGACGTACTGGACATAGTTGTCTACAGGAATTTACGAGCATCACCGAGGCAGACGGTCCTCCCAAACCTGCCGTCTGACCACAGGCCAGTTCTTCTCGAGTTTATCGATTGGCTACCAACACGCACTTAACCCCCAGCATCACGTCATAGGGTAGATTGGGCTACTTTCAACGAGACGCTGGAAAAGATTACCACCTCGAGACCTATGTCCTCTCGAGACGACGTCGAGTGGATGACCGCGGCTATCACCATGAGTATCCAAAGCGCACTTGCAACATCTACGCGCTCATATCCAGTTGGGGGCCGGCTTTCGCCTCTCCCTCGCTGGATATCTGAACTTATTCGTGAAAAAAGGCCGCTGAGGAGAAGGTGGCAGCTGAACCGATGCCCACTCATTAAACAAAGAGTTAACACGCTGGTAGTACGTGTTAAAAAAGCCCTCGATGACAACGCAGCGGAATCGTGGGTAATTTTATTGAATCTATTACTGACAAGACGCCCTCAATACATCGTTTGTGCCGGAATTTCAGCAAGAAGCCTGAGTCTGTCAGACCTCTGGATGATGAAAACGGTCACCCACTATTCTTGGCAAAGGATCGGGCGGAGATCTTTGCCACGTGTCTGGAGCGACAGTTCCTCCCGAATCCAGTGTCAGACCTCCAGCATAACACTGAAGTCATCGCACAGCTAGATCGCCACTTGTTAGAGCCTGTGACTGGTAGCATGGACGAAGGCACCGCTCTATTCTTCACTCCGCGACAGGTACTGCGGGTGATACAACAACAGAAGCCTCGTAAAGCCCCTGGCCCAGATGGCATTACGAATGCCACACTGCGTCACTTGCCGTTTAAGACCGTGGCGGCAGTGACAAGATTATACAATGGAATCCTGCGAACTGGACACTTCCCTGATGATTGGAAGAAGGGAATGGCCACTATGATACCAAAGCCGGGCAAAAACCTGCGAAAACCAGAAAGTTACAGACCTATCACGCTGCTTTCTACGCTTTCCAAAGTCTTTGAGCGACTACTAGTAGAGATACTTAGTACACATTTCACGCCGCGCGCCGAACAGTTCGGATTCGGGAGGGGCACTGAACTGTCCTTCAGCTCACGAGAGTCATCGACACTGTTGCCCAATCAATAGATGAAAATAGATACATCGCTGCTGTATTTCTGGACATGGAAAAGGCGTTTGACAAGGTATGGCACGAAGGACTGCTATACAAATTGTTAACGTCTACAACGGCCCCTACAAGGATAGTCCATGTCCTACAGTCGTTCCTGAGTAACCGCCGTGTCAAGGTGGCAGCGGAGGGACAGACCTCCCGTGAGTTCCCCGTGCAAGCGGGAGTGCCGCAGGGTAGTGTGTTGTCTCCGTTAATGTACGCTTTGTACACCAAAGATATTCCGTTAGTCGGCCAGGCAGAGCTCGCCTTATACGCCGACGACACGGCCTATTATTCTACCGCCTACAAACCGAGAAGAGCTACCGCAAAATTGCAACGCGCACTAGACGCCCTGCCTGACTGGCTAGCGAAATGGAGGATGTCAGTCAACGTTGGCAAGACACAAGTGATCATAACAAGAGGGCGGTATCGTTACCCGGCACCCTTGACACTTCAGGGACAGACTATTCCATGGTTGAATAGAATTAAATATCTGGGTGTCATTATAGATCGAGGCCTGACATTCCAGAGTCATGCCAAGGATATGGTCGCGCGGGTTAAATTTGGGAGGAGAATGCTGTGTCCAGTGTTTAAATCCAGATTACCCCTTCGTACGAAGATTGCTGTGTACAAAACGTACATTCGATCACGGCTCACGTACGCGACGCCGGCATGGTATTCGTACCTGTCGGAAACTAATAAGAAAAGACTTAGAGCTCAGCAGTCTATGACACTTCGAACCATCGTAGGCGCGCCGCGCTACGTGAGAAATGACGTCATCGCCCGTGACCTCCACGTAGAGAGCCTGGACGATTTTATTAGCAACCTCGCTACTAAAATGTTTCACAGAGCGGACTCGTCGGCACACGTCCACCTCCAGGACATCGCGCCCCTGCATTCAAGGCCGCCTGATGGTAGCGGAGACAGAGGTGGACGTCCACAGACAAAGAAACCCAAAGCGCGTGACCTAATCCGCTCCTAGCCTGCACCTACGGAGTTAGTGCGCTGGAGAGTGCTAGGCGGACGTGCGATATAGATTCGCTCATCCTTCCGACGATTCGATCGCCAGAAGTACTGAGGAGACACCTAGATGAAAACTCTGAGAAAACACCATGAAGGACGCACCTGTGCGCCTTCTCCCAGTGACCTGCTCGTCGTAACGAGCAGCGGAGAGGCCACCGTCTGAGGCGAAAGCCTGAAACGGTTGCTCCACATCCGCAACCGTCAGCCCTTTTGTACATATTGTATTCTATAGTTTTAAGTATTATTGTAAATAAAGGCTCTGCCCTATTTTTATTTTAGTAGTTATTACTGTAAATATAGCACGTAAGATTTGTCCGTCCCACTAGAATAAGTTTGTGTTGTAGTATAGTTTAAGTTTTGCTTGTATAGAATTTAAGTTAGTACGTAAGTTAAAATGTATAGTTTGTAGCACTTTTTCTTGAATAAATTACTCACCACAAACCTTTCTCAGTGGATGGATGATTGCGTGACGTAAGAAAGGTTATTTGACAGGCAGTGGAATGTGTGGTGAGAGTCTGACACAGATTCTGAGTACATCAATTGTCACATCAAAGGTTGTTGAGGTTAGCTTACTGGATTTTTATTAATTACTGTTAAAAGAGCTGGCAACTCTATCAACAGACGCCAATAATTAATGATACAATATTACCTCCTATTTAAGTAGCTGGCAGCACTAACATCAGACGGCAGTAATCATTATAATTATTTAAATGTGTTCATAATAATATTAAATTAATATGCCGATTGTTATTATTATTTTTTAGAATAGAATGTTATATTTAATAGTCATACTCTTACTGTTTCTGGACGAATAATTTAACGATGGCAGTACTTGTAATTAGCTAAGTAAAAACTAAGTTTCTAAGCTTAAAACCTAATATAATCTGTGTTAAAACATGAAATCATATACTATGTCACATTATATACGTAATATATGCTTTTACAGACGAGTTATTAATTAAAATAGAATACATATGTGCAGTACCAACATAATGCAAATATCACAACTTGATTCGAGTTATATTATTTAATTATAAAGTAAATATATAACATAATTTAAGAGTTACTAGATACTATTGTAAATTTAAAAACTTCTAGTCTTATATATCTTTATTTTATATAATTAATTTATTAAAATCTAATGCCAGCAGTATAGCCAATATTATAATAATAATGTAAACAAACAACGATATAAAACCATGACATTTGAAGTATCAGCGCATTCGATACTCAAGTCACGCAGCAAGTACTACATATTGTAAAGCAAGTGAGAAATAAACGAAAAAGGTGGAAACTCTGCAGAAGTTATTATTTCTCCTACGCCATCTACAACACTTCAGAAGTGGGATCACGCAAAGATGTCGGGACCTTATGCTGCTGGTCTGGGAAAAAGTGGAAAATTCGGACGGAGCGAAGAAGGAAATGGCAGAAACCTCTGCAATAATGAAGAAAACGACAGTTTTTTTTTCTTCAACCGAAGACGTCTTCACCCCCCACGCCCAGGAAACAGCGCTGATTAACTCACGCCGATGCAGAGATCATTCCAAAGTTCCGCCCCGAAGATTACAACAGCAATATCAATAACTGGTTACACAAAATCGACCAGCTAGGCGAAATATACGACTGGGACAAAACTGAAAGACAATTTGTGATGCAGTTACGTTTACGAGGGACCGCTAGAGATTGGTACAACGACTTGGACAATTATAATCTCGACTGGGAAGAGTGGAAATACGCTCTCAAAACAGCATTTCAAAGATCAACGGACTTCGTGGACAGGCTGGAGACAATGCTGGCAAGAATAAAAAGAAACGACGTGACAATGACGAAGTATTACCACGATAAGGCATCACTCCTCAAGAAATGTAATATTTCAGGAGAAGATGCAATTTCATGCATTATAAAGGGCCTACCTGAAGAGTTACGCGCTAATGCTAAAGCATATCAGTGCAGCACTCCCGAATTACTCTACAAAGGTTATTTGTCGTCATTCGAAAATTATGGACGATGAAGCCACGACTTCAAGAAAATCAACATGGCGGAGAAATACTGCTCAAGGAATGATGACGACGCTTCAACAGTACTCGGGGAGAAGGTGCTACATCTGCCGTCGGTTGGGTCACGAGGCGAAGGACTGCCGAGCAACGCAGCACTGCGACACCTGTCAGCGCAACGGTCACACAACCACCACATGCTGGTTTGCAGCCGCTCCTGAGTCGGCAAGGCGCTCAGTTACAACCCAGGTGTGTAAAATTATGTATACGCCAAACAAAGTGGTTAATAACTGTTAAATCTATAGACTTAGAGTTTTTTAGTTTACTCAAAAGATGGCGTTAGCAGCGAAATAAATCGCGCTATCGTTTCGTTGCATACAATCATATAGAGTCTGCAGGATATTAATAAATGATGAGTAGCGATATAGCAACTATTAGTTTTATTTAAATCACATCCCGAGTCTACAGTGGTGACATCTATATAGCGTTTGTTCATGGTCCTTCGAAGTCGGGTTTTTGTTCCGGTTAAGTGAGTGTACCGTGTGCTTCGGTTCCCGAGAACCTTTTTTGGTGTCAGCGGCGCACCCAGGGGCAGTGGATCGCTGTTCGGGGCGCAATCTTCGAGTGAAGATACAAGGTATATCTTGGTGAATATCAAGTCAGCCGTGGCGCAATCATCGAGTGGAGATTCAAGTGAAGATACAAGATACATCCTGGTGAAGATCAAATCAGCAGTGGCGCCACCTGAGGGAGCGGTGGTAATTAAACAAGTGTCATCGTATGTGAGTGTGTTTGTGAGTATTGAACTATTGAATATTGAACCTTATTGTCATAAACAAAATAACTTTGAAGAATTAGAGGTAGTTAATTTGAACTTAGAAAATTTAGTCAAGAGTATTAACAATAATTTGCCGGAACTTAGAATATTTAGCGAAAAAGTGAAGTGACGGGGAACCTATGCCCAAATTTTATGAAGTTACAAAGTGTTACAAAGACTTAGAAAATTTAGAATACAAAATTTTACAGCGACATAATACTTGCAATGTAAAGTTACCAAAAATTAGATTACCAATGTTTTCAGGGCAGTACTCGGAGTGGGTCTCTTTCCGAGATTTATTCTTATCACTGATTCACAATAACCAATCCTTAGATGATGTTCAGCGACTTCAATATTTAAAATGTCATTTAACAGGAGAAGCCGATCAACTCCTGAGAAGCGTACCTATTTGTAGCTCAAACTATCAGACTTCTTGGGAACAGTTAAACAATCGTTACAACAATAAAAAATATATGGTGTATTGTATTTTAGAGCGATTACTTAATCAAAAAAACCTATCAGGCGAGTCAGCTTCATTGCTTAGAAAATTATTGGACATCAGTAACGATTGTTTGAATGCTCTTGAAAATTTGGGAATTAATGTTGACACCTGGGATATAATTGTTATACATATATTAAGTTTAAAATTAGATTCTGAGTCGCGGAAATTATGGGAAGCGAAAATTTGCGAACATTCTGTAGAGTTACCTACTTTAGAGCAATTTCGCCAGTTTTTGCAGCAAAGATTCCGCTCACTAGAATTTTTAGACAATAAATCGTCTAAAAATATTGTTACAAAAAATTATCCTGTCACAACACTTCATGTAGCTAATTTGTCGTGCGCATTCTGTAAGGCTGACCATAAACTTGGTAATTGTAAAAAATTTAGCACTAAAGATGTAACTTCACGGCGTAGTTTTGTCCAATCCAACAGATTATGTTTTAATTGTCTCGGGCCGGGTCACGTGGTATATAATTGTCGGTTACCAACTAGATGTCGCATGTGTAAAAGAAAGCACCATTCGTTACTCCATTTTAAAGATGTGTCAACTGACCACAATTCAGAATATAAGCAATCAGTTGATACCAAACAAACAAATATCGAAGCAAGTAAGAAGGATGTGTATACAGAGAGTCTTAATTGTTTGGTTTTGGAAGATGACCACAATAATCGTTTAAAACAACTCGAATTGGACGGAATTACCCGTGTTGGTAGGTTAAAATGTAAAAGATCGCAAATTCAAAGGCCCGTGTCAAAACTGTGTACACTGTCAGTTACACAATAGGAACTATTTCAATTAGATAATAGTTGTAAGTTAATAGCGGCTGCGTCCGCATCAGTGTCAGAACAACTTTTTATGGACAAAATAGTAACCTTTCGTCAGTAACGCGTCCCATTATAGGACACGGTGAAAAGACCGTATCTTGTTAGGTAACTAATATTATTTCTTATAGAACAATTGCAATGCAATTTAAAGTCAAGTATAGTGTAAGAAAAATATTTTATTGATAAAAGCTAATTGGAGTTATACAAAGTTCTAACTAGAGTAGTAGAACGTTAAGTTTTTCTAAATATATGTTTTGAAATAAGTACTCAGACCTATGTCTGTTAGAAATCCTGCTATTGAAATTCCATGGAAAAGAGAATAATGAAAATTGGGCGGTTGGTCCATATTTTGTCCATGGTGGGCGGAATGTTAAATCTATAGACTTAGAGTTTTTTAGTTTACTCAAAAGATGGCGTTAGCAGCGAAATAAATCGCGCTATCGTTTCGTTGCATACAATCATATAGAGTCTGCAGGATATTAATAAATGATGAGTAGCGATATAGCAACTATTAGTTTTATTTAAATCACATCCCGAGTCTACAGTGGTGACATCTATATAGCGTTTGTTCAATAACATTTATAAACGTATCGCTTGTATTGGAAATGAGCAACTAGTTTGTTACGTTGACACGGGAAGTAAAGTGAATATTCTAGCGCAGAAAAAAGCAGAATCATTAAAACTAATAGTAACTCCATCAGATACTATAATGAGTGGGTTTGGAGGTGCTCATATGCGATCATTAGGTACTGCGCAAATAAATGTGTTTATAGATTCTGTGTGCTTAAAGGGTTACGTTGAAATAACAGATTATAATATGTTAGAGACAGACCTAATCATTGGGCATAATTAATAAATACAGTAATATATTTGCTAAGGATACCAAAGATTTAAGTTGTACAGATCTTATAGAAATGGATTTCAAGACAACCATAGAGAAACCAGTCTATTATAAACCTTGTCGCTTGTCATATAAAGAAAATGAAATTATTAACGAAAAAAATTAAAGATTTAATAGATTCCGGGATAGTGCGCGAATCAATTTCAGAATACGCTAGTCCAATTATTTTAGTAAAAAAGAAAGGCGGTGATTATAGGCTGTGTGTGGATTATAGAGCTCTAAATTCTCAAACCATAAAAGACCGGTATCCATTACCACATATTGATGACCAAATCTCAAAATTAACGGGAAAATATTATTTTACTACCCTCGATTTAACACAAGGCTACTATCAAGTAAAAATTGCTGAGGACTCTATCCGTAAGACCGCTTTTGTGACACCGTCGGGACAATATGAATTTTTGAAAATGCCTTTCGGCCTACCTAATGCCCCCGCTATATTTTCTCGGCTTATACGTATTACCTTGAATGATGTCCGAAATGAAGTTTCAACATATCTTCACGATATAATGCCACCTGCTCTTGACGTAGAAGCGGGATTAAAATTATTAGAACGTGTTTTGGATCTTTTACAAAAGGCCAATTTGAAACTAAATCAAAAAAATGTTCATTTTTAAAAACAACTGTGGATTACTTAGGTTATGAAATAACCGCGGGAACAATACGGCCCGAACAAAATAAAAACTATTCAAGATTTTGATTTACAAATCGAATATAGACCAGGTGATAGAATGAAACATGTAGACGCTTTAAGTAGAAACCCTTTAGTAAAAGCCATTTTTCAAATTGACGAATCAGATTGGCTCACTACTCTACAATTACAGGATAATAACATTCAATCGATACTTACGCAGTTGCGTGAAAATACAAATAATCGGGATATCATAAATAATTATATTATTAAAGATAATATTTTATACAGAAAAACAATACATGGAGAACGTTTAGTTATACCCAAATTAGCGAAATACAGAAATATCATGACCAGATAGGACATCCAGGGTTTGACAGATGCGAACAAACTATAAAATCTCAATTTTGGTTCACGGGGATGACGCGATTTATAAGAAAATATATTAAATCATGTTTACAGTGCGCTTATGGGAAATCTGAGTATGGTAAAAAAAACAAGGGGAGCTTTATCCGATTGAGAAAATAGCAGTGCCAATGCATACCCTACACGCTGATCATTTAGGTCCCTTTGTAAAGTCCAGAAAAGGGAATACCTACGTCCTAGTTTTAATCGATTCATTCACGAAGTTTGTATTTGCTAGGGCTGTCAAAAATTGTTCTTCAATAGAAACGATTAAACATTTAAAAGAAATAATCTCACTGTTTGGTCATCCGAGTAGAATTATAACTGATAAAGGTAAAGCTTTTACTAGTCGTTACTTTAAACAGTTTATAGAAGAAAATCAAATTAAACACATTTTAAACGCTATAGCCAGTCCAAGATCTAACGGTCAGGTTGAACGTGTTAACCGTACGATTATAGACGGACTTAATACAATGTCAGAAAGCGAAAATTTATTGGGACGAAAAACTTTCTGATGTTATATGGGGAATAAACAATACCCCAAATGCCACCACCACTTTCCACCATTCAAACTTTTATTTGGACACGAAAATTCTCGCTTACCAGCTTACCTTAATAAACCACAAGCCCAAGACTTTGCTTCTCAAAGTCAAGCCTTACAAAATAGGAGAGATAACGGTAAGTTACATATAGATCGGAATATGACCCTTATGAAAAAGAGATTTGATCGTTCTCATAAAAAATGCGTAAAATATTCAGTGGGACAGTTAGTTTTATGGAAAGGTGGCGCTAGTGTACATCCGACCGGTGGTATCTCGCAAAAATTAAAAAGTCCATATAGTGGACCTTACAGAATATACCATGCCGAGCCTAGTTTAGATCGGTATAAGATACGTAGTGTCAAAGGCTTGAAAGGATATAAAAAGTTTAATGCAGTTGTTAGAGGAGAAGTATTGAGACCTTATAAATATTTTGTTTCGGATACAGATAGTTCCAGTGACAGAGAAATAGATATATATATATATATATAGATTTCCTTTCTTCTTTAGCTAAGATTAAGTATCCTCATTACATTAATGTGTTGTACTAAAGTTTGTACTCTCGGTAGTTAAATTTTGTTTTGATAACATCAAAATATATATTCAGTCTGTGTGACCAACTTCATTCACACAGTCTGTGTGACCAATTTAATTCCCAGTCTGTGTGACCAACTCTATTCTCAGTCTGTGTGACCAACTTCATTCTCAGTCTGTGTGACCAACTTCATTCTCAGTCTGTGTGACCAGCTTCATTCGCAGTCTGTGTGACCTATTTCATTCCCAGTCTGTGTGACCAACTTCATTCTCAGTCTGTGTGACCAGCTTCATTCGCAGTCTGTGTGACCAGCTTCATTCCTAGTCTGTGTGACCAACTTTAACTATAATCTGTGTGACCAACTTTATCTATAATCTGTGTGACCGTCTTTATTTTCCGCCTGTGTGGCCAACATTTCTTACAGTCTGTGTGACCTACCTTATTTACAATTTAGTCGATATACAATCGATATACCCTGCGTTAAACAGTCTATATAGCCAAAGCTGTTTAATATTGCTCGTATTATACATATATATTGTTGTGATTCTGCTTTTGTTTTATCTCATTTTTAGATGAGCGGTAACTTGGAAACGAAGCAGCCGTTACAGCGTCGCGCGGACACAGACGCTTCAGGATGGCCGAATGTTAAAAGAGCTGGCAACTCTATCAACAGACGCCAATAATTAATGATACAATATTACCTCCTATTTAAGTAGCTGGCAGCACTAACATCAGACGGCAGTAATCATTATAATTATTTAAATGTGTTCATAATAATATTAAATTAATATGCCGATTGTTATTATTATTTTTTAGAATAGAATGTTATATTTAATAGTCATACTCTTACTGTTTCTGGACGAATAATTTAACGATGGCAGTACTTGTAATTAGCTAAGTAAAAACTAAGTTTCTAAGCTTAAAACCTAATATAATCTGTGTTAAAACATGAAATCATATACTATGTCACATTATATACGTAATATATGCTTTTACAGACGAGTTATTAATTAAAATAGAATACATATGTGCAGTACCAACATAATGCAAATATCACAACTTGATTCGAGTTATATTATTTAATTATAAAGTAAATATATAACATAATTTAAGAGTTACTAGATACTATTGTAAATTTAAAAACTTCTAGTCTTATATATCTTTATTTTATATAATTAATTTATTAAAATCTAATGCCAGCAGTATAGCCAATATTATAATAATAATGTAAACAAACAACGATATAAAACCATGACATTTGAAGTATCAGCGCATTCGATACTCAAGTCACGCAGCAAGTACTACATATTGTAAAGCAAGTGAGAAATAAACGAAAAAGGTGGAAACTCTGCAGAAGTTATTATTTCTCCTACGCCATCTACAACATTACTGTGAATATTTCTTATCGTTTAACCGTTTTGTGGTTAAAATGAATCGCACTGTTTATAAAAGTAGTACGAGACAGATCATATTTAAGGTTTTTCAAGAATTTATGAGTGAATTTAAAACGGGAAAGTTATTTTCTGATTTGGGAGATGTTTACGGTCGAACAGCTAAAATAACAGGTATGTACTCTTATTTTTATGTTAGACACTGTAACAGAAATGAAATAGGTTGAAATTGTACATTTTTAAGTGATATTTTAGCTTTGTGATAATATTGTTTACGAATTTTAAAAGCTTATGTTATTGTAGGTATAGCTTTCCTATATTACTACGCTTAGAAAATTTTTGATACTTTCGTATTTTTATTACAATGTTTGAATTTTTCTTTTTCTTCCAGGTGTTTCTGAAAGCACCGTTCGACGTATAGTGGACGAGGGTATGAAAAATGGAGGCGAATTTGTAACGCCTGAAAAAAAAAGGAAGGGCAGACCTAGTAAACAGATTGATGATTGCAGTCTATGTGCCATTCGCCAAAAAGTTCAATTTTTCTACACAGTCCAAAAAGAAGTACCTACGCTAAGAAAACTATTAGCTGTGGTGAAACAAGAATTAGATTTTGATGGCAGCCATGAACTTCTCAGACAGATATTACATTCAATTAGATTTAAGTTAAAAAAATGCAAAACAAATAGACTGGCGCTTATAGAAAAGCCAATTATAGCTTCAAAACGTGAATATTATTTCAACAAAATGTATCCAAAGGGAAAAGGTGGATAATTGTGCATGCTGGTAGTGAAAAAGGTTTTGTGAATAATGCATTGTTAATATTTAGTGGTAAAAACAAGACTGAAGATTACCATTCTGAAATGAATGCACATAATTTTACAAAATGGGTAACTGAAAAGTTAATACCTAATTTAATTGAAGCATCAATAATTGTTATGGATAATGCCCCATATCATTCAGTTGTAATGAACAAGGTACTATTTTTTACATATTATGTTTCTTATTGTCACATTCTTTATCATTATGTATGCTTCATGTACAATCTGAAACTTGATTAATAAATTGAACCTTTTCACCAGGCTCAGATCAAATGGTGGTTACATGAAAATAATATTTTATTTGATGCCACATTAAGAAAACTGTCCTCATTAATGTTAGTAAAAAATCATAAACCTGAACCGGTGTACCACATTGATGAGCTTTTAGGGGACATGGGCATACAGTGATAAGACTGCCACCTTATCATTGTGATCTCAACCCCATTGAACTGGTTTGGGCCATCTTTAAAAAACGCATTGCCCAAAAAAATGTTGTTGGTCAAAATATAGTAAAGTTGGCAGAAAAGGCATTCAAATCAGTTACTCCACAAGAATGGAAAAATTGTACTGACCATGTCATTAAAATTGAAAATGAATATTATGTTCGAGGTGGGACTCTGTATAATGATATAGATGAACAGATCATAACAGTAGGCAACAGTTCCAGTGAATCTGAAGATGCAGAAATGGAGCAACTTCCTTGTGCTGGATCTTCAGGACACATTTCAGGAGTTGAATACCTTGATTCTGATTTTGACTTTCATTAATTAAAAAATATTATCATAGATTGTTTTTTTTTTTCGAATGAAGTACCAGAATTTATTAACCGAAATATAATAGAGATACCATGTAAAAAACAGTGGCGCCCTCTTTTTTTTTCAAGACTTTCTTGACAGACTATACACCATTAATACTAGACGCAGGAATACGCTGTATAATCACACGTGAGGGGTGTATAATCACGATCACAATAAGGATGGCATAAAATTTAAAAAAATACGTAATAGATAATTATAGTTAAATATCAATTTTAATAATTATTTGTTTAATATTAAGGTTGCTGGTAATTTTAAGCGTCGTTTATAGAGGCTAGAAACTAACAATAATACTAATATGTAGACATATTAATCCACCTACTGGCGATCTTGGGTTCACAGTCAGCAATTTTTACACTTTACATGGGGCTACAAGTCCTACAAATGAAGGTCTTCTTCAGCACTGTCACTAGGGCATTCATCAGAAACTCATCAGTTGTGAAAAAATATAGTCACATGCACAAACTTAATAATTGCAGGATTATTATAAACAAGTGTTTAATTTTGTAGACGCTATTTAATTTTATTTTATTAAATTTTTTCAAGTTCACGATACTTTTAAACAAGAATATGATAAAATGTAGGAGTTACCGAAAGTATGACAATAATACAATAAAGTAAGCTTTGGAAGACTCCAAGGTGTTCATTACTCCTTACTACAACAGATAAAGACAACATTATTTAAGTTGTAAACCGAATTGTTACAAATATTTGATAGTGTATAATTTATTGTATTGTGTAGTTATGTGTTATACTTTTTTTTTCGAATTGACGCGCGGTGTTTGTCCGGGAAAGGTCTTCACAACTAAACCGGGCGAGAGTGTTATACTATCATAATAACAAAAGTATGAAATCGCACGGTGCACAGATATTTTATTTGAAGACACAGAACGCTACATTACATCGATGTTTATCATACATTTCTATAGAATTGATGCTTCATTAGTGTTTCAAAGCATCATTCAAGTGTAAAAAAAATCATTATACAATTGTACCTCGACATACGAGTTTAATTCGTTCCGTAACCTTGCTCGTATCTCAAAGCTGTTTCCCCAATGAAATGTCATTAATCCGCAAAACTCCACCACCAATTTTTGAATAGGAAAAATTTGTTTACAAGAAGAAATAATAATGCTTTTTATTTATAATGCTTTGTGTTAAGGTCCTCCTTTAAGCTGCTTCTCTGTCACCCACACAATCAGTAGTTTCTCCATCTTTTCACGGACAGAGATCCGGAGTATACAAATTAGTGTAACGCTCTTAGTTGGCTTTATGCCCTTTATTAACTCCTTCTCTTTATGCATAGTACATATCATTGATGTGCTACGCCCGTACATTCTCGCAAAGTCTATTACTCTTAGACCATGCTCATGTTTTCTATGATTTCACGTTTTAATTTAATAGACATCGTCTTTTTCGGACCCACGGTTATAAAAATTTATTTGATAATGTTTATTTAATAATAACAAACGCGTACCCAACTTATCAAAAATACTTCGAAAACAAGATAAACAAGCACTCAAGCTAAGGTGGGAGAAACTGTTAGACGCTGCACTACACTATATACGGGGCGCATGTTGGGTTTGTGTGCAGCGGTGTAGTGTGCCATTCCTCATACCTCAAATCTTCCTCTCAACTCAAAGCAAAATATCACTCGCTCGGCGGCTCGTATCTCAAAACACTATATATTAGGGCACTCGTATATCGAGGTACCACTGTATTTAGAAATGAAACCTTTAAATTGGTATCATTAGTTGCATTTTACAAAATTATTCCCGCGCTGTCTCGTGTCAGGATCAAACAACTGTAAAATTAAAAACAAACTAAATATAGTTGTATTTAATAAAATACGACGGATATCATAACTCCCATTGATTAACATATTGAAATTAAATAATGATCGATTAACAGCTACTCTTATTTATTCTAAGTTTTAACACCTTATTACTGCTACTAGTTTTACCTAGTCTAAGGCGATTGCTAGACTGTTTGTATGCCAACGAATTTAGTTATCATCATGATGAAATTAGAATATAATTCGCTTTGAAATAAATGTATTGTCTAGGGGAGGCTGGTTACTATTACAAATAAATATCACTTCAATACAAATAAATCAAAGCTTTAAACATAATCAGACAGATCAATGAAATAAGTAAAAAATGTGATACAAGATGTTTTTTTAATTACTTTTTATTTTGGTGTAACGGATAGCCTACACTTATAAACTAAATTTAAAAAATACGTAATTTTCTACAAGACTACTTAATAATATCTATTTACCATTTATCAAACTAAACAGCAGTCCTAGAGCGTATTGGTTGGCTTTGACAAAGTTAGGAGTGATCGTAGCGTTGTGGTGCCCAGTAGCCATCCTCTTCCTACGAGATCCTAAAGCTGTCTAGGGAATAGCTTTTTTTTTTGGTAACCTGGGGGAAAATCCTACATTTGACCATCAGGGTCACTGTGAGGGCAGCGACCCCGATGTGTCAGACTCCTACTGACTAAAAACCCCCGCGGTGTCCCTCTAATCATTTCACCCAGGCTTGGGAAACCAAATTCGTCCAGTCGCCCGGGGAGCGAACAGCCTTCGGGCTTCCTCTCTGGGAGGGATGGGTATAAAGAGCCCACGCCTCCAGTACCTCTTTCATAGGCGGCGCGCTAGACACTGCGCACCGCCGCCCTCTCATCCGGGCAGCAAACTCCCTCAAGTTTACTGCCCGGCTATTGTTACCGGTGGATGTCACGCTCGCTCTGAGCAAACGCGTCCCTCCGGCGCCAGTGCCTTGGCCGGCGAATGGCCAGAGAAGATGTTCTCTCTCTGACCCTTTCGGCGGCTTCCTTCTGCTTCATAACTGCTTCGCAGAAGGCAACTACCTCTCTCCAAGCCTTTTCACTGCCGACCATGGCTTTCACCACCGCCGGCAGTGAAGGGAATAGCTATGTCCAACTATATACTAACCTCGCTAAAAGAGTAGACCGGAGCTTAAACCCTTGTAAGATTTCTGTAACAAACTATAAAAATCCTAATAATTTCAGGCAGACCATACTTATTTCTTTTTAACTCATTATATCATCACTGTTACATATCGTACTTAGGAAATAATACACCACATCACACATAGATAGCGTTACTAGTATATAATTGAACGTTTATTTTGACAGTTTGAAAATAGTTACAAGTCAGTGCGCGTAAAAAATTTTGAAATTAATTAAAAATAGTTTTCTTGCTAAAACTGATACGGTTTTCTCTTGGACATTCAAGTAAGTACCTAAAATTTGATATTATATAGTTTGCTCTTAGATTTTTTTGTATATTTTGTATTATTTGTATATTACAAAGATAACTATTTAGGTTTGTACCATTTCTGTAACATTGATTAACAAGGATAAAAATGTTTAGTCATACAGCTAATACAAAATTAATATTTTTCAGAATGTCTTCACAACGTCGTCGCCTTCACGACGATGAAATCGTTAATTTTTTAGTCACTGATGACGACAGTGAAGATGGAATGGATTGTGATGATGATGATAGAGAGAATAGATCACGACTTTGAACCATTGATGGAGAAAAATTCCATATCTGACGATGACGCAGATACAGTAAGTATTGACTTAGATTTTTTTTTGTACACTGGCTTGACATAGTGACTACAGAGTACCTGATGGTAAGTGCAATATAGTCCAAAAACGAAAGCGACTATCAAAGGATGAGAATCCATTGATAGTTAACATCGTCATGTCGGCCCACATATACCACGACTGAAGGTCTCTAGGTATATGAGCTACTGGATATACGCAAGCGATCCCAAAACACGACAAGCCGAAACTGGTCACTATGACGGGCTTTACAACCGTGCACTGTGGTCGCGATCCAGACGGCACCGACGCCCTACCACCTCGCTGCTGCTCGTTTAGAAACTTCGACTCCCAACATTTTATTCTTTTATCAATGATTTTTATTTAGATTAGATTCTATTATCAATGAACTCGAAGATTGTGAAACTATTCTACAAGCTAGTGTACCAGATCAACAAACAACAAAATCAGGCTCAAATTCTAGAAAAAAACAAAGTAAGAGAGAATTGCAATGGAAACTAAAGAATCTTATTCTAAACGACCATCAAGTAAAGTTTTCCGGAAATAGCACATTGCCATCTGATTTATTGCAACTGGATACACCTATACAATATTTCTTTCATTTATTCCCTAAAGAAACTATACATTTTATTGTTGAACAAACGAATTTATACATTATACAAAAAATGTAGTTATGAGAATGGCACGTGATATCCCAAAGTATCAAAACTATAAGCTATATTTCGATAACTATTTTACATCTTTGTCATTACTGGAGCATTTGGCCAAAGAGGGAATTTTGAGCCTTGAGACCGTACGACGCAATAGAATCCCAAACTGCAAATTACCTGCTGACAAGGAGGTATAAAAAAACAGAGTGGTTTTTCCATGGAAATTGTGGCCGATTCTAACGGCATTGATATCTCTAATGTTATATGGAAAGACAATAAAGTTGTAGTGATCGTATCAACTTTCGTAGGTGAAATGCCCAAGTCACAAGTTCGACGTTATGATAAAATTAATAAAAGAAACATCAATATTGATCGGCCCAGTATTGTTGGTGAATACAATCGATATATGGGTGGTGTAGATTTAGTAGACAGCGTCATTGGATATTACAAAATCTTGATACGAAGTAAAAGGTGGCAAGTACGAGTATTCTATCATTTGTTAGACCTTACAATGGCAAATGCGTGGCTTTTATATCGACGAGTAAAATCTTCCACGCAAAACCTTGATAAGAATATGTCTTCGGCAGTTATTTGTCTCGAAGTAGCCGAAACTCTGTGCAAACTTGGAAGAAAAATAGCAATAAAGAACCGTAAGTCAACAGAAATCGATATCCAGGCCAAAAAGAATAAAGGTCCTGCACAGCATGTTCCGCCAATTGCATTGCGTCAAGATCAAGTCGGGCACTGCCCAGGTTGGTCAGAAAATAGGATCAGGTGCAAGTTCCCTAAATGCACAGGAGTCTCCCAAACTTTATGTGAGAAATGTGGTGTGGCTCTATGCTATAATAAGAAAAATAATTGCTTCAAAAAGTTACATACCACATAGGAGAATATGATAATATTAACTCAATGTTACAGATATGTCACACTCCCTATTTTCCGAAATAAATAAAAAACTAATAAAAATATTGATTTTCTGAAAAATACGTGTTTCATTATGGTTAAATATAAGTCCTTAAACATAATTTATTTTAGAATTTATGATCTTGGGTTACAAGGGGTTAAAAACACATTAGTAAAACTGAGCCTAAAAGTAGCAGAAAGATGATTAAATTTCACTAAAATATATTCTTGTAACCAGAGATAGGCAAAATGTAATCTGATTATTGATTAACGATTACAAAATGTAGTCATAATTTTAATTTTCTTGCTCTGTAATCATGATTAAATCCATTTAAAACATTAAGAAGATATAAATGCAATCTGGGATGTTTGAAACATACATGAGCAAAATGCAGTCATCTTAAGAAGGTATTCTAGTGTAGAAATTTAAACGTCCTTAAAACGAAAGGTCAACATTTTAATTATTTCCAGAGGTATAGCTATTTTAGTGACACGTCTTCAATACTGGCTCGGCTGGAACGAATATAACAAAAGGCGCTAGGGATAATCTGTGTACCTGCGGTCCCCTTCGGTTGCAAATACCTATCCATTCATACAAAAAAATTTTTCGACTTTTTTTAGTTAGTACGATAGCTGCATTTATGTAGATTAATAATCTTTATTCTTTTTTTGTTTCAGATTTTGAAAATGCTTGCAATCGTGACAAGATTGGCGCGCCATTTTTTTTTTGTACCCCCCACTTCAACAACTCATAGCACTTTCAATTTTGAATTTTTTGACTTGTTTCTTTTTTGTAATTTTGAAATAATAATAAACGCCTGATAAAAAAATGGATGGTAAAAATATTTTTTGTATTTAATTTATAGCACTTCAAAAAACACCTCAATTTCATGCCTCTACACTAGAATACCCCCTTAATGGTAAAGGACGTAAAATGTAATCGTTATCATTTTTATTAATCTAATTACATTTTACCCATCTATGCTTGTAACTAGGGCAGAAAAATGTTAGTGTTATCCATTTCACACGCATAGTTTGTCATAGTGTCGTCTTAGTTGTCCGCTACGTAGACATGTTGGTTATTCGAAGCCGCGCTAATCGCCGGCGATCTGCTAGTGAAGCAGCCAAGTTTATGTTGAAGGATAATCTAACCAGGACTACTTTATGCATAGCAGTTTTTTCCCTAGTTATTGATGCTGTGGCAAGGTTAGCTAAATCCTATCATTCTTCTAAGATCTACAACATATGTATCATGTTTATGCTTATTTCAATCGGGGTTTTGTGTCTAACATGATACACAATAACCTTTTTTTTTTTAAATAAATGTCTTCATTTTTATGTGATCATTCTTTTGACAGGAAAAAAATGTAAACAGTGGAAGGTAGTCAAATTCAATGATAACTTTTTTATACAAACTAAAGTTAAATGGAACCCTCAAATCACGAGCCTAATGGCACTATTCTGTTTATTTTTTGTTTTAGTTATATGTCCTCAAATGTATTTGAGACTTTTGGTTCAAGAGTCTTACTCGCACTTAGCTGTCTTTTTTTTTATTTTATAGTGCTGTTTACATGTTATACGACTTTTTTTTATTTTGTATGTAATTTTAATCATCTCCACAAAAAAAAATTATAAGGTTATAAACCTTCAACTTAAGAGTAGCTAAAATAATAATATTATTGACATCTAGTCTATCTTGAACCAAATTTATTACAATTTTTAAGCCTTCAGTATAGGCAGAAGGTTGAGATGATGGTCAATAATTGACTTCAGCTATATATACCAACTTGTGGGCAGACACTACATCAGTTAATTGAAATCATAAGTTCACACTGGGTTAACTGGAGCCAGAGGACTGATTGCTGAAAATTCTTATTTTTCTGGTTAAGAACATGTTTGGTGCTTCACTTTTATGGTTTTGGTTTTGTGGTGTGGTATGTTTTTATATTTGTAATTCTATGATATAGAATCTTCCTTCCTATGTCTTGTATATTAATGTCTAATATATTCACAATTACAAATGTTTTATTGAAAAATTTTATGCATGAAAACTAAGTAAATTGTGTGACAACACTTCAAATTACTTATAGAATATGTTAATGTTTTTTAACCACTTCAACATTTGTTCAATAATAGTTTGTTCAGCAATACTTTCCCAGATATGATATTTCTGAGTGCAAAATGTTTTCTAAAAGTTGCAAGTGGTTAAAAGAACATTAAAATTACACATATTTGAAAAACTTCATTTTAGATATATTTTGAAGAAATTAGCATACATCATAAAATATTTAGTTTTGTAATTAAGGAATTTTTAAATATACTATTATTTATATATTCTTACTAATTGTAACTTAACTAATGAATGTATTTTTGAGGTTTAATTGTAAATTCCATCAAAGTAACTCACAAGAACTAATTGAAAAATCAATACATACATGTCAGGTACAACCTCAACCAACCATTATTATTTTCAGTGGAAAGTATTAAAACATTAAGATTTGATGCATTTTTTTATATCTTTGAGTCTTATGTATTTGAAAAAATGCATAATAAATTAAACATCATCAATAGTAGGTAACCAAAATGCCATGTTTGTACAAGCAGAAGCAAGCATCATAAACTTAGGATTAAACTGTACACACTGCACAGGAGATGGATGATCACCATTAAGGACACATACTTTGTAACCAGTATCAGCATTCCAAACATGAACTCTTCCATCTGTTGATCCACTGAAAATATATTGTGAGTCTGGGCTAAAAGAAGCTTCTATAGGTATTCCCTTATTATTAAGATGTCCAGTGAAGGTTTGTAGAGGTGTGCCATGATAAGCATCAACCAATCTTATTATTGATCCATTTGTACTAATTAACATTGTCTTGCCATCACGTGAGAATTTAAGTCCAGTCCAATCACATTCCTTTTCTTGGTTCAATTGAAATGTAACAAAAGGTC
The DNA here is from genome assembly GCA_036320925.1 of Automeris io. Classification (NCBI taxonomy): domain Eukaryota; kingdom Metazoa; phylum Arthropoda; class Insecta; order Lepidoptera; family Saturniidae; genus Automeris; species Automeris io. Next base: position 11,720,407 of record JAUDJH010000002.1, read on the forward strand.
CTTTGTCAAAAGACCTCAAGTCATATAACTTAATGCTCTCAGAGTTAACACCAGCAGCAAATATAAGACCTTCAGGATCATATGCTGCTACAGGTCTACCAGACAAGTGCATGAGGCCCTGACAATTTGGTGAACGTAGATCCCATAACCTCAGTGTTTTGTCAAATGAGCCTGACAGGAATGTATCTTCCACTGGAGATAAACAAAGTGTCACTACCTTCTTTGTGTGTCCAGGAAAGTATCTGATATACTTATTGTCATGAAGGGACAGATATCTAATTGTATCATCGACTTTGGTAGAACTGTGAATTGCGGTATTTTTCGCATGTGTAAAGTGTATTAAATCGACACCATATTTTTTACTGTTTACTGTTATCATTTGCGTACCTTTTTCGCAGTCATAAATAACAATCTGATCATCTTCACTGCAAGATATTAATGTTTCTCCGCTTGGCGAAAAGTCTATACTGTTTATTTTATCTGTATTCTCTCGGAACACCTTGGCTACTTTAAAGCTTCTAACAACTTGATCAACCAATTTCATCATTTTTCTTTCATATATTTATTTTCAGTAATGATTACAACAAAGTAATGAATTTAATAATTCGACACAGCTTAGTTAGTAATTTTATATCAATCCATTCCTTGTTTTATTAATTATAAGGAATTACTTGTCTTCAATTTTACTGCACAATGCACAACCCAACGATATATACGAAACCGCTAACAATTCATCAATGTGACCACATTTAAATCTAAAATCCTGCTACTTACTCCTTTCACCTATAATACTCTGTGGATTCTTTATTAAAATCTGTAAAATAATTTGAAGTTACATATGCAGCGATGTAAATTTTTTGGTAATTTAAATTAATATAAATATAAAGAAATGTAAAATAAAAACGATACAACCACCTTATGTTTGAATATTATTAATGATACAGGTAGTTCAATAAAAAAAATGAAGTAATGGAAAAATGTTTTTGTAAATCAAGCTAGGAACAAAATATAGCACAGCAGCTTGCATCATGATATCCGATTGACAAAGATATCTTTTTTTTATTCAATATATCACCTCATGTAGCTAAGCTCCAAATAACAAATCAAATTAAATTAATTGGTAAAATAGAAGGATCCAGCTAAATGTAATCATATTGTAAAATTCCAGTATCAGTCTTTATTTATTTGATTTTTTAAAAAGCAAAGTCTGAAGCCCATAAAGCCATATCTGTTCTCTATTAATCGTTGACATGATTTATTCAGTATCTAATAGAGAGTGCTCTAGTATCCAATCCTGTTAGGAATGTTCAATCGTTCATTAAATTAACATCTTTGGTTCATTAAATCCTTGAATTTAAAACGAGTTCAATCTTCTCTCAAGGATCTGAATCTCGATTGTTAATTATTGGATTTAATCCAGTTTTCAGGATCTATGCTATACATGTAGATTGATTGATAATTGATGTTACAGGCATGTATACATGTTCACAGGCAGTAAAAAAAAACACGATTAATCCAACACGAAACGTTTATTGTCCAAAACTTAAAAGTAAACAAAACAAAACTATACAAAATATGTATGAACTAGCGAGCTACGTATTACGACGAGCGGTCGATCACTTAGACGTCACACGATTACCCTTCCACCGTCCACCGCGGCCGGCGCGCAAGCGGTCCGTCCAATCATTACGGCGGCTGCGAGAGTGGGCTGGCAGAGTGCACGCTACAATGTGATTAAATCATGAAAAGAAACCTTAATATACTAAATTAATTTAATATGAAACATCTACTGCCCTGGCTCAGGCTACTCGCAGCCCAGCGTAGGGCTGTCCGCATAGTGAACGATCCAGATATTTCTGAATATCTTGAACCGCTCCAGTTGCGTAGAGATATTGCTTCATTGAGCGTTTTCTATTATGGCGATTATTCTGAAGAGCTATTTAATCTTGTTCCATCCTCTCTCTTCCTGAATAGAACCACGCGTGCGGTTTTGCGAAGTCACAGCTATACGGTAACTCACATTCTGGCGAGAACTAAGAAGTTCTCTAACTCTTACTTTTGAAGAGTTGTCCGGCTGTGGAATGGTCTTCCGGCGAGCGTTTTTTTTATTCCATGAGATTGGGTCTTTTGAGCGAAGCATGAAAGAATATTTGTGCAGGCCGGAATGATCGCTGTGGCTATCGATGGTTTTTTTTTTGCACCATGCTTAGTAAGCATAGTACAGGCAGGCATGGTCAGGTATGGTGTGGTCGATGTGGTGTGTCAGAATAAAAAAATGACCTGCGATAAAAATGCGGTTCTAAGAACGTGGCGGTTATTTGTAGTAAATTCATTCCAGTTTTAAAAACAAACATTAAATTTTCTATTCAATGGTTAGTTACTAAAATATGGGTACCAGGAAAAGGATCATTTTTTCATTTAAAATAATCTCGAATTAAGCTTGCATTTGTACCTATTAAATCAAAATAACATATCTAATTCTTTCATTTAATTGCTGTGCAATCTGCTGCCACAATCTGGCTTTTACAATTGCGTTTTTGTAGTTTTTATTACTTGGTTCGTACAAACTACTACGATTACAAACACATTTAACAGTTTTTTTCATTGAAATATATGGTAAAATTGAACCCTGATTTCTAAATATTCACAAACAATTTCACGACAAACGTAGCGCACGACCCACGTGCGGTTGTTTGATTGCTTATACAAGCATTAATTAAATTAATTGTATTACGCAAAATATTATAACGTTATGCCCGCTTCCAAATCGTCAGTCTGCAGGCTGTTTGTAGTGACGTGTGATGGGAGCTGTTTCCGCTCATCACCCGCTCCACGTCCGATCCACGCATGCTTTCTGTTTGCAATATTCCATATAAATATAACAAAAAAATAAGACTTGTCAAAATCTCATCCCGACCAGCACACGACGCGCATTTGTTCTCTGTATGCATTACAAGTTAGTGTAATATGGAAAATGAATAATAATTATTAACGTTAATAAAAACGTTTTACAAAATCTATACTAATATTATAAAGCTGAAGAGTTTGTTTGTTTGTTTGAACGCGCTAATCTCAAGAAATACTGCTTCGAATTGAAAAATTATTTTTCTCTTGAATAGACCATTTATCGAGGAAGGCTTTAAGGTATATAACATCACGATATCATGATATCTTGTGTGCTGCTACCCATATCAAAGAGCACTTGGTTCAGCATATGCTGGGCGATGGTGTACGCGCCATCCAGCGCTGATTTTCAGCCAACACTCAGAGGAACCGATTGCAATACAAGTCTATATATTTTTAAGAGCCTCATAGGTTTTTAAGAATTTATTATCAATATTTTTTTTATTCACAGGTTTGCCCTTGACCTCAATCTCACCTGCTGGAAAATGATGAGGCCGACGATGAAGCATGCTCGTCTAGCAAATACCGATTCACTCAACGTTTGAAGATTACCATGTCATAAGATGTTGGAAACACAGACGCAGGAAGTGAATTCAACTCCTTGGCTGTTCGCAGCAAAAAGATGAATAATAGGTATAGATGCCAAATTAATAATATTTTGTTTGTCTGTTTTGTTAAGTTTTAGTACTAAAGCTAATAAGAGAAGTTTAATGAAATTTCGAAAAGAGATACTTAACATTTTTCATAATATTTTTAGCTGTTTTGCTGTGTTAGCTCTACTTTGTTTTTACGACTGAAGTTGCAACCACGTTTAGTCGCGGTATACTTAAATATTTATTTTGGAAACTTGATTTACTACTTTATTACATTTTTAAAGAGTTGTTACCGTCTTTATTGCCCAATCGAATTTTGTTCTAGTGGTCTTAATCTATATCTTTTATTTTACTATCAATGATTTAGAGATGTATGATTTTTCTAACGTAATGTTTTATTACAGATGTACATCGTCTTACTAATTCAATCGACATTTACATCCTTACTCTTTGATTTGGGTAACAAAATGGACGGAATATAAATGCCTCTTCTGCTGATTGTTAGTGATGTGAGATGTTATGCTTAATTTTGCATTGAATCTCAGTAACAAGATAGGTCTTATGATAATATTTCGATATTAAACGAAGTTGAATTATAATACGTGATTGTATTATTTATAATCAATGAACCTTGCTTTTATGAATATGGTATCCATTTTGTGAACAGTCTCGTTGGTGTGGCGTTTTAGTAAGTACATGTTTACCATTATCTTAAATTGATTTTAGTACAATTACATATCAATATATTTATAATAGTTCGGTTTAGATTTGATTGATTTTCAATGTGATGAGGTTTACTATTCCGTGTTTTCTCATACTCAATGTTTTATTTTTGTACCTACGTACAGACTAACTTTTTATACATGGTACTGTTGCAGTTTTACTGCAGGATATTACATACATCTATATAATGACAAAATGCGCTTTAAAACTGGATAATTACAGTTCTTTCATAGACGGGTGTACTTTTGTTTAGTTTCTGGACACATGTATAGTTATATACTTTTTAAGTTACAATACATGAAAGTTCGAAGGATATATAGTCTTATTAAAAATAAATATTTTATACCTGAATATATTGTTAATTATATAGTATTAGTTGTAGTGAAAGCCCCCATAATAGATTCAGTTATGTTCCTTTATGTAAGTACAATATTTTGCAAAATGCACAGGGTTCCAAAGAAAGCATAGTACTGTTGCTGTGTTAACACATAAGCATAAAAATGGTTTTTGTCAAAAATTATTCATAGTCTTTTTTTATGATTTTAATATAGGGTTATCGCCCCATGTTCTTTTACCTCATCAGTCTTTTTTGAGAGGTGCCTTACCAAATTTAGCCATCTATATTAATTCAATGGTTTCACTTAAATTTATGCCTAGTGCGCTTAACAAATTTTTGAAATTTTCACAGTTTTCTGTGTATTATTTATTACATGTTATTTTTTATGTCCAAAGTAGACTGACAATCATAAAATGCAAAGGAGATCATTCATAACTGGCCCTTTACTCAATTACTGGGCACAAATAAATAAACCTAAAAATATTATATTACTATATAATATTTTTGATTTTATTAGATGGCATTACTGCCATCATGTTATTTCCCTTTCAGGGTAAGACATAAGTTGCTGTAACCTCTTTGCGCTTATATGTCATATCTAACATGACCAGTAGTATAAATGATCATTATTTTCAGGGCACTTCCACATGCCATTTTTATTAGATGCTGTGTGGGCTACCTCACAATGTTTTCCTTTGCTGATTCGCTATCATACCAAAATATGTTTTTGTTTCAACCTTAAATGGTAACAATATTTTGTAAATCTTGTTTTCATACTCATTATTAAAATATATTTTTGACAGGGAATGTGTTACAAATGGTAACTGTGTATATATTTATTTTGATATATCTGTATATCAGATCTGTCTATCAGATGTGATATTTATGAAATATTATTTTAACTTAGAATAAAGTTAATTAGCTCTTTATATTATTTAATAGTGTTATTATAATATTATACATATATTTGAAAACAGTGGTTACTAAAATATCTGATTAGTTCATATTATATATGATATGAAATAAAATATTGTTAAATACAACACGTATTCCTCAATTTTACAATAAATTCTTCATTGTATTGCCAGTGTGATGTACAGAAATTAAAACTCTCAAGTCACCTCATTGCCTTTTGCCACCTCAGAGCCACAAATTATGTGCTCTATGTTATGTTATATACAAATATAATGTACTCTACATTATATAGACACAGTGCTAACATCACATAAGTGACATCTATTGTTCTGATTACAAAACAGTTGCATTTTTAACAAATACAATAAGTGCAATAAATTTAATATTAAATTCAATTAATTCATTTGGTTTCAAAATTATTTGATAATAATGATATAATGTAAACAAAAAAAAAAAACAGTTTATAGATACATTGTGTATAATAGTGCCATATATTAAACAAATTGTGAACTAGTACAAGGTGGAAAAAAAATATATATGTGAAAGTTGTTACACAAAACAGAGTTATAATATGTCTTGTCTGAGTAAATAATTGAGATCTGCTAAAAACTATCTAATTAATCTTGATTACATTTCTCAGGTATTAAAACAAATTTTCATATTTACAATAAAGGATATTTTTGATGATGATTTATGAGTTAGATCCAAAAATACAGCTTGATCTCTCTCCATTATTGACCACAGTATACTAGACAAGTTCAAGTAAATGTTTGTTTCCCTAATATTATCAATATATATAAAACATAATCACTCCCTTCAAATTAAAGAATGTTTTTAAATAAAGGTTTCAATTCTACAAGATATATTCACAATATTTGGATAATAGTGTATTTTAGATTTAAAAAAATATAAAGTCAATAATGAAACAGGATTGACATAAAGTGGTTGTCAGATATTTTTGCCTGCATTTAGAAATATATTTTGTGTTAACTAAGGAAAACATCAAAATATTTATTTTGTATTCATTGTATTACTTTCATAAAATACTTAATTAAGTTCAGTTAATTTATAACAAGACATTCATTGGCTTTTAGAAGGTAGGAACATGGATGGGTCAGCTATAATTTATACACTAGAATGGAATTTGCTTTCTGCATCTCTTTTTCCAATGTCTTATGATGTGAAATTTCAAACAATGAGTTGAATCCTTATTTTTTGTGTGAGCACACTCCATCATCTGCCTCATCATTATTTTTCATTGGGTGAAATTAAAGTCAAGCACAAACCTATATGTAATAAAAAAAAGGAATAATTGATGGCATTTATATAATTTCTACAAAGATGTCAGCTTGAAATTGTGGGGTGAAAGTTGTTTTTTTCGAATCGGTAAAAAACACTGATCCCGAAAATATATATATATGTCTATATCAACAAAAAATGTCGCTTAAACCAAATAGCCTTTCACCCCTCGATTTCAAGCTGACATCTTGAAATGCCCTCGAAATGATTATTATCATAGCAAAAGTACCTCTTCCATGTGAACAAAGTCCTGGGCACAGCAAGTATTAATATATTATCAATATTCTTACCATCTAAATTAACTTCAATGTAGTTTTTCCCACTGTTGATGTAGAAAACTTACTTTGGAAATTTTTGAATGATCTCCTTTTACTCTGATCCTGACATAATATATTTAATGAAACAGACCTTCAACAATATATATATATATATTTATATATACATATTCAAGGATAGCAATATTTTGAGCTTACCTATTATACTTTATAAATTGGAATATACCAAAATATACATACACAATTTTAGGATAATTAATAAAGGTTTGCTGTGTTTCAACATTTAACTTTAATTCAATTGGTTTCTTGAAGAACTTAGGATTAGATGATTATTTTATTTTCTATATTCGATACATTGTCTTTAATGTGCCATGCATAAATATAGTACAAAATACTTGTAACATGTGATCAAAACCCTCAGTCCATTACTTTACTTTATTAAGGATTGACATCATGTTCCCTTTAATGAGTCCATCAGTAGAAAATACACTCACATTCTAAAATCCCACTATATGCGAAATTGTTAAGATGGATGTGTAAAGTAAACATCAGCCAGGGAAGGTTGATTTATTGCACTGGAAATTTAAGAGGCCTTTATTTCACTGCTAATATAAAATTTCTTATAAATACTTTAATGGGTCTTATGTGCAAATACACAATTTCAGATCTCAATACTAGAGTTGTCTCATTGAAACAAGTATATAATGTAAGTCAAGATAATGTAGAATGCCATATTACAATAATTCACATTTCAGTATATTAATAAAATATAGAAATTATAAATAAATGTACATAATTTATACTGTTTTGTCTATTTATGACACATTAGTGCAGATCAAACAACCATTAGTACAGATTACTATTCCTAAATATTTTATTTTAGTGAGTTTACTTATTATTTTAAATGATTTCGTGTGGATTATTTTATTTTCAGTTTTTTTTATAATTTGTTTTATGTTATATATTGTTTTTAGGTGAACACAAAAAAGCTGTCATAGCTAGATAACTAATTGGGAAAAGTTGTATCGCTCTATGTTTCCTTAAATACCATAAGCGTATAGCTTTTCCCCTTGGTTATACTAGCAAAATCATCATAATATTTGGATCTGGCAACAACAATTTCGTCAAATATATAGAAGATTTATCAACAGTATATTAATATAGTTTTTTTTTCTATTTATTAAATTTTAATCTTGATTGGTCATTAATAATAAAGTTGAAATACTTTTAATATACATACATTATCAAAGTCTAGTTTGTCTTATGTATTTTTTCAATCTACCAATCAAAATTCCATATTATGAAAAAAAAATGTATTTTAAAAACCAAAAAAGTCAGCATAACATATCTTAAGATTAATTAGAACTTTTAATTCTTTACTCATTCAATTATAATGTTATATTGACATGTAATAATAATTTTGTCCAAAAGTTTATAATATTATCATTTTATTTATAATTTCCATTGATTTTTTGCAGAATAAAATGGGAATGCTACATTTTTATTTAATTTTTCATGAAATAAAAAATATGCTAATTCACTCTGAATAGAGTGATGGACTCATACAATTTATTTGGTGATGATGGAAGCGGAATGTTGGAAGGACTTACTGATCTTGGTGGGAATGACAGCTTTGCTGGTAGCTCGACGTCAGGAGTAACTGGAGAAAGTAAAGATGCCCCTGATAATAGGTAAAATCAGAAATCTGTTAAGTTTTAACCTAGTGTTACAAGTGTATTTAAATTTAATCATTTTATAGTTACAGACAGTCATACAATCCAAGTGGTGTACCACCTGAAAGTGCATTACAGAAGTTGGCTCCATTTGCTAGTAATCCTAGTGGGATTAGTGCAAATACACAGCCAGTAGTCAACCCGAGTGCTGGACCTACTGCACAAGATTATCATGAGTATGGCAGCTATCCTCCACGACCAAGACTGCCACATCCTCCTCATGCACCACTTCATCATGTGCATCCTTCTCATTCATACCCTGGTTATCATCCTGGGGCAGATGCCATGTATACTATGCCTGACCAGCCTGGTGAGTAATTAATTTTGTTTGACCCCTTTCATTTGACATCTTAAGTTGAAAATTACTTCTATGCAAAGATCAAACTACATCTCCAATTTTATACAATTGATCGGAACTAGACGTCTAATATTGTAGATACAGTAAATATTTCCAAATTTTTATTAATTTCTATCCTGAATAATTTTATGCCTACTTCATTTGTCATACTATACTTCTAGTTCGTATGTTATAAATTCGAAATATGTAATAATAATCTGAAAGTCCTGTCAAAATTGCAGTACTTATGATGAGAAGCACCTACACTATAAATTGGGAAATATACTAAAAAAGTTAGTAATTTTTGTATGGAAAGATGCATCCAAATAGTAGAAACTATTTGATTCTTAGTGTTTCTTGAAAATTATAGAATTTAAATCCAAGGAACTGACACGAAACATTTCTTAATTTAGTTAATCAGTGACATGTACCATAACAAAAACATGGAAAACAAAAATTAAAGTAGAAATGTCATTTACAATTATTGTTTTCTTCCTAGTAACTTAAATGTCAAGCAAAAATATTTATATTCTGTGACAATATAGCAAAATAGTAAGAGGAACATGGTAATGATATACTTATTATTATTTTCTTGGTCATATTTATTGATATGTAAAAAATGTATTGATAAATTATGTAAAAAAAAAGTTATTAATATGTATTTCAAATTAACGATTAAACTGGCAAAATTTTGATAAATGAGCCACTTAATTGAATACCACATTTTATACAGTATTAAAATAAAGTATTGCAGCAAAGCCTGACAAGCGCCAGCTATTGTACCGGTCAGATCTAACCATAAGCAATTATATTACGCTTGTAGATGGTTATCTGCTGAGATTGTCATTTGCGCTATGAATATTGTACACATATATTTATTGTATCTGAGAAAACAATATATATTCTTATATTAAAAATGTGTGGAATAAAGCTGTCTTTGGTACAAGCTTTGAAATATTAATAGTTGTGGATACATCCTGATCATCATCATAATGGTATGTATGATACATGAATTGATTTGACTGCTAAAACAGAATATATCTTTTGCATATAAGAAAGCTCGGAGTTCATGTACCATATAATTAATATTTGATAATCTTTAAGTACAGTTCCAATTAAGCTAAATTTGTTTACATACATGAACTTTCAGCAACTATGCAACTAGATAGCCATATAGAAAAATGATTCCTATCACTTATATATTAACCTTTTGCACTCAAGAGGTGATTCTTACTTACCACAATTTACTCCCGTGGAAACCGCCTTGAATCCAAAAGGTTAATAGATTTTTTTTCGGCGTGTCCTACGTTGGTGGCCTGGGAAAGACTGGAAAACCGTTATCATGAAATATAAATATTCAATGTTTCAGGTATTGCAGACATGGGTGTTTGGTCTGGGCCACCAGGAGCTAGTAGATATTCGCCAATTACTCCAAGTTATAGACACACATATGAACATCAACCGAAAATGCATCAATATCCCCCTCAGCAGGTAAGATAATAGTTATTTTCTTGGATTATACTCCCATCTCGCCTTCTTTGATGTTTTGGTATAAAGTTTGTTCATTAAGGAAAACTCAAACCGCATACTATCTTTTCTTATGATTAATCTAAATTAAAATCACGTTTACTCCATTGCTACATTGATCTATGTATATATGTATGTATTATTAATAATATGAGATGACGAGGTGTAAAAATATACAAGTAACTGTTAACTATATTAACAGTTACTTGTATATTTAAATTTATCAACAGGGTCCTGGAATAGGCGGCTTGCAAAATCAAGGTGGAGCTTATATACCAAGGCAACCCCATTTTTCTCAACCTACATCACAACAAATTTATAGTCAACAACAGGTAAATGTATTGTGAAAAGCTTAATTTAACATTTAATATTCATTTTACTGTAACGTATCATAAATAAAAAGTTATGTTAGATTACAAAACACGTTAAATATCAATTGGTAAAAATATTGTATAAAATAATTGTTCAGTGATTTAGCTTAAATAAATATTATATTAGACTTTAACTAATAGTAATAAATCTCGGTCCGTACATGAAAATATTTCAGAAAAACGATTATTACAGGCCTTTCTGAACGCCATATATACAAAATAATAATTATTAGAATGTTTGTCTGTGTTTTGTGCACGCTAATATTTGAAACTGTTTAATCTTAAGACTTATAAGGCAGCTTTTTATACCGAAAAAATGTACTCTTAACTAAGAATACACTAGCGTCATCTATTGTCGAGTATTATAAGTAATTGAGACTAATTGAATTCTATATTTAGTCGTTATTTTAATAATTTATATAAAAAAATCAACGATGGCATTTCATTTATAAAAAAAAAATTAGCTTGAAATTATTATTTCCATAACAAAATACTATTTCCACGCGAACAAAGTTGTGGCTACACTTAGTACTTTAATAATATTTATAATAATAATATGAATACCATCACGCTATATCCCTTTCGGGGTATGTAAAGATTCATCAATGGCTGTATCCCCTTTGCTCTTATATATCGTGCCTAACGTGACCAGTAGCGCCGCTGATCAAACTTATAATAATGTAGAGATCACAAATATATTCTTACATTATTAGATATAATAAAAATGAATCCATTATTTTACCAATAGACAGCTTTAGTAATCTGTATGTCGCATTGTATAAATACATTCTAGTTAAGCTATATGTCATTAGAAATATGAATGTTTATTAAAAAAACCTTAGACTGTTTTGTGGTTGCTTGAATGAATAATGTTAGATCGCAAGTCAAAATAAATACCAGCAAAGACAAAAATGGAAGATTTTTGCACAGCCAGCCGATAAATCGGACCTGAAACCAAGTCATTACCGTCTCTTCCTGTCTACCGCGCATGGTTTTGCTTGTGAAAAATTCGCCTCAAAAGAAGTTTATGAAATTCGACTGTTCGAATATTTGGCCTACTTCTTCTTCTTAGGACCTCTCCACTACCGGAGGTTGGCCGTCAGCTCAGCGAATTTGGCCTACAGGGACGAGGATTTTTTATGAGAGAGGCATAATGATATTAGGTTTAGAAAGCAAGTAATCGAACAAAATCAGTGCATATTTGATTTTAAGCGGATCATTCTATGTCAAATAAAGCCTTCAATGTAATGCTAAAATTATAGATTTTTTACTACACCGCATACATAGCATAATAATAATAATAGTTTATAGCATGTAGACGCCGCCCGATACGTAATTGTCGCCCTAAGGGTCGTTAGGATGTTACGAGACGTGCGGGGTAAGAGGATGCGCGCACGCACGGGATGTTTGCGAGTTAGTAGACTACCGAGACGCAAGGCGAGAGTATGTGCGTGTGCGTCGCAGTTCGGTGTGCCTTAAAGTGCAAATAAACAGCAAAACGCCAAATCTGTGTCTTTCTACAACCACACCCACGACCACCGGCCATACACCTAATATTGACCTTTGACATAAATAATCTTTGATATTATACATTAGTCGAGCTATATCTACAATTGTGCTCAACTAAATGTGGCCCAATATAGCCCATGGTTAGAGTTGGAGATTATTTCATTTATCACATCATGATCGGTGCATTACTTTCAAAGTGATGCTTGTACAGTAAATTTTCTAAAAATGATGGATTCATATTTAGATAAAAAATAAACTATACCACTTTTTAAAAGATATTTTGAAATAACAAAATGTGACTTTTTACAATTTTATAATAATAATCTTACTATATGTAATTTCTAATACATACAATATTTTTATAATTTCAGAGTTATCCTAATTATACACAAATGCATCCTCCAACGTCATCTAGAATCGGTCAGCATCCTACCTATCATCAACAAATGGAAGTTAATCCTCATCAGTATGGACTACCACATAGTCAACAAAGCCACGCATCTTTATCTCAGCATCAATCTCATCAAAGTATAACTGGCCATTCAGGGGGCTTGAGTTCTGCAATACAAACCCATCCAAATGTACATCTACACCATGCGGGTGCACCGACACTTCATCATGTGCCGCGTCAATCTCCTGTACCACCATCTTCTGTGGCACCTACACATTCGGTACCAACACAGATGCCGTATGCGTCTCCTCATCATTCTGTATCTATGAACTACCAACCACATCAAATACAACATCCTTTAGATGTTAATGTAACAAATCAATATTCCGTTAAACCAGCTAGTATTGAATCAGGAAGTCCTCAATACCGGCCACCGTTTCCTCAACTTTCACCTCAAATGTCTCCCAGAGCACAAATTTCTCCTCGTCAACCAAATCAGTCACAGCTATCTCCACGACCAGTGATGTCTCCTGTTAAAGGACCTAGTGCATCACCACATTCCAGAAATATAGTGCCGTCTCCAGTTTCAAGTGGTCCTCCTACAGCTCCCGCTTCATATTCTTCGCAAAATACTCTTCAAGCTTTAGAACAATTGGTTTTACCTGCAGGTACAGAATATCCATACCAACGGAATCCGGCATCACCAGTTATAGGACATGTAAATACTTCTCCTTCACAATGGAGTCAAAATAAAAATCCAACATCCGTTACTAATACTGTGCCAATTGAAGCTAATGAGTCATCTTCTAAAAATGCTGACATAAGTTTGCAAGTCACTACTTTAAAATCAGAATTGGCAAAAACTATACCTTCCACCGCTACAGTCACAGATAACAATTCTGATAAAAATGTGGTTGAGGGTGAACGATCCACCGAAGATTCTCATACATTTCCATCACTAGGTAATAATAATACTAGTAGCAAAATACATAAAGATTTGGCCTCAAATAACACAAATAATATTTCTGCATCATCAAATAGTGTACACCTTAAATCTCTTCGAACTCCCCCTGAGGTATTAGAAAATTCTGACAATTTGGCAATTAGAAAAACCATTGAACATTGCGTGAGTGCAGTAGCAAAAAATGATGATAAGGCAGATAAGAAAATTGATGATGAACCACCGAAAAATGTAGAACTTCAAAAATCAGTAGGTTTAAATAGCCAAGAACAGACATCAACTCATAATTCTTCATTAAATGTAACTATTACACCAAGTGTCGTTGTTGCGTCGGGTGACCATTCGCATACAGTGTCACAGATACAAATGCCGTTAAATAGAACTTCATTATCAACAGGTGGTACAAATACGCCAAATCAATTCGAAAATCTATCATCTTTAAATGCCAGTATGAACCCAGCGTTTCAGATACAGAATACTCAGAATAATATCCAGAAAATAACTACAAATGTGTCTAATATGATGTCGCAAGCTTTACCTACAAATATCTCGATTAGTGTACCGTCGTCTGTTCATACTACTACACCTCATAATGTTCAGTCTACTTTTCAAAATTCACCATCATCTGGAACACCACCAGTTTCAAATATACAAAATAACCTAGGTGTTAGTCATTCAGTTCAACTACAAAATCTTGCAAATACTGTGTCCTCCAGTATTCACAACCCACAAAATAATATGCCTTGTATACCTTCGATACAAGGAAATACTAATGTATCTAATATACCATCTAATATAATTTCCAATGTTGAAACGGCGCCTATTTCGAGTATTCAATCAAATGTGCAAACACCCGTGGCAGCTATTAGTAATGTTCCGATTGGACAGCAAAATTCTACTTCAAACATGTCAACTATTCCAGTAGGATTGACAATGAGTGTCCCAAATATGCATCCAGTGCTCTCAAATAGCCAAAATAATATTATTACAAATGTGCCACATAATATAAGTTCAAATATGCTAATTATTGGAACAAACACGATGTCACATTCTAACATCCAAACTATTTTTCCGACTTCACACCATCAAGAAAGAATGTCTTTACAACAACAAATACAGGAAATATTTTGTTTGCCGGCGTCTAATGATAATCATGAAAAGGTAAATCGCCTTCAAGAAAGATTAACACTTTTGCAACAACATGAGACAAATGATAAATGTTCTGGAGGATCAAATTGTCTACTTCAAAATCCTGTGTATGGATCGAAAATGGTGGAAAGTCCTCAAGTTTCTAGTACAACCGGGCGTGGTCGAGGAAAGGGCCCTGCTAAACCCAGGAAACCTAGGGTGAAGAAGGAGAAAATTATTACTGCTACACAATCACTAGATCAATTACCAGTTTCTGAAGATTGTGTTACGGCTGGCACAGGTTTACAAACTAACTGTGAACTGGATTTGGAACTGGGGGAAGATATTACAAATTTAGATAGCAGTGCCATTTCTTTAGAAGACAACAATGCTGGCAAAACTAAAAAGCAAAGAGGTCCGAGGAAAGTCAAAGAGAGAAAACCACGGACTCCCAAAGAACCAAAAGAAGTTGGGGAAAAAGTAATAAAAGAGCGAAAGAAACGTGTACCAAAAGATCCCAATGCACCTAAAAAAAAGAGAAGCTCTAAAAAAGATCCCATAGAAATTCAAGCAGATACTACAACTAATTATGAGTTGTTGGATAATAGTAATAAGGACTTTAAGCAAAATGAAATTATTAATGAATCTTTTGAAATGCAATCTGCTAGTGTAATTAAAACCGTATCAGATAATGTTCTAAATGAATCAAATGTGACCGACTTTGATGATATTCCTGTATCAAAAATAGCAATAAAAGATTTATTGGAAGAAGCTGAGGCGAAGCGAGAACTGTGTGAGAAAGACGATGATTTAGATATAAGCCAAAGAAAAAAGTCTAAAAAACGAACGTCTGGATCAAGTGGATGTAAAAAAGTTACATTAAAGAGAACACTTTCCGGCAAAAGGAAAAAAAAAGGAGGATTGATACCTGATTCAGACGGAGAACCGGATGATATGATGTCCACTCCACCACCATCTCCACCCCACGAGGCAGACGATAGCTTAAAACGGCGTTCTGCAAGGAACACTCAAAGAAAGAAGTATACAGATGATGTCATGTTACGATTATCTGATGATGAGTACACATTATCAATTCCTAAAATAGAAAAAGAGCAGAAGACTGAAGAAGTAACTGTTGACACCAAAGATAATGGCAGAGCTGATGGTACTCCTAAACCGAATTATATTTATGTTAATACTACAGAAGAAGATTCAATGATAGTTCAACATGTTTTAGCCTGTAGAATGGGTAAAAGAGATTTTAAGAATGAGCCAATTCATATTGATTCAACAATAAAGGATATAAGTAATGAAGCGACTATAGATAAGGATACACAGCTTACTGTTACATCTTCAAATGTTACATTTTGTGCTGGTGAAACTAGCAACACGATAATTGAAGAAAAAAAAATAGATACCCCTGAACTCCCACAAGATATAAAGCAAGAAAACAAGGCAATATTTGACAAAGATTCATTAAAATCAAAACCTTTGATGGTAGATGTAGAAGAATATTTTGTGAAATACAGAAATTTCTCTTATTTACATTGTGAATGGAAAACTGAGGAAGAGTTATACAAAGGGGATAAAAGGATATTTTCGAAAATAAAACGTTTTAAGCAAAAGCAAGCTCAACAGACTAATATTTTTGAACTTTTAGATGATGAACCTTTTAATCCAGACTATATTGAGGTGGAACGGATTTTAGATATGTCGGAAAATCAAGATCCTGCTAATAACACTGTAGTAAAACATTATTTGGTTAAATGGAAAAGTCTACAGTATGAAGACAGCACATGGGAATTAGAAGAAGATGTAGATGTGGATAAAATCCAACAATATAAAGTGTTTAGTGAACTACCTCTTAAAGAAAAGTGGCGGTATAAGAAGAGACCCTCTGCTGATCAATGGGTGCAATTAAAAGAGTCACCTCTTTATAAGGGAGGCAATACATTGAGACCCTACCAACTTGAAGGGTTGAATTGGCTATTGTTTTCTTGGCATAATAATCGTAATTGCATTTTAGCTGATGAAATGGGTCTAGGAAAAACGATTCAAAGCTTAACATTTGTTAATTCTGTATGGGAATATGGGATACGTGGTCCGTTTCTTATTATTGCGCCCTTATCCACCATTCCAAATTGGCAACGAGAGTTTGAGGCTTGGACAGAAATGAATGTTATAGTATATCATGGTTCCCAACAAAGTAAAAGCATGATACAAGAGTATGAATTTTATTACAAAAATGATCAAGGTGAGCCAATACGAGAGATAAATAAATTTAACGTATTAATAACAACATTCGAAATAATTGTTACTGATTTTCAAGAACTTAAGTCTTTCAACTGGAGGATTTGTGTAATAGATGAAGCGCATCGTCTTAAAAACCGAAATTGTAAATTATTAGAAGGTTTGCGTCAGTTACATTTAGAACACAGAGTTTTATTATCCGGCACTCCATTACAAAATAATGTAAATGAACTGTTTTCCTTACTGAATTTTTTGGAACCGTCCCAATTTTCAAGCAGTGAAGCGTTTCTGAACGAATTTGGTCAGCTTAAAACTGAATCAGAAGTTGTTAAGTTACAAGCTTTACTAAAACCTATGATGTTAAGAAGGTTAAAAGAAGATGTTGAAAAAACACTTGCGCCTAAGGAGGAGACCATTATTGAAGTTGAATTAACAAACATACAAAAAAAGTATTATAGAGCAATCCTTGAAAGAAACTTTAGTTTCTTACAAAAAGGGATAGCTTCTGCAGCAAATATACCAAATTTAATGAATACTATGATGGAATTAAGAAAGTGTTGTATTCACCCATATCTGTTGAACGGTGCCGAAGACCAGATACAGTTTGATTACAAACAAACGAATGGTGAAGACAAAGAAGCTTACTATAAAGCTCTCATTCAATCGTCTGGAAAAATGGTACTAGTCGATAAATTGTTGCCGAAGCTAAAAGCCGGAGGTCATAGAGTTCTAATATTTAGTCAGATGGTAAGATGCTTAGACATGCTAGAAGACTATTTAATGTTCCGTAAGTACCCATATGAAAGGATTGATGGTCGTATAAGAGGTAACTTACGACAAGAAGCAATCGATCGATTTTCTAAACCAGACTCCGATAGATTTGTTTTTTTATTATGTACTAAAGCCGGAGGGTTGGGAATAAACTTAACTGCAGCAGATACTGTTATAATTTATGATAGTGATTGGAATCCTCAAAATGATTTGCAAGCTCAAGCTCGTTGTCATCGTATTGGCCAACAAAAGATGGTAAAGATTTATAGACTTATATGTCGTAATACCTATGAAAGAGAAATGTTTGATAAAGCTTCTTTAAAGTTAGGTTTGGATAAGGCCATATTACAAAGTATGAACACTACTCAAGGTAAAGAAACCGGTTTGAAACAGTTATCAAAAAAAGAGATTGAAGATCTTTTAAAAAAAGGTGCATATGGGGCTGTGATGGATGAGGATAATGCAGGTGATAAATTTTGTGAAGAAGACATAGAGATGATTTTAGCTCGCAGGACTCAAGTTATTCAGATGGAATCAGAAAAGGGATCTACCTTTTCCAAAGCAAGCTTTGCAGCTGCTGATCAACGATCAGATATTGACATCAGAGACCCTGACTTCTGGAATAAATGGGCCAAGAAAGCAGAAATCGATACCACTGAAAAAAAAGAAGATGAAGATTTGATTGTCACAGAACCAAGAAAAAGGACCATTATTAAAAGATATGGACATGATGATGGTGCTGTAGAAATGTCTGATATGGAAGTAACGCCGGATTCTGATGAAGATGAAGAAGGTACGTTTTATTATTTTTTAATACATTTTTCACTAGCCTATGCCCGCGTGGAATTTAAGTTTCCCGTGGGAACAGGACTATATAAAGCCTGTGTCCACCTTGAATATTCAAAATAAAAAATATAAATATTTTAGCTGATCCCGCGAATTTCGTACAGCGACGAATGTCGTGTTAACCGATTCCCCCTCGTCTCTTTCCTCACCGCCCCCCTTCTCTAGCCCCTTCCCTATCTATTGTATATATTTTACTCTCCTTACAAAATAATATACATTTTTTTTAAATAATGATAATTTATATAATGTCATCAGTGTGAGACCCACATTTGAATTGTCTGCGCCTTATGTTTTTATTTTGTGATAACTCTTAGAATATTCATTTAAATTATATGGTGTAAGTAATTATCTTAATACTAGCTGATCCAGCAAACGTTGTTTTGCTATGTAAGGTTTTGTAATATCTTCTAAGATGTTCATTGAAATTAAGTGATGTCAAAGACAATTTTGTTCACAATTAAATATTCTTAATCAACAACACATTTATTTATATAAAGATTAATATTATTACGTTGATACAACTCAACAAATAATGCATTAATTTCGACCAAATTTGTTTACCATAAAAACGGTTCTAGTGACTTAATCTTAAAAGATAAACATATACTGTCGCGGACATTTTTTTAGATCATCTCAAGAGGAATAATTCTTTCTTACATATATTTTTGGTATCTTGAACCGTTTTTGCAGCGCACGCAATGGAAGCCCTCAAGGATGAAAAATTTTGCCCGTTTTTTTCACATTTTACATTATTTCTTCGCTTCTAATAATTGCATCGTGATGTTATATAGCCTATAGCCTTCCTCGATAAATGGTCTATTCAACTCAAAAAGAATTTTTCAATTCGAACCAGTAGTTCCTGAGATTAGCGCGTTCAAACAAACAAACAAACAAACAAACTCTTCAGCTTTATAATATTATTAGTATAGATATGCATGAAATGCTTAAGGTAAGCAAACGGAAAGTGAATACAGCATAGCAAATTTTTCCAATAATGTTCAAAATATGTGTTATTTTTCGTATATTGTATAAACGTATAGTGCTGTAACCTTGAAATATTTGTGTAACGCGCTTAAAATATTTAGTATTAGTAATAATATGTCTTTATTAATGCATCATCCGAGCGTGTTTTCTAGGAATGTGAATCTAGGCATAGGCTTACCGGAATACAATCAGTATAGGGTTATCGAAACCTATACCTTTGTTGCAAATAACAGTACATTATTTCTAGAAAGAAATATAGTTTAAATAGCGTTTACAACTGGTTATGATTACTTTGGTATGATTGAAGCTGAAAAAAATTAACCGTAAAAAAATAGGAATATAATTAAACCAATTACAAGTATATATAATTTTAAATTGATAGATAGGTTCAATCAGCTAAATTTGTTGTCAATTGACTTGGTTACATCCCTGTTGATTTTACATACCGAATTTACCTATTAAGTTTTGATATATATAATGATGATTGTTATTTTATTATAGGCATTGGGCTCAGAAGTAAGAGGAAAAAGGAAAAAGTTGGTAAAAAGGGCAGAAGATATGCAAGTGATGACTATATTCCCCGACACGAAGGCGTTCCCTTTGATGAAGATGTAGTATATGGCTCATGGACTAGATCAGAGTGCTTTAAAATAGAAAGAGGACTACTCACATTTGGGTCTGTATATTTTATATTTAAAAGATTGAAGACATGATTTAATTTCTCATAGTTATATAGACGATATGTATTATTTAAAGTAATTCCAATCCCAACATCTTTGAAAATAATTTACTAAATTAAACTATGTATTTGCCGTTTGGATTCTTTTCTGTAAATATTATTTTTAGGCTTTCAACATTTCAAGGATATGATGACATTTGTCTTCCTAGTTAATATATTATTATTCATTAATCAGATTATTATTAATTAATACACTAGCGTGTAGACGCCGCCCGATAAGCGTTTGCGGTATACGCCCTAAAGGACGTTAGGGTGTTATGGGACGCGCGGGGTAAGGGATGCGCGCGCGCAAGGGATGCACTAGCAAATTCAGTCGACTACCGAGACGCAAGGCCAGAGTACGTGCGTGTACGTCGCAGTTCGGTGTGCCGTAAAGTGCAAATAAACAGTAAAACGCCAAAATCCGTGTCTTTCTACAACCACACCCACGACCACCGGTCATAACACTTTATTAAATATAATATACTATTTTTACAGTTTTAATGCTAACATACACAAAACAATATTAATTTTGAAATTTAAAAACGTGGACTTACGGCAGCAAGGCCTGATGCCATAGTTACTAATGAACGGAAAGAGGAATTTCCCAAAATTTGTGTTTTCCTCAGTGGAACAAAAATATGATACATTTTAGTCAAGCATGTAAATATTATTTGACCAAAGCTGGTTTAAAAAAATATACTAACCCCAACGGCACTTTATTTTAAAATTACCCACAGTTCACGTAGATTCTAAAAATACAATAATGGAGCCAAAACCTGAGGATTCAGTCTACCTTCGCGTGAGGTCATTTTTCTACCACTATTTTTATAATACACAACACCATGTGGTTCTAAATTATGGTGAAATTTGCAATAAGCACCATCCTATCTATCTACATCTTTGTTACCTAATTCTATTAACACTTTAAAATATACAACGTTACTGGTAACTAACGCAAAACCTCTTACGCAAAACTTAGGTACATCAAGACTAACAACTTTTGTTCTATGACTTTTGCCAAAACTTAACACATCCTAAGATATATATTTTTTAGTTTTAGTTGGGATTTCTACCAATCGATAGCTCTATCTTTAAAGTTCAGTCAGCTGATGCTACGAAATCGTCTGCCCCAGTTGCATCGCGCCACCTTTCAGAGTATTAAGAAGATCAGAACTGCAAATTTGATTTATTTATTTTTTTGTATGGAGAAAAAAAGATTGAATTATAAAAAGTCGTAAAACAAAAGTTGTTAGTCTTGATATACCAAAGCCACCCTTAAGAGGTTTTTCGTTAGTTACCTGTATTCCTGTATAAGGAACACAAAAGCAAAGAAATGGTGACTTGAATTTTTTGTGGTGAACAACTTTTGAGATAATATTATATATTGATTTTTATTACATATTTATGCATAACATGCTTTTTTTATTGTATTACCTAAGTTTAAATGAAAATTTTTTTTGTCTGATTATTTGTGTTTTTTTTTTTTATAGATGGGCCCGTTGGGAAGAAATAGTAGATAAAAACCAACTTAGAAAAGGTTGGACGTTGCCTGTAATTGAAGACTGTGCACGCATCATAGTAAGTTCACACTATAATATAAAACGTTTTTATTACAATATTAAGTGTTATAGTAGCGACAAGATACCCCTTAAATAAATATTAAAGTCGTTCAAAAGATCATGTAAAATTGGTTATTACAAAGTACTGAAAAATTATAAATGGTATATTTGGTAACTCTTTAAACCAGCGATACTGCAGCGTAGTACAAAATATTTATATAGTAACTTGCAAAAATAGAAAAAGTTTTATTGTTTGCGTATATGATAAACTAATTTAAACTTATATGATTGCTGCCTATGCTGTTTTCATTTTATCTAAATTTCATTTTACAATTTTATCTAAATAAAAAAAAGTTTTCATTGTTGTTTTATGATTTCATATTAATTAGTGAAGTCCATTATTATACTATAGCTTAGATTCTTTTATTTCACAAATTTATTTTTAAAATCATAGGTATGTGATGAATTGCCATGCTAATACCGAGAAAATTTTAGATTTTCACTGAGTTTACTCCTACTTCTGAATTTTGTGTTATAATATTGCTTATTGCTTAAAAACAATTTAGATGTATAATTAATTTAGAGTTTTTTTAGGTTTTGTATTGTTTGCGTCATTACAAAGGGGATGAAAAAATTAGGAATTTTATTTGGGATCTTATAGAACCTTGCGAAAACGGTGAAGTGACTATATCTAGGAATCATAGTGGCTTGCACAATCCAGTGCCTCGAGGAAGAAATGCAAAAAAGAAAAATAGGCCAAAAGACATACCAAAATCTAATGACCTTCAAAAATGGGAAGACGGTGGTCATTGGAGTTCTATTGAAAAATATGACTGTGAATTATATCTAGAAAGCAGTTATAAAAAGCATTTATTTCGACATGCTAACAAGTGAGTTACATGCAATATTGTTCCTGTTTAAATTAGTATAGTATATCCTTATTAATGTATTTTACTAGCTTCTACTCATTACCGGAGATGAGCGATGGTATAACCAGAGTCATAACTCTGGTTATACCACCTGTCGATGTACGATACGAAACTGTCTACTCTGCCCACTAAAACGTATCAACGCCGTTTATGCCCGTTTATAACGGATTTGGTGACCGAGGTATCCACGTGTCCTTGCTTAGGTGTCTGCGCACATCGGTTGTTATCGTTGCGTGTTATGTTTGCATCGTTTAGACATAGACAAACACCCCGTACACGATAAGAGGTTTTAATCGTTGTAATAGTCTAGTCGGCATAATTTCATATACAGTGTAAACTCCATGTAACGTACTCGATTTAACGACAAACTCCTTAAAGCGTCGATATCACTCGGCTTTGATTGGTTTAGCTTGTTTCCCATACAATGATACATTCTATATAGCATCACACCCACTCTATATAACGACAGAAATTTAATAATATAAAGTACTTTTGAAGTTGCCAAAATTAGTAAAAACTGCGCAGCTGTGTACGTTCTTTTGTCGGTTTATTATCCTAACCCGTAATAAACTCGACTGTCGGCATTACACATACCGAACTTTCTAAGAAATCCGTTCTTTTGTTTACTAATTGGGATTGCTTGCACGTGTTGACTGTTGTTAGTAGGAGTCATGGATTACATTATTATCTATACATTATTATACTCTTAGTTACAAACTTTCAAACTGTAAACATGGCAAGTAAGAGTTTAAAACTTTTTCTTTTTCTAATACAGATTTTTTTCTTCTCTCCATTTAAGGGGTTATATACAGTTACAAGGCCGAAAAAAAGCGAATTTTCCAGAATATTTTTTGAGAAACCTTTTCAATTTATTGATCTAAATATTTGAACAAATATTATGGTATCTTTTAACAATATTTTCAGACTTAGTACTAGTAAAAATATTTATTTGGACAGGAGCTACAGCTGATCTCCGGGAGCTCCTCTCAAAAAAGACGTTTTGCAGTGACCACTATATCTCTGAACTGGATCCTCTGAAATTAAAAAACCAAACAGATTTTGTTAAAGTAATGTAAAATCTAGTGATTAATCGAAGGAATAAGCAAAATAATTTTTTTTGACTAAATGGCGGTTTCTAGAAAAAAAAAATCGATTTTCGGCCAAAATTTCGGCCTTAAATTGTTTATATAAAAAAAAGTATTAATCGGAAAGATAAAATCTTCGATCAATTACTAAAAAATATATTTAAGAAGCTTGTGTCAAAATTTGAGATCAATCGGTTTAGGCGCTTTTGAGTAATGTTGGTCACCGACTTTAAAAACACTATTTTGAGAAAAACGCGTTTAAAGTTTTAAAAGCACTTTACATAGGTGATTTTTTTTTTCCAACTTACATGGAGTCGTCTATTCCAGGACCATATAATAAACGCTCCGACGCTTCGGCAGCTTCTAATAACTCGAGCTGATGTTGTCTGCGAGCCATTCTTCCGTCTCGGGTGCTCTCACGCGCTCTGATATCGGAAATGTTCACGCGGTTCTCATCTTCTTTTTCAGCATATGAATGCGCATTCGCTCCAAGTGTGATTCCCATTGCCTGCATATAATATAATAGTGATGTCATTCCTTCATTAAATGTGCCGGCAGCTATGTATGCAGAGATTTCCACAGTTTTCGAATCAGCCGGAACAATTTTGGGAGAGATTTCCAAATTAGCTGATTGTAGCTCTCGTTATTGTTTTGGTTAAAACCACCTACACATCTTTCCAATAAATTCTTACTGCTGAGATCTGTAAAAACCGGAAATATAGCCACAGCAACATCTTCTGGTAATGGCTGATAATCATGTTTGAAAGTGGATAATTCATCGGAAGCTGCAGCCCTCTGCCAGCTGCACCATGAGTCTGGACCGTCCGGGCACTTATCGTGTTGAGGTTTTTTGTCAGTTGAACAATAATGATAATATGTGGCCCATATAGCATTATACATTTTTTCAACGGAATCACAATTTCTCCTTATCGCTAAGCCATAATAAACTGTCAACTTATCGATCATCTTTCCAGTAAGTTTTCCTTTTCCACCGAGAGTTTTATTTTTATTTTTTTTCCTCTTTTGTTTTCAACTGTTTCAGAATTGTTGTTGACCCAATCTCGGAGTCGCTTGCCCATTCGTTTCTGTACGTGTCCAATGAAACTTGAAACTCCACTCTGAAACGCCTTGTTAAATTTGCGTGTAACTTCGAAAATATTCACCGGAACGATATGAAATTTTCTGTGTGTATTCTTAAATATATGTACATTAAGAAAAAAAAAATTGATTTTTTGAAAATTCTAACTGTATATAACCACAACAACTCTCTACGACAACTCTCTATAACGTCAAAATATGCACAGTCGCTTGAGAGTCGTTATATAGAGTTTGCACTGTATTTCTATACACAAGAATTTTTTGCCTGGCACGGTCTTAGAACTGGTTTGGCGTTATGATACGGTATAACGGGTATAAAGGTTTAGAGTTTTTAATTAGTCAACCAGGAATGTGTTACAGGCAGATTTTCCTCCCTTTGGGGCCATACCACGCTCTTTCCTAAAGTCGCGGGTAAGAACTGAATTATCTTGTGTACCTATAGTGTGTATATATTATATACATATGTACAACTTTGATGATTTAGCAATAATTAAATAACATGAATGGGAAAATCCTGAATTCGTCTCATCAGACAATGGGTGTGAGTTTACATATCTCGATACTCGTATGCAAGCAGCGTCGCCTATGGTACATACTAATTGTTCGTGGAAGCTACGTGCTTGTGCAACAAGCGTGTGAGGTACAGTGCGTTTAGCGGTCACATGCGCTCCAAATACCGCCCGCATTATTTTCTATTAGATCCCGTTTATCCCATTATCAGAGCCATAGAAGCAACAGTTTAGAACAACAGTGAAGTAAACACCACACGCACGAGTTTCATACTACGATATCAGCGGTGTCGTAGGATTGTTCAGTCATTTGTCGCTAACCGACGCGTTAACGCACCAAGACACAGTTTTACTCCGACATAGCCTTTGCTTTTCTTTCGGTGCTTCTACCTAAGGCAATCACTTTCGAATTCCTAGTAGATCACTATAGGTAGTTCTTTCCCTGGTTGTCCGCCCAAGCCGTGGTTCATACCCATAAAGGTGTCTTTGTGTTGCCACCAAGCCACAAACATACCTTGCTTGAAACCAGGACAACCAGAGACATTTCGTAGTATTATTGTAGTGTATGCGAATATGAGTGAAAATTCTGATTCTTTCAATAACTCCGTACACTGTAGTATAGTGAGAAAGTGTATCATACCATCACCCATCTCTCGTAGGGAAATGAATTTATATTATGTTAGATTAAACCGACAAAGGCGGTCGGCCGGAGACTGCAGTACGGGGAAGTATACATGTGCAATGTTTAACGGTGAGCCAATATAGTACAATTATGATGATTTAATTTAATTATTTTTGCTTACAGGGTGTTATTAAGAGTACGCATGATGTATTATATCAAACATGAGGTGATAGGTGATTATGCCACTCAAATAGAAAATGGACTGCATGCTAGGTAAATTGAATTATATTTATATAACCATTTTAAAATATATTATTTACTCTGCTAATTTTTATAATTTTTAGTTCACTAGGTTTGAGAGTTCCAAGGGGTGTGGATAGTACGCCACCAAGATTATGGTGGGACAGTGAATGTGACGTCTCTTTATTAGTTGGTACATACATCCATGGTTATGAAAATTATCTTGCGATGCGAACGGATCCTCAACTCTGTTTTATAGACAAATTGGGTCCTCCTGATGACGCTGAATGTACAGATATAAAGTAAGTATTTTCAACTTTATTATTGGATATTATTTCTTCCTGTTTTATTTTAAAATGTTTGACAACAACAACAAATATTAAACAGGAGTTTATTTTAAAATCATACACATTACTGCTACACACCGACATTTGATGAGGCAAATTTAAGCTTTTATTGGATTGTCGTAAATATAAAAACGTGGAACTAACATTTTTTTTTCTTTTGTATCTCTAGGGAAAATCCTGCATAAGACTATCAGGGACGCTGTGAGGGCAGAGACCCTGGTGTGTTAGACTCCTACTGATTAAAAACTCCCGGGGTGGCCCTCTGATTGCTTCACTCTGGCCTGGGAATTCAAATTCATCTAGACGCCCAGGGAACAAAAAGCCTTGTTGAGGCTACCTCTCTAGGAGGGGTAGGAGTAAAAGCCCATTCCTCCAAAACCTTTCACCTGGCGAAGCGCCGGACACCGTGCACCGCCTCCCTCTCATCCGGGCAGCAGACTCCCTCAAGTCAACTGCCCGGCTATTGTCACTAGGGGATGTCGCGCTCGCTCTGGGCGAACGCGTCCCTCCGGCGAAGGACCCTTGGTCGAGTGACCAGAGAAGATGTTCGCTCTCTGACCATTTCAAACCAACTAATTTGTTGTGACAGTATTTAACGGCCTTATACACTTGTAGCGACATGCTATTGTCATACATAAAAATATGTTTAACAATTTTAGTACTTAGACTTGCGGTGTTGTAAATTATCTTTTATTGCCAACAGAAGTGAAGAAAGAAAAATACGCGGGACAGGGGTTGGTGAAGAAGACTGTACTGATGAAGTATCCAGCGGCGCGGGAGCTACGTCTCCCAGTGCGTCGCCGCGACCAGACGAGGATCCATCACGTGGACATTTATGGCCTTCAATGCAAGATCTCAACACAAGACTTCGTCGACTCATTACTGCGTACCAACGAAACTACAAACGCGAGGAGCTTAAACTGCAGCAAAAGGCTAAGGTGCGCGATGTTCCACTGCATGTTCTTCTAGCTGCGGTATGCATTCCAAAAATGTTCCAAAGTGTATAATGACACTACTGTGACAACAGTTCTATTTATTAAAATTAGCTATTATAAGACATACGAATGAATCCTACTAAATATATTTTTGTGTAAATATAGTTAAAACAATGTTCGTGATCAAGTCAAAAGCCATAAGAATAATTCCATGGAATAACTAAAACTGTACGTAGCTACATATACAGTGACGAACTAAAGTATTGGCACAGCGAGGTAAACAAAATTATTATAGTGCTAGCAATTATGGGAATACAAATAATATCTGGATTATTTATTATAACAACACTTAAATGCTTGATACTTCATTATATTTTAAAAAATCAATTGAAAACAATTTCATAGTTCAGGAAATAAATATTATAAATGTCATCATCTATTTTGACCGGAACATAAGTATTGGCACAGTATAAAACATAAGTTGGCAAGGCGTTCTATGTTGCTATATTCTGTCGGTAGGTGAGTGTAACTAACTAGAGGGGAATCCCAGTGTTATAGCTATAGGAATTATCTATGTAGTATAGTAAAAAGAAGTAAAAAAATATAATAATGGAACGTAAAGGTAAACAACGACATTGTCCGAGAGAACAATTATATTGGATTTGCACAATCAAAATAAACTTTATGCAGGAATTGCAAAAC
The DNA here is from genome assembly GCA_036320925.1 of Automeris io. NCBI lineage: Eukaryota > Metazoa > Arthropoda > Insecta > Lepidoptera > Saturniidae > Automeris > Automeris io. The sequence continues at coordinate 11,749,008 of JAUDJH010000002.1, forward strand.
TATTTATAAAAGCCGTTATAATGTGCAAAGCGTTATTAAAAATATAAAGGTAAAGAAAACGTCGAACATCGTTCGCAAAGCGGCCGCCCACCCAAGCTCAACGAGAGAGAGAAGAGGAAAGTGGTCAATAAAGTCAAACATAATCTGGAAATTTCATCAATGGCGATAGCAGCAACATTAAGAGAAGACCTTGGCACAGTCGTTCATGCCATAACAGTTCGCAGAGTCCTCAGGAGTGCCGGGTACAATGCGAGAGTCACAAGAAGGGAGCCCCACATAAGCAAAAAATAAATAAAAAAGAGGATCGAATTCGCAAAATATTTTTTGTATGAGAAATTAGATTTTTGGGACACAGTACTTTTCTCGGATGAAAGAAAATTTAATATCTTTCGATCCGGTGGGTGAATTTTAGTGTGGAGAAAATTCAACAATAAGCTTGAGGCGAAAAATCTTCTATCTACGGTTAAACACGGCGGTGGTAGGATAATAGTGTGGGATTGTATGAGTTCATCTGAAGCTGGAAATCTCGTATTCATTGAAGGAACAATGGACCAGTGTGTATATATGATTTTTTTTAAGAGAACTTAAATAAAAGCGTTAATGATCTGAATCTTGGACGTAATTTTTACTTTCAACATGACAACGATCAAAAGCAGACGCTTACAACATTCGTCAATGGATAGTTTTCAACACCCCACATACGCCACCATATCCACCAGAATCCCTAAACCCCAATCTGATTGAACATCTTTGGCACGAACTGGAAATAAGGATAAGGAAACATTATATTTCCAGTAAAGCCGATATCAAGAGAATCATCGTGGAAGAATGGAATGCCATCGAGCCCTCATTCGTGGCTAAGTTAGTGCATTCGTTGCCTTGAGGTTGAGTGAGCTACTGAAAGGAAAAGGGCTGCCAATTAAATATTGATTAATATTTTTTTTTCGTTATTTTTGTGTGCTGTGCCAATACTTTTGTTCCGGCCAAAATAGATGATGCCATTTATATGATTTTTTTCCTGAACTACGGAATTGTTTTCAATCGATTTTTTTAATATAATGAAGTATCAAGGATGGAAGTATTGTTATAATAAATAAAACAGATCTTCTTTGTATTCTTATAATTGCTAGCACTATAATAATTTTGTTTACCCCACTGTGCCACTACTTATGTTCGTCATTGTATAACTAAACGTAAAAATGTAAAGTTGTACCTGTAATGAACATTGCGAGGAAACTAACGTACCATCACTTTTAAATATCCCTAAACAATGTTTGGACAAGGAAACAAGGAATATGTTCAATTACATCTTACAGTTTTGTTTAGTACACTCAATTAATGTAGTCGAGGCAGCATCTTTTATTTAATATAATAAATTAATTTGGGCGTATTTCTGAACGCGACTTCATCCACATCCACATCGATTTAACATACCTATTTAGGTCCTGGCAATATCGATTTAGTAGTTTCTGCGTGTTACGCGTACAATCATAAAACTAATAATTTTTCAAATGTTTCGTGTTCAGATGCCTCTATTTAGTCGAACCTATTTTTTTGCAAATATGCAATATTTTGACTGTCGAACTGCGTGTGTTCTGCCTTGGTGCACGGGTAGATAATAATACAATGGTGCTGGCCCTGTCTTTCCAGCTTTCACTCCGCACCCCACCCACGGTTTTTGACAGCCCCGTCAAACAACGATAGTCAACATAACAACAACCTACCTGGATTATTCGGTATTATTGTTGTGTTGTGAACTCTGTGGAGCTTCAGTACCCTGTTCTTAGCATCCATCTTTCACTTAAGTGTTTCTGTGCTTATTTAGGTGTCATTGTACCAAGAACGACCTGATTGACCTAATTAATTCTATAGCGGTATAAAACTAGATGTGTTTCCCTGCGCTAACAGTATGCATCGTTTTATATTTCCAGACATTTCTACTAGTTTTTCTATGTAATTTACAGCCTTAAAAATATAATTTGACTGTTGCTGCTTTGTAATAAAAGAGATTTTTTGGTATCCTGTCATATCAGTCGCAAAACTATACACGAACTTGTTTTTCATATAATTTTGACATTTTTTTAAAAGGTCATATCGATACATTGGTTGTTAATAATTTGTGGTTTGTTAAACATACTCAAGTAATATCTATTTGATATGACAGATGGAGCGGCGTGAACGCATGGATCAGATAGCGAGAGATGAAGCGTCTCAGTGGAGGTGGTCACGAGCTGACGAGGAAGCTTTCCGCCGCACCGTAGCCTCTTATGGTGTAGAATTCGATCCAGCCACGAAAAGTCTGCGCTGGAGCCGTTTCAGATCACTAGCTCGATTAGACTCTAAAAGCGATGACGCTCTTACTGATTATCTCAAAGCATTCATGGCAATGTGTAAACGCCAATGTGGTTTATCTGTGGGTGAAGCCGAATTGCCAACGAGAGCTGATTTAAAAGCGGAGCCCATAGGCGAAGAAAGAGCTATTGCAACCTTAGAACGGTATGAAATATCATTGCTCGTTGTAATAAAACATTTCATTAATATTTACTGTTCTTGATTTTCTGTTTATGACTCAAAAAATAAGAAAGTGGATGGTAGTAAAATACGAAATGTTATATTATATTAGAAACTATTTAAATTACAGCATTTTTTAAATAACGGGACAAACCAAGTGCCGTACCTTTTTTTTAAAGATATTATCTTTTGAACTGTAAAAATTATTAGAATGAGTGATAATAGCTTACAATTTTGCTTATAACTTTACTCATACAATAATTTCAGTGATGAGACTAATTTTCTAATATTCGTACTTTATGTATAATAAACAATTTACAAATCAAACCTTTGTGATGTTTAAAACAATTTAAATTAGTTCCGGATTTCTTAAAAAAAAACATCTAAACAAGCTGGAATTTGATAAGTACAGTAAGCTATAGAGCTACTGTTCCTCTATCAGCCTTTTAGCTTTGAACGTTGACTTGTGGGACACCTGTATAGATAATGAAAAGTATTATTGCTCTGTTCATGGATATAATAAATACTAATTACTATTTACATTACATATTATCTATATCGAAATAAATTTATGTATTTATTAATGTTACTTATATTGTAGTAATTCTAAACTTTTTCCTAATCCTACATGCATTGGCCGGCTTAGATATCCAATGTATAAGGTTGTGTATTGTTATTTGTACATAGATTTTTGAAATGGACAGGATTGATCTTCTACGTGTTCTTCGTGAAGAAGTGGCTCCACATCCTGCCCTAGACGCGAGGCTATCTTTATGTGAACGTTCACCCGACGCTCCTCCTTGGTGGCAACCAGCTCGTCATGATAAGCTTTTGATTTTAGGAGTTTGCAAGTGAGTCAAGATTATGGATCATAAAATATAAATTTATATTATACTGAAATACTTATAATATATTCAAAACCCGCTTTATTTGCAGACACGGTTTGGGAGACACGTTTAACAAGCTATTTTGCGATTCGAAACTTCCATTCGCTGATTGTGCTCGCAAGTGGTATGCCAATCAGAAAGGTCCTAAAACCGAGACACAAAAGGCGTCATCCGATGAAGAAGACACAATTGAGAAATCAGCAAACGACACTCGAATGTCATTGAGGCGTAGTAAACGAACTTTAAATCTTTGCGAACGCGATGACGATGATACCGACGCTTTATCTGAATTAGAAACCCTTGCAAAATTAGGACGAGCGGATGAGGCTCTTATTCCCGAACGATGGTTCTCCGAACGGGCACTAGAGACTAGGCTACATCATATTGCACACGCAGTACAGAACCGTGAGTGGCCTGCCGCTACGCCTTCCAGTACTGACAGTCGCGTCCAGCTTCCGACAGATGATCATAAACATCCACAGAAACGGCATATAGCCATCGATGTAGAAACTGATCGAGCCAAACTACATGCGTTGCTTTCAACGCCGGCGGCGGCGCATCAAGGGTCAGGGGCTGTCACATCTGGTACGGAGTCGGAAGCTGGCCCCCCTCCTGCGCACCAACGCGCGCCTCTTCCACCCGTGCCCTCAGCGACCGTGACTGCTCCATCCACACCGAGTACCCCTGTGGATCTCTCAGCGCCACTTGATTTAAGTGAAGCACAGGACTTCTCCGTCGGCCGTCGCTCTCCTCCGGTCACTCAGTCACGGAGTAGACTAGATGATACGCTCACGAGACTTATGAAGAGGAAAAATGCAGTAAGTTCTCTAACGAATTCATTATTTTAAGTTTTGTTAAATAGTAAATTGTAGGGATCATGTTTCTCAAAAAATTCCAGGCAATGAGCTGACCAAAATCTACATCAGAATTATAAAATTATGAAGTAACTCAATTTATATACTATATTCTTCTTTATCTAGTATAAATCATTATCTTTAATCACTTCCAAGTTCTTTTTTTAACAGATACTTCCATATATTTCAGAAATTTAACATTCTCGGTGATCAAGTAGTATCTACTTTATACAAGGTGTAATATAACAATACAGCTTTCTTTAAGCAGTTTCTTCAACATCGTTGGTTGAACTATTTCAGCTACTTCGTTACACGCTACATGTTACATGCTAACTGCGTTACATGTTTTCATAACTATATATTTTTTCAATGAAGTAATTTACACATTTGTGCCTATTAAAGTATTTTTTTACAGGACATCGATACGAATCATTATTCTTAATTTACAAAATAACAAAAAAAAATTGTATGTTTACGGGGCTGACATGACTGCGTAGTCAAAAGCCTTTTTTTCTCAAGAATAAAAAAAAAACAAAAAGCTGTATCTGGTTAATTATACTCTTAACGTATTTTACCCACTATATAATATAGTAACCGCACTGTGAATGTATCTGGCAACAAAAATAACTACTTTATATGAAACTTTTCCTACTTAATCGTCCCGGTAAAGCCAAGACCGTAGCGTTGTTAAGTATGGAGCGTATACTTATTCCAATACGCTACAAACTCAGCACGCGACGCTGCCAAAAGACGCTTGTGACGACAAGGGAATGTACTCTGATGATACGTACATGGTGCCGTCTCCAAAGTCTTTATAAATGGTTATGAAACGCGGTTACCAAGTTTTAGTTGACAAGGTATACAGTATCGCTTTCGGTGCTGTGTCTGTATGTTCATAGCACAGTACTGATACGGTGTGGTGTACTGGATGGAGAGCTTTAGTAAAGGTGCCAAAGTTGTTATAAAAAAGATTTTAAACCAAATTGTAATTTGAACTATTTTTTTCACAGCCTGCCCCAGAACCGATTGTCGGAAAAGAAAAAAGGCGAAAAAAGCTTGACGAAATAGTTCTTGGTCTTTCGGCAGCTAAAAGTGGAGCATCTAGTTCGACAGTCTCACCGGATCCTGGGCGGGGAAGAGGTACTTCGATTCCTCCGGAAGTTACTGTCACACCCGCTGCACCTCTCGTACGTTCAAGCGCCTCGCCTGCTCCTAAACCATTCTCAGTGACAGTCACCAGCGTACCGTCACCACAGTCATCGACTAAAGAGCTGTCATCATTTTTGCAGCAATCATTAGAACAAAATAAAATGCAAAAGTCATCGAGCGCGGTACCGCTTAAATCGTATTCTCATGAAGCTAAAGTGAATAAGTGGCTTGCAGAACAGGCGAGCGTGGAACCACGTCGACGAGGTATCGCGCCACGACTTGCACCTGACGAGCACGTCCCGGTCGTGCACCGAGTCTCCGGCAAGCGCATTGTCGGCCACAAGGCGCCACAGCTTAAGCATCTCGCTCAATGGATTGCTGAAAATCCTATGTATGACATAGATTCTAAATGGACCGAAAGCATAAAAGAGCATGTGAAATTGCCTCAAGATGTTCGAAGTCAAAGACATTCACCAATGCAATCTACCGGTTCTATTACAGAACGTAAAAAAGGTCGTCCCCCTACTTTAGATACGACATCAGCCAATGTTTTATCCTCTAACTCTCATTTAAGCCAAAGTTTGTCAGGTTTGAACCCAGCTCTTTTAGCGAGTCTTTCCAGTTTGAGTGCATTTGATCCTAAAACATTAGCAGCAACATTATCTAATATTACAGGGTTTGATCCAAAATTACTTAGTACATTTGATCCAAAACTATTGTCAAGTTTGAGTAGTTTTGACCCAAAAAGTAATCCATTGTTGAATTCGTTTAGTAGTATGCCAAATTTACTTGGAAATATTACTGGAGGTAATATATTTGCAAATTTAGCTGGATTGGGTCTTCCTGGATTTTCTTCACTTGATATAAATAATATGAACGCGGCTAATGTTGGAACTGATACTAAACATAAGTCACGGAAGCCTTTAGAAACTAGCACTTCATCAAGTTCAAAATCAGGCAGTTCACAGTTTCCATTTGTTTTTCCGAACCCTAATATGTTATACCCTCAATTGGGGTTGAGCAGTCTAAATCCTTTCGGCATGCATTCTAGTATGACATCGGCGTACGATGCTTTGGGACTTTTAAGCAATAATATGGCTGCTAGTTCCGCAGCAAGTTCATTACAGAGTTCAACTAGTCATAATTCGACCCGGACTAGTACAAAAACTACTACACCTCGCTCATCCACAGCGGTGACATCAAGTTCGCGACAGCAAAAAGTCACCGACCGGCAACAGACAAATCCAATGTCACAAATACATTTACCTCCCGACCCATACCTTTTAGAATCTCTCTCAAAACAAGCATTGAATTATGAATCTTTATTAAGACTAGATAAACGTTCCCGTGAGGTAGAAGATGTAAGTACCGCTACTGATTTGTCGAAGGTAGATAAAAGAAAAATTCCATACGATCCAATGCGGTCGCAAGTACCACCTGAATTTGCCGCTGTTCAAGAAAAATTACTAAAGGGAGACAAAAAAGATATTGACATTAGCAAAATGTTATTAGAGCAAATGGCTTCAGGTGCTTTGAGTGCTAGCCTTGTTAGTTCTGCTGAAGCTAAAAAGTCAAAAGATTGTGAAAAAGATGCATATGAGAAATTAAATAAATGTTCCTCAGAATATATTACCAGAACATTGGCATCTGACGATGGAATTACTAGTGTTACGCTCTCAAATAAAAGAACTCATGATGAGATGACAAGTGAACCAGAAAACCTTGCACTTCATTCAAATGAAATGAACTTGACCAAAACAACGAAGGATATAGTCACTTCTGAAGGAATTGGGGATAAACCAAGTGTTCATTCATCGCATACCGGCGAAATGGATTTAGAAGACCTAATAGCGCCATCCACTGTAATAAAAACAGGGATGAAAACGAGTGGCTTTGAAAATAATTTAACTAAAATAAAAGACACCACATCGGGAAGTGTGTCTCTTATGGATCGAGATGACGCAATAACGCAATCAAAATTGCTTGGTGCGTATCCTGAGGACTCTAATGTTCAAACTAACTCTGAAACTATACATAATATTTGTACTAATAAATTAGACATTGAACATAAAGATGACCTTGCCGATACTGAGGAAATGAATACCGACGTATCATTGAATGATACTGGTCGTAAAAGCAATCGGAAAAAAGGCCGAAAACTGTCTGAAGAAGCTGCAACACCATCTTGTCCTCGACGTGAGCTCCGATCGAGTTCTGGCCGTCAATCAACGGAAGCAATGAGTTTAAATCATTGATTATTAATTTAAGGATGTAATTATTTAAGATTAAGTAAGTTTGTAGACGATGTTATAATATGTTAAATAAAAGTGTGCTTAGTTTCTGTGTTGCTATGATATTATAATACAGTGGTAGATTTTTTCAAGCTTTATACTTTGAATTTTTCATGAATATTCCAGAATTATTGTAGGATTTAGTGATAAGGATTAACACATTGTTATTACTAGTGACGAAAGACTGGATATTTCAAATATGTCATTTTATATGCAATTCCACAGGTATGCTGTAATTCACAAAATGAATATTTTGTGTTGGGGATCACGGTATTGGATTGTTTCAAATTGCATTAACCAAATTATACTCGATCTGAATTGCTGTGTATCATAAGTAAGAGAAATAATGACAGATATGGCATGAACATTGGGGTTTCCTATTCTAAAGAGTTCAATTTGATTTAATTATGAAATAAGAACAGTTAAAATGTTTATTTCAATTTTAAAATAAGTTAACTAAGATTGGTCTTATAATCTGTAAAATCACTAAGTACATTCACTGAAATAAATTGCAAAGTACTGGATAATTATTTGTTACTATTTTTTACAATTTTTAGTTAAACATAGATATCTTGAACCTTAGGTCATTTTCTTTTTCTTGATTATTGTTAATATAATAGTAGTAATGTAAAAGTATTAGATCGTCAATGACTACATGAACAAAAACAATATACTTAACAAGCTAAATTGAGGATCTATGTATAACTGATAATCAAAATAAATAAAATATTACACTTTCGGCCTATACCTACATGTCTTTACACGATATTAATTACAAAGGTCAACGAAAAAAAAATTCGCGTTTTTTTAGGACGCATCTTCGTCGTTTGCTTTTTTGTGTTTAACACGTTCCCTCCGGCATGTACTATTAATGGTACAATGAAAGAAATCAATTCAAATTGTATTTTTTGCTAATAAAAAAAAGTTTGCAAATGAACGCAGGCATGGTCGCCAGAAGCACGTAATGAGAGATATGCGATGACGTGCAAACGGCGCCGCCCGATAAGATAAATTTGATTTTACAGAGTCGTCAGATGCAGAAGACAGTGAATTCAGCTGCTGGCGGGAACGTGTTAAAACTATATGTGGTGTATTTTGTATCACCACAATTCTACAATGTAACATTTGAACACCATACATTGATCACGGAGCTGTTAAATACGTTACTATTGCTATGACATTTTCAATCGTCTACAAGTGATTACAAAGCTATAGTTGGATGTATCTAAATAATTGAAATCTATTTAAGCTATTTTTCGTAAAGTTCACGCTTGACCAAAATTTTAACTACGTATTTTCAAAAAGAAACGAAATATTAGGATACTCGCACTTATCATCTGTTGTTTCAACTGCTTGCCTGATAACAAATTTTAATGTTAAACAAAAAAAAGCTAAATCTTCCTATCAAATCATATTTTTTTGTAGCTTAGGATTTCTTAGATATGTTATATAGATAGTTTTATTGAAGAAATTTAATTTTTATTCAATGAATTAAAAAATATCGCGCCATGCGATTGGTTTTGGTAGTTGATAATTTCAAATGGAGAACTTAAAATAAACTTCTCTTAATATTTAACACATTCACCTTTTAGTAAGGCTTTTATAAATTGTTTCAGTAAACTTAACTAGGAAGTTAATTTATAGCGCGATAGTAAAAGACTTTTTAAGTGTGAAATTTGCTGGATTATACTTTTTTCGGTTTTAATACATCCAAAAGAGCATTTATGAACCTTAGGTTTTTTTTCTCGTTGACCAATGTATAAGTACTCGGAATTAAAGTACTACGTCTGTAGTTATTTGGAAACATAGTTTATATCAAATGATTAATTCGTCGGTGTCGCTTTCCGTTTTAAATAATACTTTTTTGTAAGGTTTAAGTCAAATACTGAATGTGATAAAATTTTATTTATTACATGTATTCTTATTTGCATCGCTCTTGTAATATATATTAAGTATGTGACGAATCATTAATAAAATATATACAATTCATATTTTCGTTTTGTACATTCCACATAGATGTAATTTCGAAAAAAAAAAACATAAATTGTTGACATAGCTGTTTTATCAAAAAGGTCAAGTGAGATGATTCAAACCCGGGTGTAGACCAAGATACATATCAGGCTGGTGGGCGTAGCTGGTAAAGAGCGCAGACTATCCGGCTTTCTACTATTTATGGAATTCTCTGTAAACTATGTATAAGAAGTATTATAAACAATTAAACCTTGACCGTTATAGTAATGAATTTCACAAAAAAAAAAAAGATGCATGTGATTAAAGATAAATAAACTTTTACATGTAATATAACAGGTTATAATTCTCAGTTGCACAAAAATTCTGCTCTAACCAGTGAAATATCAAGACTAATGATGCGAAGTAAACAAAACATTGTTTAGCGCCATTTGTAAATAATTTTGTGCTTTAAAGCTTTTGTTAAAATGCAAATATCATTATCACATAGGAAGCGAGATATTCACGAAAACCCAAATATTAACATATGAACTTGAATAACTCAAGATGCTACAACTTTAAAATTGCCATAATAAACAAGGCTTAAAAAAATTTCAGACATGTTTTTCAAACGAGATTGGGCCACTTTTTTGGTAATACAACTGCTATATTAGTCAATATTAATGTCCTGTCAGAGATCTTACACATTGTTTTTTTTTTACAGAACCTTTTCTTTGCTGCTTGTGTTCTACATTATCAGTCTATTTCTCGTATATTAGCGACCTTATGTATCTTACGCATTCTCCATGGAAAAAAGACAACTCTTTATAAACAAAAAAACAATTTTTCAGAAACGGCAGCATTTTCACAGAAGTTTCGTGAACAAATGTAAAGTTTCAGATAAAAAAATTTTTAGAGTTAGTTCATAGATAAAAAAGGTTGCAAGTGTATATTACATTAATATATATTTGTCATTTTTTTAATTGGAACGATATATGCAGTGGCGGCGAAAAAAAGAGACCACCTCATCTTTTCAGTTTAGATTCGAAATATTATGAGGAATTATTTAAACTAACGATGTTTTTTTTTTAAACCTAACTCTTTGGTGACTTAGTTTTAAGGTCTGGAGCAAATTTCTACGTTATTACTTTTAAGTTTAGTTTTCCGTAATATTTTTTGGAAATACCGCATTGAAGTGCAGGACAAAAAAAAAGAGACCGCTAGCACGGCGATGATGTTTCACATGGTTTATCTTTTTATTAAGAGAATGTTTACTGTATTACGATTGACCTCCTGTACATTCTTGCAAAGCATGCTTATTTTATTCACCAGCTCATTGTTCAGTCGTGAAAAATTAGGTGCCAAGATGATTGGAACACAATTTCATTCTCAAATCCGGTAGTTGATTATAAAAGATATTAGGAACGGTTCTTCTTAACGAAAAATGACTGATAAATTTTATGTGAGCAAAACGTGCGTGCAGAAGCTGTGGCAAAAATTTAGCACGACTCATTCTCTTGAGAACAGCAAGGGAAGGAGTAAACGGACGACAACATATCGAGACGATTCTTGTATCGTACGGAAATGCAAGAAAAATCCCTCTTCAACAGTACAGGCTATCAGAGAAAATCTTCAGTCGAATGTGTAACACAGAACGATTTGGCACTCCGTGGAGCTGATTTGCGTAGCCAATTTACTCGTAAACCGCCTTTTAATAGCAAGCGCAATAAAGGAAACGTTTACGATTCACAAAAACATATTTGAACAAGCCCATTGGGTTGTGGAAAAAAGTTATTTGGTCTGACGAGAGCAAATTTGAATTATATAATCGAAAAAGAAGATTGGGAGTGTGGCGGAAATCAGGGAAGAACACCAAGAACATGATGTACAGCGTACTATAAAACACGGAGGCGGCAGTATCATGGTTTGAGGCTCTTTTGCTTGGTCGGGAGTGGGGAGCTAGTAAAAAATTGATGGCATACTAACTGCGGATAAGTACACTGATATGCTCAATGAACATTTAGAAAGGTCCTTGCTTCAGGTTGGATAAGAAGACGATTTTATTTTACAACAGGACACCTATCCCAAGCATACAGTAAATAAATCACAACAATTCCTAAAAAACAACAAGATAAATACTCTCATTCGGGACTTAATAATTTTCATAATAACACGATCTGAATTCTATAGAAAATATATGGACATTTTTAGACAAAAAGATCGACAAAGCGAATGTGACCAACAAAGAAAATTATTTTGCGGCGCTGAAGAAAATCTGTAAGGCAATAGACGAACACCACCTTCAAAATCTTGTCAAAAGTATGCTCATATAATAAATAAGTATATAATAAATATATAAGTATGGTCATACTAAATATTAATCGTGGTTTGAAAATATTTTTTCTTAACAATTCTATATTAAATCAAAACGGTCTCTTTATTTTGTCTATACGCATCTCGCAGTATTTTAGTATAAGACAAGTCAAACTTTATTTAACAAACGTGTGTCTTTTCTAAATTTTACGACAATCAAAATAAGGGTATCCATGACTCATATAAACCAAAAAATCTCAGAATAAGGTAATGGCACCTATAGATGACATACCACCTAAAGATGACAGTGTCTCATAACCTTTCAAAAAAGTAGCGGGAATTTTATTTGTTGCATTGACAACACTGATTCTTCTCCCTGGAGACAACATAACAAAACAATCAAACGCCATTGTGGTTTCCATGATACGGTCTTGTTTATGTTTGTGGTTGTATCATTTGCTGTTTTTCGCTTCAATTCTAGTGATTTGGTTAAGGTAAGTGTATTTACTATTTAAGTTTTTTTATCTCGATATTTATCGCAATGATATACTTACCTAAATAAGTTTTTGTCATTGTTAGACTTAATTTCACAACACTTTGTTGTGCTGCACAGTCATTATGGTTATGGGTTGGGGTTGCAAAGGCGGTGTCATGTTTAGGTTCCTTAAAAGGCGCAGTTTCCTAAAGATGATCGTATTGTCATCTTAAAGTTTCTTAGCCCCGATTGATGCTTCAGTGCTACAGAAGTTAAAAAATAAAAAGAATATGTGGGATTTTTATTTCGGTGCAATAGTTGTCCAGGAACCTTAAGCTGACAGCTATGTCATCCTTAGGTTCTTAGCGTGTCATCTTTAGGTTATGCATTCTATCCCTAAGTAACTTTTTATTTTTTTAGGTGAATAAAGACGATGCCTCCCACAAAAATTCTGCAGTATGATGAGGAAGTTATGACAAAAGCCCTGGATGACGTGATGCGTGGGGTACCTGTGTACGCGGCTGCTAAGAAGTACAAAATACCCCGCTCTACACTTCGGAGCAAGGTCAAAGGGATCAACCCAATATCAAGAAAAATGGGAGCCCGTACGGCTTTTACGGCCGATGAGGAACTGAAAATTGAGGAATGGGTCCTTGAATTAGCGAGAAAAGGATTTCCTGTTTCGAAAGGAACCTTTTAATAAGCATGCAAAGATTAGCCGCTCAATTAGGGAAGGACATTTTCCGTGATAAGGTTCCATCCAAAAAGTGGTATGGCAGTTTTATGAGTGGACACCCTCGGATTTCTAATCGCGTTGCCCAAAATTAACAAAGAGCAGGAGCTCAATAACAAACGAGCAATTAAACGGCTGGAAGAATGACGTTTATACGTATTTAGAGGGAAACGGATTGGCGAGCGTCTTGGATGACCCCAAACGCGTATTTAACGCTGATGAGACAGCATTTTTCTTGCAACCAAAAGCCGGAAAAGTTATGGCTGAACGCGGTTGTAGAAATATTTATCAAGCGGTTGGTAATGACGAGAAAGAGTGCATTACAGTTCTCTTTACGGGCAATGCTAATGGAGATCTTGCACCACCCTTGGTAGTCTTCCGTTATACACGTATTCCGCTCCATATCACCGTAAATGTGCCCACATCATGGGCTATAGGAAAAAGTGAGCAGGGATAGATGACCTGCGCAATTTTTTATGAGTACATTGGAAACCACTTCATTCCATGGCTGGAAAAAGAAAAGATAGTGCGGCCAGTACTATTTTTTGTCGATGGCCACGTCTCCCATCTATCTATGGAGGTTAGTCAGCTTTGCAGCCAAAATGACATCGTTTTAGTGGCCTTATACCCCAACGCCACCCATTTGCTGCAACCGATGGACGTCTCCGTATTTCATACGCTGAAAGCTTCGTGGAAGGAGAAAGCTTTACAACATCGATTAAGCGGTGGTGAAGTGTCAAAAAGTAATTTTTGCGCCTTACTTAATCAACTTTTATTGGATGTGTATCGGCCAGATATTTTGACAAATGGGTTAAAAAAATGTGGGTTAGTGTCCTGGAACCCTTTGGAAGTCACTGTTAGGCCTGCTGCGCCACCGAAAGCAACTGAACCCAATACAGAAACTAATTTGTGCTGTCCTAATTGTATTCCGTGGCTGAAGACAGTAATCGGGGTAGAAAAAATTGCTTCTTTTCCTAAATTCCTGCTCCTTTGGAAGTTTCTGCTCCTTTAGAGGCTTCGGGTTCTTTAGAAGTTTCTGTTCCTTTAGAAGCTTCTTATCCTGTAGAAACTCCTTTCCTTCTACATCATCTTATATCCCGTCGCCTTTTAAAAGATGCCTTTTCTGGCCAAAGGAAAGTACGGTACCGAAAAAGAGAAGGTTTAAGGAAAAAATCCCTTCGGTGATTTCATCCCCTCAGTGGCAGGAGTATCACCAGAAAAAGTTGGATCTGAAGAAACAGAAAGATGAGGAGAAACAAAAACGATTGGCGGCTAGGCTTAAAAAGAGGCAAGAAAAAGAGGACGAGAAGTGCAAAAAAATCGCGAGGCGCCTCTTTACCTCTTCTCTTTTATGCTTGGGACGATGTTGTGGGCAAAATAAAAACGCCCACCAAATTTAGTTCAACTAGGGAGATTTATGATGTGCCCCAAGTTGCAAATCTTTAATTTCTTTATTCTAATTAAAATAAATGTGTTATTTTTGCTAATTTGGCTTTTTAATTTACACAGTAACCTATGTCATCTTTAGGTGCCGTCATTGTCATCTTTAGGAACCGAACGAATTTTGAATGTCATCTATAGGGGCCAATTGAGTGATTTTGTGGTTTCCACGGTGCAAGATGTAGAAAAAAATCCTTAATGTGTCATCTATAGGTGCCATTACCTTAATTGATTTTTAGTGATGTTTGAGTTGAAAATCGGATTAGTTAGTAGGTGGTCTCTTTATTTCGCCGGTTACTGTATATTAGTTTTGCTGCTTTCCAACGGTGAAATTGGAATGTCCCAAAAAGGGTGCCATAACCATGTCATTATCTAAGAGACTCAAAAACACTTGTATATTATGTGTAACAGAATGTCGGGATAGACAGCATGCCTGGCTTCGGCTCGGTATGTATAAATAACTTAGCTTCACATTTTAATTAGAAGCTTAGTTTTTTACGTACTTTGCGATTTATACATAAGAATTTATTCATTTATACAAGCTAAGCTAAATTAGCTTGGATTTTGGTCTACAACCAGCATTAAAAAGCATTACTAATTAAATGAATACATCACATTCGCCTTAAACGGAGACTGCTCTTTACTGCTAACGCAAACGCAGTTATAACCAGAAACTAAATATATTGTTAATAGTTCAACAAAATCCAGTTTCTAGGTATACATTTATATATATATACAAATATATAAATTACAATGACACAATATATTTATATATCAATAAGTTTTCCAGAACAACAATTACAGGGATTAAAATTTTTAAATTCTACATTTTTATTAGGGTCTACCAAAAAATTGCTTTTTAAATTAGATAATAAACTAGCAACTCTTTGGATATCGTCACGTCGTGAGTCCATTTTGAAATAAGAGGTGAGGTCTTTATCTTCCGCCAGTCTTACCAGAATAGCAGTCAACTCTTCCAGCTGGGTTCTAAGTTTATTACATTCTTCTTGAAACATTTTTACCTGAGCACTTCTTTCCTCATCTCTCTTTTTTAATAGGCTACGTTGTTGTTGATAAAGAGCTACATATTCACATATAGTTTCTGTTTCGTTTTGTAACTGAAGAATTATGTGTTCTAATTTATGTTTTTCATCAGATAAATTGGCAATTTCTTCCATTTTTTTAAAAAAACGTCTTTGAAGTTTCTCCATAGCATCTTCTTTTGGAATGTAAATATGTTCTTTTATATCAAAGGTTTTTTTAGAAGATTCAGAATCAACATGAGAATTATTTACCGTCATATTATTGTCATTATTTAAATCTATAGAATCCTTATTAGGCATACTATTATCATTAATTATAATTTCATCTACTGTATTATCATAATCTTTAGTACTATCCCTTTGATTATATGATAAATGTTCATATTTTCTTTCCATATCTTTATAGCATGACTGCAATCTAATCATCTCCTCATCCTTCGCTTTCAATTTTTTTTGCATTTCATTTGCTTTTTCTTCTGTATCTGCTAATGATATTGTAAGTTTTCTATTTAACTCTTTTTCAGCAGTTAATTTTTCCATTAATTCTAATTTATCTCTGCTCTGTAAAAATTAACATTTTGTATACAAGCTACAACCAGGGGGAGGATATCACTTTTTTTTAAATTATTTACATTTGGTAGTTTGTGTCAATAGTAAACACTATATAAATACTGTAACGGGTCTTACGCGCGACTTAACTCACTTTTAATTATGGCTTGATATTTCGACTTGATTATACAGACCATGATTATGAACAAACTGAGGCGCCGCAGAGTTTTGTGGGGGGCGAGAAGTTACTTCCTCTACCCTCTTTTATTTTTCATAATTTGAATAGTCATAACAAACAATACTAAGAATATTAGCATTTTCACAAGGCGAGATAAATCAAAATCCTAGTTTTCTAATCACCGAGTTCCACACCACTGATAATTTACATCCATTATTCCCATTTAAAGTTTTATGCTTCTTAATCTCAGTCGCTTCTCGAACCAGTCTTGGATAATAGAAACGATCTCTGGAAAGGATTTTCGCTTATGCAGCTCAATCGAGTGATTGGGTCATTCATAGACCGATAGAGTTCCTCCGATATAGCTGATCTACGCACATGCAGGTAAAGACCTGTACCAATGTGGGAGTCATAACTAAAAGTAAGATAATTTGAGCATAAGACCCGTTTAGGTGTAAATAGTACAAAAAGCGAAAGTTCAAAATATGTTGTTGTAAACATTATACACAAACACAATAGAGGCCAAAATAACTCGACGGAGTGGCGAGTAACGTTAACTTGGGGAATCTTTTTTTTTTTTACTTGGGGAAAATCCTCATGCGACCGTCTCGGTCGCACTGGGGGGTTGCGCGAAACCGAGGTGTGTCGAAATTGTACCGACTAAAAACCCCAAGGTGACTTCTTCTGCGCATTGACGGGGACTGCGGGACCTGTAATCAATTCGCCACAGCCCCGTCGCACCGGGCCCGCTGGGCACAAACTCGGAGGAAGATATCTTCCCCGACACTGCTCATTGTATTTAGGCAGATCACGTCACAATGCTCTGCCTACTTCTCGAGCGTCGCTAACCAGTCGCTCAGGGCCCCCACCCTGAGCGGACGCGACCCCAAAGGCATCAGCCTACCGGTCGTGGATCGATCGATGGGCTGGTACTGATATGCCGGGGCGGTTGCCGGCACCCTGGTGTCTTCTTCGAGCGGCCTTCTGCCGCTCTCGTTCTGCGGCCTCCTTCTGGGACATGACGAACTTGTGGAATCATAATGTATGCCAGCAACGAACAACTGGCTCGGGGGTGACCAAACTACCACCCGTAGGCGCCCGTAACCCAACGATGGTCTTGTTACATTCCACGGAACAGGGTTTGAAATGAGCATTAATGTTAAGATGTGTTATCCAGAGTCTAGACTTCTTAATTTCAAAATTCCTTCCTTAACAATAAGGCGAAAAGTCGCAGATCAATGTTTTTTTGTATAAATTGATACATAATTTAATTGACTGCCCAGAACTATTAAATAAGGTAAACTTTTCAGTACCAATTTATAAAACAAATATTTATAAACACTCCCCTTTTAGTAGAATGTTTTCTAGCTAATAGTATTGTAAAACTTTTGATATTTTTTGCTTTCCTTTTCCTAAGCCAAACATAAGGTTTTGCAGTGTATGCAAGTGTAACATGTATTTCACTTTTTTTTTCTTTTCTTTATGTTTATTTACCATAATATTATTAATTTAGCATGTTGTGTACACATTTTAAGATACACCTTTTGTATTATTGTTTTATTTTTTATTAATATTTTTATGTAGTTGTGTGATGTCTAATTTGTGAACCAAAACAAAAAAAATCTCTTGGAGAATATGTAGTGCACTAGTTTTTATAAATTAATCAATTACTCAAATTTAATCTATGCGGAAATTGTTAGCCCTAAACTTCGGTTTGTTTACCGTTTGATTAGTCACCTATGATTTACCTGAGCCAGAATGTTGACGTGCTATAATCGAGTACAAAAAAAAGTAACAAATGTATTCAAAAGTATTTTATCCATATGATATTAATATAATACTTACCATCTTGATATATGCTTCTTCAAGACCTTGTATGTTATGTTTCAATTTTTTGTTTTGTTCAGCTGCTCTTTGTGCTGCAATTTTATCACTAGTTATGTCTGCATTTAGTTTTGACATGCTAATTTCGTCATGCTGACAAACTGTGTCTTTTGGTTGACTTAGCTCAATAACTTTGACACTTGTATCTGCATACTGTCTTTGAAGCTGATCATATTTCATAACCATGTCATTATAATTTTCCTAAAATAAAAATGTATACTTATTAATACCCTCCTACAAAATCATAATGATAGGTCTACAATAATCTCTATACCTACAAATTTAATTTATTGCAGTACTGATATTTGATTGTATATACAAGAGGTCAATTTAATAAACCCCTTATTTATGGTCTTTTTCTAGCAATCATACAATAAAAATGTTCAAATTTTCGTCTTTCAACCTTGTAATCATATTGAATATTAGAAAATATGTATATTTGTTTTATTTATTATGGTTCACTAACATATTTTTACACTTACAATATTCTTAACATTAAAATTAAACAAAAGTCCTTTGCTGATGATTTCTGTTTTTTTTTTTATACTAGCGCGGCAAAGTGAATATGTTGCACCTGATGCTAACCACAGTGCAGTCCTGAAACAACCAACTATCAAAAATCAAGAGACTGTTTTCGATAATCGCCGTGATCACGCCTGGCTGCTCGGCTGAACTTAAGCCTTAACCAGTAACATAATATTAAATTTGTGTTCCTGGTTCCTGACTCAAGGTCTTTACGCTAGCAAATTTAAACCATGATACTGCTTACTTTTAAACAATTGGTTGTTGTACACGAGCCTCTAAATAGTTAATTGTCTTCAGGTATTTTTATAACATGGGCATACTACATTGGTCAACTTATATATCTGGTTCTGGCCAATATATCACAAATTATGCCAACCTATACCATAATATTGTTTGGATAAATAAATTAACACACACGCATATATATGTATATATATATTGAAAGAGGTAAATGTTTTTAAACAATAAAAGCCACACCAAGATCGCTTTACTCTCTATCTCACAAAATCTATCTGTTTGACACAAAAATATAACATTTTAAAAAATGACTCTGAATGATTTTTGTAAGAAATGCTCTTAATAATTATAATCTCTTTAAAAATGATATCTTAAAGTAACATCATTTGACCCTGTTATTATAATGATACAGAAGAAATAATTACTTGAAGCAAATCATATTTGCGCTGCAGTTCCTTCACATCATCACTTGTGTTTGTCCTTTCTCTGTCACCTGTACTGTTTTGCTTAGTTAAATTCTGAATTCTTATTTCCATATCAGCCACAAGGTCGACAAGACTGCTTTCTCTATCTGATAAAACTTGTATTTCCATTTGGTGTGCTTCATTTTTTTTTAAAACAGTTGTTAATTGTTCATTTAAATCATTAACATAGTGTTGGTAGTGTGATGTTATATTATCCTTTTCCTTATGTAAGTCCCTCAACTGCTGTTCTATGCTAGCAATTTTTTGCACCAAATGTGCGTTGTCTTCTGTGGTTACTTGTTCTTTTCTTGAAATAATATCTGAGGCGCCATTTGTCAATTGCTGTAGTTGCAATTGTGATGCATCAAGTTGATTTTGTAAATTGAATAGTTGACTATATATTGAATTATTCTCTGATTCCTTAGTAGTCAATATGGTTTTAGTAAATTCCAATTGTTCATTAATGCCATTAATTTCTTCAGTTAATTTTGCTTTCATAGATTCCAACTTTTCAATAATAGAATCTTTTTCTTTGAGGGCATTAGTAGCATTCAAATATTGATCATTAATAATATTAAAATCCTTTTCTAAATTTTGTATTTTTTTAATTGCAGCATCATATTTTTCAACAATTGATGAATAATTCGATTCAACTTCTGTAAGTTTAGATTGTAAAACATTGACCTGTATTTCCAGATTTCTTTTATTTGATATTAGTATTTCTGTTGCTTTTATATTATCAGGTTGCACTAGGAAGAGGTCATTGCTCGTAGTATCCATTATTTCTAGTCCAAGAGTATCCTGATCAGTATGTGCTGTGATATTAGGTGTATTTTTTATATATTCACTGTCAATATTACCAGCGACTTTGTTTTCTGAGATAGAATATGTGTCAATATTAGGTTCAGTAGGCAATACTGCAGATATATAATCTTTTTTTTTATCCTGATGATCTCTAAGCTGGAAGATTAATAGAACTAATATGAACATACTATTACATGTACAAATCTAAATATAGAATGTATACCATACTGTAGCAAATAAACTGTCCATTATTTATTGGGTAGAGCTTTAAAACTAGAATATTTAAGTTTACATACACCTAATGGTGCCTAGTAGTGTATGTTATATAAATGAACTCAGGGCACAAAAAAAACAAATATAACTAATTATCACCATAAACATGAGATTTCTAAAGAAGAACCATTAAAATACTACAGAAGAGTTGTGAAAGACGACGGGTATTACGATTGCTTCATCCACCAGATCAATTTGAGGACTATGTTCTCTGTTCAGTGGTTATAAGGAATAAACTGTTAAAGTGGCAATGGAAAACTCTGAAAATGAGCCATGAATACTGATATGAATTCTCTAAAGTAGATTAATACTTGTGTTCTGGTATTACTTCCCAAGAACAGAAAAGCTATATTGTACAGTTTTTGTGCTATTCATATACCTATTGTGATGCGTTGGCATTTGGTCCATTGTCATTGTGATGGCTTGAAGTGTGTATGGTGGGTCCTCAATCAACCAGAGATAGCAGTATTTTTTATAAATACAAAATTTTGTAGTATGCTCTTTTTTATGCTTGCGTCAAGGACTGACTACCACATACTTCTAAGCTTCATCCAACATGCTTAGATTCTTTCAGATATATCATTCGGCAACTTAGCAAATTTATCTATCTTATTCTACTTTGAACAGTATTGTTTATAAACATTGGTATGTTATATTATAAGACTTCTAAATATATGATTTTTATTTAATTTTTTTGTATTGGCTAAAACGATTTCAAAACATTTTTTCATATTGATGAACTAAAATCTGTAGCTGCTAAAAAGCTCATAAATTCATTCAATATTGATGGTTTTTACTAATTTCGATACATTAGTATTTTCATTATATAAAAAGTCGGCAATACTCGAAATGTCAAGTTGCATACAGAATTGAGACTCGTGGTATATTTGAAAATCCCACTAGGCTTCACTTATTCAACAAATAATAAATCTCTTCCTATTTTGCTAATATACTTATATACAAGATTAATACTTAGACTTGTATATGTTGTCGTATAGGAATATATAATTTTATATATTCGGTATTTGTCAACTGTTTATTAAAATAATAGTAGTCATTATTAGTATTTGGTTTACTATTTTTACCTTTTTTCTTGCTAAAGCTAACTTGGCCGCTCTATTATCCATGATCTACAAATATAAAACACACTTATAAATTACAAATATACAACGTATTTATTCAAACTAGTTTTAATTAAACACCACACAAATCAGAAAACAGAAATGTAAACCCAAATTCACAAAGTACCAAATAATATTTTGACGATGTTGCCACTCATGGTGAAGTATATGACCCTAAAATTATTTTAATAGCCCTAAAGATGGGTCTTGATTTGTGTGCTATAACGAATAGTTTGCGTAGCATCGCCGAAAACCTAATGCGCTAATTAAATTCCTCATACTTTTGGCATGTCATTGGGCTGTGGAATTTTCTTCCAGCGATACGTGTTTCCACTGTCCTATGATATGGGGGTCCTTCAAGCGTAATGTGAATATATATTTGTGCAGGCCGGCATGATCGCTGCGACTACCGATGAGCTTTTCTTGCCGTTGATAATCCTTGTCGTTTTTTGAACTGCACCATGCTTATCATCAGGCTTACTGTGGTCACTATGCCGACTCAAATAAAAAAAAAATTGATAGAAAATTATAACACCCATATATTTATATTTCGAAATTCGGTAGTTTTTACTAAAATTTTTACATTATTGTACAAAAGGGTAATTTTTGCCTTTTGCTCTACTTTAACCCACGAACAGTCATTAATTCTAATTTTATATTTGAGTTTACTCAAGATATGAGCTTTACAAGTTTATTGTTAAGTTTATATAGAAAAATACTATATCTATAGGTTTTATTTAATAAGACAAAGTTAGATGCGTACGTACCGATAGGGGAACCATCGAAAGTGACTGAGAATTGTGGAAACATTATTCGTATAGTTTTCAGAATAACATATATAAAAGTCAGATTTTATACTATGACGAAAATAGATTTATAAATAATTAGACTGTGAGGGTGTCTGGGAAGGGGTTGTTACCGTCCTAAGTGTCCGCCAATAGACGAGGCGGTTTCTAATATGATTGTAAGTTAAAATATATGAAAACTAAGTTTTATACTATCACAAATTTGAAACACAATTTTACTCACCTTTACTACCTGTTATCTGCCAAAGCCACCGCGACCCAGGTTGTATAGGCTGGGTTTGTTTATACCTGTATAGGGGACATATATAGAAGAATTTTCAGCTTTTATAATATAACGAAGGTCTGGGCGTCGCGGGCTCTCACTCTATGAAGGGTTTCATAATTTAATTTTTGTGTTGTCAATTTTGGGTTTGTATATTTAGAAATCCCTAAGCCCACCTAACCTTAAAAATCTCCCTAGACATATTAAAAGCCCCTACATAAAGGAGTAGAATCTTTTATTTGGTATCACTGTATTTTGACTATACACGTAACCACCATCCATTGACAAAGCGTTTATCTTATTATGCTCTATGCTAAATAGGCATGAAATTAATGATACTTCTTTAATTATACGGTGACGATATGAAATTATAGCATTGTTATTACTATATAGTGATGGAAAAACATTGCTAATATTTTTACGAATGTAACGATTTTTTATTGTAGTTTTTTTCTTATTATAGCGCCATCTAACGACTAACGAGCTTACATTCCATACGAGCTCTTCATTACATCATATAGTTCGCCAATATATAAACTCTTTAGCAAAAAATGCGGACACCTTATACTCCTTAGATTTTAAATGGATAATATTTTAAGTATGCCATTAGCTGAGACAACTAAAAACTTATTTTTTCGTTTTTTTTTTAACACTTAAATCTTCGATTTGGTGTTTTAGTCAATGTAAACAGTAATCCAAGTGAAAATGTTCGTTTTAATGACTATAGGGAAATTAAGGGTAAAATATTTTTATGGTACTAAAAATTTTATTTTTATTAAAAAAATTAATAGCGAATATTATACCGAGTAACTAACTTACAGTAATTAAGCATGTAATCGTCTTGCACCAGGCTTTTGATGGTGGAGTGGGCTCTTCAGGTCCACCTCTCCCAGAGAGGTAGCCTCAACAAGGCTTTTTGCTCCCCGGGCGTCTAGATGAATTTGGTTTTCCAGGCCCGGGTGGAGCAATTAGAGGGACATCCCGGAGGGTATTTAGTCAGTAGGAGTCTGACACACTGGAGTCGCTGCCCTCACAGCGTCCCTGATGGTCCTATGCAGGATTTTTCTCAATTTTCAAAAATTATAGCTAAACAAGTCAAGAAAATAAAGTAAAATTAAAAATTCAGTTTAACAAAGGTCAATTTTTTTCGTAAAAAAAAAGAAGTCTATAAACATTTGAAATTAAGCATTTTTGTCCTTATTTATGCATGTTGGCCTTTATTGTAAGGGTGTTTTGCACGACTCCTATGTGTTGGACTTTTACAGACTAAAATTCCAGGGTACTCTTTCTTCCGCGGAGCTCCTGGCTCGTGGGAGCGGACTCTGCTACGGAACCAGTTATCTTTTTCTGCCAAACGCTTGCTAAATTTACAAGAGTTGTCACAGATTCGCCGGGTGCTCAGGAAGCTGGCACGGCCTTGCCTTTGGCCTCGGTAGACGGGAGAAGGAACACCCCGGGGGTTTTAGCCGGTGCGACTTCGACACACCGGGGGGCAGCCCTCACCATTCCCTGTCAGCCCATAACAGGTTTCCCCCGGGTTAAAAAAAGAAAAGGGTTGTCATAGATGTATAAGATAATTTAATTTCTCAAAAGAAACTAAGATTATTGTAGAAATAAATATTCATGAAATGATGCAGATAATTTTTAATAACTAATAATAATAATTATAAATAAGGTTTGAATATCAAACATAAATTACCTAATATTTAACTACCTTTTTTTAAATTTTCAGAAGTAGTATTCTTCGTAGGCTGAAACAAAAAAAAATCCGCTAAAACTTGTGATATCTAAGTAAATTAAGAGCCGGTCCCTATACGAATAAAATAATAAAGAAAACTACTACAATCATGTGCTTTTTTTACAAACTTTTAAATGGATAAAAAATATTTCAAAAATTATTAAAATGACTCTTTTAAAGCTTTGGGACATTATATATTACATAAGAATGACATAAAACGGCTCCCTCGTTACAAGACATGCAAGTATGCGGGCAGAAGGATAAACAAAAATTTATTAAATATTTTTCACTAATCATGTTTCAAAAAAGGTAAAAATATCCATTTTATTTAAGCTTCAGTTTTTTAAATCAGATTTTAAGTTCTTTAGGGCGGCTTGCACTAACAAATTAAATCTAGTTTAGAGTTATATAAAATGCTATGTAACGCTGATCTGTACTTATTGTCTTGCACTAAATCAAAATCTAGTTGTAACAACTCTTAAACTAAAATCATCATTAGGATAAAATCAAACCAATTCAATTAATTGGCGTTTTATACAAGCTTAAACTAGATTAATTCGTTAAAATAATTTCAATTTAACCCTTTATGTCGCGCATTTTTTGTTTAGTCCAATCGGCTTGAAATTGAGTACTCAGGGGTTTTCGGGGTCGGTGATTACGATTCCACCCTCAAAATTTCAAAATGGCGGATACAATATGGCGGCCAAAAATGCAAAAATTAAATTTAATCGCATGATATTTGGCACTCAGGAGTTTTCGTGGTCGTTTATTACGGTTCCACCCACAAAATTTTAAAATGGCGGATCCAATATGACGGACAGAAAATGCAAAATTCATTCTAACCACATGATATTTGGCATTCATGGGTTTTCGGTGTCGTTGATTGCGATTCCACCCTCAAAATTTCAAAATTTAAAATGGCGGATAAAAATTCACATAACGGTGTAAATATGATGAAAATGTATATTTTTGGATTTTCGGGGTCGCTGAATATGAATGCTCAGTAAAATATCCAAAATTCAAGATAGCGGATCCAATATATTGAAATTGTAAAAATGATTGAAAAAAACAAAAAAAACTTTGTGCAGAAGATTGTCAATTCTATTGGACCCACGAATGGCGACTGTGATAGTATGTACGTCACACGAGACGTTGCTAAGGAAACGAGATGTCATGAGTGGTAACTAAGAGAAAAGACATTAAAATGGATTACTAATTATTAAATCTTTTATTTAAAGTACATCGTACTTTTACAGCGACCAATTCTTATTCTTGAATACATGACTGATGTTGTAAAACCAAAAAAGTTCAAAAATTCAGTCAAAACTGCTTAGACAATCGTTTTGAAACACAATGTTCACAAAAAAGAGGTCACAAAGGGATGAAACGATTTTTGCATGTTGAATTCCCATCTTATGAGTGCAGATTTATAATCAGTGACCCTGAAAACCCCCGGGTACTATATTTCGCTATCATCAAACGATTTTTGCATTTTAGTCCGCCATATTGGATCTACCATCTTGAATTTCAACATTTTTAGGGCGGAATCGTAATCAGCGACCCCAAAAATTCCTGATTACAAAATTTTGAGCTAATCCCACGTAAGAAAAAATGCGTACTTCGAAAACTTCTGGAGATAATGAATTTTCTCCAGAACCATTGCGATTTGTTAAGGTTTGTTTATGTGCATAAACAAAATCATCCATGATTTTTAATTATTTCACATTAATTCTTATTCTTGAATAAGAATAACTGATGCTAAAACACCAAAAAGAGATCGAAAATTCGGTCGAAATTGCTCAGAAAATGGTTCTAAAACAGGTGGCACGCAGAGAGTGCCACCATGGCACAAAGGGTTATAAGATTGTGACTATGTTTTTATTTTGCACTTTAAGTACGGATTTACCAAATACCCGAAAAAAATTTTGCGGTAAAAAATAAACGTAATTTAACAAAAATAGCGCTACTAAACGTGAACTAGAAAACAGTTCCCGTATGCGATGTTAGAGGGCAGTGCGAATGACGACAAAAATAATTTCGCAAGAAGCGTGCGGCAGGGAATTTCAACTGCCTGGCGCCCTTTCTCTGCAAAATTCCCTGTCATCATCCTCTCCTCTTTCTAACGTCACAGGCGGTGTCTGAGTTATATGGTTTACCTAAAGTTGCATTAAGCACAACACACAAAATCAAAGTTGATATTATCAATAATGTATTAGGTTCTAAAGTACTGTCCGTTTTTTGGAATAAAAAGAAATTACTATTACCGTGAATAAACTTTATTGAATAATTTTATTGCCATTATTATTAATGACTTCTTATTCTTAGGCAATTTGTATATACCATTTTTGAAAAACATTTTAATCTTTGAAGATAAAAATTTAATCCGTGCTTGTTTGATATCTGCCTTATTTTTGAATATTTTGGGTCTATAAAATTTTTGGAAGGATAAAAACAAGTGAAAATAGCAAGATGCTAAGCCATGAAATTTGAACTGTGGATGAAACAGAATTTCCTAGCCTAGTTCTGACCCCAAAGCAACATGTAGCCTGGCATTATCATGTTGCAGTATAATGTTCTTTCTATTGAACGTTGATAGCCTCATTTTTTGGACTGCTTTGTTTAAATTATTCAAGATCTGTCAATACTTCCCCGAATTGAGCTTTTTTTGTTGAGTTTTAAAAAAATATAATATACAGGGTCCTTGACTCTCCGAACATATACACAACATTCTCTTATTTTGGTTTTCGTTATTGATGTTTTCGTAGGTAATCCACTTTTTACCTCCAGTTATCATCAGGTTCAAGAAGGTCTCCATTTTGTACCAAGCAGACAGATGTGCCATGAAAATCATTCAAATTCTTCTCACTTATTTCATGTGGCACTAATCTTGAATATTTCCACTCCGACCGTCTTCCCAACATGGTCGAAAATGTTTGCTGATTTAAATTTAGCCTTTCTGCCAATATACGATGTAGTCAGAAAACGATCTGACTCCAACATGGTCTTTATAACATCGGCATCGATCAAAGATGGTTGTTATGAACTTATCAGAAAGGTCGAAAACACCAGGTTCGAATTTTTAAACGATTTTTTGCATCCCCTTTCAGAAGCATGTATGTAGATTTTTTTTCTTTTTTATTTTTCCAATTACGCACGTTGGTTGACCGGGAAAGGTCTTCACTACTAAACCGAGCGGGTGGGCGAACACTGAGGGTCCTCAGTCGGCAATTTATGGGTTGAGTGGCAATGCAAGGACACCCCTGTGGGTACGAACCTCGACTTGGATCGTCAGCCAAAAAATACGAAACCTAACGGTGATCTACTAGCGTTTCGGAAGCGACTACCTTGAGAAGATACGCCGAAAGAAACTCATGGCTGCGTCGGAGTGTAACTGCGTTGTTTAGACGACAGTTGACGGATCTAACTTTACTTGTCGTCGTCGGCGCCGCCACTGTCGTGGTAAGTATCTAGTGCATGAGTGTACCTTACTGTTTTTAGGATCTGCGGTAATAAAGGCCGCGGAAATTGGATCGTCCGGATCCAACAGGACATGACGCGGGCGGCGTGTACTCCACATGTTGCCGCGAGACGGTGTGTATTCGCATACATTGCGAAGAAGCTGGTTAGGGTGGTGTGGCAACCTATCGAAGTAGCGGTATGTATACTTTAAGTGATAAAATTATAGACACATGCGCCAAATAAACATGTGGTTATGTGTCGACACTTATAACGGACTAACTTTCCGGTCGACCTATAATTTATGCTTACATAGAAAGCGATATAGCAAGCATAATGTTTTATTTTTTCATGTGTATATATAGAAGATGATTAAAAAAGTATTCTTAAATAATAAATTTAATCATGATCATATAAAAACTCTTACCGCCACATATCGATGATACAGAACCACGCCATAAACACATCCTATTGAAACTAAAATTTGAATGACTAGCCAAACAATCACATTGCACACTTGCGCTTGACCAAAAAGCTCTTTTCCATTTTTAATACACAACATTGATTCGGTAACCATTATAGCTCCATACACCCAACACTGCGTGCCAACTCGCTTACAATTAGGATCAGTTACATACGTGTAATATTGGCTGAAATGAAATAATTTCATAGGTATTATGTTTTAAGTTAGTATTACTAAATAAAAAGTTTTAATTTCTTATATATATTTTTTAAATTCACCATAGTATTTTTATTCTTATTGAATCATTTAGGGTTTCATAATAGTTAAAAAACATAAATTTTTGAAGTGTATGAATTAATTCTATGATCAATTCAGTGGCTATAAGAAATAGGAAAAACGCTCAGAGTTGCAAAACAGCATCATTAGATTTTTGAAAAAGTGCTTCCCCAAGTCAAGAATCAAATTCTGAAAATAAATTACACATATAACAATACACTATCCTTTAATAATAAAAAAATAAAGCCTATGAAGTAAGGTTAAACAAACTAAAGACTTTTTAAATTATTTTGGAAAATACAATTTTTACTTTTATTATATTCATTACCCGTTTGAGTGCGAAGAGAAGCACGATAGTGCTCCTCGGGTTCTATGTCAAAATGCGGGGAGCGCAATAGCCGCTCCTCTTGTTTTATATTAAAATTGCAAAGAGATTACTTCGCTCTTTTTTTTCTTTGACACGGTTTTTATGATGTAATTAGCTATTTATATTTATGATCATCTAGTTTTTTTTTATATATACCCAAACTAATCCGAATTTATTGGCAAATGCTCACAAAATTAATTCCGCATTCAAACGGTTAAAATTATTAATTGCTGAAAATTCAAAAACGCATTGATGCGGTTTAAAATATCATCAAAATTGGACTTTTGACTATTTTGAAATTTTTTCGCTATTTCTTACAGTTTGAGATTTGGTTAGAGGCCCAGTTGCATATTGTTAGTAAAATACAGGACAATAATCTTTTTTTTATTAAAATTTCACTAACCGCACAGAGGGAGCCACAATAACTCCTACAAGACAGAGTCGCGCTATGACAAGAGGATGAGAAGGAGGCATTTCAAAAATGTGTTTAAGAAAGAATGTGTTTAATTCGGATATCTGCCAGAATACAACAAGCTGACTCAAAGCGCAAAATCTCATATATGTACTATTAGGGTCCAGCCAGCGAACTGGGGTCCAATGTACAGGAGTGAATTGAAGGATTGCTCTTTTAATTTTTCCAGTTGTAGATGATATATCTCTGTAAAAAATAGTTCGATTAATTTGGTCAGTTTAATTAATAACAGTTAGTTCAGTATTACAAAAACGTTAGTTACACTAACTATAAATTACAAAGTAGTTTCATCATCATTACATTGTAAATTGTTTAACACGTTTATGACGCCGCATACTACTGGTGGCTCGCACAAGCCTGCCTCATCGTGCAGCGCGTACTATCGGTGACTCACATCTAATTAAGCTGTAGGCGGTGCGAACCACCAAAAATTTAGATTGTATACTAACTTAAATATTTTAGTACCGATAAAGCGAACAGCTTTAATGCGAGCAACGCATGCGGCGGGAGTGACACATGAATTACAGCGCTGGCATAAACGTTTCAGAAAAAGGGCATGGTCATACTTTGTATTATTTAAAAAAAAAAACAGATCTTCTAATTGAACAGCAGTGGCGGGTAAGAGTTATAAAGATTTAAAGATTATAATTTTGTTCTAATAATTTCCTTTTTAATAATAATATATCGTCGCGCTAAGGGATTACAGGACACTATCCTTTTGATATTGCTTGGGCCACTTAGGACCTAATATCAACCTCAAGGTCAATACTTCTATTACATTTTCTTAAATTCATCTAGATATTGGTCTAAAGTTCAGAAATCCTCTTCAATAAACGTCTTAATGCAATTTAGTATGATTCAACTTAGAGGCATGACACACAATATAGAGTGTGCCAAACAAAGCTTGGCACACTGTATAATTGTATATTATTTATTATAGTATAATTTCTTACCTTATGCTAACCCATTTGTATTCCCTCATTTCCAAAATTTTACATATTTTAAGTCCACACCATATTCCAAGACCATTGCAAACAAGGACATCTAATATGAGTGAGTCCCACCAACACTCTTTGAAATTGGGGAGTAGGTGAGCGAAAGCAATTTCTGTTATTTCCCACATAATAGATATGGCCCATAATAAACCAACATGTCTAAATAGTACCGCTTTGAACATCCAGCCGAGGAAGTGACCCCAAGCAAACACATCAACATGAGACCAAACTCTAGCTAAAGTTAGATCAGAACAATTAACTGCATATTCCTGTAAAATAAAAATTATAATTTTGCATGTCTAGTATACTTTTGAATACAAAACAAAAAAAAGTACATTTGTTCACATGGATACTTTCTTACATATTTCAGTTAAAACGAACAAATGTTTTGCCAGAAATACAAAGTAGCAGTTGCTTGGGTCCATAGACAAATGTTTTGTACTGGTGTTTACGGTACAGCGAGTATACGAAACACGTTTACCGGACTATTCATCGCAAAAAATGGAATTCATTGCTGCTATAATTTTTGGAGCGTTATATAAGGAGGAAGTGATCAAGCAATAAGTGAATAAATATTTGTCGGTTCGACATCATCATCTCCTTTCATCAGGTGTGTTGGAACCCTGTTTACAATTTAAAAAATTAAAGGGAGAAAATTCGACACTGGTTTTCCATGGATATGGTGAACACGAGATTATAATCAGTAATTAAATTATTAAAGACAGTTGCGTGGATTAAAATTACCATATAAATAATATAACGAGGCTAAATGTATATGTATATATATGTATATTATATATAGTCTAAGAATATCAAGTCTAGACGTAGTCTTAACCACGCAGGAGACGGTCAATCAATCGAATTGATATATACACCCAAACTTCTCAGTAACAACATTTGTCACTTAGGAGGCTCGCCATATTGTGTTTATAAAATAAATTTTATTATGGCGAGTCATCTTATCAGATCGTATAAAAGCGAGATAGGTTAGTTCACGGGTTAATAATAATATTAGCAAAAATGGCTCAATGACGTCTAATAAAAATGTGACGCTGTGCACGCATATAAGCGCAAAGTGGACAGCCACAAATGTGTCGCTGCTCATCACGAAATAGATATAATGTGACAATACAATGTATACGTGTTTATATATACATATTAATAGCTAATTAGCCAAAAATAGCATATATCCGCAATCTAATATTGTTAACTAAAAAAAATCGATTATCTACTTATAAGGTTAATGAGGATTAAAATTATTGTTAAAGAATAAAATTATCAACAACATTATTTTCTACCATTTAAAAAAATAAAAATTGAAGAGTTATCGATAAAATATCTATGTAAATCAAAATGGCGCCGAACAAATCGGTGGAATTTGGCCAATATAATTATAGAATACTAATGAATCCCGTAAAGATTAGTCCAATCAAATAACTGCCAGGTTTTTTGCGAAAAAAATAACTAATTTGACTGACTTATAGAGGATTAAAATCATGTTCCATCATGTTTATTATTTATATAACTGACTTTTACTTCTCTCCAAGACAAGTTGAATTTAAATAGAACATTTGACAGAAGACATAAAAATAATATATTTGACCGAAATTTAATACTATTCCATATTTCAAAATATAAACAATTTTTGAGGTGACGTGTGGCTACTTCTATTTTGGATAAAAGGCGGGCATAGTTTAGACTGGCAGCAGTGAAAAAGTTGCCATAAATAAGAGAAATGAAAATAAGATAAGACAACTACAAATTATGACATGGTAATTTTATGGCTTACATATGAACAAACTCCATCTAGACTATTAATATTCTTAGTATATAGTACCTTGATCATAATATTAAACAACTATTAATATGAAAAAGTGCTGTAAATAAAAAATACATACATCTGCAGTGTTTCATAAGACATACATCAAGTATTAGATTTTAAGACTTTAACACTCATAAAGCAAATTGTTTTGTAAGATATAATTTTCAAAGTGTTTACAAATACAACAAACAAACAATAATGCAATAAAATCTAAAATATTATTGTAGTAATATTATTCATCTAGGTAGATATATCACATATTAAATTAGTTTCGATGTAACAGAACTTGTATAATGTGTAATTATTATTTTTATGTTTTGACATTTTCACAGGGTTATTTGCAATTTTCTAGACTAGAGAGACCTAGAGTTTCTAAATTGGAATAATTCTGAAACCCTAATTTTTGGAGGACATTCAACAGTTTTTGAGAATTTAAATTTAAAGCACTATTTTTAATGGACATAAGTACAATTTTTTTTTCATTAAAAAAAGTGTACTCAGCACAGGAGTTATAGGGCCATTTACAAACA
Source organism: Automeris io (assembly GCA_036320925.1). NCBI lineage: Eukaryota > Metazoa > Arthropoda > Insecta > Lepidoptera > Saturniidae > Automeris > Automeris io. The sequence goes on from JAUDJH010000002.1 coordinate 11,781,873, forward strand.
CAAATTCCACAAGTAAGAACATCAAGACAGGGAACAACTAGGTACTTGCATGTTTGCAACTAGGTTTGCATGGCTCATACCAGACCATGCAAATATTTGTTTTGTGGTTGACCCACCACTGCAATAACTGAGTAGTCAATGTTGAACAAAAGCCTTAGTTGATTTCAAACAGCCCTGAAGACAAAATTCCAAACTGATCATAGAATACAGCAGTACAGCTGCTACCGTGCAGGGTTTCAAAAGGTGTACTATTTATACCTAAAATAAATCACTTGGACATGCATATTCATAGCACATGACTAATTTAAATATATTTCTATGTGGTTTTGCTATCAGAGAATTCAGGAGTGTTTAATTATGTTGCCAAAAGATTTTGCAGAATGTATAACATGCATTTTGAACATCTCACTCAATGGTCTGGTTTACTCATAAAATAATTTATCATATCCCTATTTATACTTAACTAAATTATGATGATCTATAAACCAAAACTACTGCAAAATATATTATTAAAATAAAATATGTACCTTATCCATGTCAATGTGAAAATTTTTGAGATTTGGATCAATCCAGTACATTATTTCATAAACTGTAGAGTAACTTTGAAACAAGAGGAATAATAGTGTAAGTAGGTATAATACTGACATGCCAAACACAATTCTCCAAACTGCTGGATGAGGTCTTGTAAATGGACCATTTGGAAATGTGAGAACTGATACTATTAAAAAGAAAAATATTACACAACATATTCCTGACCATATATTATCTTGAATGTTGCTTTCATCTCTGAAAAAGGTACATTAGCACATCAATACTCTTTATCTTTTTTAAGGTTAAGATAAACAGAATTTAAGGCATATAAGTTGAACTCCATATGAAATAGTGGGAATCAGTTTAATAAGAGTCAAAATGCATTAACAGTCACACAATTAAATACTCTATAAAAATGCCCAGAGCTCAATTTCTCAACATGATGCTATTCTAATATAAATTCTTTTGAATCTGCTAATACAATGAAATTGGTTGGGGTGCAATTTTGTTATATGCAGTATATTATAAAAACCCTGTCCAACCTGTGAAGGCATTATTTGGTATTTGATTCTATTCAGGTTATACTTTTTTGTTGAATAATAAAAAAAACATAATTACAATAAGAATTAATTAAATAGGAAAAACTAGAATGACAGCACTGAGAGCATATGTAGCTCGTGAACAAGGGAAAAAAGCAAAGGATCTGAAGAAACTTGTAGGTCATGATATCAAAAAGACCACTGTTGGTCCCAGACTCTTTTTATTAATTAAATGTTTCATAAGTCTTTACCATGATTTTGTAAGTAAAATAAGCATAGATTTCTTGTAAAATAATTAAATTTTATATAACAATAACTTTCTGACTTTAGGTATAATATAGTTTTCTGATATATTTTGGTAATGTTATCATGTCACCAATATTCCCCTTTCTGGTCAGACAGGGTTTTCTAAGCCTACTGTGTTTGACTATGTAGTAGTTTGAAAATAAATTAATAATTTTTAGATTATTTAGGTTGAATGTATATCCCTCGCATCGTAAAGCTCCTTAATGCTCTGTCACCTCTTCAGCATTTCTTTTGCGGGCTTTTGGGGGAAATTAAATTAATATTTAAATTAATCTTTTGGGCAAAAATTAAAATGTCGTAAAGATATTGTTTATATTGTAACTCATAATTAATGAAAGCCTTAATGAAATTATGTGAGAATAGAGCATCCACTACGAAAAAGTTACATCATTCTGGGCTAATATATTAATACAACACTAATTATAGCATATACAAACAGTAATATACCTGACAAAGGCTTTGTAGATGACTGAAGCGATGGAAACAGCTAACAATGTTATAGTATGTGGTTTGTAAAAGAATTCCAAAGAAATATCGTCCACCGGCCTTTCGTTAATTGAACTAAATGCGTCCGCATATTCGTTGGATAAAGATGTTCCGCTTCCTGGCATTATATTATTTCTTACGTCTTTCATAAAATAGTTATCTAGTCTTAAATTTTATTTAAAAACAATTTTCGAAATCATCATAATGAAAAATAGACACAAATCATTTGACTGTAAATCCATAACCTACAATTGTTTCAGATTTCCATAGTGACTTATGAGTTATGAGTAGTGTTGCAAAAGTAAAAAATTAGAGATATGGCAGCAAAAAAAAAACAGATTTGTTTAAAAATAAAACACGGAGGCTTAGATAAATTACTCCGACGCATCCTTGAGTTTCTTTCGGCGTTTCTTCTCAGGGTAGTTGCTTGCTAAGCGCTGATAGATCACCGTTAGGTTCTATTCAATGGCTGGTCGCTTAATCCGAGGATCATAATCCACAGGATGCTCTTACGTTGCAACTCATAAAATTCACTGCTTAAGCACCTGCAATGTTCGCCCACTAACCCCGGTTTAGTTATAAAGGCCTGTCCAGGCGGATAACGAAGTCACGTCTAAAAAAAAAAGTTAAATTATGCCTAAACTCCGACATTTACTTTTTCGTGTTTTATACTCATTATATAGAATTTAACGGGCTTTATATGCAAATTAATATACAAAAATGGCTCGACGTTTCGACTTTGCTACTCAGATTATGGTCAGGAGGACACTGACACCTCACGAGACATACAATTGTCAATTTTATGTTGTATTGTAGCCAGAGATGGGCAAAATGTAATCAGATTAATGATTAACGATTACGATTACATTTTGTAATCATTAATCATAATTAATGATTAACGAAATTAATCAAAAAAAGTAATCATTTTTCGGTGATTAAGGATAATTAATCTTTAATCGGATTACAATTAATCATGATTACTTTTCTGTTTGATACGTATAATATGCTGCCGATAGCAGAGCGGCGCTCGCCTATATTTATTGGAACGAAGTTTCTTATCGCGCGTTGCGAAAGGAGGTTAGAGAGGTGTCGTCCAGCGGGGAGTGGGGGTGGTGGAGTCCAGCGGAGAGTGGGGGGGGTGACTTCCAGCAGAGAGTGGGGGGTGACTTCCAGCGGGGAGTGGGGGAGGGGGTGGCGTCCAGCGGAGTGTGGGTGGGGGTGGCGTCCAGTGGAGAGAGGGGGGTGTCATCCAGCGGAGAGGGGGGGTGGCGTCCAGCGGACAGTGGGGAGGGGTGGTCTCGTCCAGCGGGGAGTGGGGGGTGGCAATCAGCGGAGAGTAGGAGGTGGCGTCCAGCGGACAGTGGAGAGGGGTGGTCTCGTCCAGCGGAGAGTGGGGGGTGGCAATCAGTGGAGAGTGAGGAGGGTGGCGTTTAGAGTGGCAATTATGACACCATTACTACTGTAAACCAATATTATTTATGCTAAATATAATATATGTAGATATCTCATTGTTTAGAAATATGTATTGTATGTATGTATTGGTCCTGATTAGTGATGAAAATGCCCGGGAATTTTCCCAAAGTGCCCAAAACTTGTATGGGGAATATTCCCGGGAATTTACGAAATGTTCGCGGAAGTGCTGGGCACATTGGGAAAATTCCCGGGCATTTTCATCACTAGTCCTGATACAATGTACTGATTATAGCGCCATCTATCTTTTAAATAATATATGGGTACTTCTTAATGAAAGCCATGATAAATTAAAAATGTTATGTGATAATAGTTATTTCCGATAGATGGCGATATAATTAAAAAAGGGAACTAGGCCGATGTTATAAAAATAATAATAAGTGTGGATGGTATACAGATGCACGCCGGTTGATGGTTTTGATTTTTTCATTACTGAAGTTGATGTTAAAATCACTGGGTAAAATGAGTGGAAGTTTACCTAATTTTTTGCCACCTCTCCTCCCCACTTCTAGCTGGACTCCACCCCCCTCTCCACTGCACGACACTCCCCACACTCTCCGCTGGAAGTCACCCCCCCACTCTCCGCTGGACGACACCCCCCACTCTCCGCTGGTAGTCACCCCCCACCCACTTTCCGCTGGACTCCACCACCCCCACTCTCCACTGGATGCCACTCCTCCACTCTCCGCTGGACGCCACCCCCCCCTCCGCCAGACGACAGCGCCCCATTTTCTGCTGTATACAACTTCACAGACCCTTATAATGAATCGCTCAACGGGGTCAGCTAATTCGAAATAAGATAACTTGAAAAATTTAATAAACGAGAATTTAAATTGGTATCTCTCTCAGCCAGAACTCAAAAGTAATCATGATTAATTGAATGATTACTGTAATCAAGATTAATGATTACCCATGTAATCTTGATTAAAAGTAATCATGATTACGCCCATCTATGATTGTAGCTTAGCTTAAAAATAAGTTGTCGGGGTATTTTTGTAGTAAATAACAATTATTGGTTGAAAAGGATAATTTTTCTTTTTTGGTTTTCGACTTTCACATTTTTTTCAAAAGTTATGTTAATAATATTGTCCATTGTTTTCATCTCAATACGACTAAAATTTTAAGATATGATTTTTTGTACTTGCATGAACCATATTTCAATTTAAAAAAAATGCTATGGCGAGGAAGTGTATTGGACCCAAGCCTAGAGTGTAATTGGACTTTAAAATAGTTTATATCTAAGTATTTAGTATGTCGCTAGTCCATATCCGGACATACTGTATAACAATCGACAAACTCTAACCCTTTCAGACCTGGCGTACACAAACGTACACATAAAACAAAAAACCTTATACCTACTTAGGTTAAGACGGATGTGCACATTTGTACACAAAAAAAAAAAACTATTTTTTCTTAAAAACCTGACAATCAAGATTTTTTTCATGTTTTCCTTAGTCTTTTTACTCTACTCTAGCTTCAAATTTTTTTTAGATTCATTGGACACAAAAAAAATTCAGGTCTGAAAGGGTTAATAAATAGTGTTGAAACAGTATAACATTACCCTAGCAGTCTTCCAAAAAACTCCACCGTGTTTAAATTCTGGAACACACATACACATGAAAAGCTTTAAACAGAAATTAAAAATAGGATTTGAACCTGTATCTTAACCAAGGAATTTATTTCAAGCAAAACGTATGATAAACTATTTCAAATGTTGTTCCACCCAGAGATGAGCAAAATGTAATCTGATCAATGATTACAAAATGTAGTTGTAATTTTAATTTTCTTGCTCTGTAATCATGATTAAATTCCATTTAAAACATTAAGGAATCATAAATATGTATGCTATCTGAGATTTTGTAGTGTTTAAAACGTAGATGAGCAAAATGCCGTCTTATTAATGGTAAAAAAACGTAAAATGTAATCGTAATATTTTTTATTAATCTGATTCCATTTTGCCTATCTATGGTACCACCTACTTCACATAGATAAATTTTTCCAAATATTTATAATTTGTACCGTGACATTGATAACTTTCTGGATAGTTTATTGCATAGATATATTTTACCAATAGTTTCAGTAGTAGTTTTGCAGTCATGCTAGTCTTTTTAACTAGAAAATGCTTCATGCAACATAAATTGTAATTTGAAATTAAATTTGCATCTGTTAAGGATCATAACTTTAGATTGTGATAGAAACAAATTCTAAAAATCGATTTTTGAGGAATCAATTCTTATCTATCTATCCTTTTTTAGAAGAATTGCCATCCCTAGACAGTGCACTGGTGCTTTTTAATTTAAAGCTTTTTAGCCGTGGAGGCACTCTCATGCCCCCAAATAATTAAAGAAGAACCTATTTCCATGTTAAATATTTAAAAAATACTGTGATATAAAAAAATAAATAGTTATCTTTACATATTTTTTCTGTTAATCCACTAAATCCCAACCACCTCTTTATAAACTGTCTAAAAGATGTTTTAACCATTGCAAATATGTTTTTAATATTTTCCATTAAAAAAAAAAAACTTTAAATTGACAACATTTCAAAATTATTAAGCCCTGAAAGCACAGATACCTTTTCTTAATTTAGTTTCCTAAATTAAAATTATTACTGTATAATTTCACAGATAAACAATGAAAACGAAAAATAAAAACGTGCAATGGTGTCAAATGTAAGCAAGAATTCTATCTAATATTTACCTTTTCGTAAATAAAATTAGAATTTACGTGTATTCTAAGACTTCTCAAATATAATTTTGTCTGCTATGAATTAAGCCGTTTCTGTTTTTTATGTTACATTATAGTCTATAACATTCCCTAATCCCTTTTGAAACGCTAGTAGATTACCGTTAAATTGTTTTTTTTTGTCTGTCCGCCTAGGTCGAGGTCAAACTCACAGGGGTATCCTTGTGTTGCTAACTAACCCATGAATTCGCTAGCTGAACAACACCTTAAGCGCTCACCACTCTCGCCTAGCGAAGTTGTAAATCCCTTCCAGTGCTACAGCGAGTAGTATAGCCGAAAAAAAAAATTGAAAAGAAATAAATATAAATATCTTAATTTTCTAAGTTCATTTAATATAATAATATATGCGCGTTAGCCGTGGTGGCTGCCGGCAGAATAGAATAGCACCCCCCTCTTCTTGCTGAGGTGTCGTAAGAGGCGACTAAGGTATCTCCTTAACACCGCAATTCAACCAGGTGTTCAGAGAAGGAAAACTCGACCAAACCTGCATCCCGCTCCCTCCCGATCGTACTGGTTCTCCTTTCCATCGGGCCTGAGGGAGCTCGGACGAGAGAGTGCTTTTCTGGATGCGCGTCCAGTTATGCACTTAAATATCTCCTGCGCAATTGACTGTTTCCGAAAACTGGACCTCGAATTTCTTAATCGGTGTTGAAACAGGCGCCGTGGCCGAAATCGGCCAGGAGATCATCATATGCGCGTTAAAAATATGAAATGTTGTCAATTAGGTGAGAACGGCCAAGTTTCATACTTGTATTTAATTATCTATTAGTCTTGAAAAATTAGGTACTTATTAACCTAAATGAACAGCTGTAAATACAGAAGCTGTATATTTAGAACACTAGTTCATGGAATTTTACGGTAATAGTTTCATGGATGGATATTAATACAATTGTAATCATTTAAAATATATATTTATACATAATGAATAAAATAAATTACCATCTTAAATTACTTCATATAACAAGCTACCTATTATACCCATTCATTTTGACTGCGGAATTAACTTAACGTTATTAATATAACCTACACTAAAAAGGCACTGATAATTAAATGCATATATATCGAGGGGTGAGAGCCGTTCAGCCGCATTTTATCAGTTTTATCATCGTATCAGCGTTTCTTACCGATTCCAAATATATATATATATATATATATATATATATACATATTACTATATCACCAAAAAATGTCGCTTAAACGAAATAGCCTTTCACCCCTCGATAAGTTTTTGTGGATACATCAAAACAATTATACAAATTTGTATCATTCATATAATATTGTTATTACCGAGACTCGGTAGATACTTAATATACAAATATATTAAATTTATATTAAAAAAAAATATATATATAATTTATACACGTTATGTTGTGACCGGAGCAAATGTTCCATGTTTCGCAAAATAATTGCTTGTCTTTTTCCTTATCGTGTATTTGAAACTATTTTTCTTTTTCTCGTATACCGTAGCCAAACTTTTTGCTTGTGCATCCAAAACATTGATAGGTATGCGCAAAAGAGAAAATTTATTGTAAATACAAGATAAAAAAAAAGCAATTTGCCTCGGGCAAATCATTACTCATAAAATAATATTGCCTTTGATAATGTCTTTATAAATCACATTTTTTATTTATCCTATAATATTCTGCCTAAATATTCCGACAATAGCATAATTTATTGCTTAGAAATTTTAACACAGATAAGGCATTTAGTATACAAAATGTATCAAGCCATTGAAAATTATTTTATTTACAATAAAAATTCATAGGTAGAGTTAATTCATCCACCAGGGTTTACTCAGTCAGTATTTCGTTTATTTGTTCAAATATACACAACTTATTCAATTGATGATAATTACAAAAACTTGTGTATAAAAAATTCTGGCATATAATACGTGCATATACCCACGCATTTAGTACGTCTTACCCACACACCAACAATAGTGATAAGCAAAATAGTTTGTCTCGTCAAGTACAAGATAACGATCAAATACATCTTTTATGTATTTGATTGTTGTTTCATATTTTTTATTACCCCCCCCCCTCCGCAAATTTACGAGATGATTCCAAGTTAGCAATAGACAGTAAAAAGAATAATATAACAAAATAGATCCCACACCAACATGGTTTGAATTGTCGAATTGTGTGATTTAGATCACTTATTCGACAGAAAAAAAAAACCTATTCACCCTTACTATACAACGAAGCAAGTACTAGTAAATACTGGTTTTGACAGTGGTAAAAAGTCGTTCTTACAATCCATAGATTACTTTTTATATGTATAAAAATGTATTTCATCATTGTTATTACCAAAGATAGTCTTTGCCTATATAAGATTTTTTTTTGCAATTAAGGATGTAAAACAATAGTTTAAAATTGTTTGAGCAATAAACTTCGTTTTATAACAAGGGTATTTATAATTGAATTGGTAGATGATCATGAGTGCAGGCGTTATGTATAATATTTCGAAAATAATACAGATAAGTGTTCTAGGAACGTTTTTGTGCCCATTTCATGTCATCAGCTCGGGGCTTGCACCCTGTTAAGGCTTCGATTATAGTCTCTAGAGTGGACCAGAAGTGTAACTTTTCAAGAGGCCAGTTAAGCCAACCAGTAGTAATACAAAAGTAAGTCTCGTGCGGCGCAACATGGTGAATACGATGATGGCGACGTGGGAGCACTATGTGCCATTCTTGTAACCAAACTACCCACATAGGCAGTCCAAAGTAAGTATGTGACCATTTGTGAATCTGAAATAAATTAATTAAAAAAAAAAACTATTCATATGGCAATTATTAACATGAAATACTGGTCTTTCTTAAGTCCTTTTATTTTGAAATTCAGTAATTAGTATTACTGTCATCTTATTTCAAGCTGGTAGCATGGGAATAAAATAATATTTCCAAATAAGAGGCATTATTAATACAGTGTAAACTCCCTATAACGTCACTCGATTTAACGACAAACTCCCTAAAGCGTCTATATCACTCGGCTTTGGTTGGTTTAGCTTGTTTCCCATACAATGATACACTCTATATAGCGCTACACCCACTCTCAATAACGACAGCAATTTAATAATATAAATACTTTTTAAGTTGCCAAAATTACTAAAAACTGCGCAATTGTGTACGTTCTTTTGTCGTTTTATTATCGTAGCCCGTAATAAACTCGACTGTCAGCATTACACATACCGAACATCACCAAGATGCCTCAATATCGCAAGATTTGGATAAAATAATTTAAAAAATACAACAACATTATTTGTGCAGCAAAAGATGTCAGACAAAAATAACAGATTATACTCAATAGCGATAAAAAAGAATTGTTTATTATGTAATTACTGACACTAGTCTGAAATAAACTTTTTCTAATACAGATATTTCTTCTCTCCATTTAACGACAACTCTCTATAACGTCAAAATATGCACAGTCCCTTGAGGGTCGTTATATAGAGTTTGCACTGTATAGGCAAGCCATGAGCAATAATATCGTTATTAATAAAAAAATAACACTCAAACTTTTTTATACTGCGTCTTGGCAAATTAACTGCATTGCTTCTAATGGTAAGTACAACACATTCCAGATCTGCATTGCCAAAAGTTGGGCACCTATTGGCACTAATCGACGTTAAACCACTAGGCATATAATATAACATCGTCGCTATACTTGTGTAGTTTTTTTTGAAAACTTTATTTTTACATATTTCATGTTTACTTACTAATTAGAATCATAACGTAAAACTTAATTCCAAAAATATCAAGAAACAATATCAAAATTTTATTTTTTTTATTTTTTGAATAAACTTGTTAAAGCATTAGATAGTTTTTTTGTTTAAAAAAGAAACAATTTTTTATTAATTCTGCAACGACTATGATATCTACGTTCAGTATCATTACGACAACTGCTTGCACCACATTCTCACTTCTGAATAAACAAGATCGTGGTAAAACCATGCCTGGTCTACCGTGAAAGGAAACAACAAAAAGGTTTTTTATAACGTTTCAAAGTCAAATGGTTAATGCAACTATTATATGTGACTATAACATGTACAACAAGAGTTGGTATTTTGCTTCTTGTGGCCCTGTTGCACAGGACACCATAAGACCCTCAACCTAGGGAATATAAATGATAAAAATGTGACAGATGATAATGCTCATTCGATAGAATATTGAAACTTTATAAAAACATATTAAAATTTTATTTCTTTCGCCAAATTCTGTCTTTTCGTTAGGTAATAATTACGAAAGGTTTATTTCATGGCTTTTACTTTCAAAATTTGGGAAAAAGTTGCCAATGTATAAATTTTGAATTTAATTATTTTACAAAAACCCAAAAAGGACAATTTTGTGAAAATATCGAATATTGTTAAAGATAAAGAGTTAAAAATTTAACTGAATTACTTATATTTAATATCAAAACTATCCCCCAAGTGTGAGTCGAAAAAGCCAAAAGGACAGATTTCCTATATAAACCCGGCTACACCCTTTATGGAATTGACATAACGTGTCATACATTTAACACTTTCTATTAGCATTGTCGTTTATCGAATGTTACTTTGCTTAGAACCCTGTACCTAACCCTGCGCAGTTACTTATTATTTTTACACGCCACTATCGTAGTATAAACCCATTGTATTCGTATCGTACCGTTAGCGTAATCACCACCATTGTGGCGCACGTATATATTATGTTAGTACTTAACATATTAAGAGATATGTTCAAATCATGGTGCTATATTTATAAAACTATATTTATATTTGGTATGTAAGTGTTGTATGGGTGTGTATATTTGGTATTTAGAATAAATTAAACAAACTTCTTACCTGATTAGTCATTGCCACAAATATACAACAAAGGTACCAATATGAAATCCAGTGAAATTGTTCATCAATGACTTTGTCTTCATAAGTTAGTAGTTGCCATACAATTCTAGCCAACACAGGAATAGTGATAGCAAAGTTATCGCCATTGGTTTCTACAAAGTCGTGACGCGTTATTGATGTAGGATCAATATGATGTTCACGGAACGGCCGTAGAAAATTCTGCAACAGTAATTGGTATACTGGAAACATTTCTACACTCACCTTATAAATATAATACCAACAATAATAAATCTACGTGTATTTAACAATAATTAAGAGTCCAAAAATTATTAATCGAATAATTATAAAAAATTACTGGGGGCGGATAATAAGCGACTAATAATTAACATATGTACCTTTACATATGGACCATTTTAAATTGTATAAATTAAACCGTTTCTTCTGCACTTTTTTATATTATTTAAATAACTTTTTTACAATTGCCTATTTGTTAATAATCCCTAATTATTGCAATACCCAATTCAGCCGAAAATATATTTTCTAAACAGAAAACGTTTTTTCAATGAGTCAAATAATATCTAATTTTTGCAACATTGCTTACTTGTTGTACACAATCTATTATTAACCCTATGCCAAAATTAGGACAGATGTTAAATAATTAAATAAAATGATCAAAATATGGTATGATATGCTAATTGTGCCCGCGACTTCGTTCGCATGGGAGTATTACTTTTATTATGATAATAATTATTTCAAACTGTAAGCTTTATATGAATGATATAAATGGCATTGATTGGTTCCTATATAAATTATTACAACAACAACTAAATATAATAATATATAATTTACTAACGATTACACCCATTGACCTAGTCCCAAATTAAGCTTGCGCTTGTACTATGGGTACTAGAAATGGTATACATACTTAAATACATATATACAACCGTGACTCTTGACAAACCCATCTGGTCATCACAGAGAAGTTTACCACTACCAGAACTCGAACCCAATTAAACATAAACTAACCCAAATATAGAACTTAACTAGCTAGGCTTGCGACTTCCATCGTTGGAAATAGTATTTTTGTTATGCTTATAATTATTTGAATCTAAAATCTTTGTATTAGGTCCTTACATATGAAATTGGCGTTTTTCGTACTGGCCACTTTAATCACAAATTTCTCCTCTTTGGTAAGGAATTGCAAATTCAAATTTGTACAGCTATAGACTCATGTATTTGTGCTTCGATGATCGTCATTCATTTGTTTTTTCTTCTGTTTTTTTCTGTTTGCGTCACTCATTTTACAAAATGGAAAACTTAAAATATCGCATTATTTACGAGTACGAGTTCCGCCGTGGCACTAGTGCTGCGGAAACAACTCGAAGGGTGAATGATGTGTATGGCGGTCGTGTTGCAAAAGAAAACACAGTTCGTATTTGGTTCCTACGTTTTCGTTCTGGAAATTTCGACCTGCAGAACAAGCCCCGTGGACGGCCTGAGACTCAAGTTGATAATGAAGAGTTGAAGGCTATTGTGGAAGTGGATCCATCGCAAACCACGTCCGAGTTAGCTGCAGGCTGGGATGTTAGTGATAAAACTGTTTTAATTCACTTGAAGCAAATTGGGAAGATTAAAAAGCTTGAAAGGTGGGTACCTCACGAATTGACTGAAGCAAACCGGCAAACGCGCGTCGACTGCTGCGTTACATTACTAAACCGGCACAATAATGAAGGTATTTTAAACCGAATCATTACCTGTGATGAAAAATGGGTTCTTTACGATAATCGGAAGCGCTCAGCGCAATGGTTGGATCCTGGCCAGCCAGCCAAATCCTGCCCCAAGCGAAAATTAACCCCAAAAAAGTTACTTGTAAGCGTTTGGTGGACTAGTGCCGGTATTGTTCATTACAGTTTTCTCAAATCTGGCCAGACTATTACGGCTGATGTCTATTGTCAGCAATTGCAAACCATGATGGAAAAGCTAGCGGCTAAACAACCTAGGCTGGTCAATCGCTCCACGCCACTGCTGCTTCACGACAACGCTAGACCACACACTGCGCAACAGACGGCTACTAAATTAGAAGAGCTTCAATTGGAAAGTCTAAGACATCCTCCGTACTCCCCGGACCTTGCTCCAACAGATTACCATTTTTTTCGAAATTTGGATAACTTCTTGCAAGGGAAAAAATTCAACTCCGATGGGGCAGTCCAAATCGCCTTCAAAGATTTTATTGATTCCCGTCCGACTGGTTTTTTTAGTAAAGGGATCAATGAACTACCTATGAGATGGCAAAAGTGCATAGAAAATAATGGTTCATACTTTGATTAATTAAATATATTATATTAAAAAATATTCGACTTTTTGTTCCTCCCATACAAAACGCCAATTTCATATGTAAGGACCTAATATAAATAAAATAAATGGCATCGATTGTTTCTTATGTACATTACTACAACAACTAAATATAGAACTTCAAATAGTACTAATGATTTACAACACTCGACAATACATGTAGTTGGTGCTTTTTTTAAAGTAAAGTTTAAAAAAAAATAAAGTAGAGAATACATTTCCAGGATAAATATCATTAGAAGTTAATAATATTTACCGGTTTCTGATATTAGAACGCAAACACACACAGATAAAAGATTTTAATAATTATTTTTCTTGGTCTATGGTATGAAGAAAGGTCCCTAATATTTTTTTCTGATATATTTTCCACGAATACGTAGCAATCAGTTACTCTTTTACAATAAGCATAATTTTATTTCAGCTAAATTACCCAAACACTTTTTTTTTATCCAGGAGCAAATCCCTTATGGACCTTCAGGGAGTTGGTGAGGGCTGTCCCCCCGGTGTGTCAGACTCTCACCAACTAAAAACTCCTGGGTACTCCTTCATCTGCCTGTACGCCAGCCGTGGGTGCGGACTCGCAATCTGCCACGACCGGCGCGCATTGAGCCTTGTTAGGCCTCCTCTGTAATAGGGGACAGAAAGAGTGTTCTCGTCCCTCTTTTCCTCAGATTAGGCAGTGTGCGGAACTACGCACACACTGCCGCCCTCATGTACGGGCAGTGGACTCCCTCAAGTACCACTCCCCGCTTCAATGTCACGGCGGGGAGTAGGGTAGATAATAACGCGCGAACGACCCCTGACGGCGACCCGTTCTCTGGCGCCGAATGGTCAGGGTAGAAGTAGACTCCCTGGTCCGTTCGGCCGCCTCCTTCTGCTGCATGACCCGCTCAGAAAATCGAATCATGGCCTTCCACTTGTCCTCGCTGCCGACCATAGCTTGGATGACGGCCGGCAGCGAAAGGTCACTTCCGATAGAAAGAACACTTATGAGACAACCCTAAACAAAAACTCATGATTCATCTCAAAAATCTTTGACCCCATCATAAGCGAAGAATAGGCATAAATTAAAACTTTAATCAAATCTTTAAAAGGCAAGAATAAACAAAAAACAATAGTGATTTCTATGTAACACGAAATGTAATATGATTCTGTATTTCTGATAAGAATATATTTTGTTTTATGATGTACATGTTTTTGTTATATTTAAACTATTAAGAAATAATATTAGGTCCTTACATATGAAATTGGCGTTTTTCGTACTGGCCACTTTAATCACAAATTTCTCCTCTTTGGTAAGGAATTCCAAATTCAAATTTGTACAGCTATAGACTCATGTATTTGTGCTTCGATGATCGTCATTCATTTGTTTTTTTCTTCTGTTTTTTTCTGTTTGCGTCACTCATTTTACAAAATGGAAAACTTAAAATATCGCATTATTTACGAGTACAAGTTCCGCCGTGGCACTAGTGCTGCGGAAACAACTCGAAGGGTGAATGATGTGTATGGCGGTCGTGTTGCAAAAGAAAACACAGTTCGTTTTTGGTTCCAACGTTTTCGTTCTGGAAATTTCGACCTGCAGAACAAGCCCCGTGGACGGCCTGAGACTCAAGTTGATAATGAAGAGTTGAAGGCTACTGTGGAAGCGGATCCATCGCAAACCACGTCCGAGTTAGCTGCAGGCTGCGATGTTAGTGATAAAACTGTTTTAATTCACTTGAAGCAAATTGGGAAGATTAAAAAGCTTGAAAGGTGGGTACCTCACGAATTGACTGAAGCAAACCGGCAAACGCGCGTCGACTGCTGCGTTACATTACTAAACCGGCACAATAATGAAGGTATTTTAAACCGAATCATTACCTGTGATGAAAAATGGGTTCTTTACGATAATTGGAAGCGCTCAGCGCAATGGTTGGATCCTGGCCAGCCAGTCAAATCCTGCCCCAAGCGAAAATTTACCCCAAAAAAGTTACTTGTAAGCGTTTGGTGGACTAGTGCCGGTATTGTTCATTACAGTTTTCTCAAATCTGGCCAGACTATTACGGCTGATGTCTATTGTCAGCAATTGCAAACCATGATGGAAAAGCAAGCGGCTAAACAACCTAGGCTGGTCAATCGCTCCACGCCACTGCTGCTTCACGACAACGCTAGACCACACACTGCGCAACAGACGGCTACTAAATTAGAAGAGCTTTAATTGGAAAGTCTAAGACATCCTCCGTACTCCCCGGACCTTGCTCCAACAGATTACCATTTTTTTCGAAATTTGGATAGCTTCTTGCAAGGGAAAAAATTCAACTCCGATGGGGCAGTCCAAATCGCCTTCAAAGATTTTATTGATTCCCGTCCGACTGGTTTTTTTAATAAAGGGATCAATGAACTACCTATGAGATGGCAAAAGTGCATAGAAAATAATGGTTCATACTTTGATTAATTAAATATATTATATTAAAAAATATTCGACTTTTTGTTCCTCCCATACAAAACGCCAATTTCATATGTAAGGACCTAATATAACTAAAAATTTAAATTCTTATAATACTCGGTTGTTTCAAAAATAGCACGTTTTTAATGACTAATGTAGTATACTTTATATATGTATATGGAGGTTTTTTTTTTTTGGTAACCCAGGTGAAATCCTCATGGATCGAGAGGGTGGTGAGGGCCACCCCCCGGTATGCCGGACTCCTACAGACTAAAACCCCTGGGGTGCTCCTTCACTCGCGTCAGCACCAGCCCCCGGGCACAACGAGGACCTCCAAGAGGGCAGGTGCGCGATCCGTCCAATGTGGGCTACGTCACGATTCGGGAGGGGCCAAGCCCCTCTACCACCGCCTAGTGGTGCGCCACCACTTGAGCTTTCAAGTCAGGCAACGGCCCACTCAGGCTCGTTGCCCGACGCTCCTTTCGAGGCGAACTTACCGAGCAGCGACAGAGGTGCCGCCGCTGGAGAGGCCTCTTTCTCTATAGGCTCCACGCGCGCCTGGGACAATGGAATGTCGTCAGCGGTGGCGGGAGCCTTCCTCGGCTTGCCAAAGGGCCTTTTGGCCGCTGTACAGGCCGCGCTGCCCAGCCGGTGGCCGGCCCGCTTGCCGGCATCTGCACATACGCAGCAGTGGGGCTGCGCCTCGCATCCCTGGGCTTTGTGTCCAGGTCTATATATGGATGTGACTTAAGGGTCGGTAAGGTCGTAAATTAGATTTTTCGTACTTTTTTCGGGGTCTATATGGCCGATTAAAATAAAACTAACGAAGCTATCTTAATAATTCAACTTGTAGTAATATGTGTACTGAAGATGCTGTATGAATTTGAACAGAATTGATCGAATAGTTTTTGAGATATCATGGCAGAAGTTTGAGAAAATCGTGTTTCGAGAAAAACGCTTTTAAATTATAGTAAGGGGCCCGCGCGCTCCGTATACTCGCTCTGGTTTGCGGCTGTAACTTTTTAACGGCTTCAAATTTCGAAAAATCCTTTAACCCGTGTATTGTTTATATGTTTAACCCATGTATTGTATATATGTTTTAGATGTGATTTATGAAAAAAAAAAAAAACGATTTATTTTCATCTGACACACTAGACGCGACCCCATTAAGTTAATTCTTAACCGATATTAATGTCGGGAAGACACAATCGCCACGCAGGACAGTTTTGTTTGGAAGTGACACAAGCGATATCTCCAAGAGATCAAATATGACTTTGGCGAACACAATGAATTACTGAAACTACTTGGATTGGACATTGTTTCTACGCAGGAATATTTCGAAAGCCTATTGTGACTGGACTAGGAGAATCCTCTGCGATTGAATTTTTGACAGCCGCACTGCGGAAACATAAATTGACTAGATTTTTGGAACCTTTGGCTATTGGACTTCGAGAACATTCGACCACTGCGCTTCGAGACGTTTCTATGACTACGTGCTAATATTGTATACTCTCTTTAATTAACAATAGATTATTCATGAACACTGGTGTCTTATTAGCCGACGCCAGTAATATTATGTAGCGATAGTGATATGGTATGTATTAGAAATATTTATTATTCAAGTATTCTAATCATGCTAACAATGTCTCGTGAAACAAAGCATGGTGATATAATGCCAGGTAGTTTTAATGAATAACAGTAATTGTTTAAAGTGAATGTCCTCATTTGATTATTTAATCTCGTAATGCTATAATGTAATTTGTTATGGACTAGCTGCGCCCGCAACTTCGTTCGCGTGCAAGTAGTACGTCCACTAGGATATTAATTATTTCTATCTGTAATCTATGTATAAATGCTATTAATTCATTCTTATATAAATTACAATAGTTGAATTTAGAACACAATTAGTACTAACTAGCCGTGTCCGCGACTCCGCATGGAAGTAGTCCTTTTATTACGAAAAATTTTTCGTCATATATCTTCCCTCTACACAACGATTAATTAAAATTTTATTAATAGCATAATATTATATCTATATTAGCCAAATCACCGGGACAATTGCTTCATACCATTTGTATACAATAAATGATGACGTGTTTTTATAAGCTGACATTATCTTTCTATTTATAAACCGGTTGAAATAAAATTAACACTTAAAGTTATAGGCAGCTTAGATCAACTTGGTAGATTGCAGACAGACTAGAGAGGCATTGTCTCGAGCGAACCCAAGGATCTCTAAGGCTGTTCTGCATCTTAGTAAATTACAAATACGTAGGGTCACCGGGGCCATAACAGGACACGGTTACTTTAATAGACATCTCTTTTATTTAGTCGTATTGTCACGGAAACTACTCTGTGCAGAGCATGCATGGGAGAAGAAGAGACAGCCAGGCACGTGCTTATTGAATGCAGTGCACTGGCAGCATACCGGGCACGACACCTCGGTTTACCGAGGTCCCTTTAGGAAGCAACCAGCAACATCGAGGATTGAATGGAAGAGTTGCGGAGAATGAGCCCGTTTGAACCTGAACCTAGGCAGCTTAGACACACTTGTGAAAACCGCATCTAAATCGGTTAAGCAGTTTCTAACATTAGCGAGCACAAAGATGTACAGATAAGTGTATATTGATTAAAAATTCTGATACATTTTTAGTTACTTTTTAATTACATACAACTTACATCGCACAAGGGATTTTTTCTGTAAGGCGGTATACATAGCTCTCGAATAATTGTTAATCAAGATAATGCTAAACAGGTGGCCCAGAAATGGATTTATTTCATGTATTGATAATTTTACAACTGGAGGCATCTACTAACTAAAATTGCCGAAGCAATATTGATTATTGATAAATTGACAATATTCAAAATTTTTAATGTGCATATATTATTATATGTAACAAAATTGTATACTATTATAGTATATCCATTTTTTGTAAGATCACTAGTACACAGTATTTTTGAGTTGAAATTGTATTTAAAAGAGACGTAAGTATTAACTAAAGGCACTTATATACAAAAGAACAGCTAAGGGTCCTTCCCTTTTACCATGCTTTAATTAAATACAAAGTAATTTGTCACTCTTGTCTGTTTGGTTTAGTATAAGATTGCCATAAGAACATGAGATTTGAGCATGTTATTTTATTAAGGCGAAGGCAACTACTACAATGTAAGTAAGGTGCATACTTAATTTAATTGTTTTTTTTTTTTGCATAACAAGTAATAAATTATAAGAACAAATTTTTAGACTCGAAATACCAAAATAAAAAAAGGGATTCTTTTCAGGACTTGATAATTTTGAACTGTGTGCAACTGCAGAAAGAAGAACTATGTATTTACAGGATCTCATGATATTTTGGATACTTTGGTACTGATTGGCGATTATTTTTACAACTTTTGACGTGGATTGACTCCACAACAGTGCATGGATGAACTTAATTCAATTTTTGGCGATTATGCTCCATCAAAGACCAGTATTTATCGATGGTATGGTGAATTCAATCGTGGTCCTAGTTCACCAAGACGAATTTCGTGATGGTCGTCCAAAATCAGTTGTTGTTCCGAAAACCATTAATGCTGTGCGCGAACTGATATTGCAAACTCGTCATGTTACCTATTGTGAGATTGAGACAACCTTAGGCATTAGTGGGACCAGCATACATTCAACATTGCGTAAATATTTGACTGTCAAAAAATTTGTTCGCGTTGGATCCCACACAATTTGTCAATCGATCAAAAAAAGGCTCAAAAAATACGACCGCGGTGCTTCAAAACACGTCTATGACATCGTGACAGGTGATGAATCGTGGATTTACGCAGATGAGCCCGAAAGTAAACAGCAGTCCACTGTATGGGTGTTTCAAGATAAGCCAATTCCAATAAAAGTTGTTCACACATGAAGCACTTCCAAGCAAATTGTCGCTTGTTTTTTCGGAAAAACTGAACGTGTCGCAACCATACCACTAGAACAAAGCAGAACAGTCAATTCTGAGTAGTACACAACTATTTGTTTGCCAGTTGTATTCCAAGAAATCAGGAAAACCAACTTTTTTTTTTTCGAATTTACGCGTGTTGTTGACCGGGAAAGGTCTTCGCAACTTAACCGGGCAGGTGGGCGAACACTGAAGGTGCTCAGCCAGCAATTTATGGGTTGGGTGGCAATGCAAAGGCACCCCTGTGGGTACGAGCCTCGACTTGGACTGCCAGCCAAAAATACGAAACCTAACGGTGATCTACTAGCGTTTCGGAAGCGACTACCTTGAGAAAAAACGCCGAAAGAAACTCAAGGCTGCGTCGGATAGGAAAACCAACTGCCCAAGATGGATAATTCTTCACCACGACAATGAGAGCTCTCACATATTGGCTCAAACAACTGCATTTCTGAACACCCAAAACATCGATTTGATGAGTCATCACCTTATAGTCCAGACTTGGCACGGAATGACTTCTTTTTATTCCCATACATAAAAACCAAACTGAGAGGTCACTGTTTTTCGACACCTAGAGAAGAGGTTGCTGCATTCAGAATGCATGTTTTGGAAATACCTCAATCAGAGTCACAAAAATGCTTCGACAATTGGTTCAAATGCATGCAAAAGTGTATAGATCTTCATGAAGAATATTTTGAAAAACAATAAAGTGATTTTCAATTATTAATATTTGTTTTTGTTCTCTCATCCTGAAATATAAAAGGCAACCTTCATATACATCTCATTTAAAGCAGAGGCCAAAAGCGAAATTTTTATATTAGTAAAAGTTAATAAACAAGGTACATGCAAGTTAAAAATTTAGGATTACTTTGCCTATAAGCGGTAGATCAACTGCTCCCCAGGTGTCAGCAGCCCAGTGCACAACTCCTGAAGCAAAATCTGCAGTTAAGACTCCAGCAAGTGCTGCCAGCAACAGAGAGGCATCAGCTCGAATGTGTCTGGCCATTAGGATGCCAGAACAAACGCATAATGTACAACAAACCACCACACACACCAATTCTTGCAATCGTTTGCCTGTCAAAGTAATAATAATATATTGTTAATAATAAAATTTATCCATAATTGAAACATATCAAAATTTTTGAACAACAACAAACAGTAGAAATAAGTTTCCACCATGTTACGAGAGAATTCAGAGATGATAACTTGATAATTAGATTGCCCATTCCAGAACAATATAGCCCTATCATATTAACTTCTTATTAGCATTGTTTTTTAAAATGTAAAAATTTGACTTGTGACATCAGTAGATGTTTTTAATTTTTATTAAGACTAAATTAAATAGAAAATAATTTTGAAATCAGGATACTAATCTAATACACTGTATTTTTGTTTTAGGACTTAACATTTTTAAATTTTGTGAACTGTATTGATAAATATCAATTTGAATTAACATTACAATAAATCGACTGTATAGCTAATTTTGTAACATAATTAATAACATTATGACTATGATATCTATATTACAAATAGTAACTAAAAATAATTGATATATACATAATTTAAGATATTTTGTTCATTTTCTCCACATTATATTTAACATGGAGACAAGTTTTTTTTATTTATCAATACAATTATCTCAAAATGTTTTGTATTCCAATATCTTCATAACATATAAATAACGAATAACCAAACCTGAAGTTATTAGACTAACCTGGACTGTACAATTCAGCAAGTTCTTGTGCCCCACGGTGCCGCGGTCCCCACCGGGGTTGCTTGCCAACTTCGCTAAATGATTGTGTATTAGCATTTGGATCATCTTCTGACATGGAATGTTCAAGGATTTGACGTTCAGTTTTAACCGGAGCTAACAAAGTTGTGGCCATTGTATTGGCATATTCAAATCTTTCACATCCTAGGCCGCTAAGACCGTCCCTTTTAGCACAAGGTGGAATAGGTAGTGGCAGAGCCATCCCTACAATTACTCGTAGAGAACAACCACCAAGATAACAGATAATTTGTTTAAAAATCAAGGATTTATTATTGTTAGATAATATAACATATATTCTACAGTATACTCTTTAAACATATATAATAATTACAGAGACCTATAAACCTGATCCCTGCCAATTCACGATTAATCCGTATATTTGAATCATCAATTTAGAATTTCAAATGAAATTTATTGTCATTTCACATTTGACACAATTAGAGGAGTAATAACGACATTTTTTTTATACTGAACTATGCTGTTTTGATATTTCCAAACAAGAGTTTATATATACTGTTATTCATTATCCTGTTATTAAAAAAATATATATTAAAAAGTACGTCTCATTTTATATAAGAATATAATTATTTAGATGTATATGAAAAATATTATATACTGGCATTATCACGCTAAGCCCGGCGCTGAATTTGCTGATCTTTCTGTTCAGCCGGCAGCCGGCGAGCAACAATTCAAAAGTATTTGGACGAAATGAAGTTAAAAATATTACCAAAGAAGTTGTTACATATTGTAATATGTGCCAAAAAAGCTGTATTTATACTTAGAATGTTTCAATAAATTTTATTAAAACTACATTAGATTACATTTAATTGAGACTATATTTATTTTTTAACTTTAATACTGTCGGTCCCATGGACCGACGCCATCCCAACGAAAATCTTAGTACACCAGACTTAACGTTTAATAAGAACAATATCTTTAGCAAGCAGCGTTCACTCATTAAAATCAGAAAAAACAATATATGTGTCTCATACACAGATACCAAATATCATGAAATTGCCTGTCATTTAACAACAGATAATTTGAAATGAAAAAGATGTGACTTAGACAGAAATTATGACAAAGCTATGCTTGCAAAAGAAAAATCAGCATGTACTCCCATTGTATAAGGTATTCCATGTCTAACAATTAGGTAGATAATTAGCGAAACGGAGACGAGCATTCAGAAAGTAAAAGTAAAATACAACACACAAACAATCTGACAAAATATTGCTGATTATTGCTAAAAACAGTTGCAAACAGTAATAATATGAGTCCAACAAATGTTATGTAGGTATCAACATCTATCAACTATACGTAAATTGAGTTTGACAATTTAAGTCGACCACAACGGCGTTTTAAATTTTACGGTTCATATCGGTGCATTCAGAGTAATTTTTTTTTTTATATTATCTGTTGTTATATAACATGTAATTTCATATTGTTTAACATCTCTACCTATTATTTTTTTGGTTGTGTTCTCCCCTTTGTGAGAAGGGCAATGGCATCTACGTCATACAGCCATTTAAAACTTATCTATGTCTTTAAGAAATTGAGAAATGCTGCTGACATTTATACCCTTAGGACTGTTTATTTCTCTCTGTGTGTATCCTTGATATCTTACTGCATTGCTGTTTGGAGTGGAGGCTCTAAGACCACTTTATTAAAACTTGACAGGGCTCAAAGAGCTGTCTTAAAAGTCATATTTAAAAAATCCAGGCTTCCTACAGAATTGTTATATTCTGAATGTCAAGTTTTAACAATAAGACAGCTCTTTGCCTCGAAACTTGTCGTCCTTAAACATAAAGTGGTTCTTATAGGGACAGATAGTAAAATAAAACACCGTAGAATGAGGTATGTTCGCTCTATGCCGATTCACAAGTCTAATTTTGCAGAGAAACAATTTTAGATTCTTAGTTCAAGGATATACAACAAGGTCAACCATGAATTGAATATCTTGAATTTATCTAATTACGAATGTGAGATGAAGCTGAGGGACTGGTTGTGGAATCTGGAATATAATGATACTGAGGAACTGTTGCGGGAATAGATGTACTTGGGGTTTAATATTATTGTGAAATTATTATTTACTTTGATTGTATAGTGTATGCTAAGAGTGTATGTAATATTATTGTATTGTTTGAAGTTAAGATTGGAGCTACGCAAGGGATATAAGCTGTATGTAACAAATTATGTGAAATGTTGACATCCAAGATTCAGGTAGTCCTAGTTTGGATGTCAGCTGACTTTAATGTGCTGCTTTGTAATTATTTTTCTAATAAATAATTTATTCATTTTTTATTGTTTTTATTATGCCCGAGGTAATTTTTTATCTAAATTCGAAATGGCGCCTAACACATCTGTGTGATATGGTGGTCATAAGTAATTTAAACCACTAATGATTCCCGAAAAGGTTATTCCAATAAAAATATTGCCGCGATTTTTGCAAGAAAAATTATTAATTTCACTGACTTATAGAGAATTAAAATCATTATACGCACAGAAAATTTTAAAAATTCTTTCGCGTCAACCTAGTAGTACTAACCGCACAAAACAGTTTAAGTGAATTGCATGAATTACTACATGACACACTTCTCATGGACAACAGTTGTCACTTGGAAACGGTGCAGTGATGTGCATTGTTATATTTTTTTATTATGGCGTGGTGTGCTGTCAAATTGTGCAGAAATTTTCAGAGATAATTCGGAAGCAATAGTAAAATTTCCTTTCATAGGTAAACAGTGAAATATGTTTGCATTTCTTTGAAAAACGTCAATATAATTTTAAATCATATAACAATGATTTTTAACTGCTAATGTTGGCAGTTTTTTACTTTTTAAAACTCCCCAATTTTAGGAACTTATCTAACCTGTGCTTTAACACGAAAATATTAATTTTTATTGTCTTTAGCTGGCATCAAGTACGATATAGTTGTTATTAATTACTACGTTGATGAAAAATATATCTATTATTTGTGTAAACTTTTTGGCATTTTTATTTTGGGCTAATTGCTATTAGCCCGTCAAAATACATGGTTATGATTATCGCATAGAGTTGAAAACTGGTACGAATGTTGGGAACGCCATTGCCATTGATCCCATATCAACAAAAAAGTTATTTAAGTTCACAAATATGGGTTTTTACATGTTTCAACAACACTAAATAAAAATATGTATGTCAAAGTTGTAGATTATGCAATTATCTGTAACAATTTTGCTTACACGTATTCTCCTAAGAATTGCCATTTTTGAGGTATAGTGATCTAAGAGTTGAAAAGTTGCATACTTCTTAATATGCATGAGTACGTCACCTATATACAATACTTGTTTTTGCCCATGACTTTATCTACGTAAAATTAGTACTTCAAATAACCTATTTTTTTCTACCATGCGAACTCGCTTTCACGATCGAACAGGCAACATGTATGGTTGCCTTTCTTTGGTTCCCAAACATCTTTTTACTCCTTTAAAAAAAATATTTCGGAAATAAAGTATTATATGTGTTTTCCAGTGTCTGCAACGATCTTCATACCAATATTAACCGAACGTGAAATTACGTTGCACATTTCGTTAATACATCAGCTTAGGCCTTCGAATTATTATTTATATATTGAAACCTTCTTGACTACATAAATACCATGCCCAACAGGGTCCATAGTTAATACTAATAAAAAAAATTAAAAATATCTACTAATTATATAAATTGCTCTTAGGCATTATATTAGTACAGTATACTATAGTTTTCATTTACAACATTTTTTAGGATCATTGTTTAATCTTTGTTAATTATATTTATTTTTTGCTTAAAGTCCAATTTATTAAATAAATTATTAATTAATTGTTTTATTTCTTGAAATAATACATAGTTGCAAGGTTGTTAGGAATAACACTATACCTACATCGTGACATCTATATGATATATAGATAGCCCTTGGGTGGTGCCTTGGTTGTACCTCATGCTAAGTATTGATTCAATATTATGGAAAACTATTAAAATCATCATGTACCATAGAACTGTTTATAATTCTTTTATGTATATTAATTATATAAATGGTTTTTAATTCAAGACAAGCCGAGTGAAAAAAAGTATGTATGACAGAAATTTAGCATTATTCCGTATTGGAATATATAATTAATTTTAAGGGTATTTAGGGTGAATGTGACTCTATTTCTGGTGGCGCCACCTGCCACAATGCATCTAGTCGGTCATGTCACGTGTTAATTTTGGCGCGGAAATTTTATGTCCGATGTATGAGCGAACTCTATCTAAAATAATCTAAGTTTCGCGTATGATATTTATTTTAAATATTTTTATTCTCTTCAAGACAAGTCGAGTGCAAAAATAGTATGCTTGTCAAAAATTTGTTACTTTCAGTATTGCAATATACAGGGTGAACGGTAATGCGATACATTCCTTGATAGACGCTGTAGTACAGCTTATTTGGAGTCATTTAAGTCATATGACACCATGTCCGTAACTTGTTAATTTCTGAGATATTCAAGATATAAGTATTTTTTTAAAAAACTCCAGTTCTTATGTTAGAATGTGCCCTTGTAGTGACGAATACGAAATAATGTTATTGTTTATGCTGTATTCGTATAGCTAAATAATAATAATCTCATTTTGAATTAAAATTTGTAAGAAGGAATCGTAATTACTTAAGTAAAAGCTAAAAAACAAAGTACCATTTTGCAAAAAAATTATGTTTTAGGTAAATTAACGAAGAATTTCCAAGAAAATATGTATGGAATGATTCGTACAAATTACATAATTTTGTTCCTTGATTCATTGGCTATTCAAAAAAGTACAAATGTCATAACAAAATACTAAGAGATTGATTTGCAACCCTAATAATAGAAGAAGTAACCCGTTTCCTAGAAATCCTCTTCATTATGTTACCGCGCACGTGAGCAGGTTTTGTTCGTTTGATGACACCGCCTTGCACTTGACACTGCTACAACAATAGGACTTATTGATATGAAGGACAATTTGCTCGTAGAAATTTTAGTTATCTGTTTCAGTTAGTTACAACTATCTTCTGAGTACAGGCCTATCTTTGCTTTCTAACTACTTCTCTCTTGATTAAAAACTTGAGAAATGGCTGCCTTCCGTAATGAAGAATACGCCGACATTCTGTACGTTTACGAATAATACGACGGCGACGCTGTAGCAGCGCAAAGAGAGTACATGCTGCGTTTTCCTGACCGACGTGTACCAAACGTAAGAGTGTTTTCGGAAATTTATCGACGCGTCCGTGAAACAGGGCGTTTCGCAGCGCGAACAAGCGATTCTGGTAGACCTCGAGTTCAACTTCCTGATAAAGAAGAAGAACAACTTGATTTATTTCGCAGAAATCCAACAATCTTCACAAGGATTGCAGCTAGAAGCCTTGGATTATCCCAGTGGATGGTTTGGTTTACCGTACATACAGCAAGATTACATCCTACAACCTACACTACACACCGGTCCAAGCTCTAGAAGAAGGCGATCCAGCCCGACGAATAGAATTCTGTCGTTTCATGCTAAATGCCGATATGGAAGATCCTCATTTTCTTGATAAAATTCTGTGGACTGATGAGTCCAAGTTTGACCGTGACGGAATCACTAATTATCACAATTCACATTATTGGGCACCGAAAAGAGAGAATCTTGGATTCTCTCTTCAAGGATGAAAAAAGAAAGGGCACATCAAAGAAGATTATCTGTGAACGTTTAGATGGGAATAATTAATGGCCAACTGATTGGGCCGTTCTTTTTTTCTCAAAATTTGAATGGGGAAACTTATGAACTTTTCCTAAGAAACCAAGTGAATCTTTTATTGGGAGACGTCCCCTTAGCCACGAGAAGAAATCTTATCTACCAACATAATGGCTGTCCAGCTCACTTTCGGCTCAGTGTACGCCATTGGTTGAATCAACAACATCCACTTCGTTGGATAGGGCGCGATGGACCTATTCCTTGGGCAGCCAGAAGCCCGGATCTGACCCCTTGCGATTTTTATTTATGGGGTCACATGAAGGATCTCGTGTATGTAACAAACAACGAGCAAGAGCTTCGTGAGCGCATTCAGAGGGCAGCTCAAAATATCCGGCAAAGTTTGACAACAAGAGTACTAAAACAGAAATGAGAAACAGACATCGAGCTTGTATTGGAAGATGGGGCTCACATTTTGAGCAGGACTTGAAATAATGTACCCAGATAATTAGCCAATAAATGTATTATTAAAATACTAAGTTTTTCATTTATTAGAGCCCAAAAATACTAGTTGTTTGTGTGTCTTTTTATTTAATCATTTTTTTTATTGAAGTATCTACTAGACATTTAAAATTCAAATAAAAAAATAAGTATGTAGTTTTTGTTGACACCTGTACCTTTTTGAATAGCCAATGAATCAAGGAATAGAATTATGTAATTTGTACGAAACATTCCATACATATTTTCTTGGAAATTCTTCGTTTATTTACCTAAAACATTTTTTTTTTGCAAAATGATATTCGGTTTTTAGCTGTTACTTAAGTAATAACGATTCCATTTTGCAAATTTTAATTTAAAATGAGATTATTATTATTTAGCTATACGAATACAGCATAAACAATAACATTATTTTGTATTCGTCACTACAAGGGCACATTTTAACATAAAAACTGGAGTTTTTTTTTTAAATACTTAAATCTTGAATATCTCAGAAATTATCAAGTTACGGACATGGTGTCATATGACTTAAATGACTCCAAATAAGCTGTACTACAACGTCTATCAAGGAATGTATCGCATTACCGTTCACCCTGTATAATAAATTTTTAGGGTATGTATGGGGGTGACATGTAGCAACTCTAACTTTGGTTAGTGGAGACGAGAGTATCTACGTGGTCTGTGGTGGACGAATTATAATCTAGGTCATGAGTCATGACATTATAAATTCTGATGCGATGATTTTTATGATTGACGTATGAACGACATTTAGACGCATTACAGTAGGAAGACAGGTATGCAGATTGGCGGGAAAATTTAATGGCTTAAGTAACAAATCATTCCGCTGGCGTTTCGCCAAAACTTATTGAAACCTCAGCGTACATGGCCAGCAGAGTATTACATTTTTGCCCAAGCCCATAAAACAAGTTCCGACAACAATAAACACCCAGGCGACTGCCTTAAAAAGAAAACTATTCAACGACATCGTAGAAGAGACGCAACCAATGTAATTTTGTCGCGAATCAACAAGGAAAGAGAGAAACCATCTGTTAAACGTAAAATGTGAAGAAATACATGCGTTTAGAAACGTTTAGCACAACATCGATCATAATATCAAACAGTAGTATCAATCTTTTATTATTTTTAACTTTTGTACAGTTCATATCTTAGATATGTTCATATATTGTAATATTTTTCCATCTAATCATGAAAAAATATTCCACTATATGTTCCAAAATTTTCCTTATTCGTAAGATTCAGTCTTGCTGAAAAGCCAAAATCCAGTCAATTTTGGCTGAAACCGAAACTTTGACCATAACCAATTTTTTGCTGATACCGAAACTTTTGCCAGTCTCTACATAAAATGTATTTAACGTTCGCGTCAGATATAAAAATATCACATTGGTTTGCGGCTATGCGTATGCGCAAGCGCATTACAATTCTAGCATTTTCTTTCTTGGTAATCAAAAATGCTATTGCAAAATAATTAAATAACTACAAATTAAATTGTTAATTTAATCAGGAATTTATTATTATAGCTAGTACTTACTAGCTTAACACAGTGTACAAAACGAATATGTAAGTACCTAACTCCATCATAACTTGATGAAGTTTGCTATACATATTAATAGCGATATTGCGATTGTATCAGACTAAGTGCTAAAAATACTTATGAAACGAAAAATACAAATGAATAACAAGCGAATTAATTTGTCATATTTTATTCAGTATTAGCGGTTGTTAGCAGCTTGCGAAATAGTGTTCCAGTCAACGTATTCCCTTCTTTTTTTTAAATTAATCTATTAAAAGAAGTTTGAACAAGCCGACACGATTACGGTCACTATCGTCAAAGTATCCTGTTTCACGATATTTCCAGTCGTTTCTTGGGGTTTACTGTGCTTATCGCGTGCAGTGTAATCGCAAAATAAGGTACATTCCATTGCATTGAATTGGTACATCGCAAGTACATTGCTAATATAAGGTACATATAATAAGCTCCATAGATTAAAATAAATACTATGATATAAGTTTATTGGAAATAACGTGATCGTGATGTTGGCCGCTTGGACTACGAATGATAGGTAAATGAAGCGCAGGGCGGAGCCATTGCAGAATTACCTGAACACTAAGCCCGTCTTCACATATTCAATATGCTTAGTTTTAAGTTTATAAACGTTTAACGTGGACTAAATAAAAAATAGGCAAGGACCAATGGCTAAAACCGAGACCATCCTAATCAAACTAGGAATATGTTAGATTCACCTATGTATTATACATTATGTATTTTTTCAGTTTATAATGTCAAGATACAAAAAAATTAAAACACTGGAGAGTTTGGCGTTGAATAGATTAGGAGATTGGATAGCCCAGGCGGCAGAAAACCGTATGGAACCAATTGGTTTACTTTCCCAAAAAGACACTAACACTGCGCAAATAGCACTTTCTCAAACAATAGACTGCGTTCGTGATTACTTGGAGTACAATGTACCTTGGATGCTACACGATCTACTAGTCAATGAAACCATAAGAGCTTTATCACAATTGTTGGAAAAAACGAAACATTCATTAGGTTTCCGAGTATGCATGGGTAAATTTGTTAGTCATATGAATGTAATAGTGAGAATGGCAGAAGTGCTGTTAAACAAATATTTAACAATTTTGTCAATAGATAATATACCAAAAATGTTACGTCAAGTCTTTTATTCTAAGCTGTATATGCTTCAGGGTCTTGTTTATCTCGATTTAGGTTCTCTTTCCGGTGGTTGGAAAACATCTGATATGGAAATCAGTATTATCAAATCGTTAAAGAACTTACATTTGCTTAAATATCTGCTCATTAATTATGATTGTACGGATAACATTTTAATGTGTATTGTTGAAAATTGTACGAAACTGGAGAAATTAGATGTCTCATGTTCTAAATGCATAACAGATGAAAGTATTGACATTATAGTAAAATTAAAAAAATTGAGAAGTGTTCAATTATACAGGACTTTCGTAACTCTAGAAGGTTTTATTAAATTACTTTTATTATCCAAAAACTTACAAGATATCGGCAGATGCGATGAAATCGGTAAAGTATTAGAATACATAGATGTGAATTATACTAATCCTGGTCCGTTTAAGTTAACTACATTTGTAAGTCGATATGCTTCGTTTAATCAATTACAGTTAACTGTACAATTGTGTCCTTACATTAAATACATGACTGTTTTTCATAACACATTACAAACTGATTTGATGATGCTAATTAGCTTAAAAGATTTACAAGATCTTAAATTACTATCGTGTGACTTTTACGCTGACCAAATTAAGCAAGTTTTACAAGTTAAAGGTTGTAATATTGTAAGTTTGCATTTAGAACATGTGGATCAAATTGATCTGAATGCATTAATGTACATTAGTCAAATGTGTCCACTTCTAGAAAATTTTACTCTTTATAATTGTACTTTAATACAGCATACATCACTATATACAAAAAAATTGGACATATTACCATTCAGAAATTTAAAAAGATTAACTTGCGTTGCCACTTGCACAAATGAACAGTTTATGTTTATATTAAGTAATTGTTTGAATATTGAATATATTCACTTAGGTACTGCCGTGCAGTTAACTGATGAATTTGTGGTTAAAATATTAGAAAAAAATCCACTTATTTATTTAAAAGAGTTGCGTATTATGCAATCAAATTTTCTAACAATGTTATCCATTGAGAGAATAATGCAAAGTTGTATAGCCTTAGAAATATTAAGAGAATTAGAAAGTTGGTCTCTGTTGACAGATAGTGATCGAGAATACATAAGAAATTACATTATTATCAACAATTATAATATAAGCACAGAATCTACACGGAGATACGAGGTATAAAGATTTGTAATAACTAGCTGTGCCTGGACTTCGTTTGCATAGAAGTAGCACTTTTGTTATGATAATTAATATTTTAAGGGGGCAGCTTTGTATAATATATAAATAATATAAATGCTATTGATTGTTTTTTTTAAGACTACAACAAATAGTAATAAATTCAATTAGTCCTAATGACCTACAATACTGGAGAATATGAGTACATGTTGTGCTACCTTAGTTCAACAAAAATATGCACAGACGCTTCAGCTTTCATCACCACTTTTAGTCAAAAGTAGAACATCGATAAATATCACCACTTTTAGCCCAAATAAATGTCTGTTTTTAGTAAAATAAAAATCTTACATTACGTTTTATTAAAAAAAAAAAGACAAGAACGACGATCAGCTGCGCTACTGGTCACTTTAGGTATGACATATATTGTATGCGTTTATATAATCGCTAAGTTGATACAGCCATAAATGAATCTCTGCTCACCCCTAAAGGGAAACAGCGTAATAATACATTATTATTTTTAAATTAAATTGCCATAATATAGTAGGAGCTTTTGTGTATTAAACCACTAAATTCCTATCAATCATTATTTTGGATTCTATAGCATTAGGAAAGTTCTCTAATAATTTTTCTCATATCTCTTCTTTGTGCAAACAGCGATCAGCTACTTTCATTATAAGTATAATGAAAGTTATATTTCAACCAAGCCAACTGATAAGTTATTTTGTGCCATTTTTTTTCAATAAATGATCGATGTTTTTTTTTTTCATTTTCAGTATTCTGCAAAATTAAGCAGTAAGAGTATTTAAAAAAATTAGAATACAGCTATAAAGTAAATATATTATTGTTACAGGTAGATGTGTTGATAAACGTAATTTGAATAAAGTCCTACCACCTGTGGCTATAACATACAATTACTGTGACGGTGTTTTGACTTGTCACTGTTGTGCTCACTCATTTCAAGTAAAGATCGGTTATAGTAAACATTGGCAAAGCACCTTAAAGGGCAGTCACTTTAACCAAAATCAGGTAGGGTGTGATGTATGAAAATGTACATTTTGTATGTAACACTACTGCACACTGGTGAAATCGCACTTTTGGACAGTCTTTTGATATAGCATTGTGGTAAAATGCTGCAGTTGAATAGAAATAATGTTATGAAATAGCATAAAATACATTCAAAAGAATATATTTTTAATCCAATCAAGTTAAAATACATAATACTGTAAACTACTCAATGATTATACAAATAACAATAAATTATGTTTATTATAAGAAATTTTATGCTATAAAACAAAGTCTGAAATTTCATTACATGTATCTGTATTATATTGTACAGGTATAAGGGCAAACATATATACAGGATATATCCCATTAGGAAAATTTGTTTGTTTACATTGTTTTATTCTTTTTAAATCAGACTGTTTAAATATTTTTATAAATTGCTTCAAGGATCTCGTCACTGAAGAATCCGTTTCGTCTTTCTCAGATTTTCCTGATGATGTAACATTTTCTTTAACAATTATAATACCAGAAGTATTTAAGGCATTGCTAAAAATTAAAAAACACAAATTAATATAAAAGGTTTTTTGAAATTGCTGTATTTCTAGTAATATATGAAACTAAAAATAAATTGTACTAAACATAACCCAAACATTTACTATTATGAAGTTCAATAGATTTTCAGTAATAAATAACTATTTACAAACTATAAAATAATTTCTAATTAGAAAACAAAATATTATGACTTAGTAAGATTGGGATAGAGCAATAAAACACAAAAAAAAATGTTTAAGTAGATACACTCATTAATGTATTTCTGCTCACCATAAATATTTATACTTATTATTTTTCTTTATGTTGAGTATTTATTTTATGTTATCCTATTTAATTAAAAGCAAGTAATTAGAGCATGTTTAATAATTTCCAGTCCCCAAGACCTCATAATTTTCCTTTGAAATAAATGGTGGCTCTTATATTTATTTGTCTAGTATATATTGTCTCAGTATTCCTCTTCAGAGTGGCTTTAATATATTAACAAATTTTGCCCCTTAGTTATTCTAGTCATACCTAACGTGACTAGTAGTGTAGTTGATCACCAAAAAGAAGCAATTTTAATTTACACTTCGGAAAGTTTACAAGAAATCTGGAAATTGTTCTGATTGCAGTTACAATATTTATGACAGTAATATTTTAATGGTAATCTTACCTGCATCTTTTAAGATATGTTACAAGATCGTTGTCATTTAAATATCCAAGCACCCATTGATTCCAAATTACATCATATTTTTTTTCGGGTCGGAATTCTTGCAATCCAATTTGATATAAAGAACCCACTTTTGTGTTATATTCACCAACATAATCTTTTATTGCTTTAAGGAACTTGTTATCTGGTTCAATAACATCAACTAATCGGAAAAATGGTATAAGAAGATGCTTTGTTATTCTGCCAATACCTGCTCCACAATCTAATGCAATATTTGAATTTGGGGGATTATTTAGTGACAAAAGCGATTCTAAAAACACTTTGGAACCTTCTATATCAATATCTGATATGTAGCCGAAACCTCCTAACACACCGTCAATAGTAGCTGGTACTTCAGACCAATATTCTAAGGATTTCTGATAATCAATAGGTTGTTTCTTAGTATCGCACATGTTTTAAGATTTAACAAAAGATTCAACCATTATAATAGTTCATATTATCTGTGTGATGATCAAAAGTGAACGGTTTCTATTTATTTTAATAATTATGGTAAGGTAATAATGTAATTTGTAAAATATATGCAACAACAAATAGAAAGCACAGACCACAGACTAATAAATAATACAGACGACCATCTTCATACAAGAGTTTTGTAACGATAGCGCGAGGTATGAGGCGCGGCCTAAGGGGCGAGGATGTATTAGCTATACATCATTCATCTTGCATATGATGCATCCTGCTCTTACTCATTAAATTTTGCTTCGAACTTTTGTTTCTCTTTCTTGCTAAGATGTACATAAATATAAATTTGAAGCAAATGTCAGATACCGTAGTAAATTAGTGATGTGACTCAACCGATAACATTCGTTTCTGAATCGTTTCTGATAGAAAGTTCATAGTGCCATTCATAGACCACCACAGACCTTATAGATGCAGACCACCATAGATGGGCGTAATCATTATTACTTTTAATCAGATTAATAATCTGATTACTTTTAATCAAGATTACATGCGTAATCATTAATCTTGATTATATTAATCATCATTATTTTATTGATTACTTTTGAGTTCTGGGTAAGAGAGAGAGCGATTTAAATACTCGTTTATTTAATTTTTAATGTTATCTTATTTCGATTTAGCTAAACCCGAACATCCGTCTCGTGGTGGGGTGGCGTCCAGTGGAAAGTGGGGGGGTGTCGTCCAGCGGAGAGTGGGGGGGTGGCGTCCTGCGGAGGGTGAGTGGATGGCGTCCAGCGGAGAGTGGGGGATGGCGTCCAGTGGAGAGTGCGAAGGGGTTGTCGAACAGCTGAGGATGGGGGTGTCATCCAGCTGAGAGTGGGGGGGGGGTTGGCGAACAGTGGAGAGTGAGGGGTGGCGTCCAGCAGGGAGTGGGGGGGTGGCGTCCAGCGGAGTATGAGCAAACAACTGATCCTGTACGTAGTCAGGTCGAAGCGAGTCACTATGAAGGTCTTTACACTTGTCTACTGTGGTCACGACCCAGTTAAGGTAATCGCCCTACCACCTCAAAAGTATGTGGTAACCAGTTCGCCAGTTTAGCTAATACATTTATAAATAAATAAAGGCGAGCGCCGCTCTGCTGTAGGCAGCACATTTGACTTATCAAACAAAAAAGTTATCATAAAAGTAAACTTGAATAATCGTTAATCCGATTACAGATTAATAATCTTTAATCACCAAAAAATGATTACTTATTTTTATTAATTTCGTTAATCTGTAATCAATATCAATGATTACAAAATGTAGCCGTAATCGTTAATCATTAATCTGATTACATTTTGCCCATCTCTGCAGACCACATAGACGTGCAGTTAGAAGCGATACTTGATATAGCGACGAGCGTTACACAGCATTAGTGATTCAGAACCTGCTTATTAGTTCAATACCTGAAACACTGAATTGAATAACTATTTATTGAGCGAAACTTAGTATCGAAATTATATGTGGTTAGTAACCACGCGTTACTCGATAATAAAGTAGACATTTTGAACTTACTTTGCCATCATGCTTATAAGCATAGATGGGCGTAATCATGATTACTTTTAATCATGATTAATAATCAGATTACATAAATAATCATTAATCTTGATTACAGTAATAATTCAATTAATCATGATTATTTTAAGGTTACTTTTGAGTTCTGGCTAAGAGAGAGACCGATTTAAATACTCGTTTATTTAATTTTTTTAAGTTATTTTATTTCGAACTAGCTGACCACGGATATCCGTCTCGTTGAGCGAATCATAATCATTATAAGGGTCTTTGTAGTTGTGTACTGTGGTCACGAGTCACGACACTGTTCAGCCAATAAACCTACCAACTCATAGTAACTCTCTTCGACCTGATTACGTTCAAGACCATTTTATGTGCTTTCAGCCGTTTGAGTTGGTAGGTTAATTGCCAGAATTGGGTCGTGACCATAGTACACTAGTGATAAAACTGGCATAGTGACTTGCTTAATGAATTATGTATTATGTTTGTACTGAGCTGTCGTACATTCGGCATTGCAAATTTGATACACTTGGTTTTCTTAGAATTTAACATCAAATTATTTACTGTAAACCAATTCAATATCTCCTCCATAGCCCCACTTACATTGTCATAATTGCTTGTATTTCTATCAACCTTAAAAACAAGGGATGTATCATCAGCAAATAGAACTATGTCACAGATATCGTTTACAAAAATGGGAGATGATTAATGTACACTAAGAATAAGAGTGGACCCAAAATCGAGCCTTGGGGCACGCCCATCATGACAGGTGAGCCGGAAGAATTCACGTTACTAATACTGACACACTGAGTCCTTTCGTTTAAATAAGATTTAAATAACTTGAGAGCAGAATTTCTAATACCGTAATGATAAAGCTTACGTAATAGAGTATTGTGATCAACACAATCAAAAGCTTTGGATAGATCGCAAAATATACCGATTACATTCTGTCCCTCCTCCCAAGCATCATAAATGTGCTTAAAAAGAGCAACTACGGCATCAGTTGTAGAACCCCCTTTGGTAAAACCATACTGAGTTTTGTGTAAAAGATTATTTATATTAAAAATTTTTACCAATTGATTTAATATAATTTTTTCAAAATTTTTACTTAATGCAGGCAAAATTGAAATAGGCCTATAGTTAGTGGGGTCTCTCCTACAACCAGATTTAAAAAGAGGCGTTATTTTACTTAATTTCATTAAATTTGGAAAAACACCTGAACTAATGCAATCTTTAAAAACCTCTGCTAGATAAGGAGCAAGAGTGGATATAGCACATTGTAAAACCTTTACAGAAATTCCCCAAAAATCGCCTGTTTTCTTTTGATTGATGGATTTAAATGAGGTTTTAATATCAAAATAAGTTAAAATTTTAAAATTAAATAAAGTGGGGCACTCCTCCACATTGCTTCTAAGCAAGGTCTCAGCCTTAATTAGAGAAGAATCTAAGAACCGAGTTGTATCCAATGGTATATTTGCGAAGAACTGATTAAATGATTGAGCAATATCAAAATCATTATTTATAATTTTATTATTAACACAAAGAACGATACTTTTATCGGATTGGTCTAATTGACCGGTTTCAGATTTAATAACATTCCATGTAGCTTTTACTATATTCGAAGATTGCTTGATTTTACTACTAAGGTACATAGATTTTGCGCAATAGCATACCTTTTTAAAAAAAATTGAATACGTCTTAACGTATGATATAAAAGTTGGACTAAAATAGTATTTTTTCACATCATACAATTCAAATAACCTAGTTCTACTTTTATATATACCAACAGTCGCAAAGTTATTAAAAGATCTCTTTACAGTAAATGTTTTTTGTTTAAAAATTTTTTCGAATTCCTTTAACACGGAATTAAACAAGATTTTATAAGAATTATCCGGATCACCATGTTCGTGGGACTTATTAAGCATTACACTGTTTTGTATGTTGCTCCTAAAAATAGCTATACGTTGCTCAGTGACTGGCCTGCAAGTTATCTTTTGATGATTATTAAACTTTTACATTTTTTACTGCAACCAGTTGGCCACAGTGATCAGAGACCAGCTCATTCAGAATTATGTTTTTAATAACATTACAGTTACAGAAAAAAATATCTAAGCAAGTAGCTGAAGTAGCTGTAATTCTAGTCGGCTCTGTGAAAAGATGCTTTAAATCAAAACAATTAAAAAAACTTAACAATTTACAAGTACTTAGTGAAGTTTCTAATAAATTTACATTAAAGTCCCCACAGACTATTATCTGCTTAGAACTATAACTTACACTTTTCAGAGCATCTTCCAAAATGTTTTCAAAAATATCATAATTACCCAAAGGGGGTCGGTAAACGCATAATATTATATACAATTCAAGTTCTACACAGGACAATTCAATCGTACGCTCTACAGAAAGACCAACAATATCCCTGCGTTCCCTGCCTTTTACATCATTTGAAAGAAGAATAAGGGACCCGCCATGAACTGCTGACCTTCTCACAAACGAACTTACTAATCTATAATTTGTGTTAATAGTCACACTTTGAAAAATATTTAACCAATGTTCAGTAACACAAAAATATGAATATTATTATTTTCCAAAAATAAATCTATTTCTAAAATTTTGCTGGACAGGCCTTGTATATTTTGATGAACAATATTGAGAATATTGGCCTCGTCCGTTGTCTTAAAGTTGGTGTTGGTAGTTTAAAGTACTAGAAGTGTAATATGATAATAAGAAAGGGAAATTGCCAGTTTTTGATCATATATTACATGATATAAGTTAAAATTAAACATAAGTATTAACTGAATACAATAAACCATTTTTAAGATAGACCTAGGAACACAATAGGTCTAAAAACGACTTCTTTGTGAGTTTGGATAATTCAGACTTGGAGAAGTAAAAAAAAACCTTTTAACTCTGCTTTAAAAGTTTTTTGTAACCATGCACCACATGCAATATTAAAACCCAGTTTGCATGTAACGGAGCGCTTTTCAAATCTATTTTTTTTTTTAGTGAAACTTTTATAGAATCGTTTTGATTTCAAACCTTCCGGTTTGAACGCAACGGATAACGACAGGTAAGAGACACAAATACAAAATTAGTGAGCCAGAGCGAGAGAGCAAATGTAAAACAACAGGTAAGAGACACAACTACAAAAATGAGTGAGCCAGAGCGAGAGAGCAAATGTCAGTGTGTATGTGCCTATTACAGCTTTTTAGTAAGAATCATTTCTCATCTTTTTTATTTAACAGTGTTTGTGAATATTTTTATATCTTGTTGTGCTAAATAATAAATTTTATAAGATGCCGAAAAATGTGTCGTGTATATCGAAGCAAAAAAAAAAGAAAATGAAAATAAAATTACAAAAAAACCAGTACGTAGTCGTGAGTTTCATGCGCGTAATTAACAATTATTGTTGAACAACCAAGATAGGTGTTCAAATATAAGTGTTAATAAAGATCAATAAATTATGTTAAATAAAATATAAAATATCTTTCAAAATTAATCAAAATTCTTTCATTTTTAAACAAATAAACTTTGTAATTATCCTACCCTTGTTATATATATTCATCTCATTATTTTGTCGATTTACTGAAGTTTGACTTCTATCGTGTGTGAATCGCACACACACCTTTTTTATAATCTATATAAAAGATGAAAAAAATGTTTCCATATGCTACAATTGCCATAAAAATTTATTTATTAGTTTACTCGAAAAATTGAAATAAAATGATAGAGAAGTATGGATTTTATGTTACGTTTAACATACTGATACAAATCTTTGTTCGCGTGTCATTATAAATATCAAATCACGACTAGTTACAAGAACATTATAAACGCAGACGCCTAAGGTCGTACTGACTGTACCTTACTATTGTTTTCTTGTTAGAGAATAGTCAGATGTCACCAGCGGACGTTATATGACGTATTATGTATTACAACATTCTCGTTTATATTCTACTATTAATCTCGTACTGGTTAAATAATTATTTAGAATAATTTAACTTCAGTTATTATTAATGAAATACTTTTTTTTTTCACTTTTAATTTTAATTATATTATTAAAGTTTATTTTTAATACTACTTTAAATTGTATTCTCGATAAAAACATAATTGATTTTCGTTTTATTACTTATTTAGCACATTTATAACAAAACGTATCACGCCTGTAGTTTGTTACTAAGCCAAAATTTTACATCTTACTGACCCACAATGACACAGACGCAATTCCTTAATTGCTGATTCCACTATTGATACTATCAACTATTGTGGATTTGATATAATCGACTTTGCGTCAAAATTTTGAATGTTTTGAACAATCGAGTTAATCATAGTTAACTATTTGTCAACGGTCTCGCACTACCCTTAATATGTCAGATTTCTTTTTATCAAAAATTTATGTCGGAAAGGTGTAGTTTGAAAACGTTTTAAAAATGGTGGGTGAAATTATGTATCTTTATTAATTATATAGATCAGTTGATTAAATTTGATCTCATATTATTCTTTACTATTTATAAACCATTCAGGATCATATGAAATATTTATTTTTTACCTGTCTTCAGCGATTAAATAAAGGAACGTACATTAAACATTTGATGAAAGAAATCATATTCGTATTATATTTACGGCTAAACATATTTATGTGCTTAATTCTTGGTTTCTGTTTATATTTCTTTACTACATTACCAAAAGTTTAGTGATTATACTCAACAGTATAGCGATTTCAAAAATAAATTAACTAATTACTTGTACAGGGTAAAGTCAAATGTTCGGAGTTGCGAACTAAAGACAAGAAAGAGTTGTTCAAACAATTGGAAGAGCTAAAGACAGAATTGACTAATCTTCGAGTTGCTAAGGTTACCGGCGGAGTAGCATCTAAGTTATCCAAAATGTAAGGTTTTTTTTTAAATTGGCATGGTGAAGCGACTATCGCTATATACACAACGTACAAGCAAGAATGGGAGTGACTGTGAATGGACATAAGTCTTAAGTGGCTTTATAACGAGGATTTTAAATTAATCAAAGGTTTAAACAGTGTTAGAAGTCAACTATTGTAAAAGATGTTTGATTGCCAATAGCAAAACTAGACTAGATTTTGATAAAGTACCAAAATGTTTACATAAGATATAACTTAATTATTGAAACATGAGACTCATCTTTTCAGTCTGCTTAAGTCAAAAGCTAAGATAAATAGCCTAGATGTATCTTTAACCATGCAGGAGATCTTTAATGAATTTATGGCATGCATAATATCACAGAGCCTTTACAGTGTTCTTAGCAGAAAAGACGTGAGGCTTAAGGGTCCAAAGGACTTTATATCTGTATAGTTGCTCTTGCCTGGTTTGGGTGTAAATATGACCTTCACTTCTCTCCATTTAATGGGTATATTTATGCACTAGGCATATTTGCAATTTTTTTAATAATACACTTATCATATATTCTATTCCTCATTG
Organism: Automeris io; assembly: GCA_036320925.1. Lineage (NCBI taxonomy): Eukaryota > Metazoa > Arthropoda > Insecta > Lepidoptera > Saturniidae > Automeris > Automeris io. Next base: position 11,822,948 of record JAUDJH010000002.1, read on the forward strand.
TAGGAGTGCTGGTAGAATAGTGTTCAGACCTGCTGTCTAGGCAGGTGAAATCTTTGAAAGAAAGATTTATTCATATTGTGCCTTATATTATGTAAATGATTTGAAATTCTCTTCAAAGCAAATCGGGTATAAAAGAAATTTGTTAGAAGTTTAGTACTTTTCCATGTTTCAATACTTATAAAGTTTTGAGATGTATGGGTTGGTATGTGGCAACTCTAACTTTGGTTAATGGATGGGGCACATGCATTTTTTAGGCAAATGATATCTACTAGTTCTTACACGGGGATTTTATGGCTGATGTATGAATGGATTAAAGGTAGACTATTAATAATCTTTAGTTTAACCCATGTATTCTTGTATCACTACTTAAGTAAAATTAAGGTTGACATAAATATTACATGAACTAGTGTAATTTTTTTCTTCCTCTTGTGTAAACACACTATAGTCAACCTGAAAGATGATTCTATTTTATTGTCTGTTTATTTTCAATCACATTTCTAACTTGCATCATATTTGCTATTTGTTTCTTTCCACTAATGTTGTTTTTAATGTATATGACACTCTAAATTAGTTCAGAACTATATTTTTTTTTTGTCCATCAGGTTTCAAACAAGAACATTTTTGCCCAACTTAACATTCAAGGCCCAGCTTCAGAAACACTCTTGAAACAAAACATTTTACCTTACAGTAATACTTACTTTTATTTGTTTTTCAGCCGTGTTGTCAGAAAAGCAATAGCTCGTGTTTACATTGTATACCATCAAAAAATGAAGGTCAACCTACGCAACCATTACAAGAATAAAAAATACAAGCCTTTAGACTTACGGACTAAGAAGACTCGTGCTATGCGCAAAGCTTTGAGCAAACACGAGTCAAAGATCAAAACTAGAAAAGAGATCAGAAAGAAATCTCTTTTCCCACCTAGAGTGTATGCTGTGAAGGCTTAATTACATAAATATTTTTAAAATGTTGCAATTTTTTATTTATCCTGATTTACTCCAACCCCTTGGCCACCACAATAACCAGGAGTCTGACTTGTGAATTTGTGCTATAAGTGAAAACCATGAGTCCCGACTACTGGTAAAGAATTTGTCATAAACAAAATTGGTTGGTTTTTCACGCCGGATCAACTGTTCCTATTATATAAGGCTCAGGTCAAGCCTTGCATGGAATATTGTTCGCATCTTTGGGATGTTTTTGCCCAGTACTTGCTTCATGCCCTGGTAGAGGTTGCAGAGGAGGACTGCATTGTGAATGTTCCTGACGTGACTAAGCATCTTGATCCGCTTACCTGCCTCACTGAGCGTTTTCTAACCGTCTGTATCATGGCGAGTGTTCTGAAGAGTTTTTTAACCTTGTTCCACCCTCTCTCGAATAGAAACACGCGCGCGGGCTTGCGAAGTCACAACTCCAGTGAGTCCAAAAACTATTCGTCTAGTTGCAAGTTTAAACAAAAATGGTGTCTAAAGAACAAGGTAAGGAGCGAACAAAATCTCGATTAGTCAAACATGTTGAAAGAAGCTTTTTTTAACTATAATTATCCAAAAACAATTTTCTAGTGATAACAAGCGTAACAAAAAACTACACATTCGTTTTTAGCTAGTTCAAAAAGTATTCGTCCATAACATATTTCATGGCGTTTTGAGCTACTGAACATAATTTTAGAATAGGATTTAGTACTTAGTTGGATTTCCCTTCGCGGCAATCACTGCCTGGAGCCTTCTGGGCATAGAATCAACAAAAATTTTTGCCACAGAAGATGGAATTTTATCCCATTTTTACTGAAGTGTTCATTTTAAGTTATTCTTGTAACTGAAGTGCCTTTTCTAATATTATCTTCAAGCACTTTCCAAAGATGTTCGATTGGATTCATATCCGGACTTTAAGGTGGCGTATGAAGTTGTTTTGGGGTGTTATATAACAACCACAGCTTAGTATTCATAGCTGTGTGCTTAGGATTGCTGTTCTGTTGAAAGATATAATTGTCATGGAGACCCAATGACTCAGCACTTGTATTCAAATTCTCGTTTAAAATGTTTATACACATTTTATGATCCATAATGTCTAATATGAGTGCAGTTTTTCCTATACCTACTGCACTCATATACCCCCACACAATAAGGGAATGTTTTACTGTAGGCGCGAGATTTTGAGGCAGCACCTCAGTATTCATCTTTCTCCACACAATTTGCTTTCCATCTGACCAAATATGATGTGTTTGCTTTAATCGGATAATATGACATACTTCCAGAAATATTTTTTCTTAAATGTATCTTCTTGGGCAAAAACGAAACGTTTTTTTGTCAATTCTGTTTGCTAATTCAAAACTTCTTGCGATCTACCCGGCCATTGTACCCATTTTTTTGCATATTTTCTTGATTGTATGAACGCATGCTTTTTTGCCCCTACTTTACAGTTCCCTAGGAAGTTTAGGTGCACTAACTTTTGGGTTCTTCGTAATTTCTCGCACAATAAACCTCTCGTCTTGTTCGGTCAGTGCACGAGGGCATCCACTCCATGGATGGTTTTTCAATGTTTTTATTCTACGGAAACGATTAATCACCGACTGTACTGTCGGCAGAGGTCTACCTACCAACTTGGATATCTTGCAAGAAGATTTACACTCATTATGTAAGTTTAAATGAGTTTTCTTTCAGTCGTGCTTGTTTCACAGCCCTTCCGACCCATAATATTAAAAAAATATATAACTTCTCTTCTCCGATCAGCTCGAAATAATGACAGGTTGTCCTATAAGCTAACAAGACTGTAAGAGCTAACAAAAGAAGCGTGTTAGGTATTAGAGGTGACCTTGTATCCCTGAACGCCTATTGTTTTAAGGGTGGACGAATACTTTTTGAACTAGCGAAAAACGAATGTTTGTTTTGTTACCATCGTTATCGCTAGAAATTTGTTTATGTACTTGTTTTCGCATTATTATGGTTAATATTCCTTTTATCAACATGTTCAATTAGTCGAGATTCTCATTCACCAGGTCCTTTAGAGACGATTTTATTTTCAAACTTGCGACTAGACGAATACTTTATGGACTCACTGTATATGGTATCTCGCATCCCGGCCAGGACTAAGAAGTTCTCCAACTCCTTTTGTCGTGTTGTTGGGCTGTGGAATGGTCTTCCGGCGAGCGTGTTCCCACCATCCTATGATATGGGATCTTTTAAGTGTAGCGTGAAGAGATATTTGTGCAGGCCGGCATGATCACTCCCACTACCGATGGGTTTTTTCTTACCTTTCGATAGTCGTTGGCGTTTTTTGGACTGCCTCATGCTTACCATCAGGTATGGGTGCAGTCAGTGTCAAAACAAAAAAAAAATGATTTCACTCCAGACAAGTGAATGGCGCGGCGCGCGAATGACTTTCTTGTTTACTATAGCACGCGCAATTGGCAGATATCCAAGGGGTTTAGGTGATTTTTATTATTTTCAATCAGGTTGGCTGTCGGCCGCTTCTGCTACCCTTTGGTATATAAAACAGCATTTATTGGTCTAGGAAAAAATACTACACGTATGTTAAAAATGAGTTTTATTCACATGATTACATTTGAAGATTTAAATATTTTTATACATACATATTATAGCCTCGGCTCATTATAACAATGATGAAACACCAGCTTCAGTGCATACATAACTATTTCAATGCTCTAAAATTCGTTCGGTGCTTGAAGGCATCAATGTTACATGACGAAAAGGCATATAAGAAGCGAACTGCACTCTTTGAAGTTAATTCACTAAAAAGGGCCAATCGCTTCCTTCTATTTTGCACTATAGGGTGAACAGGCCATGACGAAAACAAACCCGGAGACACTGAAATCTGTTTATTCGTCTTCAAAAATCCTTAACTAAACTTAACCTATGACATGACACACCCCACATGCTTAAAAACTAATAATACAATATCGTTTTATCGTGTGAATTTACGCGGCTGCGGAGTCCCTCGGCCAGGGGAATCGCACGGAGGATACATGTTATCCTCCGCGCGGGCGCAATTTTTTTTTTTTTTCGAATTTACGCGTGTTTGTTGACCGGGAAAGGTCTTCACAACTTATCCGGGCGGGTGGGCGAACACTGAGAGTGCTCAGCCGGCAATTTATGGGTTGGGTGGCAATGCAAGGGCACCCCTGTGGGTACGAACCTCGACTTGGACCGCCAGCCAAAAATACGAAACCTAACGGTGATCTACTAGCGTTTCGGAAGCGACTACCTTGAGAAGAAACGTCGAAAGAAACTCAAGGCTGCGTCGGAGTGTAACTGCGTCGTTTAGACGACAGTTGACGGATCTAATTCGCATTGCTCTATAGCAACACAACTTAGTCAGTGCGTTATCACCCGACGTAAACATTCTTTAGAGGTTATGTTTTGATGGAACTGATTACATGTAAGTTTTTGTTTCATTTTTTTACTTGACCACGTTGACTTTTATACTGGACCACGTGAGTTTCGGTTTCGGCCGAAACTGAAGCCACGGCCGAATATTCGGTTTCGGTTTTGGTTTCGGCCGGAAAACCAGTTTCGGTCGGACTCTAATTTTTATACAGAAATTTCTATCTAGATCTATTTTATATAACACTAAATGTATATTTATTTTAAAAATAGGTAAGTATACCATGGTTTATTTTGCTTTGTTATAAATAAAATTAAATCCATAATATCACAATCCTGTACTAGTAAGGACATGTTATTTTTCAGAATAAAAAAAATAAGATAAATATAAAGACCGGTTATTTGACTGATCAGTCAATTTTGTGTTAAATACCTACCTTAACGATCATTAAAACAGCCATGATATGTAATTTAAAAAATACAAACGAACACTCAGACACAAGAATAGTGACATCATAATATGTATTAGTGAAATTGTTTTTACTACTTTAAAGACAAAAATATCTTCCACGCAATCTTGCAATCTATTGGTAGCAAGTTTTTGTTTCTAACATTCTATCTTTAAAGGTCTTCATGCTTGGTCTTCTTACGATTAGAGAATGACCAAAATTCTGATGGCAGCCCTTTCACATCTCTTTCTCTTTTAACAAATGCTGTATAGGATGAAACACAATTTCCAATAAAATAGTTAGCTTGCGCCAATACTGCAAGATCTAAATGAGGATTGTTATGTTGCAATTTGATAACTTTTATTTCCCAAGTTTTTAGTCCATAATTTAGTTCTTCTACCATGTGTTTGAAGTCTGAAGCTACAAAAATATATTTTATATTATAAAGCTTCTTAAGAGCTCTCTTTATTTGCCTGTAAATATAAACATAGATTTTCTTTATATGGTATAAACAAAATTAACTTATAATTGAAATGTATAATATTAAATATAAAAACATACTTAATTATTTCAGATGGCTGAGGCAAACACATTGATGCAGTTAGAGGGCCTCTTTCATTTTTGTAACCTACACATTGGGGAGCAGCAAATAACATGGGACTGTTTTGTACATGCTGGCATGCTTTAACCCAGTCCTGTCCATTTCTAAGATGAATGCCCAGGAATCCACCTCCATTCATATTTTTTTTGATAAATTGCTTCGATCTGTTAACAAAATTATCATTCCAAGATAGATAGTTATGTAAATGAAGATTTTCAGTTTGTACTGGGAAACTAGCTGGCGCACCTACAAGAATAACAAAATAATATAAATAGGTTGTTAATTGTGAAGTTTTAAACTGGGACAGGATTGAGATACTGTATATGATGAAGAAAAATATATTAGGGAATTATACAATGTATTTTATATTTTTAAAAGTAGACAAGACATTAAAAATGCTGATATTCTTCTCTACATAGCATTACCAGTAAACAAAACAATCATAATAGATAATATGAGTCAGTATAAAAAAACTGAGTCAGCACAAACCAATCACAGGGAATAGAGAGGAGCACATAAAGTAACAAGTAGTAATGTGGTTATTTTACACTTGAGGGAGTATGATATTGAGTGAAAAATTAAAGGGCCATACACTCTAATTTCTAGGACTAAGAAAAACAAAGAAAAAAGTTTGCACCTGTGAAAGCTAATACAGGCCATTGCTCTGCAGGATATTTTACTTTCCATTTTTGCACGATTACACTCTTTTGGGCATCATAATTAAGGGGACCATAAAATTCAGATCCAACAAATTCTATATTAAAGGTATCCCAAAATGGACCAAATGGATTTCCTGATTTTGCATTACAACTATTTTCAATTTCTCCCATCCTTGGAGTGTAGCAAAATGAGATCCTTTTATTTTCAGGCCAAATATTTGGTGCTTTAAGTTTCATAAAATTCTCCATTGTTATAACATTGTGATATTGCAACAATGATTCCACTTTGAAATATGTATCAAAAGGCACTTGAATGGACTTTGGTTCACCATATCTATATTCAACCCATGGTGGTAAAATTAATGATCTATTTAATGCTTTGCTAAATGCAAGAACTCCTAAAAAATGATCTGCTTGATTTCCAAATCTACCTGAAATATATTAAAAAGGAAATTATTAATATGTTCATACACTATACCTCTGACAGGGTGAGCTGATACAATAAACATAATACATACATTAAACATATTTAGATAAAACAATATAGCTTGGGCTAAGTATTCAGCAAAAATGTCTTCAATTTCTTCTTACTACTGAAGTAACTTTCTCAAGATACTTTGTAATCCCCTAAAAGTATTAAAGTGATGAATATATTTATGATCAAGGATTGACTGACACCAACAAAAGAGAGATTACCTTTAAGTTTTATACAGAATTTAATTTACATAAGTATACGAAAAATACTTTTAAATTACACCTATCAAATCAAAATTAACTAGATAAAGGATATAGTGTGTTCCATAATATTTAATATAGAAACACTACTAAATCTAGTCATATGTGCATTATTCCTAGTGCTTTTTTATAGCCAAAGAGTGAGCCTTTTCAAATGATAAACCTTTGTTAACAAGCCTTGCCTACTATGGATTATACAAGTATCTATATTTTGCAATTTAAGGGTACAAAGGTTGCATTTTCCAGAATTAGAGAAGTAAATATTTGTAGTGGGACTGAATAAGAACCTTTCGTGACCATTTGTAATTCAAGTGCAAAGATCATTTAAGCCTGCTAATATAACCTAGTCTACATATTTATGGAGACTTAATGGCTCATATACACATATTATGAGTGATATCAGCGTATTAAGTAGCGAAGTAAATAACTAAATTTGTAGCATGTAAACAATGACTTGATAATTTTAAACTAAATATTGGGTTAGCAAATAAGTAAACAAGTAGAATCAATCCTATTTTTTAACAAAGTAACCAAGCCCTCGTCCCTACAGATTCTCCGTAAGGCTTGGTTTTACTAAGTTGCATTTTAGCAAAGCTGAATTTCATACAATTTAGTGAAGTACATAAGTTTGATGATATAATGTGCTTATTATTCCTATAAAGCACGTGTAAACGTTAGACTACTTAACATTTTGTTAATTGCTTCTATATTTAATACGAGCCTTAAGATGAAGGTACGGAACGACAGAATTGACTTGATAAAAAGACCTGGCGGCTCATCAAAACTTTTAACCAGGAAGTAATTTCATAATGAAATGTATATATTTACCCATGCAAGGACAATATGTAATATATCCATTCTCATCGAAACTGTTACTGGCAACATATTCATGCATAAGAATAATCAAAGTGATAATTATTAGTTTCATAGTTAATTTGTATACCTATAATCGTCATTCATCACTATACCCTGTACAAGCACAGACCCTTCCCATCACAGACTAATAAATAATACTTCCCATTATTATTTATTAGTCTGTGGCACAGACCATATACATAATCTTTTTGACAGATATCAATTTTTCTGATCGACATAACTTTGCAAAGACGAACATATTATTTTGTTAATTTAATGATTTTAAAAATTGTAACAATATAAAAAAAAACATATAACACAAAAGTCCTTAAAGATTCAAGAGTTATCCAAAAATTTTAAGACATTTATTGCTTTAAATTAAATTTAAATAGGAACACTGAAAATCATAGACGCTTGTACAATGTTACATCGGTCGCAAGGATGGAAAACGAATAACAGGCAGTAACTGTTGTAAATATCGATTACAAAAAATCATTATTAATTATCATTGTTAAGTTATTGTTACGAACAAGAGTCTTTTTGGTAGGGTCTCTTTGGCTAGTGGTTGGGGTATCTTTAGCTGGTATAACTCTTTTTAGAAAAATAAAGTAAAAAAAGAAATTGAATTCTAATTTCAATTACGCATTCCATCGTTCCATTGACTGGCCATATAACTCGAACGTCGGGAATACTCGGGGTCAGTAGTGTGGGTAAAGTCAAGAGGAAAGAAGAGGTTAAAGGAAGAAGTTAAGAGAAAGCAAGACCACCTGCCCGTAACATTATTATTGCTGAATTTAAGTTTTTGTTTTGAACTTCTGTTAAACATGCCTAAAAGTGCAAAAATAACCCTGTAATATTAAATAGGTACATATTATGAATACTGACCCACCATCGCTTATCTACCCAATGTTTTATATGTCTAGTGCAATAAAGAATTGCACACATAATATACCTACACCATCTCGCCACAGTTACAAGCATTTTAAAACGTTATTTTTTTGACTACTAGATATTTTCTGTTCATCACTAGCCCGTAAGTCAAAAAGATCAAGCTAAGTTGTACAGGGTATAATAAACATGGATTGCAAGAAATACTAGTGATCTTGGTAGGGTCGGTTCGAGTAACATATAACAAGTAAATACGAGTCGATACGTCTCGATGGTTTTGTTTCAATACTAAGTACTTTTAACATCAGTTAAAATCATGCGATACTAAGTAGTATTGAAACGAAAGCAGTTGGTATCAAATCAAATCAAACTAAACCAATGCTACTTTACTATTTCTGAATTCTGAACTCACCTTTCTTAGTTAACAAGTCAAACAGAGGAAAATTCATCTCTCTCGTTTCTGTGCAAGAATATACTACAATATTTACCTTATGTTGTAACTTAAGTTCTAAGCAAGTATTTATTTTCCAAAGCTGGCGCAACAATGTCACGAACAATGAATAGATTTTCTTCAAAACTTCTGGAGCAGTTACTGTTTTTGGGTAATTTAGATGCAACAGAGTTCTTCGCTTAAGTGTGCGTTTTCGTGTATAATAAATTTAAATTGATAAAATGTGATTAATTTTATGTCTTCACTTGCAATTATAAAATAAACAAAAAATAAATAGAAATAATTGTGGCTAATAAATTCATAACATGTTTGAAAAATCAATCACTCCCAAGGATTTTTCCTTTTTTATATTGAAGAGGAAAATTAGTGAGCAGGTGTGTTGAGCTTGGCATTGTTCTTGGTGTTGTATAGTTTGTGTGATTATTTTAATTTAAATTGTAGGTATTATTATCTGCTTCTTTTTTTTTCTTCTTGGTGTTTTGATTTGATATTGTTAGTATTTAGTTAATGCTTTTGAGCCATTTTCTGTTTTGATATTGTTAGTATTTAGTTAATGCTTTTGAGCCATGCTGTGTCTGTCTTTTATTAGTATCCGTTGCAGACATTTCGCTTGTGCATGTGATCTCATTGTGAATGTAAAATGTAATGGAACTGTCGATAGCCCATAAATAAATAAATAAATAACAGTCCCATAAATAAAGGTTTCGATACAAGTATTCGTATATACCGATATTATAATGGTGCTCACATGAGTTGAGTTGAATATAAGTACTATCTACTAAAATGAATAAATATCGATACCTTGCGAGTATCGGAATATCTTCAGTCTTTGGTTTTTGTAAGGCGGATTTGACGTTTGGAATGTGGTACTATCACTATTTTGAGATTTACTTTAGGCATAGTTACCCCTTATATTCGGTAGATATAACGTCCAGTATTACTCATTTAATAAAATAATTTAAAATGGTAATATTATACATCTATCATCACGCCGAATCCCTATTGGGGTAGGCAGATAGAATGGAACGCCACTTCTCTCTATTTTTGCAAACCTTATTCGCTTCCATAACTTTAATTAGTCTCTTCATGCACTCTCGCTAATTCTGCTTGTTTTTTACTAACCTCCATCGAACTTCAATTTATTTGGTCTACATGGGTAAGTCTCGATCGGCTTCGGCTCTTGCTGCCATTCACATTCATATTGTATATCTTTTTTGTCAACTCTTCATCATTTATCCTACCCACGTGCCCGAACAAACATTCTCAATAATTCATATCTATAGCAAATAAATGGTGCAATTTGTAAACAATTTTGAAGTGAAACTTCTATAGAATCGTTCTGATTTCAAACCGGATGCAACGGATAATAGCCCAAGATCCCAGAGCCGCCAGACCTTTCTTATTTTCTCAGAAATAAAATATATAAAATAACGTAGTGTTAGTATGTATCTACTAAGAGTGTATGCATACTTGCTAGCTTGCGCCGGCGGCCAATTTACAGGTACCAGGTGCGAAAGGTAGATAAAAATTATACTTACTTTACTTATATTCTCAGTGCTGATTTTTATATATATTTTAGAAAATATTATTATAAATTTATAATTATTACTGCCAGACTCGTTTCGGCGGCCATTATTTTTACTAGACGCTTTAAAGCTTCCAAAAAAAATAAGGTAACTTTACTTATATTCTCAGTCTTGATTTTTATATATGATACTCAGGAAACCAATTCAATAATTTTTGCAAGCAGCCAGACCACTCGGATGGGCCTAACATTCCCCCAGACACATAAAGGCTTTCTGTGTGTATGAACGCGATCGTGATTGTTAGACGGTTTTATAGCATAGTTTTGTAAAATTTGTTATTAATCATCTAATGGATGTTCAGTAATAATTAAGTAAAATGTTGATGTTGAATGATATCAATAATAAACGCATAATTAAAAAAATATTTTTAAAAGGATAAAATATTATATTATTATAAACTCTAAAACTTATCTGCTAGTTGGTAAACTCGCCATTCGACATCTCTTTTATTTGTGTTCTAGGCTTCGTACTGGATCGATGGACACCTGTGAGGACCATTGCATCAAACTCCGACCACATAATTATTTGTTATTCATTTACAGAACTCCAACACAATTCAAACGCCTTCCTTTTCGCCACTCAACTACTCAAGCCGCCGCCATTAAAATTTGTCCAAACCCGCCATATCCTTCCTGTCACTTTCTTTATACTTGCCAACATAAAATATATTTATTGTAAAGTATACGTTAATTGTTAATGGTGTTCTCATTAATATTTAGCATTTAATAACTATTATTTATATTTATTTTTTATATATTATTTATATTTATTATATTTTATTTTTGCTGGATATAAATCCAGCCAAGCTTATCAGTGACATTTGCCGTTGTGCTCCTCTATTATTGTAACAATATACAATTCAAATAACGAAAATCATGTAAATACCTTTGTTGAGTTAGAAAAATGTTTTTCATTAGATTCACTTGAACAGTAATCAATTTGAGGAAATAGTAGATTATTCAAATTTTGTTATTTATAAAAAAATACAATAGATTTATTGATAGTACGTTACAAAATATTTTTATTTTTAATATTCATCGTCATAATCATTGATATTTGATAATTACGTACGTGTACGTGTAATTGTGTACGTAGTGTTACGTTATTTTATATATTTTATTTCTGAGAAAATTAGAAAGGTCTGGCGGCTCTGGGATCTTGCTCTATAACGACAATTAAGAGAATCAAATACAAAAATTAGTGAGCCAGAGCGAGACAGCAAATGTAAAACGACAGGTAAGAGACACAAATACAAAAATTCGTGAGTCAGAGTGAGAGAGCAAATGTCGATGCGTTTGTGCGTATTACAGCTTTTTAGTAAGAAGTAGTGTGGTGTGCAGAGATGGGCAAAATGTAATCAGATTAATGATTAACGATTACGATTACATTTTGTAACATTAATCTTGATTAAAGATTAATGAAATTAATAAAAAAAAGTAATCATTTTTTGGTGATTAAAGATTATTAATCTGTAATCGGATTACGATTAATCATGATTACTTTTCCGTTTGATACGTAAAATGTGCTGCCGACAGCAAAGCGGCGCTCGCCTTTTTTTTATTTATAGTATACGACTATTACTAGCTAAACTGGCGAACTGAGTACCACCACATAGTTAGGTGTTAGGGTAATTACCCGAACTGAGTCGTGACCGCATTACAATAGTTGCAAAGACCGGCATAGTGACTCGCTTCGACCTGACTACTTTCAGGATCAGTTCGTGCTCGGTGGACATTAAGTAAATCCAACGAAATCTAGCTAATCATAGATGCTTATATTATTGTTCTGAGTGATTCCTGGACTATTAGAAGTGATTACCAAAATACCGCCCATATTTTACTGAAATACCGTCTCCAACCCGATAATCCACGCCCGCCTTCGAGATGCAGATAGAGAGATAGAGCAAGATAGCGCAAAATTTTAATTGATCAGAACAAGACATCATTTTCTCAAATTTACACACGTTTCTACAGCGCAGAGCGCAACATCACCTTTCTTGGTCATCCGTCTCTTTCTACTGATTCGGGTTCGTCTTTGATATAAACCGAACCGCCGCACACGTTCGTATCGTATTTTGAATTTTAACTCAAAACTAAAGTTGAGATATCGATCTGTTTTTTTTTCCGGATAACTGACGTTCTACCTAATAACTTTGATTCTTACAATAAATCAGCGGGACACATACATAGTTTTTTTTCTCAATTCGCTTAATTTTTTTTTTCGTGTTTGACATCCTATAGTACTCATAAAAAAAGAGGGAAATCGACATACGGGCATGCGCCAATTTTATCTCACTAAAAACGCTTTTTTGTTTACCAAATTAAATATATATATCTTGTTTAATGAGTAATAAAAGTAAAAGAATATATAATTTCATTTTTCTGTTTTAAAAATTTAACTTTAACTTAAAGAATTGCAAACAAAGTCTGGCCATTATTAGAAGTATTCTCGATCTCGAAGGTGGGCGTGTGTTATCGAGTAGGAACCGGTATTTCAGTAAAATATGGGCCGTAGTTTGATAATCACTTCTAAAAGTCCAGGAATCACTCAGAACAATAGTAACAGCATCTATGATTAGCTAGATTTCGTTGGATTTACTTAATGTCCACCGAGCACGAACGGATCCTAAAAGTAGTCAGGTCGAAGCGAGTTACTATGAGTTGGTGGGTTTATTGGCTGAACAGTGTCGTGACTCGTGACCACAGTACACAACTGCAAATACCCTTATAATGATTATGATTCGCTCAACGAGACGGATATTCGGGGTCAGCTAGTTCGAAATAAGATAACTTGAAAAATTAAATAAACGAGTATTTAAATCGGTCTCTCTCTCTCTCATCCAGGACTCAAAAGTAATCATTAAAATAATCATGATTAATTGAATGATTACTGTAATCAAGATTAATGATTACTCATGTAATCATGATTAAGAGTAATCATAATTACGCCCATCTATGGTGGTGTGTAATTATTTAACAGTGTTTGTGAGTATTTTTATATCTTGTTGTGCTAAATAATAAATTTATAAGATGCCGAAAACTAATGCCGAAATGTGTCGTGAATATCAAAGCAAAAAAAATGAAAATATTGTAAAATTACAAAAAGACCAGGCAAAAGTTCAATAGAACGTAGTCGTGAGTTTCGTGCGCGTAAAAACCAATTATTCTTGAACAACGTGAACAAGATAGGTGTTCAAATATTAGTGTTAATAAACACCAATAAATAATGTAAAAATATGGTAAATAAAATATCTTTTAAAATTAATCAAATTACTTTTATTTTTAAACAAATAGTTTGTAATTATCTTACCCTTGTTATATACAGGGTTATAGGTAACTAACGCACGGCCTCTTAAGGGTGACTTTGATTTATCAAGACTGACAACTTTTGTTGTACGACTTTTGCCAAAACCTAATACATCGTTAGATTTTTTTTTTTTTAGTTTTAGTGTGAATATCTAGTCATCGTTAGCTCTATATTCCAACTTTCATTCGATCTGGCGTAGGTATCCAATCAGCTGGTGCTATGCAGTCGTGCGCAAAGTTACGTTCCTACGCAGCGTTAAGGATCGTGTAGCAGAAAGTTTATTAACCCTATACCTTGTTTATTTTACAAAGTCGCTTATAACAATTATTTGAACGTAAATTTCCATATTTAGTTAAATAGTGAAAATAAATGTTTATTGATTGACGTACTAATACACTATTAAAACAAACTAGAATCAAAATAAAACATTAAATAATTGTTTCACAAACAAAACCAACCTATTATTTGTCTGCCATAGGGAACATCGTAAAATGAACAAGGTAAAGGCCTCTACGTAAGTTAATGTTTCAAAGGTTGTACAATCTGTACATATTTATACACTGAATCCACAATCCCTTCATACTTATCCAGGCTTAGGACTGGCTACACTAAAAAATAAAAAAGTAAATAGAAAAACACGAACATTGATACGTAATCAAGCAATTCATCGCACCAAAAGAGGCGCGCGGTCTGTTTGAAGATAGATAATTGCAAACTATTTTTTAATGTAGGCGTATTTAAAAAGTGGAATCACTCTATTTACAATAATTAAACTATTTACAAAAATACTCACAAATCTATTTACTCGGTGTCAACACATTCGGAAATAGTCTCGCGGACTCACGGCAAGCTTCAGACAGATTGTCACCGCACCGAGCATAAACACGCACCATTTCGGTATATTCAATGTTAGTGTATCGATTTGACATTGTGATTTATGAAACGAACGCGTCACTGGGACAACTAACACATGCTGGACGCACACGCAAGCAAATTTGCAACTGGCATGACCCGTGTTACACAGTAGTCAAGCACATGTCGCCACGCCCGCTCACCGCGCCGCAGACCCCTTTCTTCGTTAGTAGCGACACAAGACGCCGTGCACTACGTAAGTCTGTCTTCGGTCGCCTTTGTCAGCGTGGCGCGATCGTCGCCTTACGAAGAGTTAAAAAGTTCAGAACTGCAAATCTGATTTTTATTTTTTTTTGTATGGGAAAAAAAGTAATTGAATTAGAAAAAGTCGTACAACAAAAGTTGTCTGTCTTGATAAATCAAAGCCACCCTTAAGAGGCTGTGCGTTAGTTACCTATAACCCTGTATATTCATCTCATTATTTTGTCAATTTACTGAAGTTTCACTTCTATCGTGTGTGAATCGCACACACACCTTTTTTATATCTATACTAATATTATAAAGCTGAAGAGTTTGTTTGTTTGAACGCGCTAATCTCAGGAACTACTGGTTCGAATTGAAAAATTCTTTTTGAGTTGAATAGACCATTTATCGAGGAAGGCTTTATGACATCACGATGCAATTATTAGAAGCGAAGAAATAATGGAAAATGTGAAAAAAACGGGCAAAATTTTTCATCCTTGAGGTCTTCCATTGCGTGCGCTGCAAAAACGGTTCAAGATACCAAAAATATATGTAAGAAAGAATTATTCCTCTTGAAATGATCTAAAAAAATGTCCGCGACAGTATATGTTTATCTTTTAAGATTAAGTCACTAGAACCGTTTTTATGGTAAACAAATTTGGTCGAAATTAATGCATTATTTGTTAAGAGTTGTATCAACGTAATAATATTAATCTTTATCCAAATAAATGTGTTGTTGATTAAGAATACTTAATTATGAACAAAATTGTCTTTGACATCACTTAATTTCAATGAACATCTTAGAAGATATTACAATAACTTATATAGCAAAACAAATTTTGCCGGATCAGCTAGTGTATTATGAAATTAGAAAATACATGTTTAAAAAAAAATCATAATATCGTAATGTATATAATAGGTGGATAGTTCGATTGAATTATCGACTATTAGGAGTGTACTTTGATCAGGGTGGTGGGTGGTGACCTGTCGCTGCCGGCACTCGCTCGCGCGATGGTCGGTAGCGACGAGGCATGGCAGGCGGTCCTCTCCTTCACGGAGGAGACAATTCAGGTGAAGGAAGCGGCGGAGCGGGATCGAGAGGCAATCTCTACTCCCGACAACCCAATCCGCCGCCCAGCTCGGACTGGACGCCGGAGGAGTGCCTAAGCCAACGGCCTTCCTCCGTGACCCGGACATACGCCGGGCGACGCGCTTGAGGGAGTGCGTCGCCTAGATCCTGGCGTGAGCGGTGTGCGATGTGTTCCCGCACACCGCTCCAATGACTATTTCAAGGAGACGAGGGGGGAGGGCGCACTCTTCCCGAAATGTGTTAGGTGTACGCGGGGGGTGGCGACTATTTAATCGCCCCCCGCCTAGTAGGTGAGGTCTGCACAAGGCCGGAAGTCGCCGGATGCCGAGGAAGATGGCTCGGCTTTGCCCTTAGCATCCGGCAGACGGGAGAAGGAACACCCTGGTGGTTTTAGTCGGGGCAGATCCGACACACCGGGGGAGCGGCCCTCACCGCTCGCCTGACGGTCCGTAGGGATTTCCACCGGGTTAACAAAAAAAAGGAGGGTTTTTTGAGGTTGTGTTGGTACGGTTGACACTTCTCTTGTTTAAAAATATCTTTTATTTTCATTTTTAAATTGAGATTATTCGTTTATATTGGTGGTGGGTATTCCTTATTGAAGGGTAAGTTATTATCTAACATCTGTTCGGCCGTAAAGGCCTTTTAAACTAACTATGGAGGTCGAACCTCCCGACAAGCCCCCTGACATTTCGAACTCCCATACTTCTGTCCCTACATCTGTGCCTTCGTCAATGCCTGCTGAACGTGGGGTTAAGCGTCCGTCGGAAAACATTAACGGCAATCCTGTACCCAGAAAAACTATTCCTAATGTACATGTTCCCTCCACCTCTATCCAAACCATTTATACCCATCCTTCTTTTGACGTCCCGCGCACATACGGCCCGAACGATAAAGGTCTTTTCACAGTTTTTTTATCAAGATCAGACAGATCCTGCTGTAGGTACAGCCCTACGGCCTATAAAAATAGGTCAATGGCTTCAAAATAATAATGTGGAAAACATCGTCAGAGGTGGCCTCAAGATGGTAGGCCGTAACAGGATTTCTCTTGAATTTTCTTCCCCTCTTGCTGCCAATTCCTTCATCTCACACCCCTGTCTCTCCTCCTGCAACCTATCAGCATCCATCCCTAGCTACAGTGTTTCAAGATTAGGCCTAGTAAGAAATGTTCCTTGCGAATGGTCCATGACTGAGTTTGCAGAAGCAGTTGAACTTCCTGATGGCTGTGGCAAGATTTTAAAACCGAGACGCCTCAATAGAAAATTCACATCAGAAGGTACCACAACCTGGATTCCTACGCAATCTGTTGTGGTAACTTTTGAAGGACAAATAACTCCCAAATATATTTATTGCTTCTACAATGCTTTGCCTGTAGAAACTTACCTCCTCCCCACCATTCAATGCCATAACTGTTGCCGGTTTGGTCATATAAAGGCACAATGCCGTTCAAAGGCAAGATGCTATAAATGTTGTAATAGTCACCCTGGTGACTCTTGTAACATGGAAGCAGCAAAAATTACATGTTTGTTTTGTTCGGCCTCTCATCCTGCCACTGATAAACAGTGCCCAGAGCATTCCCGGCAGAGGGCAATAAAAATCCTAATGTCTGAGAATAATATTTCATACGCCGATGCCTGCTTGCAGTACCCCCCTATTACACATCGTTCCTTCATGAATGCCCTGACTACTCCTTCTTCCCAAATATCCAGAAACTACACTGTCCCTACTCCAACTCCTAACCAGGCTCCATCAACCTCCCACAAAAAACTGTTTACCTGAAACCTCGCCCACCTCCTGTTATTACCCAAGGGTACGATAGGCTTGCTCATCAAGCTATAGTTGCAAACGTCCCTTCTTCCTCCCCAAATGGTTGCGCTCTCCTATCTTCTCCTTCTGACCAGCCTGTTTCTCCCATCTCTAACCTGTCACAGGAAAATTTAATAGACCTTTTTGTTGCTATTTTGGACAACTTCCTTTCTAAATTTTCAGACTGTTTACCGTCCCACGTTGCCTCTAAGATTGTAAATCTCGCTTCTCGTCTTAATACAAACGGCCCAGACACAAATTATTCAGTGGAACAGTAGGAGCATTGCTCCTAAAAAATCTGAGCTGCTTCATCTCCTCAATAAATATTCCCCTGTTGCTGTGGCTGTCGCGGAGACTTGGTTGTGCCCTGGCTCTACATTTAGAGTCTCGGGATATGCCTGTTTGCGTGATGACCGCAGTGATGGTTATGCTGGCTGTGCTCTTTTTATTAATAGATCCTTCTATTTCTCTACGATCCCATTACCCCCTCATTCCAGCGAGATATGTGCCATTACAACTCATGTAATGGGCATTAATGTCCTCTCGATATATATCCCTCACCCTAATCGCAACCTCTCCTCTGATTTACTTGCAATTTGTTCAGCTGTTCCCCACCCTCTAATCATCCTTGGTGATTTTAACTCCCACCACACTTCCTGGGGCTCCTACCATTGCGACTCCTTCTCTTCTCACATTATTGATACTTTCGACACTATCAATGTATCAATAATTAATGACGGCTCTCCTACACACAGGGTTTATCCCAACCAAGATCCTAGATCTGTTCTTGACCTTACTTCATGTTCCCCTTCCCTATCTGCCTCTCTCACTTGGAAACCCCTTCCTTTCTCTTATGGCAGCGACCACTTCCCTATTCTCATTTCTTTTGCTAAGTCCGTTCTTCCTCTGCCAGCTCCCGAGCCCCTCCTGAAATATAAAGTGAAAGAAGCTGATTGGGTGTCTTTCGCTAGTGAAGTTGACATAAACATTTCTTCTATTGCCTCTAACTCTGATTTGAACCCTGTAAATTCTTATACACTCTTTGTTAATAGCCTATTGGAATCTGCTGACCTACAAATACCTCAAAAAAAAGAGCAATAAAAGAAAGATATCATCCCCCCCATGGTGGGATTCTGAGTGTACAAAAGCCGTTAAAGCTAGAAAAGCCATGGAATTAAATTACAATCTCTCTATGACAAACGAGAACTTTGTACTATATAAAAAGACCACAGCACAAGCACGTAAACTTCTCTTGAGGAAGAAGAAACAAGGCTGGACTGGTTTCTGTGAATCTTTGTCTCCCAGGACTCCTTCTTCTCTTGTTTGGAAGAATATAAAGAGGTTTAGAGGGTCTCTCCTCTCTCCCTCCATTAGTTCCAATGACCCTGCACTATGGATAAATGAATTTGCTGATAAATTAGCTCCTCCCTATGTACCTCCTTCAGATTTTTTTAATACTTTGCCCTCCCATTGCTCTCCCCAAGACTCTCTTAATAACCCCTTCTCTATTTACGAATTATGGTTTGTATTGAAGGGTCTCCGGGATTCACCTCCAGGTGAGGATGGAATCCCGTATTCTTTCATAGCAAACCTTAATCTTTCCTCTAAGTCTTTTTTCCTTAATATTATCAACAGTATCTTCCTATCAGGATTTATTCCGCCCTCCTGCAAAAGTCAAATTGTTATTCCTATATTGAAACCTGATAAAAATCCTTCAGATCCCTCTTCCTATCGTCCTATTGCTCTGTCTTCTACCTTATGCAAAATAGCGGAACATCTGGTTAAAAATCGACTGGAGTGGTATGTAGAAAATAGGAACATTCTCGGGAATTCTCAGTTTGGTTTTCGGAAAGGTAGAATCACCTCAGACAATATTGCTATCCTCTCCTCTGATATCCACATTTCCTTCTCTAGACGTGAACACCTGGCTGCCATATTTTTGGACATAGCCTCTGCATATGACAGTGTCAATCTTCCGGTACTCAGGCAGAAAATGCTTCAGCTGAGCTTCCCAGTGAGGATTGTAAACTTTATATCCAACCTTTTTATGTCTAGATCTATCTCTATCCGGTATCATGGTACTTTTCTCCCTCACAGACAGGTCTGGACGGGCTTACCTCAAGGCTCTGCTTTAAGCCCTCTTCTATATAACATTTATACCTATGACCTTGAAAAATCTCTTCCTGGATCCTGTAAAGTTCTTCAGTATGCTGATGATTTGGCAATATATTCCTCATCAAAATCCTTCGACCTCATTTCTTCCTCACTTAATTCAGCTATGTACTATATCAATGTACGGCTTTCTGAACATGACCTTTCCCTCTCCATTCCTAAAAGCAAACTTGTCGTATTCAGTAAGAAAAGAAACATCCCATACCTACAAGTTCTTTGTAATAACGAGCTAATTCCTAATTGCGACAAAGCGAAATTTCTGGGTGTCATCTTTGACTCCCAATTGACGGGAGATGCTCAGATTAAACATATTTCGGAAAAAGTGGAGAGAAATATAAACATTCTTAGGGCGGTCTCAGGAGTATGGTGGGGCTCCCATCCATATTCCTTAAAACTGCTCTATAATGCACTTATCAGAAGCCACTTTGATTATGGTAGCATAATATTAGAACCTTGCAACAAGGCTGCGCTCAACAAATTGACAACTCTACAATCAAAAGGCTTGCGAATAATTCTTGGAGCCATGAAATCGTCTCCTAGAAACGCCATGCAGGTAGAAGCCGTAGATCCCCCTTTGCATCTTCGTAGACAATATCTCTCGGATAGGTTCCTTTTCAAATTTTTCTATAATCTGTCACACTCTCTTATTCCTCGCCTTAATATCCTCGCTGAAGAAGTTTCCTCCAACAACTACTGGGCTAATAAAACCACCCCAAGACTGGTGTCTAGCCTTATAAAACTTCAGCGATTGCCTCGCATTAAACATTCAATCCCGGGCTACCTTCCTTCCTTGTTTGATTTCAATGCCCTCATATATGATCCTCCAGTTATCTTGAGTCTTGGAATAGGCACATACGACCCTTGTGCAAATCAATTATTTAAAGAAGTTCTCCGTTCTCAATTCCCTGAGTGGCTGACGGTTTTTACAGATGCCTCGAAACTCTCCGACGAAGGGTGCGTTGGCGCGGCTGTATGCATACCAAAATATAACATTATTCTTAACTTTAAGTGTCCGCCACAAACATCCGTTTTTATTGGGGAATCTGTGGCAATTCTGGAAGCAGTTTCTTACATAGAGTCTCATAACCTCAATAAGACAATCATATTATCGGATTCGCATAGCTGCCTACAAGCAATTTTGCCTAACCCCTTTAAAATCAAGGCTCAATTCCCAATCATCCTTCAAATCAGAGAGTCGTTATACAAATGTAAGCTCAAAGAAATTGACATAGTTTTGCGTGGATTCCCAGTCACAGCGGTATTATCGGCAATGAGCTAGCTGACTCTTGGGCCAAGGATGCTGTGTGCACTGGCTCCCTAATCCATTATAACTTATTCCCTTCTGATCTCCTTCTCCTTGCTCGTTCTTACTTATTCAATTCCTGGTCCATAGAATGGAACTTCTCGAAAATTACTTGTGGTCGATTCTACGCCTCTGTTCAGCCTTGTGTGCGCCATAAACCTTGGTTCTTTAAGTTTCGTCGTAGAAACAGAAGTTCCTCTTCCTCTGTATGTCGGCTCCGCTTGGGCCACTCTTCTACTCCGGTCTTCCTTAACAAAATAAAGGTAAGGGACCATTCACTTTGTGACTGCGGCTATGACGAAGGTACAGCTGATCATATATTCTTCTCTTGCCCAAAGTATCCAGTGTCCTTATATGATATACTCCCCAGTAACATCCCTCGCCCCACTAACTTCCAGACTCTTCTGTCACTTGTAGATACTCCCTTTATATATATATTATTAAAATATATGTCAGTATAAAATAAAATTATAACTATAATGGTGTTGGTTCGTTGTATATATTACTTACGTCATGATTTGTGTTGTGTCCTTGTTCTTGTTTCTGTCTTATTACTAACTTTTTTTATGTTTGTGATGTGTATTTTGTTGTAGTTAGCAGGTTGTTTTTTGTTTTAGGTACCTCTACCGGACAATCTCAATATAATTAAAATTACCTAACACCGATCAACCTTCCTCGAACATTAAAGTCAAAATCAAAACGCTGACTTTGGCAAAATTACACTGATCATACACCAGTGGAAAAGCCACAAGAAAAGAATAATAATAAAAAAAAAGGAGCGTACTTTGATTGCTACTAGACTAAGGATGGAATTTATTGCATCTTTTTTTTTATAACAGTGAAGATATGAAATTATAATGTCACTACTATGTATATAGAAAGTGAAAAATCATTGTCAATACTTTTTTTTAATATTGTATATCCTTAGAGATAAATAGCCTTTTTTCTGTCATTAATATAGATTTTAGTAAAAATGGGATTATTTTAGTTTTGACTAGTACAATTTTTATTTGGTACGTAATTTGAATTTTCAATAAAAAAAATTGCAGCTTAGTGATATTTTTCGATATATTTTTTTGACATCTCTTTTCTAATGACAAAGAATAATCATTTATTTAAAAAAAAAAAACAGGTTGGTCCTTCGCGTAGGCACATATCCACTCTTAGCCATGCCGGTATGATATTTAAAATGTGTTATAATTTCTTGTAGCAGAAGTGGGATTTAATTTATTTTTTTACTATTATATAGCTGGTGACATAGATGCGCAAAATGTAATCAGATTCATAAAAATGATTACGATTACATTTTTTCTATCTATGTTTTAAACACTACAGAATCCCATATAGCATACACGTTTATGATTTTTTAATGTTTTAAATTTAATCATGATTACAGAGCAAGAAAATTAAAATTACGACTACATTTTGTAATAGTTAATCATTAATCAGATTACATTTTGTCCATCTCTGGCTGGTGATGTATGAAATGTCCCTTGCCTAGTTACTACGTATGGTTATAACATCTACAAATTCAGACGCGGACCATTATATTAGCGGTTTCGATATAGACATATCGGTAACTAGATGTACTGTGAAGTAGTAACTTGGTTATGCCAATAATTATTTCAAGCTAAAATCTTTGTATGAATGATATAAATAAAGAAAAAAAAACTCGACAATAGATGTCGTTTAAAATGCTTTCATTAAGTATTATAAAAAAAAAGGCCTCCGCTATGATGTTATTATAAAATATAGATAAATGGCACCACTTTTAGTCTGAAATAAATGTCTATTTTTATTGAAAGAAAAACCTTATATTACGGTTTTTTTTTTAAACTGCGAGAACTACGATCAGTTGCGATACTAGTCACTTTGGGCACGATATATGAGGCAAAGTGGATACAGCCATTGATGCATCTTTGTTCACCCCGAAAAGGATATAGTGTGACCATATATTAACATATAAATATTCTAAAATACATTATTATTAAAATTTTCATAGTATAGAAGCAGTTTTCCTGCAGATCCTAAATTCTTTAAAAAAACTATAAATTCTAGTAAACCACATGGTAACTAGGTGGACAATCACATCTAAATAGGTTAAGTCGTTTTTTAATTAGGGAACAAACGCATACAGATATATGTATATTGATTAACGATTCTGATACATACTTACTACAAATCGCGCAAGCTAAAATTTTTCAGCCAAGTGGTATAAATAGAAACTCCCAAATAACTTCTCATCTAGACAATATGATATAGGTAGCCGTGGAACGGGTTTATTATATGTATATATCATCATGTCATCTTAGGTGAATATTTCATGTCGTAAATAAAGAAGTTTAAATAAAAAAGGCCTTTAATCATTTCATACTAATCCAGAGAAAAAATCTGAAGCATTTTTAACACTACTTGAAGGCAAGTTATTAATCATATCTTTCTTCTTATTCTGTTTGTGATTTACATCTATAATTGTTTCTATAGATTCAAAATATGATATATTCCAAAACTTAACATCGTTATCATGTGAACATGAAGCTATATATTGTCCATCATAGCTAATATCTAGGCAGTCCACTGGTAATTTGTGTTGTCCAACGATGCCTAGTTGATGCTGCGGGAACATATGTGTTGCTCTTAGAACACCATCTTCTCCAGAGGTTATGACTATGTTCTGTGTCACAGGCACCATACACTGAATTGAATGTTTCTGCCCAATATATTCATCACTGTGCAAACCGAATTCTTTCCAATTGAATAAATACAATTTACCTTTTGATGATGCTACTAATAATTTTGTATCAGAACGGAACAGTCCTAAGCATGTTAGTTCAGCATCATATTCTTCTGAAGTTGTATATATTTTTCTGTAAAAAAATAATAATTTAAATATATAAGGCAACACTCCCAATCCCCCCCCAACACATACAGACACACCTTACTAACTTCAGAGATCCCGGCCAGTGAGATTCTCTCCATTGAGGACAACCTGCCCCATTCTGTCTTTAGTTTTATTAAAATCAAATAGAAAAGAATAGAAAAGTACATTAACCTTTTAAAAGTTTTAGTTATAATATATTAGAGATGTCAAGTACAATGATTTTTCCTGTAATTACAAGTACTAATTTCAGCTGACTTAAACGGGGGCAATTAATAAAAATAAAGTGGAAATTACACACTTGTACCTCAAGAATAATTAAATCCGTCTTAGTCCTCTGGACTAGCTAGTTTTAGCTTATTTACTGTCAAAGGCCTGCCAAATTTAGAAGAGCTGTCTCAGATGGATAAGATAAATTAAACAAAACATTTATTTATCAGCTTATTCAAATTCAAATGATTTAATGTACTCCACTGCAGAGATGGGCAAATTGTAATCTGATTAATGATGAACGATTACAAAATGTAGTCGTAATTTGAATTTTCTTGCTTTGTAATCATGATTGAATCAATTTAAAACATTAAGAAATGATAAAAATGTATAAAATCTGGGATTTTGTAGTGTTTAAAACATAAATGAGCAAAATGCAGTCATATTAATCGTAAACAACGTAAAATGTAATCGTTAATCATTTTTATTAATCTGATTACATTTTGCCCATCTATGCTCCACAGTATATACAGAAGTTTTTGTTTTTTATTAGTTACAACTATGGACCTTGTTGGGCATTGCATTTATGTAAACAAGAGGGCTTCAATATCAATATTAGTAGCGCACCATAGCCCTTTATATATATATATATATATATATATACAGTGTACACTATATATAACGACCCTCAAGGGACTGTGCATATTTTGGCGTTATAGAGAGTGGTCGTTAAATGGAGAGAAGAAAAATCTGTATTACAAAAAAAGTTTATTTCAGACTAGTGTTAGTAATTACATAAAAAACAATTCTCATTTGATCGCTATTGAGTATAGTCTGTTATTTTTGTCTGACGTCTTTTGCTGCACCAGTAATTTTGTTGTATTTTTTCCATTATTTTATTCATATCTTGCGATATTGAATCATCTTGGTGATAAAGAAAGTACTTTTCCAATAATTTTGCTGCTTCCAGGGCTTCTTTAATGCTCGGCGGTGGCTCAGGCTCATCCGTCTCATCTTCTTCATCTCCTTGGTCTTGATACTCGGTTTTTCTCACCGAATCCAAAATTTCTTTGTCTGTGAATGATGCCATTGTAAGCAGGCAGTCGTCTACTTCGATGTAGGTTTGAAGATTTTCTGTAAATTTTCCTGCCATGTTGAACTGTTGAATCCATTCAGTTAATGGAAGGGCGTCGTGTTTATTAAGCTCCAGTTCCGTTTCCACCTCATAACTCATAGAATTTGTACAAGTCCAGCATGTCGAAAAGAGTGCTGTATAGTTGTGGGCATGCAGCATATTAATAGAAGTTTTACCCTCAGATTCGACTAGCTCCATCAATAATTTCTTTCTGTAGTGACCCTTGAGGCTTTTAACCACGCTTTGTTCCATTGGCTGTAAGACACCAGTCGTATTTGAAGGAAAAAATACCAACTCTATGTTTTGAAGGTTTGTTGTAAGAGGGTGGGCAGGGCAGTTGTCAACAAAAAGTAAAAATTTTCGTCCCTTTAATTCTGCATCCTACTTTCGCACTTCTTCTTCAAAAAGTTGACTGGTCATCCAAGCTGATTTATTAGCTTTATACGTCACTGGCAATTTTTTTATGTTCTTAAAACACCGCGGATTTTTTGATTTGCCTATTACCATTAGCTTTTTTTTTTCTGTGGCATCCATATTAGCAGCCACAAGCACTGTAATACGCTCCTTGGAGAGCTTTCCTCCCACACACTTTTCCCCTTTAAATTTCAGAGTTTTATCTGGGGTCAACTTGTAGAAAATTCCTGCTTCATCAGCATTAAAAATGTCACTTGGGGTGTATTTTTCTGTCAATTTTGACCACACTCTATTAATCCAGTCATGAGTAACATTCGTATCAACACTTCGTGCTTCTCCACTAATTTTACCGTAGTTGATATGATGACGTTGCTTGAATTTTCCGAGCCATCCTTCTGATGCTTTGAAAGAAGGTAAACCAAGTTCTTCAGCAAACTTCTTCGCCTTAGCTTTCACGATCAACCCCGAGATAGGCATATTGTTCAGGCGCTGTCGTTGGAACCATGATAGTTTAGCTCGATCCAAATCTTCGTATTTAGGTTTCTTCAATTTTTTAGAAAATTTTCCATCCTCCTGTGCTTGTAGAATTTTTTCTTTATTTTTCCATATTGTGGACACTGTAGAGCGACTAAATCCAAAGCGTCTGCCAACATGACTTATCTTCTCTCCCGCCTCTATTGCGCGTATCAGTAAAACTTTTTCGTCAATACACAGAGATTTTCTCTTACTTGCCATGTTTAGAGTTTGAAAGTTTGTGAGCAACTAAGAATATGATAACGTATAGATAATTCATAACTCCTACTAACAATAGTCAACACGTGCAAGCAATCCCAATTTGTAAACAAAAGAATGGATTTCTTATAAAGTTTGGTATGTGTAATGCCGACAGTCGAGTTTATTACGGGCGACAAAAGAACGTACACAGCTGCGCAGTTTTTACTAATTTTGGCAACTTCAAAAGTACTTTATATTATTAAATTTCTGTTGTTATATAGAGTGGGTGTAACGCTATATAGAGTGTATCATTGTATGGGAAACAAGCTAAACCAACCAAAACCGAGTGATATCGACGCTTTAGGGAGTTTGACGTTAAATCGAGTGACGTTATATGGAGTTTACACTGTATATATATTTCTTTATAATCATGCATGCAATATAGTTTACAGTCTATCATTAAGCATATTGAATATTATTATGATTTATATATTACTAACTCTAAATATTGTATTATTTTTGATTTTCATTCATTTGTTTTTTCAATGTGGTATAGTAAATTCTAAATTAACTTAAAAAAAAATATAGGTAAACATTTCTGTGATATATCAAATTGACAGTATTACCACAGAGCGCAAAATAATCAAATAAACATATAACATTAAATAAAGTACAGAGTTTGTGACAATACCCAAAGGATTTAAAAATATTATATTGCTAGTTTTAACTCTTTGATCTTGTACTACATTTTCTTAGGCTGATTAATTCATAAATTTGTTAAAAAACAAATAAATCGATTGTCAATTTCATATGTAAGTATTTATTGTACTTGTGGAGTTTCTTTTTTTACTGGGAGGATATGAGCTAATTCTAAACTAAAAGAAACACGATAATATAGACTACAGAAGGTTTAGCTGTTCTTAATTGAAAATAAAATGAGCATAAATAAATTTTCTATCCAGTGTAAACTTTTAACAAACAGTTACAAAAGTCACTTTTTTGCGCACATTGGTTGTTGCCAAGCTTTGATATGTATATTGTTGTTTCGATAAATATAATGTGAGATTAAAAATAAAAACTTTATAATTATATATTTGTAAATATAATTCTACATCATTATTTAATTGTTTTAACAATGATTTTACCTTGCTTTTAAATCAATACTGGTTAGAGTGCCATCACCTCCAGCACAGACTAAATATTTTTGTGCATCATTAGTAATCATATCGGACACATGTTCCTCTCCAATTTTGATCGTGAAAATTGGATCTGGTTTCCTCATGTCCCATAATTTTACTGTTCCTGCATCATCTCCTGTAAAAAATATATATAATCTACTAGCAAACCTGGCGAACTTCGTTTCGCCAACAGATGGCTTCGTTTTGGTTTTTAGTTAGCGTTTGAAAGAACGTGCACATAATAAATGTCACATGAAATTAACTGAGCAGAGTACAATGAGTAGCTGTCAAACAATGTATAACGCATCGGCGCCATCTACTTAAAATACTGGTGCGATCTGCTCCACCACCTTTCAAATGTTTGTAGTACATGCTATGTATCAGAGATGGGGCTGTATGTGAAAAATGATTTTCCCCGTTTTCCTGCTTTTCTGTTGAAATTTTGTTTGCTATAAACCTCACGGAGCCCGAGACCTTTCCAACAAATGCAAAACCGTGGAAATCGGTTCGTGCGTTCTGGAGTTATAGCGTCAGGAAGGAAAACCGGACTTATTTTTATATAATAGATTATTACAAATACACCTATCCCCCGATTTACACAGTAGATAGGTTCCTGAGAAAAACGTGTAAATCGAAAATAAAAATTTTCAAGTCAAAACCGTGTAAATCGAAAAGCTTGCAGAAAATGCATAATTTTGCTATTTAACAGTTGTGATTTTTTTCAATATTTTTAGGTGTATACAGAAATAAAAATAAAATGCATTGACAGGTTAAAATATGTAATATATTACGGAATCACTGTTTTTTTATTTAATTACAATACATTAAACAGAAGAACAAAAAATAAAACCAAAGGTGTTTTATTATCCTTCATCATGTGCAGCAAGTCAGCACATAAGCTCGGGATTCCCCGTGAGATGTGTACACAGCGCACGTGTTCAAACACAGTAGCATTTAGTAGAGTGCGATAAAACAAAAAAAAAACTTATTTGGAAAACCGTGTAAAAGCGAAAACGTGTAAAACAAGTACCGTGTAAATCGGGGGATAGGTGTATACAGTGATTTTTAAAATTCAGTATTACTGTGTTTGATATCCTTTCCTAGTTTGTTTGAAAGATAATTGATACAGGAACTAGATATTAGGTTGGATCTAATTTTTTTTAATTCAGACAGTATAGTTATCGTTAATGTTAATTTATATATAATTATAATACTATATAATTCCTTTTGAATTAATGTGTGATTTTAGTTTAAAAAAAATCTAATATAATTCTAGTAGTAAAATAAGACATTTTTCATAGGTTTATAGTAGCCATGTTATTACTGTATTCTTGCAAACTCAGGAATCTGTTTTTATCTTCTTTTTTCTTTGTCACTTTCTTACAATAATAATAACAACTTTCTTATAATAATAGGTTTAACTGTATAATAAAGTCACCTATGTAATAAAATTGATTTCATGGGGAAATTGATGAAATTCAATATGATATTATATTTGGTATTGTCTATTCATGTAATGATATTGAGTTCTTTAAACGAAGCTTGGAACCAATATGACATTACATTGTTGATGGTTGATGTGATCACTAAAACAATTGATATGTTTTTGTTTTTGATAATCAATTTTTTAGACTGCGCTATGCTTTACCATCAGATTTGGTGGAATCTCATTGCAGATTAAGGGTAAAAAAATCTTGTTACATATTTTCAGTACAGACCTTCGATTATCATGAATGAAATTTACAGTAAGTTACATAAAGATAACTAATAAGATAATACATGAAGATTCATAGAAAATATGAGTAATAAACCTTTTACTCAATTTGGCTAACTTTCACTATTAATATTTTTACTGTTCCCAGAAGATAAAATCCTCACATGTAACAGAGTTCATTTCCACAATTTTTTTTGTCAGTTTTGTTACTTTTTTTGATGACAGTGGTGCCGCGTCACTTCCAAGTTGTATTATAATAGTTAAAAAATACTGCTTTGTTAATATAAAATTCTTCAGTGTCAAATATATATATTTTTTTTAAAGTGCACTTATATCTTACCTGTCACAATTTTATTATTGTCTATACTTAATAAGCTATAAACAGGCTCCTCATGGGCATTTTCATAACATCTCTTCAATTTACCTGTCTCAACATCTGTAGCCATTATCACTTTATCCTGAAATTAAGAAGTATTTACCAATTTTAGTTATTATCTTAATTTGCATTCCTGTTACATAGAATAAAAAAAAAAAGATATTGAGAGTAACAAGTGCGATGAATCAGTTGGTGCAATAGTTGTATATGGGACTGTCCAGAGTTTCTTGCCGGCTCTTCTCTGTAGATTCTGCTTTCTGAACTGGTGGTTGATTTTCTTTCCTTTTTATGATGATTCAAAAGTGCTTGGATTTACGCCTATTTGAATAAATTAATATTTCATTTATGAGTTGTTGATTTGATCACACAAATATTTGTATGACTGAGATGGGGTAATAATCATGATTCCATTAATAAAGGTTACAAGCAAAATTATTTATCATGATTACAGTAATCATTCACGTTCACATTGTTGTCCCAGACAGTCGTTACTTATATGTTGCGTAACAAATTAAATAACAAAATGTCTACGTGTGCAGCTTGTTATGCTAAGGCCACTGCGAGGGATACTTTGAAGTGTTCGTCGTGTTTGAAGGTATTCCATTACTTGTGCCTACAAATACAAAGCGGAAATATATGCGAAGATGAACAAGACTCAAAAAACTATCTGGCGTTGCCCGGACTGTAAGGCATCGGATAAGAAAAAGGATAATTCAAACACTCCTATTAAATCTATGGAGCAGGAAGTGGAACCACCGTCATATAATGTTGACACACCTGAGGAATCTGTGTCGCTACATAATAAGCTGGACTCATTAAAAAATGATATCCTAAAACAAGTCTATATCATTTTTGAGGCAAAGAAAGTTTCTAGATGGGTAAAATAATTTAACAAAACAATTAGCGTCACAGAGCGAAGAACTTATGAAATCGGTTAACTTTCTAAGTGAAAAATATGAAATTTTAAATCAAAATATCACAAAATTTATTGCATCAGAAACAAATGTTAAAACGTTAAAAAAATATTTGCAGAGATCGGAGTCACGTCGTATAGGGAGGATCTACAGTCTTTCACCCGTCTACGCAGCGCAGCCAACGGCAGAAGCTCACCTATCATATTGTCACTCAAATCTTACTCATGTATAGATAAAATTATCAAAAAAGTGAAATTGTATAAAAAATGACAACTAACCAAATAACAACAAAACTGTGGAGTTGTAAGGGTAATTAGGGAAAAAAAAATTATATCCGAAAGAATGACTCCGCGGGCGAAGTAATTGTTATCACAAACAAAAAAGTGCTAATAAAAACTACAAATATGTATGGGCTTACAACAATAATATTTACGTTAGAAAAGATGACGGAGGTAAAAAAATTCAGATTAAATCAGAGATTGGATTAAATCTTATATGACTCGGTTACATATACATAATTAATATATTGGTTATATATCTTATTTTTATTTTAATCATTTTCCATATTTATTGTATAACTAACTTTATATATATTTGTCTTAACTTCTATTATTTACGTCATATATTTCAATATAAGGTAATTATTGATTGCTTGCTGAAGTCACGCTTTTGTTTTTACTATATAACTCGGTTCTATTTTATTATAACTTTGTCTCAGTTGGACAGTTGCAGAAGTTACAAATTTAACTGTTGTTAATCTGTTGAGTTCGATATCGAACACACTAGAGTGCACTAGAGTTATCGATGAAAAAAAGGCAAGTCATAGCTTATTCAAATTATACATGGTACATTTTAACATATCTAGGCGATAGTCAAATGAATTTCAGGTATAAATACGTACAGGATGTTTATTATCTGGAGCACCCAGTAAACTATATATGTAATAATAACTTGACGTTTTGTATTTACAGGAATATTAAAATGTTATGCATTATTTATTATGAAATCAATTATAAATACCTGTCATTGTTGGCTGATAAAAATATGTTAGTTTCAAATACTGGTTGCTTTATGTACTTCTCGGAATTTTTCTCTAATTATTATTTAATCACGCAAATATATTCCCAGACTAACCGGTCTTTGTACCTGGGCTTCTATATTTTGAGTAACACGACAATATATTTCTCTTTGTAGCAATTAATTATTTTGTGCATGTACTCATAGGTGCAGTTTTGTTGGACAATTATAGGCAATACTATATTAAATTGTCATACTACGCACTTGAATTATTTTCAGTATCACAAAATCAAGTTGATGTAAACTATATTGATTAAACCCATTTCAGTTTTGCTCAGATTGTGTATAGAATGGAGTGGTTTTTGGGCAACGGATAAACACATAAACATTAGTCATTTATTACATATAATGTTACTTCTTTCGTCTGCAAGTGCTGTACTGGCTGATGGATTAACCTATCTATTAATTGAAAACCGACGCACACGCTGCAGGTACATCTCTGTTCTCTTTCCAATTAATAAATTACAATAAAATTCAATGATCCTATGAGAGATTTAGATAGCCTATCCACACCAACATGTCCCATTTTTTATGAGACCCTAAAGTGTAAAAATATACTTAATAAAACATACGGTTTTAAAATATTATCCCTAAATATTAGGTCTGGGAAAAAGTTCGTGGCGTTTTTTCAGTAAAATTCGACTAGTCTCCTTAAGCGCGTGAATGAATTTATTTGAACCAAATATGTTCCATTATTATTGATAATGTTTCGACATTTTTTAGGTAGATCCATGATCCCATCGGTTTCACCTTGTGGTTTCTGGTTAAAGAACTAGATCAAGTAGTTTTCACAGGCTTCTTTTGAAACCAAGTTAATTCCATGAAGAGAGCTCTGCAGAGATCGGAATAGATGATAATCAGAGGGTACTATATCCGGACTGTAAGGTGGATGCAAAAAAACTTCCCAACCGAACTCTCTAAATTTATGATAGGCTATCAATGAAGTGTGTGGTCGGGTGTTGTCATGATTATAGACAATACCTTTCTTATTTATCTATTCGGACCTTTTTCTCTCAATCGCCAAGCCTAATCTTTGTAGTCAACCACAGTAGAGTTGATAATCAATCGTATAACCAGTCGCAAGTAGCTCATGGTGGACGATAACCATCCAATCCCACCACACACACAACATCATTTCTTTTGGCGTCGATGTTAGATTAGCAAATGGTTGTGAAGGCTCACCATCCTTTATTCACAATATTTTATGCTTCCAGTTATCTTACGTAATCCATTTTTCGTCTCCGATTATTAGACGTTTTAGAAATGGCACGATTTCATTCCGTTTCAGCAGCGTATCGCAGATGTTTAATCGGTCCATCATGTTTTTCGCGCTCAACTTACGAGGACTCCATTCGTCATGCTTTTTTATAACCAGCTTTGTATAAATGATTAAAAATATTTTTATGGTCAATGCCTAGCTCCATACCAATATTGACACTGCTGATCATACACCAGTAGAAAAGCCACAAGAAAGGAATAATAATAATAATAAAAACTTGTTAAATCTAAACATATCAAAAATAAAATTGCATATTTTTTTCCATTTCTGAACGATCGCAACCTAATAACCGAAAATTAAAAATGCATGCCTGTATTGATCCTGGTCAACAGTTAGAATGCTCCTGCCCCACTATATCTATGGTAGATTCTGTCAAATACTTGGGAGTGCATATAGATAAACATTTAAATTGGAAATTACATATTCAACAAACTTCCCTTAGACTAAGAAAGCTGATACATTACTTCATTGACATCAGGAGCTGTCTAACAAAGAAACTGATGCAATCTGTCTATATGGCTCTTGTTGACAGTGTACTGAGATATGGAATAACAGTTTGGGATGGAGCTTCTGCTAGTGCCTTAGACCCTCTTGTTAAAGTCCAAAAAACATTAATTAAAATAGCTTTCTACTACAAGGCAAGATATCCCTCAGCTGATCTATTTAAGGAGACCAAACTGTAACTTTAATATTTATGAAGGAAATTTCAAAATCAATTGAAAATATCAAATAAAGAATAAAAAAAAAAAAATTTGAATTCTGCACCCAATTGTGGATTTGATCCATAAATAGAACAAGGTTTTTCTTTATATTTGGATTGATTTTACGATGGCATCATAAGTGTCTAAACTTATCTGATAGTAAATATAATGCAACCCCCATTACAGAGCCACAATATACAGTTTCAAACACTGTGATAGTGACTTGCATCAGTTAGTCAAATTTTGAGTTTATTCTATATGTTAATTTTTTTTTCTTTTTAAGGTTTTTACCATAATGTTAATACTTTAAGAGTTGCATTTGTTCACAAATGAGAGTAGGCACAATCTATAAGGTGTTTTTATGTCTATTGACCACTATAGGTATAAAAGCACCAACATACCTTAGCTGTTGAATACAATGTAACACCTTCACAGTCAAATTCCACATCTCTACATGCCTTTAAATGTAGTTCCAGAGTATTCACTAGTTTAGTTTCTTCATTATTATACTCATAAAGCAGAACATCTCCAACTATGTTTGCCAATGCAATTAAATTTTTACAAGGGCTAAATGAGATGTCGACAATAAAGTCTTCGCATGTTATAGTAGGAGGATGGTCTCTTTGTTTATTTTTTTCAATTTTAATTGCTCTCACAACTTCGTCTTCCTCTTCTTCTTCATCAACTTTTTCTGTATGTTCCTTTAGATCATCATCTTCACTCATATTGGTATCATTGTTAGCCCATTCATCTAGAAAATAAATTAAAAATTTACAACTCCACATTGCGTTGTAAGACTTGATAATTTGCTGGTTAAACAAACCATCATCCGAAGTTTCGAAATCTTCGCTTCCATTTTCACTAGATACACTATCATCATCTGAAGAATTTTTATCAAACCCTTTAAAATTTTTTGTCATTATAACCAACAAAGAGTCTATAATTAATAATCAAATTGTAAAATAATTATATTTTGTTGCTATATTTACTTATAACCTGTTGTGTGTCCGTGTGTTTTTTTTGGTTATATTCTCCCTTTGTAAGGAAGGCAAAGGCATATACGTCATACAGCCATATCTGAGGTAAATTATTTTCTAGTCTTATTATATTTTTGTAGTCTTCCCACCAAACTCCAATATCTCTGTCGTAGTTTCAATTCAATATACACGGCGAGAGAGACTATATACATTGGCGGGAAACTCAGTGACCCAAGAGACGCATCACTCCGCTAGTGTCTCGCTAAAAAAAACCATTGATCCCCAATCGCATACAATTGACCGAGCATTCCACTGCTGCCCTAGCCCGCAACACTATTATGTTTTATAGAGTGCGTGTGGAATATAAAGATCTAAGATAGTCAGATAGAATTTAATTATACAACTTTTACAAAATAAATATTTAACACATGTTCAGAAAATCTTAATTTGGTTACAAAAACATTCTAAACAACTATTGCCTAGCAACCAATTTTATACGAGTAATATAATGTGCCAGTATTATTTTACAATAACGAGCGGTCCACATTCTTTAACAAACACAAGCTCAGGCAACTATTGAACACCCAGCAACCGCCACAAGAAAACAATAATTATTCAAAGAGAGTGCGGAAGAGATGCAACCACTCCGTCTTGATGTTTTGCCGCCAATTTTTTTGTTATATTTTCCCCTTTCATAGGGAAGGCAAAGGCATCTATGCCATACAGCTATGTGTAAAGTCATTTCTTTTCAAATCTTATTAAATTTCATTAAGTCTTCCCGTCACGCTCTAATATCTATCGTAATTGAAATTCAATCCAATCCATTTTTATTTCTTGTTTGTTGCACCATGTCTATACACATACACACAATATAAACGGCGAAGAAGACTAAGCAGATTGGCGGGAAAACTCAGTAAAGCAAGCAGTAAAGTATAGCGACTCAAGGGACGCAGCACTTCGCTAGCGTCTCGCCAAAAAACCGTTTTTTCGCCATCCTACACGGTCAGCCGAACATTCCATTGCTGACCAAGCCCACAACATAAGATCAGACACCAATTCAACACCTAGCCGACCACCACAACAAGAAACAACAAATTATTCAGCGTGAGTGCATTAAACAAAATATAGTAATATAGGTAATGTAGCTCGGACATTCTTTAACCCATTAGTGCCTGAACGGACACTTTTCGATACAAAAGTTCAGAGATTCACTACACGATCAAATTGGTCGAAAAAAAAAATTTTGAAACACTTTACCCTATGTTTTGAAGGTCACTCTTTCGAATGGTGATGGTAATAAGTTCCTAAAACGGATATGTTTATGCGAAAATTGCAAATAAAAAAAAACACTGTTTTTGTTAAAAAAACATTTCGAAACTCATTTTTTTTCGTTTTTGCATTTTTTTTACATGCTTAATACCCATGAATATCGCGTCCATGGACCCTAAACTGAAAAAGTTAGTAACTTTGAGTTAGTGAAAAAACTGTATATTCATACAAAATAGCGTCCGAAACAATAAATTTTAGTTTTAATCTTTAGCAATTTTTTTTCTCTATTTTTAAGGACTTTATGAAAGCTCGCCGAGCCGTCGGAAGTATCCTGATTCCCAGGCTCGGCGAAAGCGAAGAGAGGGCAGTGCTGGCACCCCGGTGGTTTTAGTCGGGGCAGGTTCGACACACCGGGGGGAGTGGCCCTCATCACTTCCCCTGACGGTCCGTAGGGATATCCACCGGGTTAACAAAAAAAAGGGCTTTATGAAAAATTTGCTAAGAAGAAAAACGTCTTAAAATTAGTCAAAGAATGCCCGCAACTTTTTCATAACTGTAAAAAAAATTCGATATTCCGAAAAAAGAAAAAATTGAAATTTAAAAAAAATTGTTTCAAAAAGCTGAAAAAATTTGAGGGTATTGTTTGACTGATTTTAAACCTTTTTCGTCCAAACCAATTTGATCGTGCAGTAAAACTCTGAACTTTTGTGTCGAAAAATGTCGGTTCAGGCGCTAATGGGTTTATACAGAACAGAAGGCAGTATTACTCGATACGGCACGCATTTTTAAAAGATTCCTCACTTTAAGCTCCTAACTACTGGTGGGTTGGGCTTGAGGTCTGCCTCCCGTTGATTCACATATTTTTTAATTTGTGTGTTTTTGTATTATTTATTTTAAAGTATAAGCAATATGTGTATTTATTTATATGTTAAATAAAGTGAACGAAATATATGACAATTACACTATTCAATAAAGTTTATTCTCGATTAAAATAAAAATATTTTGTTTTATTTCAAAAATGGACAGAAGTTTCCGGTAAGCCTAATATTTTAGTTCATATATTTTGTTATTTCACCTCACATTTTGAGCAGTGTAGAATGTGGGTTTGTATAAATTGAACCTATAGTAACATCGAAAACAAGTTAGCAACAATACGGCTAGAGGTACGTAGATAAAATAAATATGAATGGTATGTAACATTTAATGTTACGTAAAACATCTGCTTATTTTTTTCGTGTGTTTGCGATTATATTTCTCTTTCTTACAATGTTTTCCTTTACAAGCAAAATATTTGTGTATGGGGTATGACAAAAAGAAAAATAATAGCATGAGAAATGCATGAGAAAGAAAAAGAAAAGCAGATGTTTTAAGAAACCTGAAACATTTCTTCCAGTCATGCTCCAGACGCGCCATTAGCCAGACTAACACTCTGTTTCAGAAACGGGGCCCTAATTTTAAAATGCATTTGTATGCAACTAATGATTCGTTAATATTTGACAATGTTCTTAAATTTAATGAGCGTTTTTGAAACTGGGCATAAGAAGCTAGACTACTTGTAATAATTACAATCTCTATATGTATTGTTAAGACCTGTCAACATGCAATAATTTATTTAGTATACGAATTTGGAATATACATATCTGAGCATTTTACTTGAAGCGTATTGATGTATTGAAAGAGAATCATTTAATTCAAAAATTCATAAAAAAAACTAAACACTGAGTTAGGCAGAAAATGATCTTTTCTTTTTTATCATGCAAGTAGATTAAAAAATTTTTTTTTGTACGAAATCGGAATTAAATTTTTGAAAAGGATTTTTTACACCCAGATCATTTTGATTTTGTATTATCAAAATAACTTAAAATGTACTTTTTCATTGTCCGTTAACCGCTTTACGTTAAACGTTAAAATAGTGAATCATGAAATCAGTTGCCTATTGAATAACTTGGCTAAATATATTCATTATTCTGTTATTCATAAAATGTAATCCAGCTATTCAGTTAAAAGTAGCTCTCATTATCATTAAAGTTTAAACATACATATTATAATAGTGTGCAGTATTATATATTAACATAAAATTGTGTATTTTGTTCCAATTTAACTTAGATTATTAAAATAAATTAGAACCAATAAGAAAAATCTTGTCCTTAAAATTCCCCCCTCCCACAGCTAAAGCCCTTAAGTTGGCATCACTGGACCCTATCAAGATTGCTTAAGAATTGTATTAAAATATTGGCTGTATTATTCATCAATACAAAATAACTTATATTATACAGGATCCACTAATCATCAGAGGTAACTATTCGATTTAGTATCCTTTTATTTTTGTGCAGATTTAGCTTGTGGCGTGGCTTTTATTGATCGAGCAAAGGCAATCGAGGAGGCGTTTGATTAAATTCAGGTGTTTTAGTTGTTTGTCTGTTTATCCAAAAGTCGTAGTAGTCGCTTGAGTCGGACTATTAAATTTTAACATGTCACGTCTGGCATCAAACCGTGCCTGTTACATTCAAAGGCACCCAGGGAATTTAGTCCAATAAAA
This sequence comes from Automeris io, assembly GCA_036320925.1. NCBI lineage: Eukaryota > Metazoa > Arthropoda > Insecta > Lepidoptera > Saturniidae > Automeris > Automeris io. The sequence continues at coordinate 11,861,653 of JAUDJH010000002.1, forward strand.
GAAGGTGGCCTTGACCTGTGACCTATGACTATGTCTTATGGTGGCCATATGCTGGATTTATTCTTCACTTAGCCTACCTACCCTAACACTATATTATTGCAAAGATGTGATCAGAGCGATTGCAAAAGTTGATGAAAAAACTCTCAAGACACATGATAATAATTGTTATATATCTTATTTCTTGTTTACTTTTATGGTGCGGTCTATTTGTTGTTTAATACCAGGTATATTCCCGCAATACATACGAACACACACCCACACACAACAGGTACACGCAAAAGCATATCACTACGCTGAATTATGTTTGATACAACATGCACACTTACATGGCCTGAAATTATTATTAGTTTTTTTATTACAAGAATACCCTATTATTTTCTGTTTGATGTAACCTTAATTTTAATAAGGAAAACAATTTTTGGCTAATTAAATTTTTTTTCATATAATATGATATTATGAATATGATGTTTTGTAATAAGCTGTGATTTTTATTCAATATAATAATAATATAATTTAATCTTAAATATAACGCTTATGCACAAATCACAAAAGTTTTACTGCGATCGGAGCTTTGGTTGGCTAAAATTCCCCATTTCAGTGTATGTACTCTTACAGACCTTGCTAAAACGGATGTTCATTTGTCTCGGGATTTGGATAAGTTTTTACAGAAACAAAATTTCATCTGAGAAGTAGTAATAAACAAGCCTTCCATATGTTGCTGTTAAAAATTTTAGCAGAATAATTTAGTGTAGTGTTATTATTTATGTATCTTTATTTTAGTGAACTTCTTGTAGCTAAACAGGGCTGGCGTAATCACATGTGTGATTAAAGCCCTAACCAAATTATAGAATTAAAAAAATAAAATAATAAAAAAAAATAAAAAAATAAAATAAAAAAAACAAGCCTTCAAACTTATTGAGTTCATCTAGTCCCGTGCCAAGAATTTCTACGTTGACACTACATGACAAGTGGATCAACAATAATGCTCAATATTGAAATATTAAATTAAAGAAATTGTAAAACGTTAATTTTATAATAATTATTATTCAGTTATTAGGTAAGGTAGGTACATAGATATTTTTCTTGAGTAGGCGCGCGCCGCGCCTCGCCTCGCTGCGTCGTAGTTACCCGAGGGCTTGCTTCACATTTCGATCAGTTTACGCAGCACGTGCATTGTACACGCGACTCGCTTGAGCGTGACCTACTACCATTGGCTCTTGAGCAGACGTTGTTTATGGTCACGTGGTAGCTTGGATACTTTTCCTAGGCTTGACGCCGTATTTAATCATTGCAGTTGTTGTTTTTCTTCTCCGCAACTAGAAATTTAACTTCGAAAGTTTAAGTGTTGTGTTTAAATACGTTACCTATTATGAATCGCAGTTTCTGTGTAAATGGTGAATTACGGTCACAATACATCTAAAAACACGTAGAATATTTTTTGCTATGGATCAACTTTAATTACTCTGTAAGTCCATAGATGTAATATCAATAAGGATTACGGTGTTCATTTTTGAGTACGTCTGTAATATTACATTATATATTTCTCGTATAGTCCGTGTGTTACCGAATTCACTACTTAATGTGACGCCATTAAGTGATTCAAATGAAAAATTTTGCTGGAAGAGTATCTTCATAATCATCATCAGTCAACCCTGGGCTACGGCTTGCCATAAAACTCTCGTAATAAGCGTCGTTAAGCTCGACCTTGGGCTCCTTTTCCAATCTTTGTTGGCCAACTTCCACAGAAGGAGAAGAAAGGCTTGAAGAGTATGCTACATAAAGTTATCTTAAATGCTGATTAATATAGTATATTTGGTACAGAGGCCATTTCTCACTTTTAATTTTTGTCAATTTCGTCTCTTGGTCAATTTTACATATATACTATTTGCGTGTTGAATGTTTCTTAATTGCTTAATTTTATTATACCTTTTAGATTTATCTTGCTGTTAGTCTTAGATTAGTTATCCTTCGATCAAGAAGAAGGTACCATTGTCTAAGTAGAAATGACAAATTATAAACTCATTTTTAAAGATTTTTTAAATATTAATCATTAAACAAAACTATACTTTTATCATTTCTGTGATCATGTATAAATCCTGTTATCATTCCCGACAACAGAGATTTGATTACAGGAATTAAAATCTTTAAGTTTTGTTATTGCAGTTTTTTGTAATTAATAGTTGTTCGAGTAAAAGAACATTAGTCAGCTGCTGTGAGCAGACTATGGCGTGATGCATGTCGGTTCGGTAGATGGCGCTGTGCAAAATTGCATCGCGTTATAGTTTCGTTCACAGCAGCTGCATATAAGGCAAAGGTGCCATGTGACGAAAAGACAGAGATTCCTAAGAGATATCAAGTATTGGTTTAACGTGCTATATATGTGAAGTAATTAAACCAGTGGTGACCTGTATCTAGTGGTTTCAATTCAATCTCCCCGCTCATGACCCAGTAAAGGGAAATTCTGTACATGGTCATTCGAGTCGGATTTGAGCAATTTTTGGTAGCCATCGGTGGTGATATTGGTTATCACCCGTCGCGTTGAGGACTGGGCAGTGGATCGCTGCTCAGAACAATAGCCCTACAGCGGGGCATCAAGATTGGTGCCAGAGCTGGAAGGAGTTACCGGAGGAATTTGCGGCTTCCTGAGTGATCAAGGAACAGCCGGGTGGAAATCCGGAGGAATAACGCACGGGAGGAGCTCATCAGAGTGAGGAGATTGCGGACAACAGATGGCGCCACTGGAGCATACGGTGGTTTATGGTAAAACGGTTTGACGTGGTAAAGTGTCAGTGTAACAAAACTGTGAGTACATTTTCGACCTTATTGCGTATTGACTTTAACTTTGAAATAATAGAAGATTTGACTTGGAACATTTAAATTTAGAATTAAATTAGTGTAATTTGAACCGTAATTCAGAGACTTAATAAACTTAGTGTAATTTTGTAGTAGTTAGGACTTGTAATAGTTTTAAGTGAAAAGTGGTTGAGACGGGGAACCTATGCCCGATTTTGTACCCATATAACACAAGTTCCAAACACTTAGAAAAATTTTGGTGATTTGAGTTTAAAATATTTACTTTGACTTACATTATTTACATAAATTTGAAATTTATTTGTTAACTTATTATTGTTAAAATGGAGTCCTTATATAGTCTTCAAGAGGACATTAAAGAGAAACTTACAAAGGCCAGAGTTAATTTTAAAAAGTCCCCTAAGGAACGTTTAACGGTTTCTTACATTGAAGTTAGATTAGAAAATATAGATAAACAATGGTCTTTATTTAGTAGCAATCACAATCAAATTGTAAAAACTGTTAAGAAGTCAGACCTGTGCATTACTGACTATTACAAAAATTGTGTTTATGATGAGGTCGAGGAACTGTACGTAGAATATAAGAGTGAATTAAAAGAAATTTTACGAAAGATTAAAAGTATTGCAACTGGTTCTGAAGCGAAAGGTAACTCATGTGGTCTAGAGGGTAAAATAGTTAGTCAAGTTAAATTACCAGAAATAAAAATACCTTTATTTTCAGGCGAATATTCTGAATGGAATACTTTTAGAGATTTATTCACGGGTTTAGTACATGACAATAGAAATTTAGATAATTCACAAAAGTTTTATTATTTAAAGGGACACTTGACTGGGGAAGCGGAACAATTATTAAGAAATATAAAGGTTACATCTGATAATTATAAAATAGCTTGGGAAAAATTAGATAGTACGTATAATAATAAGAAATTTTTGGCAAATAATATATTAAAACGTTTGTTAAATCAAAAGAATATATTTAGTGAATCTGCTTATGAAATTAAATCGATATTAAATACAACAACGGAATGTCTAGATTCAATCAAAAATTTAGGAGTAGATACCACGTCTTGGGATATTCTAATTATACACATAATTAGTGAAAAGCTAGACAGAGAAACTCGGAAAACATGGGAACTAAAAATATCAGAAGGTTGTAATGACAAATTACCGACTTTTGTACAGTTTTCTGAGTATCTTACTAGCCGTTATAGAGGGCTTGAAAGTTTTGAAAGCAATCTTGAAGCGCGGCCAAATGAGAGAATTCCCAAAAGTATACAAGCTTTTCATATTATCAGAGATAAAGCAAACATAACTTGTGCATACTGTTCAGCTGGTCACAGGATAACAGCTTGCAAAGAATTTAGTAAGCAGTCTAACGAAAAGCGACGTGATTTCGTTCAGGAAAATCGTTTATGTTTCGTTTGTCTTAATAATAACCACGTTGCTAAATTTTGTAGGGTTTCATTTAGATGCCAAATATGTAAGAAGCGTCACCATTCGTTGTTGCACCCTATGGATGATTCTAAGATTGCTGGTGCGGGCATTAATGCTGCACCAGAGGTAGTCTTATCAAGTAGTGAGCAAGTAAATACCAGGGAAGAGGCCGCACAGGCGGAGGGGTCTGGTAAATCATTGGTTTCACATCTTTCGACAGGAAACAGTCGGAAAACTGTTTTATTAAGTACAGCATTGGTAAACGCTGAGTCGAATGAGGGAAGCTATCTGATAGTTAGGGCATTACTAGACCAAGGATCGCAAGGTTCATTCATTACTGAATCAATGGTCAAATATTTGGGTCTTAAAAGGGTTGCAACAAAAAACACCGTGTTAGGTGTAGGTGGAGACAAAAGTATTGTTTCTAAATCCATGGTTACAATTAATGTAAGGTCTAGGAAAAACAAAAACGTGCAAATAAAGGTCAATGCCTACGTTTTAAAATCAATCACAACTCTTCTCCCAGTTACGAAAGTGACCAGGGTAGAATGGGTTGACTTGGCCGAAGATGACTTGGCTGATCCGGAGTACTACAGGCCTAATAAAATTGACATTTTGTTAGGTACTGAGGTTTACAGTCAAGTCATCCAAATGGGTATTAAAAGATATTTAAATGGTACTTTATTAGCACAGGACACTGCCCTAGGGTGGATATTGTCGGGCGTGTCCGAGGTGGATAATACATCCAAGGTGGATAATACATCCAAGGTCAGTTCTCACATCACTGTGTTGCATTCTTCTATTCAGACAGATGAAGTGTTGAAAAGGTTAGGGGAGCTACAAAATGAACCGTTGGTAACAAAGAAAATGCTCACAGAAGAGGAAACACGATGTGAGGAATTAGTTACAGCAGCCAAGCGACGAGATAAAGGTGGCCGGTATATAGTACGGTTACCATTTCGTGATGCTGACCTGGCTAGGCAGCAAGGTGAATCAAAGGCTGCAATAAGATTTAATAGTCTGAAATTCAAATTTAATACAGTCCTATCGAAGTGCGGTTTTAAATTACTAAAATGGATTAGTACGGGCAAGGTATCATTAAACAAAGTAAAGGATAGGGGTAGAATTGAGCAAAATCATTCGGGTCCTGACGAAATCACTCGCATAGTTACATTGCGTACTCAAAATTCTATCATTAAAAGACCTACCTCTAAGCTATGTGTGCTACCAGTCGCTAGATAATGTCTTTAGTTATAAGTGTCTTGTGTTTATTCATCATTGCTACATGGATATTTGTGAGTGGTAATGATAATTTTGTATAGATTTTGACCACCAACGACATACCGTATAAATAGTTCAGTTAGTTAGTTAGTTTAGTTGTTTGTGTTTTTAGCTTTGATTTTATTTTATTTTTTTTTAACATTCCAGACGTGAGTGTTTTATGGTGGGCGGTGTTAAGGACATTTAGCAGGATGTCCTTGGTGGGCGGTATGTTCGAGTAAAAGAACATTAGTCAGCTGCTGTGAGCAGACTATGGCGTGATGCATGTCGGTTCGGTAGATGGCGCTGTGCAAAATTGCATCGCGTTATAGTTTCGTTCACAGCAGCTGCATATAAGGCAAAGGTGCCATGTGACGAAAAGACAGAGATTCCTAAGAGATATCAAGTATTGGTTTAACGTGCTATATATGTGAAGTAATTAAACCAGTGGTGACCTGTATCTAGTGGTTTCAATTCAATCTCCCCGCTCATGACCCAGTGAAGGGAAGTCTGTACAATAGTATTAGTAATAAGTTCAAAATTGTTATATACCGAATGTTATCTGACATGAAAATAGTTCCGCCCTAAACTATTTTACACTTATTATACTTTTACTACTTTACTTTTTTTACTTTTTTTATTTGACCATTTTAGCTTAAGTACAGCTTTAACTGAGATGACGTACGAGCTGTAACACCATGAGAACTGCAAAGAAAAATGTTTGTTATTAAAAATCATAACAGTTATATTTCACTACTAGCTGTGTGGAAGTAGTACCCGCGGCCCGCGTCACGCTTTATACAGACGTAACTCCGACCCGTATACGCACGTATAACCTTTTTTTTTGTTATCCCGGTGGAAATCCCTACGGACCGTCAGGGGAAGTGGTGAGGGCCACTCCCCCCGGTGTGTCGGACCTGCCCAGACTAAAACCACCGGGGTGCCAGCACTGCCCTCTCTTCGCTTTCGCCGAGCCTGGGAATCCGGATACTTCCGACAGCTCGGCGAGCGGTAGGCCTTGGGCAGGCCTCCTCTCAGGGAGGGGAAATGAAACCCCTCACTTCCTCTCTATGGGAACAGCGTGTGGGCACACACACACCGACCCTACTTCTCTCCGCTGGACGGGGACGCCCTCAACGTCGCCCGCCCAGCCTGTGTCAGGAGGGGAGATCGTCGCGCTGGGAGTTCTGCGCGAACTGCTCCCTTCTCCCGAGCCGCCTAGTTCTGTGGCGGCGCCGAGGGTTGCGGGGATTGGCGGTGTGCCTCTCCCGCTCCCCCGCTTCTGTTGCGCTCATGACGGCCTCGCAAAAGGCCGCCATCCCTCTCCACGCGGCCTCACTGTTGACGACCGCTCGAACCACTGCTTGCAGCGAAAGATCGCTGCCAACACTTTGGGCAAGTTTATCTCTTTCATCAGCCCAGGCTGGGCATTCCTCTAGGGTATGTTGTGCCCTCTCGACGAGGCATCCGTCGCAATGGTTGCACATTTCCGTCGGCTCGCTCCCGGGGATCAGACACAGGTATCTCCCGAAGCTGCCGTGCCCCGAGAGAACCTGTGTTATCCGGTATGTGAGCGAGCCATGACCGCGTAACAACCACTGTTTTAAGATTAAAACGGACTGCCTCGATAGTCCAACGGCCAGCGCTGGGATTGCCCAGCCTGGACTCCCACTCCTGTATGGCGCTCTCGTTGAGGAGCGTCCTCTTCCTCCTTATTTCCGCCGGACGCACGTATAACCTAAGTTGAATCCTATTTTATATAATTCACAATATATATGCCAGCTCAACTAATAATGGAAGAATGTAAATCTCTGAAACATTTTTTTTTATTTATTTTTTGTTTACACAATAATTCAATCGTCGTTGTATTACAGTCTAAAGTTAACGTTAACTAAAGTTATAGTCAAATGAATTGAACAGTTATTTTTTTTTCCAATGAATTAATGACGTGATTTTTAAAACTGAGATATTGTTTTTATTTATGAACCTACTATAATAACACTAAATGTTAAAGGCAGCTTTTCAAGATAAATTAGAGGAAACCGCATTTTAATCGTTTATGCCGTTTCGAAGTTAAGCGGTCTCAAACGCGTAATGATTAATGATTCCGAAACATGTTTAATAACTTACATCCCGCAAATTTTTCTGAACACTCGTATATATATATATATATATATATATATATATATAAGTTCTAGCATATCATTTTATCTACTGAATGTTAGAGAGATGGTTGAGGAACACATTTATTATGTCTTGATAACGGCGGTGTGTCAAGATAGCGATAGATGTACTCGATTTCATGCGCATCATTATTTTGTATGATATATAAAAAAACTAAACAATGGAAGGTAATTATTTTTTCTATAAACTTAAATTGTACAGAATCACGATGCACGAGCCTGTTTCGCACTTGGTTTTTGTTTTCCTCCCGCTCCGGCTCCGACTTCGGTTAGACATTATTATCATACAACCTAAACTACTGAAGCTTGAAACACCCCTCCCAATTTAGTTGGGACGACCTTTAACGGTCAATCAACGTGCGTCATTTCGAAAAAAAAAAGCTAGAAACATGTAACTTTTACTTCAGGTTAATTTTATGACGTACATACTCACTAAGGGATTTTTTATAAGTGTTCCATTATGAAAACCAGTATTCAGCTCTTTGGCTGGAAATAAAAAAAATTTTTTCATAGTTTCTGGAAAATCAGCCTCAAGGGAGAAAAATTAAAGACTGGGCAACACTAGGTCACTGCCGGTAGTTACTTATAAAATTGTAATATTTAGATCAGGGCTTCTTAAACTATGGGTCGCGATCCCAAATGGGGTCGCGTAGCAAAATTCTGCGGTCGCGAGAGATTTTAATGTCAAATATCTAAGGTCAAATATATATATATATATATACACCATTTTATAACATCACTAAAGTTGGCGGAATACAGTGGACTTGCAGCGTCTAGACTAGTGATGAAAATGCCCGGGAATTTTCCCAAAGTGCCCAAAACTTGCTTGGGAATATTCCCGGGAATTTATGAAATGTTCGCGGAAGTGCTGGGCACTTTGGGAAAATTCCCGGGCATTTTCATCACTAGTCTAGACACACGCATTTGTTGATTGAACACATATTAAATCCCAATATCGTTCAGCGCTAAAAAATGTTGAAGAGGTCTTACGTCCAGCAATTTCAAACATTCCACCAAGATTTGATTTGTTATGCAATAAAAAACAGGCTCATCCATCTTATTAAATTTTTTATTTATATTTTAATTTAATACTTACCACGCAACTACTTGAATATATTCGAGCGAATTAAGACGGTCAGAATCCACTTTTATTATTGAAACTATAATATTAGGTCCTTACATATGAAATTGGCGTTTTGTATGGGAGGAACAAAAAGTCGAATATTTTTTAATATAATATATTTAATTAATCATAGTATGAACCATTATTTTCTATGCACTTTTGCCATCTCATAGGTAGTTCATTGATCCCTTTACTAAAAAAACCAGTTGGACGGGAATCAAAAAAATCTTTGAAGGCGATTTGGACTGCCCCATCGGAGCTGAACTTTTTCCCTTGCAAGAAGTTATCCAAATTTCGAAAAAAATGGTAATCTGTTGGAGCAAGGTCCGGGGAGTACGGAGGATGTCTTAGACTTTCCAATTGAAGCTCTTCTAATTTAGTAGCCGTCTGTTGCGCAGTGTGTGGTCTAGCGTTGTCGTGAAGCAGCAGTGGCGTGGAGCGATTGACCAGCCTAGGTTGTTTAGCCGCTAGCTTTTCCATCATGGTTTGCAATTGCTGACAATAGACATCAGCCGTAATAGTCTGGCCAGATTTGAGAAAACTGTAATGAACAATACCGGCACTAGTCCACCAAACGCTTACAAGTAACTTTTTTGGGGTTAATTTTCGCTTGGGGCAGGATTTGGCTGGCTGGACAGGATCCAACCATTGCGCTGAGCGCTTCCGATTATCGTAAAGAACCCATTTTTCATCACAGGTAATGATTCGGTTTAAAATACCTTCATTATTGTGCCGGGTTAGTAATGTAACGCAGCAGTCGACGCGCGTTTGCCGGTTTGCTTCAGTCAATTCGTGAGGTACCCACCTTTCAAGCTTTTTAATCTTCCCAATTTGCTTCAAGTGAATTAAAACAGTTTTATCACTAACATCGCAGCCTGCAGCTAACTCGGACGTGGTTTGCGATGGATCCGCTTCCACAATAGCCTTCAACTCTTCATTATCAACTTGAGTCTCAGGCCGTCCACGGGGTATGTTCTGCAGGTCGAAATTTCCAGAACGAAAACGTTGGAACCAAAAACGAACTGTGTTTTCTTTTGCAACACGACCGCCATACACATTATTCACCCTTCGAGTTGTTTCCGCAGCACTAGTGCCACGGCGGAACTCGTAATCGTAAATAATGCGATATTTTAAGTTTTCCATTTTGTAAAATGAGTGACGCAAACAGAAAAAAACAAATGAATGACGATCATCGAAGCACAAATACATGAGTCTATAGCTGTACAAATTTGAATTTGGGATTCCTTACCAAAGAGGAGAAATTTGTGATTAAAGTGGCCAGTACGAAAAACGCCAATTTCATATGTAAGGACCTAATAAATACAATTTTATAATTTTTTTGCAATTTTTAATTTATTTTCAAAACGAATTCTAAAACTATATATTTTCATATGTATATGTATATTGTTACCTAATAAATAAATCATCAAAAAATATTAATTTATTTTCTTTTATATTTGTATGGGGTCGCCAAGAAACTCGCAATCATAAATGGGGTCGTGAATGACAAAAGTTTAAGAAGCCTTGATTTAGATCTACTTCTCGTATGTTCGCATTTCCGTGAGGAGCAGGCCCTTAGCGGCAGCATTCGCCTGTAATATAGCAATCCAAAACCCGATTTGCTTGTAGTAAATGATGATAATACGAAGCTAATAATATGACAGGGTTATGTTGTTCTTGAATGAGCAACCTAATTATCATCTGCGAATTCCAACGTAAGCTTTGTTCCATGCCATTTCCCTCAAAATGGCGGGAACTTATTTGTATTTCAATTAAAATTGCCACAGTCGTTTTTAGTCGTTTAGAAAACGCAGACTTTACTATATAAATAATGATGATATGGACATTAAATTTGGTACAGACAACAGCATCAACATAAAAATTTGCTCAATTTTTTTTCGACAGATAGAAAATGGAATGGATCCTCAGAAGTCCTCAAATTCATAGCACATTCAGCAACCTTGGGTTTTTACATGCAGATGGATATCACGTGAACGAAAGTTGCAATTGTAATTATTTACTATTAATAATTATCTATGTATCGTTTTTGCGATCTTTAATCATCAGTTTGTTTTTATTTATTTCAGCTGCCCTGGAAACAATTTTACGTAATATTTTGACGGAAGATAAATATTTACGGACTTACCGCCGAAGTATTAGTTTTGGCCAGAATGTCAAAAAAGATCTTATACCTTTGTTAATTTATGCGAAAGAAGATAAAACTATAGAACTTCTAATAAGAATTTTAGTAAATTTAACGATTCCAGTTGAATGTTTGTTGTCTATCGATGTTTTATCTAAAAGTGACTTCGGACGGCACACTATATTTGAACTAAGCAATTTACTTATAACAACTAAAAGAGCATTTACAGATCAACGAGCAACAAAAGTTATTATAGAGTTTATAAGAAAAAATGTTAATTTTGAACAAAAATCCAAGTTGTCTGTAGAACAATGTACGAATATAAGTAATAGCCTTCTTTTATTGAGAAACATTTTGCATATACCGGATGACTTGAGCAACCAAAGTTGTCATTATAATGTATCGTCCCATATTGTACAAAATCAAATTCTATGGAATATGTTTAGCCAAAGTATTGACAAAGTTCTTATTAAGTTGATCACTATTCCCGAAGCGGTAAGTGAAAATATGTAATATTAAATCTTTCTCTTCTTTAATATTTTGTTGATATTACAGTAATTAAAGCTTTATATCTACTAATATTATAACACGACGAGATATCAAATTATTTTACGTTGAGATATTAAAAATAAACGAGAGAGTTCACCGAGGTTCAGTTTTAGTAGAGAAGCTTATGAATGTCTCAATTGATTTGTATAAAATCGATTGTTTGTATACAAATTTCACGAATAGCTAAGTTTTTATATTTATATTTCAAATTAAAATCATGGTTTATATTTGGTCCTGACTTGTTGGATAAAGCCTGGTTTTTAGCTCCACTAATGAATAAGGGGAATTGTGAACTATTTATTAATGACAAAGATAATACAAATTATTATTTATTTATAGTCTACATAGTTGTAAGTACGTAGTAGCCTCCTTACACTATGGATGATAGTAAATTATTGTTTAAATAACGCAGTTTCACTCCGACGCAGCCTTGAGTTTCTTTCGGCGTTTCTTCTCAAGGTAGTCGCTTCCGAAACGCTGGTAGATCACCGTTAGGTTCGTTTTTCAACTGGTCGGCCGCCCAAATCGAGGTCCGTACCCACAGGGGTGCCCTTGCGTAGCCGCCCAACCTATAAATTTCGCTGGCTGAGCGCCCTCTGCGTTCGCCCACCAAGCCCGGTTTTGTTGTGAAGGTCTTTCCGAGGCCAACAACGTAGGATATGCCGAAAAAAAAAAGTAAATTATATTCTCCGTTATAATACCATAAAGCGACTGAACCGGTCTTAACAAAACTTTTATAATTTAATACGTTATTTCAAAAACTTTTCCAATTTAAAACATAGGTTATGTTTGGTCACAATTAGTTGGGCCAAAGTGGAATATAATTTGGTCATTGCTTATAATATTGTATAATATGAACCAACTGTTCACGACGGAGTTAAGAAAAAGAGGACAATAATAGTGTAGTCTTTACACTAAGTATATGTTTTATTAAAATTGATGGGATATAAATACAGTTTAACCTCTTCATAGTAATGGTCACCCTACACTAGAGAAGTTACCTAAAATGTTTTTTTTTTCTGTTCTTTGTAATATTAAAGCAGTACAACGTACCTAAATGAATTCATTAAAATTTAACTGAATAGGGGATATTTTTCATTGTTAACACTGAATTTGGGTGCTGAGAATACTATTTATTATAATATTATTATTATGTATGTATGTTAATCGTAAATATGGTTATATATAGTTATAAATATATAATAGAGAAACTACTGCACCGATTATGGCAGACCTCGTAGGGCTTTAAAACATACTAGCTGTGCCCGCGACTTCGTTCGCGTGGATGTATTACTTTTGCTATGATAATAATCATTTCGTGCTGAAATCTTTGTTTAAATGATAATACAAATGCTGTTCATTTTTTCTTAAATAAATTATTACGAAAATAATAAATATAGGACTTCATTATCATTAATAACTTACAACACTCGACAAAAGTTGCCGTTAGTGATTTCTTACAGTTTTTAAAAATAAAACTAGACGATAGTTCTTCAGGAGAAAAGCAGCCTTATAAGTTATAAAGTTAAACGGTTTCTGATATTGGCGCGCAAAAAACATACAGACAAAAATTCTAATAATCATAATTTTGGGTCTGTAGCATTAAGAAAGCCCCTTATTAATAGTTTTTCTAATGATTATCCATATACCAATAACGATCAGTTACACTTTTATTATAAGTATCTCAGCAAAATCAGCTGATCTGTTATATTATATAATTTTTCTCCAATAAATGACCGACACGATTTATTTAATTGACATCACTTGGTAATTTATGAAATAAAATTAACTCTAAATATTAGATGAAGCTTTCTAAAATACATTAGTAGTTAGTGAAAACCGCATCCAAATCGGTTCAGCTGTTTCTGAGATTAGCGGGCACAACCACGTACAGATATTTGTATATTGATTTAGGGTTAACATCATATTAACGAAAATAGTCCAATAAATATCGATCAATGGTGCTATCATGTATATATATTAAATAAAAGTTTATATTACGGTTTATTTTTATGAACTTTGTTATTAACGATGATTAAAGAGATCGAGATCAAGATCTTTCATTACAGATTAGTAATTAATATAAACTCTTGTAGAAATTTAAAATGATCTATATCGCGCACGCGAAATATTTACTTGATTTCGTATATATGTATATATATCTTCTGGAATTGATAAATTTATAGCTTGTTTTCATCTAAGTGGCAGAACAACAGATTATAATATGTATTGATATTGATGATGTTGATCTATTTTTCAACTTCAAATGGGAAATATTTGTACAAAATGATTTGAGTAGAACCAGAGATAAAGAATAATCTCATCTTAGTTACTTATATTTGTCAATACTAGATTAAGACGGGGTTTGCTGCAAATTTTATCGAGAGGGGTTTACTACAGGTTCTCAAGTTACCAAAAACACTGTTACAAATTATCAAGAAAAACCATTCTACAATTTCTACAACAAAATATTATAATGTTTAGGAGCCTCACAACACGAATAAATGATTTTTAGTACATTTGTCTGTGTGTTTGTACACGCACCTTATAAAAGTCACTGAACCAGTCCTGGGGACCATTTTGATTTTAATACATGTTTTTCAACTTATATGTTTGATCATGATTGGTTGGGTAGAATCCGTAATACCGCTTAACCAATGTGTTTACGTAGCGTTATTAATAGGAAGGTTAATAATATATATGTATTTATGGACTCGCCATTATTTCAAGTTTTGTTGAAATTGATTTGACGCAAATCAGATACAGCTTCACCTCTTGTTAGTAGGTAAGTCGCCTTTTTACATAAGGGTGGTTGAGTGAAACAGATTTCCTCCGTAACTAACTATTAGATAAAGTTATAGTCTTTTAGATTAAATATAATATTTAGAAATTTAAAAAATAATAATATTTCGTCACGCTATATCCCTTTCGGGATGAGCAGAGATACATTAATGACTGTATCCACTTTGCGGTTATCTGTTGTGCCGAAGGTGACCAGTAAAAAATAATCATTTATAATTTTTTTTAATACCATGTAACATTCGTTATAAATTAAATTCCAAATATAATAAACTTAGTTCAAAGGTTAATTATGGTATAATCAAAGATGTTTTTATGTATTTAGTATATTTTATTATGTTACTATGATACGTAAATTTCATGTTTGTTTGGACATCATCTGAAAGTCTTGGCCGGATAATTTTCTGCAGTTTTCATTTTTTTTTAATGTAATAGAATAATAATAACGATTACCTATCAGTAATCAATATAAGTACTAACGTAGTTAGTTTTATGAAAACTGTTGTAAGTACCAAGATGTGTGTTTTGTATTTTTGTACCTTCCAGACGAAATGGGCAGTTACAATGGTTCAGTTTATAGCCCTATTATATAAGGATCAACATGTAATTACACTTCACAAGCTTCTTAATATATGGTTAGAGGCATCTTTAACAGAGAGTTCTGAAGATAACGAGAGCAACACATCCCCACCAGATAGAGGTTAGACTAATAAAATTAATTATTATATTTTTAATAATATACAACACAAATTGGACTTGTAATCCATCTGCACACCCAACTTGTATTCCTTTCAACGTTACAGCGCAGTTCATAATACCACGTTGATAGCAAGACGGACGTCATATTAGAAGTTCTTTTTTTTTTAATTTCCATAATACGAAATGGTGAAAACATAGAAAAAACTAACGACACAATGTGAAACCAAAATAATTTTGCTAGAACGAAATATTATTGGCTTATCTTCTTTACAAGCTCTATATATGTTAGGGATAAAATTGTGTATTAACGTATTTTCCATGCCGTTATGATGATAAAATAAAACTTTGCGGCCTCAAATCGTCATGAAACACTAATATATTATAACTTAGTAGAAAATAATTAAATGATTACATTATAACGTTAACACTTGATTAACACGATATTATTGAAACATTAAACAAATAGTTGTATAATATTAATATTGTTCATATATTGTATTTTTAAGTTAACCATAGTTTTTTTCGATTTATATCAGGTAGTGAAGACTCTTTACCCTTACTAACTTCGGACCCAACTTCTGACTCATCCGATAACGGTGGCAGCGGCAAAAGCAGTGATGAACGTCATTCTTTGAATAATGGATGGGATTCATCCTCCATGAATAATGTAAGCGAAAATTGTAATGAAACGTTTCAAATATCCCGAGAGAAAGGATCAGACTGCGACGATAGAAGTGATGAAGTTATCGACAATGTTATGAACATAAAAAATGTAAGACTTATTAAAAAATGTAATACCTAATTTCTTCTTTCTGTAGGATATAACTACATATTTCATTACATAATTAATTTTTATTTATCAAAACAGGAAAAAGCAGATTGTTTAATGGATATTGATAATATAAAATCTACGAGTCATGACAATTCTTCTGCGAGCATGAAGAAACCAGTGATATCCGAAAACTCTGATTGTGGTTATGGAACACAGATTGACAATCAGGGGTCAATTTCAACATCCAGTAATGACGAAGATCTTCCCACGATGAAACCTGTTCATCAAAAACCTCATAATCCCAAACAAAGAGCAAACAACAAATCTTGGTCAGGAATCTCACCTCAAGAACGGAAACGAAGGAAAATTATTAAAAGAGGGAAAACTAATATGTATGAATATTTTAATCTGCAATATATAACGGTTTTTAAATGTTGTTGTTTATAATAACGTAATATTATATTATTTCAGCATTAATGTACAAGGACTTACTCATAAAACACCCACAGACGATGATATAGCAAATGTGCTAAGAGAGTTTACAGTTGATTTTCTATTAAAAGGTTACAATACTTTGGTTCAAACTCTTCACAATCAAATTCTCACTAACATGCAACTTCAAATTGATACTTCGCACTTCTTCTGGCTTATTACATATTTTCTCAAATTTGCTACACAAATAGAGTTAGACTTGGACCATGTGGGTTCAATATTATCCTTCGACATTATTTCATATTTAACTGCTGAAGGAGTAAATTTATGTGAACAATTCGAGCTGGCCGTCAAACACGAGGGAGATGATCTAAAACCATGCATAAGAAAACTTCATTTGGTAAGTATAACATTTACAATTATACTTTATTCTTATAACTAGTATATGTTTGGTAAGTGTTTTATACTGATTAATATTAATGATAAATATTTTTTTTGTGCTGGCAAAGATGCGCCGTGTTGGTTGCCAGCACCCCGGCGTCTTCTCTAAGCGGGGTCCTCCCTCTGTTGCTCCCGCTGTGCGGTCTTCACGGATATGATGTACTCACAGAAGAGCATAACCTATTAGTTGGCATGCTTTATTATCATGGCTGACACCACTGCCTCGCAGGGAGGGGTCGTGTTTTTTCCTTCGGACAGATCACGCCGCACGCTGTCCCATGTTGGACAATGGGCTAGAATATGCTGTGTGAAGTCTAGACCCAAATTACAGTATTAGCAGTAGGTCGTTGTTTCTCGTCGAAACCGGCACAGTTACTCAGGGGAACATCCGTTTTAGTACAGTTACTAAAGCTTTCTTAATGTTACGGAGAAACGCGTGCTATTTCACATTATCTCTTGTGTGGGATACTTTGGTGAACTATGATTATGTTATTGTACAATCTGTGTATTTTATGTAATCTATCAAAATATGAGTACAAACTATTGTAACATACATATTTGTTGGTATGTCAATGTACAAAAGGACGTCTTTTCTGTAATTAAAATCCATAACAAAACAATTGGTTTATTTTCAGGTAGTAACGGCGATACGTGAATTTATTCAAGCTGTTGAAACGTATCAAACATTTCCCCAAATAGAAAAAGAGGATCGAGAGGAACTTAATAAACTACAAAATAAAATATGCGAAACTGAAGACCTGCGGTCCCTTATGGTTCTGCTCCTGCGCCACTATAACCCAAATTATCATACTAAACAATATTTACAGGTACATGTT
Organism: Automeris io; assembly: GCA_036320925.1. Classification (NCBI taxonomy): domain Eukaryota; kingdom Metazoa; phylum Arthropoda; class Insecta; order Lepidoptera; family Saturniidae; genus Automeris; species Automeris io. Next base: position 11,879,134 of record JAUDJH010000002.1, read on the forward strand.
TAATATACGAAATGTTTGCTCTTACTAAACCTTTATGATTTGATAAAGGCCAGTCTAATAAAGTACGGCAGTGGCCTCATATGTCCTCGATAAAATCAGCGACACAGTCCGCGGACATATATAAATTATTATGCGCTCTGGTGTGCTTTCTAAAAAACAACAATTTAAATAGCCTCAGATTACATAAATTATTTGTCAACAGTGCATTATACAAGAAGAATGTTTATCCATTTGTACCTACTTGTTTTCAGGACCTGATTGTAACAAATCATAATTTATTGACGTTTTTAGACAACATAACGACAGCTCCGGATTATCAAGGCTCCTGTAATGTTCTTGATCATCTAAGACAGTAAGTTGTATTGATAATGACGTTTATTTCTGTATGTGATGTGTAGTAGTGTAGGGTGTGTAGATATCCAGTAGTGGGTGCGTTAACTTTGTGTTTATACGTCATGCTTCAGCGTAGCTTAATGATTGACGAAGCTGATTGATGTTTTCAGGATACCACTGTGTATTTTATAAAATTTTGAGATTATTTGTAGGTTTCTCCTCGATGTTTTGTACTGACCTGTAGAGTAACGGTTATACAGGGTGAACGGTAATGCGATACATTCCTTGATAGACGTTGTAGTACAGCTTTTTTGGAGTCATTTAAGTCATATGACACCATGTCCGAAACTTGTTAATTTCTGAGATATTCAAGATTTAAGTATTTTTTTAAAAAACTCCAGTTTTTATGTTAAAATGTTCCCTTGTAGTGACGAATACAAAATAATGTTATTGTTTATGCTGTATTCGTATAGGTAAATAATAATAATCTCATTTTAAATTAAAATTTGTAAGAAGGAATCGTCATTACTTAAGTAAAAGCTAAAAAACCAAGTATCATTTTGCAAAAAAAAAAATTGTTTTAGGTAAATAAACGAAGAATTTCCAAGAAAATGTGTATGGAATGTTTTGTACAAATTACATAATTTTGTTCCTTGATTCATTGGCTATTCTAAAAAGTACAAATGTCATAACAAAATACTAAGAGGTTGATTTGCAACCCTAATAATAGACGAAGTGACCCGTTTCCTAGAAATCCTCTTCATTATGTTACCGCGCACGTGTGCAGTATTTGTTCGTTTTATGACACCGCCTTGCACTTGACACTGCTACAACAATAGGATTTATTGATATGAAGGGCAATTTGCTCGTAGATATTTTACTTATCTGTACCAGTTAGTTACAACTGTCTTCTGAGTACAGACCTATCATTGCTTTTTAACTACGTCTCTCCTGATTAAAATCTTGAGAAATGGCTGCCTTCCGTAATGAAGAATACGCGGACATTCTGTACGTTTACGGATTATGCGACGGCGACGCTGCAGCAGCGCAAAGAGAGTACATGCTGCGTTTTCCTGACCGACGTGTACCAAACGTAAGAGTGTTTTCGGGAACGTATCGACGCATCCGTGAAACAGGGCGTTTCGCAGCGCGAACAAGCGATTCTGGTAGACCTCGAGTTCAACTTCCTGATAAATAAGAAGAAATACTTGATTTATTTCGCAGAAATCCAACAATCTCTACAAGGATTGCAGCTAGAAGCCTTGGATTATCCCAGTGGATGGTTTGGTTTACAGTACATACAGCAAGATTACATCCCTACCACTACACACCGGTCCAAGCTATAGAAGAAGGCGATCCAGCCCGACGAATGGAATTCTGTCGTTTCATGCTAAATGCCGATATGGAAGATCCTCATTTTCTCGAGAAAATTCTGTGGACTGATGAGTCCAAGTTTGACCGTGACGGAATCACTAATTATCACAATTCACATTATTGGGCACCGAAAATAGAGAATCCAAGGATGAAAAAAGAAAGGGCACATCAAAGAAGATTATCTGTGAACGTTTGGATGGGAATAATAAATGGCCAACTGATTGGGCCGTTCTTTTTTTCTCAAAATTTGAATGGGGAAACTTATGAACTTTTCCTAAGAAACCAAGTGAATATTTTATTGGGAGACGTCCTTTTAGCCACGAGAAGACATCTTATCTACCAACATGATGGCTGTCCAGCTCACTTTCGGCTCAGTGTACGCCATTGGATGAATCAACAATGTCCACTTCGTTGGATAGGGCGCGGTGGACCTATTCCTTGGCCAGCCAGAAGCCCGGATCTGACCCCTTGCGATTTTTATTTATGGGGTCACATGAAGGATCTCTTGTATGTAACCCCCGTAAACAACGAGCAAGAGCTTCGTGAGCGCATTCAGAGGGCACCTCAAAATATCCGGCAAAGTTTGACAACAAGAGTCACAAAAACAGAAATGAGAAACAGACTTCGAGCTTGTATTAGAAGACGGGGCTCACATTTTGAGCAGGACTTGAAATAATGTACCCAGATAATTAGCCAATAAATGTATTATTAAAATACTAAGTTTTTCATTTATTAGGGCCCAAAAATACTAGTTGTTTGTGTGTCTTTTTATTTATTCATTTTTTTATTAAAGTATTTACTAGACATTTAAAATTCAAATAAAACAATAAGTATGTAGTTTTTGTTGACACCTGTACCTTTTTGAATAGCCAATGAATCAAGGAACAAAATTATGTAATTTGTACAAAACATTCCATACATATTTTCTTGGAAATTCTTCGTTTATTTACCTAAAACAATTTTTTTTTGCAAAATGATACTTGGTTTTTTAGCTTTTACTTAAGTAATGACGATTCCTTCTTACAAATTTTAATTTAAAATGAGATTATTATTATTTAGCTATACGAATACAGCATAAACAATAACATTATTTTGTATTCGTCACTACAAGGGAACATTTTAACATAAAAACTGGAGTTTTTTAAAAAAATACTTAAATCTTGAATATCTCAGAAATTAACAAGTTTCGGACATGGTGTCATATGACTTAAATGACTCCAAATAAGCTGTACTACAACGTCTATCAAGGAATGTATCGCATTACCGTTCACCCTGTATATAGTTTGTGCAGCGTGCAACTGTAACACATTTCTAGGCTGTCCTTTGTATACGAATAATTTGTATCGTTATTATTTTTAGCATTATTATCATATACGTTATTATGCCTAAAAACCGAAATTGAAATGTATGCTTTATCTATTCTTTAATATTTTTGTTTTTTCATAAGTGCTTATATTGTCTCTATACATAGTCGCTATTAAAATGTTTATATATACAATATTATGTAAGAAACCACTGACTCAAAGTCTGGCATAGTGTATGTATGTGTAACATCAATTACAAATCTTTACAAATAGCACATGAAGATCTAATTCACGTTCTGCAATCTTTTAGATTCGCAGCACCAGAGATAATGTATCAGTACGCAATGTTGTTGGAAGATTACTTGGCCAATGGCGAATACGTCAACGATTGTATTTTCACCATTATGCACCACGTTGGAGGCGAGCTTGACAGTTTGATCTCTCTATTTCAACCGAAGATATTGAAAACTTTTACTTCTATATGGAAATCTGAATTTGATATTTGCGATGTAAGTTCATGGAACCTACTTGGTAAACATTGGCTTTACAGTTTTCAAATAAATAGAAACATATTTTTAGACATTTTAAATACCTACAACAGTTTTCGTTTCTGTAGGTATATATAAGTTTTATACATTTATAAAGTACTAGACTATAAAATATAAGGTGTGCGATGTATATTCGTATTTTTGAAGTTTTATCTTTTTTTGTATAAGTCTTCTTATTACTGACCATACCTATACAGAGTGTTTTTTTTTTTAATAAGAGTATGAAGAATTCCTAAACTACAAAAGATACGACCTTAAGCTACAGCTTTTTTTGTTAGAAAATAAAAATTAGTATTATTAAAATTTTGGTCAAGCGTGAACTTACACTAGGAAAACCAATGCGTTTATTGTTTATTTTGTAATTATCTTATAAACTGACTGACTATTATCGTTATGAGCAAAATTACAATATGACATGTGTATAAAATTATAATATACAAAATAACACATGGCTTTGTAGTAGGGATGTAACGGAGGGAGTTTTATCGGAACCGAAGTCGGAATCGGAGTCGGAGACAATGTCAGTCACAAGTGGCGGCAGAATAAAATAGTTTTATTAAGGGAAAAATAGAAACAAAAGTTGTTTTTGTGTTAATTTGCATTTTACTTAAATTAATGTAAATGTAAAATAAAAAAAACCTTTTAGTAACAAATTTAAATGTACATTTAGTTTTAAATATAATAATTTTAATCATATTTTTTTAATCTAAATTTTTAAAAATGTCTTCTACAAATTAAGTAGCACTGATTGTTTGATTAATTGATATTATGTTTCAACAACATATAAAATGAAATCAAATGAATTGACTACAACAGTGGCGGTGACCTCCGATGAGTACTTCCGATTAAAAAGTTTCGGAACCGAAGTCGGAACCGGAGGTGTAATAACAATCGGAAGTTCCGACTTATCGTAGTCGGAGTCGAAGCTCCGTAACATCCCTGCTTTGTAGTCTTTAAATTGTGATAATATTTTCCTTGTAATTTAGAACTAATAAATAAAAAAAGAACCTGACATAAATCAGATTTCTTTACTGAAAAAGTTTTTGATTAATTTTTGTTATTTTTTATTTAAAGTTCACGCAGACCAAATACCAATTTTATTTTCTGACGAAAAGAGTTGAAACTGTCTAAGAACGAATCGTCGCATTTCTTATAGTTCAGGATTTCCCTATACTATCCTAATTAAAAAAAAAACACTGTATACTACATCAATAAATATAATTGGTTTGATGAGCGATTTAGCTAACAAAATATTGGTGATAAAATGTTAAGTTAAAAGTTTAATGGATGGAAATCCTCGTAATGGTAAAAATGCGAAAATACTTTTGGCATGCCCCTTTCATAGAATGAAAGGATAGATAGATGGCTTTAAGGAGTTTTTTTCTAGATTTGGCCTTGGAATCTTGTTACGAGCTCACTAGACGTCTTGTATAAAGAGCTTCAAATGATATGTAATTCAATAACCATGGAATATATATTTCTAGCATCACAGGCAACCGCCTGTGAAACTAGAAATATAATAATTTTCTATGAAGTGCTTAGATTATAAATATTAAATTATATTTTAGGATTGGTCCGATCTCATCGAATATGTGATAAATACATTTATAAAGAAACCTCACGTATTACAATGTGTAGCTGATTTACAACTGGACGACGAAAGTGTTGAGGACGTTATAGTTATACCAAAGAAATTTGCTCTAGCCGCAATTCAATCGAAACCATTGAATACTGAGTCTGATATTAAAACAAAGACAGTTCAGGGTGACTTGAACAATACTTCAAAACAAAAGTAAGTATCTTACAGTGATGTGCATCCCACAAAAGCACAAAAAATATAACTTTATTATACTTAGATATTTAATAAATACATATATTGAGTTAAAATCAGGTAATTACCAGAAAAGGAGTCTCAGAAACCAAATTAGATCATAATTTAAACTTATATATGTGTGTCTAAGTATAACAAGGTAATGGCTTTTTATGTTTCTGTGGGATGCACGCCATTGGTAGTTTAATGTATTAAGAATGTAGAGGTAAATGAAGTAATTGACAGGAATGCCGGTCAAGACAATAAATAGTTAATCTCTGTAACTTTTCTTTATATACAGCCCTCATAAATATGTCATTTTTTTATGTCAGAGCAGCAGAATTAGGCCAGCCTTCTATGGTAGTAACCATTTTCTTCGATTTGCATAGGCATTTACTGATTATAAATTTTGAAATGATGTCCTAGATGGTCGGAAGACGAATTGTCATCTTTAAGTTGGAATTATGTGCAATGTGGGTCATCGTCAGATGTGATCGGGGACATAATCAAACTTTTTAAAGAAGACGATATTATAAAATCCAGAGATAGCGTTATGGAACAACTTTTAAAGCAGAATCTCATTAATAAAGATTTGCATGAGAAATTAATGAAAGGAGAAAATGATAGAAGCCAATTAAGACAAGTGTCTAGAGAAAGTATAAACGATGATGTCCACAAACTTTGTGAAGAACTTTTACAGGACGGGAAGTCAAATCTTTTAGGCTGGATACAAAAAGCACTCCTGGACACCTGTTTTGCAAAAATATGTATAGAAAAAAAATATCAAGATGAATTACCCCCTTCTAAAGAATGTAAATTATTGGATTTTCAATTATTTAAAAAGAAATCTATTGAATTTCCATCGATATCACCAGTTTCGTATCACTCTTTGCGTAAGTATTTTTTTCGATATAAATTACCTGCAGCTTCGCTCGTATGATATTTACGTTCTACTAGTCCGTAGAAACAAGAGACTACTCTTTGCTCACACTGGAGATCTATTCTAAATAATGTGCAAAAAAATTATTTGAAATCGGTGGATAGTTTAAGAAACTACTTTCTACATAAAAAACAAAAATTTCCTTTACTGTATTAATATACATGTACACTACTCTGTCTATGTTCCTAAGAAGATACTTTTAAAGAAATACATTTACGTTGTTTCACAATTTTAAATAATAATTTGATCGTATGCGGAATTACATTAGTATTCAGAATATAGTAAATATCACAACTGCTCTACGAGTTCTTGCAAGGTCTCAAGATTTTATATTTGTCGTAACGATAACAATATGTTTTAGTTTCAAACCGGCCTGTACAATTGGTGCCGTGGAATTGCGAACAAGGAACAATGAGCAAAGATTTGAAGTTTTTACAGCTCTTACAAAAACTTGGTTTCCACATGCCCACGGATACGAGCACAGTGTTTATTCGTATCCCACATACTTGGACAGCTGATTTTTTATATGACGTAGCTGGAAGAATCGTTCCTATAGATAATTGTAAGTTTTTTTTAATATTTTTATGTTGCTCTTTTTCTATTGTTTTTAATGCTTAGTCTTTTTCACACCTAATTGTAGTTAGTATTATAATCAGTTGCGTATTTAAATAGTTTATCCATATGCATGCACTTGTTTTTATTTATATGCTTACGGTTGATTGATAAAACCCGGTTAAACTTTAGATACGGTTACATGCTCAGGTTCTTTGGGATATTTTGAGTAAGTTTTAACAAATATGTATTTATATTTGATGAAAATATTAAAGATATTTTAAATTTCATTTCAGTTAATAATGATGCTTAAACCCAATACTAATAAATTATACTTTAATATTTTACAGCGACTTTGAAATTTTCTGTAAACGATTTATCAAGCGGTAATTCAACTAAAACAAAAACCTACAGTAATACTCTGCCGCCTGCTGATTTTAAGAAATCCATTCCAATAACCGAAGAATCTGTTAATCCTTATCAAATACATAAACGGAAAATTTTATCAACGATGGTTAACTTTATTCCTAAGTAAATGTTTTTCTATATTTTTACTTTTTAACATAGTTTAACTATTTGTAAGTAACTATCATTCTACAAACTTCTCGAAGCGAGGTGTTTAGGATCAGCGAAGTTTGAATTCTCAATCAAAGTATTTTCAACAATATTATTTTTGTTACACAGCAAAATTTTCTAAAACTTGTTTATTATTACGCATCCAGACGTTAGCAGTCTGATATTGAGAGACAGGAACGTACTCAATTATATGCCACATAATATAATCTTTAGATAAAATGGAGAGGTGTCTAAGGGGTGGAAGTCGATGCTCGAAACGCCTGTGCAAAAGTCTGATGATATATAATAAGAAGTCTCTGGAAATATGAGTCTATTAGCAAAGTGTTATGGAAAGTGTGTGATTAGTGAAATAAAAGCAGGGATAATTAAGAAATCATCTGGTTTACATAAATTGTTATTACGAAACTTAAACAAACCTAACCCTGATTCCATAGTTCCTAAATATTTATGTACCTTAGTAAAATTTGAAGTAGGTTAAAAATGTATTTAATGTGGTAATTTATAGGTTCGTGATGTTTTTTAGGCCTGGAACCTCCTTCGGTTCAAATTTTAATGAGACCAATAAGGAAACCTCCAGTTGGCTGGAATTGGTACAAAAATCCCAAGAATATAAATTACCTTTAAGGTACGTATATATAATAGTTAATCATTATTAAATAATTTAATATTAATTAGCTTAAATATTGTTTTATAATATTCATATGGAAAAGTGATTCCAAGAGAGAAACTTTTTTTTTGTAACGCGGGGGAAATCCCTAACGGACCTCAGGAGGCGGTGAGGGCCGCACCCCGGTGTGTCGGACTTGCACTGACTAAAACCCCCGGGGTGTTCCTCCTACTCGTCTGCCGGGGCCAAGGATACTGCATTGGCCACTTCCTCGGCACCCGGCGACGTTTGGCCTTAAGGTAGGCTTCTCCCTGTTGCAAAAAGCAGGGGAGGGGTGGTGTAAAAGGCCACCCTCGCCTACTTTTATCTTGGAGCAGTGTGCGGGAACACATTGCACACTGCTCTCGCCTGGATCATTGGACGACGTACTCCCTCAAGTACGCCGCCCAAGTTCCAAGAGAGAAACCGACTTAATGCATATTTTATACAATTGATTTTATATATTTTGTCAAGTACAAACAATAATTATATATTATTATTTTACCAAATAATAGGTGAGAGCAGACATTAACTGATGCGCCTTTGTACCAGTTCGTGTGTTCAGATATCACATATTATTTAATACTGTGTTGATCATACACTAAGCTCTGATTGAGAGGAGAGCCATCTATCCAGTCTAATTTTGAAACTATTACTTGATGGTACGTCAACACTGCCCTGAGTCAATTTATCCCAAACATGCATGGATATTTGGTTTTGGGGACGATGCTGATGCGTGTCCGAGCATATCCTATGATTTTTTACGCTTTGAATTGTACTGTAATTTGTTGATTCACTATCTACTTTTCATCTCCAGTGATAATACGGTGCAAAAAACCTTTTCTTTTCTGCCGTTGAAGCAATGAATACACATGAGAAAACGTCGTTTAACGTCTCTCGGTTTCAGTTCATACGGCACCCAATGTCCTTGCTTTGGATCATTCCTAACGCTCTTAAAAGTTTTGAAACTTTTGAAGCATCTTCTTGAAATGTTTTTCCGAGTTCTACTAGCGTCTGACATCGATTTTGATCAAGAAATGACTCCAATTCTTCGACTTCAAACTTTGTCGATGCTCCAGAACGTTCTTTGTCGTCAAGCTCAAAATCATTATTTTTAAAGCGCATAAATCAGTCTCTACGTATTGTATTCGACAGAGCGTTGTATCAACAAGAATTCTGTGTACTTCAGCTGCATATTTCTTTTGAATAAAGGAGTGCAATAAAATTCCCCGCAAAAACACTTTATTTGGCACAAAAGTAGATATTTTCAAAATATGTAAATAAACACATGGTTGACACTGTGGTAAACTTTATCGACTAGAATTTGAGGTTACATATAGTACTACTTAGCTAATGCGTTACTGTACGAAATTCCATGCACAGAGTGCCACAACGCCTGTTTATAAGAAACAGCGAGAACTTATTCAAGGACCTAATAGAATATTATTCTATACACAAATTTAATAAAAATCATGACATTATCGTAAAATATTAAATAAGGCTTAAAGAGGAAATGGTATAAATAAATGATGCAACCGGTCATTTTGACCGGTTCGTAGTTCTAGTGTTAAATACGAATTCGTATTGAGGAGCACCCAAGGGCTAAAATCTTGTATTTTGTTTTTAATCAATTAGACCTGGGTTGTAATTTCCTTGCGACAGTAACAATTTATCATCAGGTGGGCTGTTAGTCTGTAGAAACTTGGTCGATAATATTTCAACGGCAATCTTCAAATTCAGTAAATATAATAAAAGTAGTAATGAATAACATTATAGTTTATTTGTCGTGTAGTCGTTTAGTGAAAGATGATGAAGAAGACATACAGATTGACGTAGTGATGGACCAGCCAGTGATAGCAAAAGCTACTCCAGTAGTAACGGATTTCGAGCCGGTAGCTGGGCCAAGCGGAATTGTTTCTGCTACATTACAGATGCAGAAGGTGTTAACCACTAAACAGGATATACCTCTAAACGACAATTTTGCCGTACCTGAATTTTATAATAACAGGTTTGTAAATAACTTTAGTCTCAAAATTATTCTTGTATTAGGTATTTTATGGCGACTGTATTAACGACGCGTGTAAGGTCCACATTATACGGTTATGCAACCATAAAAATTTAAATTACATAATTTACCGTCATTATGCCGAATGCCATAAATTATTGAATAATGGTGGTAAATGGAATTATATCAGTCATAATTTTAGGCAGTAGGTTACCAGACAGCCAATAATAGAAGTGACTTTGTCAAACTTTGGGGCTTTGGCCTAAAAGGTAATAGTAGGAATATTTAAAAAAATGGTTGTAGGGCTCATAGACTTATTGTTGATGAATTTTTAATACAGGCAGACAATGTGTCGAGAATCAATATAAAGCTGGTGATTACCTCTCTGGTTATTTCCTCTTTTCACTATGTGTAATTGAAGTCAAGCATTTGCCTGCAGAGCATATACATGTGAATATGTGTCCCATATCTACTACATCAATTTCTTTATTATTCTTACTTTATTGTTTTATTTCACGTCCGTATGTATGAATGCATGCCTGCGGTTGTAATGATCAAAGATTGAACGATTATGGAACCCTATATGATTCAAGAGGACTAAGATACTTGAATAATATAATCGGTTCCGGTTCAGACTTTCTTATTATGAATATAATTGCCAATTACATAGTGTAAAAAAGTTATTAACTGTTAAAAACATCTTATTACGTTTTGTTCTTGATGATTATTTAATAAATACAATAATAATGTTTACGCAGTTTACGGACACACATTAACCTATAATAATCTCAACTAGGCTTGCGCCTGTATATAGACATATGAAGTATTAGACTATTTAAAAGATATTTAACTTGCAATAAAATAATCTGATTAAATTAATGTCTTAGAAGATATCACAGACTTACTAGTTTACAATGATTTCGTAATTTCAGATCGCTGTTTTTTTAATCTGTCTGTGTTACTTTAATTTTCTTTTTGAATGGCTATGTTGTAAGTGATTGTCATTAAAGGTGACCGGAAACTGGTTCGAAAGTTACGTAAATGTTATATAATATGCAATGCAATCACATGCGCCTTTCAGATGCATTAGATATTATTCTAGAAGTTATTAAAAATGATTTTTAAATGTTATTAAGTCGTGTTGTCGTAGTTTGTACCTATATGTGAAATTCCTATTTTTATAATATGTTAAAATCTTGAAACAGAGATCGAAAACAAATAAATAAAACTTATTTATTAATAACATGCTTAATTTATTATACGTGTTAACAATAACTAATGTAGTTGTTATGATTTAAGACTTTGTTAGTACCCGTACGCGTTGGTGTTTTTATTAAGGTTTCATTTTTTTTGCAGTTTATATGATTCCGCACCCATAGCATCTCCCCTTATTCGAATGTATGTTTCTGATGAAGACGAAAAGTTGGATGATGTTCTGCCTGTGATGGAGATGATTACAAATGAGCGACTCCCAAGCAGCTCTAATAACTCGAATAATGCCAAACGTCCTCGTATGGAGTTTCCTCGTACCATTTAGTTTTATAATATAATACCTACCTACTTTAGTATTATAATTGCTTAAATAGTATTGTGTGTTATATGATAATTTTGTAAAAAAGTCGTACAAACTAAACAATGTAGTTGTTAAATATTTTTTGTTAAAAAGTTTTATATTAACTTTTATATGTTTGATAATTACAAAGGTTTTTCTATACTTACGAAGAAGAGAGTATATTTGTAAATAAATATACAATATATATATATATATATTGGTAAGTTTTTTTTACAAACTGTATTGTTTACCGATGTTAACAATTATAAAGAAAAATAAACTGGTATTTGGTTATGGTAGTTTTTTTTATTATTATAATTAACAAAATTACACATATAGCAACAAAGTTTATCGAATTATAATCATGATCCTATATTACATCAATTACTTTACACGAATCACAGAATGGTGTCTATTTCTAATTAGACTGCAGTCAGGTACATTATATAACAAATAAAGTTTGATCAGTGATAGTTCTCATTATTACCAGAGTTAAACTGTGCAGTTGGATTTTGATTATGGAAGTATTGATTTAAGGCTTGGTCATAATTTTTGCTTTCCAAGTTATTGGTATTAGAATTACTGTAGTAATTATTTGTTGGAGCTTCATAAGAGCCTCTTTGAAAATCTTCCGCAGAATATTCATCATCATGTGAACCTAGATTTCGATTATAACCCGAATTACCACCGTTATAAGAATTTAAATTTGATAAGGCATCAAAAGACGCTCCGTCGTCTGAGGGTTCGTGCACCTCGTCAACACTATAAGAGTTACCTTGATGCGATGCTTGAGATCCACCATAATCGTTTCCGGCATCATTATGCGAATTACCTTGCTTAGGAGACACAATATGTGGTACCTTTATAATCTGGGGTACAGGTACGGGGTACGGTTTGGCGACGTGGACAGGATATGGCACCTTTTCAATTATTTTCACTGGATACGGTACAGGTATTTTCACGGCAACAGTTTTAGTTATTTTCACAACTTTAACAGGTGTTTCCGGTATATCAACATGTTGACCAAGAACTTGCAAATCAGTTTCGTACCCTTCCACGGGTATTGTGTGAGAGTGATGGGATGCAAAGCTATGCCATGTACAACATAGTAATATTATTAATTTCTGAAAAATAAAGACAATTTATTAATATTTTAGACTACTTTATTAATCATGTAACGTAAAGAGATCAAAGTGCCACAGGATTTAGCAAACAACCAAATTTACAAAGCAGGTGGTAACCAAGTTTACCATTAGAATATTAAAACTAACATTAATATTTCAGTAATTTTGTAATATAGGTACCACAGTTATTAACTTTCTGAGATAGGTACATTGTTATGCAATTTCTTTCATTGAAAACAACAAAATGCGGACGAGAGAATTGGGAAGTAATTTTTTGCTAATACTAACCAGTAGCTCCATTACGAACGAGTGTAGATTGGCGAAGCAGGTAAAAAACTATTGATCGCAAGTGCTTTTACCTTTTATATATGACCATTCTCTTTACAGCGAGAGGTAGGCTACGTTATAATATTTACTGTCACTTTCTGTAAGCAGTCACTGGCCGCTGCAACTTGCAAGTGCAGATGAGATAGTATTTACTTGTGCTGGTAGTTTTAAATTATACCTAACATTATTGACCGAAATACATTTTCAACACCGTTCTTTTTTTTGCTATAAAATGATCTGGGTCTTATGGATTTACGAATCAAAATAACGTTTTTAAGATTTCTAAAATTACGTCCTGTTTTATTACCATGAAAGGCTATGGATACCAAAAAACAATTTTAAAGTTTACATAGGCGGAAAATAATTTATAATAAACGGTCATACTTATACGTCCAGTTACAGAAAGCCTCCTAAAATTTAAAACGAAAATGATTCAAATATCGTAAAAATGCTGCCTGATAGATATAAGAAAACAATGTATGGTGAGATATTTCTTTTTTATAGGTCTACAGGAAATTTCTCGATGGCAAGTATTTATTTTTAAGTACAGCTTACTTTTTAAAAAATATCACATACAATGCGGTAATTATTTTGTTTTTTGTCGCACAGATGAACTAAAATTTAGTTTATCTGTGTGATTTTAACTTTAATATATGGACCGTTTTTTTTGAAAGTGGTGTAAGTCCATTTTATTTTGTTTCGAGAAAATTAAAGGCTACTATATTTGTTGATTTAAAAATACAGGCAAATTATATGAGGTCTGGCATTGTTTCTGTTATTTTATCAACATTTAATTTGTTTATATAAATTTGTTTTTGGCTAATTAGACTATGATAACACATATTTATGTGCTGTAAATTAGACAATTGCAAAAATCGTTTAATTTCAATTTTGAAAAATCAAATATCGCTTAAAATATACTTCATTTTAATATAATTTTGTTTACAAATACGCATAACGACACATAACATTTTATTTTAGACGCCACTTACATTGTCATAATTACAAGATATTGATAGATACTGATTACAAGAATTTACTTATTCTCTGCATGTGCTAGTGTTTCAAAATATGCATGATGCACCGGAGGTATAAAATAAATATGCTTATTACATTTACATTATTATTAAATTTATTTTGCTATAAAATAAATGAAAATTAACAAAACACTGATTGGAATCCATCTGCTATGCCACCTACCTCTGTCAATTGGACTTACACCACTTTCATAATCGACGATTATGCAATTTCATTTACCGACCGATTTTAAGTTTTACAAAACATGGGATTTTTTTGATAAATTAAACACGGATTAGTTATATATAAAAAAAATTACATTAAATTAAGCATGAATTACGTGATAGCTCATTTTTCTCAAAAATGGACTTACACCACTTTCAAAATAAACGGTCCATATATATTGTTTGTTTTGTATTGGAAAGCTATTTAGATAGATACATAATTAATCCTTATCAATTTAAATACATGAATTACCATAAGAATTGCATGCACAATATGAAAATCCTTTAGACAGTTTAATTTAAATGAATAATATCTTAGGAGTCATCCCAAGAAATTATATAGAAGTAAAAATAAATTATTTACAAGATATATTTTATTAATAGTCAGAAAAGAAGATAGAGTATAAACAACAAAAGGGAAGGAAAAGGGGGCAGGAGCAGTTAGGAGTGGAATGACGCCCGGATAAGAGAGGCGGCGCTCAATGGACTCTTTACACCCACCCCTCCAAGAGATGAAGCCTAAACAGGTTGTTCACTCGAGTTTCTTGAAGAATCTGGATTCCCATGACAGTGTGGAGTGATTGGAAGGACACCCCGAGGGTTTTTAGTTCACTTCGTCTTATGATACTGGATTCTTTAAGCGAAGTATGAAGAGATACGTGCGGGTCGGCATGATCGCAGCCGCTATCGATAGTTTTTTTGCTGTTGGTAGTCGTTGTTTTTTGGACCGCATCAGGCATTATGCTTACCATCAGGCGTGAAATGGTCACTGTGACGTCTCAGGATAAAAAATAAAAAACCAGTAGATTATACTAGTTATATTATTTCGTTGCGATACATATACTACATATAATATAATGTAGTATACACATTGTGTATACTACATTTTTTATAGAGTATACTCGCAAAAGTATGCAGCCGAGCTGCATGATTTGATTCCAACCTCCAATTAAGTTTCCTCTATTAATAAGTCAACAAGACGTTATGTCGGAATGAATCCTTGTCTTGTTGATATTATAACTGTTTGTACGGAGCAATTCGTCTCCTCCTTTATAGTAGGTACATGGCGAGTCGCGCGTTCTGTCATCACTTTCAATCAGATGAGACAGCTATCGTAAGCTTGTATATAATAATAAAACATTCTAACCAGAAAATAAAGAATCAAAATTTTGAAGGCGACGTGGTAACTGTTGACATATCAACTTTTTAGTGCTTGTTAATCCTAACTACTATTAAACAGCATTAGGTACGATTTGTTCTATTTTAAGACAGTAGTTTGTTTATTCGGAAAAAATATTAAATTACTGATTTTGTTTTTTATACGGACGAGTGTATATATATATACCAGATGATTTTTTATACAGATTAATATAAGTGTATTTAGGGTTTATTATCTCAAAAGGAAAAACGTAATCCATTAAACGGGTCACTTTGTCGCCCGACAGTCAAAGTTTTTTTTTCTCAGGAACGGGTGGAGGTATTAAGTTGAAATTAATAACAAATATACAATTGCCTTCAGCCTCTAAAAAAGTCATAGTCAACGCCATCTAAAGATATATACGACTATGTCATATTTTTAAGTGTTTTTGCAATAGGGTATTTTACGTTGACATAAAATCATGAAATTTGGCAAATAACAAGGTCTTAGAAGTTCAGGAAAAAGTACGAAACCTTTAAATTTGTAGTTCATTACAAAAAATCTATTTTGTTAGTACTTTATATTTAAGAAAGACAGTATGGAGAAATGCCAAGCTACTAGAGATACATCTATACAGTCTTAGAAAATTTTAGCATTTTTGGTATAATTAAAAATAAATTCTCATTTTAATGTGGGATCATTACTTTGTATGGTATGAAAAGAAACCTGAACAGGGGAAGTTAGTCTAATTTTTTTTCATACATTTTAAGTTTGTATTGAACCCTCTGTGTTAGTCTGACTAGCAGTTAGCTAATCTTTTTACCTGATTATTTAGGAAATAAAGATCAATGAAATTAAGTAAAAATAATTGATATGATTTATTACATTATATTCTTACACAAGCTTAATTTTGGTATTATACAAAAATACAGACCTATTGCTTGCTCCATTGTGACCTATATCTTATGTTTAGAGAAAAGGACATAGAATGACTTTGCAACTATACATAGACTCACAAACTTGTTTCATAACAAAGATCAATAATTTTATAAATCTTATATATTTAGTGTCTTCATACATGTTTTATTTATTAGAATATATTTAGACTCTCATTCTGTCAGAAAGAACTCTGGCAATTGAACCAAATCCACCGACACTGTATGCTTTCTCATGCCACAGTAACAGGTGTCCACTGGATCCCTCTGAAGGGCATTCAAAACCTCTATAAATATACTTCATTAATTTATCAATGTCATCGAGTGTCAAACTTCCCACAGCTTCTTCTATTTGTGCAGATTTAATTGCCAACAGCACTCTCAAAGTAAGAGCCAAAGCATTATCCTGTTGACAATAAGATACATTATTAATAACATTAGATAAGTGGATAGTAATAAGGGGAGGAAACCATTAAACATTAT
This sequence comes from Automeris io, assembly GCA_036320925.1. NCBI lineage: Eukaryota > Metazoa > Arthropoda > Insecta > Lepidoptera > Saturniidae > Automeris > Automeris io. The sequence goes on from JAUDJH010000002.1 coordinate 11,896,022, forward strand.
ATTCCAATGTAGTTAAGATTAAATAAAAAATGGGTTTTGACATGTCATTGAAATAAATGTGTAGTTTGTAAGGACATATCAATATTTGATTCCAATTTCAAATATATAAAAAAGTGATATATTAATATTTTCTATTAAAATAAAAATATTTGGGCAAGACTATTTCGACTGTGGATGAACCAGAACCTAAATTATCTTCCATTTGTAACTTGTTGTACTTCAGCTTTATTGTGGTTATGCCTTATTTTTAACAGAATTTGTAATTAAGTTTTGTTAATACACCAACACAGATTATATTATGTGTAAGGAGTTACAAAAAAAGTAATAATGTTTTGAAAATGAGTTACTACTCCTTAATATGACTACTCTCTGATTGTGCACTGCCCAATTGTATACACTTTTCAGATCTGTTCCTCAGTGGGGATTTTTTCTTTATGATTTATAAAGAAAAAAGGACTTTGTTCGTTGTTATTAATTATTAGAAGTCACAAATGAATGTTTAACAGAAATGTTCTTCATATTAAAATTTTCCTGTATAAGAATATAAAATGATGGTTTGTCCTGATTGATTTAAAATATGAAGACTTACTTTTATTTGCTGATTTGATGATCCAATAGGTGCATCATTAAGAACCAATCTTAATGCATCAATGTATCGACCTGTGTTCTTGAGTTAAAAGATAATTAATACTTAGTGTTATGGCTACATTAATCATTTGTGATTAAGAAAAGAGGTGAGAAATAGTTCAATTACTCAACAGTACATAATAATGACTCATTATTTTATAACAAAATGTACACACTTTCAATATACTTATTTGAAAAGATATATCAACGAAAATTTTTACAAAACAAGACTGAGGTTACAAAGTTTAATGTTAAAATTTCCATTAAATGATCAAGTAGCCCTTTTTTTTTGCCTAAACGCTAGTTAGAATAAAAGAAGTAATTTTTTTTAGTAATTAATCTTTGGATATTGAGGTAAAATTGTTAATGAAAAGGATATTGATTTAATAAAGCGCAAACTTCGCCTTCATCTGGTCCAGTTGGGCCTGTTTGTTCTGCTTCGTCTTCTTTAAAATTGTCTTCATTATACTGATCTATGTCGATTTTACGAAAAGCGGAACTGGAAGTATTTTTTGCCATTTTTTACACAAAATGTTCTTATCTTTAACTTGAAAGATAACAATCTTTTTCAAATGTCAAAACTCCAATTAGAATTTGGAAAAAATAGAAAATACCTAAAATATTGAGGATATTGTAATCAGCACAGACTAATAAATAATACAGACGACCATCTTCATACAAGAGTTTTGTCGCGATAGCGCGAGATATGAGGCGCGGCCTAACGGGCGAGGATGTATTAGCTATACATCATTCATCTTGCATATTATGCATCCTGCTCTTACTCATTAAATTTTGCTTCGAACTTTTGTTTCTCTTTCTTGCTAAGATGTACATATATATAAATTTGAAGCAAATGTCAGATACCGTAGTAAATTAGTGATGTGACTCAACCGATAACATTCGTTTCTGAATCGTCAACGTTAAATATCGAATCGATGATCTGCTACTGTAATTACAGCAAATTACCGGTTTTTAATAATTTTTGAATATTCTTACCTAAATAATTACTTATTTCTTTTTTGATTCGGTAATAAAACAAGATTTAATTTCAATGTTTATTAATTATGAATTTAAGCTACTACAGCTGCGTAAAGTTCATAATAATATGTGAAGAATTAGCAGCGCAAGAAACTCGATAAACTTCACATGAACACTCTAAAATAAATATTTTTACAACAGAGTATTTGGGTAATTACTACATTTACAATTTAATTGAGTACCTACCTCTTGCGAACAAATTAAATTTTTATTTGTAACAATTGGCGAATAAGCTGTACGAGAAACTACGTGATCAGCTCTATTTACAAAATAAATATTAATAGAATAGATTTTTATAATATCTATGTCTACAATATTGTATTATAATTCAATCTTCTTCTTTCACAGCTATATAGGCTGTGGGAGAAGAGGATTGAATTATATTTATTATAGTATTTGTCATCTGCTGAACAGATGCCTCTTGCAATGGAGGGTTGGGAACTTATACCCGGCGCTGGCGCGCCGGTCCTGTGCGTGCTGGCGGCTGGAGCTACGTTAAACTTTAAATTAAACAATTTTTTTTAATTTAGTTATTTGACGAACCTTACCAAGTAAAAACGATCGAGTTATGCTGCGGGTTGTTAATAATACTTAGTCTAAAGAGTTACGTTAAAATATGAGCTTAAGCTCGGGCTAAGTAATACGACAAAAAATTAAATAACAAAGTTCAGCACAAAAAATAGTACTTTTTATGTTTTTTTATCCATTTGACCAATATTGTTAGAGGTACAAATCATTATGCTACGACTTATACAGGATGAACAGTACGAAAATCCCAGCAAATTGTAAAAGTTCAAGAATCCAAAAAATATAACTTAAGTAAAATCTAACAAAACAAAAGGTGAAGTGTCTGCTCGCTTGCCCCTATACCATAAAAAAAGATGTTTTACAAACATTAATCAGGCTATCAAATAAATTATTTACAAACAATAAAATTTCATCTGAAAAAAAGACCGCTTTCAATGTCCAGATTAACTGTACTATAACAATGTTCTTGTAAAGCTTCTTGACTCTTAAGAAAGAGACACTAGAGTTCAATGTATGGAAAAAACAAAGAGATAGCGAAACCGCTAACGTGACAAAACATTTGCCCTGAGTTGGAAGGGGCTGGTAATCAGTCTACTAATAATACTACTTCAGTATCTGTATTAGGACTGTTGATAAAATACCAATATATCGATATTATAATTTCGAAGTATCGATATTATAATTTAGAAATATCAATATTTATTTCTAATATGGTAAAAGTCCGTATTATGAGACACATTTTCAGGTTGGTCGTACATTACCGCTATTATATAATCTGTTTAAGTCAAAAATACTATTTAAATCGTATCATACAATTGTCTTATGATTATTTAATTAATATAGCTAGTTTTTATTGAATGTTAATTTGTAAAAATAATATTAATAGCCTTTTATGAGAGGAACCTCTATATCAGGTACTCTGTAGTCACTATGTCGAGCCAGTGTAAAAAAAAAAAACGTAACCTAAAATATTTCACAAATTCATAAAAGTATAAAAAAACATATTTTAAATATTTCAATAAATTCAAATAAAAAATTAAGAAAAAAAAACATGCAAAATTAATGTTTTGATTGTAGGTAAGGTTTTGAAATTAACGTAATTAAATTGAAAATACTTACTCAGAAATAACTATTTGAAGTTATGCTGATAAATAATTTGTTATAATTAATAATTTAATTTTTTAATACTAAAAATTATTGATATTTTAATTAAAAACGCATAACAGTACTCTGTCTCATTAATGGGGACAATCATAAGACTTGATGTCCGTATTGAGTGATACGCGGCTTAAAGTGTTCCATATACCGGTACGTCTACGTTAACAAATGTCGGTATTGTGAGACACTCAAAAATAAAATAATATTGCTATAAATTAACATAAATGCAAATAACATACAATATCTATAATTTATAAGCTTTTAGATTACACTTACATTATGTATATAAATATAATAAAATATATAATTTCATCCAAGTAAAAAACTGTACAGTGGTTATCGTTCAACTCTTTTAAGCCATGGTTTTGAATTCCAACAACAAACCTCATACTTTTTAAATTATTTATTAAAACAGACAAGTAATAATTAACAATTAGACTCGTTAATTTCTTTCGAAAACGATAAAATGATGTGTCTATTATATTTTTTAAAAGTATAATTTGGTATTCTTTTTATAAATTATTATATTCACATTGTGTATCATAAATAGGGACAGTGTCTCATAATATGGACTTCTACCATATATTTTAGTCAATATATCGATAATTTTATATTGAAACGTCTATATCGATATTCGATATTTTTTTCGTAATTTAACATACAAAAGCATCGTAAACTTAATATACCGTATTTACACTATATTATATTTTTTCTGTATTCCTAGTTTACATATTTACTTCTTATCTTAAGACGAAATGTAATTTTGTATAGGTATATGTCTGTGGAAAAAAAAATACTATAATCTATGATATGTAGTATCACTTTATTCACAATTTCTGTTTGTTGTCACTGTCAGCGTTAACAGCTTAGCATAGTTAGTATCCCTACCTCTAGATTCTATTGAGTTTAGTTTGTAGCTATTATTGAGCGAAATTAAAAAGAGATGATTGCTGTTTAATTGTAATATAGCGGTTGAAGCAAGTCTTTATTCATATTAATTTATTTAATATCTAGAGCCATAGGAGTAGCTTAGTGTCAAAATATGTCTTCTTTGACCAATTCTTCCATTGTATGGACGTATTTTAAAAAAGTTGATTCAAGAAATGTTTCGTGAAACTTATGTGAGAAAAATTACAAAAGCAACGGAAATACAACTAATTTAGCAACCCACTTAAAAATCAAACACCATCGAGCATATGCCCAACTAACCATAAAAAAGACAAATATTGTGATATCCACCAATAATAATGCGGAAGAAAACAATAATAATACGTCAATAGCAAGCTACAATCGTTGAAATCGAAATACTGGACTTATTGATACAACTGTTGATAAAATATCGATAAATCGAAATATCGATATTTTATTTTGTAATATCGAAATCTGATATTGATATATTTAAAAATATCGATATATCGAATATCCGATATTTTAAAACATCACCAGTCATATCTGTGTATCAATTGGCAATGACAAGTCGTTAATTCGAATTAAATCGAATTTGATGTTTGCAAGATCATAATCATTCATGGACGATGCCGTCCCGCCCGGTTTAGTTGTGAAGACCTTTCCCGATCTACCAATACGCGTAAATTCGAAAAAAAGAGGACGATGCCGCCTTGTTTATTAATGCCTTGTGGCATTAATAGTAAACACAATGCGTTCTTGTCATCGTGTCTCAGCGAGAACACGAAATGAGCTTTAATCAAAATAATTAAATTATAAATCAAGTGATCTATCGGTTTGGAGTATTGTTTATAAGCTTAATCATAAAACTAGATTTATTGAATCTTTCATAAACGAGTATAGTCAAATCAGTGTGACCAGATTGAAATTGAATTCTTAAGGTGCGTCCGCAGCAAATGTTTCATGTTTCTTAAAATATTTGCAACTTTTTTACTTTTCGTGATTTTAGGACTACTTTACTTTTTTACAATGTTTTACGTGCAATCCAAACATGTAACTATGATATCTGAGAAAGAGAAAAATAATAGCAAATACACAAGAAAGATTAAGCCGAGCAAATCATTTGTGAAACAAAACAGATTTGATCCGGAGACACCATTACTGATCAGCTGTCGCTGCTATATTTAACGATAGCCAACTTTGCACTTTAAACCTAAAATGTGAGGTTTTAGTGACGCCAAAGAAAATTTTAAGATAACTATTCAGCTTGTTAATTTAAATCAATATTAGCACAAAAGGCGCCAGTTAAGAATGATCATGTTGTTGTACAATATTGCTTCTTTTGATGGTAAGCCGTTCTACAGTTAAGAGTTCATAAATAATATATGATATTTTGTTTAACTACACTCTATAAATAGTCTAATAAATCAGGACAGTCTTTATATTTTTAAATAAAATACATAGTCCTTGAGCAATTAATTTTATAACAACATATAATTTAATTACAATTTTAACATTGACACGTCCTGTCTTGATTAACATTATCCAACGTTTTTAGTAGGATTTTTGTCGAAGCGTAGTAATACTTTTTTTTGCTGTCAAATTTCTCTTTGTCAATTTGTTACTAATGAGCCATTTTTTTTTCTTGTGATTCACATATTGTTGTTATCACTTGATAAGGAATTATTGTTCTTGCGTCTATTTCTAAATATTATTTATCACAATGACCATGGGTGACGAAATCCCTGTAACTTCTTTAGTTTTACCCGTTCTTATACGGCCCGTGCTAACTCAGGTAAGACAGCTTTGATGATTACATCTACTGCAAACTACCATTATAACAATAAGGTGTCAAAAATGTTGTACTGTTGTGATTTAAACGACCTAATTATGAATGCTACATATTTAAATATTCGAAACTCAATAGGTCAGCAAGGTGATTGATTTATATAGCATTTACAGAATATTAAAATATGATGAATTAGGTATATATGCAAAGATTCAATGGTCTTTGTATTTTCTTTCAGTTAGAGAAGTATGATTTAGGGGCTTCTCAAACATTAAGAGCAGCTTTGACAAAGGCAGAGGCTGCTGTTCCTGGGCTTAATTATGATTTAGTGGCTGGTATCATGAGGCGTGCGGATATACCAGTTAATATGAATGAGAGTTTGCTCCGATTGCAGGGAACTCTTACAGAGGCAGAGTGTAATGTATTTAAATTCTATAGTAGATTAAACATTTCATAGATTAATAGTTTTCTTACCATTTTTTTATCTTATTATATTTAGTGAAATATATATCTTAGTTTGTAACAAAACACCTTTATTTAATAATTCTTATCAAACGTTAATGAGCTGTACAAGATTAAATTATGTGTTTAGTTATGTATTAGGAATTCAATAAACAGTAATGTTATAGGTGCTGATCTGAGACTTAACAGATCTGAAGAAGCATTTCAAGAATTAAATAAGAAGTCAACAGCTTTGAAAAAGATATTGAGCCGCATACCTGATGAAATCACTGATAGAAAAACTTTTCTAGAAACTATTAAGTAAGTTATTTTTAACAAGTGTTTAATGCTTATCAGATATTCAAAATTCATACAGAGGAACCTGTACCCATGCACAGGAATGTGAATGGTTATAGGTTTTTTTTTATATAGACTATTTGCTGATTGTTTTTTATTATAACAGGGAGATTGCTTCAGCAATAAAAAAGTTACTAGATGCAGTAAATGAAGTTTCAACATATACTCCTGGACCTGGAAAACAAGCTTTAGAACAAAGGAAAAGAGAGTTTGTTAAATACTCAAAGAGGTTCTCCAATACATTAAAAGAATATTTTAAGGAAGGACAGTAAGTTATTTAATCTACAATATTAAAGTTAAGTTTTTTAAGATAATAAAACTTAAATCTTATACAAAATGATGGTGATACTAGAATAATTTAAAAAAAGTTAAGGAATTTCATACCTGGTGTGATTGATGATGTGTGGAATAAGTAAAAAAAAAAACATTGAGATTGAAACTTACACACACTAAATACGGTTCAGTTCCAAATTATTCATATTAAGTGAAACCTGGTTAAATGAGCCAAGGACGAATGAGATGCCTCTGTTACTTATAAATACTATGGGTACTTATATTATTTTTGTGAAAATGGTCATATTGAAATATTAATAATAATAAATTCCTGTCGAATATACAAGTTAGCTAGGCCTTATAATAATTATGCTGGAAAAAAAATTACAAGTCATATAACAAAAATAAAAGATTAAATAAAAAAACATTTTTTTATTCTGTGGTATTTCCATATAATGGGAAAATTTCCTGGAGTATAAGTTAATTATTTATACAAAAAAATGGTAATCCGTTTCGCACACATCAAAGTTACACAAAGCAGACGTTATTAATTTAAATTGACTACTAGGTAATTTAGTTTAGATTACTTATGAGTATGGAGACAGAATATCAGATTTCATTTTGTCCATCTCTGCTCCTACCTACACTGTACAGGATACATAAATCAACACTCTAAAAACATTTATGAAAATAAAATAAAATTATCCTCAAAGAGTAATAAATTTATTACACTATTTAAAGTAATTACTTTAAATAGTGTAACATAGAATAAAGATTTAAAGTAATGTGTAATGTACCAATTACACACAATTACAATGCAAGTAAATAAACAACATTGTCATGATATATAACAACAAACATACAACCAAAGTTCTGAGACTGAAATTCATAAACGCCACTTTGATTTTGCTTAGACTTTACTCAAACATTACAAATAATTTTATTTTAATAATATTAAAGTATAATATATCATCAACTTTTTTCAACTTGGATTTGGCTCTGCGAATACTTATAGTTGGCTATACTTAAGTACTTATAATTTAAACATTCGTTTTTTTTTTGCTAAAACAATCTTATTTACTGAGCAAAGTCAAAGTATCATATATAAATCTCAGCCTATGATCATGTTATAAAGTGAACTTAGATTTCTTTTAATTAGTATGTTGACCGACTCAACTTGATTGATAGGATATAGGTAATTACTGGGATTTTGTGATGGATAAGCTTGCGGTACCGCGTTCTACCACACCACGCTTTATCGGCCGACAGTTCGTTGAAACTTTTTTAATATAATGCGCCGGCGCTAGTGTTGTGCGAGGCGTATATTTGCTTGAATCGATTATTATAGAAGGGAAAGGATAGGAAGGAATAGAACAAGTCGTAACAGCTCACAACTTTTATATTCTCGTAATTTAATCACAATGTTGATTTATTTTACAGAGCAAACGCAGTCTTTGTGAGCGCCCTTTACTTGATTCATCAAACAAATCAGATATTGTATACAGTGAAGAACAAATCTGAATAATTTCATTAATATTTTATAATAATAATTTTAACTTTCTTGTTATTATTACCATTTGGATGTTATGAAAATGTTATTTTGATTATGTGAAACTTTAACTAATATAGTCGTTTATATCTATCTATTGTTAAGTTCATATGTAATTAGACAAATATCTTCTAATTTAGTTTAATTAATTAAGTGTATAATAGTATTAAACTTTTGCTTACTAACATCAATATTCACAAGTGATACTACTGATTGTTTTAGTAAAGTCGAAAACTATGTAAGACATCTATCACTGAATTGGTTGCGACAAGTCTATCTATTCTTATAAAAAAAAGCATAGTGAATAGTTTTGGTGATATACGAATATAATAGTATTGCTTCTGAATACTGATGTAAACAATTTCAACCAAAAAAAATTGTATTGACTATTATTTCTGATAATGATTATATCGGATAATACTAAAACAGTAATAAGTTGAGGTTAAATTATAATTTTTTTTTTCTTTAAACCGTTCATTTTATTCTCTATTCTACTAGCTTATGAATCTTAGCGATTTGTCAGGGATTTTTTTATGTTAGCATGAAATAGTCTTGTTACTGCTTTTATTGTAGCTTAGTACATTTAGTTAGTAAAACTATTAATTATACGGATAAAGGGAATTCTCGACCTCTCATATTTAGGTTGATCATTACTACGGTGAGGTCAAGCAGTATCTTTATTCCTATTCAACTGATTTTAACAAAACTTGTAATAATGTAGAGATTATAAATAAGTAAACATTTTGTTTTTTTTTTCCTGACACAACAGTGACCATAAAACTCGTGATAGTAAGCATGATGCAGTCCAAAAACAGCGAGTATCAACAGTTAAATAAATCTATAGACGCAGCGATTATGCGGCTTGCACAAATATCTCTTCACGCTTCGTTTAAAGGACCCAAATCATTGGATAATGGGAACACGCTCGCTGGAAGACCATTTCACAGCCCAATGACTGTAAGAGTTCTGAACTTCTTAGTCCTAGCTTGAATGTGGCCATCGTGTAGCTGTGACCACGTAAATCGCGCACGTGGTTCTACAATGGAAGGCAGAGGGTGAAACAAGGTTAAATAACTCTTCAGAACACTCCACGACATACACAATAGAAAACACTTAATGAGGCAACATTTCTACGCAACAGGAGCGGTTCTTGAAGCATAAAGTATTAGTTAAGCATCTTGATGCTTAGTAATGTCTGGAACATTCGCAATGCGGACAGCTCTTCGCTGCAACCTATCCAGGGCGTCAAGTAAGTACTAGGTAGCTAGGCGTTTCAGAGATGCGAACAGTATTTCAAGCAAGGCCTAATCTGGGCGGTAGAAGTGAAGCTATGAAGTACTTTATCTCATTCTCTTACAGGACTATAGCTGTTGTGTATATATGTTTATCTCTTTTTTACTGTTGCATTTTCATTTCATCGAGCTTCAAATCAACGATTTTAAAGCGGTTTCACTTCAATAACAATTGACTGAATGGAAACTTTCATAGTGTCCTAAGAAAAGTATGTTACTACGACGTGGCAGTTAACGTTACAATAACGCATTTTGATATGGGTTATATTGTTGAGGTACCATATCATGCACTTTCATCTGGTCGGTACTCGGCGCGGCGCCAGTGCAGGACTGAATGCGACGAAGTTAAAATCGATTACGCCTCCGCTTCAAAGCTATGAATATTTTAACTGATCCACATGATTGACTCATTGTTGAGATTCGATGTCATAAGAAGTAACGTACGTATTTGTTCCGGAAAGAAAGTGACCTATTGTGTTGAATGGTAAACCACACACACCATATACTTACATATATGTACGTAGTAACCAGTGTGCGCTCTCATTGCCAAATATATTAATTGTTCTCTTATCGCATTAAAATATAAATTTGGGTTAACGTAAGTGAAATATAATCCTACATTTGTTTTATGTTGGCTCAACAAAGTTGCACCTGATGGAATGGACAGTGTAGTCCAAAAACGACAACGACCGCCAAGGGGGCGAAAGTTCGATGAAAGGCGCTATCGCCATGTCGGCTCACTTATATCATGGCAGAAGGTCTAGGTATACGACGATAGCCTATAAAAATTATAGCAAGATATAAACGAAGGGATCCCGAAATGCGATAGACGCGGTGACAAGAATTTGGTTGAATTCAATGCCAACGAAACAGATGTGTGTATTTTCTAGCAAAAATCCCCTTTCTCTCCACTTCTCTCTTGAATGTGTCGCTTGCAATGCGGGATAGTCTCTAGGGATGAATATTCGCTGTGATCTCAATTTTAGGGATCATGTAGATCTGCCATATCCGGAACATCACGTAGTCTTGGTGTTTTGAACAGAGTACGACGGTTTTTCACGCCAGATTAACTGTTCCTATTGTATAAGCCCCAGGTCAGGCCCTGTATGGAATATTGTTAACATCTTGTAATGGTTCTGTTCTGAGTACTTACTTGACACCCTGGGAAGGTTGCAGCGGTTGTGAATGATCCTGACGTGACTAAGCATCTTGAACCGCTCCAGTTGCGCAGAGATATTGCCTCAGTATCATCTATCGCGTTTTCTACCGTCTGTATCATAGCGAGTGTTCTGAGGAGTTATTTAATTTTGTTCCACCCTCTCCTTTCCATTGTAGAACGACGCGCGCGGGTTTACGGAGTTACAGCTATAGAGTAACTCTCATCCCGGTTTTGACTAAGAAGTTCTCTAACTCTTGCCGAGTCATTGGGCTGTGGAATGATATTCCGGTAAGCGTGTTCCCATCGTCCTATGATATTGGGTCCTTTGAACCGGAACAAACAGGCCGAAGTGAGTCACTATGATGGTCTTTGCACTTGTGGTCACGACCTAGTTCCGGCAATCGTCCTACTTCCTTAAATCCACTATATATTGCATAGTGTCAAAAACTGGGTATGTACGTGTATTGTCTTTGTTATTAGAGTTACTTATTGTTTAGGCATAAAATAAGTATTCTTTACTAGGTACATATAATTACTACCTACGTGCTTCACTGAAGGTTTATGTTATATATATAAGTTTCAATAATAGCCAGGTACCAATATGCTACGTATGTAAAGTTATTCGTGACAGATGCATTATTTGAAATGGAATTTTTATTCGAACTTATTCATCGTAAATTTCAAAGTCGATGAGTTTTTATACCTGTCAGCGCGATAAATTGACGCGTTGGTAGGTTGTCCACGTTTTACTTGGATAAAAACCTGTAGGTACGCGGAACTATTTAGAGGTCGTAGAGTGCGGGTTCCTGTGTCAAGTGTTACGGGCAGGCGAGCACAGACGGACAGGGCAAGAGGCATGACCAGCCATTGTCCGCGCCTCACGACGAGACGAATCACAACGCAGGCTTCATGACCCATTCAATGCGGTCACGAAATCACTTTATTCAGACTCATTCACTGCACCGGCTCCCAAAGTACCTATATAGAAATGCTAAAATTACATTTTATTCCAACGAAAAGTTATAATGCATCCAAATATTTATATTTTAAATGCTGATTGTTTATTATTTTATTACTTTGCTTGTAGGATACGGCAATATTATTGAGAAAGCGGCTTCATAATATGAAATTATACCATTTTAACTTTTATTTTATGTCTACAGTTACCAGAGTTAGTTCGTATGATTTATAAATGTCTTTTAAGTTTCACATAATTTAGATGTTTTGTTTGTACTACGTAATTAATTTTACTAGATATTATTTTTTATTTATTCTTACGTTGCACGAATTATTGTAATCTAATAAGAATATAACGAAAGACGTAATAAAATTATATTCACTACATAATTAAATACTTTGAGGGGAATAAACATCTTGAAAGATAATTTTAATAAATAAAAAATAAGGCCATTCTTTCATGAGGAAAAATTACTGTTGTGTCATTTATAAAAGTTTTTCCCTTGGTGTAACACGACGCTTAAATACAGGTATATATATATTATTTCTCAAATGTATACTTCTCAAAGACATGTAGTGTGAAAAGGGACTTATGATTGTCACAATGTTAACGTCATGTAAAGAACTTTTTTCACGTGTCGTGTCAAACTGGGTTCACAAACTAGCTGTTGGTATCGGCCATAAAAAATCGCCTTGATAACTATCTTACTGCCTTATATATTACGACGCTGTATCTCTCTCGGATATATTGATGGTTATATCTTTTTCGTGTTTGCACATTTTGTTGCGTTAGGCTCAGTGGGCCCCGTAGCGCACAATATGTTGCTTATCTTTAACGTTCTATTAATAAAGTACATATTTACACGTGATTTTTGGTAAATAACACAATGAAGTCTAGTTTTAGAAAAGCTTTTGATATTTTAAGATGCTTCTAAACACTAATAAATCACAAATTTGTATTTCATTGTAAATTCAATAATGTTTAAAAGCATTTTTAAATTTATGCGTCGTTAATGAATGAGGTTCCTTCAAAATTTTCCATCACCGCACAAAAATGCATATTTACGCTAAAAATCCCCGTGTTTATTGTGCCAGGATTCGTATCTACGACCTTTTTCTAGGACGAAAATATTGGACCAGTCACTACTTTTTTAATTAAAACTAGTTATAAAATGTTACCCCGGGCGTCTAGACGAATTTAGCTTCCCAGGCCCGGTTGAAGCAATCAGAGGGACACCCAGGGGGTTTTTAGTCAGTAAGAGTCTGATACACCGGGGTCTCTGCCATCCCTGCGTCCTTAATGGTCCTATGCAGGATTTTCCCCCGGGATACAAAAAAAGCTTATAAAATATATCGACGATAATTACAAAATACTTTTTGTTTGTAATCCAAAAAGATATATAATTCAGAACATTTATTACATTCAAAGATATAAAAGATTGATTCATTCATAAAATAAATTTTCTGGCCAAATTTAAAGCAGGACGATGGAGGTCCATTTATATCCACTAGTGCATTAGCATAGTAGACTTTATAAAAAACTAGTTGTATATGTAATATATTATGAATGTATATATGTCCCGGGAGCATCCCGTAATTGCTGCACATCAATCTCTGTTCGTGCTTGCAAAAACAAAGCATTTGTTATTGAACATATTATCATTCGGTAACAGAAACTGTTATCGTGATTTATTCAGTCGATTCAGATTTTTACATTATTCCGATCGAAATGCATGAGAGTTCAACAATGAAATGCTCTTAATTCAGGACGGATGGCGCTAATAAGGGTACCGTATTATTATCATTTCATGTAAAGGTGCTAGTCTTGTTTACATATCGCTTTTAATAACACAATGTATCTAACTCACTTGTTAAATTACGCTTGTCTATTATTAAACCTACACACATATTGGAATCGCTATAAAACGCTGTTTCCGAATATATATTCGGCATCAGCATATATCAGAATATATATATATATGTATATATACACATATATTACTATATCACCAAACAATGTCGCTTAAACCAAATAGCCTTTCACCCCTTGATATTATTGTGTTACTTATTTCTGATTAGATATAATACAATAATATGTAGGTATAAGATATAGCTTACTTTATGATATATTTACGTTTCATTTATTGTTTTTTTTTACTGACTCGACAAAGCGACTATACCCCACTTGACGTTAATGTGACCTATTTAAACCGAGATCCTACTTAGCTTCGTAGTCAATGAAATTAAAAATATAAACGCTATAAATTAAAGGGCTCCAAAAACTCTTGAGTGTTTTAATTGTGTAAATGATACAGAAAGTTGTATGAAATGATATCCTAGGTAGTTCCAAACTTCGCTCTCACTTCTTAGCCCAGTTGCTAAGAAAGTTGCAGTAGGTGCAAACCACCCATTAATGTTTATGCGGTCAAATCACGCTAAAATATAAATGCTAACATGTATATTTATAATATCATACTGGGAGTTACTTGTTAGGATGAGCAACAGCAGGAATTATTTGTGATTTAAAGGACCACACCTGACCTGAATCACGATTCGTGGAAAGAGAAAATAATGAATATACTATCATAGTGAAGATGTGTATCTATCTAATGGCATGTATCCGCCTTTTTGCTGCCATTATCTTCCTAGCTAGTTTACATATCTTTACGTATAATTCAAAACTCCCTTTCGATATCCCCGTAAGACGGTTAATCTTTTCAGGCAACCCTTCAGAAAAACAATGTTAGGCATTAATTCCTCCATAGCAAGAATGACAAAATTATATAATAAGCACCAGGTAATAGATTTGTTCAATAGTAGTCTACTATAAATAAATATAAATCATGTCTTTTAAGTCTCTATCCATAACTTTTAAATTTTAATTTTTCCTTGTTCATTATGTTTTTTCTTTTCCTCATTATTTGTATTTTTTAAATCAATATTATATTTAAATTAGATTTTTTTATTATTTTTGCATGCGGTGTTCACTTTATATACCTATAGTGCACTAGGTTACAAATTTATAAGAATTATTTTTATGTATTTTAATAGTGCAACTATTGTAGTGAAAATAAATAAATACAAAGAAAACAAATTTGATATATATGGATTATCACTTGTTTTATGCGGATCATAATATCAAATAGGTCTCATTATAAAGAGCGAGCTATGAAAGCGACTAGTTTTGGTGTTTCTTTATTTGAATGAATTAGAAATGAAAAAATCCGCAGACGAACGAGAGACATAGCCCAGCGGATTAGCAAATTGAAGTGGCAGTGGGTAGGACACATACCTCGTAGAGCGGGTTGCTGATGGTGCAGAGTGTTCTCGAGTGGAGACCATGCACCGGCAAGCGCAGTGTGGGACATCTATAGACCACTTAACCGGAGTGCGGGGTGACGCTTCATGCATGCCGCTTCCGACCACTTACACTGGTAAATATTAGGCCAAGCTATGCCCAGCATTGGACACTCTAGGACTAATACGATGACGGTGATGAGGCATACCAAATGGGTTGAATTTCGTTCACCTACACCTAATTAGGAATTACTCGTAAAATCAAACTATCTTTCTTGAAATTATGAAAAAACAGATTAACTATAAAATACAATTACACCTGATGCCCTATGCGAAATTTCAATAAATGCCTTCAGTACTTTCAGCGTGGAGTGCGTGCAAAGAGACATTTATATTATTAACATAACTTACCTAAATCAGTGTTTTTAAAAAATGTATGTAATATAGAGACGATTTTGTTACGATTTTATTAGTATACGAGTAGTTTTGAGCCTATGAATAGAAAAAAATTATAGATTCTCCTACCTATACAATTAACTTATTCTAGCTTTTTTTTTGTAGTGGCAAAGTAAAGTGACTACACTATACTTAATGGTGAGTACAGTTCAGAAACGGCGATCACCATGTGAAGGAGGCCAATGACAGTAACCATTGTCTTGCTTGCCTTCACATAGCAAAGCCGAAGATTAAGGTATATGCATAATTAGGACGCATAAACACGATCTGATCCCAAAATATGGCAGGCTAATCGAGTCACGATGATGGACTTCGCATCCACGTGCTGTTGATGAGATCCAGGTCGGTAATGACGTCCTAACATTTGTAGGGTACCGAGGGTTAAGTCGCGTGCAGTTTTAACTCCCAAAGCATATCTATTATATTATAATAGGCTTATTTATAAATATGTTTGCGTTATGTTTTTACAAATTGAACAACAACCATTATATTATATTTATTACACTATTCAAAAGCTGTATTACAAATATTGCTATTAGGAATTCAAGTAATAGACAGCTGTCATCCGCGGCTACTAAAATAAGCAAAATTAAATCGTGAAAAAATAACGATGCATTTCCAGACGCTAAATCAAATACGGTTGTTGACTGTGGAGAGCAGACAGACGCGTGAATGTATAATTAATAATTTTACGTCTAGATATCCTGTTCAATTCGTACAAAATCTAGGAAGACATTATGAGACATTAGTAGGTACGACATAAATTTCCTTAAATATTTATCATGTTGATAAATTTCCATGTATAAAGCAAACAGATGTGTCGAAAAGAAGTTTTATGTATAGCAACAAGACAACAAATTGATTCGGTGTTATACGTGATGAAATATTTATGGAGCATCTGCTATGGATTTGAGATGCGCGTGAAGCGCGAGGTCTACCCGCATATGCAATGGCGTCCCACCGCCACAATCGCCGGGAAATCGATGCTAATCGGAGCCATACTGAATAATGTGCTGTTTGACGGGTCAAGTGTCTGTTTGCTGTATACATCACAATTTATAACCGAGCGGACAGTAATCATTTGTAATGTAGCACATTTATACATGAATTGAATACATTGTTTGTGTCGCGTCGCATGTAATATTTGTCCAGCCATAGGTATTGATAAATAGGAATAATAATAAAATTTGATGTTTTTTTTAACTTCAGTTAATAATTGGCGTTCATAAAGTTGGTTTTATGGCTGTTGCTAATACTAGTATTTTTTTAATATATGCTATTTTATATTTATTTTGGGAGTCGAAGCTGCTTGCGTCCTTAGGCTTTACCCTAGTTTCCCTACACGTGACTCCTGGGTGGTGCAAATGAGCAGCAGCGAGGTGGTAGGGCGTCGGTGCCCGTCTGGATCGCGACCACAGTACATGGGTGTAAAGCCCGTCATAGTGACTAGTTTCAGCTTATCGCGTTTCGGGATCAGCTTGTGTATATCCAGTAGCTCATATACCTAGAGACCTTCAGTTGTGGTATATGTGGGCCGACATGACGATGTAGACTATCAATGTATTTTCATCCTTTGATAGTCGCTTTTGTTTTTGGACTACACTGTACTTACCATCAGGTACTCTGTAGTCACTATGCCGAGCCAGAGTAAAAAAAAAAATTACTGATACTGAGTTTGATTGATTACTCATATAAATAAAATTTGAAACTTAATAGTTTTTATATTCGGTCCAGTGAAGTTGTAGAGATCTTACCCAGGCAACAGCATTTTATACCGTAAGAAAACCTTTATATTGTTTTAACGATTATTAAATGTACAGTAAACAGCCATACTTCGCCTGGTTTTTCGGGGTTTTCGCTATACTACGAAAAGACGGAGTGAGAAAGAGAAGGTTTGATCCACAAAAAGTATACGACGACGACTGATGTGACATATGACTGGAACATAAATATGTCTACTTAACCTGTTAACTGGGTATGACGAAATATTTCGTCATGAAATTAATCGTAATATATTGAACACATTACGTTCTACGTTGTTCTTACCTATTAAATCTTATAGTGGTTATATATGTGCCATCATATTGACGATGCGTCATGAATTTTCATGTTCTTGTAATCTGTAACTTGAGCGCTATTAACGGGAAAACGGGCGCTGCATGATCTATACTTCGAGCTGCCACAATTTGGATTCATTTTAGTTTGTATTTCAGTATCTTACATGTTAGTAATAACTTGCTGATTTGAATATTCTTATTGTGAATTTCAGTGTATTACGTATTTTTATTAGTAATAACTTTATGACTTAACTACTTTTTATTTTCTACAAAATATGACTAAAACTTATTTTGAGAAAGAAAACATTGTTGAGATGATCCAAAGTGACGATGAAATATTGCCTGAGAGGGCAAATAAACGACGTCGAATTATAAGCAGCAGTAGCAGTTCAGAAGAAAGTGATAAGTGAATTATATTTTAAATATAAAATATTTTGTCAAAATAAATAAAAATCATAGGTTAAAAACGATATTCTTTTATTATTTGAGGTATAATATTACTTATCGCTGCGAACAAAAAGTCCCCATTCTGAAACGAGTTGAACAATAGCTAATTCCCCCGTTAACAGGTTAAAAGAGGTAAGCGAAGTTTAGGCAAATTTCCCTGACTTCGTTTGCTACTTTTCCTAAATTCATATTATATCTAGCGTATCCATTTCAAGTCTTAAAAAAATTAAAACATCGGCAGAATGCGTTAGATTTGCTTGTTACAGTCTTTAGATAGAGTTATAAAAGTATTAATGTAGTAGGCGAAGTATGGAAGTAATTTTTATTTTGTAATCCTGGGTAAAATCTTATATAGAACCATCAGGGCTGCTGTGAGGGCAGCGACCCTGGTGTGTCTGTCTCTTACTGACTAAAAATCCTCGGGGAGTCCCTTTAATCACTCCATCCAGGTCTGGGAAATCAAACTCATCCAGTCGCTCGGGGAGCGAATCGCCTTATTCTGGCTTTCTCTTTGGGAGGCGTGGGTGTAAAGAGCCCACGCCTCCAAACCGCAGCCGCAAACGGGCAGCAGACTCCCTCTAGTCTACTGCCTGGTTGAAGTATGGAAGCAAACTGATGAAAGATTCATATTTTTAATGTTATAGTCCAAGGGTGTCATAATAAAACTATGTGCGTATTATTATATTTATTTTATTATGTTTGTTTTTAGTTGCGTTCCATGAAAAGACGTATTCATTTGTCATCTGCTGGTTTGCCATTAAACAACGATTCCCTGTCAGTATTGTATAAATATGAACAAAACGTGTTTTAAAACAAGTGACTATACATGGCTGCCGTATTCGCCAGTTATATTAAAAAAATAACTATTTTGTCTTCAACTTCCTTCAGAAGTTGGAAGACAGACAGCTTGAGATTAATAACAATGTTTTTAAAAATAAAACGCAATACGAGGCTTTTATCCAATAAAAGATGAAGTATACTTTTACTGTAAAACGGGGTCGTAATCAATGTAATAAATACTTACTACAATAAAAGTTATCGATGTCTGAACATAGAAGATATACATACAAGAAAACCTATTATTTGAGGCGGTTATAAACCAAATATAGCCCAAAACAATGGCTATTAGGACTTTAGTCAATTTAACTTTGCGTTTGTACACGCTAATCTCAAGATTGTTTAACTGATTTGGATAAGATTTTAACTAATGTATTGTGATAATATTCACGTATGATTTAGTATTTGCTTTATATTAATTGGTTGAGAAATAAAAGAAACTAAGGCGATTAAACTAAATTCAAATTAATCAAATTAATTAATTAAATTTAAAAAAACACAATTGAGCAAAGGCAGGCAGAGTCCGCTAGTCCATAAATAAATTTATACACAGTGCAACCCTAAGGCTAGGCGAAGTTTAGAATGTTTGAGAGATAAAATAATCACCTGTCACGTAAATTAGTAAATAATTAAATATTTTTATAAGTTAGCCTCCTGCCTTTTTTTATTAAACTACAGCTATTATACTATGCAAATTGTAAATAAAACTACAAACCTTACCTTTTATAGTAAAGAAACAGTAGACAGAGAAATACATTTGGCACAAAAAACCCACCGTCCTTCAAACAGTTCATAAAATCTAAATGAGAATGTTGCTAGAAATATTTAAACTATTTTGTATATTAACTAGGTTTAGTTTATAATGCTTAGAAATTAATTACCTTTAAACTAAAAACGACGAAGTATAGGCTGGCATGCGAAAATTGGACAGTTTACCGATATAAGAGTCATTGCATGCAGAGGGCTAAAATCTCACCTTGTCTTACCAAGTTAAAGAAATACCATTTAAAAGATGATTTTAACACTAATGAATCAAAATGGTTCCATGATTATATTTATATTATTGATTCACTAAATTCGATCTTAAAATTTAATGTCAGTTTATGCTACTGGATGTTATTATGGCTTTATTTTGACATGTGTTAATAATGTAATGAAGTTATTTGATTATGTAAGAGAGAGTATTAGTCTAAGGGAACCCTAAAAATAACAAACGCGGATTCATTGCACTATAATGGATGAGTGCTTTTATTCCCATAGCCGAAATGTATTGCCGAAGCTCCCACGAGGGTCACTAGTGAGACAATATTGTGAGTGACAGTGGTTGCGGCAGGCGCCAGCGCACCGCAGAGCGCAGCCGGCATCTGGTCCCTGTCGTGGGAGTCCTCATGGAAAGTGATCGCACCATCGCGCCAACAATAACACACAAATCAACGAGCCGACCGTGGCAGGTTCCGGACTCACCCCTCTGGAAGCTGTGGGAACCGTTCAATTAATAATATTCCTTGCAAAATCCCTATCTCAATTTAAACGAACCGTAGAGTTACAGAGTTTTATGGGGTGATACAATGGGAAAGCATTGAATGTAGTTGTACACTGACCGGAAGCGTTATCGAATCTATTGTGATTGTTATTTTATCAATTGAATAGCTAACTGTTACAAGATTAAAATATGTATTTTCCAAATAGAGTAAACTTCATATAGTTACAATGTATTCTGATCTTAATATTGTAAGTCTAACGAAAAGCTTTGTCCGTTTTTATCACAAAAAGTCTCAAAATGTAAGTACATGTCTTTGAAACATTTATTTCATTTACATGAAGCGATATTGTACCCTTTGCCACTAATAAAATCCATTTACGCAATTAAGAATTATTATTTCCATATTTTATACGAACTCTTCATCACCGTCAAACACCTCTACACCTAGACACACGTTCACTATATTCGATGGTCTTAGCACCCTTTGACTATTACTAGTTTTGTCTTTCCTTACAAAAATTAGCCTCACGCAGCCAAGAAATCGATTATAGTAAAGTTTATTGTCGGTACAGACCAGAATCTAAAAGAGGGGTTTGCAACTCGGCGCCTAGGCCCGAGAGCCAAATTCTAGAGACGGCGGACGAGCATATTTCCCAGCTAACATATTTAAAAAAAGCGGGACAACTTTTCCATAACAATAGGCTGAAAATTTGTATAATTTTTGACGTTTTAAAAGTGTATTCGAAATTCTCACAGGATATTTGTAACCACTCTTCAAGGATCCCTTAAAACCCCTTAAAAGAACAATAACATTAGATTTCAATCGATTTCACCAAATTGCATTTAAAAGGCAAATTGTGGAAAAAGAAATATGTATAATAAAATATGTATATTAAAATATTTATAGTAGGTAATTTTTGTAAATAATGTTCGACACTTTTAATAAATTAGCGTAGAAATAAATGATTTATTTATCTTATTCGTCTGTAACAATCCTGGTAAATTTAGCAGACGTTTGACAGCTTCTAAGCGAATTCTAAGCGAAATTTCAGGGGGATAGACAAAAAAAATCCTGTTATCGTTTGTACGATGTATTTATATGTATTATGTGCAGGTAGGCGGTGCATATAGAATGACATTTGTAAACGTTTCAATTTCTAGTGGCAAATAAACAATCATAAGTGTAACACGTATTTCATTTAAATAATATAACAACTAAAAGTCCACCTTAAGTACTCCAACATATGGTCCAAATTCGAGCCGGATATCAGCACCAGTTAGAGGGCTCGCTGATCACCAAAGAAAGTGTGAATAATTAACAATCAAGTGTTTTACCGGTTTACAAGTTATTAGAAGTTGTTACAAAATCAAAATGTTTACAGAAGTGGAGAAAAGTTTGAAAATTATAGAAAACATTGCACAAAAACTACAGAAGGCTAAACTTAATTTGAAAAAGTGTCCTAAGACGACATTAACAAGGAATTATGTCGAAGCGCGTTTAACATGTGTTGAAGATTATTGGGATGAATATAAACAAGCTCATGCAAGGTTAATATGCAATATACCTAAAGAAAAGGTAGATCAAGTACCCTATATTATTAAAGAAGAATTTTACGATCAAGAAGAATTATTTCTCGGTTTAAAAAGTGAATTGAAGGATATCTTAGATTCTCAACAAACGAAAATTAGCAGTTCGTTGCCAATAGCCAGTGACTCTGAACACGGGGAAATAGGGTTACCCAAAATACGATTGCCTATTTTTAGTGGTCTATATGAAGATTGGTTGTCATTCCATGACTTATTTAATTCACTTGTACATACAAACAAGAACTTGAGTAAGGTGCAAAAATTGCATTATTTAAAAGCAAGCCTTATTGGAGATGCTGCGTCAGCCTTAAAGCGTATAAATGTGACTGAATTCAACTACGAAAAGGCATGGGATGTTTTAAAAAAAAACTTATGGAAACAAACGAATAGCTATTAAAGCCATCATGAAAAAGTTGTTTTCACAATAGAAAATGACTGTAAATAGTTCAAATCAAATAAAGAACTTATTAAGTATTACATCTGAATGTTTACATGATTTCGAGAACATAGGAGTGAAAACTGAAAATTGGGATCTATTAATAATATATATAATAGTACAAAGACTACACCCTGAAACACATGAAAACTGGGAAGACTACATCACCTATAAATGCCAAAATCCAGACAGTCTACCGTCACTTGATATGATGCAAACATTCCTGGAAAATCGTTTTCGTACACTGGAGTTAACAGACTCATCATATCATAGGACACATTTAGCGCGCCTTGAGGAAAAGTCTTTTCATATAGCAAACAGCGTTGGCGTCATTAAAACATGTAAAATATGTAGTGAAGATCACACTCTTAGCCATTGTAAGGAGTTTAGAAAATATTCACCAGCACAACGAAGTGGTTATATAAAAGCAAACAATTCTTGTTTCAATTGCCTTGCACCTGGACACTCTGCAAAGCAATGTCGTATTTCAGCATACTGTCGAATATGTAAAAAGCGTCATCATTCACTCCTTCACGAATATAAGGACACTAACACCTGTAGATGTTATTAGTACTCAAAGTCATCAAACAACACAACCGGAAATGTCACTACATACCAACGTGGAAGAGCTTGAAGAAGACGAAACAGTAACGATGGCATCTTACATGACAATTAAGCAAAATACAGCTTTATTGGCATCAGCAATCGTGCAAGTTAGAAGTGAAAACAACGACACAATAACACTACGAGCTCTAATTGATCAAGGCTCACAAGCGAGTTTTATCAGTGAACGAGCAGCTCAACTACACAAGGCCAAGCGGTATCCAGTAAAGGGTACTGTTGTCGGTGTGGGATCAACAAAAGAAGATATTAAACAAGTAGTTAGGATTAACATCTGGACTTTAGAGCATATATCATGTCAAAGCAACTAACTACTAAAATACCATCCCATGCAATCAATTCAATCGACTGGCCTCACCTAGAAGGATTGAATTTGGCTGATCCTAACTATTTCAAACCAGGTTCGGTTGATTTACTCCTAGGTGTAGATGTATATGCTCAAATAATTCAATACAACCTAATCAAAGGTCCACCAGGGTCTCCATGTGCTCATAAAACGAACCTTGGTTGGATTTTGTTTGGTGGAATAGAAAACAAGTCACGAAAATCGAACTCCATTGAAATAATGCATCACAATATCATAGCAGAGGAATTGATTAGCAAACAAAGAGATAAGCAACCTAAACGGCTAAAGAGAACATGGGAATTTAATGATGGTGAAATTGTGTCGCTAAAGGATGAAATACACCACCTAGCAAATAGGCCATAGCACGTATCGTAGAAAAACATCCAGGTCGAGATAAGATGACACGAGTATATACTGGTCGTTACAAACTGTGGTAAATCAACTCAAAGATCAGTGTCAACCCTATGTCCTTTTCCAATTTTAAGAGATTATCCGTTTTTTTTATGTTTTATTGTGTTCATTTTAATAAGATGTTGCCTCTGCGTTCTATTTGTTGTGTCGCTTTAAAACTGATCCTACACTTATAAGTTTGAAGGTAGTACCAAATCAGTGTGTTAATTTAGAAGTAGAAAACTATATTTTATGTTCTGTTGCTAAATTTTGAAAAGGAAACGTATTTCATTGAAATAATATAACAACTAAAAGTCCACCTTAAGTACTCCAACATCGTTCACGACAAATATATTTCCAAAATTTCCAATTGAAATAAGCTTTCAAAATATCACGTTGACACGTTATTTGGATTCCATATATTTGTTTTTTTTTTACATGGGTCGACAAAGTGACTAGAGTGCACTTGATGGTAAGTACAGTGTAGTCCTATAACGAAACATACTATCAAAGGACGAAAATCCATTGAGTCTCCGTCATCATGTCGCTTCACATGTACCACGACTGAAGGTCTCTAGGTATATGAGTTACTGGATATACACAAGCTGATTTCGAAACATGAAAGGCCAAAGCGAGCCACTATGACGGTCTTTAGACTCGCGTATTGTGGTCATGATCCAGTTCGAGCAACCACACTACCACACAAGTACCACCACAAAAACTTATTTCTAAGAGAAAAAATACTATATTAACCCAATAAAGGGTATAAGCGACTGAGATACAAGGCAGCACGATCGCACACAGCCTTTATGTGGTACCTAAAAGTAATTCTATTGTCTAGAATGAACCTTAAGAATTTGAACTCTTTTACACAAGGTAAAGGTTGGTTGAAATGCTTGGTGTAGCGGGTGGGTCTAAAGCACCCCCTAGAGAAGAGTATCGCTACAATTTTCTCGGGGATGACCCTGATCCGCCATATGCGGAACCGATAATTAAAAACCAGCGCTGCTTTTTACAAGCGCCCAAGAATACTGTCTAATTTACTATGCAAAGGCGTAAAGTGGTGTGTCATCCACATAGAGAGCCAGCTCTACGTCGCTGTGCTTTGTTTTGTTGTACATGTACAGACTATACAAAAGTGGCACAAGAATGGAACATTGTGAGGTTCGTACTCGAAAGGAAGGTTGTGATTTCACTTTTTTAAATTTTTGGCAAGATATGTTTTTGACTGAGAAAGATCTATACAACTTTAACGGGTGTAGAGGGCAAGCATTTGAGGTGCTCAGTTAGCGAATTTTTGGGTGGTGGCAATGCAAGGGCGTCCCTGTGGGGACGGAACTTAATTTGGACGGCCAGCTAGGGAAAGAAGCTAAGGCGATCTACTAGCGTTACGGAAACTACTACATTGAGAATTAGCGAGGAAAGAAACTCAAGGTTACATCTGTGGGGAGGTTGCGTCGAAGGAGTATTTCGAAAGAGGGATTTAGAATTTTTAGATTTTCCCCACCTCGTCAGTGCAAGTGACGAAAGACACAGAAATAGTTGGACGGTACTCGTTGTGCCTATCTCAAGTAATTAAGCTTCGAATAATAGTCAAATCAAATTAATTAAATAAATATTAATTAATACGTACCTACTCATTTCAATTCATTCGTTTACTGATAAAGATCACGTTATTTTTTGGATTCGGTAATTTAGAATAAATTAAATTTTCAATAATTAGTTGTGTTACAATGACTCAGCTCGCGAATGAATGAGAATGAGTAGGGATAATATTATGACCACCTGACGTTAGTGATGTACTTAGCGTGACCGATGTGTCGTTGTGTGCACGTAAACATGAATTTAACATTTAATATTGTATAATAAAATAATTTAAATTATAATTGTATCTACACTTAGTATGAAAATGATGGATTTTTAATGTAATTAATACAATGTGCCAAGGTCTATAAATAGTACTTTATGGTTCTCTTGATTTATTTTTATTTTCTATATTGTACAATGGCTTAAATTATACTGGTTATATTGATGCATATATTTTTTTTATCATGGATTCATAAATACTTTAAGTTTCCATGAAGAAAAACCCGTGAGTTGGATTGTAGAAATAAATTGTTAGTTCGTATAGGTTTTTTTAAACATATATACAGTTAAAACCGTTTATAGCGACATCCTTTAGAACAACATATAGGTTATATTGAGCGAGAACAAAGGTTCCGGCATAAAAAATAGGACATCGTATCTCAAAAACACCACTGGTTGTTACGACTATCGTTTTTAACGACTAAGTATGAGGAGCTCTCCGATGTTGTTATAACAGATTTTGACTGTATATAGTTATGTAGCTCAAAGTGATCTTTATATTTTTTTTAATTGATAAGTTTATTATATTAATGATACGTATTCTGTAATATGTTGATCCTTTGTTATTAAATTCATTGTTAATTACCACTAACTTGGCGGGTAAATTAGTTGTAGTTGGTGGTGATTAAGTTGGTGAATTAGAGATGCAACATAAAATAGTAAGTCAGTAAAAATGGAACTGGAAGGCCAGTAGTGTTACGCACCATAAGTTTTTCGATTACATCATACGCGTGTCGACCCCAACTGTCAGCAGTCGCGTGTCTGCTTAATAAGCTCTTAATGAAATTAACGACTGTTGTGCCGTATTGATGGGGATGACCGGCTAAAACGAAATAACAATTATATAATTCGTATGTTGTTTGATATCGAACTCCCACAATTTTAATAAACTGTAGTTAATATTTTTTCTTTTATTTTGCCTTGGCACAGTGACCGCGCCCCTCCCGATGGTTCTATCCTGAAATCAACTGTTATTGTTGACTGGGCAAAATTTCATGGATCCTGACCGATCAAGCTTGCCTACAAAAATATATCTACACGTTTTGTTTAAGGGATCCAATATCATATAATAGAATGAAGGAAGCACGGTCGCCAAAACATTATTGCACAGAAAAAAAAACTCCGCAAAAGTATTCTAAAAGTTGGAGAACTTTTAACTTCTTATCGGGTTATTAATTCTTATATATTCGCTATAATATCCTTAAGTATGAATGCACTATTTAAAATATTACTACTGGCGTTGATTCTATCGTACTTTTAGGTATTATACCAGCAATATTTTTATTGTTAAGGTGGGTGTGTGTTCGTTTATTCACCTAGATCGCAACAATAGAACATAGATATAAGACTATCACAATTAATCATTTCGGCTTGTCATGTTTCGGGATCAGATTGAATATATTTTTTTATATAAAAGATAGACAAACGTGTTTATATCCTACCTGATGATAAGCGGTTACTGTCGCTTATGGACAACCGCAAAACTAAAACTATCATCATTGTTCTGCTGAGCTAAAAGAGCATTATTCACTCGTGTTTCAAAGAGCTCCATATCATAAAGCTGAAGAAATACTGCGTCTGGAAGCCCATTCCTCATCTTTAAAGTGTGCAATAAGAAGGCACTAGAGAACTGCAATATTGTTGCGTGCTGCTGAGCCTTTATAACGTGGAAATGAACCGATACCCACGTACTGCTATGAATTACGTAAAGTGTGCCGCAGGAATGATGTTGAGGGCATCAGATCAATCTACATATTTTTTTTATACTGACTCGACACAGTGACTGCACGATATCTGATGATTTTTTTTTTACACTGGCTCGACATAGTGACTACAGAGTACCTGATGGTAAGTACAGTGTAGTCCAAAAACGAAAGCGACTATCAAAGGATGAAAATCCATTGATAGTCTACAACGTCATGTCGGCCCACATATACCACGACTGAAGGTCTCTAGGTATATGAGCTACTGGATATACACAAGCTGATCCCAAAACGCGACAAGCCGAAACTGGTCACTATGACGGGCTTTACACCCATGTACTGTGGTCGCGATCCAGGCGGGTACCGACGCCCTACCACCTCGCTGCTGCTCGTTTAGCACCACCCAGGGGTCACGTGTAGGGAAACTAGGGTAAAGCCTACGGACGCGAGCAGCTTCGACTCCCAAAATGATAATCATAGTGCAGTCCAAAAACCAGCAACGACTATCGACAGGCATGAAAACACATCGGTAGTCACAGCGATCATGCCAGCCTGCACAAATACATATATATTCACGCTATACTTAAAAGATCCCAGATCACAGGATGGTGGGAACAAGCTCGCTGGAAGACCATTCCACAGCCCAACGACACGGCAAATGAAAGAGTAAGAGAACTTCTTAGTCCTAACCGGGCGGTGAGATACCGCATAGCTGTGACACCGCAAACCCGCGCGCGTGGTTCTATTCAGGAAGGAATAGGGTGGATCTAGACACCTAGAGGCCTACTATGTAGATATATTCAAGCCAGCACAGCGGCGACAATAGCCTTTGTCGCGTGCGGCCTCACATACAGTGTTGTTATTTTATTGAAACAGTTGCTGAAAATCATCTTCCGACATATTAAGATGTATTTTCTAGAAATTACTAATAAATATATTATTCTAAGCTACAGTCTGTGTTACACTTTATAAATGCATGTAAAAAATGAATTGTTGCATAAGTAATTAAGTAGATTTCTGTGTTAATAAAAAGCAAGGGAGACTGCTTATTAAAAGTAGGCAGGCAAAGAAAGGTACTGATCTTATTGGGAACGACATAAAGCGCAAAGTGGAGGCAGACATTAATGTATCCTCATTATATTAGTATATGCTCACCCTGTTGGGTAATAGCGTGATGATGTATTATATTGTTTTAGGTAGATACGTGAAGAAAGACATAGATATCTTAATCGTTAAATAAATAAGATTTATATAAAAATAGTGAATGCACTCACGACTAATTTGTAATTTTCTTTGTTTAGTGACAACAAAACTGGGTTATTATCCTTACTACTCGTAATATTATAAATGCGAAAGTAACTCTGCCTATCTGTCCGTCAATTGTGCTTTCACGCCAAAACTACTGATCCGATTTAATTTAAATTTGGTACACCGATAGTCTAGAGCCTGAGAAAGGACATATGTAGGCCTTTTAATGCGAATAAATGGTTGCAAAAGGTTGAAAGCGGGGTTGAAAATTTTTATGGAAGTATCGTCATATTTAGAGCTAAAAGCTTGATACTTATTTTTAGGTTGTTGATTCGATATAAATAAATATAACATTAAAAGTTTGTAACAGTTTGACCCTCAAGGGTGTAGAATAACAATAGGAAATAGGGGATGCAAGTTTGTATGGAAATATGTAAACTTTATGTGAATGATAAAATGATTAGCCTAAATAATTAAAAACGCTAACCAAAGATACTATTACACGCAGGCGAAGTCTCGGGTACAGCTTGTTTGGTATAAAAACTCGTTACGTTAGTTGATAAATAACTTTAACTATTCCTGAAAATAACTTTCTATATATTATAATAGGTATTTAAGAAATTCATTCTTGGTTTTTATTCTGATATATATGTACTCGTATGTACTAATATTCACATGTGGAATAGTTATGACCATAAATAAAGAACAAAGCTTATCTTTGTACATATTATCAGGGATGTGACACATAAGTTGTGTTTACCGATGGGTTGCTTAATGCTTTACTGCCGATGTGCACGATCCCTTCTAAGACGGCTGGATACATGAATGAACACGTGCGCGTGCGCAAACACGCAAGCACATGTGTCCCAATATTCACATTTACTCTTTTAGCCTCTGATTAGATAAGGTGGCCTTCTCAGTTAATTAACAATCAAAATATTTATTTTTCTGGATTTATAATCTTAAAATTTTCGTGTACCTATAATTAACTCGTAGAATTTTAGTCGATTAGTGTTATATAATAATACATGCGAGATAAGAAGAACACAAAACTGTGTAAAAACTAACAGAATCAGTATATTTTAATTCATAAGCCTTATAGTAGGAATTGCGAAGAAAAATTATATTTAAATTATTAAATAAAAAATTATTGAAAATGTAGTTTTTTTTTCTACACCATGAGATGGCTAACAAGCCCCCAGATGAAAAATAGTTTCTATCGTCTGTAACTGGCAGTACACAAGTATAAAGACCGTTATAGTGATTCACTTCGGTCTGCCGCGTTCCCAGATCAGCTCGTGTACATCCAGTTGTTCATATATCTAGACACCTACCGTCTAGTATATGTGGTATAAAGATGGCGACTGTCCAAGGATTTTTGGCCCTCTGTACTCGCAGTAGTTCTTCAACTACACTGTATTTTCAATCAAGTGTAATGTAGGCACTTTTTGAGCCAATATAAAAAATCTAAGTCTTAGACATGGCTACGGCCTTTATAAAGTTGAAAATATGATCAAGAAAACACCTCCGACATGGGTGTATGGCATGAAAGCCTTCGGTTTCCTTTCATAGAGGAAAAAATCTAAGTGCAACATTAGAGATGCCGTCATCGTGATGCTGACCTGGAAGAAAAAGTAGGGAAAAAGAAGCTAGGCATCTATACGGCTATAATATACCTAAGAGTATCTAGAGTCTTTTCATTAGAGGTTTAATATCAGATAAGCTGTCAACATATTTGCCTTCTAACGGCATAAGAACATTCCTTGGAAATGAATTACCAATAATTTCTACAAGCACATGCTACGCCTAGCCATAATAACAATACACATAAATACCTTTACATAGCCGTGTTTTACATAGCAATTACTTTATGTCACTGAATTCTTATTCACACAAAGAGTAAATGTCATGTGAAGAACATTACATTGGGTAATGTACCGTATTAGTAAATAACGTACAATTTGATTTATTTAACATTTGTGTTAATTAACAACGGTAACGTGTAATATTTATAGGAATTATTCATGTGAAGTGCTCCACATAATGCGCTTTGGGAAACGTATCGTGCTCACCTGCTCGCAGCTTCCGATTGCTTGTAGGTACTGAAAAGGAGACCCGTTCGGTTCTCGCTCAGTGAATGTTTGATGAAATACAATTGAATACTGGTTTATAATTAATTTAAAAATATGCACTACTTTCGAGATCCGATTCCTTTTATGTGAGTGCCTATCAATTTGTATATTATTTCATCTATATCCCGTAAGACATTAACATTTTTCTTTGTTTGTTAAAATTTTCGTTTGTTATAATAAATATCAAACAGTATAGATATGGAAATTGATATATAGAAGTTTGAAAAGGTTCCCACCGAATAATGGCTGTTTCAGGATTACCAATTAATTGTGATTTTACTTTCCTGGACATATTAAAATAGATGGAATTATCTTTTATATCATTATACATAAGTGACGGAGTAAACAGGTATAAAATAATAATAGGTTATTGATAATTATCTATCTAATATTTTTATTTTTTATTGGTTGTATACCAATTTGTTTTAATTAGATTTGTCATTTATATTTCATATCTTACGATTTCTGAATAGAGTTTTCTTTTTATAACTAAATACGTATTTATCGTAACAATACTTGGTTTGTAAATTGTAAAAGTAATTAATTGAAACGTAACAAAAACGTAAATTCTGATCGTTAAGCACGTACACTATACCACCAAGTCACAAGTTACAAAATAAGTGCTTAAACAAATCAGCGTTACATTAGAACGATCATATTTCTGTGTCAATATTCTGTCGGAAGTTTGAGGCAGGTGTGTTTGATATCATATCCTATTTATTACTCGGTCTCACACATTAAAGAATCTCTATTGGCTATTGCCGCATTGTCATCAGAACAAGTTTTTATTTCATTTCTCTATTACATATATAATTACCTACATTTACCTAAATGGGAAAATCTACAGGGCATCATCAATATTTTTTAAACTTGGGCTAATATGTATATGTATATCAGTAATAGTCCAAAGTTTGTTAGTCGCCTATCTAGTAAAATGTGAATAAAGGATGATGAAAGTTATGCCCCTTTTAAGTATTTATTATAGAAGTAGGGATGTGACCTCATCCTTCAGTTAATCAGTCTCACGGTCAGTATGCCAAGCGACGTAGATGAACACAAAATAAAAAAATGTAGCTGTTAAGGCGACTTGCTACAATTTAACAAAGCGTTCATATTTCTTACTGCTAGTTTATTAAGACTATAAAATTCTTTGGCGTCAGTCTTTGTTGTAAGCTGTGGTGGCTTAGTGGGTACGAAACCGGTATCAATGCGAGGAACGTGAATGGTCAAATGTTCGAATCTCGACACGTACTTCTGAAGTTTTCCAGATTAATTATGGATTAAGCCACCACATGGACACCGGTGAAAGAAAACAGCGCGAGTAAGCCCTCATGGCATCTAATATAAATATTATGTGTAAGTGCCCTGAGAATGGTGATCAGCTGCGGTACTGGTCACGTTGGCCACTATATAAAGCGCAAATTACAGCCTCCAATGTATCTCTGCTCACCCCGAAAGAGATACAGCGTGACGATATGTTATTATTAATCTTTGTTATTTAAGTATATTAAAAAAACTATGTTAAATTTATTATTTAGACGATTCAAAAACTAATCAATCGTTTTTATAAATACGATCTATTTGTATGTTCATGCGGAATGCAGTAATTCCTAAACCGATCATAACAGCATTTTCTAAGTTTTAGTAAATGTTATCCAACTTATAATATGAACTATATTTGGTCACACTTGGATGACTGTAATAGAGTATTATTTAGCATTACGTTTACCTCGTGTACTCTTAGTGTGCAAAAAGTATTAAATTAAAGAAATGAATAAAAATCGATCCTCGTTGCACGGCGTTCGGACCCGAAAACTTGAAGCAAAAGCAATAGTGTTATTAATAATTATTGTACCAACGAGCCCATCAAGTAATTATAACATATAAAGCCGGAGTAAGAGGACGGCAGTCAAAAAAGATGTGGCGATATTTTTCCTTTAATTTTCAATTAGGTACTTCAGAATTGATTCTAGTCCGGATGTCAGGGCTTGAAGTACAAATCTTATTTACTTAGAAGACGAGGTACACGCAACACGTGCTCAATCTAAGAGCGTTCAGGTAAAGGGGGAGCGCACAGCTGTTTCCACAACAGTAACATTAAACCACGCCTGTGTGACTTCCCCTTGTCCTACCTTTGTGGAATTTGCAGACTAACTCAAAAATTGATTAGAAATGGTACAAACGATTTAAAACTATTTTGAAACTATTATTTTTATTATTTTTATTATTTATTATCATTTATTCATTATATATATATACAATATAGTTACATTTTAAAATAAATACATATAAAAACATATAAATTTTAAAATATAAAAATATGTAGACCTACAGGGGCGAGGCCTAAGGCCCAAGCCACCGGTAGTTAGGAGCTTAAAGTGAGGAACCTCCTAACAATGCGTGCCGTATCGTGTAGAACTGCCTTCTGTATCCGGCCCTTGATCCAACAACCAAGCGAGAGCCTCTTAAGGTGGTAATCAAGGCTCTTTGCGATCAGCCCATTAGTCGATACGACTATCGGGACAATAATCGTAGAATCCCACATGCTGGTAATCCCGTGTGCGAGGTCTAAATATTTTGATAGTTTTTCTTTCTCAGCTTTTACGAGATTTTCATCATGTGGTATGGTGATATCAACGAGTATTGCCCGGCGCGCCGACCGATCTACTACCACAATGTCAGGTCTATTAGCAAAAATAGTCCTATCAGTGATAACAGATCGATCCCAGTACAGCATTGCACGACCATTTTCAAGAACTGGCTGAGGTACATACTGATAGTACGGTACCTCATTGTCCACAAGACCATATGAAAGAGCAAGTTTCTGGTGTATGATCTTGGCCACTTGATTATGTCTGTGTAAGTACTCGCCGTTAGCAAGAAACGAACAACCAGAAACCACATGCCTCAAAGATTCTCCAGGACGGTGGCATGCCCGACATATGTCGACCGTACCCTCCTTGAGGATATACTTTCTGTAGTTGTTTGTCTTGATAACCTCGTCCATAATTGCACAGACAAAACCTTCGGTTTCCCCAAAAAGGTCGCCGAAACACAGCCAAGAAACGGAGGCAATCGAATCTACATCAGGCGCATGAAGAGCCCGATAAAATCGTCCGTGAAGCTCTTTGCTCTTCCACATATCCTTGCGATCCAAGGTACTCAGTACCCTTGGATTTTGCCAGTTCCTATTTGCCAGATAAAGCGGAGTTAGTCCTTTATCCACCTTTACTACATCCATATTCATATCCACTTCACTGTGAAGGAAATAACTCCTGAGATTGCATATCTCACGGTTATGTAGGTCCTTAGCATTAAGCATGCCACGGTCTCCATATTTCCGCGGGATATACAATCTCATCACCGATGAACGTGGATGATGCATACGATATGCAGTAAGTAGAGTACGGACTTTTCGATCCAGGGCATCCAATTCGGTTTGAGACCATTTGAGTATGCCAAAAGAGTATAGCAGCAAAGGCATAACCCCACCGTTAAAGGCGCGGATCTTATTTCCACCTGACAAAAGACTCTTTAAGACCTTGGACAGGCGGTTAAAGAACCGTTCCACCAACGCCCGTTTTACGTCTCTGTCTGCTATACCTAAAGCTTCAGACATACCCAAATATTTGTAAGTTTCGGTCCCAGAGATAGATCTAATTCGTGTATTCTCTGATAATATGACATCATCAGAGACTACAACTCTACCTCGCTTCACATGGATGACCGCACACTTGTCTACACCAAACTCCATATTGATAGAATTACTGAAATCTTTAGTTATTTTCAGTAATTTCATAAAATGTGCTTTATTTTGTGCAAACTACTTGAGATCATCCATGTAAAGCAAGTGAGAGATTGGTTCAGATCGTCTCTGTAGATGGTAGCCTAACTTTGAATGCCTTAGTAATGTACTAAGAGGATTTAAAGCCAGACAAAACCACAAAGGACTCAAACTGTCGCCCTGGCAAATACCCCGCTTTATTTTAATTGGTTCTTCACAACCGGAGAACTCCCCACCACCTGGATACCTAAGAATGGTGGTCCACTGCCCCATACACGACCCAAGAAAGGTAGTGACATTTGTATTAATTTTATACAAATCCAACACTCTCCTGAGCCATGCATGAGGCACCGAATCATATGCCTTCTTATAGTCAATCCAGGCAGCAGACAAATTTCTACGATTGCGGCGAACCTGCTGACAAATGGTCATGTCAATGAGAAGGGAATCCTTCGTACCACAAGATCCAGTCTTACATCCACTTTGAGTAGCAGCCATAATTTTATTTCTATTACCGTGGTCCGAAATTTTTGCTCTCAAAGTGGATGTAAGAAGCTTATAGATGGTTTTTAGGATCTGTGGTACTACCCGATTTAAAAAGAAGGTGTGTGACTCCTGTAGTCATAAACATTGGAAGTGTACCATTAGAAATGGCTTCTCGGAACTGTGCTGCTAAACGAGCATGCGAACTGGAGAAACGTTTTAACCAAAAATTATGCAATCCGTCCAAGCCAGGAGATTTCCAATTTTGTGTTGAACGGATCGCAACAATTATGTCGTTTTGGCTAATGTCAATGTTCTCCATTGCTGTAATAGTTTCACGAGCCCGTTCAACAACGCTACACCAATCGCCCTCAGAATGAGTGACCGGCAGCGACCAGATATTCGACCAATACCTATGCGTTTCTCGTCCATCTGGAAACTGCCGCCCACTCACACTAACTTTGGGACACTCCCACTGTCTATACACCTTCTTTTGATCATTTTGGAAGATACAATTTTGGCGGAATCTGTCAACCCGCATTCTATATCGGCGAATACGGTTTGCCCATGCATAAACTTTCTGTTTCCAAAAATTGATATGTTCTGTTACACAAAGCCTGTAATCTTGGTATTTAATAACAGTTCCTGCAAAAGCTTGTGTAACAAAACGCATCACTTTCGGTCGGGTGTTGCCCGACTGGAAGCAGATTAGCTTACTGATGAGGGTTCGAGCCCTGTTAATACGCCCCTGAATCCTACTCTGCCAAGCAGGTACAGTTGCTTCACCTCGCATGATCTTGTCTTCATTAGGAAAATGGACATTAGCCACACGACACGAAGCAACAGCCGCACAGTATAGGATTAAGTGCGTATCAACAAGGTCCCGACTGGACTCCATATAATCTATATCTTTTTATTATTATTTTTTTAATTATTAGGGTAGCAGTTAAAATAACTTACAAGTAAAATACAAAGACACAAACAGAATATAACCCCAAAACTGCTAGGTGTTTTGTGCATCGACTAAGGTTCACTAGGCTACTGCCCATTTCGAACCTGAACCTTTAGCGAATCATATCAAATCAGGGGTAAAAATATAAAAGTAAAAATTTGTGTTTATAAAAATAGTATGAATAAAAAGAAAATAATAAAAATAAATATAGATATGTATATAAAAAAAACAATAATAATATATAGATATGATAGGTAAATACACGTATATACAAGTATACACACATATAAAAGAATATATAATTATACTGTAATATGGTAGAATGCTTGGCAATCATTTAGATACTATTTGTTAGCGTGTATGTTTTTTAGCCATTCATAATATTTTGTCCTATCCAAGTATATAAAAAAGCTCTCACTCTGATTCTTCAGTTTCTAACTGAATGAGCCAATCAATAGCTACTTTCCTAAGTTTAATTTTACTATTTATATGCTTCCAGTTGAGAACCTTAGAATATACTTTGGGTGCCAAAAATTGGAAAAAAATTTGCCCAAAAGCGATTTTCATGTATGGTTTGGCTATAATTTGATCATTTCTTCTTACGTATTTAAGATTTAGAGCATTTCTACAATTCTCATGATAATAGGTGATTAGTGCAATCATGAAAGTTTGTCTTAGACCTAGGAGTTTGGTGTCCTTAAACAGATCAGCTGAGGGATATCTTGCCTTGTAGTAGTAAGCTATTTTAATTAATGTTTTTTGGATTTTAACAAGAGGGTCTAAGGCACTAGCAGAAGCTCCACCCCAAACTGTTATTCCATATCTCAGTACACTGTCAACAAGAGCCATATAGACAGATTGCATCAGTTTCTCTGTTAGACAGCTCCTGATGTCAATGAAGTAATGTATCAGCTTTCTTAGTCTAAGGGAAGTTTGTTGAATATGTAATTTCCAATTTAAATGTTTATCTATATGCACTCCCAAGTATTTGACAGAATCTACCGTAGATATAGTGGGGCAGGAGCATCCTAACTGTTGACCAGGATCAATACAGGCATGCATTTTTAATTTTCGGTTATTAGGTTGCGATCGTTCAGAAATGGAAAAAAAATATGCAATTTTATTTTTGATATGTTTAGAT
This sequence comes from Automeris io, assembly GCA_036320925.1. Taxonomy (NCBI): domain Eukaryota; kingdom Metazoa; phylum Arthropoda; class Insecta; order Lepidoptera; family Saturniidae; genus Automeris; species Automeris io. The sequence continues at coordinate 11,933,362 of JAUDJH010000002.1, forward strand.
TTAACAAGTTTTTATCAAACCAAGTTTTGATCAACGCAATTCCTAGTTCTGTCGAATGCATTGTTTCCTCCCAGGATTTTCCGAAGAACAATAATGCTGTATCATCAGCGAAGGCGATTAATTTACCATTAGACAAATCTTTTTCACAAAGGTCGTTTACAAAAATAAGAAAAAGGTGTGGGCCTAAAACACTACCTTGTGGGACACTAAAATTTATGAAACACATGCCGCTTCTTTCCATTCCCTCTTTAGTCATTTGAGACCTATCCCGAAGATAGTCAAAAAACCAATCATAGCTTGTACCTCTCACGCCAAGGTACTCTAGTTTTATAAGAAGGATTTTATGAGACACTAAATCAAAGGCTTTCTGAATGTCCAGAAACACTCCGATACATTTTTGACAATAATCGAGTGATTCAGTGATTGATTGTGTAACATGTATCAAAGCGTGTTCAGTACTTGATTTCTCTTGAAAGTCGAATTGGTCTTCGATATAATGTTGTGTTTTGTAAAAAATTTAACGAGACGTTTTTTGATGAGTTTCTCTAGAATCTTTGAGAAAACACTAAGTAGCGCTATTGGGTTATAATTTGCACATTCCTTACGAGATCCATTTTTATATATGGGTGCGATAAGTGCCTGTTTTAGACATTTTGGGAAAACACCTTGTTCGAAACATTGATTATAGATATGTGCCAAAACAGGAGCAAGCACAGAACTACAAGACTTGACAAGCGTTGATGATATTCCATCGATTCCACAAGCCAAACTCAATTTTAGTTTATTTATGACATCTGTAACTTCATTATGGTCTGTCGGGTAGATAAAGAATGAATCCCCAATCGACTTAGGTAAACTCACCTGCTTTGCAAGGTCTACTTCAGAACAATCAATCTTATGCAATAGTTTACCCACTAACTCGGAACCAATATTTGCGAAGTATTTATTAATCGTATTTAATTGGTCCCTATAGTATTTTGTCCTAGTACTTCTAATTAGTAACCGGGTGTGATTCCGGTATTTAGTATATTGTTGTTGTAATTGGAAGTCATCTGGAGCCAATCACAATTTCATATGCAATTTGTCACGAGTAGTTAAAGCTTGCAGTATATTGGGTTGTAGCCAAGGCTTGGAATTTTTTGATCTTTTATAATTCCTTTTCTTAGCAGTTTTATATTTTAAGGTAAGGTTTTCCGTAGCTAAGTTTGAAAAATCTGTAGATGATATGTCTTTAACAACCAAAGACCAATCGCATTTAATAAAGTCATCAGTCAAAACAAGATCAACGCATTTCTTTCATGTTGTGTGAAAGATTATAATGGTTGCTGGTTCAGTGATGTCAGTATGCAACACTATAGGTACTGCATCACTGGAATTTTTAACCATCACATGATCAAGACAATTGCTTAATCTAGTGGGGGTGTTAATCATAGACTTCATATTATGTTCGGCCAATAATTTTTTTTTTGTAAGACATATCTAGAATGTCACCGGTCATATTAATGTCACCGGTCATAACAATCGTACCACGTGAACTATAATAGTTAAAACTTTCTTATTTGAATAAGAGGGCAATATATTATATTTCACATGCGTTTACTTTTGTCTATACCAATTACATAATATTTATAATTACTTATTAAGCTGTACAACATATTTCACACATAATAATCTGCCATTCTATCCATTTTTTTAAATACTCGCTTTCCAATTTCTCGTTCTATTTTTTACGTTACCTCGTTAAAAAATTCTAGGTGTTTATTTACTAGTTCTTACAAAAAGTATATAATTTTTTTGTGCACATTTACATTATTATACAATAATTCTAGTAAACAGATAATACGTGAGGCACCTTTTTTCTGTTATTGAAACAGGAACAATTCTCAAGCTTAATGCTTAATTATTTTTATATCTTTGTTTTCAACTTCGCAATACGGACTAGATATTTAATATCAGGTGATGTTATACGAATAGTCCGTTTAATATTCCATTTCGTTTCTTACTCTGCAATAAAATGTTAAAAACGATACCTTCTGTTTTTGTTTCGAGTTTAAGCTACATATAAGCATACATATTATCATTGAGTTGAAGAGAATGAATGTAGGCCTCCCTGATTTTACAACTTTTTTGCATTTCAAGGATTTTGTATGGAAATGACCTTTATTTTATACAATAAAAAGCCGTTTCTGTGTGTTCATCGTCTACCTGTGAAGAAGCACATGCCATTTTTTGCGCCAATTGTAATAAAATTGAATGAATGATGACATGCCACTGAGACATTCATGAAGTCCACGTAAATGGTTTTTGTTGGCATATATGTTTTATTTTTGTGTAACAAGTTGCGCAAATGTCTTCTATATTCTAACGCAGATAAGAGTCGGACAGTAGCTTAGTTCAGTCCCTGAACCCGGTTAACCTAATTGACAAGCTGTGCCCGAGCACGCGCACACATCATCGATCAACTTGACCACCTCACAATCGAGTTACGAAATTCACATTCGTCTAGATATTGATCCTGTACAATTACTGTAACAGTCGCTGTTGACAGACTTGCGCTACAAGGAAATATGCAAACCAATTACTTTCCGTTGTGTATCTACAAAAACATTTGTATATATCTAGAACCGATTTTGATAGTATTTTTCTAATAACGTTATATTATTTTTGTTTTATACTTATATAGAACTTAAACCGATTTTTCTGAATGTAGTATATCGACGAAGCAGCAATAGCACACAACAACAGCTATGATTTAAGGTTCACAATGTGTTTTAGAAGGTTTTTGTATAAATTATATTCGTACATAAATTTCAAAAAAGCAGAAATATCCCTATGTTTTATGTGTGATCCAAAGAAACGCTTTTACGGTGCTTATAAAACTAGAGCTAATTAAAACATAAGACATACATCAAATTAATGTGCTACGGAATTAAAGACTGAGCGAGTGAGACACTAATCCACAACAGCGTCGTATCCAGTAGATAGATTATCATCGCCCATCGTAGTACTTATACTTCAGAAGCTCGTCAATTTCAATTAATTCGGCAATTACTAAGAAATCAACACAAGTTGTTGTGTCTAAGGTTCGTCTTAAATTAAGTGGGGTATATTTTTTTGAGTCTGAAACTTGTATTTTATTTGATAAAATAGCTCTTAGGAGATGTCTGCATTGCTATGCCAACATTTTTTTTAATTCACTAGTAAGCTATGCGTTTATGATATCCAGATTTGATACTGGTACTGAATCAGCAATAGACAGATACTGCCTGTAAACACGTCGTCTATATCGCAACAATCTATTTATAATCACCGACCGGCGAGACCGTTGTGTGTTAAATGTCTGATATTTACGATTACAAGCAGGAGACGCTAGTACTAGTGACGAGTGTAATAGGATATCGACATTGTCGAAAATTAGGGTTCCTCAGAAATAAAAATGTAAAAACTTATGATTTAAATAATACAGTGAATCAATGATTCTTAAAAAGATAACCAGTGAATATCCCGTGAATGTGAAATCGCTAGCGACTATCAATACATCGACTAAATGCTTAATTATACGATTGAGGTAGGAGTGGAGTGGTGCTGGTCTCTTTATGGTTGTTTACCGCTCGCTTGGTTATAGCACTTTTAGGCGTCCCAAAATCATGTTTGATTTTTCCGACTTATATAATAGATATTTAAATACCTATATTAAAAATTGTACTTACAAAAAGTTAAGTTAAGTTAGTGGTATCTTCAAGGAGTGGCTATACCGTAGCCATGGCACGGTGTCCTACCGGTTGACGCAGATTCTAACGGGGCATGGATGCTTCGGCAGATATCTGCACAGGTCAGCCGGTAGTGAACCAACACCGAAATGCCACCACTGTGACGGATGCCCCGACGAGGCGGCTGAGCACACGCTCCAGATATGCCCAGCCTGGGCTTCGGAGCGGGCCGAGCTGGAGAGAGTGGTGGGTGGAGACCTTTCGCTGCCGACATTGGTTTCACTAATGGTAGGCAGCGAAGATGCATGGCGGGCGGTCCTGCGGTTCGCCGAGGACGTGCTAGATAGGAAGGAGGCGGCGGAGCGGGTCCGGGAGGCGCTGGCTACAACATCTTTGGCAGCGCCGTCCCCACCTGCCCGCCGGCCTAAAAGAACAGGGCGCCGCAGAGCGGCGTTTCTCAGGAACGTCCGACTCTAGCGGCGACACCGGGCGGCACGCTTGAGGGAGTGTGTCGTCCAACAAGGGTGCGAGCGGTGCGCGATGTGTTCCCGCGTGCCGTTCTACAACACAGAGGCACGAGAGGGGTAGCTCTATACACTACCCCTCCCTAAACGAGTAGAGGCCTACTCACGGCCGCACGCCCAGCCGGTCATTGAGGATGAGACCCCAGTCGTGCCCTCGATGCCGGTAGGCGGAAGGTGGAACACCCCGGGGGTTTTAGTCGGTAAAAGTCCGGCATACCGGGGGAGTGGCCCTCACCACTCCCCTGACGATCCTATGAGGATTTCCCCCGGGCAACAAAAAAAAAAAAAAAAAAAAAAAAAAAAGTTAGTGGTATCAACTCGCTGATATAGTATATAAAATTGTTTTGAAATATTTCTACATAGTATCCTTAATATATATATTAAGAAGGACTTCAAATTTTCCGATTTAATGCTATGAATGTGTAGTGCAGAGTCAGATTTGAAATTGCATTAGTGAGAAATCGGATATCCGATTTACAAATTTATTGATTTAAAAATCATAACGGAAAGTACATTAGACGCATTTATTACTTAATTTTATGTTAATTAACAGTGAATAACAAAACTATCGATATAAGATATATTTGTGTGATCAGTCACTAATTTGAGAGCGATTAGCGCACTATCGCCGCAAGAATAGGTAGGTCGGGTTGTATATACTTACTTGAAGGTGCGCGCACGTGCGCCAAGCCGCTCGCGCTTTTGCCAGCCGGTGACTAACTCGCAATACTACTTTACTACTCTGGGTTTTTGGGAATATAGGTTTCAGATAAGCATATGGATATTCAAAAATATCTCAGTTAAGGATCCAGATAAGGAGTTTCAATTAATCAAAGACCTGTGGGCATATGAAAGACGATTACGAATAGTTCACACCCGCCAACCCGCATTGGACTAGCGTGGTAGATTAAATGTCCAAATCCCTTCCCATGAATTCCATAAATATAGTGAAAAAAGAGAAGGAAGACCTTTGCCCTTTGCCTGCAGTGGAATGAAACTAGCTAATAGTAATAATAATTTATATTAAATATTTTTTTTATAACAATGTAGTGGGGCGAAATAAGGTCCACAAGAAATATCTGAAAAAATACCTATATATTTTTTAAAACGTTCATTTAGAATTTTTAATAACATAAAATTCACAAAATATTGATTTATTATCCGAGGTATCGATGTATGTAAGTGTACCTTTAAAGTATAACATGTTACAAGTGGTGCCCAATTAAGCCAGTGCTGGGCCCGTAGCAAATTGAGTCGAGATACCCTTGTTTTACTATAGGTTTGTCAGTTTAAGCCGGTAAAAAATACATCTGTAGCAATATAACTATTCAAGAGATATAATTTTTTTATATAGGATTTAGAAATAATACTATTTTTCTAATTTTTAGATGTTTTTGATCCGTTTTGTTCCTTACAACATATTTTATTCGCTTCAGGTCTAGGTGGCACTGCGAATTTATGTCGCCCAGTAGTTTTCCGCAAATATTGTAACATCTGGAAATATAAGCGCTTATCTTGGCGGAGTAAGCTTACACAAGAAAAGTTTCTGTAGTAGCGCAGAAAAAAATATCTGTGTGGTCTAGGCCTGAGGGTACAAAAAATGTACAAAATACGTTAAGATCGAGGATCATCTCTGTGTGCACACAAATCGGGGCAATTTTTGCTCTTGCTACGTGTCTATACGTAGGGTACAAACTAGGGATGTAACGGGGGCAGTTTTATCGGAACCGAAGTCGGAGTCGGAGTTTTTAAATTTGATTTATCGGAGTCGGATTCGGAGTCGGAATCGGAGTCGGAGGCAACGTCAGTCACAAGTGACGGCAGAATAAAATAGTTTTATTAAGGGACAAATAAAAACATTATTCAGTGAACCTTTTTAATTAGAAAGTGATAAATTTACAAATACACAGACAATAAAAATTGCTGTTTCTTATTAACATTTTCATAGTACTGTGAGAAAGCGATTACCTGAGCTACTGGTCGCGTAGTCCACGACATTTAATCGCAAAGTGGATAAAACCACTATTGTATGTCTGCTCACATAGCGTGATAGCGTGAAGATATGTTATTTATTATATCTTAAATTTGATCCCATTTTAATATGGTGCAGGATTGATACATGTCTTCGAAATTATAAGCCAGAACTTTTGAATTGACAACAGCATAATCCATTTCCCTCTACATCTCCCTCGTGTGTAGACAGATGTTGAGAATCGAGACTGTTACCAAGCGTATATCAGGTTTTTATTTTTGATAGCTCGGGGGATATTGTTGACGGACCTCAGAGAGCTTTTTGGTTGTCGGAATTGCACCGACTAAAACCCCTGGGGTCACACAGCGCTCTCGCCTGGATAAGTTGGGCGGCACGCTCCCTCAAGCGCATCGCCGGCGTATATCAAGTTGGGTCAACACAACACAACACAACACAACACAACACAACACAACACAACACAACACAACCCAACACAACACAACCTAACTTGGGCTAATAAAAGCTAAATAATAAAAGCTGTTGTTCACAAAGTGTTGAATATATCAGAAACCGTTATCCTCCAGTGAACATTGTCCAGTGAACAAATTAAATCAAATTTGCTGCAGGGTTGTTTTTGTGTTAATTTCTATTTTACTTAATTTAATGTAAATGTAAAATAAAAAAACCTTTTAGTAATAAATTTAAATGTACATTTAGTTTTAAATTTAATAATTTAATCATATTTTTTAAATCTAAATTTTAAAAAATGTCTTCTACAAATTAAGTAGCACTGATTGTTTGATTAATTGATATTATGTTTCAACAACATATAAAGTAAAATCAAATGAATTGACTGCAACAGTGGTGGTGACCTCCGATGAATACCTCCGATTAAAAAGTTTCGGAACCGAAGTCGGAACCGAAGGTGCAATAACGATCGGCAGTTCCGACTTATTGGAGTCGGAGTCGAAGCTCCGTAACATCCCTGGTACAAACGTATTAGCAGCGCTCATCACATTACTGTTTTCAATTACTCTCTGTTTCCTCTTGCGTAATGATTGTAATTAATTATAAATTATATACCTTCTACACTCGTTAACCATCTAAACGGAATTTACAACGATATAGTGTCGAGTAAATCTTTAATGTGCAAGACATCTATTTTTTTATATGCCATATCAAACGTTCAAGTCTACGGATTCTTGTTGCTCTGAAAAATGTATACTTCTAAGACAATAAAATCAAAAGTTACAGTCGCTTATGTCATATATACTATTATCGCAACATTAGCTGATCTACTGAATTCAGAAAACTAATATATGTACACGAGAATACACGTAATGTTTTTCGTAAATAAAAAAAAAAATACTAAAAAGTCACTCTTCCCTGTTTTTATTATATAGGACACTAAACTTATTATTAAACTAAACTTATTATTTGGCGGTAGTATATTGAAACCAATAATTTAATTTCAACCGTTAGAAGTTATAAGGTTTGCATAGTTGATTAGAGAGTCGTTTAACCGAACCGATTAATATATAAGTGTATGGTATTAAATACATTTAACCAATGCAACCCATTATTATATTTTTGATCCCCTTATTAGGGAACAATAAAATATTTGAATTACAATAGCCGACATATAAATATTCTCATGATTTAGCAAGCATTGGAATCGATTCGTTTTAAGTTCACAGGGGAGGGCTATTTACAATCGAAAAAAGAAACAATGAACAAAAAATAAATTGCAACTATTTATAGTAACAAATTACGGTACAAATCAGCTTACAAGTAAAACCAATGCAATAAAACAAAGTTACTTTGATTGTAATTTTGAAAACTAACAATGAAAATTGAAAGAATCTATAAGTATAAACAAAGACTCATTTTAATTGAAAAGTTTTAAAATAAAAAAAATGTCAGTCTAATATATTTTGTATATTTTAATATGTAATTGGTATTTTAAGTTTAGAGCAACTAACAATTACCCGGCTCTTTGCCAAGCGAGATAAAGGGCTAAGCAGTGCGACAGTAAATAAAAGATAGAAAGTGGCTTTATTTCAGTACAAGAATAGATTCAAGGAGCTCCGCCGCCGCATGTCTAATTTATTTTCAAGTCGTTTATACCAATCGTACAACTTTGGTGGCTTCGGTCGCACCCCAGTTTGGTTACAACTGTCTTTAACGTTGAACTAGAACAAATCTAGTAAGTAAAGTACACTAAAGATTTCTGCGCGTTTAAATCGTGTTAGACACTATTTTGTTTTATTCAATTCATTTGCCGAAAAAGCACGATTTTTTAAATTTTTGTTTTTTTTTTATTTTCAGCTCAAGTAGTGGATGCTGTTGGCTATAAGCGATTACTACGCCAAGAGATTTTTTCTATGACAAAAGTGATGACCGATTTCAGAGCCCAATTAATGGAGAGTGGTTACAAGACAAGGCGAAATGGCATCGTGTTGCCAAAGTTCATAACTAAGGATTTGGAGATGTACACAAAGGTCCCGAAACACAACAAGCCAAAGCGTATTACTATAACAAGCTTTACATCCGTTTTCTATAGTCGTGACCCAGCATAGCACCGACATTCGACTACCTCACTATTGCTCGATTGGCATCCTCCGATGTTCCTTCCACATATAAGTCAATTTAAATAAACGGATGAACAGATTAGAAATAAACAAATCAAATCCAAATCAAATTTCCAAATCTTTTGATAGGCTTACTGTGAGGCGACATGACAAACGCGAGTCAGGGTGCTCCGCATGCAAACGTAGTGCTTTCCGATAAACCGTGCGCCGTTAGCGCTTAAGTGCGCCCAGATAGCCACGGTGACGAGTCAATCGCGCCCACGTACCCTGTCACGGCGTGCTCTTTAATAACTTTCTTGCTCCAGAACAATATCATTTACAGCCTTTGTTCTGAGTTTGTTTTTATATAAGATTTTTATGTCAGGTTGCTTTGTTGATTCTTTCATAACTGTTTACGAGTATTAGATAGGGAGTCTACCAGTTGTTTTACTAATAAACGTTTTATGTTTTTTAACTTATATACATATATGATTGTTTTATTATTGGCAATAAAATGATTAATATTATATTTGCCTTAGATCGTGTCAGAGTACTCTACGAAATTTGTAATCTTACACGTTTTCAATTTTTACATTGCTACCGTAGGCAAATCTTGTACCTACATAAATATAATAATTCACCTGAAAACTGAGTTAATATATAATTTCAAATCGTTTATTAAAGTATATCTAATTTGATATTCTTTTTCAAATGTAGTATGCTCCGAGGATAAAAGATATCTTAAGATATTTAGAAAAATCTTGTATAAATTTAAATTATAAAACTAATTATTAAAGTCAGAACCGAAACGATAAGAACAACCATTTACATATTATTGTAGCGGTTCGAATGATTCTGCATATTACACTTTTACATTAAAATAATCAATTACCTTTTAAAGGTATTCTTTTAGTCCTGTTTAGCGCGCACAAAAGAGAAATGCAAGCGCGATTACCTGTTGAATGCGCTTATGGCAGCAAAGGAACCGCCGGGCGGGTTCGGGAGCTCTAATGCAGTGTTTGTGTACGCGGATAGCTGGAGGCTATCTCCGTCGCCGCGCCAGGCCGCTACTACTCACATACAATTACAATCGATAATCCTTTAGTTTAAAGGGCCCACTAATCAACCCTTCCGCTTGCTGAAGCAACTCGTAGCCTTCTTTATCAATTATTTTTCTTTAAATTAGTAACAATTATGAGATTGGGTTAATTGTTGTTAATTTTTACTGTTTTTTAGGATGATAAAATTAATCAAGCAACATTCAGGTGGTAGGGTTCTCATTGCCCGACTGCATAGATAATAGGTGTGCCTTTGACCGTTTCGAATTTTTATTGTATTTACTTAATCATTAGACGGTTCTAATTACTTCGTGCGCCTAAATTGTAAAAAAAAAATCACGGTAAGGTTCTAATCACAGTAGTTGAGATTATTTGTTTTCTACTGAGTTGCCAAATGATTACACTACTACAAACAAGTGGTTTATGTGTGCGTGTCCACTTGCTGCCTGTCACGCACAACGTGAAACCGACTTACGCCAGCTCCGCTAGTAGAAAACGCAGGGCTGTGCAAAGCATATAGTAAGATATGACCACAATTATCTTCCAAAGAAAACTGTTATGTTTAAATTAAATTTAAACTTTAAATGAAGTTCTTGCCAACATCTCCGATATTTTCAATATTAAAAAAAATGGTTGATATTAAATTTGCTGTAAATTTAATTATTTACAGCTTTAATTCTTTCCGTTTTCATCCTACGATCACTATTTTTAGAGTTAAAGTAAAAAATATAATGCATATAATACAAAATCCTAATAATTGATTTATCCCGATTTTTTTTAAATTTAAGGATTTCTTTAAATTGTTAAAAAAACGCCAATATTTAATTGGCCTAAGAAAATGTATTAAAAGATCAAATTTGTTACAGTTTTTAAATTTTATTTTATTTTGTACAGTCTATAGCAAATAATAGTGGAGATACAGAACCTTGTGGTACTCCGGCATTAACAGACACGAACTGTGAATTGTGATCATCAAAGAAGGACACGAATTCTTCGCTCGCGCAGAAAACCAGAGATCCATGCACACAGGTTGTCAGAATGTCTGTACGCTCGAAGCTTGGAGAGAAGGATATGGTGCCAGACACGATCAAAGCCATTGGCTATGACTGAATTGGCACGTCTCAGTCCTTTTGATCAGAGGGTAAAGTAGGTGCGTAAAGTATAATCACAGCTAAATTATTCCTTTAGTTTATTGGTAAACCACCCTTGCGAATAAAATGTATTTTTCATCATATTTACTCATAACAAGTATATTATTACATCCATTTTATAGGCATAATCTATTATATAAAAATAAGTCCGGTTTTCCTTCCTGACGCTATAGCTCCAGAACGCACCAACCGATTTCCATGGTTTTGCACTCGTTGGAAAGGTCTCGGGTTCCGTGAGGTTTATAGCAAACAAAATTCGGGAAAAATTTCAACAGAAAAGCAGGAAAACGGGGAAAATCATATTTCACATACAGCGCTATCTCTGATACATAGCATGTACTTCAAACCAATATGGTTTTGCATGGAGGTGGAGCAGATCACACCAGTATTTTAAGTAGATGGCGGCGATGCGTTATACATTGTTTGACAGCTACTCATTGTACTCTGCTCAGTTAATTTCATGTGACATTTATTATGCGCACGTTCTTTCAAACGCTAACTAAAAACCAAAACGAAGCCATCTGGTGGCGAAACGAAGTTCGCCGGGTTTGCTAGTTATCTATATTTCTGCACTAGTGCTATAAGTTTATCACACGAGTGTGGTAGAATGCAGATAAATATTATCAATTTTTAAGCGAAGCTTTAAAGATCTCGAGAATATATTACTAATTATTGTATATTCCATAATATTAAATACATATTTTTAGTACTCTTATTCTACGAAGTCCGCTTAAAAGCTTTATATTTATTTATTTATTAATATACCATCGATATATACACACACAACAACATTACATTAAAAAAAACATATATACAAGTTCTAAGACCGCGTGTTACATCTTTACATGTATACCTAGCTATATACAGCACAATCATAAACAAAATTAAAAAAAATACATATTAGTTTATATGTATGTAGCATAGATGGGCAAAATATAATCAGATTAATAAAAATTATTAAACGATTACATTTTACGTTTTTACCATTAATATGACTGCATTTTGCTCATTTATGTTTTAAACAATACATAATCCCAGATTGTTTACACATTTATGATTTCTTAATGTTTTAAATGAATATAAACATGATTACACAGCAAGAAAATTAAAATTACAACTACAATTTGTAATCGTTAAACATTAATCAGATTACATTTTGCCCATCTCTGCTATGTAGTTATGGCGTGTACAAAATAAGTCCGTCGAAAATATAGAAATGGGTAAAGTCAGCCACTATAATCTAAAATTTAATATTTCAGTTATAAATTTTATGTCTGTTTTCCCTATATTTTTTTTTAATAAGAAAGCTTACAATGAATAAAGAAACAAAATAATTTTACGAGTTTTTACGAATTCTCGGAAAAACTTTTAAAATCTGGTTCATTTTCATCGGAGTCGGCTTATCAATTAATAACAGATTTATTATAATCAAAATCATATTTTGTAGATATTTCTTTTCAATATTTTAAATATTGATATACTTACATGTACATTGATTCTCGTCCCTTACCTTACTCGAGCAGTCACTGTCGATTTTTAACTACACTGTGTTAGGCGCTATATTAATTTTGTCAAGCCTTTGTAATAAAAATATTGTGACAGCCAAAGTCTAAAAGAATTAACGTCTTAAAATTAAACAATCGAAAGATTTGTAAGAATCTTGAAGAAGACGTTACACAACGCGCTGATAGGTGAACCATTGTATTGAGGAGTAAGTATACCTACATAGGGACCTATTCATTAATTGAAAATGAGTGAAACATGACGTGTAGCAATAACGCCAGCGAGCCACAATTATCTCGTCACAGTTCTGAGATCAATCAAACCATATCACGTTATGTAGGTCATTAATTACTGTAAACAGTAATTACTTTAATTATTCTTGGCAGTCTTTATGTAAAGTCGTGAAATCATTGCACGCTTTCAAAGGTCTCGGTATCTAATACAAAGAGGATCAACAGAGAGGTGATCGTTTTGTTCCTGTCAAAAAGTAACCTTATGAATTGAATTGTAGTGTTGGTATGTGTAAATCGGCTGTTTGACGATGTTGCTTGTAAATCATGACGAATAGTATTGCGTTAAAAAAAAATAACGTAGTGTTTTATAATAAAATAATGGAAAGCAGTAATATATAATGTATTTTATGTTAGTAGTTGAGAGAACAATTTAAGCAACGTTTACCGTTATATTGGCCACATTTTTATAAAACTTTTATAATAATTTTTGGCACGGCTTCACTTGCTTGAAATTCACCTTTAGCAAGAAGTTATTTTCTATTCCCCGGAAACATTACTTATTTCAGGTGTAGTGAAAAGTACCCTTTATGCTGTTCTCTACCATCGATCACGTGTGTGTAAAATTTCTTGATGGTCGATTTAGTAGTATCTAAATGAATGAAGATGTGAATAATCAAAGAAATAAATGAACAAAAACACTCACATTCGCATTTATAATATTAGTTAGGATAAGGTACTTAGGTTACCCGAACTTATTACCTTACGGTAGTTAGGATAAGTCTACCACTGTGTATTAAAAAATCGTTTAATTTGAAAGGTCGCATATTGTATTCATGAAAAATGTGTGCTATATGCAAAAACTGAAGGACTTTTTTCTATAAAAAACACACATTTCACAGTTTTGATAAAGCTCCAAGTGTGAGGTTTTACACGACGTATTTTGTTTTATTTTATCCATAACAATCTGAAATCTACAAATAGGTACAGCCACTAATGTATCCCTGGTCATCCCGAAAGAGATATACCGTGACGATATATTATTATTATTATCTCAAAACGTGTTTGTTTTTCAAGAGTAATGTTTATTTTAGAGAACCTGAACGCTTTCATGTTTGTATTAAATATAATGGAATTTCAGACGTTTTACACGACTCATTCACTTTTCTCCCAAACACGGAAGAATTTTATTTTACTAATATTCAGTTAATAGTTAAATAAAGTTAATTTCATAGTAAGTTTAAATTTTCATTTCGTTGAGGTCAGGTTGAGGTTGGACCTTCTCAATGATTTTAGAAATCCTTCTAACGTGAATAAATATTTTCGAAATTTTACTAATACGTCAAAGAAAAAATGGAAAGGAAAAGATTTGATCTATGTTTGGCAAATTCGTTTGATTTTCTGCCATTATGTTGTTTGTTGTAAATCAGTTATCCTTTTTATATATTTTAGCACAGAATACATAATACTTAATATAGAATAGCATAGGTAAAGATAACTAAATATTGGATCGAAGGTAGAAATCATGCGTAGTCATTAGGCTATGTAGGCACGTTGTGCGAAGTGCGGCGCCCGTGCGTTTTGTATTTATTGTGCGCTGTCAAAAGCACCCCGTCAGGTGATCTTTGGGTCCGTGACTCAACAGTTACACTAACGAACCGGTGCAGTACGGCGCGTGCTTCATTGTGCCGTATTATCTATCATTATCTCTCTTAGCCTACATACAGACGTATTCAATAACGCATGTAGCAATATGAAATGTAAAACAATAAACTTTTAATAAAGAGAATGCTTACCGCAACTTCTTGTATTGAACCGGATTAATAAGTTGTGCAATTGCTAACGCTGTGTCATGAAAGGTTGTTATAACACTACGGGTCAATGTTAAAGTGGACACTTATTTTATTAAATTTATAAATCTCGAAAATTGTATCTATAATGTACTATCTAGATCTACACCACTAATATTATGATATTGTTGGATATCTAACTCTGCTATTTCAAAATATAAAATAAACAAGTGGGATCTATTATTTAGAGGATTTTAAGCAGAAATCAATCAACCTCAAGCTAGTTCATTACGTATAGTAAGGATTACATTTAGATTACAATACTATAACATTGGATTATATTGACTAAAAAAACCCTGAAAAAATAAATAGTCTTCTATTTATAGGGTTATTAATTATTAGCATCTTATTAGATTTACCGTAAGTTCTGGTTTGACAGGGGATTGTTCGGGGTCATGCTTTAGATTATAAGCCTACATTTAATACATATCGTAATTGTTTATGTTAGGCACATTTCACTACGCAAACAAATTCCTCGAGGAAAACGAACGCATGCATTTTAATAACAGTTCTCACATAAAGCAACTTGATTTGCGACCGCGATACAACGCGTTGCGCTGGATTTTTATGTTGAGGTACGTAAGTTGCGTTACCGACTCGAGTTTCAATTACCTCGTGTGTCACTTGGAGATTTTAATCAATATTCACTATCAACGCTAAATGTATCCACAGCTAGCATATTAATTAAAATTTGAATGCTTCGTTTTTTAAAAAGTTATGGGTAAGTCATTTTTACATTGCTTAGCTTTGGGATTCTTTTTTTAAGATAATAAATATACGTCGCGTAGTTAGGCATATTAGAGCCTATATGGCGTAGGTAAAGCAGATCATAGCAGGTGGAAATAACTCACACACAGATTAAAGATACTCCTTGTTGAGCGAGCTAAACGTTTACGGCCCATGATTAATTCCATTATGTTCTATGATACTTATCGACAGTTATTATGTTTCATTAGTGATGTAAACTATCTGTAGCGTCAAAACGATCCATCAAGGTGTTAAGTAGAACCATCGTCGTTTTTGGACCATAAAGTACCTGCAGTCTATTTATTAAATGCGCCGAAGTTCATTTTTTAGCACCTGCCATAGATATCCAATCATAAAATATGAGGTGCCGGCACCTACATTGTATCGTTAAATCATCACTACATTTACAGGATGTTTGTTAAAAGTTATTGTACACAATATTTCATGTGTGGAATAGAGTTAACAATTAATTAAAGACAACGTGTGTGTTGGTCACTTCACGGAACAAAGTTACGAAAAGATTATTTACATTATTTGCACAGAACTTTAGCAAGTGTTTAATGTCACCTAAAAATTATTGTTCCATTCCAAATTCTACATATCTCAGTTCAAAATACAGAAAAAAAAAACGAAAATAAACTTTTAAGTAATTATTAATATATGAAAGTACAAAGTACGTGTTACTCATAAATGCCACCGAACATTATTTTACATTTAAAATGTATACTTAAGGAGTGCTTAGTTTGATATATTTGTGTAGGCCGGCATGATCGCAGCGACTATCGGTAGTGGTTGTCTTTCGATAGTTGTACACGGGTGTTTAGATTGTACTATACTTTCTTTCAAGTGCGGTGCGGTCACAGTACCGAACCAGAATTAAAAAAAAATGTCACGGGTGATAGCTACATAATATTCACAAAAAAAACATCAACACTTTATTACAAACTAGCTGTGCTCGCGACTTCGGTCCTGTCGAAGTACTAATTTTGTTATAATAATAATTTGAAGTTGAATCTTTGTATAAACGATATAAATGCCGTCGATTATTTCTTGTATAAATACAAGAAATTACATTAACATTTGTATTTGATTACAATAACAACAAAATATAAATTCAATTAGTAATTTGAATAATAATTTACAATACGCGACAATATATGTCGTTCATGCTTTTTTACAGTTCTTTAAACTAGAAGTAAAGTATACTTTTTGGGATTAAAATTGACCTTGTAAGTTAAGGTTATACGGTATCTGATATTAGCGCGCAAAATACACAGATATACATTCTTATAATCATTGTTTTCAGTCTGTGGTATTATAAAGGCTCTAAATAGTCGTTTATATTTTCCATATACAGACAGCGATCAATTACATACAATTTTAGGAAAAGTATAATACTGTATGTATTTAAGCCAGATCATCTAAACAATCATTTTATACCTTTTTTTCTAATAAATTATAGATTTTTTTTTAAATTGAAACACCTTTCTTATTTATAATCTGATTGATATAAAGTTTATATTAAATATTAACGGAAGCTTTTTACAATACATTAGTAAAAACAGCATCAAAAGTGATGAAATCGTTTCTAAAATTAGCGAGCAAAAACGTGGACTGAAATGTGTGTTTTGATTAACGATTTTGGTACTTTTTAAAAATTGTTTGTTAAATAATAATCGACAGATGGCGCTATGGTGTATATTTATTTTTTAATTGTATGAAAAGTTCATATTACGTTTCATTTAAAAAAAAAACTTTTATACTAACAGTGATTATAATCAAGAAATGTATTTGTATACTCACTCACTTTAGTATAATACGTTTTTTTATTATTTAAAACCATAAATTATTTAAGAAAATTAAAATAACTTACATCGCGCACGGAAAATTTTTACTTGGTTTTGTAATATATCAAACCAATATTCTTTAAAGCGTATAAGTTTTGTCTTGAATCGTTGAACATTTTATTTGTTAACATCTAAGTGGCTAAGCAATAGATTTCTTATTTGTATTGATTTAATAAGCCACCTGTAGATTTTCTTAGTAGTTGCCAGGCGATGACGTGTTGAGATTGATTTAGATCACAATATCATTAAGATGATATTAGATAAACAAAAATATATATGTTTACAGTTATAGCCTAACATTATAACTTAAGGATGTGAAAGCTTGCTTTTGAACTCTCATTATATAACAATATATTAGAAAAATTGAATAGCTAATATTGAATACGTTGTTTCTCTTTTGGTATTATAAGCATCATTTTTCTTATAGAGGAGTAGTTTATATAAATTCTTTAAGAAATCATGAATCACAAAATATATCTATTTAGATATATTGTAATAAAAAATAAATATTAATAATATTGTATTTATTTTATTTTTGTATTACTAACATATTATTAATTAATTTCAATAAACGATGTCTTTATAAAAAAATATCATAACATAATATTAACAAATGTTAATAATATAAAAATGGTATACTTTTCGATCGTGACCGGATAGTCGTTCATGGAAGAGTAGGGCGGGCGGATCAGAGCAACGACTCGCGACTGCTGCGACATTTGAATTGAAAGTATCACGGCGCAAATTATTCGTCCAGTATTAATCTGGCTTTCATCCTCCACTCAAGTAAACGATGAACCAAAAACGTTAGTCACGATCGGAAGATTAATAATTTGTTTTTATGCGATGTCGCAGCTTTTATCGAGACGAACGTTGTGGTTTTTTCACAACACTGCTCGTATGTACCGGTACAGCGAAGGAGGCTAAGTTCTGCATCACGACGTCGCTACTCAACTTTCGACTGAGGTTGTCGATTAAGAATCACTTGCGACAGTATGCGCTTGATCAATTTAGCCCTTGGCATTCTAACTTTGCTTATAACCGTACGTATAACAAGGCAATTGGAGACGACAATTCCTTAAAAAAATATTATTTGATTGAGAATATTGATCTAAAATTGATATTATATTACGGACAGCAGGCTTTAGTTATTTGAAAATGTTGTTGCTTATATCAAATACCCATTTGGTATCTATATTATTTTTAAATAAAATAACCTAGTCGCGAGAGCACTCCTAAAAGTTTGAAGGACGGCACTCCCAAAAGTTTGAAGGAGGGCACTCCCAAAAGTTTGAAGGACTCAGCGGAATTTGCTTGGAGCATGTAACTAGTCTACCTAGAAATCTGCAACGTGAAGGAATTTTTTGTTGTATTAACAACCGTAAAACGAGTAGCATCTTCTAATAAGCTTAACATGAGAACGGGTTAAGGCGACCGCACGTGGATGACCGCTGCGGTCGGCGACTCGGCAGATCAAAGCAAACACTCGTTTAAACCAATTGTGCGTGCAGGCGCGCGCGCACCGACAACGTGTAATTATACGGTTATAGGGCGCACCCCCGCACCACGGGTCGACTCAGCGCCCTTAACCGATAAAAAACAACCATCTGTTGTGCCACAACCAGGATAACGCCTGCTGGGTCAGTAATTGACCGCCGACATAGTGTTCTCTAAATTGAACTTTTTTTTATATAAAAGCACTATGATAATTTAGCTCGAGCTCAATAGGCCATTTATTTAAAACATTTTCGGTAGCTTACGTACTATTTATCATTCGACGACAATGTTAACTCTTAATAGTGATAATTATAAAATCCTTCTTCCTTGTTTACTTATTCCTTCAAATATGATTATTTTAATATTTGGTCATCTTTCAATATTTTGGTATTGGAAACAAAAATTGAAATTTTAACTTTAAAATTAATATGGTTTCAATTAATTACCTAGACTATGGATGGTAAACAAATCTCAAAACGAAATTACAATAATTGTGGATTATAAATAAAGATACAATATAGAAAGGATTCTCTAAACTGCAGTTAAAAGTTTTTATAATAATGCTTTATTTATTTAGTCAATATATTAAAGATACATTGATAACTATTAGTTCGAGCTATAATTAATGCCCAATAAATTATTGTAAACCAAAGTTAAACAAATATCATTTTTATATTATAATTAAATACGTAACAACCACTTTAAAAATAAAATTAATTATCTTTAGACACAGGTAAAACAGGCTCCTATATTATAATGTTTATAATTTAATTTTAAATGATAGTGTAATTTAAATCAATTTCCGCCTCACGGTTATAACCCTTTTAGTCAGGGTGTTTCAAGCATTATATTTCATAAAAGTGTTTAATCGGCTCAGATGGATCCGGGGCTATCCCGCGCCAGCTGTGATCCGGAGATGATTTCTATTTTTGTCCATCGTAATAGAGGTTATGAACCGTATAAATTATGGAGACGGCTGCCTTGACGGGACTATCACTCTAACCGAGCCACAAAATAGTGATTTACTGCCCATCTACACAATACAGGTGGTTTGGACTTTGTTGAAAGTACTGTGATGATTCATAGTTTGAAATTAAACTACGCTTTTTATGCACGATCTATTTTTTATTGAAGCAGTATTCCTACTTATGTATAATTACAAAAGAATACTGAATATGTTAATACATTAACGATACGCTTCTCCTAATAAAATACTTTAGTCGAAGACAAGAATATTAACTAGGATACAGGGTAATACAACACCTATATAGCCATATAACTAAACAAAGAAAAACCACCGCACGGCCAAAGCACAATAATTGGTCAGTTCAATTGTCATCTTTATCATACGGTGCTGTGGCTGCCCAATGTGGTATGCTGCATATATTTTCATATATATAAAAAAAATATTATGTTCTACTAGCTCGTGAAATTCAAATTTCAATTACTATTATTATAATATTAATTGTTGTAGTAAATAATCGTTTAGTTTTGGTAAATGCTTGTGCTATATTGGTTTCTAAGAGCAGGTATACTCATTGCTTAGTGAAAACTCTGAGTATGTGAGAGTAAAGTGGTGAAGATGTAAAGATAGAAGCAACTGCAATCATATGTTGGAATTGTGCTCATATAAAGCAACTCAGCAATGTAGTGCCGTCTGCCGCTGCACTCTGCCGCCTGCTTCGTCCTACCGAAAGTTCCCTTATGGTTCTGAACTCTTGTGAGAAAACATGTTGCCTTATTGTCAAATATTTTATTATCTCAAGACGCTAGTTGTAAAATAATTCAAATCAGCTGCTGCTGGAAGATATTGTTCATACAATGTTGGCACCACGTGTTACAGTAATAACAATGCGGAGTATTGTTTCAGCAATAAAGCACCTCACAATGAGGCTGCAGCGCAGGTGGTATATACTTATTTCAAATGAAAGTCGATTGTTTCTGATTTACGGATATTATCGAGGTTAGAATACTAATTATGTTACAAATTTTTTTCGCAACATTTTTGTCCGAGATCTTATAAAATGTTCGACGATAGTAATATATAGTAGTATAGAAATATTTTGTATGTGATTATTAAAGTTCTTAATAGATAGAGTTTTTTATAAGATGACACAATAATATTGGAAGTTCATCTGTGGTCCCAACTATTACTATCGATTACTTAAATGAACTATTAATAATTCTTGGACCATCAATCACTATGAGGTCAAAACTGAACGCGGAAACAGTCTGTTCTCTATTAGCATTTTTTCTGAATTGTTTTTGTCTACGACATGATTACACGTGGAAGTAGGTATATTAGACCACGCCGGTGGGCGCCGCAGTGACACGCACCAACGGATTATTTCGACGGACTATTTATAATATACGGCTCGCGGACGCGGATTGCGGGCGATGGAATCTGCTCCTTTGTCATTAAAGCAACCTGTTTTCTGGGTTCAGGCCGCAGCGAGCACAATGTAATATAACGGCTCACCTGATTAGCCGCCATTCCGGCGGGCTATGCAGATATCGACTACCACGCCGCGCCGCTCCACGTCTCAGCGATCACTGATCATATTCATTTCAAATGATAGATAGCTTTTATAAAATAATACCTTATTAAGATACCGATAACGAATGATTCAGGGGCAAATGTACTCTCTATATATTACTATAAATGAAATGAGAATAATCTGACTGTACTTTATTCGGATAATTCGTTCATCGATTAAGCACTGTGGGAACCGTAGTCTCCAATGGGAACTAAACGCACAAGTGTATGAAACGTCACAACTTTTTTCTACGCACCGACACGATGCTGTGTAAATTGAAACTTCTGTTTCCGCCTGTATGTTTTTGTGTTGGTTTTTATTTGCTGACAGTAGCAGGTGTAGGGAACAAACCTTTCGCACCAATTTTTTAATCATTAGATATTTATATTCGATGAATGCTTAAGATTTTCAATAACAAAATTAGTAAATGCTAGGTATAATCATTTTTATTAGATAATTTTAGAATAAGAGATCCTAATTTAATCTAGACAAGGTAATATTAATTGTTAAGTATACTATTAGTATTATAACCTAGTCGGTATTAAGTTAGTGAGTACTTACATAATGAAAAATAAATAATATATCGGTGGATATACATATATTTTGCGTGTGAAAATAGCAGCAACACGTTGTTCCTTTTCGTAGAAGTTAGAACGATTATCTTTATGACATAGACTGAACACCTTTGTGAATAACTGTAATTTAAATTTTATTTTTTGTAGGTAAATTATTTCGCAGCAGACCTACCGAATTCTTAATTTAATGTAATGCAGGTTCGCATAAGATATTTATTTAGGAGTTTGAAATGTTAAATTGTAACAAAAAGTTTTCATAAGCAACCATCATTTGAAATTTAAATCGCATAGGTATGCTGAGAAGGAATTCTTAATGTTGCCTAAGACATTGTGTTATGCAAAATATTTAGGAATTTGGCATAAATAATGCAGGAAGTAATTTGATAGACTACAAGAGTGGTGTGCAATAACTGGTTCACATCAAGTTGTAGTAAAACGGAAGAGGGTGCACGCATGGGAGCCGAGAATACAGTGTAGTGTCGGGCCGCTCGTCGTGTCGTATGGCGCATACAAGAGTTACAATATATTTTATTGTTATTAATTATAATAATTGAGCCGTTCATTTTGAAAGTGACTTAAGTCTATCTATCTTTAATTTGAAATACTTAAAGTTTTGCGTTTTTTATATTATTTTGAAAATGTACGTGATATAAAATTTTCAAATGTACTAAGTACATTTTAATACCAATTTATTTTTTTGACAGTTCAGCGTAAATTATAAATGTCACAAGTGCCAACTTGATAAAAGATGAAAATGGACTTAAGCCACTTTCAAAATGAACGGCTCAATTAATATAACCGTATAAATTCCTTATCATTGTTTAATTATTCTGCAAATAAAATGATGTTTATATATATATAGATAAAAAAATTAAAAACGGAGATATGTATATAGCGGTGCATAAAAAAATTTAAAATTTGATAAAACTATATTTTTACCTGTGATATGAATAAATAAATATGTATTAATATAATAACTTAAAATTGAAATAAATAATTATTTTATTTATGCGTTTGAAGAAATAAAAATATATAAGTACAAAGTTTCAATTGTCTAAAGCCCAAAGACTACTAGCCATTGCATTGGAACAACAGTGGTCGGTTGGTGACGCATTTCCAACCCTCCATCCGCGTTTTGCGATCTATTGTTTGCTGAGAGAGGTGAATTGAGAAAAAATATCGTTCCCAAACGGATCGTGAGAATCACGTGAGAGACTTAACGTTCATTTACCACTAAGGAACAGATATTATCGCATTACACTAGGTTCGCCGTGGAATATTGTATATTACAGGTACAGCGAATACATTTTTTTCTATAAGAAAGTTAACAATTTGTTAATTGTTTCTTCAATAATGTTTTATTTATGACATGTTTTTTAGGAGTAATAACAACATTATTAAAACATATTGTTATTGTAATTACAATAATGTTATCTAATTTTTTGTTTAATTTCAGTAAGACATTTATATGTATATACATATATACTTTTATTAGACTTTCCCTTCTAAAATACTTATTTCTAAACACTTCCTTACAAAGCGCAAACCGGAGAATGACATTGGGTATAAAAAATAAAAGGAGATATCTATTCAATTATGTGCAATTATTCATTAATACATGTTTTTTTATTATGTCGCTATTGAGTTGAACTTATTATAAAAATTCCCATTTTTAAACGTATATATTTTATCAAAGGCATCTCAGAATGTATTCTAAAAAACTGTTTTGAAGTAAAAAACCTAATAATTGTAATAGATTTACTTGTACAATCATGACATCCATATTTTAGCATTCAATTACTTTGTAATACTCGTAATGAAATAAAAAAATATTTACTAATATTAATAAAAATATTGTAAACTCCTAATGGTACGTAGTACAAATCTTAATTGTACCAACATCTCATATTTCACTTTAGATTAATTTTTGATTTTGATTTCTTTTTATTTTTTCTACATAACTTATATGTTACTAGTATATGGACTGTTTATTTTGAAAGTGGTGTAAGTCCATTTTAGAGAAAAATGAGCTATCACGTAATTCATGCTTAATTTAATGTAATTTTTTTATATATAACTAGTCCGTGTTTAATTTCTCAAAAAAAAATCCCGTGTTTTGTACAACTTAAAATCGGTCGGTAATTGAAATTGCATAATCATCGATTATGAAAGTGGTGTCAGTCCAATTGACAGAGGTAGGTGGCATAGCAGATGGATGCCGATCAGTGTTTTGTCATTTTTCATGACAAAACACACACACATGACACAACTAGTATTTTACGTACCTAATTATAATATTATTAATAATTATCGTTTTATATTATAAGGCAGTGAGCTTATAATGTCTTTGTAATTTTAATTAGATTATAAAAAAAGGATAAGATTAGAAAATGTACAACGCATAACCTGTGAGAAGAAAATAAATACGAAATTATCCGATTCATTAAAATAAGATCCTATTATTCAGTGACGTGCATAGGATATTTGAACCGGGTAGGCAAAATTCGCGTAATTAATTCAAATTCATCAATTATATTATGATAGCAAATATTATATTACTTACATAGAGAAGATAGACGGCATGAATATAGAATAGATATGAATATAAATGGCTCCTTTTTTGTTTAACTTTAAGCACTTTATTCCAGACTTATTTATCGTAAGGGCAAGCAATGCTTTCATGCATCTATGGAATGCACGCTACTGCTATTACTCATATTAATATAAAATAAATTTGATTATCTGTAACTATTAGGCAGTGACGTGCATAGGGTATTCAAACAAGGTAGGCAGTGATCGCGTATTTAATTTGAATAATATAATATTATTATATTAAGTGTTATATAGGTGTTATACGAAAAAAAAAATCGCCCTGGAGCCTTTGTACTAAAATGCCAGACCTATTACATACGAAAAATATAAAGACATGAAGCAGCTATTACTCTACAACAAATATAGTAACCTTTAATTTTCTCGACACAAAAGCAAATGGACTTACACCACTTTCAAAATAAACGGTTAAATTAGTAAATATCCTGTTGGCAAAGCTAAAGATTCGCTAAAAAACCTCGGTGTTGGCAAGTTAAATCAAGAGATTTGTTTTTTAGAGATCGATGAATATTTTTTAAAAATATTATTGTTTAATGATCAAAATAAGGGGAAATCTAGCTTAAGCTAAATTAAAGTGTACGAGTATCTATAAATATGATTGTTAAAGTAATAATATTCTAAGTGTATCCATATGTGCGACGCTTTGCAGGTAGAAATCATTAACTAGAAGCCCACTCATAGTTTGAAAGTGTCGATTGCTACTGTCCAAATAAATGATATTTCACAGTTCGTACATCACGTTTATCAGCGAGCATTTGTCAATATTAAAATTTACACAATCATATTTGTACCCTGTTACGTTTGAGACATAGCTATAGCCAATAAAAATAATTTATGTGAACAAGTATAAACGTCTGTAGGTGGGTTAGAACTCGGTATTTCTTGTCAAGTATACATATAGGTAAGCCATAGAACTTACAAGTTTTATTGCCATATTGATTAATATTTACATTGTCAGTTTTTGTTCATTTCTAATATTATTCACGGAACTCGCTTGTGCTTCCTTGTGTCATCATTTTAATTTTAACATAAAATAAGTTAAAAAAAATTATAAGATCAGTGTTTCGATATTATTTGGAATTATTGCTGTTAAGAAAAATATTTATAGAATATCATCTAGGCTTATAGACGAGATTCTTCATTTCATCGACAGATGTGTCAATATGTGAATGGGCGATGGCGACTGCATCAGCCCACCCACATTGCGTTATATTCTAAGCGAACAACTTTCTATCTTTTTTTTTCAATTCAAAGGATAATCTGACATGCACGAGTGATCCGCGATAATTGTCAATCATACACCTACTTATAAATAAATCTGAGATGCGAATAATTACCTAAATACTTATGCAAATTCTATGGCACGTGTTGCCGTTAGAAAGTTAGAAGGAAATAGTAGGTTGTACCATTTGATGGACAGATGATAGGTACGGAGTTACAAAGGCGGGCGGATGGAGGCTGCGCGGAGCGGCGCACGGTAGTAGCTATGTCGCGCGCTCGCGTCACCCGTCGCCAACAAATACTCCTGTTTGACAGATACGATCTGCGTCCGCGCGCCTCTAACTGTCAACGCTCCGCTCTATTGTGACAGTCATGAACTGTGTCAAAAAAGAAAAGTAATTACAGTTAACCGGTTCCCATTAATTTTTAGTTCACTGACTGCATTATGCACAGTAATCAATAATATTTATAGGATAAACATCACTTGTAATACTAACAAGAAACAAATGGGGGCTCTTAGACATTCTTCGCTTCAGATTTACTTTACAAAGATGATATCAGTTAAAAAAATATTCTGATTATTATAACATACACAGTTCTTGTCTTCGGTATATTTGGTTCTAAAATATTTTATACAGCCTGAGCACGGGCTCAGTAGTGACGGAGTGATGGCACTATGCCCGCGTAAAATTCACATTTATTGGGATAATTGCACCACCACAAAATTCATTTTTGTCAATTCTTTTCATATCCATCGTGATAGTCCAGTCCATATACATATAGGTGTTTTTTAATCGAGTGGATTTTTTTTTATGTGAAAAAATGGCAAACTTACGAATAGCCCAACTGATGGTAAGTGATCTCTATCGCCTATGTACCAATTGCAAGTGCAACGAGAAGTGTCATCAATGCCATTGCCTACCTAATAGAGTGTATTTTTACAAACTTTTCGGAGAATCTCATGTCATAATCCAGGGAAAGTTTTGTGCCTGGAAGCCCATTAAACAACTTTAATGTGCGTGACAAAAAGGTTCTAAAGAATCGTGGCGGTGTTGTTGCAGTTGAACCTCTAAAATGTGATAATAAACTTATAGCAAACCGCGCAAAGTTCGCCTCAAGAATGGTGATGAGGGCAATAAATCAAACTATTCGCTTGGAACACTCCTCATGGTACACACGAGAAAATACGTAGAAGGAACTGATTTTTCAACGAAAAATTAAAAGTGAAAGGCGCGAGTTAATGTAGAATTATCGTCAGTACGAATAATACGCCTTTGGATTGAGTCAAAAGGATTGAGCTGATAAGCAAGAGAACCAGCCCATAACTGAAAATAATACTCTATATGCAGTCGTACTTCTGCTTTATACATACGGCACAAGCCGTTGACTTGGATTTTTTTTCGACGTGATTTTTTATTGGTGACCGGGAACAGCCGCTACAAATGCACCGGGCTTGAGTGGACGACCACTTAAGGTGCTCAGCCAGCATCCGTTGCCTTGAAGTGAAGAATTGCTTGAACCGATAAAAAACTTCCACTTTCTTTGTTACCATCTTATCCTTGCTTTTCCGGTACATTCGAGATTCAACATCACTAGAGATGTTAATGCCAAGAATTCCAACCCTCTTGGACATATACAGAAGGCTGCTCTGAAACTCAGGAGCCACGGCAAATGGCTTTTTACGGAAAATACGCGTACTTGCGTCTTAGAGGGATTAAAGAATTTCAGTCTCAGACACTAAGTAAGCACTGTTCAACTCCACAAGTGATCAAGAATTTGTAAGACTCGTGTAATGAGTATCAATCGTACTATCATCCGCATACCAGTCAATGCTGGGGATTGCAAACAGATCATTGATATGCAAGGTGAGCAGTGTAGGCGATAGTACCAAATCTTGAGAGACGTCACATTGAATGCCATAGCATCTGAGCAACACTCGTCAACAATGGCATTGATGCTATGCTCGGATAAAAAGCTAGTGACCCATGAGAAACAGCCTTCGGGATTACGAAAGGAAGTGCCCTATACAAGTCCCTATCAAAGGCCTTGGCAATAAATAAGTTAACTAACAAAGCCTCTCCTTTACTCTCTAAGGCCCATCGTAGTGGTATGAAAACAAGAAGATCGATTGGTCACCTGATCACTTGTCTATTATCAGGAGATGTCCTGGACGATTCTGGTGAAATACATATTGACGATCACTAATATGCTGATGCTGCTCGGGGTATCGCAACTGCAGAAAATTGATGACTCGCTCCATCGCCTTAGAGATACAGAAAGCTATCGCTGTAGTCCCATAATTTGATAGATCTGTGAACTTGGATAGGAGAATAAACCTGGGAAATTTTTCATTAAGATGGAACCCAGCCACTTGTGTAGCAGAACTGGAAGAGATGCGGAAGAACAGGAATTAGCCACGGAGCGCATGTCCTTAGTAACCTTAGGAACGCCATCTGGCTCATCCGAATTGTGGATGTCTAGGGAAAATACCGCTCGCTGAGTCGCCGTTTGGTTGAAGCTAATTTCTGGCATTAAGTGGACAAGGCGAGGGGTTGTAGGTAGTTATGTGTCTTCGTCGTCCAGAGTCAAATTTGACACAAAAAGACTAGATAAATTTTATTTCATTTCTATTCCTGTAGACCAGTCTATTTATGACCACGGCATATGTATGTATTTCGAAACGTCAAGTAACCATCGAAAGTAAGTTTTTTTTGTTCATAAGACATGATAAACTATTTATATTGAGTACAAAGCGCGAAAGTTTAAAATATGTTAAAAGTATATATTCAGCTATTGAATCATAAAATTAAGCCTAATTTGTTAAAAGGACTCAATAATGAAAGTTAGTTAAAAAAAAGATCGATGAACCTAGTAGGGACCAGCTTTGATTATTTACTTGAAAACTGATCGTCAATTTAAATATATGCATTAGAGGCCACGAAATAATTCACTAAGTTCCGTTACTGTCTTATTTATGAAATTGATCGCTACTGTCTGCGAGTGATGAAAGAGCCCACTTCGTGATCAGCGGTGCTCCCAAATCAATGCTAAACACAGTTGCCCCAAGCCTATCTTTCCGTCTCGATTGTGTCCATAACAATCTGCTTGTGCACTCATTTTAATTCGACATTCCTTTGTTACTCATTTATTTATTGTTTGTTTTCATTCCTGTTGCTTATTACACTACAAATAACATTATATTGTTTTTGTTTTTGTGTTGTATAAAAATCCTTTATTGCTTTTTTGTACTATTTAGACAAAGTGACTACAATGCACCTGATCTGACCTGAAAGTATAGTGCATTTCAAGAATGGACCGAATGCCAAGAAACAGAACCATTCCCCATATCAGCCCACAAAAGCCATGACTTAAGGTCACTAGGGATATGAACAACTGAACATGCACAAGCTGATTTCAAGCCTGACAGGGCGAGGTGAGTCATTGTAACGGTCTATATACTGGAGTATTGTGTTCGCGAACCAGTTTGGACGATAGCCCTACCACCTCTATATCCCTGTTCCTGATCGCAATTTATCTATAACTATGTTATCAAAAAAAAAGAGCGCATTGCGTCGCGAGCAAACGACTCTGTTTAAATATTTTAGTAAGTTAATGACTTCTTAATACATCTGATCTGTGTTATGTACATTGTTAAATCAATTAAATCTCTTAATATCATATTTATGGTTTTTTTGCTTAAATTTTGATTTTGTAATACATAAGAACATATTTAAATTGTTCAGTAGTTTATTTTTATTACGTTGAATCACAAAATCAAACTAGGAAAGAAATCACTACCAACCAACTTATTAATATAGCAGCAGGCGTTCAGAATGTTTCACTACAGTCATCAGTTACGCACGCATCTGCATATTTTAAATAATTTACTATAGGGAGGTGAAAGAAAAAGCCGAGACTTTAGTGCCAGGGGATGTTCGCGCACGGTCACCGATTTACATTCCTCACGATCGAGGTCGGCGCGCGGTGTCTTGGGTCGGGTCGTCTCTACATGTCAGTACGAAAAAAAAAGTGACAGTAGAAATCTTTAGGATATTACAGATATTGGTACTGTTTAGTTGCTGATACATTGTATGTCGGTAAATTCTAAACGTGATTTTCAATCTAATCTAGCTCGTTATAATGCAAAAGTTAATGGTATTCAAGTAACATATAACCTTTGTTTTGTGTTACATGAGATATAAGGTGTGGCAAGTGTGAAAGAAATCAGTGTGAATTTCAAAGAAATCAGCTCATGTAATAATAATATATAGTCATATTATATCACTTACAGGGTAAGAAATGATAAATTAGTGGTTGCATCCACTTTCCGCTTATGTCTTGCTCAACATGAACATCAGTATAGCTGATTGTCGTTCTCAGGGCAGGACATGAAATTTCTATTAGATGCCATGCGGGCTTTGTCACGGCGTCTTTTCCTTTGCCAATGAACACGTGGTGCCTAAATCCGTACTTGTTCCGGAAAAACCCGGAAATCTAACTTACGACCATCACGATGCCGCGCATAGAAACCGGTTTATTATCCATTAGGCATCAGCAGATACTATTATAATCTCACTTGTAGACAAGTTAATTAATCAAATGGCAGTAATTTTATTAACAGGGAAAATATATACATATACAGTCGAAACAGTTTATGACGAGATCGTTTAAAATAACAATATATTGACTAAGAACGAAGGTCCCGGCAATAAAACATCATCGGTTGTTATGACTATCGGTTTTTACGACTAAATATGAGTAGTCCCTTATATGTTGTTATATCAGATTTTAACTGTATATGTATATATATTTTAATATATGTATATATATTAAAATAGAACTTTATTCATTGTAGAGGTAGAAGGGTCACTCTCATCTGTATGCCTCAGGACGTCTACTTTATAGAGTGTAGATAAGCTTTAGCTAAAGACTGTCCTATTTCCCACATGCCATAGACTCATTATGTATCGAAATTCTATTGTAGATGGAAATAAATATTTAGTCAAGTATAAATATATAAATAAAGAGTTAAGGCGTGATTCGAATTCTGGTAGGTGGCGTGTCAAGCTCGTGATCGTGACAGATAACAGCGGTGCGCAGACAACTATAACAGACTTTCCATACATATACATACAGAGCGGAACATCCTTGCCTGGCAGTCACAGATGGGTCGCCACTGTTGGGCAGCGACTCCTGTAATCCGAATCGTACCCTAATATTGTTTACAGGCATGCTATATTTTTATTTATTAAAATATCGTCCGTCAAGAATAGGGTACATTTAGAACATAGGTTTTTTTTTTTTTTTTTTTAATTTATTTTTTTTATTTAGGGGCTTTTATTCACGTGAACATATCAGCCCCATTGTACCCTAACCTATTTCCTTACATCCTAGGGGAGTCGCGGATGAGCAAGCGTCACCATCTGGCACAGCATTCTGACTTCACTAGACAAAGGATTGGCCAAAATGCCGTGCCATGCTCCAATATTTTGTCTGTTAATTTGCAACTTGCTCATCAGCGACTCCCTTTGTGTCTCGTTCCGGGCACACTCCATCAGCAAGTGATGCACATCTTCAATTTTTCCACATGTGTCACAATTGGGTGACTCGGCTTTCCTCATGAGATATGCAAAACTTGCTGTTGGATAGTGTCCGGAACGGAGCCTTAAACACAGTTTTACATCTTTTCTACTTATTTTAGCTTCGCTGAACCAGGGGACATGAAGAGGCTGACTAACGATTGTTTTGTACCATATACCTTTTTCTTTACATCTTTTATCAAAAAATTCTTTCCAGTTATCATAACAAATTTTCTTGAACAAACTTAAAATTTCCCAATAATTGATTTTCACTTCTTTTGAAACCCCCTGTATTGCTGCTAATTTTGCACATTTGTCAGCCTCTTCATTTCCCCTGACACCAACATGTGAAGGAACCCATTGCAACATTAGAGTCTGATTATCTAGTCCGTGCTTATAAAAATGATCCAGAATATGATATGCTGCCGAAGAACCCCTTAGACCCGAGGCACAGGAAATCAGATGTAAAAGTGCGCTTCTACTATCAGTTAAAATGACTACTTTCTCCAAATTTAGATTACTAGCATATATGACAGCTTCCAATATTGCATAGAGTTCTAAAGACATAATTGATAAATTTTGATTAGTTTTAAAACATATTGTGGCATTTTTTTGAGAATCCCAGACTGCTATTCCTAAACCTTGAGGACTTTTTGAGCCATCTGTATACAATTTATGCCATCCTTGATATTTAGAATTGATTTCACTTTGGATATCGAAATGGGTATACTCTAAATTAATTTGCTTTTTTGGTATCTTTACGCAATCTAATTCTATTTTTATCATATCTCTAACATTTATGTATGTGACCCATATATTCAAACTGAACATTTCTAGAGGATTAGACGATTTTATATCAAAAGACTTTATTTCGGAATATGCCAACATCAGAAGAGATTTTTTCTTTTTTTCCCAATATCTAGCATGACTAACATCTTCAAGTTCTTGAAAAAGATTAACAGACATATTATTTGAGACTGAGAGACTCTTTAAACAGTACTTATAGGCTAAAAATTGTCTTCGAATCGTTAATGGTATAATAGCAAGTTCACTTTCCATTACGTGAATCGGGGTGGATCTAATGAATCCTCCAATAACCCTCAAAGCCATATTTTGAATTTTATTAAGTTTGTTCATATGAACCTGTGCACAATTTCCATAAATAAAACTACCATAATCAATTCGGCTTCTTATAAGTGCTATATATATGCGACGTATATGTTTTTGATTAATTCCCCAAGCAGATCCTACTAAAATTTTTAACAAATTTAAATACCGTGAACATTTTTCATTTAGAGCATTAACATGTTTATTCCACAATAAAGACCTGTCAAGCCACATTCCCAAATATTTAATGTCTTCAGACCTCTGTATCCCCAAATTATTAATTTTTATATCAATTTGTTGCCTCTTACGCCCTCGACTAAACACGATGAATTTAGATTTGGTACCAGATATTTCTAACCCTAATTCTGTCAATATAGCTATCATGTTATTCAGCGCCAGTTGAATATTATTCTGACATTCTTGTAAATTTTTATGCCTTGTGTACAACACAAAATCATCCGCGTACTGTAACACGCAAGAACTACGAATGACATGGCAAATTTTGTGAGTCACTAAGTTAAAAAGAAGAGGACTAAGGGGATCTCCCTGTGCTAAACCCCTATTACTCCAACGAACCAAGTTATTGTTTCCACACTCATATGTAATTTTTAAATGTCTTTCGCTGAGGAAAGACCACAGATAATTACATATTCTACTACCGACTTGCAATTCGTCAAGTATGCCGACTACTTTTTCAGTTAAAACATTATTGTAAGCGTTGTCAATGTCTACGAAGCAAGCAACCGTTGGAATACTATTGGTTAATCCTACTTGAATATAACTCACAAGCCGTACCAAACAGTCCAGGCATGATTGTCCTCTTCTAAATCCACTTGTCAAAGGTGATAAAATATTTTGTTTTTCGATGTACCACTCCAAACGCTTTGCTATTAATATATGAAAGATCTTACACAGGCAAGATAACAGAGAAATAGGCCTAAGATTGGAAGTCGACTTATTATTTTTGGGAATTGCAATAACTTTAATATTACGCCATTGGTGTGGAACATATCCAAACATAAATATGTTATTATAAATATCTAAAAGGTATTTTTTGGCATTATCAGGTAAGTTGTAAATCATCGAGTAGGAAATTTCATCTTCTCCTGGTGAAGTATTTTTCTTTTTTAGTGAGTTATTTAATTCTGTAATTGTAAAGTTTGTCTCCAGACGGATATTAGAGGAAACAAAATATGGTCTTTCATTCACAACAAAGTCAGGCGCCAGAGAGCTCAAAAGATTTTTAACCTCCTCTTCTGAAGCTTGAAACTGAGAATTAGAACATCCTTTCATCCATCTCATTCGACGCCACATCTCGTAAACAGGCACTGATTGGTCAATATTATTACAGAACGTTTGCCAACTATCTATTTTCGCATTTTTAATAAGCTGTTTTGTTATTGATATTTTTTCTTCTAGCATTAAAAGGTTATGAGGGGTAGGATTGCGACGAAAATTAGCCAATGCAAGTCGACGCAGTGCTATGGCTTTGGAAATATTTTGATTCCAATATGGTTTCGGTTTAAATTTAGCTTCAGGATTGTTACATATTTTTAACCAAGGAATAGTTTTATCTGCAGCCTCTTTAATTCTATCTAATAAAAAGTTATAATTTTCTTGGATATTACTGTGTCTTAGTGGATAAGAAAATATTTTTTTAAGGTACGTACTGTACTCCGACCAATTAGCATTTTTAAAATTACGTTTCTTTGTAAACCGAGAAATATCATCAAAATTGAATGTCATTTTAATAATCAAATGGTCGCTACCTAAATTTTCGTTACATACCTGCCACTTGAAATTTAACACAATATCTGAAGACGCAAAAGAAATATCTGGTGATGTTTGTTGTAAGCGTGTATTCACTAATTTAATTCTTGTATACCTTCTGTCATTTAGACTTTGTATATCGTTATCAAAAGATGAATCAAATATTTCATTACCTCTCGAATCAATCTTGTAGGACCAGTTCGTGTGGTGACCGTTGAAGTCCCCAGCTATCAACGAATTTCTAGGAAACAGTCTAAATATTTGATCCCAGTCTTGTGTTGAAGTGTGAACGGAAGAAGGGCAATAAATTGATATAATATATTTAAGCTTACCACAATTTAATGTTTTAATTCCAATAGCTTCTATACCTGAATTATTCAAGGTCACAGGGCATGACTGAGCTCGAATTGATTTGTGGACAAATATTGCTACTCCACCGTAACCATCATTCCTATCGTTCCTATATGCATTGTAATATTTTAAATTAAAATTAGATTCTGGTTCCAACCACGTTTCACTGACTATCGCTATATGAATGTTTTCTCTATTTAGAAGACTCTCAAAATTTAATTGTTTAGGTCTTAAACTTTGTGCGTTCCATTGGAGTATATTGACACGGTATGTATTAAGATTAGTCTGATCCATAAAATATATTAACGATTTTTTCCATAATTCCACCTTCAGTAATAAAGTTCATTAAAAACTCTTTACACTCTTCAAAAACTGCTTTCACACTTAAAAACAATTTGTCTTCAATTTTTTGATTAGACATCAATATACATTTTAATTTGAGTAGAAGTTTCAAAAATTCAAATTTAGGTTTATCTTTATTAGGTCGAAGTACTTCTGAGCTAACGTCTTCACTTTCAATAGTTTCCCTTACTTCGTATTGTTCTTCGTGTTGTCTCGCATTACTTATTCTCTGTTTTCTTTGTTTATTAACTGTTTGCGCATTCCTGATCATCCCATCTTTAAAAGTAGAATTAGTACTGGTATTTGGTGTATTTTCTACTCGAGGCGTCTGACGAACCGCATCACTATATAGCATTTCATTATTGTTATTATTCAAAAGAACTAGAGGGTTATTGATTGTAGATGCAAAAGTTGTTTCATTGCTATTATTTTCATCTACTCTCATACTCAGATATATTTGAAGAGCTTCACGGTACGTAACATTATTTTTAGTCATGACAGAACGTATATTTTTTTCCTTTAAAAATAGAGGACACTGCTTATCTAAAGCCATATGAGGCCCCTTACAATTGATACATTTAAATTCTGCTACGTTGCAATTTGTATGCTTACCTCCGCATTTCGGGCAGAGTACAACTTTACTAGGACAATATTTTAGAAAATGTCCAAACTTCCAACACCCCGAACACTGAGTAACAGGGAATGTATAAGGATTCACGGCAAATCGAACACCATAGGCATACACAAAAGACGGCAAAGCTTTTGATTCAAAGCGCAGTCTTATAGTTTCACTATCAACCCATTTTCCGTCAAAATCCTGTTTGCTTAATCTTTTAATTTCCAATATATTTTCGGAACATGTCATATTTTCTAAAATTTCTTTTGAATCCATATTTAAATCAACACCTTTAATAATACCGTAGGAAATATTATTTTCAAACGTTAATTGGCATTTATACCCCAACTCTTGAAATTTCTGACATTTAAGTAACCTATCAGCGTCTTCATGTTTTTCAAATTTAATCAACATTTTATAAGGGCTTTTATACTTAATTTGAACTATATGTTGATGATTTATCGATCTCAGCAGTTTAGCCATGGCCATTTGTTTAGGCAACACCTGTAGGGATGTTACGCAAACGTCATAAGTTTTTTCTTTAGTTTGAGTTGTCTTCTGTATACTTTCACTCGTAGAATGTAACTGTAATTGAGTTTTTGGCTTCTTTTTTGTAACAGTTGTAAATCCCTCTTCACTATTATTTTCAGAACTGTCGCCTCGGACTATTTTCCTCTTACGTTGGTCATCAATGCAATTATTCCAGTCAGACATATTTTCTAGCTCTTTTTCACATTCTTCTATTATCTGCTCATCATTTTCTACTTCATCCCTAGATGAATCATTGTCTTCACCCTCGTTACCCTCCATATTATTAATTTTTCAAGAAAGTCAATGTGGGTAGTTATGAAAACTTCACAAAACGAACGAATACGTCTATAACTAACGCCTACTCGAAAGCGACTGAACATAGGTAATATTATACAATAATTGAGACCTCCATGGCTCGAGTGGCCCCGGTGAAATTTATATGCTGGAACAGTTTGCTGCAGAAAACGTTTATTGAAAAAATATTACAAAGTTTGATTGATGAGCATTAATTTTCCTACCAATATAAAAAAATTGTCATCCACATTGTTATAGCCTTTAAGTTTTTATGTATTAGACAAGAATAGCTCATGTAATTTGATTCATTACCATTTTGCCGAAATCATTTAGACCACTTTGGTTCTGGAGGTCGTAAATATGTATTACTATCAAGTAGGTACCTATTATAATCACAATAACTTTAAAAAAAGTAAATGAAGCACGTTACAAAACCTGTGACGTGATTTAAGTGGACCTTAAAACAAATAATAACAAATAATGGGATCAATGGGAAGTATCAAAAACTATGCTCCAGGTGAGGCTCGAACTCACAACCCCGGCATTGCTCACGTACACTGACTTATAAGTACCGTGCGCTAACCAATTGCGCCACTGGAGCGTCGAGCTAGATGTCGAAATTATTATACAGCTCTGACGTCATCCCATCTTTACATTACATGGTCATTATTATTCACTTCAATAGTTTTTTCCATAAATACACAAATGTAGGATAATATTTTATGTAATATGTTATAACTGACCGGGTTTGACGCTGTTAAGATTACTAGATCATTATTATTAGATTATATTAATTATTGATGTAAAAATAAAAATAATTGGTGAAATAACATGTTAGTAAAATATTGATTCTATGTGATATTTAAATGAGATATTTTATTTTGCTTTAGCAGGAATTTTAGGAAAAATGTAATAATAACATTATTTTTACTGTCACTTAAAATACCACAAATTGTTTAATGAAATAGATATCTGAGGTACCACGACTAAACAACACAGTGCCTGACCGCAACTAATGTTTTTTATATCTCTACGAGTACTAAAAACATTAGTATTAAACATTAGTATTAAACATTTGAAACTAAACAAAACATTTGTCTTTTTCTATCGAATATTTTCTTTTCTATTACTTCTTTGTTTTCTATGTATATTTATATTCACACTCCTACGCAACCCACCTATATCAATACGTACCGCAACACACACACGCACACAATAGACACACACGCGTACGCCTATGCACACACGCACACTAGCGTGCGTTTATACACATACGGGACAATATTAAAATCGTTGTCCGATAAACATGCGTATTATAAAGGATATTTTAAACTTAAATAAACAAAGAAAAATTGTCAATTATTTGAATTAAAAAAAAGTTTAAGGTTTTCGGGCACGAAGAGAAAAAATCACAGCGTTTCAAATCTCTCCAGGTTTTAAGATTGAACGTTGGTATTGAAATTGGACCTTAGAATTGAACACTTATAGATCATGCACGTATCCCATACCCACCCATGCAAAGTAATTTCAAGTTATTCAAATTAAATTCAAATATTAATATTCAAATATAGAGAATATTTTATTGTTTACAAAATCCTACTTCGATTCTATGTTTGATTATTGCACAAGTACATAATAGATTATGAAAGTCAAAAATATTTTTTCTTGGATCAACGATAACTCTGGTTCAAATCATAGCAGAAGGTTCATAGGTTGGTTAAATTGAATTACCTAAACGAGTTTTGGTGTAACATTATCGAATAAATATATTAATGTAGATGGACATTAACATAGATCATATATAGACAAGAATACAAATTAGGAAAAATTTAATTCGGTAGATCTCTTGCAATTTTTCAAGAATCCTGCATGTGCAACAATGTTAACGTCTAAATCTGAAAAGTAGACACTTAAAGCTATAATTTTCCTATTTAAAAGCTTATAGGTATT
This sequence comes from Automeris io, assembly GCA_036320925.1. Lineage (NCBI taxonomy): Eukaryota > Metazoa > Arthropoda > Insecta > Lepidoptera > Saturniidae > Automeris > Automeris io. The sequence continues at coordinate 11,971,504 of JAUDJH010000002.1, forward strand.
GCTTTAAGCTTGACCATTTCTATCAAAATACTAGCCTCTTGAAATGACCACATAATTTTGATCTTTTTAATGTCCTTTTATTATTGTGACCAGTGTAGTTAATAAGCACACATACAATAAAATGACATAAATAAATAAATTTATTTAGACAGGTACTTATATTTTTACGTTAAAACCACGAATAAGTTATACTAAAACGTGATTAATGAAAAATATGTTGTCTAATTTTTTTGCTAGACACATATAAAAGAGTAGACGCTGGTATATATAGACCAATATATTTTGCAACGGGGTTTTCTGTACTCGCAGGTACAAGAGACATTAGCTGCGGGCACTCCGTAAGTAAGTTGTAAGTTTGAATTCAGGCGAGAAATCTTTCAACTACAGGGTGGACTGACTACTTGCTTGTTGATGAAGGAAGGCACCACGGTATCAAGAGAAAATCCGCATATTATAATAACGAAATATTAAATGTACATATCGTAGAGACAATAATTAGTTGCGCTAATGTTCTCCAAAAACATGACAAACAACTTCACACAAGCGTTTAGCAAACATAAGCATTAACAGTTAAATCAGTTATCTTTTCCTCACTATATCTCTACTCATACTTCCTGATAATACTTTCATTTGTATATCAAGTCATTCCCAAGGTAAAACTATTTTTTGTTTTCTTTCTTTGCACAAATGCACCTAAATATTTATAAAAATAAATTATCGCGAGCAGGGAGTTTGTAATAAATACATTAAAAAATACACAAATGCATAGTCCATAATCATAGATGGGCAAAATGTAATTAGATCAATGAAAAATGATTACGATTACATTTTGTGTTTTTCATTTTGCGTATCTACATTTTCAACACTACGGAATCCTCAATTGCACACACATTTATGATTCCTTAATGTTTTGAAGGGATTTAATCACGATTACAGAGCAACAAAATTAAAATTACGACTTCATTTTGTAATCGTTAATCATTAATCAGATTACATTTAGCTCATCTCTGTCCATAATAATGACTCACTTCGACCTGTTGCGTTACAGAATCAGCTTATTTACATCCATTTGTTTATATACCTAGGCCTTCAGTCATGGTATGTGGGCCAGCAGGACGACAACGTCTTCAAATGGATTTTCATCCCTTTACAAATGGACGGAATGGGTTCTAGAACTACATTTTACTTTACTTTATTTTTTTGTGGTGTAGACACTTTATTGAACTAATGTTAAAAATAATAATATACCAAGTAGCCATTAGTATATGTTATACTCCTACGTATATAGAATCAGTGGCCAGTGTTATCCAAAATAAAGGTTCTGTAAGCATTGTCACTTTGCATTCCAAATTAAAAATCACCGTTTCATGATTTTATTTTTAAAGTAGGTATATTTAGTTCAATGGTACCCAGTGGTAATATCGAGCGGCGGCAAATTGACTGATCATGCCGATTGAGCAGGACAATTGCTCTTAATGAAAGTAATTAAAACGACGCGATCGAGATCGATAGTGGCCAGCTACAGTGTACAGGCCGCGGCCCTGCCCCGACTGATGTCGACACCACAATGTGTACCTAAATCAGGCAACGCACGCGGTATTAATTAGAAAATAAATCGCAATTAATGCAGGTAGCCTTCGCAGGTTCAAACATTTTTTGTGATATAATACCGGAGTATCTTCCGTCGCCTTATTTATTAGCTTGCGAAATAAAAGTGTCAATATATTATTTGGTTGGTAAGTTTTATCATCATCAATAAATAATAATAATATTTACTAACGATTACACACATTGAGCTAGTCCCAAATTAAGCTTGTGCTTGTACTATCGTACTAGATAAAGATATACATACTTAAATACGTATATACAACCATGACTCGTGACAACCTCATTTGCTCATCACAGAAAAGTTTACCACTACCAGGACTTGAACCCAGGACCTTAGCATTGTAAGTAGGGTCACTACAAACTGCACTATCAGACCGTCAATAAAGAGATAATAGTGATATAGAGTAGAGAGTAATAATGATAATAGGCCGTCAATAATAGAGGTCATGTGCTGATTGTCGAAAAGTGTTTTTGTATTAGGACTATATACTATAAATAAACACTATAATATGTATTTTGAAAATCTAGAATAGTAAGTATCCTTTAGATGAATAAAATTAAAAAAGAAAGAAATATCGTTTACCACTTAATTTTTTTTATGAGCAAAAAATTCTAATTTCTGTAATAATATTTATGTTTGAGAATACGTAGATAAAGTTTATGCAAACAGATAATGTGATGAAAACAAATTCCATGGAAACTCAAATTTTACTGAAACTGATTCAAATACTTCGACTTTATACGTGGGAATTAAAAATGTGGGATTGCTTTCAAACACCTGCTCTTCAAAAACTTTCACGCAACGATCATTCAAGCAATTCATACACAACAGGTAGGTATAAAGAGAACTGATCTTTGTATTATATTTTCCATTGAAATTTAAGAAATCGATTCCCACAGTCAGCTGGCGCAGGTAAGCAAATTGTAGATACATTCACTCGTAGGATACTCGGTCGGTGCTGTATCTAAAGATTAGGTAAGCGTAAACTTACCCGTCAAGTCGATGGGAAAATAATTTCTAAAACCACTGTGTATTTCGATCGTAATATCGTTAAGGCTCTATATGCCTATAAAGTTCGTGGAATGTTTGTTGCACCTTTATTTGCCTACATTTTCCGATATCAATATGTGTGTAGATCAAGGTTACGGCTGCATTTATCTTTTATGGATAGTATAAATCAAGAACAAATTTATCGACAAACTGGCATAAAGCTAACAGTACGACTTGTTGGTGTATTTGTTTATGATATTCTAGAGAGATATACCTACCTATGTATCTAGAATAAATATTAGTCGACTATCTCGTCCGAAATATTCAAGGTTGGTCTGATATAGGTAAGTACCTATCTACCGACTAATTATTTGGGATTCATTCCATTCATACACCTATAAAATTTATATTTTATAAAAGATTATTAAAGGATTTGAAATTATTATATTTAATTTAAATGCCAAAATACTTTTAAAAGTTTAAAAACTTAAAAGAGAATACTAAAAACTAATTTATTTTAGAAGTTCAATTTAATTATTTAATTGTATTTACTTTTGAGTAATTCGTTTACATTGAAGATGTTATATAATAGAGAAAGTATTTCGTTTTTTAGAAGTATTTGTCGGTGTAGTTACTTTGACGAGATAAACAATAAAATTTTATATTTCACTAGAACCCCTGTTCATTTTATCATTTTTAAAGTAAACTAATTCGAATAATTATTCTTTTAGAAATTCCAGTTGAATCGTAAATTAAAAAAAATACTACTGTAGTATAATAAAACGTTATAAAATTTTAAACAATAAGACAAAATATGACATATATATATATATATATATATATATATATATATATATATATTTACCACAATATTAAAAAAAGGCTCTGCGGCTATTTAAACATGCAAAGGTGAATCAAGACAATAAAAATAAGATCGAGTTCAGCGTCGCGCATAATGGCATTCCACGTCGAACGATGAATGAATCGGGGCATCATTTCAAACGAGCATGTCGTTTTGTTTGCTCAAAGGTTCGTTATGAAAAAGAGCGTCTGGTCTCAGGTGCACACCTGTTGAGGCGCCGAGGCCGTGGGATACGCATAATACGACAGGTAAGAACATGCGCAAAAACCGACATTATACGTACCTACATGCCTTTATTGTACTGGCTAATCTATATGCATTCTAATAGAATTGTTATCTGTTCCTGTTTCCCTGGTAAATATTCTAAAATTAACAACAATCTTTTTTAAGTACAATAGAGCGAAAGCTTGTCTATTTTTTGTTTTAATTGAATTCCTACGGATTACCACTACTTAAATTTTTAATGAATTTAAGAAACACGATTTTTTCTTATTAATTTTACTGTTTTTTTTTAAACTGACTCGACACGGTGACTGCCCCATACCTGATGGTAAGCATGGTGTAGTCCAAAAAACGCCAACGACTATCGAAAGGTAAGAAAAAAACCCATCCCGTTTGTCATAATAGGACAAAAATTTAATAACAACCAATTCGAGATTACTACATTTAATTATGTACTATTGTAATATAACTACTACGATGTTTATTAGGTATTTTTACTGTCCTGTAGCTTTTTAATCCTCGATATTATTAATCAAAGAAATAAATTGCGTTAATAGGTATTAAGTTTTTTCTAATCCTGATGAATGAACATATAACGAATAAATGTCAACTGATTAATCTCAATATTATAAAAAGAAAGTCATGATACGTGCTGGATGCGGTGAGATACTCAGATCGTCGGCAAGATTTTAAATTCTTTACCATACATTACAGAGGCGGAACATAAAGAAAGCACGAAGCGCTTTATGTGTAGGCTGAGGCCCACTCAGATATGTATATACATTCCGTGTTTCAATTTTTTGCCCATATCAGGCAGCGGTGGTGTGCCGCCGCGTGTAAGATTCAGATATGCTAAGAACGTAGCGATCGAAAAACGCAGCCGAGCTCACTTCTGGCAGCATTCAGCGTGGTATTGCCTGCGTGCGTAGGCGTTGTTACAACGCTTTGCTAATACACGCGTGGCCATTTGCACTACAGGTTTATGCAACCGTCGCGTCGCGTCGTGTCACGGCGTTCTCGTCCAGGCATACATTATTAACACGATTAATCTAAGCTGCTAGTCTGGCCAGAGCTTCCTGAGCATTCATGACAAACCTCGCAACCCTTTGCTGCTAGCTCTAGAAAGCTTTTCAATATTATTTACCTATATCATAAATTCATGTGCAATAAGATTTATGTGGATTATAATATTATTAAATTCCGAAAAAGTTTGTTTTTTCCGACTATTGTATAATCAGGTATATTATATGATTTAGTGTGTTGTTGATTTTATCCACATTCCGTTCCATTGTAGCATGCTCAGAATGGCGCAACGCAAAATTCCATTAAACTTTTGAATGAGAAAAAAATATCACGGACAAAAATCATGCATCGATTTTGAACAGGCAGGTATCGTAAAAGATTGAAGACATCGTATTGAAGGTGGTATCTAGTTTACAATGACAAACTCTTTTGTTCTAGAACCTACCTACGCGTTGGTATGGGAGTACGGACTCATTTAGCTAGACAATTTAATTAAATAATATGTAAAATTCTATTCTTGTGTAAATTACAACAAAACTGTTTTTAGGCGTCATAACTCAACAGAAAAAACAGAACGCATTAGGGAACCCATAACGGTTAGTATGCTTTGTTTTCCGTTAGTCTGACTGTCTGACTGTCGAAACTTTTTTCTCAGGAACACATAAAGGAATCAAGCTTAAATTAATACAAAAACATATAGGCCTGCAGGTCCTTATGACCCTTGATTATACTTCTATATACCTATATAGTTATTATACTTCTAAGTCAACGCATTGAAAAGATATGTCCATATATTATCATTTTGCCATTTTCGCAAGGAATTCAAAATCTATTGGGTACTTCCAGTTAGTTACCAGTTAGTTGACCTAAAATCATAAAATTTGGTAAGAATGTCTTGTCACAAATACAGGAAAAAGTTGAATGACGGCTGTAATATAAAAAAAAATAATTGAATAGTGGATTTTAATCAAATTTATTGATAAATTTTATCATACATTTCAATTTTGTGCGATCTCTCGCTGTGTGCTTCTGGCTAGCATTTAGCCCGTTTTTAATTGCCCGTTTATAATTTGAATATGTAGGCTAAACTCCCATATTTGTATGTATGACCTGTAAATACTCGTATACTCGCCTTATCCGTACGTGCCGGTGTTTTAACGTGTTCAAAAATCTTCATAATAAGAATGTTATTGTTCGCAATATTAATTCCGATTGAGTCGTGATCAGGTACGTATTAGAATTCATTTGATAAAAAATCAGTGTTAGTTGGATAGCGCACGTCTGCGCTGCGTACGGATATCCTCGACGGGAGATAAGCCTTGAACCTGTCCTCTGTTATCGATTTATTTAAGTTTTGTCAACAGTTCCTATGCAAATACGATCATCATAAAGATTTTTAAAGATGTCCATCAAGTAAATATATGGTACCCTGCTTAGTGCTTATATAGTATTATGCTCGCGGCACGATCCGTAGAACCGTTACATATATAATTCGTAGATGTACAACGAATCATATTCTACCACACATAACTAATATTCAATCGAAGGTCGATTTCTGAATGAAATCAAAGCCCGAATCGATTCATCGCCCATCACCACAAACCTTCGGCCGTAGCAGAAACTGGAACTGAAGGTTTAAAAACTCTAAAAAATTTCGTTGAAGGTTGATTAATATTTAAAATATAACTACAGGCAAACTCTATATAACGACCCTCAAGGGACTGTGCATATTTTGACGTTATAGAGAGTTGTCGTTAAATGGAGAGAAGAAAAGTCTATAGTAGAAAAAGAAAAAGTTTATTTCAGACTAGTGTTAGTAATTACATAAAAGACAATTTTTATTTGATCGCTATTGAGTATAATCTGTTATTTTTGTCTGACGTCTTTTGTTGTATTTTGTTGTATTGCAGTGTAAATATAACAATCCCAATTTCTAAACAAAAGAACTGATTTCTTAGAAAGTTCAGTATGTGTAATGCCGACAGTCGATTTTATTACGGGCGAAGATAGTAAAGCGACAAAAGAACGTACACAGCTGCGCAGTTTTTACTAATTTTGGCAACTTAAAAAGTACTTTATATTATTAAATTGCTGTCGTTATTGAGAGTGGATGTAATGCTATATAGAGTGTATCATTGTATGAGAAACAAGCTAAACCAACCAAAGCCGAGTGATATCGACGCTTTAGTGAGTTTGTCGTTAAATCGAGTGACGTTATATGGAGTTTACACTGTATTTTAAAAACTTTTCAACTAAAGGGTTATTATATTGACTCTAGAATTAAGCTAACTTGTGGAGATGATTAAAATCACCTTTAATATTTAAAAAGTAAATAAACAGAAATACTTCTAACTTGCAAGACTGACACTGTAAAATAAAAAAATCATTCCAGTGCGTGTCAGACTCGCACACCAAATGTTTCGTACAAAACTGTAGATACAAAAAGAAAATCATAGTTTTTTGCTTTTCGTCTAATTTAACTAATCTACACGAAACTTTCATTAAGCATTTTAGAAAAAAGAAAATTAAAACAATTAAAATATGTTTCGTGTTCGGAACTATCTGACACGCATGGGGTATTATCATGAGGTAACTAAGAATAAAGATTGATTATTATGTTCTTATTTCATAATAAATGCTAAATATATAGCATCTGCGTGTGCAATCGTTACTTCGCTGTATTCAGAATACATTCAATAACACAAAACTAGCATAAACTAAACAAATTGTTATTTTGTTTCACTTTTTGAGTTTTCGTCTTTTTGTTTGGTAAACGTTTGGACTCAACCTACTTTAGATTTCTAATTCACTTCATACTTTTAGTAGTATCACATTTTATTCATTTTTTTTTTAGTTTGTTGTATAATATTTTATTTAAGACAAATATGTGTATTCCTGGGGATAGAATACACAATGATAAGATGTATTATTCACTTATTTTATGGATTGTTGTAAATCCTGTTGGTGATATTTTACTTTGGTTTTTAGAAACATATTGTATTGTATTCCTAAGTAAAATAATCTCAGTTATCGTTTCCATTGATATGTCAAATTATCGAAATTACATTAAATGATATAATTAAAAAAAAGGATCGGCTTAATTTCAAACATTCACCATTAATCTGTATAATTAGTAATTACCGCCGTTAAATACACACAATATAATTTAATTATGACTGTATTATAATGTAAATCATTTCAAATAATACATTTATTCATTATATATATATTATAGCTAAAAATAGGGGAAGATTATATTACATAAATAGTATTTGTCGCAAAAATAATTTATTTATGCAAAATTTCATAAAATGAACGCAAAACATATAGATTAAATTGCTGAAAAAAAAAATTACATTATACTACACAGTTACAAGCCCAAGGTCCCTTCGGAGCTGCAAAAAGTTTATCAAAAATAATTATCTAATATGTTTTCTTATTACCCTTCCTTATTTTACTACTTTTGTACAATATTTTGTTATGCGGTTTTTTATCTATTCCCTTGTATAAATATACATTCATAAGAGGGAATAGATTCATTGATATTAATATTTTTGTACAAGCATATACATAATACAATACATAAACTGCCTATGTGCAATAAATCAAGAATCAATTTGTTTTAAAACTCTATTTATATTGACAACGACATCCGTTATGAGTGCTCGACCGCTATTTGTCGTGAGCAAAGTTTTATATCCCCGTGCTCTACTTGTCTGGTGAAAGTTTACCAATTCGTAGTGTAATGGATGGGATAAAGTGGAATAATTTCAAAGGTCATATAAATATGCCGATGGCGCAGCATTTCCGTCCGCGTGGTAGGCACGTGCGTTTGCTACGTAGAATGTGAGGATGGTTCCAGCACACACCCCATCAATATTAATGGGATATTATTCCCATACTTAATGAATATTTACACCCAAAAATGGCAAGTAAATTAAAAGAAATTAATAAAGTTAGAGCTATTTTAAAAATAAGTATTTGCTAATTTATTTGACAAGTCGGCTTTACTAACGAGAATAATTAAATATTTAAACATGTTTGCACATTAATTATATTACTATATTAATCTCAGATATAAAAATAAACTTCAATATTTAATTATTGTAAATTTTAATTCAAAATAGATATTGGACGGACCGGAAACAATAATTAAATATTAGGTCCTTACATATGAAATTGGCGTTTTGTATGGGAGGAACAAAAAGTCGAATATTTTAAATATAATATATTTAATTAATCAAAGTATGAACCATTATTTTCTATGCACTTTTGCCATCTCATAGGTAGTTCATTGATCCCTTTACTAAAAAAAACCAGTCGGACGCGAATCAATAAAATCTTTGAAGGCGATTTGGACTGCCCCATCGGAGTTGAATTTTTTCCCTTGCAAGAAGTTATCCAAATTTCGAAAAAAATGGTAATCTGTTGGAGCAAGGTCCGGGGAGTACGGAGGATGTCTTAGACTTTCCAATTGAAGCTCTTCTAATTTAGTAGCCGTCTGTTGCGCAGTGTGTGGTCTAGCGTTGTCGTGAAGCAGCAGTGGCGTGGAGCGATTGACCAGCCTAGGTTGTTTAGCCGCTAGCTTTTCCATCATGGTTTGCAATTGCTGACAATAGACATCAGCCGTACTAGTCTGGCCAGATTTGAGAAAACTGTAATGAACAATACCGGCACTAGTCCACCAAACGCTTACAAGTAACTTTTTTAGGGTTAATTTTCGCTTGGGGCAGGATTTGGCTGGCTGGCCAGGATCCAACCATTGCGCTGAGCGCTTCCGATTATCGTAAAGAACCCATTTTTCATCACAGGTAATGATTCGGTTTAAAATACCTTCATTATTGTGCCGGTTTAGTAATGTAACGCAGCAGTCGACGCGCGTTTGCCGGTTTGCTTCAGTCAATTCGTGAGGTACCCACCTTTCAAGCTTTTTAATCTTCCCAATTTGCTTCAAGTGAATTAAAACAGTTTTATCACTAACATCGCAGCCTGCAGCTAACTCGGACGTGGTTTGCGATGGATCCGCTTCCACAATAGCCTTCAACTCTTCATTATCAACTTGAGTCTCAGGCCGTCCACGGGGCTTGTTCTGCAGGTCGAAATTTCCAGAACGAAAACGTTGGAACCAAAAACGAACTGTGTTTTCTTTTGCAACACGACCGCCATACACATCATTCACCCTTCGAGTTGTTTCCGCAGCACTAGTGCCACGGCGGAACTCGTACTCGTAAATAATGCGATATTTTAAGTTTTCCATTTTGTAAAATGAGTGACGCAAACAGAAAAAAAACAGAAGAAAAAAACAAATGAATGACGATCATCGAAGCACAAATACATGAGTCTATAGCTGTACAAATTTGAATTTGGAATTCCTTACCAAAGAGGAGAAATTTGTGATTAAAGTGGCCAGTACGAAAAACGCCAATTTCATATGTATGGACCTAATATTTATTAAATGTCCAAGTATATTAGGATATTGCTTTTTATGTTTTTATATGGAATGCGCGCCACTGATATAGAGTAATATATATTACTAAAGTATAAATAGTAATATCTGAATTGATAGGATATACAAAACAACAACACACAAAACATCATAACATACATGCATGCATGTTTGTCAAAACATGCTTTTGACAAATTGTGGTGAAAACGATATAATGAAAAATTCTTGCCTGAAAAGCTGTGCTCCAGTATGTATCGACAAATATAAACATAATTCATGACGTGCAGATAGTCGTAAAATCAACATAATTTACAATTGAAAAATGGTTGCGAAAGCGCAACACAAGAAGGAATAATTCTTTCGCTGTGTGATGAACGGCGACACTCATATACGTGAAGAAAAAAATTAATTCGTGAATTCCTTAAGTTATTGGCACAAAAAGGGAAAATTTAAGATGTGCCAGCTCAGACAATGCGGAGTGGCGTTAATCTTACTGCGATCAATAAACTCTCTGATTACACATTCACGGCATACTTTGTACCTTCATCCCTGCGTTATAAAAACTGCACAACACTTTACGAGACAACATGTACTTAAGTTTTTCTGGTTTTCATTGTTAATATGTTTAATTAGCTTATACTTAAACAAAGGAAAACATATAAAAGTAAAAATCAGCTACAATTTATTTGATTTTGAATAAATATTATATATCTAATAAAAGAATATTTACTTAAAAAAATTATACAAACTATTTCGAATCCAGTATTACAGGTAAAAGTATTTTTATACATAACACCATATATTGTAAAAGAAAGTCCCCCACCGTGTCACTGTTTGTCTGATGAACTCAAAAATGACTAAACGGATTTTCATGCGGCTTTCACCAATAGACAGAGTGATTATGTAGAATGTATTAGTGTATAATTTGTTAAAATGTAGTCTAAATTCTTTGAAATATGACAATTGTTCAATATGTCAAAAAGTACGTCACCTAGGAGTTTTAATCGAAAACGTTTCCTAATCCCTTCGAAATATATTAAAAGAATGTATGATGGGAAAGTCCTATCTTTCTAGTCTACAAAAAAAATTTGCGATATCGTCTATTCTTAAAACAGGCTTTCTACTTATACCCATTACTTATTACATACTTATATTCATTATTATACCCATTCTAACTTCTAAAAAAAGGCAGAGAGAGGAAAGAGAGGAGAAGTAGGTTAAATCGACTTTCATAGCAATACGACTTCGCCAGATTAGCTATTTATAATGTAAAAACAAATAAGTATTTTTGGTGACTGAATAACTCATTAATTTTATTTAACACCTAAAATGTTACGATCGTGAAGCATATGGGTCAGCAGACGCATAAAGGCGGCCAACTGATCCAAATAACTTAAAAAATACGCCAGCTGACCGTTTCCTACTTATTTAATTGTTAACAGGAAGGCCGGCCGAGGTGACACGGACTAATTTGGCACATCTGTTGAAACTAACAGCAGCTTAGCTAGAGGCCATATCATCTGCCTGTTTTAGAAACAAAATCGCTTTCATTCGTTCCTTTTTTTTTGTTTGGCAAAATGACTGTATGTATTTCGATGTTAAAAATATTTGTATATTGGGAGTGATACTCAACCGGAAGTTTAAACCCTAATAATCTCTTTACACGTGCCCCAGGTAGTGCTTAGCGGGCAGTAGTGAGGTTGTAGGATTTGAGTCCATATGAGTCACAACTACAGAACGTCAGCGCAAAGCGTTTAAATATTGCGTGTTGTGACTCTGTTTGACCTGTTGTTTTAGTGTATATATTTCTTAATAATAATAATATATCTTCATGTTATACTCCTTTAGGGGTGAGTAGAGATAGATTAGTGGCTATATTCACTTTTCGCTTATATGTATATCGTGTCCAACGTGACCAGTGGCGCAGCTGATCACCGTTCTCAGGATATTTACGCATTACACTTACAATTACACTTATTTATTTCTTAATATACCAAAAACCTTTCAGTAGTGGATTTGCTCGTTACACAGAACTATGATAAAATAATATTTTGATAATGACACACATACCACGACGAGAGTACATGAAGAAATAACTAAATGTTAAGGAAGCGAAAATGGATTGCAATAATTGAAGTGGCGTTTCATTCTCTCTGTCTCGCCCTATAAGGATTCAGCGTGATGATAGATACAATACACCTAACTTAGCTGCTCATTCAAAAGATTTGTATAATATTTGAATGTAACAACTCTAAAGAAAGAACATCTTTTTTTCTATGAACTCAGTTAATAAGCCTTTATCCAAATGCGTGTCCACGAAAATGTAAAGGTGATCGCATGGCGACACAAAAGTGCCCGCATTTGACAGCACATCACTCGCTGCAGTAAAATACGATGACACATCTTACTCCTTTTATCGCTCATTTGATACGAGCAACCATAATATAAATGATAATCTACGAATGCATTTTATGATTTTATTATTTAACAATAGCTCACTAACTTATTTCTGCTTCAATCTTAGAAACAAATATTTCCATAGAATACAGATTTAAACACAATTTGTTTTATATTTATTTTGGTTTCTCTCGTATTACTTTTAAAAAGTTTAATTTTTTAAATGTTAATTTAACAATACAAACTTATACTAATCAACGTTTTATTGATTTGAATGTATTTTATAAAAAACGGGGATTATTATAACTTTTAATCAAAATGACATTATTATGTTTTTAATCCAGATATATAAACTTAAATTGTAAACTCTAAAAATTATGTTATCAAAGCGTATATTTAAGAATCAAGACGACGGAAGTAGCTTCTGTTAACTACTCACACTAAACGAGCTTAAATGAATATGATAAAACCTTTTCAATATCAAACAAAGCGGCGTTCGATAGGCAGTCACGCTGCTCGGAATTAATTCGATGGATAGTGGGACAATCCTAACATAGATCTCTACCTACTTTCTTTACGAGAAAGACAACAAGGTTCCTTCTTGAGATGACGCTGACAGGCGAGTCGCGACACAAAGACGGCGGCGGTGGTTGCCCGCACCGCACAAAGGTCAACTCGGCTCGAGATCACCTTACATCGTTGATTTCAGCCGCCCGCACGGCACAGGCACCGCTGTACAATATTCGTGAGCCGGTGCACCACAAAATACAATTTTGTAGCTCGACGACGACGACCATTATCGCGCGATCTAGGCACGGAGATGCTCCTTATAATGCGTTGAGATAAACTCGCTTTGTGTTGTGTGCTCTCAATAACAAGAAGTGTGTTCCATGAAAGGAAAACGAAACGCAACAGGTACATGCCCCCGTGATTGTCTACATTATAAGAAGTGTGGGTGTCCCATTTCAATTTATTTACTTGAATTCACTCTAGACATTATTGTTTGTAATGAGAACTATTAATAATTAAAATTTATTAATGCCCGCATATTTATGATACCAATTAATTGTAAACTGCAGAAAGTAAAATCAATAATTTCTCTAGTTGCAAGTGAGATCTGTACTAGGTAGGCAAGCGTATGAATCAAACTAGTTGTTGTGACCGGGCGCATGCGCCACGAGCCGACACGCTTAAAAGCGCTGAATTAAACAATCACGGCTGACTCATAATACCGGTTACCTATAAAGACAGCTGAAATTATCTTTGTCTAGTTTATTTCTCTGAGCCAGACAAAACGCCATGTTACTACGATAACATAATTCACAAATGCTTTATCCTTACTGAGATATAATCGTTAAACAACATTATCATGAATCAAATCCATCCACACTATGTTCATATATAAAATAACCATTTTATCACATATCGTTTTCTGTAGATAATCATTTGTTGTATAAATGTTTGTTTCCTAAATCAATAAGGTCTTGGTGAAATACCAAGACTCCTTTTTAAAACGATCGTTACTTCATTTTATAAGTGCAATCTGTATTCACTCGCTTATTTTAGTTCTAACAGTGATGTACGCGATATATCATATTTTGTTTTATGTCTACTTGCGAGCATAATCTGCGTAACCAAGTCCAAACGTCAAACCATAATAGTGAGTCAATTCGCGCATAAGACCCACTATATTATTTATAATGATATGTGTATTTTTATGTATTTTAGTTCGATCTTTAATCAGAAGTAAAAATGGAGGCGAATTGTGGAAAATGTAATCTATAGCAGGGACCTATGCGTATTTATGGTCATGTAGTATGATGTGAGCTACCTGCGGGTCGCGACTAGAGATGTTACAAATATTCGTATTCATAATTAAATTTGTCAAATATCTGAAATCAGTGATATCATAGCTATTACAATTATAAGCAAATCTCGGGTTTCATTTTTCGTCATTAAAATTATAGAAAGTTTTAAAAGTATACCTTTATGTATGTTTCAGTATACATAGTTTCTTTATTAACCGTATATATTATAGCTATAGTATTCATATTTCAGGTACCATAACTAGTATAATTAATAACAGATCATTTGAAATACAACTATTACAAGGAAATAAGGTTATTAGTAATAGGAGACATATAATCAGAGATTCTCCACATAGAAAGGATGTTTCATCTGACTACAATTTTGAATATGGTGTATTGATTTTTGTACAAAATTCTTAATGAATATAGTAATGCAAATATTAATAAAAATGTATTAAATAATTATATAACTCGTTTCGGAAGAATAGTGAAGTTACCCAGTAGATGGGGTTATGGATGCGGTGTTGAAATATTTTATTTAAGTTTATTATGTTATTATAATGATTTTTAAAAATGTAAATATTGTAAAATATTTTAGCTCACTTTGTGCTATGTAAATAATTATGTATAATTATGTGTTACGTTTAAAATTTTGTACTATTTATAGGAAATCTGTATAGGTATATTTGTTTTTGTTATAAAAAGGGAGATGCCATAGTATGTACGTTGCTACGTAATCAGAGATGTCATTGATTGGTAACTAAGTGAAAATATATATTATGTATTAAAAATGGATTCTTAAATATATTATTTTTATTTAAAATACTTCGTATTTTAACATATATCATACATCAAATAAATATTCCTGACCGCAATTATTTGAAATTATGCAAATGTCCGAAAATAGCTCAATTTTGAAAACTTATTCTGTGTTTCCTTTATCAATATATCTATCTTATATTCGAAAGCTTATATCCCTAACAAGATTACCAGTACGGCACTACGGCGTGCAATGTAGACGGAGATAATTGTGTTCTGTGTATGTACTCGTAGAGCACACCGTGCGACAGAGCGGCCCACCCAGTGCGACTCCTTCAACAAATGCAACCGTGAAACGAACGCATTCACGCAACTGAAAACCAACCCTAATAAGTTACTTATTCTAAGGCAATACCAGTGGAATTCTGCGGAATGTTTGATTCATTACCTGTGTGCTACGATTTTCTAGTGCCTATTGCTGTGTGATATATCGGTAGATTATAATGATACTCCATGTGAGAAGAATAAGACAGGGCGTTCTGCCAAATCCTTACATGTCCATCATGTACACAAGATCAATTGAATTTTATTACAAAGTAGCTTATAATTCATGTAAATTATTACTGTATGTATGTCATGTAATAGCGCATCTACTTTTATATGTATAATTTTTATATTACCTAGAATTCAAATATCAGAAAAACATATCATATGTTAAAATGTTTAAAAATCTCTATAAAATATTTATACAGACGGGATTCATGTCTTTAGAGTTCCGTATATTAAAAGGAATAAAAGAATACTCAAAGAATTACTTCATTCCCAGTGAGTCTGTCTTTTTAAAATTTATTATGAAAAAAACTTTACTATGAATTACTTTATTATGAAAAAAAGTACATGCAATTTAAATTAAAAACTTACAAACGTAAATTTTAGCTTGTCTGGGAAACTAATTCAACCAACATAATCACTTAAATGCATACTGAGCTTACTATAAAATATAAAGAAAATAAATTAAACTCATAAAATAAATAACAATAACGACTACAATAGTTTAAGTAATATTAAAAAAAAAACCGATTTTTCAATTGACAAACTTGACTGCGACGTAGGTCGATGTATGAGGATATTTGTTTTTCATACTTAATTTGTACGGAACATTGATAAGGCAAGTCCAACTCACACTTACCCTGTTTTTATTTTATGATTTTTACTCACGCGGCTACAGTAAAATAATGGCCTGCCTATGATGATTCAATTTATTGGGTAAGATGGTGTTCATATGACTAAGTACCAAGAAGACTAATCAAAATCATAAAGTTTTGAAAACTGTGTAGATATTTTATATACATATGCAAATATATTTGTTTAATAAGTAAATACCGATGTTATTGTTATCTTTTACAGTACAGGCCAAATTGCTCCGCAAAATTAATCACCTTAGATTTTGATCTAATACTGGCTAATGGCATTATGCGGACCGGCGGCTATGGCCACATTGAAGTGATTGAATGTGACACGCATATAATGTAAGTGCACTTGTACCTACTCGCCAAGTGGCGAAAATTTGTAAAGCAAGTCTAAATAGGTCACTTAACAACTGATTGATGTTTGATTATAACAATAAATTAATGTAAATTAGAAGGAAAAATGCAATGTTTCGCTCTTAAACGTTTACTGGCATTCTTACAATATATGTACCCATGCCCTAAACTTAGATACTATTTTTACGAAATATTTATTCCGTGTGGCAATCGAATCAGTAATCTGTAGTGCTGAAATCGATATCTACACACATGCAATGATACAAATACTTTGATGAAAAAGTACATTTCTAAACTTATTGAGTCAATATTCCATTCCAACGAATTCCAATTTCCAATTCTTTTCACTGAGTGACTCTTAACTTGACTTAAGATTCAGTATGTACTCGCGTTGGTGCTTATGTTCCAATTTATTTCATCATAACTGGACTCCATGACTGTCATAAAAAATCTAAGAGATTAGCAATAAAAATATTTGCCAAAAGTTTTCTAACGATGCAATCTTTTTGTTTTTCTACTTTAAATTCGTTTTTCACGGCCTAAAAAATAACCCAATGTGCATATATTTTTGAATAGTCTTGGAAATTGCACTAACATTCGATATTGGTATTAGAGGTATTGGATAGCGAGGAAAAATGAATTCCTTACACGAGTTATGTAGGCATAGCACACGCAGCCTACATACCAGGATCGGAATACATCATTATACCTTATCTTAATAGGAAGCATTAGTGTTTTAATAGTAATCATTAGTCATAAGTATCAACTATTATCTTTATAAGTATTATTTAATGCTTTGTTTACCAAGTGCATGCATCCCCACTTGTAAAACATTAGTATATAAACTATTGTATTGTTTTAATAAAGAGTTTAGTTTCATCATTTGTCATAGGCTCCTCAAGCCAACAACTTGTATTTATTTATCAAAACCTCAAATCCCCTCACCATATCTCACGCGGACATATTCTTTGAATGAATTAGATGTCCGCAGCTTCATTTCGCTGCTCGTTAAACTAAAGCTACACTTAGAGATAATAAATAATCTATGTCCACACTGAGTGCTCAAAATAATGGAAAACGAAATAGTGAAAATGTTCATTAGAGAAAAAACTTAATTTCGGATGTATAATTTCGTATATATATTTCTACATACAAACAACTATACAAACATTATTTGCTTTATAATATAAGTATAGATTAAGACAACGCTAACGATGTATCATGAGGTCATAAATATAAAAATCAACAATTAATACTTATAATAAATCTGTTCCTCAGCCATGTATATAATATTATTTAGATGAAAAAATATTTAAGAGCTTCTATGTATAGAAAAATTCCGTCTTATAGAAAAATTTTACTTGCGCGATGTAGTTTGCTAAAAATTAACCGGAATCATTAATCAATACACACAATAACCCATTCCTCAGAATGTTTATGAAATTGTAACTCATCTCTGAGTGCAAATGAAAAATATATGGGAAAAACTATAACGAGGATTCTTTCCCAATGCCATCGAACCCAACACAATGATTGATAAGAATTTAGAATTTTAATACATAATAACTCCTAGTATACTATGACAATTTAAATAATGTTTTTAAAAATAAGCCAATAATAATATATCGTCAACCTATGGCCGTTTCGGGGTGAGCAGAGGTACATTTATTTATCCCTTTTGCGCTTGTCCATGTCGTGCTCAAAGTGACCAGTGCTGCATTTGGTTGTCATTCTCGTCGTTTTTTTAATAAAACGTTATATAACGTTTTTTTTTTTAAATTAAAAACAAACATTTCTTTGAATAAAAGTGGTGCCATTTATCAATATTCTATAATAATATCGTTGAGGAGGCGTTACTGTCGATTTTGTTGTCAAAACTATGTGAAAGCACTGTAAACGACATCTATTGTCGAGTACTATATGTCATTAGAGCTAATTGTGGTCTATATTTAATTATTGTAATTTATATACAAGAAAATGTTGAAGTTATTTATATCGTTTATACAAATATTGCAGCTTGAAATAATTATTATAATACTTAAAGTACTACTTTCACGCGAATGAGGTCGCGGACACAGTTAGTTGTAAATGATTTGTAATGTATAAATCAAATAGATAAATTAAATTTCTTATAAAAGTAGCATGAAAAATATTGTAACAATGAATTCGATACTGCTAAGTAATGATGTCAAAGAATGTAAATCAAGTGATGCTGTAACCTGACAGTTAGAGCATTGATTTCTCTGTTTCATCGGCGGAGCATCGATTATTATGTTATGAAATAAGTACGATCTGTTCTGTTTTCGACCCGGCCCGTTGTCCGTGCCCGATGCGGCCACTGTGCAAATCGAACCAATTATGCAAGTGACTCGATTAGAAAATAAGATGGCCTGTGCGATATTTGAACTCGATTGATTTGCTTACGTAATGGATGCCGAAACAATGTCAGTACTGCACTCGAACAATAGTTATAATCGTTTATGTTTCATAATCGACGACAGGATTTTATCTTGTGGAATTTATTTAACATTACAATAATACTAATCTCTAGTGATTTTAAGTAAATTTAAAATATTTCATAATTTCATAGACAGTAATTACTGTTGGGTTTCATAGACACCTATGTTTAACAGAGAACCCGTATGGACTGAAATATAATTATTACTATTTTTTAATTGAATTTTTTAATTTAATGAATTACTTTATTACCATTATTTATAATACAATACAATCACTTATGCAAACGGAGCATGAAAATGGGTGCATTTTGGTAATTTTTAACACCACTAGGGGCCTGGTTTCAACTAAATCATCTAAACAATTATTTTATATCATTTTCTCCAATGTATGTTATGATAGACGTTTTTAAAATGATTTTTTTTTAATTTATTAGCCAATTGTAATAAAATTTATACTGAATATTAAGCGCAGCTTTCCACAATACATTAGAGAAAATCGCATTTTTCTCATTTATGCTGTTTCTAAGATTAACGATCACAGACGCGTGCAGATATACGCATATTGATTAACGATTCTGAGACATTTTTACTAACCTACATCGCGCAAGTGATTTTTTTCTGGCTACTCCCATATATATATACACACGCTGTTACAAATCATGGTATTTACGGAATGTTGGAGAGGTGGCTGAGGAACAGATTAATTACATGTATTTTTGATGGTGATAAGCTTTTTTTTATTACATAATATCTATCACAGCTTAATAGGTTTATTTGGACTCATACCAAATAAACTTGTTTTGAAATGTAACTAAATAAATCGGTAACGATTTTAGCTGATTGAAGCGAGTAAAGGATTTTAAATTATGTATATTTGTAAGTGGTTATATTATCAATTTTATTTTAAAGCCAAATTTTCCTTAGCTGTAATTGCATCGCAATTATAATAAACGATAGTAAATGCTATTTAAACTTTTTTTTCTTGCAGAATCTATAAATTAGTTGCAAAGTCATTCAAAACAATGGTATATCTACATCGCGATGTCTCACACATCTAAGTAGTACTTGCTTAATTATTACAACTTTTCCTGATTATTAGCTCATTGTAACCTTAGCAATTCGCAAGAAATTAGTGCTTAAAAATATGATCTGTTGTATCATTATCTTCAAGAATATAATTAAAGGTTTTTAAATAATTATTGAAAGAATAAATATTTGTAGTTTAGAAAATTGGGTTGAAAGTCACATTCTATCGCCACTCGTATCTATCAAAAGGATATTTCTGAATTGTGATAGAATAAAATCTTAAACTGGACACAAGACAGATATTCGTATTTACAAAACGTTAGACCACAAGTAGTTTATTACATTATAGGATAAATATTTAGTTTTTCAACTATGTAGGGGCTGCATCATCTTAGACAAATAAAATCATTAGAATTCATGTTTTTTATTATCCATTTATTACTTCCATTCCATAGGGGCAAGGATCTAGAATAAAGATCAGCAGTCAATAGAAAAAGGGATGTTATAATACAATCCTCCCACGTGATACTTACAGGAAGAAAATATGAATCTTAAAAAAGTATGAGGAAGGTCAAGAACATGTGGTTCCGATATTTTTGAATTTCGTGAGGGGAAGCAAGCTGCAGCAAGGTCAATGCACTCAATAATGTAGAGGGTTGTCACCGGTGCGACATACATAGGTTGTCACTACGGGATATATGGATATGAGGAGAGAGGCAGTGTGCGTCTTGCACTCTGAGAGCCATCAAAGCAGGTGAGAATATGTCAAGATCACTGGAAGGGATATTTACGGTATGTAATATATCGCAGAAATATTTTAACATTAAATATTTTAATTATTGTTTAAAGAAACTTCTCTAATTTTCTAATTAATGTATGTATTAATCATTGTTAAATTAAACCGTACGTACAATCGAAACAAATTCACCAAAAAGTCGTAGGAATAATATGATTTCTCTATATATTATTATTTTTTATTGGTCAGTAAGTGCATACATAAATATTTGACAGTTATTCGCCATATAATCAACCTGATAATATAATCTAATTTTTGTTCGCGAATCACACAATTACACATTTATTATATGTTGTTTTATTTACAATGGGTCGACATAGTGACTACAGAGGACCCAATGGTAATTACAGTGAGTCCAAAAACGAACTACCACCAAAGTCTATCCATAACATATATAATATATAGGTAAAGTGTACGTGGAAAATAATGATAACGTAAGCAATACTATTGTAACAAGATATTCTGTTTATTGATAGAAATATAATGATGATTCATATGTCTATATATTTTACGATATGCATTGAAGATTTGCTTTACCTGGGAGGTAATAAAATAAACAATAAACTTACAACAGGCTGTGTTAGACGGAACAAAGCTGTGCGGATGAAACTCATATGTGCAATCATTTGATGTTATGATTACGTTACATTGGTGGTAATCGCGAGATTAAGCTTTTTAAACTTAAGGTTTGAGTGACTTTAGCTAAAAAATCACAATTTATATTAACTTTTCATCGGATCAATTTCATAATAGGGTTGATAGGTTTTGATTGAATTTTCTATCTACTTCTATATATATTATTAGCCATATGTGTACATAGAATATTAAAATATATGTTAAGAACTTGAAAATATATTGTTATTTGTTGTACTTTATTAATTATTAATTGGTCGTGCTACGTGATACAATAAACGAGCGTTGATAGATTTGATACAAAAGATAAGAGATAGACGATAGAAATCTACCTAGAAGGTTGTAGCAATATTTCAGTATGGCTGTGGATGCGTATCGCTATCTAGCCGAGATGTTTGATAGAGACGGAGCTGGTCGACAGTACAAGTGGCTCCGAACCATTAGCCTCCGCGGTCGGCCGACAGCCGCGCCTTTGCTTGTCTCATGCGTACGCCATAATCTCTGCTTCACTGCTCTTTATAATCGCTCAGTATTGTTTCCAACTCCATTATACTGTCAGAATATGTTCCTACGATAAATTTACTTGTCGTTGAGCAATATCTTGTGTGATTGAGCATAACAGAATACCTACTCGATTTCCTGATGCCTCTATACTGGCTTATTCGACACGGTGGCAGGAGCGATACAGTTAAGTAGGTACATCTTTTATTAGTTTGATGTATTTGTATTTACTATAAGGCAGAGAACAATGCTTAGCTAATATAAAATACATCAAAACCATTAAGTAGGTTTTACTAAATGGATAAAGAGGTATTTAATAAACCAGAAGTACTAAGCGAATTAATACATAAATATGATTTTACTATAAAGTGAGTATTTAGAAGAGTGATAAATAACTTAATAAACTTTTTTGCCGTTTCAATATAAACAATAACAACGCGGTTCTTTAAAAATTCTTAAGATGTATACAGTTAGCAGTAAATGTTGTAACATGGCATCTCGTTTACGACGACAACGACGAGAGCTATTCTGCGGTACGGGTGAGATCGGGAATGATGGACTGGGTGAGTTTATCAGCGTAGACAGACGCTGCTGGCGCAGAGATATGTAGGTGCGGGTGACAGTAATTGACAGGTCGGCGGGCGCAGGACACTTGACGCACGTGCGAGAGCGGACTAGGGCCCCCGCACTAAGCAGGATGTCTTTAAATAGACTAAATGCCTTTGTGAAGGCATGCCCTCCGAAGGGTGGCGGCATCCGGCTCCGATCGCGCACACGATTCGCTTCTAAAGAGGAAACTTATAAATAACTTCTTCAATTATTCTGAACCATTCAACTATAAACACAAAATGCTCGTTGCGTGTGACTCATTGCTGTGCGCAGTTGTATACTAAGACAACTCGATCGCTACCAGACCCTTATCAAACCTCTACCGTCGCACTATATCAAGGAGTGTCCATTGAATAATGAATTGTCGAACAACTGTCGTCGTTTAATTATTAAATACTAGAGACCCATTTGCTCTGTAATATTGTAAAAGTCGTCTTTACCAAACAAGAAGTGACATACGAGTATGCATCCAAAATGCTCTTTCAACATTTTGGAGACTAATCATACAATTGTTTCTATTTATAGTATTATAATTAACAATTTGGATATGTGTCATTTTTTTAAAATAAATAGCTACTTACAATATTATAATGACAGATTTAAAAAAAAATTAGACAAATTTATTTTCTATGTAATCCACATCCACATTACTAGTCCACATCTTAATTATTATAGTTCTGATATAAAAACATATTAAGTCTTATGAAAATCATAAAAAAACACAATTTTAATCCCTGGTAGTGCAATTAAAAAAATATATAAAATTAATTTTATTTATTTCCAAAATGGTATCCTAGTGCGGAGACTCGCATATCCAACTTAATTGATAATGAAGTTACATATACATTATAAAGTTCAACCTCATATTTAATTTTCAAAAATAGGCACTTTCTTTCACCCGTAACCCATAATGAACGTACATTCCAAATATTAAATCTTTTTTTTTTTTTTTTTTTTTTCTCTTTATTTTAAATCGGGCTTTGTCGCACAGCGACGATGCCGCCCAGTAAAATACACAAATATTAAAAACTACACTAATTACTAAAATTTAGATCTATCTTAACTAATTTGGCGATACTATACAAATATTTGGCATCATCGCTGAGTGGCCTGGCCAGTATGGATTGGAGTGCTCCTACATCCATTGGCAAAGAGCCCCCAGGATTCGATCTTCTACAATGGTCGAACCGAGAGCATTCCATCAGTATATGGTGCACATCATCCGGTTTGTTACATATTGTGCAATTAGGCGACGTAACTTTTTTAACCATATATAAATACTTATTTGATGGAAAGTGTCCAGACCGAAGTCGTAGAGCCAAAACAAGGATAGTCCTACATAGGCGAGTCTGATTAATCCAAGGGAAGTCATAATGTGGTTCAGATTGGATAGTCCTATACCATATCCCTTTCTCTTTGGATCTCTCATCAAAATATTCTTTCCATAATTCTTTGCAGTAAGTTTTCACTAGACACATATATTCTGAATACACAGGAGTAATTTCTACAGGGGTTCCATCATAAGAACCTTGCTTAGCCAAATCATCAACTGCTTCATTACCATATAAACCAACATGTGCTGGTATCCACTGCAGAACTACTGTTTTTGACAAATTTTGTATTTTATAGATCGATTCCAATATAGAATAAGCTATCGGTATACATCGCATCGACGAAGTACACCGAGCCAAGTGTTGTAAGGCGCCTTTTGAATCGGTCAAAATAACAAACTTTTGGCATCCTAAAGAATCCATATAGGATAAGGCTTCTTTAATTGCAAGTAACTCTACATGCATAATTGAAATATTGGAATCAATTTTCAGTTTAATGTTCACATTAGAATTAGGATCAAAAACTGCAGCACCCCTGCCAGAATCGCTTTTGGAGCCATCAGTGTAAATTTTATAAAAATCAGAGTAAACATTTTTAATAAGGTCATTACAAATAACTTTCAAATGATTTGGATGGTAGTGGAGTTTGCCTAAGGAGATAGAATGAATATCAGTTTTAACCACCTGTGATAAATTTACATTACTTACCCATGTATCCAGTGAAAACATTTCTAGAGGCTTAGCATTATGAATAAGATTAGAATTTAATAAATTATGAATATTAATAAGTCTAGGGATCTTCTTATGATTCCAATAAGGAGTTTCTATATTAAGTCCTAATTCTTCGAGCAACGCAATAGACTTATTGAAAGAAAACGATTTTGATTTCAGCCAAAATTTACCAGCCAAAAAAGCTCTACGTACATGCAGAGGAGGTAAACTTAGTTCGCTTTGCATTAAATGTATAGGTGTACTTTTTAAGAATCCCCCAATCACTCTCATTGCCTGATTTTGTATTCTTTCTAATTTAATTACGTTAGAGGAACAGCTGGTGTCATAGAGGAAACTTGCGTAGTCAATTCTGCTGCGGATTATAGATATGTACAATTTTCTTAAAAATTTCGGATGTACTCCCCAACTAGGTCCTGCCAACACTTTTAACAAGTTGATATATTTTGACACCTTTTTTACAATTTTCAGAATATGAGTTCCCCATCTAAGACCATGATCTAAAGACATTCCTAAATATTTTACATTGTGTACTAATGGTAAAGGGGAACCATTAACTTTTAGGACGACATTATGTAAATACTTCCTTTTTTTGAAAACACAGATTTTACTTTTTAATGTAGAGATATCAAGACCTAAATTAATTAACATATTATTAATCATATTTAAAGCTGCCTGTAATTTGATGAGAGCCCTCTCCATAACTGTATCAGAAACATATAAAGCGAAATCATCCGCATACTGAGAAATATTTACATCTATAACACTGTTGCATATTTTATAAGTGGCAATATTGAACAATAACGGAGAAAGTGGATCTCCTTGTGGTAGTCCTTGACACGTTTGTCTTACCACGTGATACCCAGTTCCTAAAATAATTAGATTCCTCTCTTTAAAATAATTCCATAAATATGAACACATTTTCGACGAAACTCCTAAATTATCCAAAGTTATAACCAAGCTTGAAATATCAATATTATTATAAGCATTCTTAATGTCGAGGAAGCACCCCACAGTAAACATATTCTTAGAGAAACCTATTTGTACTTTAGTTATAAATTGACTTAAGTTATCTAGACAAGACCGTGATTTACGAAATCCAACAGTATTATCAGAAAATATTTGTTTGTTCTCCATATACCATTCCAACCTTCTACATAGAATTGAATGAAAGATCTTACACATACATGAAATTAATGAAATTGGCCGTAAAGATGGTGAAGCAGGATCTGAACCTAGTTTAGGGATCGGAATTATCTTAATATCGCGCCACTGACTTGGTATATTTCCTTGACAATAAATTTTATTGTAAACCGACAACAACATAGCTTTGCCTACTTCAGGGAGATGACTAATCATTGAGTAGGATATGTCATCACAACCTGGAGCTGTATCTTTAGTTTTAATGCAATTTTCTAATTCATGCAAGGAAATTTCGGATTCTAGAATTGAGTTTTGAGAAAGAAATTCGGGTTTATGAGGGCACACCGAACTGGGAGATAGTTCACATAATAATTCTTCTGCAGATTCCTGACGGATAGATTCCTTAGCAGTAGGGCATGCCTTTAGCCATCTCATTTTGCGCCACATATCTCTATAGGAAGTAGTTTCATCTATCGAGGAACAAAACTGTTGCCAGGACAATGACTTTGCTTGGCGAATCAATCTTTGCGACTTAGCGACTCTTTCTTTAAGAATTTCCAGATTTTGAGGGGTGGGGTTACGCCTAAAAATGGATAAAGCTAGTCTTCTTTCTGCTACTGATTTAGACAAATTAGGGGTCCAATAGGGCTTAGGTCTGAATTTACTGGTTATATTTTGAGGTATATTTACAAAAGGGATTGCGATATCCGCCGTTTTTTTAATTATGTTTTCTAGTAAGTTATAACACTCTTGAGCTTCTGTGGGTATTGTTACATTAGACAGTTCTTTTTCTATTAATGACGAGTATAGCGACCAATTACTTTTTTTGTAATTCCGTCTTTTACTAATGTCTCGATTTGAACAAAACGAAGAAGAAAGTTTTATCATTAAGTGATCACTACCTAGAGATTCATTGGTTATTTTCCATGTTATTTTCAAAGCCAAGTCGGAGGATATAAATGAGATATCTGGGGACGACTGTTGTAAGGTACCATTAACAAATTTTATACGAGTAGGACTATTACTGTCATTTAATGATATAAAATTGTGATCTAGCATGGAATCAAATAGCTGTGTGCCTCTTTGGTCAGTTTTACAAGACCAGTTGCTATGATGACCATTAAAGTCCCCCAATAACAGAGTCTTTTTACTTGATATCGAAAATATATTATCCCAATCTCTCTGCAAAGTATGAACAGTTGAAGGACAGTACACCGAAATGACATTCTCAATATGCGGGCAATTTAATACTTTCACGTGTATAAGCTCAATACCAGCGTTTGTAGTGTAGAACGTACATAGTTGCGCTTTCACTGTGCTATGGGTGAGAATTGCAACACCCCCGTAACCATCCCCTCTATCCAATCTGAAGACATTATAACCCCGTAGTAGAAAATAACTTCCAGATTCTAACCATGTTTCACTAAGCACTACAATATGCACTTTTTCAAGAATTAGCAGTTGTTCAAAAGATATAACTTTAGGTCTAATACTTTGAGAGTTCCATTGTAGGATATTCAAGTTTATAATTATATTGTTACTATCCATTATTAAACAAATTTGTGAATAACGACCAATCAGACATATAACGTACAGCTACTGATACAACCCAATTAATACAATTTTCAAGAACAAGTTTGGCTTTATCACCTAGCGAACCTCTCTCCAAAATGATATTCTTAATCTTATTTAACAATTCAGCAAATGTACCGTCCGAACTCCTATTCCTATTTGTATTTCTTGATGGCACTGATAATTCTTCTTCTTCTCTCGCTACGTGAAAGTCACCAGGGCTGTTTGATGTACTTGAACTAGATATAGAATTGTTTCTCTTTTTCGATTTGTTCTTCTTTTTTTTTTGCGTAGTTTTTATTTCTTGAGCTGTACTTGGCTCTTGCAAATCTAAGTTAGGCTGCGGATTTATAGCTTCTGGCATTCTCTCTGACAGAGATTGTTGGAGATTTGATTGAGAAAGCGAAGGAACGTTGTGTGCTCTTGTAGTATTTGCATTTGATGGGTGTAGTATATTTTCGTGTATTGGGCTTGGAGGAACATATAACAAAAGCGCCTTTCTATATGTACAATTGAATTCGGACATCAATTCGCGGATTTTCTTTTGTTTTAAGTATATCGGACATGATTTGTCTAGTGCTAAATGATTACCGGAGCAATTAACGCATTTAAATATCGACGTTTCACATGTTGCATGGTTATCGCCACACTTTGGGCAAATTATTCTTTTCGATAAACAAGTTTTTACTACGTGACCAAACCTCCAACATTTAGCACATTGAGTTACCCTAAATACAAATGGTTCAACGTTAATCCTAAGGTTTTCAACTTTTACATAAGCAGGAAGTGACGGGCCTAAGAATCCAATCCGCACAGTTTCGCTTGGTACCCATTTTTCTTCACTTTCAATGCTATTATTTTCTCCTTCAATTTTTCTTCGATTGAGTCGCATAACAGATATAATTTCGGTTTCGCATGTAATATTATCTAAAATAGCCTGTGGTGATAATTCCAATTCTATGTTTTTTATTATGCCATAAGAAATTCCTACTTCCGAAGTCTTTTGACGTCTCCATCCAAGGTCAAGAAAGATTTCACAATTTAAAAAGGTTTTGGCTTTCTCCTCTTCTTCGAAAGATATAATGATTTTATAGGGATTAATATATTTGATTCTTTGGATGCCAGTGATATTGTTATTTCGCAATAATTGCGCTAGTGCAAATTGTTTTGGCAGAACATTCCTATTAGTAACACAAACGTCTACTACCTTCTCCTGTCCAAATAAGTCGCTGTCTTCATTTCGTTTTGTAGTTCTTCCTCTCTTCTTGACCAACTTCCATCTCTCCAAGGAACTATCTTCCCCTTCCTCTTCATCCTCCATTCTTCTTTTGCGTTGAATCTCCTCAAGTACTCTCGTATTCATCTCGGTAAAATTTTCGTTATTCAAAGATATTGGTTCATTTTCCATTATTTCAGCCTCTTCACCACTTCTTCTGGACAAATTATCATCCTCGTCGTCATTTTCTTCCATTATATATCACTAACGAAAATATGCGGGTAGAACAAAAAATAAAATTGTGTCGCGCCCAATATATACGTCCGTTAGTAACGCAGACTCGGATGCTACTGCCAAATATTAAATCTGTAGGTCTCATAATTTCTGAGATTACGCAGTAATCAAGACAGTTCAGTCTGTCAGTGATTTTCGCTTTTATATATATTACATATGTATGTTATATATTAGATAGATTCTTTATCTTTATAGTATTGTTACCAAAATAAAACTATTTGACTCTATTTTCGTACATATTGTGTTTTGTTGTTATGTGGTTACTACATAATTGAACAAACAATATAATAATATATAATATAATAATAATATATATAATATTTTAATTTGTAATTTTATATTATGGGAATTTGTAGGTACATTCCAAATACAGAGTAAGTACATCATACAGTTTTTGTACTAGCGAGCGCGCGCAATCATATGAAATAAGGGAAAGGTTTATGATTCAGACTTAAACGTGATTAAATTGATGATTCTGCTCAACGTGCTTGACGATGCAGTGCATTTATTTCCTGTTTGAATGATTATAACAATATTGTTGTTGACAATACTTGGATTAATGTATAAACAATACTTATGTCAGTTTTTTTTTTGTATCCCGGGGGAAATTCTGTATAGGATCACCAGGGACGCTGTGAGGGCAGCGACCCTGGTGTGTCAGAATCCTACTGACTAAAAACCAGGGTATCCCTCTGATTGCTCCACCCGGGCCTGGGAAGCCTAATTCATCCAGACGCCCAGAACAAGAAGCCTTGTTGAGGCTACTTCTCTGGGAGCGAAAGGAGTAAAGCCCACTCCTCCAAAACCTCTCTCCCAGGCGGTGCGCCGGACACCGAGTACCGCCTCCCTCTCATTCGGGCAGCAGACTCCCTCAAGTCTACTGCCCGGCTACGTCAGTTTTAGTGTTAATTCCTAATAATACTTTTATCGTGTATTTAAGTTTCATTTAGGTATACTAAATACTAGTTATAAATATATTTATTAGGTATACTTAGGTAAAAGTAGTATAAAAGTAAATTCTTTGTTCCAATAAATCGATATTCCGACGCAAGACTTGATTAACAAAACGATTAAACCTGTATTCGAATAATACCTACTCGTTACAATTTATTTTTAAAAGATTTCAATATGAATAATTGTCATCATCAATTTAAGTTTGGTAAGTCATTACTTTAAAAAGTAGACTGCTTGTAGCTATATTATGATTGACTAGCTTTTACCAGCGGGTTTATCTGCTTTAGCAATAAGGGAATAAGAAAATTTTTAGAGAAAACGAATTCAAAATAATTTTCCATACATTATTCTTTATTTGTAAATGATTGTTACTTCTAGTAGTAAATCATGTTTTATTATTACTATATGACACCTGTTATTTGCAACGGTTATAGTTACTGCTTTTTAACTAACTTGTTCAAGAAATTAAAAATAAATCATAGGGTTAAAGCATTCAATAGGACAAAGTTGATGATCAAAAAATTTATACGCCTACAAACAAAAGAAAATAATTAAATATTACTTAATTATTTTCCGCATCGATTATGTGGTATTCACGAATTCCCAGATGCACTTTAAGAAGAATCACACGTTAATATACACAATATAATACACACGTTATAATATATATATAATAATATACACAAATATCTTATACTTTTGTTAAATATCTATAAAATTAATATTTACAAATATACCGAGTTGAACGACGCATTAAAATCCGGATCTTGACGAAGGGATTAGCGTGTGTATTGCTATGAGTACAATTCCCTTGCACGTGTGCTTGCAAAGGGTCTGAAGGTACTCCCGATGCAGCATCTTACGACATTATACATGTGTGTACAAATGGGAACGTAGATACCTGCGAGTGCGCATACAAACAAGTGTTTCCGGTCAGGGAACCTTGATATCCGGTGTGTTTAGGCAATCGCTTTCATGGTGCGCAAAGAGATTTATCTTTCCTGAGAATCAATATATTTATATATTGTATGAATACTAATAATATTTTAAAATATAATATACCTTTACATTTACACATATTTAATTGGACTATTTTAATTTCAGTTGTATTACTTCAGTTGTTCGTACTATCTTAGCTTCTATGATTTACAACGTAAATATGACATGAACGAAATAAATACAGGATTTATATACTGTCGTGAATAAATATATTAATTTGTTATGTTTATTTAAAGTAAATAGTAGATCTATATGTAACGGATATAAATAGAAAGAAAAAACAAGTTTATACAAATGAAGTTTAAGCATTTCAGAGAACAAGGGAGTTAATATCTAAAATGTAAATAGCGGCATCGGTGCACCCGCGGGCCCCGCGGCGTCTTTCATAGACGAACATAAACCATCACAATAACAACAAGTTCTGCAGGTGACGACTCGCTCTCAATAGCACTGATTACACCTCCATTCAGCACAACTCGGCCTTACCTGGCTAACCTGTTCCTATTTACGATGAGCTTTATTTATTATATAGGCATTCATTATAATTGAAATTCTCACCTACCTTTAAGTTTACACTACTTATATTATGAAACGAAAATAACTTGATATTAATAAAATGTACAGTAATTAATAAAATAAATAATTATGGATAATACAACTCATTATTAACCTACTATATACATATCATTATGTATTAGAATTATTTTTTATTACTTTTTGAAGCAATGATATAAAAAGTCGAACGTATTAAGGATAAGAAGAAATTAAGAAATAAAAATAAGTGTAGCAAACAACTGTACCCTATCGTTTTCGCTGCATCCCAGGCTCCGCCCCTACTTTGCACTTAAAAATACTTCTTTCGGTGTATTATTGGTTTTCCAATGTCAAGACTAATGTATACTATATCTCAGTGACGTGCATAGGGTATTTGGACAGGGTAGGCACAATTCACGTAATTAATTTGAATATTGTATGATTAAGATATATATTATGATAGTGAATATTATATTGCTTTCATAAGAGAGATAAATGACGTGAGTACAAAATAGATATGAATATAAATGGTTTCTTTTTTGTTTAACTGTAAGCAATCTATTCCAGACTTAATTATCATTAGGGCATGCAATGCTTTCATGTATCTATGGAATGAACGCTACTGCTATATCTGCATTTACCAGTACACTCACACAGAAAGTAGATATCCCAATAATATTTATATAGCTCATAGTTTTTCAACATAAACATAAGGTTGGTGTCAGGAAGGATGTGAAGATTTGAATAGAGCCAAGTTCCAGTCAAGTGGGACGACATGATATAACGCGTCATGCGATGTAGTGGACTGTGACGCCGCACCCGAAGAAACCCCATTGTCTTTGTATCATTAGGGCCATTATATTTGATTGTTTAAGCATTCTTTTATAACTTTGATCAGTGGCTAACATCTTAATAATGATTTTCAATAATCATTGTTTTACGATTTTCAAACAATAGCCGTAATCACAATGCTAATATCCTCGTCTTTTATAATTTGCTTAAGCAGAATTGAAAGTGGTATCGTGAGGTAGACGTAGGAAGTAAAAAGAAAGTGGGTTATAGTATTTTCATTGTTCCAGACTCTTCAACCAATCATTTATTGTTATATGTATGTACAACATGGTGTACCTACACAATCGGTGTATTATATTAGAAGCCCAATACTTAATTTTATAAAAATAAAAGAATTACATATACACATATACAAAGTATGTGGGAACTGAATGTATTTTATTCAATAAGCTCATAAAAAACAGCATGTACATATTTTATTACTTTAAAAAATTGATTTATTTAAAATATAGCAATCGGTCGTTTTAACAAAATTTTACGTCGAAATGTCTAAATTATGGCCAGTTCTATAAAAAAAAGATGTAAGGATTACATTGGGAGGATAGTATTTAATTTTTGCACTGTAGAATCCTATGACTCGAATTCTTTGTTTCCAAACTTAAAACGGCTCTGGTGATTTCTGTAATCAGTACCATCTGTTAATGATATATTTTGATATAAAATATTTTTAAAATTTTTGAGTGATTATTTTACCATTTTAGCAAAAATGTTTTAAACGATGATATATTCTATGTGCAGTATTTTTAATTTAATTTGATAAACTATTATATTTAATATTCACTGCGTTACAAGTATATTTACTTTAAAAATTTGTTAATACACAAACCCAAAAAAGCTACTGGTGCAACTATATCAATAAAATGTTGATAGAAATATAAGTGTGTTTCTTATAATTATCATGGAGTTGTAAAAATCTTTGGTCGTGATATAGTATATCGATGTTATATTTAAAGTTATTATAGTAACGTTATTCCTTTTCGTCGAAACAGACGTCCAGTACTACTCTCCAAACGACGAATTGAGCTTCGAGACACGTCAAAGTGATTTACTTTTCCGTGGTACTTAAAATTCGAAGGCTATTAAACCAAACAAGATTTCGGCGGAGATGATGGCCAGTGCGTTTCGCAAGAGACGGTCGTAACCCATTTTGGTTATAATTCGCCGTGACGCGCTGAGCTTACACGGCGAGCGGAGAAAATAGGGAGACGGGCAACGCCGAAAACAACAATGAGGTACTGTTACCATAATGACACTTTATGAGCGCAAACATCGGGCCGCGGCGAAACAAGACATGGTCGCGGTCGCGATGCGATGCACGAATGTGGTCCGCGCATTGTTTCCGCATTATACCGCGCGCAACGGGGACGACATTGATGGCCCGCGGACAAAGGTATCCATTGCAACAACCGTCTCGACCGACCTCCATCGACATTCGGACCAATTCTCTGAAATGGATTTGATTACTGAACTCACAATTTCCCGTTTTCGCAATCGGTGGTACCTTCTTGTCACAAGACAATTTATGTGCACAAAATATATTAATGAATAAATCAGAAGAACAGAAATCAAGGAATTACGTAGAAACTATTATTATATTTAGAAGTACACCGCACAATCCAGAATATACACTGCTTTGGAAGACTAACGTAGGTACTTACGAAGTTGTAAATAAAAACACATGTGATTAAAAACTGGTATTCATTACTTATGCTATAGTAGTTAATTTAACAATAATAAGTTAATTGTAACAAAAAAATATTGTCACACTATATCCGTTTCGGGGTGAGTAAAGACACATTAGTGGCTGTATTCACTTTTTGCTAATACATCGTGGCCATTGTGACCAGTAGCGCAGCTGATCGCCGTCCTCAGGTCACTTACATGTGACATTGCTACATAAAATAACTTAAATATTATAAAGCTTCACGAATGGTTTTGTGGTAATTGTAGCTAGTCAGCTGAATTACTGAGGATACAGTGAAACGATAAACGACCACATAGGCAGCCTCGCTGGGCGGTCGATATTATGACACATATCAACATTATTTTATACAAAGACCACAGGATCGTCGGCTCACCGTCCAGCGCACGCAATGCCCTTAGAACAAGCGGACACACGTTCACCACTCGATAGTAACGGTGTGGTCCTGAACATTCTACTAAGCTTTTAAATTGCTTCTACATTAATACACGTGTGCTTTAGATAAATTATAACTTTAAAACAATCTTCTATCTAAATAATAGAAATTATAAATATTACAGAATTTCATATAGTAAGATTCCTACCAATACTAATGTTATAATAAGGATAAGGAGCTCGTATTCAAGTGAATTCACACGAATGGTCGTAGGTTCGAATTGCGGCACAGATCTCTGGGTTTTTCAGTTTAAGTACAAATTTACGCATCACATGCTCACCGGTGAAGGAAAGCATTGTGAGGAAATCTGAATGATAATTAATAAAAATTTCATGTGTAATTGCCCTAATCAGCTGCGCTACTGATCACGTTGGCTACGCTATATAAGCATAAAGTGGATACAACCACTAATGTATCACCCTGCTGTTGATCCAGAAAGGGATATACATAGCTTGACTACATATTATTATTATTTTCTGGTCGGTCTAGAATTCATGGAAATTTTGTTTAATATATACATATATCATTCTTGATCCATAGCATATTCGGTTTCAAACGCTTTCTTGGGTTTTAAATGCTAAAATATTATTGTAAATTAGTAAAAAAAATTACTTTACTTAATAATGTAATGACACAACAACAGTTAGGGGTTACGTACATAGAATATATTGAACCGTCGCACTAATAGTAATTATAAACAAAGTTATGCACATAAATTATTACAAGACGACAATAGAGCACAATAGTGACGTACCATCGCACATTGCGGTACGCAGGGCTTGCGCGTGGGACCAGGTGCGGAACAATCTCGGCAGTTGCCGCGCACGCGCTCCCTCATTACACTTTTCGTATGTTTAATACTTACGCGGAGCCGTGACTTTATTCATAACATATATTATTGTTGTATAAATAACATAGTTAGTTTTTGGTGGTAGGGCAATTGCCCGGACTGGGTCATGACCACAGTACACAAGTGTTATAATCGTCATAGTGATTCGCTTTAGCCTGTCGCGCTTCGGGATGAGCTTGCGTATATCCAGTAACTCATACCTATACTAATATTATAAAGCTGAAGAGTTTGTTTGTTTGTTTGAACGCGCTAATCTCAGGAACTACTGCTTCGAATTGTAAAATTCTTTTTGAGTTGAATAGACCATTTATCGAGGAAGGCTTTAGGCTATATAACATCACGATGCAATTATTAGGAGCGAAGAAATAATGGAAAATGTGAAAAAAACGGGGAAAATTATTCATCCTTGAGGGCTTCCATTGCGTGCGCTGCAAAAACGGTTCAAGATACCAAAAATATATGTAAGAAAGAATTATTCCTCTTGAAATGATCTAAAAAATGTCCGCGGCAGTATATGTCTATCTTTTAAGATTAAGTCACTAGAACCGTTTTTATGGTAAACAAATTTGGTCGAAATTAATGCATTATTTGTTAAGAGTTGTATCAACGTAATAATATTAATTTTTATCCAAATAAATGTGTTGTTGATTAAGAGTATTTAGTTGTGAACAAAATTGTCTTTGACATCACTTAATTTCAATGAACATCTTAGAAGATATTACAAAACCTTATATAGCAAAACAACGTTTGCCGGATCAGCTAGTTACTTATAGACCTTCAGCCTTGGTATATGTGGGTCGACATGACGATGTACACTATCAATGGATTTTCATCCTTTGATGGTTGCTCTCGTTTTTGGACTACATTGAACATACTATCAGGTGCACTGTAGTCACTTTGTCGAGACAATGTAAAAAAAAATCTATATAAATAGCATTATATTACATTTTCAACATTTTTTTTACATTTCTCAATTAGGTTTCATAAAATTTTAACGGGCTCAAATTTTTATTTCAAAATATTAAAAATTATATAATTAGATTATTTAGATATACCATTTATACAAACGAATCAATAGTTCTTAGAAAATACATTTGAATGTTTACGTGCTAATCACTGAAATTACTGAACCGGTCTTTAAAGGACTTTAGTAATGTTAATTAAAACAATGGCTTTGCTTTGACATACCAATGACTAATATTAATTAGGATAAATTACAAATAAATATGATATTAATTGAATTTTTGTTAATTATTATACATAAACAAACAGAAATGAAGAAGCGTGTTCAGTATGTAAAGGTAAATTCACATAAAAACTATCAAAAGATGGCGATACCAAATAATGTTTCGGGTGCAACTATGCAGCGCTTTGCAACTGATCGGTCGCCCCCTGCGAACAAAACACTGTTTGCTATGAGCAAACTAGTTTTGATTAAATGTAAAGGTGTCCCGGAACGGGTGTGTTCACCGTTTGCTCTAAGTAATTATGTTTTGTTTGATATCTACACATAAATCATCAGTAGTTGTCGGTAATGTGGCATATTTATAAAACTTATGATCATTAACAAAGAAATTTCCATATTTATTGAAAATTAATTGTTCCAGTTTAATTCAAAATTTTCTGATAATTTATTTATGTATATGGACCAAATAGCAACATTTAAAAATATTTTTATAATTTTCTTTTCTAATGAGATGTAAACACGAAGAAAATGTAAGAGGTTTTATTATACAACCTGTTATGTAGATAACGAATTGGTTGTCTCAATTATATTATAAAAGTAATAATGTTGTTCTTTTTCATTCTCGAAATGCCTTATTTGCATAGTACTATTAAAATATATTCCTAAAATATATTTACGCAATTTTACATCACGCATTTTAACATGAAGATAATATTATGTAGGTGTTTTTTCCTTGAGATATTTATTGAAAAATTATTACTTAAATAGATTAACTGTCAGAACAGTTTTGATTTTACATCATCACAAATTTTACATTTTGCCTAATTTTAGAATTGTTATTTCGTTTATTTTTCTTTTCTTCTAAATTTCCATAATATTTTACATATCTATCTATGTACGTAGCTTGTATTGTTGTTATAAATACAATATGTGCTTAACGCGGAACAAGAGAACGTAGAATCTTTTAATAAACATACAAACAAATATAATATATTCTGTAAATCATGAGTTTCATCCACGATATTATGGCAAAATCAAAGAATTTGACCAGTCCAAATATATTTTCCAACTTTTAAATATACGTACTATCGTAGAGAGCGGTTCTGCTCTTACAACCCTCACAAAGATTGATCCAGTCTAGAATAATTTCACTGTTTCGTTATAATTATACGTACCCTATAATTACCTTATGAGATATGTGCCACCTACCTATTGAACTTTCATCGATTAAATTATAAAAATAAAGCTTCACATGAAAAATTGTAATATAAAAACTACTCAAAATATTTTATCCTAGACAAGCTAGGCACATTCCAAGTTAAACTGCAGACAATACGCAACAGAAAAAACATATTAAAAACACGGAACCGTTACTCGTCATTTAATAGAATAGTGTTAATCCTGTACTGAACGATCTGGTTGTTTGGGTCTGCTCTGGAGCATTTGATGCAGCTGCTTTCGACCCCAGGACTGAATTCCCCTTCATGACCGAGCACTATAAATATCATTCCATAGCTAAGAAAGCAAAAAATTCGAATACTGGTGAGATACATTAAAAATCTGTATGTGGGAAAGGAACGGTTTT
Organism: Automeris io; assembly: GCA_036320925.1. Classification (NCBI taxonomy): domain Eukaryota; kingdom Metazoa; phylum Arthropoda; class Insecta; order Lepidoptera; family Saturniidae; genus Automeris; species Automeris io. The sequence goes on from JAUDJH010000002.1 coordinate 12,009,571, forward strand.
CGTTTCCCTTATCCGTTTTATTGTAACTAAATGTTCATCACAGACACCTGCGAATAATTTTAAGTATTTTTAAAAAATATATATCTTGTTTATTTATAATCCTCTAAGTAATTTTTAATATAACAGTAAAAAAAAACTATTTAATCTTATTAATCTAACAAAATATATAGATAGACTCAAACGATACCATAATTATTTTGTACAAAAATATAAATAGAAATAATTTTTACTGTTTCTTTTTATATTATGATCTATTAAGAAACTAGCAATATAATGCATATATCATAATGTGTAATACATTTATAGCGACATATAGACAACAATATGTAAAAAAATATAAATGAAATAAATGAGTCAGCATTTACTAAAAACCTTCCCCAAATAAAAATATTTGTATCCCATACACATATAAATAAAAAAATTAAATAACCCGTTAAATATTTGTGTATATCAGGTAGATCCATGTTAAATAAGGAACAAATGCGAGTCAACATATTATTAAAAGACAATATTAAGTATTAAGTATTTACGTAAATTGCTTTTAAAGAAGCAATGTTTGTTTTTAGTGTAGTAATTTAGTGTAGTAATATTATTTCAGTAAACTTTGTTTAGTTAAACAGGGATGACGTAGTGTGTAATTAATGCTCTAATAAAATTATAGATAAAAAAAGAAGTAATTTAAAGAAGTCTGTGAACAGCAAAAATACATATAGTTAGCCAGTTGGTAATATAAGAAGGCCTCAACTCGCAAGGGAGTGCGCGAGGGGTGAAAGGTGGCCGGTGCGCGATGGCGCGCGGTGACGCACCGGCCGCGTTCGTAGCGTGTGCCGAAATCTCAGCTGTTGCCGCCTGCCAATTGTACAGGCTGATATATATTAATAAAATCTAGTTTAAATTATTTATTGCTTATTATTTCATAAAATCATTACCTTTATTATTTGTGAAAGATGCTTTAAATAGCTTTTCTGAAGTACTTTGGTGATTGACAAATTCGAACAAACAGCTACAGTAATGATCACATTATCCGACTATCTCGGTCGATAAAGTATGATTTTCTTAAAAAATAAACACATTTATTCAATAAACCTTTATAATATTGGTCCACAGGTAGACAGTGACGTGTTTTATTGATTTATGGCGAATATAAATTAAAATACTCTGAAATGTTTCTAAAATAGTTTTATTGGTTTTCTTCTTAGTCGTATACTGCTGGCGGAGTGGTGTCTGTCGTGAATGGTCTACTTGGTTGGCTGCAGCTTTGGCAAGATGCTTATATCTTACTCTATTAGAGAACTTAATCAAATCTGTCCATTTTGTGTGGGTGTTCGGTTGCGAGATCGATGACCCTCTCACCACCAAATGTTCTAAAGAGCGTTCGTTTTCATCGTAGCATTTTTAGTATTCATACTTGCACAATTGACGTAAGTCTTTGTTCGAATCGAAGCTCTTTCAGGAAGGAAATTTAGTGCGGAGTGCACTAAAATTGAAATGGACTCCAGTCCATTTTGTCTTCAGCAAACGCCTCCAGCACCATATCTCGAGGACATCAAAGTTTTATTATCAAAATATTAACGAAATTTATGAGTATTGTAGAAATACAATTTTAAATAATTCTCACAAAATATAAGTTAACACAAAATGATTCAATAAATTAGTCAGTATTTATTATTTTATACTCGACAAATAGTTATTAAAAAAACATGCTGTATAAAGTTTAATCCATCTGTATTAAAAGTGTTTATAAAAGCGTTGAATGGCCTGCGCTTTATATATAAAATTCTACAGCTATGCTATTATTTAAAATTAAACTACTCACCTACCTGCAAGGTTTTTGTCAAAACCAAAATGTCATATAACCACCAATTTTTGATCGAAAATTTCACATTAGTATACTATTTTACTATAAAATCTGAACCATAAAGTATGACGTTTATAGTTCAACATACAGTTTTAACCTCACATAAAAGTACTACCACCATAATGCTCATGTGTTACCTCAAAACGTCGCAATATCAAGTACTACGAATTGTGAGTTACGATCTTTTTAATTTTTATGATCGAAACAATGAATGGGGAGACCCTAATCACATCGTTCAAATGCAAAAAGTAATATGTTCTATAAAAGTACCCAGGGTGGCGGTAGAGTTGGCAAGGCGCTTACGTTGTTTGTTTTCAGAAAGGTCGTTCAGTGCAGATGTGCGCTTCGGGTACAGACATGTGATTCTGCACGCGCAGCCAGCTGCTGGCATAGCTGTGCACTGATTCAATGCCAGGCAGGGTCGGACTGCGCTTGTGGGTGCCTCACCTTTGTGTAACGATCGTGTGTAGGTAAAGTTCCACAAACAATGATACAATCCACACGACAATAACAAAAGAAGCCGTTGCTCAGGTGTGTCGGCTTTTGATAATAATAATTTTTCTTTACTTTATATAAAAAGTTCAGTTTAATTTTATATTAATAATTTTAATATAAACTAGCCTCTGCCTATGATTTCGTCCACGCCAGAAACGAGGAAATCGTATATTTCGCCACTAACAATTTCAACCATGACCATCTTTACACTTAATTACTGTGGTCACGAACTAGCTTAGGCAATCGCCTTATCACATCGAAAACCTTAAATCTCCATGAAAAGAATCTACAAACGATTTGTAAAGTAGAATTCGTAAAGTACTCGAAAGTAGAACTTCTAACAAAATTGGGCTAAAACTTTGTTACTTTATTCTTTTCCAAGTGTTAGTCCACATACGTTATCTAAATTGAACGCTCTTTGAAAAAAATATTTGTACTAGGTATATCATCATTGTTAATCAAATATGTTTACTTTAAGAAGACATTTTATTTAAAAAAAAAATACACTTCTGTGGTGAAAGTGGTATAATGCTATGTAGTCCGTGATAAGTTCTAATTTATTTTCACAACCCGTAATGTATGCGATAAATTAACCGGCAGTAGTGAGACGCGAAGCGACATTGCATCGAGATGGAGCTGGAATACAGCGCGGGGCACCACCTGCTCAAGCGGGCTGGGCGCCCCTGTCCATCGCTATTTCCGCCATAGAGCACAGCCCCCCGCTCGGCTGTGGCGCAAGTCGCGACCGTTAGGCCGCACGCGCCCCGCGCCATCTCGCACCTGGCCGTCGAGCCGCGCCGCAGCCGTACACCCGACGCGACACATAACACTTGTATGATAATTGATAATATGATCAAATTCACATTTCATTGTCATGATAGTGGGGACAGCTCGTACCAACGCCTTTTTATGTAAATTAATATTTCTCAACATTCCTCTAGAAAGGGTTGCAAAAATTTGAAATTTATAAGTGTCAGTTTTATGAATTACGTAAGCTCTATGAATTTCGCATTTCATTACAGATATAAAAAAACTAAAGCACGTTAGACAAACAAAATTGTCAATTACAAACTTGATCCGCAATAAACCGCGACCCCAGTACATAGAAGTAAAACTTGTCACGGTAACATGTTTCGGCTTGCTGCGTTTTGATAGCTCATGTTTAATTATTTTAATACCTAGAAGTCTTCAGCCGAGGGATAAGTAGAATATTTTAGGGAATATTTGTTTTGTGTATTGTATTATATACCATTTATGTAACGAGCAAAATTTGGTTTAGGTTCATTGTACGTAACAATTAACATGTCTAATAGTAGATAAATATTGTTTTAATGATAATTATAATAAATTCCCATAAGCGCCAGCCAATAAGTCATTCATTTCGATATAATGATTTGTCTAAATTGTTTACATTTCCAAAATTCTGTTGGCATGTTTATATTTCCCAGGCGTTAATTGAGATAAGATTCATTCACAAGCTCCCAGTTAATTAGGTACTGATTGCTATTTGTTTATGACTTACAAGAGGCCGGCAATTTAGAGAGTTGAAAGCTAAGTATGACATCAGAGTCAAGAGATATCATATTTCAATACATACATATGTACTTATTATTGTTTATTGAAGATTCAAATGATTAGTCACAATAATAATCAATATCAATACATATAATACATCCATTTCTCATCTACCTGTGTAATATTATTCAGTAGAAAAACTATTTGAAAGCCTCTACATATCCCGCCTTCCAGAAAAGTTTTGCTTTATGATGTAGACTAGTTAAAATGTATAGAAATCGTTAATCAATATACACATATACGCATACATGTACGCATTTGTGTTCGCTAATCTTAAAAATTACTCAGCGGACTTACATGCGGTTTTCATTAATATATTGTGGAAAGGTTTATTTAACATTTATTGTTTATTTTATTTCTATCGGTTAATAAAATAAACAGTTATATTAGTTTAAAAAAACACATTGATTATTTATTGATAAAACTGGTATAAAAGAATTGCTCAGATGATTTCACTGACATACATATAATATTATTCTTTTAATAACATTCTAATTGATCACTGTCTGAAATTATAACAAAATATTTAAATTATGCATTTTCATAACGAAATTATTACTTCCACACGATCAAAGTCACAGGCACAGCTAGTACTAAATAAGTGCGAGTTGTTGTTTTACATGACGCTGCTTTGGCAGAAACGCGAGCTGAGTCATGTGCTAAGGAAGTGAATTTCACCGCACGTAATTCTTGTCACCGTAATACAAGTTATCAATTAGACTGTTTGAATAACAATAGATCAGTACACAGTGCTGGCTAATTCATTAATGCGTCATTGTTAAGTAGTTATAGCATATTATTGACAAACAAATACCGCCATAACGATAACATATTCATATAAATACTTGTAGGAAAATGAACAACGATAAGAATTCACTATAAAGATATCTGCTTGTACGCTTTATTAATTAGATCAATAGCGGCAAAGATTTATCATAATAGCGCGAATACCTACCATGTAGAATTGCTGTATCGTAAATCATGTCTAAATCAGTAATGCAGGTATTTTTAGTCAATTACTAGAACACGTTTGTTAACTTGTTTTCATGAGAAAACCAAAATTGACCAACGAATAGTCCGACCTGTGGGAATGAACTCTGGCCTCAAAAAACATAACAAAGACAGTATATACGTTATATTTCCGTGTTCAGAAGGGGTTGTAATATCTCGCGATTCCTATGCGCTCTTGCACATAAGGAAGTCTTTGTTACCGCTTTGCAATCGCTTGAACTGGTTTCTTGTGTTTCTTGTTACAACAAAAATTATAACGACAATCTGTTACATTTTTTACTAATAGTATTACATTGCAACCATAATGGAATTTGTGTGACTGCTGGTAGGATTTAAAGACTATAATTTATACCAATTTAAATAAATTTTTGTACGTTTTGTAGGTTAAAGAGTTTACATTATAAAATGTTATTGTGTATTAATTTATGTAATCCTTGTATATAAACATGTAGGTTTACTTTGTTGGGTAAACGAAAGTGCTTACTATTTAAAAAATAAAAAAACTTTATATTGTGATAGCAAACAATCATTATTGAAAATTACCCTTAACAAATTTTATAAAGAGACAAACTAGTAATTCAACATTGATTGATAATTGTCATAATATTAGAGATACTTATGTGTAAGCGATTTATGTTCCAGCGTAGGAACGTTAAATGTTAATACAGTTGTAACTCTAAAATATCAAAATGGTCTCAGTTACCTTACCTATATGTAAAATAAGAATCATTCACTTCAAAGTGCTATTTAATTTTGACAAATAAATTAGTAGAATTTAATTCTAATGTTTATTCTAGAACATTAATCTTTATTGATATAATTATATAGGTACGTGAAATGTGTAGATATTGACCCGCAGCAGACGCGCACTGAATATGCCAGGAACATAATAACGCATTAAGCGTGTTGTGATAAAGGTTTCGTTGCTTATTGATAACTGTGTGTATGATGAAGATAAAATAAACTGGACAGTGGTATCTCATGAAATAACACGTAATACAGACGTGTCAGTTACCAACAATCATAACCGCTGATCCAGCTTGTAGGTACTGTTAAATACACTTGCGCGGACCAACGCGTGCAAATTCGCATTTTTTGATATCTCTTTTACTCTTATTGATAATTATTCATAAATATATCATAAATTTCTACTATTACTATATATTTTACACTACACTTTTCGTATTGTCCCGATTTCACACAAGGGCTCTTAATACGTAACTTCAAACTTTATGTAAATGCATAGATACGTTTATATATATAAAGTAGATAATAATAATATATCGTCACGCTATATCAATTTCGGGTGAGCAGAAATACATTAATGGCCGTATCCACTAAACTATATGCCAGCTGTAAAATTAGACATTGTTAGAAAAACGTTTATTAATGTTTTATAATGGGCTATGGCCCATTATATTATTATTGCTCATACTTTGTAGATTTTTAAATAAATACAAAAATTGTAAAATATTACAGTAATACTGCTAATGGGCGTCATTTGTAACATATAATAATAGTAGATAAGTAAATAAAGATTTTTAAGAAAGTTATATTGACTTGTTTTGTTATTTTACTATAGAATATATGTAATGCTTCATCCTTATACGTGTTACTCATATAAGAATAGATAATTTGCGGATATTTAATCCTATTTAGCATATCTCTAGGTAAATCATAATAGGAAACTACTGCCGATAATATCGAGTAAGTAACAAGGGCATGGAACAACAGGCTACGTATCATCGATATGCAAAAGGAAGACGAAATGCTACAGGAAGGAGGGCAAGGTCGAATGAGACGATAAGTATGTCCCGCGGCCTGCTAAAGATATTATAATAATAAGCAATACCAAATGTGTCATCGTGGTTTCGTATAACGCGCTTTTGAACACGTGCTATGTAGGTCGGTTCGACATCTCATAACGCACTTTCATATAAATTATATTTTCGGTCTAGCGGAACCTTTCAGCTATGCCCAGGTTCGATTTTCCTATGTAGTATAAGCAATTTTTTTTACACTGCCTCGTCATAATGACTACAGTGCATCTGAAGGTAAGTACAGTGTAGTCCAAAAACGAAAGCGACCTTCAAAGGATGAAAATCCATTGATAGTCTCTGTCGTCATGTTGGCCCCCATATACCAGTATTGAAGGTCCCTAGGTATATGAGTTACTGGATAGACAAAAGCTGAACCCGAAACCCGACAGGCCAAAGCGAGTAACTATGACGGTCTTTACACTTGTGTACTGTTGTCATGACCCAGTTCGGACAAACGTCCTACCACCAAAAACCTAAATACAATTGCTAATGACAGACCACAATAAGTATATAGGTATATAGATATATATTACAGGTAATTAAAGATATGAGACGGATTCTGACAGTGACCAAGTCGCGAAGTACAGCGTTGTATTCATTTACAAAAAAAGCAATATTTCGAAAGCGTTCGTCAATTATCTTCATTTTTTACTCTCTACTAGCATTATCGTTTATCGAATGAAACTTTGTCTAAGCCCTACACAGTTATTTTGAAGCATTAACTTTCCTATAGATTTTCGATGTAATGTTTTTAAATGAAAGCGACGGAAATAAAACGTATACTAAATATACGTTAAGCAGAGTTCAAATCAGTTAAGCCGCTTCTGAGATTAATACATACAAAAACACAGACCATAATTTTAATAATCATGGTTTTGGGTTCTGTTGCGTTACTGAAGGCCCCCAATAATATTTTCTCTCATATATCTTTCATATATCATATGTAAAAAGAGTGTGTAAGACGGAAGATCTGTAGTTCAGGTTCATACCATATACGTATCAAAACTTTTTGAACTCTAGACACATTTTAAAAGTTAGATGCTCTAAATGTTCTGCATCTACCTATAGATAAAGCGACACGACTTCGATTTATTCTCTCAATGTTGTTGTTTTTGTCTTACAGGTAAAGGGCAGGAAAGTCATTCGCACTGTTGATTTTAACTTAAGCATAACTTAACTTATATATATATATATATATATATATATATATATATATATATATATATATATATATATATATATAGATACTATATATATCTAGATACTATATAGAACAGATATTTACAATCAATATGTTTTATAATAATTAGATAGGTGTCTATAACTTATTAGGAAATAATTTACATGTAAGAAAAAAATAGCTAATCGGTGTAACTTAATGTAGCTTTTATTTCCTTTATTGACGCTGTTATTGTTTTAAATATGAATTACATTGATCATTTTATAAAGCTGGGTGCTTATAAGATATATATTTTTTATTTAATATCCAGCTTAAATTATTGTAGAAAAAATTAGGCCTCTTCTCTAAAAAAAAAAAATAAAAAATTTCTTAATTCAAAGGTGCTTAACCTCAAGACTTGCGCAAAAAACAATGTAACGTAGTATAGAGAGCAAGCAACCGATGGTTTGTGAAGCTGGGCATATCGCACAGTGTGTCGGCGACAGCGATCGGCGGGTGCGGAGGCGCAGGTGCCGCCGCCGCCCCGCGCCGCCGCCGCCCAGCCATTGGCCGGAGCCCTCTGCCGATTGGGCACAACGCACGTGCGAGGCCTACCCGCTGCCACCTGGTTCTGCCGTTGACGGGGAGCGCCTTATAAGCGACAACCTTCCCTCGCCGCACCACTCGAGCTCCGGATGCCGACGAGTGCACGTGCACGCCACTCGCGTCAAGAACTACTGACCGTAACTGCGCCGGCGCAACCTTGTGATGCGTGGACTGTTCTAAGTGACTTGTGATTTCTTAAAACAAACTCTTTTATAAATCGACTCTATTTGTGTGGACACTGTTCAAGATGCTCGTCGAAGATTCGCAAACTCGTTCTGTGATGAGCAAGAAGTACGCACATTGTCCGCTGAAGAAGCGACCGGTGCTGGTGCGGGAGGAGCGGCCGGCGACACCGCCCACTACGCCGCCTCACCCCGCCCATCTCGCTACCACACTTTACTACAACACCTGTAAGTACTGCCGCTATATTTACTAATGTTGTCTTAAACATTCATTTTTCGTAGTAACATTATATACTAAAATATCAGTACATAAAACATAATAAGTAACACGCTTAACACTATTGTTTCTTAATAACTTCGTTTCTATTACAATATTTTGATATATTCCACAAATTTATGTGTTTTTGCAAATTTTATTTTAATTATAAAATATAGAACATATATCTTTTTTAAAAAATAATACTTATTTTTACCCACAGATGATACTGAAAACGATGAGCCACAAAATTTAAGCACTAAGCCGGAAGATCTTTCGAAAACTGGAAACTATCCCAGCAAAGCATCATCACCGATGTCAACAGCAGAAGTAAAGACGGAGCCGAGAGAGTGGCCGCATCAACCCCTCGAGTACTTGGCCGCCTGCCGAACGCGACTCGAACCTGCGCCAGTGGAACTTGCGCGTCCTACTCCGCACTATGCCTACTTGCCTTCGTTATATACACCGTACCCCATTGAAGAGATGTATCCTGCTGCCCCTGTACTATCGCCACCTTCGCATCCACAACTGTACGCTCGTTACTCGCCAGCGTCACCACCTTCTTCTTGCTCACCTCCACCGTGTCCTGAAGACCTAAGATCACCGGGCTCGGTTTCGTCAGATTCCGGTGTCTCCGTGTCAGCGCCGCGACGTCCGCGATATCAATGTCCCGATTGTGCTAAATCCTATTCCACATATTCTGGCCTTTCAAAACATCAACAGTATCATTGCGCGGCTGCTGAGGGGAGCCTCGCTAGGAAATCATTTAGCTGCAAGTACTGCGCTAAAGTCTATACGTCACTAGGCGCTCTCAAAATGCACATTCGCACTCACACGCTGCCTTGCAAGTGTCATCTATGCGGCAAAGCATTTTCAAGGCCATGGTTACTACAAGGACACATTCGCACACACACAGGGGAGAAGCCGTTTTCTTGCCATCATTGCCGCCGTGCTTTTGCGGACAGATCAAACTTACGCGCGCATCTTCAAACACACTCGGACGTCAAGAAATACTCTTGTTCCGGCTGCGGTAAAACGTTCTCACGGATGTCTTTGCTGAGTAAGCATTTGGAAGGCGGTTGCGGGACTCCCGTAAGCTCTCCTTACGAATACCGGTCCGAGAACCAGCCATCGCCGCATTTGCCTCCACCCGCCACGGTTCACGCGTATTAAAAAGACTGACTCCTCAAGGATCGATCTCGTATTTAGTTGTATATTGACCCACACTCGCTCTATTATTAGTCCTAAGTAATGTGAATAATTGAACTTAATGTTTTGATAATTATTTGTGTGTATTCTTCATGAAATTAAAGTTGTGTGCTAGTTTTAGAATTAAATGTATTATATTTCATGTGTATTTTTAAAGTACTAATTGATGTTAAGTTATAAGTTATTTTGTCACACCAATCGTGACTACACTAGTCATATGGCATTCGCCAAGTGTCATACACTTATCAAAAACTATATTCTTATTGTAAGCCATGTACAGAGTGCCTTAAAATATAAATGATTAATATATTTCTTGAAGATATTATAACGATGGTTTTATGATAATATTATTTTTATAAAATATAGTTTTGATGAGGCTGACGGCCGATTGCTGCGTCGCGTTCCTTTCTGTTACCTCGAAATACAGAAAATAAAATATTACTGATTTTTTATGTTTGTATGTTCACTTTTTATTTCCCATTCCGTTAAAAACAGTTACATTTGGGATTGATACTGTATATATATATATATATATATATATATATTTAAAAATACTTTTAGTACCGAGAATAGAAGGGTGGTAGAAAACAATTTAATAAAAAAATAAACTTACGTGGTATATCTGATATATAATAATATCATAAATGTAATATTTTCGTAGTAACTATTAAATTTATGTGTTATATAAGAAATACGATTTTTTTAATTTAAATAGATATGTAGAATACTGTAAACAACCTAATCTATTATGATAGATTAGTTCCTCGGTTATTAGCGACAGTTCAATTTAAATAAGCTTCAAGTTATAGACAAGAGACTGTGGAACTTAATTCAGCATGAAAACAAACAATAAATTACGCAATTATTTTCGCTTAATAAGTACCTATATTTGTTTTACTGTTAGTGACATTTATTTGATGCTTATTAAATAGCGGTGCATTAGTAAGTAATAGTAGTTATCATTTCTCGGAAGTAAGTAGAAAAGTACCTACACGCGACAACTTGATCGGAGACAATGGCAAAGCGCACCGGTTGAATGTAGGTCGAACAATTAGATGGTGGGCGCCATGCAGACGCCGTCGGCGCGACACAACGCGATGGTCACCTGGGCACCAGGTCACCACCCGGGATTGATTCTCTCTTGCCTTCACATTTATACAATAATTAACTATAGCACACAGTCCTCATTATTTACTCGCTATATACACAAAACATTGATTATAAAAAAAAAAAGATTTTCAATGAGATATTACGAATCTAAATCTACCAAGTGAAAATCGCATATTATTTTTCGTTTCTAATTATACTTATATTGCTTATATACACTTACGAATGCCAAGTATTAGAAGTATTATATCTATATCTATACACAATAATATAGGTACTTACCTGTACCTAATTGTCTGTAATGAATTCATATTCACAGAGTACTTTGCTGGAATCATAAAAACATTTGAAATGTTCGTATATTTCCTAATATATTATGCTGGTTATACGAGTAAATCAGTTTAAATCGGTTTCTATTGTCTTCCCGGTTTTGCAGGTACCTATAATATCGCGGGACGGTCTAATACTCTGTTCTTTGTCGACACCTACGCTGAGTTTCGAATTTGAATAAAATAGTCAATTACATAGTTTAATGGCTCTATAAATTTCAAAATATTTGCTTCTATTGACATTGGAAAATACATTGAAAACCGTACGAAATTGAAATTATGACTTGGAAAACGACAGGTAGGTACCTAAGCTTTTACATTTAAATAGTTACAATAATATACCATCAAGGTATCCTAAATATTTTTTATAATCATCATGAACCATGATAGGAGACATTATTATAAGTAGGCAAACACAATAATTGATAATAGACTAATTCGTAAGATTCATAATTATGTGTACATTGTTTTAGCATAGGAAAATATTTCAAGAGTTATTAGGCGTAATATACCACATAGTATTATATCGTCACGCTATATCCCTTACGGGTTGAATGATACAATAATGGTTATATCTATTCTACGCTTATGTGCCGTGCCGAACGTGACCAGTAGCGTAGCTGATGGCCGAATTATTATGCTTAATGGATAAAATAAGCTTCGCTATTTGTCGAGTTTTTTTTTAAAGCTGAAATTAGGAAATATAGCTAAAAATAAATAAAATGTAACCCCATTTTTCTAAGTTATTGAAAATAAACGTCAAACTCTCTCATGATTTAACGTTTTAGAAAAAAAAACTATCAACATTATAACATTACTGTGTCTATGGTGTGCGTGTTCTGATAGGTACGTGCAACGAATACAGCTCATGGCATGGTTGATTGATGAATAGATACGTCTTAATCCAATATAAATATATTATAATATCTTATTTCATCTGGAACCATACTTTAACGTGTCACTCAGAAGTATCTACCAAAGTTGACCAATAAGATAATGATCTGCTCTGTTAACCTTTCGCCTTGTCAGACAAGTGCACGTTTTTTAAATGTTAAGATACCAAATTAGATACCAAAAAATTACCAAGATACCAAACTATTGACACTTTTCTATAGAAATACTTGAGATTAAGATGTTATCATGGATTAATAATTGTACCACAGATATTGAATTAGCAAACATTCATGACAGCGACATCTCTTTACGAATATTCGAATTAAAATCATTCATAAAATATTACAATACATAATAGACACCTACTACAGAAAATAGATATGAATTTCTTCACACTGGCTAGGATTAAATAATAATTTAGTGTTTTTACTTTACTTTATCTGTTAGTAAATTATGAAATACTATGATATTTAAATGGTTTAAAAATATTTTAAGGTCATATTTATTGAAAATAATGCAGTGTGTATAGATAAAGTAACATACTGTAGATGCTTAAGAATACGTGAATTTCAAAGGGATAGATAACATTAAGATCAGTATACACGGATGCCAATTAGCAGTGGCCGGTGAAGATGTGTTGGAGTGTAGTGTGTGCGTACAACTTGCACTGATTGGTCACCGCAGCCACCGTGAGTGAACGCAGCGGCGTGCGCGCTGCGTCCGCGCATTGGCCCAATCGAATGCATTCTTATTAATTAACTCTGATCCTATTTGCATCGAGATTATCTTATCCGATATCGATTGCCGATATGCGGTGCCAATTAGAGTTCACACCTAATAGTCTAATAGAACTTTGAACTTTTCTATTTCTTATAAGTGATCGCCTTAGAGATAACATAAACGGGTTTCGACACTAATTTGACCCCGTTCGAGAAGAGCTTTGCTATTGTTACATTTAATTATTTATATCTTTTAAACTAGAAACATTATTAATGCAGTACAGAGATTTTTAATCGATAATAGCAATAATGTACCTACCTATTTTGTGTACGAAGTGAGGCAATTTGTTGAGTTATTTATGAACTCTGTATTCCAATTGTAAGTAAGTACTACTGCTTTATATCCAACAAAGCGATGAAGAGGTTATGTCTTAGGTGACTATCTAGATCCGTCTAGATTTAGAGCTGGCGGCTATGGACAGTCTCGAGCCTCAACGATAAGCATGATTTGTAACGAGGCGCGTCGGCTCGTGCTCACAAATAAACGTGATTTCAATGCGCACCTTTCAATAAATTATATAACCCACTCTTGATATGACATTGTGACGATATATAATCTGCTCACATATTTGGAACATTTTTATATTGTTATTTAGTGTTATTGATGAATATGTAGGTCAATTATCTTCTTTAGTATAGTTTCAGCATACATTATTGAGTTATAGTATAGTAATAGTAACTAGGGTTTCCGGACAAAGTATTTCCTTTGGATAGCGACAAATTTTTGGAAAAACAAGTAAAATTATCTATAACGTAGGCATCGTAACGATAATATTGCTTGAGTAACAGTAGTCCGTGAAAAATTAATGTAGAAAGACCATCAGGTGAACTCGCATTCAGTTTACCGTTCTTTAGCAAATGCTTACAGATTCTTCCTGTTTCCTACAATAAGATTAACTTAAATGTAATGAATATATTTACAAACACAAATTCCAAATACACAAATATGAAGACCCGAGACTACATGTGGGCTACAACTTTTTTTCATGAGAAATTCAATCCCGTTATCCGTAGCATGAATGAAAGCCTTCGTTTAACCACTGCAATATTAAAGTAGTCTAATTATTGTTGATTTGAAAAATATTTATTTATTGTAACTACAATAAGGATTAGGACACAGCGTAGCCTAATTAAAGCTCTTTGTGATAAAGCTCATATTGAATGGCTTACTACGGAGAGTAAAATACCACCAGCACTCGACTCGCTTGTAGGTGGGAAACACAGTCAATAAAGTTAGCGACTGTCACGTGCTCTAATCACATTCAAACAATCTGCGTTACAGACATATTGACAAAATAAGATATTTTACGAAATAATAATAATCAATGTATACATGTAAATATATTGCCTAACAGTTTATTGCCATTTTTCTATTCATTTACGATAAGTACTGATACTGTAATCACATAAGTTTTTAATTGTACAAAAAATATTGTTAATACTTTCAATTTATATGTGGATATTTAAAAGTTCTTAGTAGTTTTACCGCTGCGCAGTTTGTGCACTAGCTCGATTACAAATAATTATTGACTTGCTATAACGACCGTGTTGTCTCAAAATTACACGATATATTATTGCTAATATGAAACAATGTTCTGTCTAGAGAATATGTTGGACATAATTTATGGTAATGCAATTACTCGGTGACGGTTTTATTAGTGTTTTAAACTAGTAGTTTATCGATAATTATAGCAATAATTTCATTTGATCCCAACTGATTAATCATTGCTATAGAATTTGGAGCACTACGTTTTGTCAAAGACATTAACAGTAAAATATTAACTTTCTAGGTATTTCTTGCATTGAATCAAGGTCAGATTAATAACATTGTATATATTGTGTAACTTCAAGAAATATATATTTAAAACTCAAAAGCCTAAGCTCCCTACCTTTATTTATAATTTAGTTATGTAAGATGTTTCGAATAGCAAATAAGTTACAAATTTCAGTTCTAGGAGTTGATATTTAGAAAATACAAAATGTTTACAGTTAACTAAATATTTAATCTAAAGATTTTTTTTTCCTAAAATTCACGTTTTTAGCTGCTAATTATGATTTAAATTTGATTTTAGTTGTTTCTATTCAAAGAGTGCCAACATCATAGTAGTAGAATAGTTAGAAGTCAGATTTTTTCTTTTCCCATGTATTGTAACTATAGGCAGGCTCTCCAGCTTGCATCGATAAAATAACTCTGCTATCCCGATAGGCGAGTACAGTCTGAAAAATGTAGCGTCTGCTAAGAGATGTAATTCTGTTGAAAATCACGTTGTCCACAGTCGATATAGAAAATTTCTAGATATACACAAGGAAAGTAGACGAGTTGATCGCTCGTGGTGAGTAGCAAAAGATAGACACCATGACAGGCTTTGTATTCATGTAGAGTGTTATCGAGATCTAATTGGACACATATATGCTATCACTCCACTGACAACATCATAGTCAAATGATTATATTAACACGTTAAATGCCATGAGCGTCACTCAGGCCCCCATCTGGTTTGCTATATTACGCCATAGAGATCACCGGTATCCTTAAGTGGTTTTTTATTGTATTTATAGAATCCCACAGTAGATCCTTAGAATAAATATTTTGAACAAAATATACTATTTACAAGAGAAACGCTTTTTTAAAAAAAAATCATGTTACAGTGTTGGCGTTTTAAAATATAATTATGATAATAATCATTTTTCTGTTACTTTTGAAAGAATCTTTATATTGAAAACGATCATAGTGGGACTGGCAGTCATAAATTGTAAAATGCACGGCAGTCACCACGCGAGCTCAGCTACACGCTCAGCCATAAGGTGCACCGCACCGCATCGGAGCCAACGCGGTGCTGCGTAGGCGACGAGACGGCGCGTTTCAACGACTCTGAAAACATTACTCACAGGTAGCGATGGTTTGCTTATTTCACCTATATGAAATCTTATCATTTTTATACTTGCCTTTTGCACTATGCTTAGGTGGTTTTCGATGAACCTTTAACTTGGAAGCCTTCAAAATAAACAGGTGGATTCATAAAGTTGATAAATTGACCTAAAATTTAGAGATGGAGAAGAGATAAGAAGTTTTAGTATACTGGTTCGATAAAGTTACTACAGCACCTGACGGAGATTACAGTGCAACCCAAGAACGACAGCAGCAGCCAAGGAACGAGAACCCATTTGCAGTTGCCGCCGTGACGCCATATCACATGCACTGCGATAGAAGGTCTCAAGGTATATATGCTACTAGAGGTACACAAATTAGTCCCGAAAGACGACAAAACACAGCTATTAAAAATAGAGCCGGATGAATAGTAACTCCAACACGTCATAATTTAGAAAATTTTGCCATTTTTGTTCGCTATTTAAGGACACACCTTTTGTATTAACGTTTCAAGTCTTGTTTATGTTTCATATGTATATATATGTGCCCAATTTGTGAGCCAAACTAAAAAAATCATATTTAGGGAATGTTAAAAAAACTTCAACTTGACTAATGTGGACTACATCGCTGAATGTTCCAGCTTCACTTTTGAAAATTTGTCGTAGACAATTGATGTTTATATATATTTTGTTTATACGATACCGTTAAAATAATTCAAATAAAAGTTTGTAAAGATGGTTTCCAATTTTATAATCATATTGTTTTAGTAAAAAGTGAGTTATTATTTCTGACTTCTATAGAGATACCATATATATTTGTGTGTAAACTAGCTTAGGAGAACACCAGATACCAAAAGATTATAACTTATGAACGTATTATTAATATATTTATAATTTAGAAAGATACATCTCACAGATATCTATATTGTGATGTCTGTGTGTGATTATCTGTATTAAAAAAGGAACAGTTTTTAATTTATCTTATTATTAATTGCTTTCTTAAAGTATATGTTAAACGTAAACACTTAGTAAGATGTTATTTATGTTTTCTTATAACAATTTTTATCATCGCTCATATATAGCTGCACTTACGTTTCTTGCAAGCCCTGAAACGAACTCACGCTCTCGATACAGTGAAAGAAGTTTTTATCAAATGCCCTATCACGACACACGAGATATCCTAAACGTAAGAATACCAAATATAGTTCAGTGTATTAATTAATACACAAGTGTGCTTTATTAATATTTTTCACGATACTAGCTCTTAATAAGTTCATTATTATATCGCTTTTAGGCATATAATTATCTCAATTTATTTTGTACTTAACTGTAAATTATAGTACATGTAGACGAAGTATTTTTAATGTTACCAAGTAATACATTTTCTTTTTAATATCATCAAAGATAGTTTGTAATGTCGGCGTTATGCAACGCAATGCCGCGAATCATTAGAGTGACGCATAATAAAAGAAGTTAGTGCGTCATTAAAAAATACACAGGTAATATTATACGTTACAAATAGATAATACTTTGTTAAAGAAAATGTATCTTGTTCTATTTGTGGGTGTGAGTTTCCCTGTAATTATTAACAAAAATATCGACTTCAAATAATGTAAAAGAGCAAGACGTAGGTTAAATTCCATCGAAAATAATAAATAAGGTATAAATCGCGAGTTCTTCCCAAACTGTGAAGATTGTATTTGTAATTGTTTAAATAATTATCAATTTATAACATAGAATATGAGACTCTCTTTTTGTTCGCAAGTGTGATGAAATATATCGTATACACGCACAGTGCTAATTGTTATTTATAAAATTCAGCTTCGTTTCATCCATAAGGAACAACTTAGCAGACTAGAACCATAATGTACAGATATATTTCGTATTATTAAATAATATAAAATTTTATACCCAACACTCCAAACTATGCCAAAAAAATTATACTTGATTCTTTCTTTTATCCTATTGTTTATTTCTATTGTTTTACTAAATACAGAGATACAAGTTCGGCCCCTACGGCAAGCATGCATTATAATTCTCGTTCATTATAGGGCATGAAACTTTTCATGGAAAAGATATCAACGCGCTACATTGGGCACATTTAATGCAATAAATTTTTAGAATTCCGTACCTCAAAAGGAAAAATGGGACCCCTATAGGAACACTTTGTTGTCTATCTGTTTGTCTGTCTGTCTGTCAAGACTCTTGACTCTTTTTCTCGGAAACACGAGGAGGTATTAAGCCAAAATGAATATCAAATACTCAGGTCTACGATCTCTGGTGGCCCTTAAAACTTCTAAGTCAAAATTTTCAGAAGATCTGCCTGTTTATGTCACATTTATCATTTACTGAAGGAAATCAAATCTGTAGTAGTGATTACAAGATGTACGGATACATCCCGTTGACCTAGAATCATGAAATTTGACATGAAGCAATATATTAGATACATCACAAGTATCTGAAAAAGTCTGAAAATCCTAAATTTATTTTATTTTCCCTTTACACGATTTTGTTTATCATGCGGCTTTTAATATAAAAAAAAAAAAATTGATTATTTTTGTACATTTAAATACAAGAAAACGATCACCTGTAAAACCAGTAATATAAAATAATAAAAACTAAAATGACATTAATCTCGTTTTACTTTCATTTAAGCGGATATCAGAATATTAAGGATATGTGTAGGCAGATCGATGACTCAGATCTTTAACATTTCAAGTTGTACAATAAAAACAGATTTAACCGCAGGACTCGACGGTGAGTGCCAGCCGCGAACATTAGCATTAAATGTTAATTACGCACTGTCATCGCGTCTGCCCAAAAGTACGTGCGTACACAATTCATATTATGTTGTGATTGTGATCCTCTCTTATTACAATATTTATTTTGTTCTTTTAAAAATTCCTGTTTATTGTTTATTTAATATTATTTGCATATTAAAGGCATATACTTCTCTAATTTAGTAACAAAAATTTAAACGATATTGCATCTTTCTGAAACATTGTTTGAACATGCATATCTAATGCGTTATCTTATAAATCGATAAAAAATAGGTGATACAATTTCCCCGTAACATCGGACTTCGTTCAGTCCCTGTTGTTTCTTGATTTTATAATACCAATTTATTTTGTTATGTATATTTTTTAATCATAATTTTTTTCTGAATTTTATGCCAAAGCTAATATTAAAAGAGACTCTGTAGTTAATTTAATTTTATGAACATCCTATACTATATTTATTTGAAATCTTTGTAAAAGTCTACTGTGAAATAATATATTTGTTTCACTAATATGATCATAGCCTTTTACAAAACAATAAATGCAAACCAGTTGAGTTGAGAACTAACGTAGGTCCTCATCATAATAATACTGTTACAAAGTAATTGCTGTCACATCAAAAATGTTAACACAATTTTTCTCTCATATCAAAACGAAGACAGTTATTTAAATCATATCGAATTGCTTTTGTTGTCGGGGTCGCTTCCTCGAACACAGCTAGAGGGCGCGGGCGTTAATACAATAATGTGGTGTGCATAAAAATTAACCGGTGTATAACGGTACCGCGCGTAGGAGGGCACGCGCTACGACGGCCCTCACCTCCGACCCGTCTCGCCCGTCACATCTGTATCTCTATCTATACTAACATAAATCACGTTTATTGATCTGGGATGTAATTAACCATGTATTTTGGAGTAGATTCGTGTCCGGTGATAGGAAAATGTTTTTGTATCGGTATGTAATAGTTCGACTCGTGACGTGATTACGATATTTATTTCTACTAATTATCCGTTACAATGAATGTAAGTTAACATATATAACATTATTAATAGAGTTAGATACTTACTTTTATTACTGTAAGTAATTTATTTTGTTTTTTACAAATCAATTTATAAATTATACGTAAGTATTATTGAAGAATTATTTTTTCCCTATTTTAGAATTTTCCTTGATGATTTGATTAATACATATGTACTGCACAAACTAGTGTTTTGTATAGATAATATACAATTATTAATAATATATAACACTAACGACATAATCAAGAATATTTATTATAAGAAAGTTAAACATTTATAGCAACTTCTCTTTTACTTTCTTTTCATATTGTGTTTGGACTGTCGGAACATTAAATTTTTAATCATATTAATTAAATCGGCATTGCACATTGAAACACCGACTCTTTATACACATGTTGTAAGGAGATAAGGAGAAATCAGCACGAAGACATGCTCTCATCATTAAGAGCCTTTTGGTAAAATCTGTAACAAGTATCGTAATAAATGCAATAACAATGAATAAAATGGCAATAATAGCAGGTGAAATCGCGACAGGTCCGGCTCTCGGGTCGTCGTCCGTAATTATAAATAAAATACGGCAACCGTGTACTCGCGCCACCGCGCCGCCCGCCCGCCTCCGCGGTACCTGCGCATCGGTGCAGCACTGCCGCAAGTCGCGAGTGTCGCGATCGCTTTGCATAGACCGCGTCCCACGACCGCTTGGTCGCGACCACAGTCACCATCAAGCTCATTTTATTTTACTTTTAGAGCACAATAGTCCATTATTTTACATTTAGTGTTTTTTTTTAGAGACAAAATTAAATGTTCTGTAGGTAGTACAAATTCGTAAATCGACTCTGAGTTAAGCTTTTACAAGGTTGACAGTAACGTATGACTAAGTTAAGTGTATTTTAAGCACACAAAACCGTAAATTGCGTATTAATATAACTACAACGGCAAAGCATTACGTTGTAATATCTATTAGTAATATTAATACATACCTAATTCTTCTTATTGTTTATGATCTATAGGTAAAGATTAAAAATTATATTAAAGGTATTTACATTTCCCAAACTACGATATGATAAGTATGTTGTAATTTTTAGCGACAGTTTTTTTACAAAGTTTTAATTACACTAACACCGTTATACTTATTTATAGGAAGCCCCGGATCTGGAAAATATTCGAGGCGGGGCAAAAACTACTGTCTGTCGCCCCTCACTAGCTCTTTTACCTTTATTTCTCAATTATATGGATTAATCCAATAAAAAAAATATTTACAGCATAATTTGTAGAGAATTTTGTGCCCTACAACGTGTGCAAAGGAAGATAAATAATCACGTAAAAACAAATTTCTTGATCTTGAGTCACTTATACGTGATAACTTGATATCTTAGGAGACTTTTAGTTAACTTTACAATATTATAGCAAATGCTTACACTTTCAGTTTGTTTCTTCATGGAGAGGTTAGCCCACTTTTTCATATTTTAGTGGGTATTCTGGGTAGTGTACACGTCTGCCGTCCCTAAAATTAGGCATAATGAACGCGGGCGCCAACTCGCCCACTCCTTAGATCAGAGGATGTTTGTAGATACATAATACTTGTTTGACGATTATGCTATTCTTGAGTGCTTTTTTATAAGTTAAATTTAGAGCATATTTTACATTAGCTAGTTACTTGTAATAATGAAAAAAAAATGTGAAAAAAACACTACTTTCTTTAAAAATATATGTCAGAAAGACTTTAAAGTATATTTTTCCCTCTCCTTTCTGCAATAGAGCATCGCGTGTTTATTCTCAAAGATACATGCTTCTTTTTACTTTGTCACAACCTAGGAAAGTCCTTATTTTTACCATATTATTCATCTGTGAGATGATCTGCAAGCTAGCCTGTGCACAAAGCTCTACCTCATATTATGTAAGCTGAACAAATTAAGAGTGAGGAAACATTTGTGCCGCTGACTAGAATGGGGTGGATATCGACAATTCTGCTGGTTTTTGAACAGCATTTTATATCCGCTAATGGTCGTAGCGTATCTTTGAGTTTCTGCCAGATTACATACGTCTTTTGGCACCATATGCTCACTAGTCAAAGAAAACATCGCGAGGAAGTCCGCATGGCATCTAATAGAAATATCATGTGTAGGCTTCAGAGCGGCAATCAGCTACGCTACTGGTCACGATGGGCACACCATATAAGTACAAAGTGGATACAGCCATACTCGCTTCGGCCTGTCATCATTCGTGACGTTTCTGTCGTGATGTATATGAGCCGACATGGTGATGGTGCCTCCCAATGGCTCTTTGTCCCGTGGCGCTCACTGTCATTCTTGAACTACTCCTTACTTTCTTTCAGGTGCGGTGTAGTCACTTTGTAGAATCAGTATAACAAAAATAAACACCACCTGGTATAGTAGAGTTAATGTTTTATCACTATGATGTCTCGGCTGCCGTATGTCTTATCGTTGCGATGTTCGGTGTTATTGACTGGAGGCCAAACTTTGAAACCAGGCCAGTGTTCTAGGTTGTCTTAGTGAGACACTTACAGTTAATATTCTGATTGATAATGATTACAATTGTCACGTACAATTCGCATTGCTGTATTCGGCCTCGTACAATTAATACTGTACTCTTATAGCATAGGCGTCTGCCGTCGCAATACTTTTCATAGTCATTTGTGTTATCACATCCTATACAATCTCATCTTAAGACTTTTGTTTCTCTTTAAAACACATATACCATGAGTATGACATTCTTTTAGTGACATTACATAATATTTAAAAATATGTTTTGCATGTTTACAATATATGAATATGTAAAAATATGATATGATCAGGAAGACCCATTACACATCCAGCAATGTTAATTACGCGCCTGTTAATAATGAATGTAACTGCGTTATCTGTATCTAAGTCCATCTGTTGTGCACATGACGGTTAGGTGTGTTGTTCCGTGTGATCTAAAATGGTAATATCATTACGATAGGGGTAGAGGGTGTTGCGCTCTGGAGCATGGAGGGCACGTGCCAGCACACGACGAGCGTGCTCCCTGCAATACATATATGCCTTTAAATACCCAGAAACTATCAGTATATTTATATTGAACTGTTTATACCAAATTACTATTTAGTCATATACCCCTTCAGCATAAGACTGTGAGCGGCTTCTATTTAGTATATGATAAATATTCTCACTGGCTACACTTAAAGATTCGCTTCTGAATTCATAATGTGAAAAGCAAAGGATTGGAATCTGATTAGGTTTCCCACATTGTATAATTTATAGACTCAACAAGAAGAATAAATAGGTATTGAACTACCTAAGCTTCAAAATTACAAAAACCTTGTGACATGATCTTCATGCGTATTGTATAATAATAATACAATTTTGAAAACGACCAAAGAAGTATATTGTAAATTTTACGGAATTAGATTATCTAAAAGAATTTTAAACGTATTGAACACGTGAATAATTTTGGAAAAAAATCCTTATTTTTGTTACGTTTACTCAAAAAGCCTGCCCGTGACATAGCTTTAATGTATAAAACTGAAAACTAAATACTTGAAGCTACAATCTTCTTTTTTAACACTAGATATACCAGCGAACAATTTATATTTATTTTAGAAATAGGTATAACATGGTTATTTTGCTTTGTTATAAATAAAATTATTCCATTATATCTTGTATTAGTAAAAACATGCAATTTTTCAGAATGGAAAAAAAATTGAGTAGAAAAAATCTTAAAAAAAAATACAGACCAATCATTTTAACTGGTTTTGGTAAATCTACTGTTAAAAACTTGTATTCGACCATTTTCTACAAAATAATAGCTTCATGAAAATCACCCAAAAAACTTTTGGGACTTTTTCAATATTCTTTAATTATCGTGTCTAGTATATACATAAGAATATCTCGTTTAACATATAGGATACAGAATTGACTCCTATTAATCTAAAAATCTGCTATGTATTAAACATTAATAAGTAGTAAAACATAATAGGTATTTTTATTATGCAAAAAAAAGTAAAATGCATTATATTATACTCGTATTATATAGCGATATTTTTTTTAAATAATGCATGATTCGCTTAATGTACCTAATAAATTAAAATACAATCGTGAAAATATTAATTTCGTTACTTTTGCTTGGTCAGTGATAACCTTTGGCTGAACAGCAAAGCGTAGGCGATCTAGTTATTTGTTTGAAGCGGCCACCCAGCGTGTCAATATTATCTGTGATACTCGTATTTTCGATACGCCACAGGATTCTCAAGATTGTAATTTCTTCAATTCTATCAATTTCGATGAAATTGATAATACAACAACATTGCTATGACTATAACGTAGCTAATAATTGTTTATCATAGCTCATAAAAAACATCGAAATTAGTAGTTTTTTTTTACACCGGCTCGACGTAGTGATAACAGTGCACCTGAGGGTAAGAACAGTGTAGTCCAAAAACGAAAGCGACGATCAATTGAAGAAAATCTATTAATAGTTTACATCGTCATGTCTGCCCACATATACCACGACTGAAGGTGTCTAGGTATATAATATATAGGTTTATATAGGTGTATAAGTTACAGGATATACACAAGATGATCCCGAAACGCGACCGGCCAAAGCGAGTCACTTTAACGGCCTTTACACTTGTATACTGTGGTCATGACCCAGTTCAGACAAACACCCTACCACCAAAAAAAGGGTTATAACCCTTATTGCTGGTATTGTAATACTAAAACGTATATCAACTGTTCATTTATACATATCCATTTACTAATTTTGATGTTTTCTTTTGATGTTTTCTTTTGTTTTTTGTCAATTCATCAAGTCAAGAGAGTAGCTGCAAGTGCTAAAAGTTATCATTTAAACTTGAGTATCTTGTGTCAAAAAAACTAAAGTGATATTATAAATGAAGCTATATGATATATATGGTTTTTAAATTGTATCTAAAGAAAAACAACACACATATTAAAATTTATAAAATATACCCTATATAGTTAAAAAATTCCAAGAATATAGAGAAAGAACCGCATATAAAGTTACGAATGTGGGTAATACTAATACATAACATTCAGACTCGTGTAATTAGGTGTAGCGGTCAATTAATGCTCCAGTTAGAGCTAGCCAAAATGTTATCCTGAAAAAAGAACAACAGTGTTTGTGTGTATATTATGTATAATATTTCGGGTCAGTTTTTTTTTTAATTATTAGAAAAACGAATAGAAGGTAAATTAAAAAAAATATATACTAACGAAAGATTTTTCTATCTAGGGGTCCTATTATCACCCCATGTATTGAGTCTCTTTTGGTATTGGCAGAATGTGTGAAATGCCACCTCTCTGGATCCGTATAGTATATTCTCAGTTTCATCTCCTTATCGTTTGGGAGTCGAAGCTGCTCGCATCCGTAGGCTTTACCCTAGTTTCCCTACACGTGGCTCCTGGGTGGTGCTAAACGAGCAGCAGCGAGGTGATAGGGCGTCGGTGCCCGTCTGGATCGCGACCACAGTGCATAGGTGTAAAGCCCGTTATAGTGACCAGTTTCGGCTTGTCGCGTTTCGGGATCAGCTTGTGTATATCCAGTAGCTCATATACCTAGAGACCTTCAGTCGTGGTATATGTGGGCCGACATGACGATGTAGATTATCAATGGATTTTTATCCTTTGATAGTCGCTTTCGTTTTTGGACAACACTGTACTTACCATCAGGTACTCTGTAGTCACTATGTCGAGCCAGGGTAAAAAAAAAGACATACCTTTATCTCATACACTATTACTTGTTTAGAAAACCTGCTTACTCATAAATGTATTCTTTGTCAGAAAAAACAAATGTCGTTGTGTTGTGTAAACGGCGTTGCCAAGCGATTGGTACAATATGTGACATTGGAGAAGCGTCAGGTGTACAGAGCCTTCATGGGTGGTGGTCACCAGCGAATTGCAGCAAGTGCAGGCGTCGGACACGGCTGAGCGTGCGCGGCTCGAGCGGCGGTTAGCAGTTGTTGAAGCACGCGTCGCGCACACGACAGGTGGACGTCACGCGCCGTTACATCGGACCCATGTTTCCTTCTTGTTTTATGAATAGTTGCCAAGTACATTTACTATTTCTACAAAGAGCTAACGACACCTTCACAAACATTTTATTCTGTATAAAGAATCCCTTGCCCTACATCATGGCCCTAGGTATAAAACGTCGTAGTTTATTTGACGAGAATTGTCCTCCAAATCCACGATAATTGCACTTTTGCTTGTCTACCAATCAACAAAAAAGCCGCGAAATATTCTTTTTGGAGTGTTGATATACATCAATTTGGTTGTATCACTTTACACTTGTAGTAATATCCAAGGAACCAAGAACACCGCTGGTTTATTAATCAAGGACATGTCATTTTTATTAAGTTACATAGTGTAACATGGTTTGAATCTTAGCACTTATTTTTAGGCTTTTCCATATTAAAGTTAATTTCACAATCACTTGCTTATCAGAAGAAAAAAATCATCGCATGCAGGACCGCAGGATTTCTGAATTTTGTGTTATAAAAATACGAAAATAAAAAACTAATCTAAACATAACACAGGCTGTTATGATTGTTCAATTAAAAAGGAACTAGATAATTACAGTAAGTATTATTATGAATATATTACAACAAAATAAACATGTAACTCAAAATTATGTAGAAATTCAACTGAAACTTCAATACGAAAGCGTGAAATATATTCAAGAATACGCTAAAATAACATCCCAAAAATAATAAATCAAAGAATGTTGAAAAATTATACATATCTAAATAAGGAACAAGTTCACAGCGTACTTATTGCCGTTATCGTAACATCTTGAACCTTCAGATTAAGATCCTGCTCACATATAGAGATTTCGAATTCCACGGATCGAAGAGGCCGTTTAAAACTCATTATATAACCGTTATGAGCCGTTAAGAGCGTAAAATTTCGGTAATTGGTAATATTGAGGTATAATTTTGAATTCAAAATTTTGCTTAAAATGTAAGAAACAAAAAAGTTATTGTTATATTGTGAAGGACGATATAAACATACAAAAGTGAATATATTTCGAAATTGAATATGATAAAGGTCGGTTATTTCATTCCGAGCAGTTTATTATTACTCAAAAGATGCGATCATAATTTCGCCACATAAATACTAACTTTTAAATGTGACTTCGCTTTAGGTTTTTTGCGACTCCTTAAGAATAAATAATATAAAACAAGATCCTAACAACCTCTTTTATTAATAAATGTAATTTGATTTAACCAATATGACACGATAATATAAAATAATATACAATATTTTAATAAAAAAAAGCATATCTATAATATAAAAATGAATCGCTAAATATGTTGATAAGCGCGAAACTCGAAAACGGCTGAACCGATTTGGCTGATTTCTTTTTTATTGTGTTTGTTTGAAGTCTGGGGAAGGTTATTACGGAGAGAAAATTTTTAAAATTGTCTGAAAAAGTCTAAAAATAACACTTTTCTATATTCTCATACAAAAAATTCGTAATAATATTTAAAAGTCAATTTGATCTTTAACACCATACCATAAAGTTTAAATGTTAGTGGACGGGTTCCGAGAAGGCAAAACAATTGAGTGACGTATAAATATTAATGTCAATATTTGTAAATTTTTATACATATAGCATTAAGGCCAGGTTCCTTCAAACAATTTTCAAAAAACAGCCGACAGGCCAATTGGTTTTGGCAGAATAAAATCTGACGGGGAAGCTATTAACATTAAAAAAAAACAATGTGACTTTGTTTTAGAGAAATAGGGCAGAACAACGTCTGCCGGGACAGCTAGTAAACAATAAAATACAAGTAAAAAACAAAAACAATAAGCAAACGTCTATTTTTAAAATTACTTAAGGTAGAAGTGCTAGTAAATGGCCATGCGCTAGTAGTTGGCCACTTTGATACAAAATATTAAAAAATAAGAGTTTTAAGAATGTTGTCATCATATTAGTAGCTTATGAGATGGTATAACCAAAACTTTCTGCCATGGCTCCAAGCGGAAAGTTATGGAAGTGGCCTCTTCGGCCAGACGTCTTCTACTATGAATGGGACGCTGTAGTTACAGGCATTGAAGAACCGACGAAAACCAGTAAAACGAGAGACCTGTACAATGTGCCGGAAATGCTTAACTATGACTAAAAAATTGCGAAAATGTATTATTTTTCATTCTTTTTATACAAGAAATAAACTTTTCGTACTTTCTTTCTTTTTTTCATTTTCATTAAGTGGTTCGATACCGGAAATGTGTTAATAAATAAAGACTTAGCGGGTGGGCAACTACTAGCTAGGAAGTGGCCATCTATTGATTTTCTTGTGGTTCCAAGTGGCCATCTACTAGCTTTTTCGTTTTTTGTTTTTCTTCATAAAGTCTGCTAAATTTCTTTTGCTTGAAGTTATTTGTTCATAGGTTCCTGATAAAGTGGAGTTCAAACTATAACATAATGTTTTCATTTAGTAAATAGAATTATATTCAACCTAGGAGTGCCTACAAATCGAAAGGAATTGCGTTAACTGGCCATCTACTGGGGTTTTTACCTTAGTTCATAATTTCATTTAAGATTCTGTTAAGAGCTGTACTGCTAATAGTTATCTGCTAAAATTTACACAATTAATTACATAATAGTTATCCACATCTTGTTGTTTATTTGGATAGTGGTACGTATTATAGTAAATAAATTCTATAAAATACCAGATCACTGTCCATACAGTTATGATGGAAAAATAAAGCTACATTGGTATTTAAAATACCTTATTGAATGATACGCTGTCAGGTATCGGTGTCCATTACGTTATAATCAATCATCGTGAGCGTTCAGGTTTCAATCTGCGTTTGCGCCGCTTTTAGCCCGCGAGACTTTCGACAGTTTCGACACGGGCGCAATCAATATAGCAGATAAGTGCGATAAGATCCCACGCAACAAAACCGTCGCCGTCTCGCACCCCGCAATCGCACATTATTCCAAGACATCTTAATTCTATAATAAAATCATATAAATTCATGACCGTAATCTATCTATTGGACCGATAGATTCTTAGCTCTCTTTTCCAAATACGTTTCAAACTACTTTTGCTAATAACTTTTTAACAATCTGGGATTGTTAAACAAAATATCTAATTTATTTTTGTTTTATTATTTGCATTGTTTAATTTCACAACAAACACTAACGAAAAAATGTCTTTCATATTTGAAGTATTAGACTAAATGCATATCAGACTCGTTCATCGAGGGTTTCGTACAAATAAACTATGAGTGCACAGTACATTGGGTGTCAGCTGAAAATCAGCGCTGGTTGCCTCAGCTGGTCATTTGACTGAGCTGACTTCCCTTTGGCGCATCATCACAACACAGGGTATTTGCTTTTGTTGTTTTCTGTCTTTATTAACCTATCCTATTATGCTGTATGCCAAATAAATCTTTTTATTATTATTATTACATTACTCTAATTAAAAGATACACCAGATTTAGGAACAAACTTAACTTTACTGTTGGTAAGCCGATGTCCGAACACATCAATATAGGTCAATACAAATTATAGTATTTTTAGACTTTTTCCTAAATTTGTGATATTAAGACCTTGCTTCTTGCCAAATTTCATGTCAAAGGGATGTACCCTATAGGTATTGATACCCATGCAAAAACGACAAAAACGAAAAAAAAGAAAACGAGTTAAGCGGACATATCTTTTGATTATATTGACTTCGAAGCATAATTTTATCAAGGTCACAAGAGACCGCTTACTGGAGTATTTGATATTAATTTATATCTAATACCGCCGCGCGTTCCTGAAAAAAGATTTATATTTATACACAGAGAAACAGGCGGTCAATAAAGTGATTCTGTGTATCGAACCCTAAAAAGTGAGCCAATCACGCTATGTAAAAAATAGGCTAAAAATTGTATAAGCATTTGTTTCGTCGTTTTAAAAGTTAACTCAAAAGTCCCATAAGATATAATTATGACGTATAAGTTATTCAAGGTCAAAGGTCACAATTTTTTTATCCTGAATAATTTCGCTGAAATTCATTAAAATTAATGAGTAATTTATTATGTGATAAACGATATTTACACTTTTACAAAAGTTGTGGAGCATAGAATTTTCTACAAAACGTGATGTAAACTGCTTTTTTTATTTATAAATGAAAAAATACAGGTAAAAAAACTGGCAGAGGGGCGAGCGGAATACAGAATTCCATCGCAGTGCGTAAACGTATGTCGGTAGCGCATACGACGTGATACAAGATCGAATACTTGTAACGATTAAGTGTTGATAGACGGCGATATCGTTTTTTAGTTTACTAAAAATTAAATTCCAGAAAATTATCTTTCATTCCAAATATTTTTTAATCGGATGTCCATAAAATACGACAATAGCTTTTAGGGACTGACAATGTTCGTTAGATAATCGTCAGCAATGATAAATCGACAAAACTGTGACGTGTTTTAATGACGACCGCTATAGTTAGTACGAGGATATCAATGGCGTATCGTGGTTCGTGATCATCATTTATTAGTTGGCATGCGGGCACAGGTGCGCACGTGCGCACTCTACGCAGGTAGCTCTTGCAAACATTAACGCCACCTGTAACTTTAAACACTGACCAACATCACTAACTCTATCGTTAAACAATAAATACCTTATATTTCTGAATATAATTAACGCGTTAATTAAAACCAGTTTTTGCAATAGTGCCGTTTAGCTAACATCTTTTGGGGTGTGTGTAACCCACTCGATGTCAAAATCGTAATTAATTTAATAAATGAATAGTGGATGTAGTTAATACATAAGAATACATTAAATCGAATCGAACATTGTAAATTTGCAAACGTTTCCTTATAAAAAACTATTTTTGGCTGAAGTAAAAAGAAAGGCTTTGATTATTAAAAAAATTGAAACATAAGTAGTCTCGATATCAAAACAAACTACATATATATTTATAAGAAAACTGCCTAATAATACTCGATTTTTAATTATATTTATTTTACAGTGCTTAACAAATATAACAGGCATTTAAAATAAACTATAATTTAATTATTTAATTTGGTTATTGCATCTGAATATTGCTGTTTGATGTTACTGTCTAAAATGTGGGTTGGTGGCTATTAGTAAGTGAAATAATCCATTATTTAGCTACAAAAGATGGGGATTTTCAGCCTGGTATCTGTAGTAATATGTTACAAATGCTTTAAGCGAAGAAACTAATTGCGTCTTCTAATAGAACCGTTTTCCTAGCTATTTAGGCTGAGACTTATAGACGCTATTTCGGCTTTGCTTAGCAAAGTTGTCCAAAAATAAATTCGTAAAAACTTAATATATAATAGGAACTTTAGTATGGCCATAGCATTCGCAGAACCAAGTCCATGTTGAGAAAATCTGTGACTTACCAAATCCTTTGACATACACTGAGTAATATAAACTTAAAGTTGCGTCTATAAATCTCAGCCTAAGAGATAAATCCATCAGAAATATTGAGCAGCATAGTTCCTAATACTATGAATACGTATAACCTAAGCATTATTGTACCATTACTACCTAATGTGTGAAGTCAATGTTTAATATTGACAGGAACTAAGGCAATGAAATGACTTGACACAATATTTAAATTTTAAACAGGTCGACCCATCCGATTTTTTTAACCGTTAATCGATTGTTTTGCGGTTTAATATTAACAACGTGTTTTTGCACGCAACAAAAAATTGGACCATATGGAGCCTCACAGTTCTTTAAAAGATTGTAGAACATAACGTAAACATATGGTCAGTTAATTTCTGCTAATATTGATTAAATAATACATTCTGAAGGAATTCATATGACCCATGAACGTTTACAGTCTTATATCTTAATATTGTAACACTTGTTGTCAACATTGTTGTTATTGTAGTTATCAACAACAACTTCTTCGTATTTATTTATATATTTATTATCCGTTAAATATCTTCATCTAATATTGTGAATTAATAGTACCGACCGCACGCGTGTGAATATTATGTAATTATACATATTCTATTATTATAATATATTCTTCTTTTTTTGTAGAATCTGTTGTTTTTGTATCTTTATTGTGTTTTTTGTTGTTTATATATTAACTTATGTTTCCATGCAAATGTAATAAATAAATTAAAATAATAATGACATGCCCTATGTAATCCTGCCCTGTACCTGCACATGTGTGTGTGAGTGGGTGAGTGTGTACACGTGTGTGTGTGTACCCTGTGTATGCATATGGGTGTACGTATTTACTGAAGCGATAATTATTGTATTTATATTTTATTGAAATAAAAAGTTGATAAATATCTGGTAATCCCAAATTTACATTTAATTGACAAAATTAATTTACTGAGATATGTAACAAGTATGGACATGGACATAGATATTTTACTAAAATAATTATACAATTTAACGCAGATTTAATTGTTTTTAGTTACTGAAGAACTTAAAGCAATATCAAGCGGATAGGTTCCATTTTTGGGGCCAATCAGCGACAATAGTTAGTGATTATAAGTACCTATTTGGCAAAACCATTTGGCCGTGATAGACATTTGTTATTAAATTTTCCTCACAATCAAAATCACAAATGAATATGCGTGGTAAGTCACAACCTGCTCAAAACCGGGTTTCTCGTCGCGTCGAAGCGACCATCTGGTGGGCGAGAGCTTTTTTTATTTTCCAAACGTGTCGTCTTGAGTTCTCGTTTTTTGCACTGGCTGGCGCTCGCTCCTTTTCTTTTTTTTGTATTGCCGAGTTGCAGTTAACAGGTGGCTGGTTGTGTGCAGGTGAGACCTGAGATTTCGAATCAGGTTCAAAATAGCGTGAAAAATAACGCTTTTTGCCTTCTACGTTAAAATTATAAGTCAGATCATCCGTATAGAATATACTAGTTAGTTAGGCAATAGGATCGCTCAAAGCACTTATCATAAAAAAAAATATCCAAAAAAATCAATGTAAGCTTATTCTTCTAGGGTAAGTTGCTTGTAATAATCTTTTAGCTGTACCGCAATCCGGCAATCGTATACAACGATAGTAAAATTGTTCTCAAGGCACCAATTAAGTCATTTTGCAAGACTAAAAAATGTATGTAGTATATAATATATATGCATTTATATATTTTGTACAAATATATGTATTAGATACTCAATACTGAAAAAGTGTTACCGTTTGTATTTGTAGTAATAAATTATCATGAATCGGAGATAATTCGTTATTCAATAGATATTTAGGCTTAACAGGTATTAGTGGGGACTTATGTGAAAGCTTGAAAAATTGTGTCTATTACAGAGAGCGCGCTCAATAGGCTCGCAGACCTGCACCGTTAGACTCCAGATCACGACGCGACGCGGCGGATTATTTAGAGTACAAAGAGATTGAGTGCCAAGCTACGGTCGAACACAATCACTCATAGCGCTGCGTTTGTCATAGACGCATAGAGCAGTGCGACAATGACTCGAACCGTCCACGTCGATCCCAGAGCGACACGCTTTGGCAACTCGTTCCGATTTGTTAACTACTACGAATACGTAGCATATACGAATATATTTATTCTTGCTTGGCTTGAATTCAAATAAAGCTGTCGGTAAACTATTCAAATGAAATATCTTTTATATACCAGAATCAACTTAAAGTTAACTGTAGAGATGTGTAATGTAAAATATAACGTAATTACTGTATGTGGATGGCGCTACGACGATTTTTCTTTCTGAGTCAGTATTGTGATTTCAGTACTCCTGATGGTAAGAATGGTGGAGACCAAAAAACAACTAGGACTATCAATAGTATAAAAAACTAACCGATAGTCGCAGTAATCCCACCAGCCTGCACATATCCCAGCACATGGTTCTTTTATGGGAGGAAAAGGATAGAAGAAGGTTTAATAACTCTTCAGAACGCTCGCTGTGATATAGCCAGTAGAAATTGCTTACAACTAAATAGCTACGCTTAAAACATTATACTACAACGACAACTGTATCGCTCAAATTTAAAGATACGAAACATTCCACGACTCATACAAAAACATTACACAAGTCTGGACCCGGCTTGATTAGTCTACATATTGTCTATAATTATGAAATTGTAATATATTTTTCCAGATGTTCCGGTTGTGACAGGAGTTTGGCAGTACTAATAAATATTTTCCAATTTATAATAATTGATCCAGCCCCTAAAGTTAGATTCATTCCGATTGCTCACCTTCCAAGAGATATATCGTGATGATAAAATATTATATGGTAAAGTTATCGATATAATTAGTCATATTGAAAAACTAAGATATTGTATTTCTTGACCAATAGGTAATACTTCTCGTTAGGAATTAAAGAGGTCAAGGAAAATAGTTATTACTCCGTGAAATTATTTTTATAATAAAATTGATTCTTTAAAAGATAAAAAATCCTTACAATCTTGTTCAATATATTATAAAGTTGAAATGATCTTTGAAAAATTTCATCTTTGAAAAAAAAAAGCAATATATAATACTGAATTGTACGGAATTTGAGTATAGTTTAAATTTAAATTTTCGCAGAGTCAAGACAAGTTTGAAAGAATCAATGACTTACCATATATTTTGACATTATTTAAGCAATATAGGTTGTAATATTTGAGTGTAAGCAAAGTCAAAGTGGGATCTATAAATCTCCCCAGCCTTAAAGTCAGTGCAGGTCTTTGTTGAATCCAACTGGGGAATTTAGTAACGTAAAGTTAGTAAATATATAATTTAACAGGATTACACTATTTACAGCTTTCTTTTTGTAGTAAAAACGTTTTTGTGTTTTTAAGAATATTTTTGTCATTTTGAAAGGAAAATTAAACGGCGAACAGCCAGGCTGATGGTAAGTGGTTATGAAAGTTATGGTTATGAAAGTCGTCTATGAAAAACTACAGCACAAGAAGTGTAAATATTTAGTTAGAAAAGTATTCTCACGTCTTCTTTGAAGAGCCCTGTATAAGCCGATATAGTCTTCATACCGAGAGAATACTACGCCTGAAAGACTCTTTACTTTAAAGTGTACAACAAGGATATTCTGGAACACCGCACAGTTATTACGAATTATTTAATAATCACGCAAATGTGTATTATCATTAATTACCAAGGAAGTCAATAAATGTTTAAATAAATTTAATGAATGAAATGAAAGCTTTTGCTGCGTATATGTGTATACATCCATTTGATTAAAAGGTTTAAGGCAATTCCGTAGCTGAAGGTTGCTTTTCCATTGTACGCGTATCCGTACACAAAGAGGTTAATTGAAATAGTCCTTTTCATCAAGAATATTTTTAACGATATTTGGTACATGTCATTATTAAGTTAATAAAATTTACTCTTTAGATATGAATTTAAAGAATTTATATGATTTTTTTTCTTCTTACATCCGTCTTTTGAATGTTGTATATATGCGTGACCGGAAAAATAAGCTCGGTTGAATTGGCATATAAATTCGAAATCACTTTTAAAACTTTCTGCGGAACTACAGTCACTTGGATTGTTCGCGAGAAGGCTGTAAAAATCGTTCACCCATAAAATGAAATATAGGTTAAGACGGTCTCTCTCAAAAATCCATTCAAAGTACCGTAATTTCGTTCTTTTATTTTGTAATTTCTTCTTACCACCAATTTTGGGCAGTCGTTTAACATTTTAGGACTCGTTTTATGGTTCTGTGTCTGATGAGCATCCTTTTTTATTTCTGTTTTTACTGCCCAAAATCAGCCCAATAGCCTATCTAGTGTACGAGTATGCATAACACTTCATCAATCAAAACCTATACAACCGCATTTTTAAATTATATCCCCATATATAAATTGATGCAATTATCGAAACTGACTAAGAACAAAATTGCAAATAATTCGCAGCGGTGTGTAGCGGTGAAGTATTGCTATATTTAAAAGTCGAAAAACTGTACTTCGGTATGCAATACTATACGATTTAATTTAGCCAATATATATAATATAACGTCACACTATAACCCGTACAGGGTAAGCAGAAATACATTAGAGGCTGTATCCATTTTGCGCTGATATGTCGTGCCCAACGTGACCAGTAGCGCAGCTGATCGCCGTCTCAAGGCACTTACACATGACATTTCTATTAGATGCCATACATGTTTTCTCACAATGTTTTCCTTCACCGATGAGCATGTGGTGCTTAAGTCCGTACGTAATCTGGAAAATACAGGGGAATGTGCCGGGCATCGAACCTACAACCATTCACGATGCAGCGCATGGAAACCGGTCTATAATCCGCAAGGCCACAATAGCCACTTAGCTAAGTCAATTTAGATGATCGTACAATATAATTAAACAATGTATTTATTAGTTTGACTGTCCCTAGTACATGAGGGTGACAAGCAAGGTTGCCAGATGTCCAGTTTAGAATCGGACAAATTTTGGGAAATCGTTTTGTTGCACTAATTTTGAAGCCACAAACTTATACACTAACTGCGTGACATCGGATCACCGTAACTAGTAAATATATAAACAATAACGACTAGTGCCATTATTTAGATAATACAGAATTTTTGGCCAAGAAAAAACTCAGTGTGTGCTTATTTTAAGCTTAATTGACGATTATTATAACATTATACGTGTAAAAATGTTGCCTGTATTTTTCCGGAATTCCGGCAACCCTACAGTCAGGAGAGTAATGCTATGGCGTGACGTATTGTCGGGGCGGTGTACGGGAGCTGCGCGCCCACGCCGCAGTCGAACGCACTGCTCATTGCTTGCTTCATGTCAACAGTACCACACTCAACCGCTTAAATATCTCACTTTCACAATTGTAATCAGCCAACGTCAAGAACACATCATGTTTAACAACAATAAGGCACGCATCATGTCCAACTACATGCTGTTCTGGTTTTACTTCAATTATACGAAGGTCTATATTTAGCTACATGCATTATACGGGAACCAAATGTAAAGCCTAATCTGAAAATGAGTAAACCCGGAATTGTTAAGGTATATTAAATTTTAAATATAACAAATTAGAAAACAAGTGACAAACAATGTTATAATAAATAATATTGTCACAACATTAATGTAAAATGTAATGTAAAAAACTTTAATGTAAGGTATTTGATATTGGCTTATTTTTTTATCGGTAACTTTGTAAAGGCTATTTAAGAAAAAGTATTAATCATGGAAATAAACTTTACATATATATTATGCTACTTATGGATACAGAAATTTCACTACTAATGTAGTTCAAACTTAAACTTAAAATATGTTTTTATAGGTCTATTATAAACACTTATAAATCGTTAATAAAATGGTCTACCTCAGGCTTACCAACATATTTGATTATCTCAAGACTACTCAAGAGAGATGATATCATGTATGTGGTAGGTATAAATGAATAAACAATCCATTAAGTGCACATATCGATATAAGTTGATGGCTGACTTGATAACTGTAGCATTTAAGATATGCAAATAAAAACTTTCATTTCGTCGTTGGAACAATGGTGATGAATTCGCAGAGGTTTATTTCTTTAACAGTAGATAATAATATGATGAATACTTATAATGTGAAAGCTCATATCGATTCATTTCTACTGATACTTGGTATTGTATGATACAATTTCAAATACTAGTTCGAAATTAAGTATTTATAATACTTATGGAAATAATTTTAAAAAATATCAAAATTTTCATTAAATTATTTGTTTTAAAAAACGTTAGGTAATGCTTTGATGGAAACCTATAGTAACTGTGTGAATTGTAATAATTGAATTAAAACTAATAAAGTTTTAATTACTATTATATCTATATGAAATAAAAAAATCCCTTTCTAATAATTATCGGTTATAATTATAAATACATTATCGAGACAATAAACCTGCTTATCTTTAGTAATTGATAATCAAAATTTAGCATTAACTTTAAAATGCTTTTTTAGGTTGGCAGCGCTACGATGACACTTCTTGTTTTGCTGTTGTCCATACGCGATATTGATCGCTTACCATCACATAAGAAGTTAGAAGCCTGAATATAGAATTAATTAAACACTGATAATCGGTAGCGACGTTGGTAGTGGACGTGAATATATTATATAGTATTAAATTAGTACATTAAGATATCCATATTTTTTGTTTTAGATATTTGGTCGTTTTTTAATAAAATTTTCACATTGAAGATTGTTATTATCGAAATAGAAAAAACTTCAAATGACGTGACATCTACGATGTAGTAGTTAATTTTTCTTTACCATAACTATGCCTTAATCACTTAAAAAGCTACTTAATATAACTGTCCGCTGGGCTTATTGCAGAATTGAATAATTATAATGAAAATTATAAAAAAGAATCCGGTATATAAATATATGGATAAATCGATATTTAATTGTATATAGACATTTATGTAATTACTATTATCGACAGTAATGTAACACATAAAAATTGACTAAGCAATTTTATTAAAAGCAAATAATTTTTTTTTAAATACTTTCATAATAGAATACTCGTAAGCTCTTATTTTATTTAGGACAAGATTTAGATTTTAGATTTTTTTTCTCATGTTTGATATTATCCGTATAGGTGAAATTTTTGATTAAAGGAATTGGAAAATCGTGAAAATATTGTTTTTCTGAGATATTTTTTTAAATTTAGAACATGAAAATAAAAAAACATTATGTTTTTTTAGTAAAATTATAATTTTTAAATATTCTCAATTGTATTATACCTTTATGTTTATCAGGTGTTCAATAACTTTTCTAGGCATAAAATAAGCACTACATAGGCTTTTAAAGCAGAAAACAAACGTACAAATTCAAAACAAGTGGTTCTACCACGCCTCTTCCTTCAATGGACAAGTGCCTACGCTAATGAACTTCAGGTTAATATTCATGAAGCTCGTTCATCATAATATACGCCCAGTCACAAACTGAAGACAACATTAGACAACTTCTGCATAAAGGCAACAACATGCAGTCACACAAAACAAGAGTGTATTCGTTGGCTACAACTTCTTGTTGATTGCACGGATGAGCTAATTTATTTAAATATTATTGTTTGGTTTTAGCATTTAGAAAATAAAAGTAAATAATATATAGTTTTTATCACAATAAATATTTATTGGATTTCATAACTTAAATATTACGAATATTTGATAGATAACATATATAAAAAAGTTTACGTATTTTTCAAAATATATTATTACGTGCTAAACAAAAGAAAATCACTGTGTATGTGTTACGCTACAATAAAATATTGTAAAAATTGTACATATATATAATGTATCTGCAGTGTAAACCACGCGTGGCTTAGAGATAACTTGTCTCCACAATAAAATTGATCTCATAAGATCTATATAATAGTATTTGAAACTACAAATCATTGCAGAGGTCACATGGCCACGCTCCGTACCGACTCATATCGCCGCAATGACTCATAAACATCTTGATTTACTGAACATACAGCAAATTTGTTGTTCATTAATTCAAATGTCACTGACCGGAGCAATTTGATTATTTAATACATACTCGTCTCTTTAAGTTACTCTCGCACATATTAAAATTTGTGTATATGTATCAGTGTAAGTGTGCTAAAACTAACTTCTTTGTAATATACACATAATAAGTATAAGCAGTAATACAATAACTAATTTAAAAGGTAGTTATAACAGATTTATCATTACTTATGATAGATAAAATACATAAAATCCCTTCAATGGATTAAAGGTCATAGCGGATCACGCGGCAATGATGCCGCAGATGAGCTGGCAAGAAGAGGATCTGATACAAGAATATTCGGACCTGAGCCGATTATTCCACTTCCCTTCAGCTGGTTCAAATCCGAAATTCGTGAAAGAATAAGACGTCTGAAGGATTCAGACTGGAACAACTCAGTAGGATGCAGACAAGCTAAGGAGGCCTTACCTCGAGCGAATCCAAAGGTTTCTAAAGCTATCCTGCATCTCACTAGATTACAGATACGTAAAGTCACCGGAGCCACAATAGGACACGGTTATTTTAATAGACATCTTTTCCATTTAGGTGTCACAGAAACTACTCTGTGCAGAGCAAGCATGAGAGAAGAGGAGACAGCCAGGCACATGCTCCTCGAGTGCAGTGAACTGGCATTGTACCGGGCACAACACCTCGGCACACCGAGGAACCTTCCGGAAGCAACCAGCAACATCAGGCGGCTGGCGGATTTCCTGAAGGAGCTGGGCTGGGATGATTGAAATCACCCCGGCCCGGTTTTCACGCAAAATAGGCGCATTCAGACGTCGAATTGCGGAAAATGAGTCCGTGTGAACCTGATACATAAAATCGGTTATTTTAATTGTTTTAATGTATATGTAATTCTAATCAGATTTTGATTGTAATTTAGGACATAGCCGTCTTTAGGAGATTTTGCTGAAACAGCAACAAAAATTTAGCAAAATCAGAAATATTAAATAAATAAAATTTTTGTATTATTAACACTAGAACTACGAACCGTTCAAAATGACCGGTTGCAACATTTATAAATAACATTTCCTCTTTAAGTCTTATTAATATTTTATGATAATGTCATGAATCGATGATGTTTGGGAGTCGAAGCTCCTCGCGTCCGTAGGCTTTACCCTAGTTTCCCTACACGTGACTCCCGGATGGTGCTAAACGAGCAGCAGCGAGGTGGTAGGGCGTCGTTGCCCATCTGGATCGCGACCACAGTGCATGGGTGTAATGCCCGTTATAGTGACCAGTTTCGGCTTGTCGCGTTTCGGGATCAGCTTGTGTATATCCAGTAGCTCATATACCTAGAGACTTTCAGTCGTGGTATATGTGGGCCAACATGACGATGTTGACTATCAATGGATTTTCATCCTTTGATAGTCGCTTTCGTTTTTGAACTACACTGTACTTACCATCAGGTACTCTGTAGTCACTAAGTCGAGTCAGTGTAAAAAAAATGAATTTTATTAAATTTGTGTATAGAATAATATTATAGATTATGTTGTTCTTACGCTTTTAATTTTCAGAGATAACTATAAAGATAATTAATATTAAGAGATTATAAGAGAGATGATTTTTTGTTTTGTTTCTTCGTAGTTCTAGTGTTAAAACAGGATAAGAACGTCAAGTGGAGAGTCGTTCGCAACGTTAAGGCTGCCATAGCAGCCATCATGAAAGATGTCAAAGCTCTCGTTCCTAGCACTGTCTCTAAGGAAGTTCGGAAAGTATATTTTGAGAACAAATACCACCATAAAAATGAACTCAGAGATCTCCATGAAAATATGGGCGCGCACAGACGGGGCCTCGACCCTGTCACCCAACCGAACGTGATAGAGCATTGCGGCCTGTTTGAACTGCTTTAGTGTTTGAACAAGGTTGTGGGGACAATGAAAGGATTAAGCCTGCTGATTATGGCGTTGGAAACTCAGCTCCTTTGCTGATTCCCATAGTCCGGCACACTGCGATTGGAAGATCACCCTGGTAGCTTTAGTCAGTAATAGTTCGACACACCGAAGCTGCCGCCACCTAGGTGGCTCAGACGGTACATGTAGATTTCCACCGGGCTACAGAAAAAAAAGGATTAAATGAGAAAAAAATAAACTTTAATAGAAAAAGTTTATTTCAGTGAATTAATCAAAACCAGCATCAGTTAATATTGATGTCAAAAAATCAGGAAAAGCATCAGGGTCC
Organism: Automeris io; assembly: GCA_036320925.1. Taxonomy (NCBI): domain Eukaryota; kingdom Metazoa; phylum Arthropoda; class Insecta; order Lepidoptera; family Saturniidae; genus Automeris; species Automeris io. Next base: position 12,051,135 of record JAUDJH010000002.1, read on the forward strand.
TTGATTTTAAAAACCTTCATCAGCAACAAATCTGGTAACAACGTAAATATTTATTTATCTATTATTAAAAATTGTAATTTTGGTGTTTGTCTAGCCATCGCATAGAAACATTTAACCAGTTTGAATAAAACTTTTATAGTCTTCATATTGCAACACAAGCCATTAGCATGTATAGATAAACTTAGTTCTGAAACTATCGGTAACACTGGCGATATACAACTCGATTGACGCCACAATATGGCTTCAGAATTATAAATTTCTGCGATACAGGTCGCGGATTTGATTCTCGCCACGAATAATTGTTCAATTTACTGAATTCAGTACTGATAGTTGTACGAAATCTTAATCTTTGTGTATATAGAAAATGTATTATAAACGCATCTTAAGCGCAGGAGTAAATCTTATTTTTTTATCATTTATTTTTTTCTCTGTTTAATGTTTATTCCCTATCACATTCTGGAACCGTTATTACTTCGTGATATGAAATTGCTAGTATAAGCTATATTGCACTAAATAAATAATTACGTTAAGTACATCAGTACCGAGATTAAGCTAAATAAATAAACACGTAACTCATTATTATTCCATGGGTGGTATGAGATCCAACCGATATAAAAACCTTAACTTTATTATCTTATCGAAAAAACATTGTAAGTACACCATACATCTATAAAATACAATATTTTATGGTCGTAATTTATGAACAAATATATCTCTTGTGGTATCCCTTAGAGAAATTCATCGTAAATGGATTTAGATTTTTTAATATATTATAAAACAAGTGAACATAAAAATAAGCAATGAAATATATAATATACCTACAGTCTACGCATTACGAAATTGTAATATTGGACGACAAAGAACTTTTACATTAATTACAAAACATGTATTTATTTTTTTATAAATGTTTTAAATATGTGTCGAGTAAATCTTTACTGATTTGATAAATTATCTGAAATCTACAAGAACCACCTACACTGCCTTTAAAGGTTGAAAATGATATTACACACAAAATTAAAAGAACAAACCACAAATCAAGGATCGTAAACGCAAACATTGTAAGAGAGTCGGTGACCAGCACTGAAAGCAATATAGAATGTAATACGCATTGTATCCAAGAGCATAAAAAGCTATGCTGGTATACACACAATATTACACAAACAAAAAATAAGGTTACATATTAAAAAGAAAGAAAATATATTAATTTGGCATATAGCATAACATACAGCACAGAAAGATAGGTTAATCAAGGTAGAAAACAGTAAAGTCAAATACCCTGTGATATAATAATGTACCAAATAAAAGTCAGCCCGGGATATGCTAGGCGACTTGCTGAGCCACCAAACGCTGATTTTCAGCAGACACCCATTTGCTATGTGAACGCGCAGATAATACTAAGAATGGATGAATACTCTATTCAAAATTCCAATTAATATATACATATATAATATAATTTTAAAGTGTCATAGAAAAAGACATGTTTTTACATGTATATGAACGCATACATACGCCTACACGCATGTAAGTATATCACACATATATACACTTACCGTATTCGCAAGAAGTCATTAATTTTATTTAAATACAGATTTTTTATTTTTTTTATTTGATTTGTTTTTTTTAATTTATATATAAATATACATATATAAATAAATACATATACAAAAAAAAGGAAAATTAATAGAACAAAGAATTAGAATATTGATACAACCACGGCACCACCACTCCTGTAAAGCAATTTGTTAACACTCTGTGTGCATAGCCCTGGGTGAAAGCTTCTATAGCCAACTAACTTATTACGTTGTCTGAATATTCGACATAATAACAACCTTTTGGCGAACCACATTTTTATTGCAAGCAGAGTATCAAAGTAATAAAAAAAACCTAAAATATATACTCTTAGTATTTGGTTATAGTCAATGCGACATAATTTTTCTATCATGTCATCGTCGCAAATGTTGCTTGCAACATTTTTATACGATCTCATTAATTTGCATTAATGTACGCAACCTACAAACTTTTCTAGCTCCATTCTCTACGTTATTAATGATCTAGATGCCCTCCTAAACATTATTTGGACTGATTTACTGGATCGTACCGCTAATAAGTGTCTTTGCTATTTAAGAAGTTTACTAGATACTTAACAGCTCGAACCATTTATCTACATTCATTGTTAAATTTATTTTACCCTGCCTATCATTATTAGTAAATACTTAGTGTATTTTATTAAACATGAAGGAGAAGATGTTCAAGAAGTGATTATACGAACTATTCTCTTAAACTATGTTGAAATTTTTAGTATCCAAAAATCTCTATAAAATAATTGAGACCTTACGAGTTAATAAAGTTCCTTTATTATAGTTTAGTAGGTAGCAAACATTTCAAAATTATACTAACACTTTTTAATATCATAGTTATGAAACTATTATTGCCATAAATATTTTTATAATATACAAGATATTATGTTTGTATCGTGTTGCAATGACAAATTACGTTAAATATGAACGGATGCGTAGTTTTAACTGTTTCCAGAAGATATAAATGCGCATAAATTAATATACATATTTTCCCTTTAATAACTGTATGATTAATTGTGATTGATGGACATATTATATCATATACGAGTATGGAAGTTAGCGTAAAATTAATATAGGGAAACTTTTTGTTTTAATGCGGTCAGACTTCGTTGCTTGCCAAAAACACGATTCTTTTGGATAATAAATAAATTTCAAAGACATGTATTGTAACATTGAATATATTGTTTCAACGTCAAGGAACTTTCAGTATTTAGCTCTTAAGTATTTCAGTATTTAGCGCTTAAACATTTTAATTGTATTTTTATCTAAAAAGGTAAATGTTGCGTAAAAGTTTTTAAAGACATTACATTTATGTACTTTTAGCTAATCTTGAATTGAATTTCTTTAGAATTTTGAATCGGGCTGCATTTTTGACGGAAGATTGTGGCAATAGACGATTTATCGGCTTCGGCAACGGATATCCATCTACAATTGTACACGAATTAAAAGCAATTAGATCAAACAGTCTTAGTTTGATGCTGACTAGAAACCTCAAAACCTCAGGTTTTGTGCAGAAACTTCTGCCTATTTGAAAGTTTTGCTGAACATGTTTTTTGGCTGAAGGTGGTCGAGGCCGGAACTGGAACGTGCGATTGGATATTAGATACAGCCTTGTAGACGCTGATGAGATGTATTCACATACCTATTATTAATGTTGGGTAGCGAAATTAAAAACACACATTGTCATGTGGCATCACATTTGTTAGAAGGCATTGTTAGATACACAAATATCGAATACTTAAAAGTTTATGTTTCTTAAAAACATTACATAAATAAGAAGAAGACCAATTCAAATAAGTTTAAGTTAAAATAATGTATATAAAGAATTCAAAATTGCATAGTAAAGATAATTTTAATTTTCTAGAATCGCTCTTCCAAGAGTCAACTAAGAAGAGATGGAAACAATATAAGGAATGCAATCCAAAGAAATATAATGAAATAATGTATTAATATAGTACACGTTACAAATATTTTAATCAAAGCATCAGCACCGCTGAGTTAAGTAGAGTTCATGTCTGATACATATGTTAACTTATGCCAATATCAAGCACTACATATTATAAAATAAAGTTTTCCACTGCATCTGTCTGTCTGTTCGTAAAAAGGTCAAAAACTACTAATTGGATTTTCATACGGTTTTCATTATAGACAGAATGATTTACGGCTAAGGATTTGGCGTATAATTTGTTAAGGTTTAGTTATTAGTATAAATTGGTTGAAATATGACATAATTATTAACAAAATGTTGCAGTTATCTTTCTTTTATAGAAACACTTTTCTACATAAAAGTCCGGAATGGAATATATCTATCTTTTAAGAATAGGCTACTACAATAATTTTAATTTCTAAAAAAAATGTCACATACAATTTTGTAATTGGGAACGCCATTTGGGCAGATAGAGTATTAATTCTTATCAATTTAAATAAATTAGTTGCATGCACTTCTAGGATATCTACTATTTATATATGATCTCTTATATATTTACTATTATCACTAAGATTATCCGTTTCGCTATATAAATTAAATTAATATCTTAGGAGCAGTAACGTTCATTTCATAGATGCATGAAAACATTGCATGTCCTTACAATAAATATGTCCGGAATAAATTACTTAAAGATGAAGAAATACCTACTTACATGCATTCATACGTATTCTATTTTTACTCCATGTTTTTTTGCATAACAACTATATAATATTTTTTAATAATATAATATTAAAATTAATTACGTAAACACTGCCTACCTTGTTCAATTACCCTATGCACGTCACTGCTGCGGATTTGCCGCAAAATAAAAATTAACAGACGAAAAATATTATATAAGTAGTAGTTTAAGCACGTGCCTCACATCGATGACGATATAATATAAACAAACATAGTCATTACATATTTATTACAATTTTCGAAATAAGATAGAGTACGAAGGAGATTATAAGATTAAGATTAAGATTACAGAATATAAGCGAACGAGGGAGAGAAGGGAGTAAGAAAGTTAGGGTAAAAGGTTTATGGTCAGAAATTGGGAGAGAGAGCAAGGCAGGGGGAGGGTGTGGGGAAGTAGATAAACACGAGACATTAATGGCGAATACTGTAATAAACACTGGCGCATGTAACCACATAAAACTAATTTATTCGACAGATATGTGAAACAAAATACAAACAAGAAAGTTCCTTATAAGTTAGACGTTCGTTAACAAGTCGATGCCTTTGTTTGATACAGTGGTTCGATATAAGAATATTTGTTAGCTATTCAAAAATATTCGCCCTCGTTATTGAGTGTAAAGCGCGCGCGGCGCGGCAGCGTGAGCTATTATTGCTTGTTGGTTAAGGAATTCAGTTATAGCTTTGTTGATCGACATCTATTTGAGTTCCTTACTTAAGAATAGACTAAAAAACCGTTATTATGAGAGCGTGTACGACACAGGTATCCGCATCGACCCAGTCGTGAACTATGCTTCTCGTAACTAAAACCGTTATAAAGATCACGGTCAATTGTCTTCTAAGCGCATATTAACATTTCATTAGTATTGTTGATCTTGTTACAATCAATATTATAAGCAAATACCCCTTAATTTTGTTGGCTTACCTCCTTATTGTAGGTACCTATACAAATCCATCCAGCAAATATTTGATTTTTATTGATTAAAAAAAATATATATATTTGATATACAATTATAACTATAGACGATTAATACTTATGTATTTATCTAAACTACAGATATAGATCATAGCATATCTATGTTATACAATATTTATTTTGTTGCTCTGTAATTATCATTAAATCCCTTCAAAACATTAAGGAGTCATACATGCAATTGAGGATTTCGTAGTGTTTAAAACATAGATGACCAAAATGCAGTCTTGTTAATGATGAAAGACGCAAAATGTAATCGTAATCGTTTTTCAGTAATATGATTACATTTTGCCCATCTATGACCAAATTTAAGAAATAAAACAAATTGTCACCTAAAGAAAGGTTAATGTGTGTTAAACTTTATGAATTATATAGGTAAGTTAATTACCCACCTACTTACAATTATTGCATTGTATCAATAAAGCTCAGTGATACTATATTTTTACCAACCCGTACCCCAAAAGGTAAAAGGGAAGCTTTACGTCTAACTGTCTGTCAATGTATCAAGACCCTTTTCCTTATGGACGTTGGAGGTATCAAGTTGAAATTAAGTAACAGTCTAAAACATAGCAAACATCGCGTATATTGTAATATAAAGAGCTCTATTGGGCAAGTTGTATGTTATGAGATAAGTTTTCCGATAATTTACAAACGAGTACATAATTTTTATGTAGGTAATAGAATCAAATACACACATTATGAAATTAAGAACTGGTTAAATTAATAGATAATTCTTAAATCCAAATTTTTTACATTAAAATGCAAGTAAGAAATAATGGCGATGCTAGTGTAAACATATAGAGAAGAATTATCATGATTAAAATAAGGCAATGTCATTTTTTATGCGAGCAGCGAACATTAAATGTGACTTGTGCCATGTTTATCGAACCGTAGATTCTGATCAGCGGGCATTAGTGTGACTGCCTTGCCGCTGTTATCATTTGGCGTGATGCACTCCGATTGTATAGTGCGCTATTTGTCAAGAAATTTCTATTAATACCTGTAATTCATTAGGTGGGCCTGCACAGTGTAACAATAATATATGTTTAAAGTTACATAAACATCTATGAACTAGTTTTTACGAGAGTAGGCTGAATTGAAAAAGTTAATCCTAACTAAAGACTTGACAAAATTTATTCCTAATTAACTTGCTTTGATTTATTTCGACATTCGAAGGATATTTTTGAATTATGTTATTAATAATAGATATCTTATGTTGAAACAATGTTTACGAAAGCATTTAGTCTGTTATTCAAACGAATACCGAGTGGCAGTAATACCATTTTATAAATTAACTTCGAACATTATGTGCTTTTTTAACCAATCTAATTACATACTTCCTTCTTGTTAAGTTTTTTCATTGTAATATTTATTAACCTGTTAACTCTGTGCCTATTATTCGATTTCTTGCGAATTATGATTAAATGGCTTAGATAATGAATTTTAATCAGCTGAGGTAATTATATTAATATTTATTTTATGAAAATAATTTTCCTAAATGTATATATGAGTGTTAGTAAGTGTAAATTAGTGCATAAGGAACATAGCTTTACTTGGCTGTAACATAATGGAATGTGAAGAGAAAGCGGCAGATACTGGATAAGCCTAGTCTGTCGCGAACCTGACACGTGTCGATTGCAGTTAATTAGTGTAGGGTGTCGGTGAGGGCATGGCGCGGGTAGCGGGTGGTGCGTTTGCAACCGCAGCTCAGCCGACAAACGGTTACCTGCGGCCGACGATGTCAGTGAAGCCGGAACGTAATGCGATCACTGTCCGCTACTAGGATTGTTTACACGCATGACGGACTGTAAAATTTCTTATTAAATACTTTTCACATTTGGTTTGTTTTATTGACCTACATTTAAATATAGTAACGTAATTACAATGCTTTATTTAGTAAATTACAATCAAAGAATAAAAGGGAGTCAAAGCTGCTCGCGTCCGTAGGCTTTACCCTAGTTTCCCTACACGTGACTCCTGGGTGGTGCTAAACGAGCAGCAGCGAGGTGGTAGGGCGTCGGTGTCCGTCTAGATCGCGACCACAGTATATGGGTGTAAAGCCCGTCATAGTGACCAGTTTCGGCTTGTCGCCTTTCGGGATTAGCTTGTGTATATCCAATAGCTCATATACCTAGAGACCTTCAGTCGTGGTATACGAGGGCCGACATGACGATGTAGACTATCAATGGATTTCAATCCTTTGATAGTCGCTTTCGTTTTTGGACTACACTGTACTTACCATCAGGTACTCTGTAGTCACTATGTCGAACCAGTGTAAAAAAAAAAATTTGAGCACAACCCTAAAACGTTCGCTACCAGCGCCGCATATATTCGTCGTCTCAGCTCTTGCATATGAGCCCGCCGCCGCAAATGACTGGCGTATTTACTTTTTCAGTTTATTACAAATTCTTACACTATTTTTTCTCCGAAACAGTTGTAATGGCCTGTAAAATAACATAATGGATTCAGACTGACCTTGGTCTGGAGATAATTAGGTTTTTTTTATAAATATAATATTACAAAATTCAATGCCATTTAAAGTCATAATTAAGAAAAAAATCCAAAGGCTGTGTTCAAGATTTTTACCTCAAGCGCCGGTGGCGAACGTGTTAAACAATATTTCGTATGTACCCAGGATAAAATAAGGTACCATGCCACTAAAACCATGTGCGGCAAATATTTTGTTTAAAACCTTTAATGCAGAGGGCCACGAAAACTTATTGCTTTGTGTTGCAGCTTGTGTTATTAAAATACTTGCTACTTTAAAAGAACAAATTGCAATATTTCTTGTAAGGGCAACTTGTTATTTGTGTTATTTAGTAAGGACAACTTGTTCTATCAAATTAAAGCTAGTTTAGACTTGTATAAATCGCTATTTAATGGTAGCCGCTTAATTCAACCATGATTTAAATTTGACACTTGTTAAAACTTTTTAGTTTTTTTTTTCCGAGTAAAACAATATGTACAGTTTAACGCTAAATAGCTTTTTCTACAAGTTTAAACTGAATATAATTTGTTGGTGCAAGCAGCCCTTAGGACTCTTCCTACAAGTCAGCATAAACGGGTGAACAATTACGTAGAAGAACTACAATTAGAAATACCCGTAACGTTATTGTATAAATTCTACTGTTTTACCATTCGTCTAATTAATAAGGCAAGAAACTCTCGATATTTCAAACAAATGCCCGTAAGAGTCGCCAAACTTTTGCGAACTCACAAATGAATTAGTTCCGGCGCGGCGCGCGGCGGGATTCGGGAACAAGATTGGATGCGAGAACACTAATTGTGTGTATGCTTTATCGCGAGTGCGCTTATCGAACAATGGAACGAACATTTATTTATTAATTACTCGAGTGGTATCAGTCTACCTAGAAATACGATTGTGCCACACGTAGTGCGACAGAATGTTGTACACAGGTGGAATCATACCTTTATTACTCAAAACATAATTATACTTATATTTTCTTAATCTTAACTAAAAATGTTTACTTCTGCAAACAAAATTGGCCAATTCAGTTTGAGAATTAAATACTCATCAATCAATAATACGCCAGACATTTGTATTAACTTTACTAGCTTTTTACTTTTTTAAGAATTATGGTCAAATTTTTCATAAAACGAAAAAAATATGCTCTAAGTTGCTTAAAATACGTTGTCAAGCTTACATAAAGTTATTTATTACAGTTATTATTTAGTTACTTTTAGTTTCAAGTGAAACTTGTCATGAGAGCATCATTTATTCCTAAATCTTAATTGTGTTTAAAATGAAAAATCATTATTATTCTATGTATTATAAGCTCCATGTATATTTCATTGTTGAATAGTGTAATTAAATCGTCATATAAGTTCCACTTTTCTCGTTATACCATCGCTTCGTACAAACAAACACCGCACTGCACCGCGCTGAAGGATTTATTTAAATTCTGTACATTGCTAATACGGGTAAGAACAATTTTTAAGTCGTCTTTGTCATGGTATGTACGTCACACGGAGACGTTGCTAAGGAAACGACCGGTCATCAGTGGTAACTAAGATAGAAGACATTAAAATGGATTACTAATTATTAAATCTTTTATTTAAAGTACAGCGTACTTTTACAGTCTTCTCATAGTCGCGTTAGCAGCTAGACTGATAGTAGTAGTGCTAAATAAGGGGTGGAGCTCACTCGAATAATCTATTTTCCCACCGTCATATGATAACAAGGGAAAAATTAGGTAAGTAACAACAAGTGAATCGATATTTCTTGTACGAGTGTGTTCCATCTTGTATCTTTACTATCTAGCAAGATAAAGTAATATAAACTTGTTTTATGTATGAAGATAAAAAAAATGATTCGCCACGCTTTATCCCTTTTGGAGTTAGCAGGGATGCATTAGTAGCTGTATCTGCGTTTCACTTAAGTCGTGCTCAACGTGACCAGTACCGCAGTTGCTCGCCATTCACGATACACTTGATATATCCATTGGATGTAATGTAGCCTTCTTCGCGATATTTTCCTTCACCGATGAGCATGTGGTGTCTAAATCCGTATTTAATCTGGAAGAACCTGTAGGCACGTTTTGAGATTCGAACCACGGTCATTTGCGTTGTCGACCATGGACAGCGGTCCTTTACCTATTAGGCCACTACAGCGTCTACAGCCACACTATAAAAATTTACGTAAAACATTTAAAAACACTTATATTTAAATTTACCTACAAACTGCCAATATATGTCCACATGCCATAAATGTTAAATAGATCTACAGACAATATATTGTAATGTAGTATATTATAATTGTAACGAAGCATAATTTTACGTCACATCAGATGATTACTAAGAAGATTATCTACTCAATAGTTGGTATGTAACAATCAATAGAAAACTGATGGTTAAATTTAAGTGCAGCAATAAAAGTGCTTTTTATTGTAACAATATCGCTTTAGAGCCATTATTTGGTTACAGTTAGGTAGTGCTGTATTACAAACCGATAGGAAAGAATACAGACTGCTATGGAGTAGGTATATTGTTTTGTAAATATTTGTATGTATAGTCTAACTATTGGCATACTTTATTCATTAACTATTTTAAAATTGATATCGATAATACTCGTAATTTAATAATAGTCATAAGTACTTCACATTGTGCCTTTTTTCCTTATAAAAAGCAACCGTAAACCATGAAAATCCTTGAGTAAATATTTAAAGCAATAACATTTTAAAATATCAGTATAATTGAATTTGAAAGCACGTATTTGCAATCAGTTGGCAGATAGCGCCCGGTCGTTGATCCGCATGGCAATAGCTGGCTGATAAGACGAAATAATTACCATAATATTAGGAAGTATTTCTAATACCCTACATGATTTTCTGTATGATCTCAAGATACCATAATAAGGCTGAAAACAGACAAATAATATAAAAAAGGAGCAAGTTAACAAAAACATTTTCGCTACGGTACTTTAGGGGTTTTATAAGAGTCTTAATTTATTTCATTGGCTAATGCCGCTTAATGATTAAATCGAAAAACAGAAAGAGGTAAAGGTAATATCAGCTCGGTGTGGTCCAAAGAGGCAGAATACAAAAATGCATACCGCATAGCACACGCCGGAGTCTGTCCCTAAGCCAAAACAAATCTACCAATGTAAAATATCGGTTAATTTTTTTTTTTAATAAATAATTCTACAACTTATTCTACAAGTTATTTAAAACAGGCTGATGCGATGGATTTCACATTATGAAAGTAAAAAAAAAGTACTATGAACTGCCCTTACTTCATCTGGTTTTTCGAGGTTTTGGCAAAATTACGACAAGACAGAGCGAGAAAGGGAAGGTTTGATCCAGAAAAATAATACATATACGAATATAATACGAGAGCGAGCTCTTAAAGTGTTTAGCCAGTGATATATATGTTTAGAGTATTTTGCTTATAAATGGAATAATTACGTTTAAACTAAAAACAGCCGAAGGAAGTAGAGGCTGGCAGGCACAGACAACCATTCTTGAATTTTACGCTTAGTAACTTTTTTTTTTTAAAGAAAACGTTGCCCTATTTATTTTTATATTTATTCCTACAGGAATAAATCTTTAATAAGATTACAACCTAAGTTACAACTTAGGTGCGCTTACAAACAAATTTCACATCCAAAAACACCTAGACCCGGAATAACCAGCTGTAACTTAATATATATTTGTTCCGTGTGGGGATGAAACCCAGAACTCGATGTGCTCAAATTGCACGCACGTATTTAGCGAATTATTTATATTTTATATATGTACATACTTTTTATATACATTTTAACATTTATAACACTCGTTCAGACGTTTTGGTGTTCATAAGCTTCAAAACATTAAATTTATATTAAAATACAAAATTAAAATATAACGAATGTCTAGTCCATTGCTTAGGAAAATATTTTGTTTCCCACATAGTCGGAGGTCCGCATCAGAAGAAATCGAAGGTGGTTTGGCATAAATCGTGGGAAGATCTACATAATTAACCATCGGGATCGTATCGGCGCGTGTTGCCTCGGCCACACTGAGTCGCGCAGCGCTGGGGTTAACGTCTCACTTAACTTATTCGTGCACCTGAACCTTACCTTCGATTACATACCCATCAGATACAGTTTGTGCTTTGTTCCTGCTCTTGATTCTATGATATTAGTTTTATTGCAGATTCAATTCCAATACAATTTATTAAAGAACGTTATACTTTACACACAATCTTGAAAAATGCTGTATTGTATATTAATTACCATTTACCTATTCGTTTAAGTTAATAAAAAAGAGGTTCTTATTCTTACAAAAAATAGTCTATTGAACACTTTAAGGACATTCTAAAATCTTTCTTCAGGGAAGTTTACTATAGTTGTTTTGTTTAGTTGTACTTATTAAAAACCTTTATGAATAATGATTTTTGTATTCATGTTATAAGAACATTATATGTGGTGATAATAACCATTTTAACAGTTGTAACAATAAATAGCAAATCAGAAAACTATGTAAAATATATCAAAGACATATTTTTTTAAACTTAAAATATACTTATCCGCATAGTTATAACATTAGACAAGTATTAGTCCTCGCTTATATCGATGACCTAGTTAAAATATAACATCGAGGGGTGAAAAGGCTATTTGGTTTAAGCGACATTTTTTGGTGATATAGTAATAAATATATATTTGGAATCGGTAAAAACGCTGATGCCGGAAATATATATATATATATATACCAAAAAATGTCGCCTAAACCAAATAGCCTTTCACCCCTCGATATATATTCTAGCACTATCTAATCGGAAACATTACAAATGTAGCACAACATAAATAAATATTATAAAATGGTAATAATAAAAATAATTTATCGTCACACTTTATCTCTTTCGGGGTGAGCAGAGGTACATTATTGATTGTATCTATTTTACGTTTATATGTCATACCCAACGTTGATCACCATTCTCAGGGCAGTTACACAAGACATGTCTATTAGATGATATACGGGTTCCTTCACTTTGTTTTCCTTTATCAGTGTGCATTTTTTGCTTAAATCCGTAATTAATCCGGAAAATCCAGACCTAAAACTATATATTTTTATAAATGTCAACAGAAAAACTTAAACTACATAATACACTTATGTATATCACATGATATTGCGTAGCCTTTCAACAAAGCTATAAATTCTACTACAGCATTGATATGTATCGAAAAATTATTTCTTTGAAACCGGCACAACTCCCAAACTTCGGCTCTTTTGTGTTGTAAACCGACGAATATTTTAAACAAATATTTTTATAATGAACTCACCGAGTTATGTTTCCACGCACATACTACAAATTCTGTACTTTCAAGTATTATTATTGGGCATTATTTATGTTTTTACATGATAATATAACTAGAAATGATGTAAAATGATATGCGACACGTATATCAACCAAAAATTTCATCTTCTGTTTTAAATTATAAGATTAACTCCATGAGTCTATATCCCTATCAGATGATCAAATATATATTAGAAAATGTATCTTATTTGCGCGTTTATGTCATTTTCAACATGGCCTGTAATTAATTAAGCACAGTATGTTATAAAACCAATGTCCGACCCGTAAAGAGTTTATATCGTTGTTAAATTTATGTCATCCCTTCAAGTAAAAGAGTAAAGAAAATCTGAATATAATAAAAATCGCTACAAACCCCACCCAGCGTATTCTGCGTGTCAGCGTATATAACAATTCGTTGTCAACAACGTGACGTGGTTTTTGAAATATATTAATTTTCTTGTGCATACAGTGATCCTTTTAATATTTCCTATTTTTTTATTTTTTCAGTTAATTTTCTTTGTAGTTTTGTATTATTTGCATACTTATTTAATTTATTATTTTTGTAATTTGTTTTGAGACGTTTCTATGGATTATTGCAGCAACTTTTATACTTTACATAAGTTGAGTTCATTTTTACATTTCAAGTGCATACGATCACGGTTTCTTATACCTCTGACTAAGCCTAATCCATAGTTTAATATATCGTAATCTTTTGGGTGAGTTTAATTATATTGATTTCCCTATAGTGGTCGTATAAAATAATTGCCTATAAAAATGTTCCAATAAGAACTACACTTTTGAGATGTAGTTAATATTAATCGAAGAACTGACCGATAAATATGTAGCTACTATACATATAAGTAAGTATTATATGTACATAATATATGTCTATACTAGTTTCGATGGATGTAGCAACCGTCTCTTTGTTTGAATTCTAAGAAATTAAATTTTAAAATAGTTTTCTAAACTAGAATACCAGATTTTTTACAATGTTGCTGACGGTATCCAACCATTGAACTGTCAATATATAAAATTAATTGTCGTTTTGGAAGCTTGTAGTTAGGCACAACGCAACTAATGAAATTTGGAAAATTCGTTAAAGTCATTTTACAATATTTATGATAGCATTAACGTTTCAAAATGATATAAAAATATATTATTAGTATTTCTTATTAATTTAAAGCCGATAAGCGGCATTGTGTCTGTGTGTGGTGTACGGTTTAAATTTTTAATTAATTCTACGTTAATTCGTATGCAAGATAATTATTACGAGTATATCCGAAAAATCAATATCGCCTTAAGAGTGTATTACTACTGATCTGATCTGTCACAATAAGTAAGACAAACATCTTTTGTCTTTGTAAGTAAAGTAATAAATAATAGTAACAATAACTGTTCTTTCAAGTTTTTAAATTATTCTTGAAATATTTATAAATGAAGTATTAAAAAATATTAAAAACTATTTATTTTTCATTATTTCGAAAACAGTTTGATTATACTGTCCCGTGAAATTTAAATAGAAGAACAATTTAAACTAGATCCTATGTCAACGGTCGTTGAGCTTCGAGGCATGATCATCGGTCCACAAGTGCACGAGCACGAACTTGACTACCTGCCGCCGGCGACGTTGCAATGATTCCTAACTATTGTTTCATAAACACGAATGCACTGGATCCCCTTAAAATACTTAAACTAAACAGGATTAAAATGACAATTTCTTCTCATAACATAACTTTTAAGTTATGCATACGCCTACATACTAAAGGATGTCACGTTTATTTCAAACAGGTTTAAAACAATTTCCTGCTATATAACTAAAATCTTGAGAATAATTCATATTATATAACAATAGTAACATATTTGTCACATGTGTTCAACATTTTTAAAGTGAAAGTGGATTTCACGGTCGAAAAAATTAAAACTATTCCATACTGACCTTTTCTATTGTTCGTGCGTCGTTGAGAAACAAAGGAGATCGATTTAATAGAGATATGAACATGCAATTAAGGATTTCTAATGTAATAAATTCGATTTTAATATTTATTAGCAGATATGTAAAATGTTAAGTAGTTATTTATAAACAAAATTTTTCATTTAGAAATATAAAAATAAATATCATATGTATATGCAGGTATTCTATGAATTCTCCTCAAGCCTGTATAATATATGAGTAGAGTTGGCGTACATAGTGGTGGTGGCGTACATATATATATACATATATATATCAATGAGTATAGAAACTCTTTCGTAGAGTTAAATTCAAGTAAAACAATAAGCAACATATTTTTAATTTTAAGGTATAGTATATTTTAATTATATTTGATTTTATCTGTACATGTGCATAGTTATACTGAACATACGTATACCTGTTTAATGCCTAAGTAGGCCTAATAACTTCATTGTCATAATATTATATTTTCTGCCTGCTTCGTTGGCCGAGACAGAACAATATCATCCCTTTTTACCTTGAATTACAGTTCATATCTCTATGTTAACGAGAATTGCCGGTAAGTGCCCAGTCTTCGCCTGCCACTTCGGCTATTTTTGGTGTAAACTTAATTATTTCTTTCTACACTAAATGATTTAATTGATTCTAGTGACATTCTTACTTCGATTTTATAATATAATTAATTTCACATTCTATACTTTTATTAACTGTTAGAAGCTATATAAACATTGAGTTCTTTGTATAAAACGAATTCCTCTTGTCTATTATTTAAATATTGTAAAATGTAAGATTTATTTTTAACAATTTACATAGTAAAAATATTTGTTTATTTTTTTTAAATAAGTCAGGAGCCTAACTTATAGAATAGTGAATTATTACAAATTTTGTATGGTAGCTGATTTTTATCTCGCATAGACTTTCAACTTCGCCTAGCATATACATTTATTTATAGACTAGTGAACTCGGTCTCCATTTATCCAGGTGCGATTTACTAATATAGTATTAAAAATAGCAAAACACATATAACCTCGAAAGAACCAGGAGAAATATGAGAAGATTATGTTATATATTTTATATCACTTGGACTGCTAGCATTTAGGTATATGACGATACCCACCATAGAGGTTTCAAACTATACCATCTAATTAGTATTCAACATATCAATAACTATAAATTGTAAACTAAATGTCAGTGTGACAAAAGGATGGTACTGCGAAAATCCTATCATGTATATATTAATGACTGGGTGTGTCTGAACAAGAATTAAGAAGATACGAGTTTCTTAAATAGTATATAGAAATTCATAACAAATAATTAATTATATATTTTGACAAAGTACTACAAGGAAGTAAGGCAAGTGCTTGCAAGGAATAATTATATAAATGAACCGTTTTAATCAATAAGAACATAATTATTGACTGATAAAACATATAATACTATTGTGGTACCTTTAATAATGTATCTTTTATACATTAAAAAGTAATGAAAAACATTATATGAAATTGTATGTAACAAATAATGCAAGCCTTGCAAATAATGTAATTCTCATATTTGTAAATACCTTATTATTATCTATTATTATAATTAGAGAACCAATATTTTTCTTCACCAAGTAAATTAATGTAACCACCATAGAAATAGTTACTTATGTAAATATTAGGTCCCGTAATTGTATGATAATGATTGTGTGTATGGCCACAGCCCAGATGTATATTTAATTACCTATCTATATTTGGAGACAGTAGCAAACCTCCAGTTTCAAAAACATTGTCATAATTGTTTAAAAGCGTATTAAAATTTAAGGAGACTTTCTGAAACTGAGCATATGACAAATAAAATGCTTTATTAGATTATGACCTTGATTACCTTAGCTCCTGGACTCACTAACTTGTCTTTTATGGAAATTCAAGTAATACAATAGGCAACTCGTAAGTATGATGCGAGTATTGTGTTGAAACATAATTACCTATTTCATCCAAATGTCCGTCTAAGGTGTCTGAATGTAATTACCAAAAGTCAAAATGGTCCCGCCCACGAGTGCTCTCACGAGCTCTGAGGTCACCTTCTCTGACAACCTGCTCACAAAAGCAAATTACACCACTATACTTATTGAACCGTTTTTTTGACTATTAGCTCTATTATAATAGGTTTGTAACGTAATGACTCATTTTTATTAGTACTCGCATGTATTGGCAGTAAGGCTGACATTAATAAAGGCAACTTTAAGTTTGCTTAAACTTTACTGAAATATTACAATTTATATTACCTAGTGAATGTGAAAGGTATATTTGGTAAGTTACCGATTTTGTCAACTCAGACTTGGCTTTACAAATACTGTCGCTACTCAAGTTTCTATTATATATTCAGCTTTTTATCTAAACGTATTTAGCACTTTGCTAAGCAAAGTCGAAATAGCGTCTATAAAACTCAGCCTAAGTGTTTTAATTCTGTACAACATTTATTCACCAGTTACTCATGTATTTTTTTTATATGTTTAACAGTGTAGTATAGTCAATTCTATATTATACATATCTACTTGTTAATGTAACTGATCATTTATTAAAGAGATACATAAAGAAGTATAGTGACGGATTTTTAAATTATTGCATTTATAGTCATTGTAACTGTTCCTACCCATACAAAATACACCAATTAGTCAATTTCAATAGGCAAACTAGTGTTTACTTTATATATTCACTTATTCAGCAAAGTGAGTACACTGCAACAATTGAAGGTTGCTTCAATAGTTGGTTCAATGGTTGGTTGGTAGTTGTACCGAGAAACAGGATACTGTTTGTCAACAGTCACATTGATTGTGGCGGTACTTTTTTTATACTGGCTCAACAAAGTGACTGCTTTTCACCTTATGGAAAGTAGTAATAGTCCAAGAACGGCAACGACCGCCAAAGGACTAACATCCTTGGACAGGCGCTATTGGTATGTATGTACCACGATGGAAGGTCGCTAGGTATGTGAACAACTACATAAACACAAAGTGATCCCGAAACGTGACAGGCCGAAGCAATCACTGTGACGATCTTTACACTTATGGTGTACTGTGGTCCCGACCAAGTTCGGGCAATTGCCCTACCACCTCAAAATTATCCTCATGTGTTGTGTTGGGTTGTGTTGTGTTGTGTTGTGTTGTGTTGTGTTGTGTTGTGTTGTGTTGTGTTGTGTTGTGTTGTGTTGTGTTGTGTTGTGTTGTGTTGGGTTGTGTTGGGTTGTGTTGTGTTGTGTTGTGTTGTGTTGTGTTGTGTTGTGTTGTGTTGTGTTGTGTTGTGTTGTGTTGTGTTGTGTTGTGTTGTGTTGTGTTGTGTTGTGTTGTGTTGTGTTGTGTTGTGTTGACCCAACTTGATATACGCCGGCGATGCGCTTGAGGGAGCGTGCCGCCCAACTTATCCAGGCGAGAGCGCTGTGGGACCCCGGAGGTTTTAGTCGGTGCAAGTCCGACAACCAAAAAGCTCCCTGAGGTCCGTTAACAATATCCCCCGGGCTATCAAAAAAAAAACCTGATATACGCTTGGAAACAGTCTCGATCCTCAACATCTGTATACACACGAGGGAGATGTAGAGGGAAATGGATTATGCTGTTGTCAATTCAAAAGTTCTGGCTTATACTTTCGAAGACATGTATCAATCCTGCACCATATTAAAATGGGATAAAATTTAAGACATAATAAATAACATATCTTCACGCTATCACGCTATGTGAGCAGACATACAATAGTGGTTTTATCCACTTTGCGCTTAAATGTTGTAGACTACGCGACCAGTAGTTGAGGTAATCGCTTTCTCACAGTACTATGAAAATGTTAAAAAGAAACAGCAATTTTTATTGTCTGTGTATTTGTGAATTGATCACTTTCTAATTAAAAAGGTTCACTGAATAATGTTTTTATTTGTCCCTTAATAAAATTATTTTATTCTGCCGTCACTTGTGACTGACATTGCCTCCGAAACCGATTCCGACTCCGATAAATCAAATTTAAAAACTCCGACTCCGACTTCGGTTCCGATAAAACTGCCTCCGTTACATCCCTAATTTCAATAGCAAAATAGCCGAGGAATAAATACACTGGCTCTAGAGGATCACAATGCTTCCTTGTTATTATAGACAAGTATTTATTGCAAATATTCAGTGACATATTGCTATAAATATATTCATATTCTCACATAAAATAAAAATACACTATATTTAATTAGGTCGTAAAGATTGTTCTGTGTCAAAAATTTATAGTCACATACTCATTACCTTTCAGTGTGTAACGCCACAACAGGTGAACGTTTCGCCTCGAGCACCTCTTTCTATTGATTCTTGTACTGTAATAACACAATACGAGCGTGGGTTTGCTCATCAGTTAAGTATTTCTACATATGTTTTGAAACTGTTAATGTCTATTTAAAGTGAAAAGTGAAACAGTTCCTCTCACAAGGTAAACGGGAATAACAAAAAAGAATTTAACTTAAAACATTATCACACCATATACCTATCGAAGTAAGCAGAGGTACCAAAGTCATAATTATAGAAACCACTTTACAATTATTTTCTTAACCATCCAAATTTTAACTAATGCACCTGTATTAAGCGGGTTACAGACTATTTATTACACGTAACATTTATTTATTACATATGAGTTCGCTCAGATATTTTCATTCATTACAATGCATGTGATCGGTTTGTGGAATCTATAAATCTCTGATATACAGACTATGAAGATATTCTATCATATCAATCCATTAATACAATACAATGTCTGTCTTATCCAAAAATAATTCATATTAAAATTGGTACCTTTTTCACATTTGCACTATTGCTACAATTAGAGAGAGAGAGAGAGATATATATATATATAGCATTTTTTACACACATATATATATATATATATATATATATATATATGTGTGCGTGTGTGTGTAAAAAATGTTTTATTTAAATAAATAAAGTTACTAATACTAGTTGCACTAAATTTTTGCAATGAAATCATTGCACTAAAAGCTATGTTATAAATCTAATTAATTACATGATTTGCCTAAAAAATATTTGAATATTGTTTTGGCTAGTGGTTAATAACAATAAAATCAAATTCACATCAATGTTAGATTCAAATACTAACTAAGCTACTTCTTATCTTGCATACATATTCATAGACTCTCGGGGTGGGTGATCTCACATAAACTAAATGTTCCGGTTAGATGAAGCACGTAACTTGTATAGAATGACAAGACAATAATTGCAGCGGACTACTAGACGACGACGACCTGTGTATATCAGAAGAGACAAATTTACGTTTGCTCGATGATAGGCAAACAATCGCAGTGCAGAACTCAACAGTTCATTCAAGCGCAAAGCCTCTAATAAAACTTCATTTGTCGAACAGCCATCACGCATTATTTATTCGTCTTAGTTCATGTACTTATTCATGGCCAATGATATAGTAAATTTGATAAAATATTGTAAATGTAATCTAATGTACAATTAATTATATTCAATTCATTATTATTTCTTGAATGATGAAAATATTTCTCATTGTGAACTTATTGTTCTTGCTGTGTCATAAATTACCAGCAATTTTGTTTTATATGCACTTAATGAAGTAATGAACCACATCTTAGGCCGCACCGCAAATATTTATGACACAATAATAAAAAAAATGTTATTGTTTGGAAAAAAATGTAGTCTAGGCTTTTGTTAGATACATAAAAGATAACACATGGAATCCTAACATGTAAGGAGAAGTACTGGAAAAAATCCCCCGCGTTTATAATGTTATTAGAAATTAAACGTGGCACGAAAAAATTCACATGGAATAAATTCGTTGTGCGGCCTAGACCTTAGACAAAAAGTAGTGTCACTGGCTATAACTATGCTATAACTACGTATTTTATTCGACAGCTACAGGTGTTTCTCATCATTACTATTATAAAGGAAGTCGTAAGTATAAGTTGTAGTAAATACATAATTTTGGAATGTAATTGGTTTATATTTAGGATATTATGGCGTTATAATAGTATGCCTAGTACATAAAATTCCAGCATCAATGCACTCTACACAACTTTATTCTCTATTTCATCTCTGTCTTGAATCAATTAGAGCAGGTAAGCGTTTAATCGGATAATGTCGACAAATAACTAATAATCTTTAGACCGTTAAACCTATTATAAGCGATTTAATATATTAGGAAGAACCAGTTATTTGCTTACTATGAAGATTTTTTTTTATGAAATGTATTTAAGTATTGTATATATTTAAATACTAGCTGCTGCCTGCAGCTCCGCTTGTATTTATAACACATAAAAGATGTTGTTATAGATGTCTGAATTCATATTTGTATACAATTATTTATTGTTTAAATATCTTGGTATGTGGTTGGACAGTTCACTTCGTTAGAGTAAGCATATAGATGAAACCTATTCAAAATGTTGTAAATTTCTTAATATACTAAAGGTTTTGGCAAGTTATACTTGGGGAGTCCATCCTAATTATTTGAGAAGATTGTATGTATCACTAATTCGTAGCAGAATGGATTATGGTTGTTTTTTATATAATAATAGTGCCCAAATTCATGTGTGTTAAGCTAGACAAGATTCAGGATCAAGCGCATAGAATTGCGGGTAGTTTTATTAAAACTACTCCAATCCATGTCATGGAATGCGAACTCGGTATCCCTCCCTTAAACATTAGAAGAACATATTTGGCTTATAAATACTGCTTGAAAACTAACCTATTATCCGATAACTCATTAGTTTCTCAATCTAATAATATCAACGAATGTCAATCTCGTTACTGGATTAGAAACAAAGAACCCTTACTAACCATGGTTTCGAAAGATACAGAGGTCGATGATGTATATAGGACGGATTTATTAGACATGTTCTCCTTAAACACATGGGTAACAAATATAGATACCTTTAGTATTATAAGAACCAATATAGACTGCGTTAAAAATAGTAAAAAAACTTACGATAATGACATTCTTAGATGTTACATATTGGAAGAGTTAGCTAATAAATACAAGGACTGGTACAGGCTATATACTGATGGATTTAAATGTAATAATGGTTTAGGAGCTGCTTTTTTTGGTTTTTATAATAACTATAATGAAAAATTTAAAATTAAAGCCAAAGTTTCTGTTATGACTCTAGAACTAATAGCTATCTTAAAAGCCTTATCATATGCTTATAGGTTAGGATGCCCGCGTACAGTAATCTTTACTGACAGTAAGAGTGCACAGCATTTAGCTCTCTCTGCCTCTGGTCAAAGAGGCACGCCGACAGCTTATGCCATTTTACGTAAATTTCTTGATTTTAAGCATAATGGTTCCGAATTAGCGCTTCAGTGGTTACCTTCACACATTGGAATAAAGGGGAATGAAGAAGCTGATCGCTTAGCTAAGATAGCATGTGAGTCTGGCATTGAATACTTTTGTAAATCAGTTCCATCAGAAGTTATACCAAAATATAAACAGTTGTGTTTAGAGAAATGGAAAGAATATTTTGATTTAAGATACAAAGACAAATGTATATGGTACAGAACATTAGTTAGTGAACCTCCGCATGTTCCATGGTTTTCAAAATTTCAATTATTCCGATCCTAAATTGTTATTGCCCACAGATTACGGTCCGGCCACATGCCGCTTAATAATTTTTTAAGCTTAATGAAAATTAAGAATACGGATAAATGCGAAATATGTAACGTTAAGGCAGACACGGAATACGTATTGATGGAATTCACTCGGATTAAATCGGAAAGGGAGACTCTTCTTCGAGTCCTTAATATAAATATGATGGATCTCGGTGCATTCCATCAATACTTAAGCGAGCCCGGGAGTACCCAGGCACTATTAATTTACACATTTATAAAAAAAAAAATTAGAATTAAGATCTTAATTTTGTATGTTTACGGGGCTGACATGACTGTGTAGTCAAAAACCTTTTTTTTTTCAAGAATTAAAAGTATATATATATTCTAATAAAATCTCACAGATTTTTTTATTCCAAGTAAACCTTTCTTATTGTATTATTATTGTATAACAAAACAAATATTTGAGTGAACTTTCTCACCATATAAGTACCTAAAAAAAAACCTGCACAAATTGCAACCTCGATATTTTTTCAATAATTACGTCGCTAATTTAATGATAACGAAGTTAGATATACATTTCAACTCTATATTTAATCCCCTAAAGGGTTGAAAAAAAAATCCATTCTTATATTTTACTTAAAACACTATACAAACATACATGCCAAATTAAAAAATCTGTAAGCTTTATAATTTCCCAAATTTCGCGAAGACCAAATCAGTCAGTAACTTTTCTTATATATATATATAATAAACTAACTGTGCCCGCGACTTCGTTCGCGTGGAATTAGTACTTTTGTTATTATTATTATTTCAATGTAATCTTTATGCAAATAATATAAATTTCATCGATTCATTTTATATAAATTACAAAAACAACTATACAACTCAATTAGTACTAATTATTTACAATACTCGACAACAGATTTCGTTAGTGCTTTCTTACAGTATTTTTAGATAAAAGTAGATTCAGTATATAAGCTAAGATTATTAATAATTCTGCTCATATGTCAATCACAAAACCCTGCGTTAGAATATCTTATGTCATAGCCTACTAGATGGAGACCCGCATATTAACCAATTTTAGAGTTGACATATATACCCTGAAATTTTATTATATATTGAAATACGGAATAGTACTAAAGTTTTGTCTAACATATTATTTTTGCACTCGACTTATATTAAGGTAAATTAAATATAATTTCGATGGCAGGTGTCCGGAGGAAAGCTGACGGCGGAATGCCACGAGTGCGGGAACCCGGAGGACATGGCACAGCAGACCCTTGATGTGTGCCCAGCCTGGGCCGAGAAAAGGGAGGTCCTTCTGGACAACATTGGGGACGACCTCTCCCTGCCAGCGGTGGTGAAAGCCATGATCGCCAGCAGGGAGGTATGGCAGAAAGTGTCATCCTTCTGTGAGGTTGTGATGAAGCAGAAGGAGGCCGCCAAAAGGGTCAGAGAGCAAACATCTTCTCTGGCCACTCGGCGGCCAAGGCACCGTCGCCGGAGGGACATGTTCACCCAGAGCGAGCGTGACATCCCCCGGTGACGATAGCCGAGCAGTAGACTTGAGGGATTCTGCTGCCCGAATGAGAGTGAGGCGGTACACGGTGTCCGGCGCGCCGCTTGAGGTTGTGGAGGGGTGGATTGTTACTCCCACCCCTCCCTCAGAGAAGTAGCCTCAACAAGGCCTTTTGTTCCCTGGGCGTCTGGACGAACTTGGCTTCCCAGGCCCGGGTGAAGCAATCAGAGGGACACCCCGGGGGTTTTTAGTCAGTAAGAAACTGACACACCGGGGTCGCTGCCCTCACAACGTCACTGATGGTCCTATGTATTTCCTATTATATATATATATATATATATACATATAATATATGGAAATAATATACGTGAAATAATATTTTCTGTGATGCATAATGATACTAGTCTTGAATAGGCCAGTCAAATTAGTAATTTTTCTTGCAGAAAAACTCCGCCAGACATTTCATAGGACCACCCTTTACAGGATTCATTAGTAGCACAAATTCGATATGGTGACCATACTCCTCCGAAGTGTAAAGCGCTATTTTGAATTTAGGTTTTGTTCGATAAGCCTCTTTTTTTGAAATAGTAGAGAGTCACGTTATTAATAATTCTTTACAATTTTTGTCCTCATTAATTTTATCCTAAACAAAAATATATATCGCCACGCTATATCCTTTACAGAATGAGCAGAGATATATTAGTAGTTGTTTACCGACAGATCTACAAGCATACGTTTAAATTATAGCTGATGTGAAAAATGGAAATGATGAGATATACTTAAGCAACACCAGCATCACATAATTTTACTTCTCCACATCACCTTAAAGTGTTTTTCTATTCATATGGCATCAATAAATTAATGTTATTTATGTAATGAGAAATACTTAAAAAAAAAACTTCGTAGTGTGACAATTTAAAACAACAAATCGCACAACTTAAAGATTCGAATGAACGCAAGTGATCAATCTGAGCGTTCGATGGTGATTCATTGCTCTTATTCCTTGGCTCGCATTCGTATTGGGGCGCTTGCCTTCCGCAACAAGTGAATCAAATCATTAATGGAATCAGTCGTCCCCGTCACTCATTGTCTATGAAGCTAGTTTGTACGGCCTCCAAGATTACTTATTATTTCACTGATTAAAGTGCTATTACATGCTTTATTATCATTACATATTACACATTTTAAAGGAAACCACAAGTAAAAAATCTAAATATTACTTTATTTGCTCATTAACTGTTAATTAATGTCAATGGAAAATTAGTTAAAAATAAGCAAAATATAGGTAAATAATATAAATCATGTTAATAGATTACCAGTATTTCGTCTCTATAGAAAATCTCGTCTACTACTTTATAACATACTAGCTGTGCTCGTGGCTTCGCTTGTTTGGAATTCATATTTTAAATTGAATGAAATAATATACTGATTCAGCTTATGCCCACCTTACAGTTTCATTCTAAATATTGGTAATAAAATAATTTAGATAGCTTTAATAAGTATGTCCTATATTCAAACAAACAATAACTCTAATATAGTATAGTATAGATAAAATAAAGGTTATTATAAAAAGTTAGAGATTCAAATGTTTTATTTTGATAAATTATAACAATTATTTAGATTTTTTTAAAAATAGCATTGCCAAAGGAATTAAATAGATTTTGAAAATCGCTTAAATATTTTGTTCTTACAGTAATTTGATTTATCTTTAAATTCATAGTGATTTGTGCGGGAGTAACTATTTCTCACAAGGCTTGCAGACATTAATTTTACAATTATGTGCCTACATCCAAGCATAATAATTTGTAATATATTAAAAATATTGTACTTATGTCCTAAATAGTTGCAATTTTAGGGTCCTACTACAATTTCTGTTGATGAAATTACAATAATATCTTTCGCTTTATCGCATCGACAGATTTTAAGGAATTCTCGATGAAACCGCGATACTACCGACACCACGAAGTCACGACTGCCCTTAATAGCATCTTGTGTCTCTATACATTATTATTACGTTCTTACTAATTATTATTGTTTGTATCATTGGGAAATTAATAACTTGTCTCCATTTCATAAAACTATTTTGTTCATGCTTTTCATTTTACCCCAATAATAAATAAACTCAGCAAAAAATAAAAATAAACATTATCATAAAAATGGTATTATATTAATAAGGCTGCTATTACCGAAAATTTTGATGCATTACTTAAACTTGTTTATCAAAAACAAAGAAGAACTAACTAAAGATGTAACTATTTATTTTGCTACAAATAAATATTTTGGCAGCATTAATTATTATATTGTGGTTCAAAGAATAAATATCGTAGTATTTTTACTGTCGCTATGATAACTTATTCTTGTAAAAATCTTAAGTTTATCACACACACACACACACATAATCTTACCTTATAAAATAACCACAATAAACCACAGTAGACACTTACTACTGCTTACTTATTACTACTTAGTACTAATTATCACCAAAAATCTTTTATAAATTCAATCCTTTCTTAATTATTTATTCTTAATGCATTGACTTATTGAACAAATGAATATATTTAAAAGATAGTGTATTGCTACTGTGCCAAATGAAAAGAAATTAAAATTGAATGAATTAAATTATATGGGAAAGAGTAGATACGCGCAGGACTTAATATTAAGTAAATAAGTATGTTATAGATGGTGATAATTATTGTTATACTGTTCAACAAATCTTCACAAGGAAACCGTTAACTCGTGTTTGGTTGCAGTGAAAACATTCATTACTTCATTTGCATACAATAGCTGGTGCCAAAAAATATTGGAGTGTAAACACTTACCACGAAAGCATTTATGAAAGTTTTTTTTTAACTTTTATTATTGTAACGAAAAGAGACATGATTTATCAATGAATAGATTTAAATTCCTCCTAAATAATTCCCTCAATGTTGCTGCCGATTTCGATTACTAGTCTATATATAATATTATATGCTATACAAGTAGATAGTGAGTATATTCTCTACTATTCTGATGATGAGTAAGTAATTAACAATAATGATCATATATCGTCACCATATATCCCTTTCAAGATGAGCAGAGATACATTAGTGTCTGTATCCACTATGTTGATATGTCGTACCCAACATGACCAGCTGTTCGCCGTTCTCAGAGCACTTACACATGACATTTCCATTTGATGGATTGCGGATTTCCTCACAATTGATGATGATGATGATGATGATGTCCTGGCCGGTTTCCAGAAGAATTCCTCAACATATTTCTGAAAAATATTCCGACAATAATATATCTATCTTATAATAGCAAATACTCACATTCAAATATTCCATAAAGGATAGCAATAAAATAATATGATTCGAATGCAAATGCGTGAAGATATATTTACGTAATCATCGAATTTAACAATGATTCATTATAATCGGTTATAAATAAGAACAAATGTATTATTTTACTATAGTATATAAAAAAAACGCATAATAAATACTCTAATCTAAGCATTTCAATTTTTCTATAGTGGCAGATAGGAGATAGGTAGATACATATGTCGGGCTTTATGACGTATTCCACAATCGTCAATATTTGACCTGTTTATACATCTGCGCAAAACTATTCTCACTCTTTCCCGTGCAGAGCTCAACTTATATGCTTCAACCCCTACAATATTCATTCACATAATAAACAAATACGCAATATCTATAAAAAGTCTGTTTCACAGATAATGATGCCATATTACATTCTAAGAATAAGTATTTGTCCCACCAATCTAAAGCTTTATAGAAATCATCAGCACCTAATCTAGTTTGCCCGCATGCCTACATTTAAATAACAATTACCTATTCTTTCGAAGAAAGTAACACAAATTTCATTCTTTGACATTTAAATGTCACTTGATGATTTTATTGTAGCGTTCAGATATTACAGAGATTTATTACTGTCAACTATAAAGCTTTGATACGGTACAGCAAAACTTATGCAGTACTTTAAAGTTTAACTTGTATTTTAAAAGCAATAGAATATTATTGAATTTTGTTTAACTTGCAATTACATGTTTTATAAAATATCAAAGCGATTAGCATTAAAAAAAATCGACGTATAAAACGCAAGAAAGTTAGAAAAATGTAAATTCCTAATTTCTTAGACAAGCCATCTAAACCAGGACCAAATAGCTAATTTATATTAACCACTCCCGAAAAGAAAGCTGCAGTGTGTTTAGATCAATTAATGATATGGGCCGTCTCCATAGTAATGTCTCGGAGGACTTTCGAGTGTTCGATCTAGCGATGACCGATAAGTACATTTCGGCAGAGAGCTCTCTTGACGCAGATGGAGTGAACTAACGGAGTTTTTGTTAAAGCAATTGTTTTAAACTATTAATTATAACGATAGTGCGGCGAACAATGCATGCACTGACAATTAAACCGGGAAAATGTTCTACACCGTAGTAAGTGCGAGAGCGCCTGTATTTTTAATTATGTTTGTGTCAAATTATTTGAACATAGTTTTTAGGTAACAAAGTTTTTGCCAAATGCCAAATATATTTCGTTGGTTAAAACAAAATATTCTTATTTCATAAAATAGCATATTATATATAAACATATAAATATTATATAAACTTATATTACAAATTAAGAATATTTTGTTAACTATTAGGTCCTTACATATGAAATTGGCGTTTTGTATGGGAGGAACAAAAAGTCGAATATTTTTTAATATAATATATTTAATTAATCAAAGTAAGAACCATTATTTTCTATGCACTTTTGCCATCTCATAGGTAGTTCATTGATCCCTTTACTAAAAAAAGCAGTCGGACGGGAATCAATAAAATCTTTAAGGCGATTTGGACTGCCCCATCGGAGTTGAATTTTTTCTCTTGCAAGAAGTTATCCAAATTTCGAAAAAAATGGTAATCTGTTGGAGCAAGGTCCGGGGAGTACGGAGGATGTCTTAGACTTTCCAATTGAAGCTCTTCTAATTTAGTAGCCGTCTGTTGCGCAGTGTGTGGTCTAGCGTTGTCGTGAAGCAACAGTGGCGTGAAGCGATTGACCAGCCTAGGTTGTTTAGCCGCTAGCTTTTCCATCATGGTTTGCAATTGCTGACAATAGACATCAGCCGTAATAGTCTGGCCAGATTTGACAAAACTGTAATGAACAATACCGGCACTAGTCCACCAAACGCTTACAAGTAACTTTTTTGGGGTTAATTTTCGCTTGGGGCAGGATTTGGCTGGCTGGCCAGGATCCAACCATTGCGCTGAGCGCTTCCGATTATCGTAAAGAACCCATTTTTCATCACAGGTAATGATTCGGTTTAAAATACCTTCATTATTGTGCCGGTTTAGTAATGTAACGCAGCAGTCGACGCGCGTTTGCCGGTTTGCTTCAGTCAATTCGTGAGGTACCCACCTTTCAAGCTTTTTAATCTTCCCAATTTGCTTCAAGTGAATTAAAACAGTTTTATCACTAACATCGCAGCCTGCAGCTAACTCGGACGTGGTTTGCGATGGATCCGCTTCCACAATAGCCTTCAACTCTTCATTATCAACTTGAGTCTCAGGCCGTCCACGGGGCTTGTTCTGCAGGTCGAAATTTCCAGAACGAAAACGTTGGAACCAAAAACGAACTGTGTTTTCTTTTGCAACACGACCGCCATACACATCATTCACCCTTCGAGTTGTTTCCGCAGCACTAGTGCCACGGCGGAACTCGTACTCGTAAATAATGCGATATTTTAAGTTTTCCATTTTGTAAAATGAGTGACGCAAACAGAAAAAAAACAGAAGAAAAAAACAAATGAATGACGATCATCGAAGCACAAATACATGAGTCTATAGCTGTACAAATTTGAATTTGGAATTCCTTACCAAAGAGGAGAAATTTGTGATTAAAGTGGCCAGTACGAAAAACGCCAATTTCATATGTAAGGACCTAATATATTACAACGCTTAATCCACTCAATAAACATAAAATGTTATATAAGGTTCATGTGACTCTTTGAATAAGATTAAAATGCAGAGCATCGAACATCGGCGTAGAGTTGCCTGACTCGCAGTTTTTTACAGGTTGCACAGTGGAGAGTTCTCAGGAACTACTTTATTTGATTCCATCAGCCCCATTCCATCATAAAATCACTAGACATCGAGTCGGATACCATCCGTATGTGGTTTAATGTTCCTTATATCCGCACGAAAAGATTCGCTTCTACATTTATCATGCGAACAGCCAAGGACTGGAATATGCTTCCAGCGACCATATTTCCGCGATCTTATGACTTGGGAGTCTTTAAGAAAAGAGTTTTTTTATTTTGATTATTAATATTATTTAGTGAGAAAAAAAAATAAGTCGAAAAGGAGAAGAAGCTACTTGACATTTAGAATATCTACAGTATTGAAATACCCAATTAATAAGGATTTTTTATAATACTCTGGAGAAATATGGATTAATTTGCCTTTTTATAAGAAATATAAAAGAATATTACTTATAAACAAAAAAAAAATAGTGGATTGCTATTACCTGATTCTATTTTGTAACCCCAGTTATTGTTTCGTGCCTGTAAATCATAATGAAGTAATATCCGCTCCTGTAATGAGCGCAGGGTGCTACGTCGCGTCATTAAAGATTAGTAGTGCGGGGCGTAATGTTCGGTTTTGCGGGTCAGTGCCACCAATTTCAATAAAGGAAATCCACTAAAAATATTTTATAGATATTAAAGCATTTTCTTTTGTTACCATGTTTTTTTTTTGTGTGCTATTAATAATTTCGTATATTTAATCATTCGTTTTTTACGGATTATCAAAGGTTCATCAGAGTGGCGGCGTCACGGTGTGGTCTCCTACCGGATGGCGCAGGTGTTCATTGGGCATGGCAGCTTTGGTGGATACCTGTGCCGCACAACTGGTAGCGAGCCCACACCGAGATGCCACTATTGTGCGGATTGCCTCGATGAGTCCGCACAACATGTGATCGAGGAATGCCCAGCCTGGGCTACGGAGAGGGCCGCACTCGTCAGGGTGGTGGGAGGTGACCTGTCACTGCCAGCATTCGCTCGCGCGATGGTCGGTAGTGACAGGGCATGGCAGGCGGTCTTCTCCTTCACGGAGAAGACCATGCAGGTGAAGGAGGTGGCGGAGCGGGATCGGGTAGCAATATCTACCGCCCAGCTCGGACTGGTCGCCGGAGGAGGGCTTACGCCAACAGCCTTCCTCCGTGACCCGGACATATGCCGGGTGGCGCGCTTTGAGCGAGTGCGTCGGCCAGATCCTGGCGTGAGCGGTGTGCGATGTGTTCCCGCACACCGCTCCAATGACAACTCAAGGAGACTAGGGGGAGGGGGCACTCTACACCACTCTTCCGAAATGTGTTAGGTGTACGCGGGGGGCGGCGACAATTTAACCGTCCCTCGCCTAGTAGGTGAGGTCTGAACAAGGCCGGACGTCGCCGGATGCCGAGGAAGATGGCTCGGCTTTGCCCTTAGCATCCAGCAGACGGGAGAAGGAACGCCACGGTGCTTCTAGTCGGGGCAGGTCTGACACACCGGGGGAGCGGCCCTCACCGCTCCCCTGATGGTCCGTAGGGATTTCCACCGGGTTAACATAAAAAAGGCTCATCAGATTATTAGTAGCATGTAGTCAAACTGAATCTATATTATTTTCTAAATCTACTTGTAATCTTTATCGGCAATGTTAGAAATGACAATGGGCTTGCAATCGTGCATTTATTTTCTAATTTGACGTCCTGATAGCGCGGTTTACTTATTACCCTTCTTAAAATGCTAAGATTCTGGGTTCGAGTGCCAGTAGCGATAAACTTTTCTGTGATGAGCAGATGCGTTTGTCACGAGTCATGGTTGTATATATATATATGTATATAAGTATGTATATCTTTGTCTAGTACCCATAGTACAAGCGCTAGCTTAATTTTTTAACCCCCTAAATAATTGTTACCCCTTAAAATGTCCACAGCTACATGGAAAACCCTTTTTAGCAGTAATACCTCTAAGTGGGCAGCACTATCGCGAGCGGAAACGGGCGCGCCCACGCCTGGGTCAGAGCAGTGACCCCGCGACTTACCTCCGCTGCCTCGACATCAACTGCGTATACGCATATCTACTACAGGTACAGTCAGTCTGCCACACTTGCACAAATGTTCCTCACTGTAACAGCAAATGTGATTATCTTTATTACAAACATATGTATTTACCGTCTTCAAAATTGAGGATGTTTTTTATTCTGCTGTATGTGTTTTTAGGGTTCCTTACCATAAAAGGAAAAATGGAACCCTTACAGGGTCACTGTTGTCCGACTGTTTGCTTTAATATCCTTTTTCCGGAATGCGTGAAGCTCAAGCTGATATTAATATCAAATACTCAGGTCTGCGATCTATTGTAGCTCTAAAAAAATACTTCTTAGTCCATACAATAAAAAATGACCGTATATGGCTTATTTTTTATAATTTTTGGCGTGATCGCATGAAAATCAAAACCTATAAGGTACCGACTTCCCGTTGACTTAGAATGATAAAATTTGTCAAGTAAAGTGTTGTAACATCAACAGAATTTTTTTCCTAAATCCTAAATTTGTACTAATATTACAAAAATAGTTTGTTTTTGCGATTATACATATATTTGCTGTTGATAAAAGAACCGCGACCTATAGTGATAAGGTGTGCTCAGCCTGGGTTGAAGAAAGGAAGGTCTTTCAGGACCGCATTGGGGACGCCTGCCTCTCGCTGCCAGCGGTGGTAAAAACCATGGTCGGCAGCGAAGAGACATGGCGAGGAGTCACAGTCTTCTGTGAGGTTGTGATGAAGCAGAAGGAGGCCGCCGAAAGGGTCCGAGAACGAACATCTTCTCTGGCTATTCGGCGGCCAAGGCACCGTCGCCGTAGGGACGCGTTCGCTCAGAGCGAGCGCGACATCCCCCGGTGACAATAGCCGGGCAGTAGACTTGAGGGAGTCTGCTGTCCGGATGAGAGGGTGGCGGTGTGCAGTGTCCGGCGCGCCGCCTGTGAGATAGGTATTGGAAGGGTGGGGTCTTTACCCCTGCCCCTCCCAGAGAGGCAGCCTCGACAAGGCATTTCGCTCTCCGGGCGTCTGGATGAATTTGGTTTCCCAGGCTGGGATGGAGCGATTAGAGGGACACCCTGGGGGTTTTTAGTCTAAAACGTATAGTGATGTACGGACACAGCCTTTTACCAATTGTAAAGTTAGATTCGACCTTAAATCCTGTTTACCTCTCCTAAAAAATGTACAGTACTTGCATAGTTTATTTGTACGGACTTTAATGCCTATGTCCGACTCGTACTTGGCAGTTTTTTTATGATGTTCACCCATTTCTGGTCCATTAATAGACTGATTTGGATTAGTCGTTTTTTTAAATAATAATTGTTTCGTCAAAAGAAAAATCCAGTTTATATTTACAAATTACAATATCAATACATGCTATAAAAATAAGATAGAAAACATACACATAGAAAACATTCACATTCACATTCATAATAATTATTCATTAAAAACAGGGAATTCTTTCAGGGAAACAAATAATTTCCATTGCTTTTACAACCATACCAAAGTATCAAGTTTAAAATATATCTATTTCCTAAACGTATTTGTTACATTAAACAATTAATAAAATACTTTATATTTACTTAATGATTGACAAAACTTTTCAGAAACAAAATTGTGTTAAGTAATGAATATGTGAAAAACTGTTATTAATTCCCGTAAGTTGGAGTACTTAATACTAAATGTGAATAATTTTATAGTTTTAAATAAACATAAAAATCGAATATATTTTTAATGAAATAATTAATATTTTTATTTTAAACTTACTTTATTGACATAATATCTTAATATCCAGTTCTAATTATATAATATTTTGATGTATTTAGATTTTACGGCCATTCTACCTTATAGTTGCAGAGGTTAATGCCATTATTGCAGCCAACAAACCAATGTCAACAAAATAAAAAAACTTAATTACCTGGCGGATCTTGACAACTCTTTTCAAAAGGCCAACTTTCAATCAACGAATTTGTTGGATGCTCGTCTAATCAAAAAATGGTCTGGCTCGTCTATCGAATGGCATATCCAACCAGTCGTTCAGTCGGTATGTCTTAACGATGTAATCAGCAAATCTCTTAAATGAAACAATTTAATGAGTTACTGATGCAAAAGCACACTTAAATTACGTAGTTGAAAAGACTAATAGGTTACTCTGCCATCCCATCATAGTACAAAATTACACCTGCGTTACTAATTATATCCGACGCGCATATTGCTACTCACATGTGAAACTTTATTGCCTACCGTGTTAAAATTATATTTATTAGCCCCATATGTCACAGCAGTAATGATGGCGTATCATATTATAATACAATTTAATGCCTCAAATAATCAATTAAGATTTTTGAGAAGCATCTTACATAAAGACCATCATAAATAAGATGTTTTCTTTTCCTCGTCGGTAAAATATTTCAGGAAATCGGAAGAAATAATGACGAAAGACCTACCATAAAATCTACATTTAAAAATCAGTTGCTTACATATTAAACTTGAGACTACGTAAACCAAGGTATTACAATCAATATTTTCGTTTAAGCTATGGTTCAGATCTTGATTTATGGCTGCGCGATTTAAGCTTGCGGTATTATTAACAAGTTGTAAATCACTTATTGGAATTAAGACCCCGGTGAATTGATTGCTTGAGCTTTGTTGATGAACGCAAAAACTTCTGGTAGTTCCTACGTATGACTGGCATTACTTTAAGGAAATCGGAGCCGATTTTTGGCAATATGAAAATCATAAAACAAAGAAAATTAAAATCTAAAAGTTGCATTATATGTAAATAAAAGAGACATTCTAATTGGATTGACAAAATATTTTGATCAAAATATGTCCTTTCAACAGACATAGGTATAGGTAGGTATATGACTACGAAAACACGTGTAAGCTAAGATCACATATTTGTGCTCTATTTTTCCTCATCTATTACTATGGGTTTAGTTTAGCATAGGAAATTCAACGACTTAAAGCTGTAATAGAAGATGTCATACATTCTTCAGGGGCGTCAATAAAATCTTACCACTTGTTTTATGCGTTATAATTTCAAATAAGACCATCAACTCTCTGAATGTTAAATCCATTAAAGCCAAAGAGCCTAGAATAAATTAACATATAGTTAAAGATAGGCCATAAACAAATATAATAATATGTACAAGTGGTAACATATATCACCTCTATTGTATATTACATATATATTATACTAATTAGTACATCTCTTGAAATATGAATTAAATAGGTTCCTCGTGGCTTTTTTCATGGCTGAATAAGTCTTTGCGTGAGTGTCAGCAACGGTTCATCGTCCCTATATGTGTGTCTGACCTAGTGTCACTGGATCAGCAGCTCTCTGATGGCCTACAGCAGGTTTACAAGCTAAATATATAGTACAATTATCGTTTTCCATCAATAAAAAAGGCTTAGTCTATTTTAATCAATATTTAACTAATTAAATGTCTTGTATGTGTCCCAGAAGATGGCAATACACACTAATTTGGAGGTGCCTTAAAGTATACTTGGTACATACGATTGCACGTATATTTTACACGTCAGCCCACATGCTTTATGTTTATTAAAATAAGAAGCTCATATAGGTACTTTGCATAACATGGGATGAAAAAGAATGAGGAAAAAGTTTAAACTATATACTGAATATTTTAAACATGTCACAGAACAGGTTTCTTCACTAAGGCAATATTAATAAAGTTAATTTATAAATCATTTCTTTTAACTACGAAAAGAAAACAAAACTCCGCAGGAATACTGTAAGATGTAAGAAATAATATTTTTCAGTTTTATTATAAATAAGAATTATCTACTCTAAATATTAATATTTTTTGCGTTCAGGTAAATTAAAAATCTTTTTTAAAGGCATACAAAAGTTTATTAGGGTTAATGCATATTTTGTACAAAAAATTAAAAATAATAACACATACTTAAATAAAAAATTAATTAAAAAAAAACACATAATTATTTAGAATAAGCTAAAGGTACGTGTTGTTTTTACTGCAATTTGTTTTAGTTTAAAGCTAGACATAGTGATTTGTTCGGCCATGCTCAGCAAAAAATATATGTACAATATACACTAAGCTTACATTATTAAATTGTAGAAAGAATGACTCATCATTAGATGGACTATAAAATTTCATCCGATCGCAGATTAGATAACAATCAGCTGCTGGCAGCCCTGGATAGATTCATAACAAGGAACCTGTACGTTTAAAAACAATATTATGTAAGTTGGTCACTTTTGATTTAGTGCTTCGATAAAAATACGAACATTATTCCACATACATATCCATTGCGATATCGAGAAGTTCACGATTTGAATTTTTAAATTTTACTACTGAAATTCAAAACATCCGGTCGTAAGATGTTTCCATTATTTAAATTTAAAAAAAATCACCGCGAAAGTACTCATTCGCATAACTACGAACATTATTATTTCGTTCAAATGCAACAATGTGGTTAGACAATGCATTCGCATATTTTAAGAAAATTAGATTCCAAAAACATTACTTCGTACGTACCTATAAATGAAATCCCAATTTTTGTATGCTATCAATTTATAAAATGAGCCACAAGCATCAAATATCTATTGCACCTACTTAATAATAAAAAACTTATTTTTGGTGATAGGGTGATTGCCTGAACTGGGTCATGACCACAGTACACAAGTGTATAGACTGTCATATTGACTCACTTTGGCCTGTCGCGTTTCGAGATCAGCTTGTGTATATCCAGTAACTCGTACCTAAAGACCTGAAGTCGTGGTATATGTGGGCCGAAATAACAATGGAGATCATCAATGGATTTTCATCGTTTGATGATCGCTTTCGTTTTTGGACTACACTGTACCTACCATCAGGAGCATTGTAGTCACTATGTCAAGCCAGTGTAAAAAGGAAACGTATTGGTAAACAATTCCATCTACATTCATAGATATATCATCACATAGAACTGACAGGTTTTACATTCATAGATATCTGCATCTTGAAAAAAAGAAGATAATTATAAAGCAATTTCAAATATTCACTATTAACCCCTATATATGTGGTATCAATACTATTAAATAACTGTATTGGTTAAGTAGTCAGCTACTTAACTAATTTACCAGTACTTTTAAAAAAATTACATATCAAAATAACATAGGCAACATTATAGACATTTGTGTAGTAACAATGATTTAGTTGCGCTAAAGTGAATACCTCTGGATGCGGATGACGGTGGTCGGTGGGCGGCAAGCGCAAATGCATCACGTGCGATAACGAACCGACTCGTGTGCACGACTGCGCTTGCGCACTCACACGTAATCCACTATACTTGCTTCAGAGTCGTGCAACACTTACCTGTTACCATACAAAACAACCCTGTTTGCAATATTTGACTGTGTGAACGTTGCCTTGAAATGGAGTACCCACTATCGTGCAGTATAATAAAAACGATCAAAGATAGGTCCCAGTAAGTACCGTCAAACTTGTTTCTCTGTAGAAATATTGCATGATAGATTTATATGTAAAATCAATTCACATTACCACCTAAACAGGTGACTTTTTCGGTTTATCTTAGTAGATAATTCAGTTTTATTTAAATAGAATGAACAATTAAACCTTAGTTTTAAGTAAGTATTCGTAAACACAGACCCGTGTCGTGCACTGCTGCTCTCTACTCATATCTTTGTAATAATTTGTGTAGTGACCTAAAATACCTTCTTATTGCAATTCCAGAACAAACTTGCCATGAAAATGGACGCCATTTGTGAACAAGACAGGATCTCAAGTTTCTTTAACTGGCACCTCCCACGTGGAGTCTTGTGCCCTTAACCTTTCCAGCGGCCGTATCGCAGCTTATATGCTTTATAATGCACTCTGCTTTTAACCTAATATAGCTATAGTTTTCGACTTAATTTGGAATATGAAATTGTACATGAAATGAAACTTATAGTCTCTACGTTAGTATAAGATTTTGTGCTTTATCAGCGAAGGTATAATTAGTCTGTCTTATATTATATCATCACAAGCATATTAATGTTAGTAATTACTGTTAAAGAATAATTATTAATTACAGATCCGTTAGTGTATCGCACACTAAAATTAGGGTAAAAATAGTAAATAGTTACACTCAGTGTTACATTCTCATAAAGACACAAATATTTTTAAGCAAAGTATAAACACGGATGCGTAATCAATTCACAATAACCAGTTTAAATATAATATTTAATAAAAGTCTGTTAGAAACAGAGGTACATCTAGACCTGCACGTACAACTCTCAATCATACATTATGTGGACCAAATAAAATTGTGAGTCTCTTTTTGCTTGAAAGCCGCGCGACAAATTAAATATTATAGTCATAGATCAAAATCAGTTCTTACAAATTAATACTTCTATATATTAGTGCTGTCTACGTTGGCGGCACGAGTCATCGCTATGCCGCTGACGTTTACTGTGTCATACTGAATGTCACTTTTAAGGTTGGGATTTATAGACACAACTTTAAGTTTGCTTAGACTTTACCAAAACATTACAATTTATATTACTCAATGAATATCAAAGGATTTGGTAAGTTAACGATTTTGTCAACTTGGATTTGGCTCTGCGAACACTATGGCTCTACTGAGGTTCCTATTATACATTCAGTATTTTTTCAAAACGAATTTATTTTTTGAGAACTTTGCTAAGCAAAATCGAAATAGTGTCCTTAAATTAAGATTTAAAGACGCTATTAGGCTGAAGCCTAAGACATACTTTGGATTCTTGCAGTACCTGTCGGGTCGTGTCGTGCCTTTACACTGAAACTTTTCCAATCGGTCACGGGTATGTAATAAATAGTGCCCACCGAGGTGTATAATTGGACTTGTATAAGGGATTTTTTCATTAACGTATTTTTTCACTAACGTAGTAGTCATTAATAACAAAAACAAATCGTTTAATAAACAAATTTATCTATTCTATTTGAATTTCAATAATTAAAACAAAACATCAAAACGTAAAATCAAATGTACAATAACTAGAGATAATTGTATTCAATAGTATTATTGTCGTTTATTTTAGCGTTAGGTCAGTTACGTGTTATCGGGTCCGATTCGCGACAATCGCGCACCTGCGCCGCGCCGGCGCCGACACCGACGCACTTTCAAAAAAGGCTCACTGGCCCTGTGGGCTAGCTCAGTGTTTCACACAAATATTACTCACAGGCTTATGCAGCCTGCTGTTACGCAACGGATGTAGGTATTATATCAATATTGCTGTTCTTACAAAGATTATTGCTTAATTTATTTATTTTTTCTTTATATTTGTATAAACGCATACCTATATCCACATCTACAAAACATATTTTAAACTAAGTCATGCGTATTTGCGATTACCGTTTACTGTATAGTACGTTATTAATATCTATAAGCATGATATGATATGTTTGTCGTGTAAAATCTCCCACGCCGTTGGATTCAATTATGGAAGAAAAGCAGATAGGTCGACGCGCGAGTAGTCCGTTCGTGACCCGTAAATTGGAACGGTCTCTCGCACGCCCTTGTCGCACCTCGGCCGCCGTGGCGTCGCTGTCGCGCAACACAACACGATACATATTGTAACGGCACCCAAATCAACTCCTCTACAACACCTATAAGGCAACTGCTTCTCACGTATAACCAATTTAAGAATACCAACACAAGTGTATTCGCTCCTTATATATATAAATCGAAACGTGTATCTATACGTGTCTAACTATTATATAGAGTTATTTTAACTCACCGTATTGACTAAAAAATGTGATAGAAGACGCAGAATACAATAATTTATGTCTCCTGAATGTAGGGGCGAAGTTTAATAGTTTTCGAAATATTTCAGCTTTATAGTTTGTTTGTATTTCAATTTAATATTTCAATACTCAAATCTAAATTATTAAAACATTTCAAATGAAATAGATAGTATTTAAACGTATTTGTATAGCTGTCATTTTAAGTATGCTATTACACCTATATAAAATTGAAGGCAAAACTGGTAATTTTTACTAATGAACGAGTCAATTTCAGGTAAACATCTCGACTGCAATACATTAAAAGAAATCCGTATTATATTAACCGCTGAACATTTTGATGCTATACACAAATTTATTTGCATTGCCTCAGAAATCCTTGCACGGTCATGACAATATTAACCCTTAAATAAATAATGCATTTGGTTAAATTTAGTATAAGCTTCGATTTTATTTCATACTCATAATTGTAGCTCCAGTGTATGTTGGTCCTCTAAATGGAAGAGTGTCCTCCAAAGCTTGCACATTCTGCTCAAATAGCCAACAATTAACTCCGGAACGGGAAACTATGCTGTTAAGGTCCGCATACTTTGAATTGATATAATAAAGTAAGTTAAAGTCTATTCCATATTATAATTTCCATACTTTTGGTACATACCTACATATTTGCCTACATCCCTGAAAGCGACAGCAATAATAGCAAAGAAAAAAAATTAGATAATTAGAAGAAAAAAAAATACATTTGCTGTTTGAGGACAATTTTTTTGCAGTAGGTACTTAAGGAAGTAAAACGTGCCAGATTTATTTCCAGCAAGTCATTATGAATTTTGTAGCTAATGGGATAGACTTCAGTATTTATTAGAGCAAGTACAAAGTCAATAAAGCAGGTTAAGTTAGTAAGCTATCGGGTAAAGTTAACAGGTGTGCGCGCCGTATTTGGGGCGTAGTGTCCCAAACAATAGCCGGTATACCGCAGTACCGGACCTTAATAGAAATTCAAATCATAGGATTCTTTACACAAACTAGTAGTGAATACTCAAACCCTTAACTCAAATATATGTTCCTTACTATATTGTTAGTGCAGACTACAAGCAAAATGCATACAATTTCCTTAAGTTGCACAATATATTGTGGCATATCATAACAAATAACTACATAAGTTTGTATGGTAGATAACTGAAAATTGATCACCGTTTTTTGCCCGTTATAAATAGGCACTTTAACGGTGCTTATGCGCAAAGAAACTTACTTTTAATTACATCTCCACGTTAGGTCGTGGTTAGACAAACCATGGGCACGATCAGAATGAAAAACAGTCTGCTAGAAACCATAGTATCTAATGTGTATCATGTATTGTGTCCTATATAATATGTATAATTTACATATATGTTACGGAGTACCTGTGCAATAGCGCTAGTTGTCGCTGTTTTCCTTAGATAATTATAAGGTATTAAATGAAAAGTTTTAAAGAAATAAATATTTTATATTACTTCTATAATAACACAGATATTATTAATGGTTTGTTATCAAGGAAACAAAGGTGTGCACATAGCTTATCACTGACAAAACTATTGAGATCAATAGATGCATATCTACATAAAATTAAAAATAATCCACAGAACTCTGTAACTACTATTATTTCATTTGAACGGCCTGTCTTAGTATGAGCAGACAATATTCTCATTTAGTAAATAATTATGATTACTTTAATTGGTTTCTGGCGACTGGCTAGTGAGGCCGCACGGTTCTTAACTAATTTTCCAAGTGCGCTAATCGCACACGATTTAAACGAGAATGCGTCAAGTCTCGGTATTCTAGTTTCGAAAACGCTCAATGTCTTTCACGTTATTATCCACATAAACTGTTATATTTATGATATATTTAATTGAAATAAGAAATATTTTTTTATCTATAAGCTATTTTTGTTTAACACATAAACGAATGTCAGCTTTGAAACCATATTTCAACGGAGTGAACCATTAAAACAAGCTTTACCCTTTGTATACCTGTCATATTTATTGTATTACATTTATAATAATATTTGTTCACATTACCTCTCAATTTGCGTATGGAGAGGTAGATTAATGGCTGTATCCACTTAATGTTCTATATTGCTGCTGATTAACCTTCTGAGAATACTACATATTAAATTATTGTTAGATGCCATGAGAACTTCCTCACAATGCTGACTCCACTGATATTGGTTTTATTTTTAAACATAATATAAAAATGTTGGAATGAGGTATAGCATAATTCCTTCCAAGATATAGGGTAAACTCTGGAGTGCTTGTGTCAGGCATTAGTATTTGTAATGCAATTTTAAAGGCATGTAATAATTTTTAAAAAATTTGAGATATCTAAAATATTCACGATTTTAAGTAAAAATATCCGACCGCGGCACTTCAACATCAATACGAAACATCAACGAATCAAACGTTTTTGTGATGTCGACATTTTGTCTTTTACATTTGGCAACGTTAGACGAATGCTGAGTAAAAAATGTTAGTTTGAACTTTATTTTATTTTTCTTCGTTGTATTTATATGTATATATATATATATATTTTTTAACCAGGTGGAAATCCCTATGAACCGTCAGGGGAGCGATGAGGGCCGCTCCTCTGGAGTGTCGGACCTGCCCCGACTAAAACCACCGGGGTGTTCCTTCTCCCGTCTGCCGGATGCCGGATGCCGGACACCTGCATAGTCTTCTCCGTGTAGGAGAAGACTGCCTGCCATGCCCTGTCACTACCGACCATCGCGCGAGCGAGTGCCGGCAGTGACAGGTCACCACCCACCACCCTGAAAGGGACACTATCCCTTAACTTGATTTTTTGTAGTTTTTTTATGTGGAAAATTTGTTGGTATTTTTTTTGTGTATTTTTTATTGTTTTTATATTGCTGTATGTTTCTCTGAAGATGCAAGAAATAATATAAATAAAAACACAATTATAATTCTCAACTAATCTAAGAGAAAACTCTTTCCTTTTTAAAACAAACATTACCATTTCTTATTTTTTTTAAACACAGTTACTATCATTTTGAAAGTTTTTAAGAAAGATACTAAGCAAATAAGGCGCTAGTTGAACCGTAATACCAAATGTATTATTAAAAAAAAAAAAGTCAATAAAGGCTATAAGGTAAATTGTTAATAAGCCGCTTTTATGTTCGGTAGCTGACAAGAACGCGGGAAGCTGCTGCGAGCGCGTGCCCCTCCGCAATTACTATAATTGTGCCGCCCGTGCTCTATGTACTACGAAACATTTA
Source organism: Automeris io (assembly GCA_036320925.1). Classification (NCBI taxonomy): domain Eukaryota; kingdom Metazoa; phylum Arthropoda; class Insecta; order Lepidoptera; family Saturniidae; genus Automeris; species Automeris io. The sequence goes on from JAUDJH010000002.1 coordinate 12,094,263, forward strand.
TACAGTCAGTGTAACAAAAATGTTTTTATAAGCATAACTTGTAATTATCTCAATAACATTCATACATATATGAATACGTAATTTAAATTTTAAATTTTATAATTATTTTCTATTGGCAAGTAGAGGTGCGTATATTGGTTTGTGGTAATTTCAACCAAGGGGTATTTTTTACAAATCGCTTTATCTTTTATTATACCTTTTTTAATCATGTGTATACTTTCTTTGATATAAAAAAACACTTCCAAAAATAACTGATTAATTAATCAGTGTTAAAATAACAATTAATTCCATTAGTTCAAATTATCTCGTAGTAGTACGTAATTGACCCACATGACTATTTCCCAGGAAGTAGATTAGAGGGAGTCTGCTGCCCGGATGAGAGGGAGGCTGTACGCAGTGTCCTGCGCGCTGCCTGAGAGAGAGGTTTTGGAGGAATGAGCTTTTATCTCCTACCCCTCCCAGAGAGGTAGCCTCAACAAGGCATTTCGCTCCACGGGCGTCTGGAGCCATATAGGTTTCCCAGGCCCGGGTGGAGTGATTAGAGGAACACCCTGGGGGTTTTTAGTCAGTAGGAGTCTGACACATCGGGGGCGCTGCCCTTACAGCGGACCTGATGGTCCTATGCAAGATTTTACCCCGATATACCAAAAAAAAACCACATGGCTATACAGTTGCGTACCTATAATAATTGTGTAAAAATCATGCGTAGAAGAGTTTTTATTTAATAATCCAAATACTGGTTAAACCAGCTTCGTCATCGTAGTATAGCATATAGCTCTGCATAATAAATATCGTCTATGTCTTAATTATGTTATCATTTGAAGACGATGTACCGAATGGGCTGCATTCATAAATATTTAAATAAAGTACACGTTTATCAAAGCCGTCAAGTTGTTCGCGGAAAGCAGGCGTAGCGGCCGCGAGAGCTCGTATTGAAAAGGCCATTGTTTCAAATGCGATGGTGTGCTAACGACAGATCCATTTAGTGCGCACCATAATTTACACCATGTTGTTATATAGATTTCATTGGTATATTATAATACTAATGAAATTATTTTCCCTAAATACATTTACCTGTATAATATTATAGTTACTGTGTTATAAATCTTGTTGTAAACATAAAATATTGAAAGATATTATCAAAATAATTGAAAGTAAGTATTGTGGCACTCAAAAGATATTGCTTATAACATATAACATTGTCAAAATAAAAGTCATAATTTATGGAAGTGGAACTTGGAATAATAAATCAATCGACACAACGAAAAATTATTCACTTCAACAACTTTCCCTTAATATATATAATTGATATAACATGACTAAAATATGAACATATGTAGTACATACAGTGTACATACGTACACATAAATTTTAATAGTTTATAGTGACGTCTCCCATATATACTTATAAGTTATAAATTAAATCATACTGTGATAAAAAAAAAACGTAATAAACTAACTGAGGAGACAAACCATATACTTGTATATTAATTTTATAGCGTGCAAATACAATAAAATATATTTTTTTGGTTTCTGTTATCCGAACCGATTTTAAGCGGTAACAAGGGGTGTTAATATTTTAAATTATAAGTTGACGTAAGACATTTAATACTATTCTGTAAACATATTCAATTAATTTTATAAAATAAATTTATCGCATCTGTATCTACACAAAAACAATTTAAATACAATAATATGCCGGAATTGAGCTTTATAGAATGAATCATCAACTCTAGTGAAAGTTCCAACGACACAAGTTGTATTGAAACATCTATAACAACCCTAACAATGTAAGGTGACCAGAGTAAAGAATTGGATTACAGAAGCTTATTCTCTCTCTCAATCGATGGATTAAAATCATTTCAAATTAAGTCCATACCATTGTAGAAGTAAAGTAATAATACGTTTACTAATTATCCGATTGTTTTATATATAAACTTAACGTATTATCTAATATAAGATAATAAGGGGGTTAGATATGAAGGCTCAACATTAACCGATTTAACCGATAATCATAGACTGGAAGAGAAACGACTGCAAACGCCGCGCGACTACCTGCGGTAGTTGTAGTCGTATGTCGGAATCAGTGTTATACAAATAAATACTGCAATATACCTGTGCCGTCCACATACCAGGTATATACAATGCCGCAGATGCGCCCTGCAGAATCGCACCTCGACCTTTATTAGTTTGAGGGATATATTCGTAATTTTAGGATTTGTTACTGTCAAACAACTTGTAGAATTATCAAGTATATTGATAAAAGATTTATAACCTGTTCATATTGTGCAGTCATATCTTAGCTATCTGTTACCAAAGTCTATTTACTTTCCAAATAAAATGTCTCAAGCATTGTTGATACATAATAGCAAAATAATGGTGCAATTGTTTACAGAAATCATAACCGCCTCTTCGCGTTCTTCAAGTCTTTAGATGGTAACGCTGAGATTTAAAGTGTTACTTTGACTTTGCTCACACTTTACTCAAACAAAATAAATTACATTATTTAATTAATTTCAAAGTAGGCTATATGATTAGTTACTAAATTCTTCAACTTAGACTTAGCTCTACGAATACTTAGATTATACTCAAGTTTATATTATATACCTATGCAGATTTTAGTCAAAGACGAACTTCTTTTTGGAAATTGTAAGCAAAGTAGCGTCTATAAACCTCGGCCTAACTGTCCGGCGCACCCACCCTGACTGTGGCCCTAACGACGGCCTAACATGACCATAATGGTGAGGAACAATGAGTATTTATAACATGAAACGTATTATAGAAGCTATTATCTCTTGAAATTTTCGCGTAATTAAAAGCCAATTTAATTAAATTTAAATATATATTAGGATTAACTAAATCAAGAATATACCTAATAAGATATTAAGAACTATATCATATTTCTAAGCAAGTCGTCACTCGTCAGGAATTAATAATATATTGAAATACGAGTATATGATATCACATACAAATACATACTTTAACAATATAGCTACTTATACATTTCATCACATTCCAAATCTACAACAGGACATCTCTTTGAATATATACAATAGAACTTATTATAGCACCTTACAATTAACGTATGAATACTTTCTAAACATTTGACAGAAATACGACCTTGGCTGTTTAATTGAGTGCTACTTGCACATACGCGATCATTGGCATATACCGATACCTTGACACTTGGGTCAGTCACTGGATTTGTCCATACTTATACACTTCAAGAATAAAGTTGACTGGCATCAAATCATAGCATTGCTCACCTCTGATCTTTAGAGAATGTATAATTATTATAACAAAGATATTTCTTTATATTCCTCACATAATACCATTTTTCAGCTATCTACTACTTGTCAAGTCAAGGCTGCGTGGTTATTGATAATCGAGCGATCTAAACACGTACGTGAAATTATTCATATAGGCACATCGCCTAGTTCATATTTGAACCCATAAGTTAATTACCCAAGTCCAATTGTACAAATATAATTTTCACTCTTAATCAGATATTGTGAACCCGCACGCAAGAGGTTCTAGGCTGCACAAATGCAAGTTCATATCTCAAAAAAAAAAAACAGTTGTTTTGGCATAAAATCACAAAACTATAAGCAGTAATGTGAATTTAACTAAGGATAGGTCCTTCGTTACATTTTTATAGACTAGGTACTATACTAGGTAATGCAGATGTATTTGCTTTATATAATACACCTAAATTACTCTGAGGACAGTACATTAATAATATTTATTTAAAAAACATATTTTCTTGCATTTATTACTACCAAGCACTTGTTTATCCGTAAAGATTGCAAATGTATCTAAGCTGACACGAGGAGTTCGGTTGTGAAATTTATGTAATAAATAGTACCCACCTATGAACCAAATAAAACCGTAGCATGGAATAAAGTATGTAGCGAAGTTTAAATGCGATTAAACTTATTTAGGTAAAGGTAAAGTGACGTTTCGAGTAGAGGTAGGAAGGTGACAGGATCTCATGTCACGCGTCCCGCAAGAACAAGCACGTAGGGCAGTTGTGGTCGAGAGGAGCGACGAGCGACTGCCACCCGGTCCAAAGCATCGTGTCGCAGCTATCGCTTTCACGTCGTCGTTATCGCCCCAATGATAATCTGCATAGTGCAAACCGTTATTGAAAGCCACAGTACTAGTTTGTGCGTGAAGGCTACAATAGCGGCACTTTAATCTGATATTTATTGACCGAGAGATCGAATGAGGCTACATTGAGAAGTAACCTAAATCTAAGAACTAATATTAGGCACTATATGATGCCTACAAAATAGTATACTTAGAAATCTTATTCACGGTTCTATTTAATACAGAACAGATGAAAAACATAAAAGACACGAATACTAAGAGAGTTGAAAATTTGTACGTTTCAAGCACTCCTTATAGGTACTTCAAAACAGTCAAACTCAATAATTACATTAATAGACAATAATACAGTTTATTTAATTGATTAACGGTGCTTCGGATCTACGAGGATTATGGCCGTGTTGACGTCTTTTGTCGTCTGCTTCAGCCTGTCACGTTTCATGATCAGCTTATGTATATCCAGTTGTTGATATACCTTAGAGACAACCAATCATGGTGTATGTGGACCAACACAGCGATGGCGACTATCAATGAGTTTGTCCCTTGTCTGTCGTTAACGTTTTTGGACTACACTGTGCTTTACATAAGGCGAAATTTAGTCACTTTATCGAGTCAGTAAAACAAACAATTATATTATTATCAAACATTTTGCTTTGTAGTGATCTTGTACAAGTGTGCTATTAAAAAGAACTGCGAATATTAAATTACAAAATTCGTAAAATTAAAAAGAATTAAATCACTGAAGTGGGCGTGGGCTTACGGCAGGCGGCAGGACGCCTATCGACAATCAATTTTGGTTCCGTAAAGATTATCTTTTGATCGGAGTAATTTCTCTTTAGTTTCGTTCTTGATAACATCAAGAAAACAACGGCTTGCATCGTTCTGCACAATTATTAACTCTGAATTTAATCCGTGAATTCTCAGTAAAGCTACATCTCTGCTTATTCATTTTTAATAAATAATTGTCAACATAGTAATATATGATAATGTTTTTAAGATTCGATGAAAGCCAAATAAATTATTAAAAATAGGGACACGGAAATAAAAGCGACTATAGTCAAAGATCAAGGCAATCAGAAACAATTTTCTGTTACTATTTCTCGATGGACATATTCCGACAGCAAACACGATCGTCCCAAGAACCGTGGGAATGCCCTAGTCGAGTAACGGACAGACGGACAAATGATATTGTGCGATCTATTGCCTGTAATTGATGACGACTATTGTGTGCCTTTGGAAGAGCCACAAATGTTTGTCTTCGTTCTGTTACCTTCTGTTTGTTTGTAACTATTGTAAACCTCGGGTTTGTTGCCTTAATTCGCGGAGCTATTATACGAACAAGCGCTTGTACGCTAAAGATTAATTCTACCTGTTGGATGTACAATCAGCATGCTTAGGAACCGTTAATCCCAAGTGGATTTATATTAGATAAATATTTAAATATGAGTAAAAATAACTGACAGCGGTAGGTATGTATGGCGTGTTAAAATGAGTATTTGGCGAGGAATAAAGGCGTAACGAGGAAGGAAGCGTGAGGAATCCAGTGAAGAAGGACCAGAGAAATTATGGTGCGTGAGAGTTGACGAGGAATAAGAAGGAATTCCGGGAACGAACTTACTTGTTTAGATCCCGGTCCACGGCGCTGGTTCAGGCGTCCACACCACAATTTCACGCGTTGATGGGTTAGCAGAGCGTTCGTGTTTTTTACAGTTGTATAACACAGGGTTGTAGCGTTTTTATAGATTTTTTAAAGAGTTTTATAAAGCGAGCGCGTTACAAGTTTTTGAAGCGTTCGAACCCAGAGAGGAAAACGGATGAGGAAGGTAGGGGGATAAAAATGTCGAGTGAGTGTTGCTAGTGTATAAATAGATATTATAAGAGAATATATACTAAAATATTATAAATAAAAAATAAAATAAATGTAAATTAATAATAAATGGCGCAAACACAAACCATTAAATAATACTTATAAAGATAATAGTTGATACTTATGACTAATGATTACAATTAACACACTAATGCTTCCTGTTGAGATATGGTATAATGATGTATTCCGATCCTGGTATGTAGGTTGCGTGTGCTATGCCTACATAACTCCTCCCCCCTTAAGAGAGAGACGTACCGAGGGTTGCAGCGGCTCCATGGGGATGTTTTCTTCTAGGGGTTGCTGCTGCAAAACTGATGGTTTCGTCGATTTTTGCTTGCGTAAGTATTTATAAACTAGTAATCCAAATACTGCTAGTATGATTATTATATACAGCGATATTGATGGCCAGCTTGGTTTTGAGGAAATTATCTCTGAATTTTCCATAAATTATATTTCTTCTGTTTTCTGTAAAGCATCCAATTTTACTTCTTCTAATTTGATAGTGAAGGAAGTATTTCCAGTTGGTCCGTGTGAACGGGGTCATTACCCCGTTAACCTCATCCCATTAATCCCATTGCAATCCCATTGGATTACTTCTTTGATATTTACGAATCTTTGGTGTGTTTGCAGAGTTTTTCCTAAAATTTCAATTTTACATAAATTGTTGATGGTTAATATGGAAACGCCTTTACTGCGTTGATATTGTACATCGTCTTGACAAGTAGTCTTAATGACTTCTTCTTGCTTCAATATCGCGATCCAGGAGTTTTCCTTTATTTGCTGCAATATGCTATTTGTAAAATTTGCTGTTGCGTATAAGCAGTTATGTGGTTTTTGATGCTGTAATAGTTGTGCTATGCAGTCACTAGATTTCTACAGGTTTTGCCATTCTAGGTGTTTACAAATAACTGTGTTCTCATTTATCTCTGTACATGGTTGCTGTGGGTAGGCAAACTCTTCAATTCCCAAGATAAGGAAAGGATTTTTAGGAATTAGGATAGTGTTGTTATTATTCGGTATTGAATATAAATGCAAAGGGTTATAAGGATGGGTTTGCACTAAAGGGATTTCTAGGATGAAGTTCAGTATTTGTAATCCTAAATAACAATCTTACTTTCTATAGTATTAATCATATAATCTAATTGCTTAACTACCATAATATTGGACTTTGTATAATTGTCCTTAGGCTTAAATGTATATAATTCTTCTATTATTTCTATGACGTCCTCCTGAAAATCCTCATTTTCAGAAGCATTTTCATCATTTTCATTATCAGATTCAATATCTGAGGAGTATTGCTCTTGTTCCTCCTTGAGGAAATTAACTTTTTTCTTAAATGAATTTTGTGAATATTTTATGGGATATTCACTTTTTTCCTTATTTTTTATTGGAAATTTTTGTTCCGTATTATTTATAGGTTTAAATTCGTTTTTCTTTACAAATTTATTAGATTGCATATTATTATTATTTTTACTTTGCAACCTTTTTAAGTTTAATTTAATTACTTCCTGCTTTGCTATAGGTAGAGCTTGCTCTAAATTAACTATATTTTTAATTTTAATGCATAAAGCCCTGATAGGATTTAAATTATCTAAGAAGATTTCTAACGCTAATTGTTCATAATATTCGCGCTTTTTGCTGTCTAATTGGATTAATGCGCAAAGGATATAACGGATCCTTTCACCAAAGGTCGCTACAGGCTCATTTAATCTGGAAATGCGGGTTAAGTCACGAGTAAGTTGTATCTCGTTCCTACATTCTCCTAAATATTTTTCTAAGGTTTGTCTCATTTCTGTTCACGTTTTTACTCCTGTGGTTTTTGACAATATTTCCACAGCTTTACTTGTGAGTTTACTCTTAATTAAGCAACAAATGCCTGTGTCGTCTCTATTTGGGCAAAACGCTAATGCGTTTTCTACACTTTCTAAATAGAATGCAAGTTTACGTCTATTACCGTCATATGTTGGTAATAATCTACTAATTGTGGCATAGTCTACTTCGACCATTTTTATCTCCACTTTTCTGTCTCCGATGTTTTCCTTTGTAGCCATTTTTTAGCTATATAAAAGAAAAAACAATCTTATATAAAGACAAGTACGTCACCTCAACACTGATATCTTCTACGATGTTAGGGAACAGGAAGGAGCTTGGGAATAAACAAAGTTTTATGCTTACCCCACAAGCATTGCCAATGTAAGGCGTGAGAGTTTCTGTTGTCTTGTGCTGCCTCGCTGCCGATGCTGCTGCAGATGTTGCTACTGCTGCTGCTGCTGCTGCTGCTGTCTCGACTGCTGCTTACTTGATTTTTCACTCACTGATGCCTCCGGTAGGTTCTTTTTCGTGAATTAGTGCGGAGCCGCGTCACTGATTTTAAGGTACACGATAATGCCCGCGAGTAATTATCTTACGAACTGCCGACTGCGCCAGATATGGTGGGGGGATGTGAGGTTTTGATAAAAAATACAAGTTGTTGGCTTGAGGAGCCTATGACAACTGATGAAACTAAACTCTCTTTATTAAAACAATACAATCGCTTATATACTAATGTTTTACAAGTGGGGATGCATGCACTTGGTAAACAAACCATTAAATAATACTTATAAAGATAATAGTTGATACTTATGACTAATGATTACAATTAACACACTAATGCTTCTTGTTGAGTTATGGTATAATAATGTATTCCGATCCTGGTATGTAGGTTGCGTGTGCTATGCCTACATAACTACAGTTCAGAACTATTTTACTAGCTACAATATTTTTATGCATACAATTGCAAGTACCGCAAATAGGACATTGACATTAAAACAATATCAGAACGACGTCGTATAAAAAATCTTGTAGATTAAGTAAGTATATACAAATCACAGATATGTTATTTTAGTTCGAAAAATAAAAGAAAAATCAAATAAGATTGCATAAAATAATTTCAATTAAACATCTCGTTTATTGTTATGCGATACAATCTGGTTAAGCAAAAAAGTTATGGGTACGAGCCCCGCGGCACTGCACCCGCACTGGACATTAATCTGCCTCTGCAAACATTGCCTCCGTAATATTCGATTGGTTTATAATTTAATATGTTTAGCACCAGCCTCTTTCTGTTTTCGAAGATTCGTTTGCCACGTAATATAACAATTGGAAAATTAATTAAGTTATATTAGTATGCCCATATATAATATTTGTAAGTCGTTAACAACAATTCGTTAGTAGGTACTATTAAATCTCTGTTTAAATGGCAATGCCTTCAAAGGTAGTTCAACGAGTTTTCAATAGATTATTAGTTAAAATTTCTTTTATTTAGATAATTATTTTTTAATGGACAATGTTTTGTTATGTAATTATATGTTGTTATGTTACATTAGAAAAGAAAGTGAATATATACACGGTTAGTCGGAAAGGGTATATCAAGCTTAGGCTATTGGTATAGGTATCGTATATACTTAAAAAGGAATATAGTAATTATCCTGAAAGTTGTAATTTATTTTTATATACTCAAAATAAATTATGTCATTTATTCTTAAACTTTGACAACCATAGCGACAAGCCACGCCCACCAGGGATGTCAATTTGCCGCCATTTGTTTATTTATTATTTATTTTTGTTTGATATCTTAAACAGGTCTTAAAGATAGAAGATAGCCTTTAAGTTCTTGATATTTTTGTAAATTTTATCTAATAAAAAGGAATACTGGTAAAATACTTTCGTGTTTATTGAGATTTAATCGATATTTTTCCTTTGATATATCGACTCCGATATTGATATTTGAATAAAAATCGACATTCATCATTCAATCGTTCATTTTCGACATCCCTAATTTTTTATTACCTAAAACTTTACCAACCAATAGAAAGATCCGTAAGATTTTATAGGTCAAGGATGGTGGGTCGTTGACACACGAAGAAACATATGATTTCTAGGGCTGCCTCTTTATACTTTTAGTATGTAAATCTATAGGTACCTGTATCTCATTAGTTATTCATTTTTGCGAAAAGTTATAGTACACAAGATGTTTGTTTTAATGGCCCCCTTCCTAGGTTTTTCGCTTTATATACCCTTTCCGACTAACCGTGTATATAGGGTTACTGGTAACTAACGCAAAACCTCTTAAGGCTGACTTTGGTACATCAAGACTAACAACTTTTGTTTTATGGCTTTTGCCAAAACTTAACCCATCCTAAGATATATATTTTTTTAGTTTTAGTGGGGATGTCTATCAATCTTTAGCTCTATGTTTTAAGTTTAGTCAGCAGATGCTACGAAATCGTCTGCTCCAGTTGCATTGCGCCGCCTTTCATAGTGTTAAGAAGATCAGAACTGCAAATTTGATTTATTTAATTTTTGTATGGGAAAAAAAAAGATTGAATTAGAAGAAGGCGTAAAACAAAAGTTGTCAGTCTTGATATACCTAAGTCAGCCTTAAGAGGTTTTGCGTTAGTTACCTGTAACCGTGTATATCTAATAAAATGTGATATGGTTAGTACGAAATAGTCTTTAATCGAAATCGCCCCAACATATAGTATGTTCCAAAATTCGTAGTCCAAAGTTAAAGAGAAGATAGGAGAAAGGTAGCTCTGTAACTTACTGCAAATAGGATTCTCCGATTGCCTCTTTTATTTGGAAAATATCTCTTAAATACACTGGAATAAGTGAAACCCATTTGCAGCTAGTTACACAGCTAATTTTCTCCTATCTCCTCGTTAACTTTGGATCACGACTTTTGAGACAGCCTGTATACATTTTAAGCCACATATCACCACGTGTTCTTATTATGCACGCATGTATATTATATTGTTTAAAATATTATAATCATATATTTATTCTAAACACGGGATCTCATCGCGAGTTATTGCCTTTTTGTATATCAACGCTAATTGTGTTTTAACGATGTTAATTTCTGAATTCTTTTTTAAATGTATAAGGTTAATGTTTCTTAAACAATCCGGTGGTGGCGCTGATCAAAATCTTCATACAGTTTTTCGTTTAAAACGAAACTGAAAAGTAACCTCGAACATATTCACCCTTGGGATTGCGAGCAGAGCGTTAATGTTAGTATATTAAAATTAAATTATAATATAAAAAGAAGATTATCGCAAGTAGAAATCAAAGTCCAAAAAGTTTTGAATTAATTAACAGGAACAATGACTATCACAGAGATGAGCAAATTGTAATCTAATTAATGATTAACTACTTATTACAAAATGTAGTTCTAAATTTAATTTTGTTGCTCTGTAATTATGATTAAATCCTTTCAAAACACGAGTCCTTAATGTCTGTATGTGTATGCGATTGAGGAGTTCGTAGTGTTTAAAACATAGATGAGCAGAATGCAGTCAATTTAATGATGAAAGACGCAAATTGTAATCGTATTCATTTTTCATTAATCTGATTACATTTTGCCCGTCTATGGGCTATCACACATTAATTAATAATGACTCACCTTTGCCATTAACTAATTATTATTGTAATTAATGAATTATTATTGTTTTAACTATTGTTAAAAAAATATATTTTATGATTTATACAACCGAATACACTTTTCTAGCATATAGATAACAAATATTCACGTTTCACTATACATTGCTTACTAGATAACGGAAAAATAGAGAGACAGGTTTTATTTGTTACTTTATTTATTTCATTATTTTACAGAGTATTAAATTATTTGGACGGAATGTGAACTACAACTAAATAATTAACATTAAAAACGTAAAATATAAAATGAACAAAATTGATGTGATGAACGGTTTATAATTTTACTGTTAAACAATATCAGGATATAGTGTAAAGCACATATCGATAATTCAAGTGGACACGCCAGCGGCGCGGCCTGTCGCCCGGTACCGTCGACAATTTATTTGAATATCGCGAACTGTAATTACGAAACTTATAATACATTCGATGGCCCTGTTACAATTAAAGTAGCTGTACACACAGTGAATAATTATAACCGGCACCACAGATATTTATTTGCACGGAGCATAAAGCTTATTGATCAATATCTTAAATAAATAATTAAAAAACAACCGATTTTTTGTAATAATTATTATATGTATGGTATATATTTACATTATTTAAAAGACATTTATGGCATACATAATTTATACACAATTCATTTAAATAATCATTAAATGTAACATAAACTTTAATTAAAGAAAAATCTTGTATATCACAATGAGAACATAATATTAGCTTGTGTTTACAACAGTCAAGATATTTAACACTTAGGTACACACCGGTATTATATACGTCGTGCTATAAACCAAAAATTATAAGTGTTTGCCTACATTGAGTCCGCAGACCCCGGGTGGTCCTCGATCCTACATCATGGCCCATTAGTCATGCGGGTGATCAGACGTAGACAGATGAGACGTAATGACTGCTAACGTCAGTACGCTAGCTAATACACCTATCAACATCCTGAAAATCTATTTATAGCATTGCTAACATTTAATTTTCTTCAGGTCCAAGATGAAATGACCTGCTATTGTAATAGGTAGCTAGACTTTTACCCCTAAAAACACTACATCCGATTCATGATTTAGAATTAGAGGCTAAAATAGGTGATTGTTGCAAACAGATTTTTTAGGCGTCCGCGAATCATGGTAAGGGGTCCCTTTAAAAGATTAGAAAAAGCTGGAATAGATGATTAGAAATTATGTTCAGTTCGATACCAGGTGAACCAGCATTCGTGCCAAAAGAAATGGACGATTATATCGCCAAGGCAAGGTAATTCAAGCACGGGAAAATAGAAGCTGTTTTATCACCGCCTTCCCCCTTTTGTATACGAGCAGAGTGCAACTGACATCACATAAAATACGGTTTATGTTATATCATGAATAGTATTTGATGATGACGATGATGATTCAATCATCACTTCTACGTTTCCATAGCAACGTCATCCTATTTAAATGCTGTGAATTTTTCGTACTCTATCCAAAGCCAACGGCGCTATTGCTGAGAGATGCCCTGTGTTAGTCTAAGCTTTACTGATAAAACAAAATCCCTATGCAACAAGAAATTAAAAATATTTTTGAGTATTATTACTATGAAAATAAATTCCATACGAAATTACTTATAGCCTATTTTACTTTACAAGTTATAATTCTTCGCGTAATTTTTGTTTTAAATGAGCTTGAAGGAAACTTCTGAAATCTTGACGATTCTTAACGTAGTCCACGCACTGTTTCACCAATCGCAAAAATTCCTTCACATCGAACGAGTAGTTCGTAAATTTAGCGTGCGACCCACCTCCTGGTCCGTGACCCTGAAAATTTAACGATGTTTCAGAAGAAGCAGCGTTCAAACATTAATCACGCTTTTATTACACCTAAGGAGCAACTATATTAGACATTCAGACCAGGGTTGAACGTAAGCATCAGCTTATTATTTGCAATGTTTTCAATATCAGCACCCGCAATAAGAAGCGCATTAATCCATGCTGACATTAAAGTCGTGGCATGACTTCTGGGACGGAACTCGGCGCTAACAGCACGAGATTAATGTGACCAGAATTAATTGGATAACGCTTTTTAATATTAATATACAGGGTGGAATCTTTCAGCGGGGCAGTAAGGAGAAGTACCTTATCCGTTGCAGTTACACGAAAGTGGTCTTAGGTGACCATACATATTTTTTTATGGAATACTGTTTCCCATTCAACAGATTTTCAAAAAAATGTACAGTTAGCATAAAATAGCAATTTTATACAAAAAAAAATTTTGATGCCAATCGATCCTGTTACTAATATTGATTAAAAACTTCTATGGGACCTACCATCGTTGGAGTACTCAAAAAGTCACAAAATGTAAAAGACTTTTCCCGTACATTTTGTACCGAATTTATGTAATTGAAATACAAAAAATAAAATAAAAGACAAATATTAGGTCCTTACATATGAAATTGGCGTTTTGTATGGGAGGAACAAAAAGTCGAATATTTTTTAATATAATATATTTAATTAATAAAAGTATGAACCATTATTTTCTATGCACTTTTGCCATCTCATAGGTAGTTCATTGATCCCTTTACTAAAAAAACCAGTCGGACGGGAATCAATAAAATCTTTGAAGGCGATTTGGACTGCCCCATCGGAGTTGAATTTTTTCCCTTGCAAGAAGTTATCCAAATTTCGAAAAAAATGGTAATCTGTTGGAGCAAGGTCCGGGGAGTATGGAGGATGTCTTAGACTTTCCAATTGAAGCTCTTCTAATTTAGTAGCTGTCTGTTGCGCAGTGTGTGGTCTAGCGTTGTCGTGAAGCAGCAGTGGCGTGGAGCGATTGACCAGCCTAGGTTGTTTAGCCGCTAGCTTTTCCATCATGGTTTGCAATTGCTGACAATAGACATCAGCCGTAATAGTCTGGTCAGATTTGAGAAAACTGTAATGAACAATACCGGCACTAGTCCACCAAACGCTTACAAGTAACTTTTTTGGGGTTAATTTTCGCTTGGGGCAGGATTTGGCTGGCTGGCCAGGATCCAACCATTGCGCTGAGCGCTTCCGATTATCGTAAAGAACCCATTTTTCATCACAGGTAATGATTCGGTTTAAAATACCTTCATTATTGTGCCGGTTTAGTAATGTAACGCAGCAGTCGACGCGCGTTTGCCGGTTTGCTTCAGTCAATTCGTGAGGTACCCACCTTTCAAGCTTTTTAATCTTCCCAATTTGCTTCAAGTGAATTAAAACAGTTTTATCACTAACATCGCAGCCTGCAGCTAACTCGGACGTGGTTTGCGATGGATCCGCATCCACAATAGCCTTCAACTCTTCATTATCAACTTGAGTCTCAGGCCGTCCACGGGGCTTGTTCTGCAGGTCGAAATTTCCAGAACGAAAACGTTGGAACCAAAAACGAACTGTGTTTTCTTTTGCAACACGACCGCCATACACATCATTCACCCTTCGAGTTGTTTCCGCAGCACTAGTGTCACGGCGGAACTCGTACTCGTAAATAATGCGATATTTTAAGTTTTCCATTTTGTAAAATGAGTGACGCAAACAGAAAAAAACAGAAGAAAAAAACAAATGAATGACGATCATCGAAGCACAAATACATGAGTCTATAGCTGTACAAATTTGAATTTGGAATTCCTTACCAAAGAGGAGAAATTTGTGATTAAAGTGACCAGTACGAAAAACGCCAATTTCATATGTAAGGACCTAATAATCGGATTATTCCACCCAGTCCTACTAGTAGTTCGATGATCTAACTCACATAGAATTACGAAAAAGAAGGTGATGATGAACTTCATGATATTATTATTCTTTCAAATCTTACTGTTTCTTCGCCTATGAAATTAAGTGCTCGAAGTGACCGCCATTTTGACGAATGCATAAATTGATTCGTTTCTGTACCGACCTAGCGACCGCTGACAATTTATTTGGATGATTCCTACACAAAATTGTGGTTAGTGAGTCTAAGTTCTTGAACGCTATCATATTGCTTTTTGTAAACCTCTGTTTTCAGATAGCCCCACAAATAGAAATCTAGAGGCGGCAGATCTGGGCTACGCGCTGGCCAAGAAATAGGACCATGTGTCGCCATTCATTGATCACCAAACTGTCAGTTCAAAGTAGAGCGCGTACTTCGACTGTTGTGAGATGGAGCGCCATCTTGTTGAAAAAACATTCTTCTTGATTCCACCAGTGGTAAATCATCGACGAGGTTTTCAAGATTCTCTAATATTCTGTTGTTATAAATATTGGAATTCAAGGTGCCTTCATAAAATTCTACCATTACCACTCGGTTCCACGGTACCACCATTACACCACACCAACAATTAAAAGAAAATCGCAATTTATGTCAATTACATAAATTCGGTACAAAATGTACGGGAAAAGTCTTTTACATTTTGTGACTTTTTGAATACTCCAATGATGGTAGGTCCCATAGAAGTTTTTAATCAATATTAGTAACAGGATCGATTGGCATCAAAATTTTTTTTTGTATAAAATTGCTATTTTTTGCTAACTGTACATTTTTTTGAAAATCTGTTGAATGGGAATCAGAATTCCATAAAAAAATATGTATAGTCTCCTAAGACCACTTTCGTGTAACTGCAACAGATAAGGTACTTCTCCTTACTGCCCCGCTGAAAGTTTCCAACCTGTATAAGACAGACCGACACGATCGCTATGGCTATCGATATTTTTTTTTTGTTGTTCGATGGTAGTCGTTGTCATTTTTGGACTGCACCATGCTTACCATCAGGTGTAGTATGGTCACTGTGTCGTGTCAGGATAAAAAAACTTTTTATCCTGACACGACTCAAACCAAATCAAGCACTTAGTCAGAGAAAAACCTTACATTTTTTGATGCTGAATAATTATCAACTTTAATGGTTAGGTTTATTTTAATTGAGTAATCAAATGAAGCATCAGTGTCAGCTGATATGAATATATGAAATTAAGTATTACCATCCGCTGATATTTAATAATCTGTATCACTATCACACTAATCACGTAAGTCAATTATTTACCTCATCTTGTTGTACCAATTTATTTTTATCTTCCCACGTAACATATTTGAGTCCTCGAAGTCTAGTAAGGTCAGAGTAACAATTGGGATCTTCACAGTTATACCTTAAAATAAGCAAATACTGTTCAAAATAAAACAGTAAAAGAATAAAGCTAAATAAAATAATATTTACTCTGTATACATTTTAGTTTACACGAAAAACACGTGAAGCCAGGTAGTTCATTTGCAGAGATGGGCAAAATGTAATCTGATTAATGTTTAACGATTAAAAAATGTAGTCGCAATTTTAATTTTGTTGCTCTGTAATCATGATTAAATCCCTTCAAAACATAAAGGAGTCATAAATGTGTGTGCAATTGAGGATTGCGTAGTGTTTAAAATATAGAAGAGAAAATGCAGTCATATTAATGATGAAAAACGCAAAATGTAATCTTAACCGTTTTTCGTTAATCTGATTACATTTTGCCCATCTATGCTCATTTGTGATAAAATAAAAGATTCGATTATAAAGGTTTTGAGAATATAAAGGATACAATTTTTTCTTAAATTGACACTACATATATACAGATATAACAAATGATAATATAGTACTGTTATACACTAACTGTGCCCGCGGCTTAGTTCGCGTCGAAGTAGTTATTTTATTATAATTATTTAAAGCTGAAATCTTTGAATAAATTATAGAAATAACATCGTTTGTTTTTTATATAATAAAACAAATAATTTAAACACAATTAATACTAATGACATGCAATAGATGTCGTTTGCAGTGCTTTAAAACTTCAGAGCATAGAATTTTACAAAAAAATGTAGTCACGCCTCCGTTACGGTGTTATTATAGAATATCGATAAATGGCACCACTTCTAGTCAAAATAAATGTATGGTTTTAAATAAAACTTAATATTAAGTTTTATTAAAAAAACAGCAAGGTAGTCGATCAACTGCACTACTGGTCACTTTCGGCACATCATATAAGTACAAAGTGGATACAACCATTAATATATCAATGCCCATGCCGAAAGGGATATAGCAATATTATATTAAAATTTTCATAATATAAGTAGGAGTTTTTATGTATTAACATCCTAAATTCTTAAAAAAAACTGGTAAACGTCATGAGAAAGGAATGGAAAATCTCATCCAAATTAGTTAAACCGTTCTTAATATCAGCGCGCACCAACACGTAAATAAACGTCTTAAGAATCATAATTTTATGTTCTATGACAATCAGAAAGACCCCTTGTTTGCGTTGAAGACAATAATTCTATAATTTATGTATTTTACATTTTTTATAATTTTTGACAACTAAGTACTCGTTTTTCTTTACTTCATTTAAAAAATACAATATTATTATATAGAGAAAGGGTGACATTAAAATAGGTTTTAAACGCAGATAGCAAGAGAATCGCCTATATGTTAAAGTCTTAAAAACCAGATGGTCTTTATAAAATCAAAATTGTAAGACTATTCGTACATATATTTAGTAGTCTTCTGAAATTGACTATGTATAGACTAGGGATGTAACGTAGGCAGTTTATCGGAACCGAAGTCGGAGTCGGAGTTTTTAAATTTGATTTATCGGAGTCGGAACCGAAGTCGGAATCGGAGTCGGAGGCAATGTAATCACAAGTGATGGCAGAAGAAAGTAGTTTTATTTATTGATAAATAAAAACATTATTTAGTGAACCTTTTTAATTAGAAAGTAATAAATTTTCACATGCACAGACAATGAAAAGAAAAATTGCTGTTTTTTATTAACATTATCCTATGAATAGTGAACAAATTAAATCAAATTTGCTCCAGGGTTGTTTTTGTGTTCATTTCTATTTTATTTTATTTAATGTAAATGTAAAATAAAAATACCTTTTAGTAATAAATTTTAAGGTGCATTTAGTTTTAAATTTAATCATTTTAATCATATTTTATTTAAGTTTATATTTTTTAAAAAATCTTCTTTAAATTAACCCTTTCGTTACCAGCGCCGGCTTCAGACGGCATTCACAAAACGCCCCGTGAGTACCAGCGCCAGCTTTAGCCGGCACTCATTTTATAGAAAAGTAAAAAATAAATAACTAAGAATTATCCTAATTTAATTTTTTATTTAATATACCAACAAAATCTTTAAATATACACTTAAATGAGAAAATTCGAAACTTGCCATCATGCAATGTGCACACTTCGCAGCGTGCTGCCCGGTTCAGTAGCACCACTTCGGCGAAATGGACTGTGGTAACGAAAGGGTTAAGTGGCATTGATTGTTTGATTAATTGAAATTATGTTTCAACAACATATAAACTGAAATCAAATGAATTGACTACAACAGTGGTGGTGACCTCCGACTAATACCTCTGATTAAAAAGTTTCAGAACCGAAGTCGAAACCGAAGGTGTAATAACAATCGGAAGTTCCGACTTATCGGAGTCGGATTCGAAGCTCCGTAACATCCCCGGTATAGACATATTGTGTGGTGTAGTTATAAAGACGTCTGACATATAACGATTGCCAACTCTTGGTGATACTATAGTTATTGAAGTATGCAGATATTCATACCATGCATTAAAGTATTAAAATATAAAAAATATACTCACACTTCAAACACTGCAGCCCAATCTGGTAAGAACAAGAGATGTGTTAAACCTGCACCGTGCATACTAATAAATACATCTGTATTATGAGTTATCTCCAATTGTTTAGTAAAAGGCATAGTCCTGTCATACACCACTCTCTGCACATAATAATCCTTGCTTTTCGACAACTCTTCCACAATTTCTTTTTCATTTAATATAGATCTGTATGTTGTGCCTCGAGACAGTAACGTTACTCTTACTCTGTCATCAGTGCGATGTTGTAACTTTATGTTCAAAGAATGTAAAATATGTTTTGAAAAGGCGTGAAACAAGCCACTCCTCTCACAGCCATAAATCTAAAATAAAACAAAATAGTTTTACATAAAATCGTAAATATAAAGCTATATAGAAATTTTATAATAAAACTTACCAAAGGAGTATTATAATAAAGACCAAATATCATTCTTGGCAAAAGAGGAAAGACAACATTTTTAAAGCACACTGTTTTCCCTCTAAACTTCTTCAAATCCCATATTGGATTATTAGTGTATGCTTTAAAGGTATCTTTAAACACAGAATCGTAAGTAAAAGTTTCCCAGATAAGAATATTATTATCTCTAGAAAATGTTGAAGGGCAAGTAGAGTTCACATGCACTGAAGCATACAAATTGAAGAAATCACAGAAATGGTGATACATATTTACAGCTGAAAAAGATTTATTTGATTTGTATAAAAGCATTAAAATTCAGCAAACGAAAATATGTGTCAGTATGGAAAAATTATTAAAGAACATACATAGCAAACATTATATTTTCTACTTTTATCTATTTTAGGAATAATTAATTAATGTGAATACTATCAAATTACTGAATGAGAATCTTAATATTTATTATACTACATTTAAATAAAATTACTTACTACTATACCCACGTTTTGTTCAATTGAAACAATAACTTACTTGCATCTAACTTCATTATATAAGTTGGTTTATCTATTACAATATCACACATGCTATTGACAATGGGTCTTTTCGGAATTCTTACGAAATTAACCATTTCTGGGGACCATGACTGCAATGCACTCATATGTTCCGCTTCCTTCATAAGTCTCTGTGAATGAAAATTACAGAATCCACCTAAAAATAATAAATTCAAATGTATATATAACAGTTCTAAATTTAACAAAGTAATACTTGTTTTAATAACAAGAAAGAGATTTTGTAATATTAGCTGCATGACGCCCAATAAAAAAGTAAATGCCTCAATTTTAACAAATAGTTAACTAACATTTTGTTAAAGTTTTCACTGTAAAAAAATGACAATTTTTAATAATGCAGAATAGCAGCACATAGTTATGACCAAAGCCCTACACCCCCAAGGAATTAATTGTACTTTCACTAATTTTTTAAATAATTTTAAGTTAGTAACATCATATAGGATTGTCTTATACCTCGCAAATTTGATAAAAAAATGATTTATAATGCACATGTGCACATTGACGATTTTAGACTCAGGTAATGACCAACTTATCATACTTATATCTTAATGTGCTAATGATACATACCAATGTTACCAGGTCCGAGTATATCCATTTTGTAACGAAGATTATCTCCTCTACCTATAAGGCCAGTAAAGTTTAATAACAAATTTCTTCCTCGGCAAAACCTTTAAACAAACATCATGAACTTATAGTTGATATTTTTAACAGTTAAGCAAATTTTAGGAATGTATAACATATTTAAGACTGTGGAGAATCAAAATATTAGGTCAGGGAAAAAGTGTTTTCGTGTATAGAATGTATAAACTTGTAATAAAATCTCTTTGGCCATACAATTTGTATCTGTCTGGTTGTGATGATATTAAAAAGGATACATTAAAAAAAAGAAACAAATAAGTAAAATGTTATTCTGGTCTGTTCAGAATTTTTTACCCAATGTCAGATTAACTTCAAGAGACGACTGCCAAAATGACTTGTCACAATGTTTGGATCAGAAGTCCAAAAAATTCTATAGCAACGAGATCATGCCTTTACTTACAAAATGGCAGAAAGTCATCAAAAAAACGGCACATACAGTATATACAGTAATTAAAGGTCAATACACTGTGAAAACCAAAATATCTTGAGTTATTAAAAACAATGTAAAATTATCTTACTGGTAATAATAATGGTAATATCATAAAATATTATAAAATATAATATAGTAAAATTTAAAAAAGCAAAGTGAGTTCAACTAATACAGAGATAATTATATTACTACTACTATATTTTTAGTTACATACAAAACTTTTATGCTATATATAAACAACTTTGCAAAAATAAAATATTAATGTAAGGGGCATCATGTTTGCAAATTTTTAGATCAATCCAGTATGTATTATAGAAAAAAAGATATAATTCTTAAAACTGTATGTAAATAATTAAAAATATATTATAAAATAATAATAGATTAATTTTTACCTTAAATATTTTGAACACTCTAAAGAAGAATCATCAGGATAGGAAGCTTCACACATAACCATTAATTCTTGTATTTGCTCTTTGACAAATCCTGAAAATATTGTTAATAGTCAAATCAATACAACATAAACTTGCTGACCGGCCAGCTGCTCGCTTACTTAGTAGTCACTACTATTCTTGGACAATGCTGTACTTCCCATCATGTGCAATGTAGCTACTTTTTTCAGTTATTTTTTTTTTAATATATTGATTTTAAAAATGTAATCTATTTGTATTGTATTTTTTTTATGTAAATTTTATCTACTGAGCTCTATGAAGACACGTTAAGTAGTAATAGAAAGCATTATGTATGACTTTTCAATACAATGTTATAATGACAATAGAAAATCTAGTTTCCACATACAAAAATCAAAGTTTACCAGACATGTGTAAAACAATAACACTTTTTGGAATAGATCCACTGGTACACCCACTGATATTCAATTATTAGACAAACTAGAGAACTTGTACTTGCAAAAAATAAAGCAGGTGATGATTGTTGATGAGTATATATCATGTAAATTAAGCTATTGCCAAAATAATAACCTATAATAATAATATATTATAATTTTAATAGCTAATCATAATAATCATAACAAGCATTGTGAAGATATAAGACATATATGGGATAGAAAGCTGTAAATGAAAAAGTAGAAATTACAATGAAAATTTAAATTTAAATAAATATCTGTTTACGTAAAAAGCAATCATTAGCAAATAAGCATACTTTTAAATATCAGTGAACAATTTAAGGTATAATTCTTACCAAAATCTGCTTGTGTATAAAAGGTATCATATTGTGCATCTTTGGTTTTTACCCAACCTCTGTGGTCTCCAGGACAGACAGGTTTCACAAAATAAGAATATTTTTTATCACAATCATGTTCATAGCCCCAACAGGCTTTTCTCATTGATATATTTTTATAAGGGCAACTAGTATTTAATGAACATGATTTAGCAATATTAGGAAAAGCATTAAAAACGTACGGAACATGTTCAGGCGGTATGTTTAAATCACTAAAATCAATTGTTTGTATATGTTTGAATAACACAACAAATATAAAAGTAAACACAGCAAATATCATTTTAATATGTATTCAAAAGTATATATATATATATATATATTAAAATATATGCAGTATAATCTTTATAATGTGTATTCTACGTATTAATTTAATTATCTCAAACCACAGACAAATAAATAATAACTAACTAATAAACTAATAAAAAATGCTCAAACTAATAAACGTGTCAAAAGCCGACAAAATTATAAAAACATAACATTTCAAATTCTAAATGTCAAATTTTGTTTTGGTTTATTTTTCCCCTTTGTGGGAAAGGCAAAGAATTTTACGCCACACAGCCATGTTGGAGATCATGTCAATGTCAAATACAAATACTAAATAATTACCATAACATATGTAATGCAAAAAACCAATAATTTTTTGCATTGCTTAAATTGAATGGGCACCACTGTTTTTAGAAATCAAATAAGTAACTATTAATAAGTTATCGATCTCGCTAACGCGCAGGTTACATTAAAACAGTTAATAAATAATTTTCATTTCTCAGGAGCGCGTTCACAACAACACTCCTTGATCATCTATCAATTCTAAACAAATACTATAACGTAATTTGGTAAAATAATTATAATTATTGTAATCAGTTGGGAATATTTTATATTGATAGTAATACCGTGCACTATTATTAAATTATAAATAACAATTTTGAGCTTTCGATTCTAAACAATAAAGTTTAGTTTTTTGTCAGTAAATTTATCATCATTAAGTATGAAAAATTATAAGAGAGGATGTGTAGGTGCATTATTTTTAAATTATCAATTACAATTTTGTGATTTATAATTTTTAATACAAAGTTTTTTTTTTGTTTAACGATTAAAATAAGCTAAATGGGCTATCAATAATACATAATTAATTGAATTAGTTAAGTACATTTGTTTAGGTAGGTAGATACATTCTTATTTTTTAAAGTTAAAAATAATAAAGTTAATTAAAAGTTAATTATAACGTTGACATAGGCATGTTTCATGTATGCGAAACAATATTTTATACCGGTGTTTTTAGTACTCGCCGGTACAAGAAATAGCGGTCACGCACTTATCCCTGACAGCGATCACTTTTACAGAAGATCGTCCATAGATTTATTAATGAAATAAATATCCAAGTTTCTATATATTCTGGCAAATAATTGAACTCCTATTGTTGAAATTATTATTTAAGTTTATCAATATCAAATTTTGTTAAGAACTTGAGTAAGGTAAGTAGCTAAGGCTGAGTTTTATAGACGCTACTTTGACTTTGCTTAGATATTGCTTAAGAAATAAGTCCTTGACAAAAAACTGAATATCACTGAATAACAGAATCTAAAGCAAAGCCTGGATATTCACAGAGCCAAGTTCAAGTCGAGAAAATCGGTAACTTATGAAATATTATAATATTGAATATTTAACATAATATGAAATTTTTTGACTAAATTTTAAATAAGGTCAACCTATCGTCTATATTTCTTAGCATAAATGCCTAATTGACGTATAAATTTTAATACATCATCACGTTATATCCCTATCGGGGTGTGCAGAAATATATTTGTGACTGTATCCACTTTGAACATATATGTTGAGGTCAACGAGACCAGTGGCGCAACAGATTGCCGTTCTTAAGGCACTTACACCATATATTTCTATTAATTACCATGCGGGTTTTCTCACGATGTTTTCCATCAACGGAGAACATATGGTGCTTAAATCCATAGGAGAAACCTAGCTGTACATATTAGGATTCAAGCGTACATACATCGGCGTTGCCGCGCATGAATTCTAATCCTTTATCAACAAGCCACTACTACTACATAGCATATAAATAATGTGAAAATAGGATGTATTCACGCTTTATTTGAGAAAATGGTCGATGTTACTTATGTGTGTGAATGATACTTTTTGGAAGACTCATAACTTTTGACTATCAGTCACTGGCAACATTGCTAGCATCATCCAATCAGCTGGTAAATCTAAAAATCCCGCCTCTTGAAACGTCTATCGTTTTCATGACCGTGTTCGTTGATATTTCCGTAACGCGCGGCTTTGTTTTCGCTATATAATTTTGGTATTCAGAGAGGCCACGACTTGCTTTTATTTATATTTCTGTAATTTATGAATCAGATGTGTATAACTATCATAATTTATTAAAACTAACCCAAAAGTTTGTCGCCATTTTGACCTGTGAATTTGACCGTACCATTTGAGTAGGTATTTTTGTTTTGTTTGGTCATCAACAAATGTTGTATACCTGGTTAGTGAAAATTAAATGGATTTATGATTTCAAGGAATGTGGAGAAAATGACTCAAACAAATAGTACAATTAATTTCCTAATACATGACGCCAATGGTTAGTAGTGAAGCTGCTTTACGTGGATCTACTTTGTTGTTTTATTTTAATGTTTCAAATACATTTCAACACATGTAGAGTGAAATAGAAATTAATAGACTGCTTACTATATTTAAAATTAATCAAATCCTCTGCTATTTTAAAAATAAAGTGTGATTTATTTTATTGTTCTCATTGAATATTACTTCGATTCTACTTTTGGGCGATTATTATCAGGTACTCTTTTTTTAGGACAACCTCAAATGGTAAAAGTGGTACAAAATAGTAGCAATCAATCACTTGGTCAAATCAAATTTAAATCTAATCCTGTAAATGTGATTAAGATTCCCTCCAATCAAGAAGGAAAGAGCCAGGTAAATTTCAGTCTTATTTAGATAATCAAGATGATTTTACAGTTTTCTCGCCTATTGCATTTTAAAATAAAACATGAACTTTAAACTTAGTATTTTTAGTATAATAGATAAGCGTATTAAAGTTAATATTAAAACAACAAAATATTGGTTAAGATTTACATAAGGCCCCAAGTGTTATTAAATCTGGAACTGATGCAGTTGTATTGTTCTTGCATTAAAATATCATCAATGTCCATAAAAATATGTGAAGATTAATAAAAAATGTATGAAAAAGTTACTAAATTCTGCTGTTAATTTTTTTTTCATATTATACAAGTTAAATATTCTGCCATAAATATATGTTCAATTCTGCAAAATAAATTTTGGCCAATGTTATGACTTTTTTAAAGTTTATGCTCAGCCAATATTTAAAAAATGGTAAATTTAGTTTCAGGCAAAATGAGTTAAAGCTTCCTAAAACCATATTATCTTATATCATACAGTTTTGGGTTTCCAACTCTGTCTTACTTTTAAGAAAACACTCTGTATACCTATATATAAGGAATTTAAACAAACCTATGTGCACTTTCCTTAATCTAATTTGATGTTTGTGTGATATGTTTTATTTAATAAAGTTTGTAGAAATAATTATAATTTTTTAGATTATATTATTATTAATGATTGTGTTAATATTAATTTAATATTGCAGACTCCTGTCTTCAGAACTGTCAAATTGAGTGGACTGAAATGTGCTTCAAGTAAGATATTATAATTATACTATAATATTATTTGCCATATTGCATCTAATAAAAATGGCATGTGTAAGTGTCCACAGAATGGTGTGACCAGCTGTGCTACTAGTTATATAGGGCACAACAAATACACACAGCAATTATATATCTCTGCTCACCCCGAAAGGAATACAGGGTCACAATGTGTTATTATATTGTATCTTTACTAAGGCAGACATGAAAAACATAGTATTACTTTCTATATTTTTACAACATTATTTATTTAGTAAAAGGAATACTAGTGCAAAATCTAATTTGTGACTAGATCGATGTCATTAAATATCCATTAGCATGCAACATAAAAATTATTATAGTTAAATATTACTAACAATTTTTATTAAATACTTGATTAGAAATGGAGGTAAAGCTTAACCTTTCTATATTCTGTAGAAATGAAAGAAAATTATCTACAATAATATAATAAGTTTACTATATTTAAGTGTACATTTAATTCAAGATTAATTGGTATATATAATAATTGCCTACATACATGATGTTGCAGGCAGAGACTGTTTTATTTAAATGTATGCTTCATTTGTACCCAATAAAGAATTCAGGATGTAAGTAATTTACAAAAGTCATTAAAATTATAGGACTAATAATTATGCCTCTACTTTTTTACTTTTAGAAATTGTACAAGAACCTATTGATACACTCTCACAACAACAAAATATTGCTATTGATGCTACGTCTTCAAGAGAAATAGAGGTAAATGAAACTTAAAGATCCAATGCTTTTAATATAAAAACAAAATTTAATATGTTACATGTCATTCTGGTTATTTGTGTTCCAAAAATGGTCTATATATGTTTCAACTTTTATTTTTTTATGAACAATATATAATATGTATAAAAATTTTAACAAACAAGCTTTAGAGATATTTTTGGATGGATGTGGATGTAATGTAATTGAAAAAAAATAAATACCTTAAATATGTTAACAATAAAAATTTGAGGCATTCATCTCATACAAGCATAAAAACCAACACCTTCCTTCACTCACAATCTAGTAATGACTAAATTTTAAGTGAACATATTTATTAAAAACCAGAGTGTGTCAATATATACATATATGTACAGTATGTTTTGAAACCTGAAAAGGTAAAAAATATTGGAAAAGGACATTGGTGAGATGATAACATTACTGAAATACATCAGAAAATCTATTATTTGTGGATATTAAAAAGCTATTATCACATGATTTCATTGATCAAAATGGTGCTTGGGATCAATTGGAGTCATGACCCATTTGCTTTCCTTTGCCCTTTGTTCACAAGCTATTCACACTCTCAGTGTTCCCATGTAAGTTTTACCCCATTAACTAAAAAGGATAACCTAATTGCAATCTTTTATTGATACTGAGTAAACTTTCATTTGCCTTTTCATGTCAAACTGGGGGTTTCATAACATACTGTATATATTTATTAAATGCCCATATGCAATAAGGTAATGTTTTTTTTTTTTTGGAAAAAATATCACTGGGATTTTGGACATTGTACTGATATTTAATACGTTCCCTGCCGGACCGTTTTTTTGAAGACTTTCCGTTCAGGCCTCGTCGGGCGTAGGCGCCCCACGCTTTACACTTGTATTATTTTGTTTCCGGCGAATGCCTTACAATAAATAAAAAGCCGCAAAAATCGTAATTATCAAGGAAAGGTTGTATACGCCCCACGATTAAATGAAGGCATCAGCAGTAGTACTAAGATGCCCGTAATCGACTGCATATTGATTTTTTTTAAATTCTTTATTTTACAATGATAATACCAAATGGCTTGAACGGAAAGCGTTCAAGTTCAGCGTGGGGCGTATGCGCCCAGTATGCGGCAGGGAACGTGTTAAATATATACATGTGTTATAAAAATATTTTAAAATTATTAAATAATCACATATAGAGACATCCCGTTTTATTGTTAAATTAATTGGAAGTCAGAACTCATGTCACATATGTCTTTATAGGGAATAAAAGGTGTAAAATATATACAACCAACTCGAGATCTGGTTTCAATACAAGTAACACCTGAAAATAAAGTCACAAGTACTGCTAACAATTTGACATCAACAATGTCACATACTTCCAGAAGAAGGCATGATTCGGATAATGAAGCACCCACAGAGTAGTATGTTTAAATTATAAACAATATTGTTAAAATACATTTATTTGTAAAAATGTGTATGTTTTCTTCACAAAAAAAATGTAGTAATAAATCATACTATATATATCATACCTAGTGCGTAAAATAAATTATCAAGCAAATAGTATATATTAAAAATAAACTATATTATTTTATCTTTCAGCACAACAAAGAGGCGCAAGCATGCTGACAAAGTTGGGAAGGGTTTGCGTCATTTTTCAATGAAAGTATGTGAAAAAGTTAGGACAAAAGGATTCACTTCATACAATGAAGTTGCTGATGAGCTAGTTTTGGAATTTGCTGCCGGAATGCATGGCACTGCTGATAGCCAGGTATAATTTAGTATTAAGGTACTCAAATTTCTTGTCTATAAATGTAAATACAGTGTAAACTCCATATAACGTCACTCGATTTAACGTCAAACTCCCTAAAGCGTCGAAATCACTCGGTTTTGGTTGGATAGCTTGTTTCCCATACAATGATACACTCTATATAGCGTTACACTCACTCTATATAACGACAGAAATTTAATAATGTAAAGTACTTTTGAAGTTGCCAAAATTAGTAAAAACTGCGCAGCTGTGTTTTTTTGTCGCTTTATTATCCTAGCCCGTAATAAACTCGACTGTCGGCATTACACATACCGAACTTTATAAGAAATCCATTCTTTTGTTTACAAATTGGGATTGCTTGCATGTGTTGACTATTGTTAGTAGGAGTTATGAATTATCTATATGTTATCATATTCTTAGTTGCTCACAAACTTTCAAACTATAAACATGGCAAGTAAGAGAAAATCTCTGTGTATTGACGAAAAAGTTTTACTGATACGCGCAATAGAGGCGGGAGAGAAGATAAGTCATGTTGGCAGACGCTTTGGATTTAGTCGCTCTACAGTGTCCACAATATGAAAAAATAAAGAAAAAATTCTACAAGCAGAGGATGGAAAATTTTCTAAAAAATTGAAGAAACCTAAATACGAAGATTTGGATCGAGCTATACTATCATGGTTCCACCGACAGCGCCTGAATAATATGCCTATCTCGGGGCCAATCGTGAAAGCTAAGGCGGAGAAGTTTGCTGAAGAACTTGGTTTACTTTCTTTCAAAGCATCAGAAGGATGACTCGGAAAATTCAAGCAACGTCATCATATCAACTACGGTAAAATTAGTGGAGAAGCACGAAGTGTTGATACGAATGTTACTCATGACTGGATTAATAGAGTGTGGTCAAAATTGACAGAAAAATACACCCCAAGTGACATTTTAAATGCTGATGAAGCAGGAATTTTCTACAAGTTGACCCCAGATAAAACTGAAATATAAAGGGGAAAAGTATGTGGGAGGAAAGCTCTCCAAGGAGCGTATTACAGTGCTTGTGACTGCTAATATGATGGCACAGAAAAAAAAGCTAATGGTAATAGGCAAATCAAACAAACCGCGGTGTTTTAAGAACATTAAAAGATTGCCAGTGACGTATAAAGCTAATACATCAGCTTGGATGACCAGTCAACTTTTTGAAGAAGAAGTGCGAAAGTGGGATGCAGAATTAAAGGGACGAAAAATTTTACTTCTTGTTGACAACTGCCCTGCCCACCCTCTTACAACAAACCTTCAAAACATAGAGTTGGTATTTCTTCCTTCAAATACGACTAGTGTCTTACAGCCAATGGATCAAAGCGTGATTAAAAGCCTCAAGGGTCACTACAGAAAGAAATTATTGATGGAGCTAGTCGAATCTGAGGGTAAAACTTCTATTAATATGCTGCATGCAGTAAATTTTTTATCTAAAGCCTGGGAAGAAGTCACACCCACAACTATACAGCACTCTTTTTCGACATCCTGGACTTTGTACAAATTCTATGAGCGATGAGGTGGAAACGAAACTGGAGTTTAATAACGACGACGCCCTACCATTAACTGAGTGGATTCTACAGTTCAACATGGCAGGAAAATTTACAGAAAATCGTCAAACCTACATCGAAGTAGACGACTGCCTGCTTACAATGGCCTCATTCACAGGCAAAGAAATTTTGGATTCGGTGAGAAAAACCGAGTATCAAGACCAAGGAGATGAAGAAGATGAGACGGATGAGCCTAGCCACCGCCGAGCATTAAAGAAGCCCTGGAAGTAGCAAAATTATTGGAAAAGTACTTTCTTTATCACCAAGATGACTTAATATCGCAAGATATGAATAAAATAATGGAAAAAATACAACAAAATTACTGGTGCAGCAAAAGACGTCAGACAAAAATAACAGACTATACTCAATAGCGATCAAATGAGAATTGTTTTTTATGTAATTACTAACACTAGTCTGAAATAAACTTTTTTTCTAATACAGATTTTTCATCTCTCCATTTAACGACCACTCTCTATAACGCCAAAATATGCACAGTCCCTTGAGGGTCGTTATATAGAGTGTACACTGTATATTGTAATGTAAAAAAAGTCTTTAAAGATTTTTCAATGTAATGTACATTATATTATAACATATTTCACTATATCTTTAGATTTTCCGCTAAAACGCACCAGTAAAGTTAAACTTTGTATGTTGATTTGTTATTTACAATTTTACAATTAAACAAATAATAATATTAACTCTAAAGACGTGTAAAATGACTATAACTTTGTATTCCAGCAATATGATCAGAAAAATATTAGACGTAGAGTATATGATGCCTTGAATGTGCTTATGGCTATGAATATAATATCAAAAGACAAAAAAGAGATTAGATGGCTTGGATTACCCACAAATAGCGTACAAGAGTGTACAGCATTAGAGAAAGAGAAACAAACAAAATTAGAACAAATTCAAAAGAAAACACAACAGTTACATGAGCTTATTTTGCAGGTATATTTTATTTAAATACATTTCCATATTTTATTACTAAATTTTTTCATGTTTGATTGCTAAACAAATTGCACTGTATAGTTAATAATTGCATATAAACATTTCGGAGCATCCAAAATTACAACAGTACCTACACTTGTGCTTGTACAAATAAATGATTACTAGAATAACAGTCCCACAACTAATCACGGTTTTTAGAACATTATACTATCATTTTATACAAGCAGGTAGGTTTTTGTATTATTGTATGTATAATAATCAAGTCCAGACTTGTTAACATTGGAAATGAACATAAATAATAATTAATGGCAATATTATTTTAAAATTACATACCAAGGGGCAAAAAATGTAATACCCATATTACTTATTTAAATTTTTAATGGTATAGTATTATTAATAAACTTATATTTCATACTGATAATGATCCAAAATATGAATGTAAGATTAAAATAACATTGCTGGCCTGCCAATTAATTATACAGGCAAACAACTGTTGACGTTGGTTGGTCAGCTATTTTTTTTTAATATGGTATTTTTTATACTGGCTCCACAAAATGACTACAGCATACGTGAGGGATAGTACAGTGCAGTCCAAATCCGGCATCGAACTATGAAGGAAATATGATATTGACAGTTGCCGTTTTCATGCTGGCTCTCATTTTATACCATGACAGAAGAGTTTAAGGCATATTAATCTAACTTAGTCGAGCAGTTCCCAAAACGCGAGAGATTAGAGCTGGATACTTTGACAATCTTTGCGCTTGGTCATTGGTCACAATCCAGTTCTGGCAGTCTCTCTACCACATTAAAAATTAATTGATACTGTTATTTTATTTCAGCATATTTCATTCAAAAGTCTCATAGAGAGAAATAAAGATGCAGAAAGCAAAGGGATGAAACCATCACCGTCATCAGCTATTCATCTTCCATTTATCGTCGTAAATACTAGTGATAAAGCATTGATCGACTGCAGCATCTCTAATGATAAGTATGTGTTCTAATACAGTCATTTTTTTAAAACTATCTATTTATGCGAATTCGCCAACTGTGATTCGCATTTCCACTGAAGTAATATTTCTATCTATTAATAACTTCTTTTCTGGATAAAAAGTAACTTATGAACTTTTTTCTATCTCTGCATACATAATTTATTGACCGGCTGAGTGGCAAGGCGCGAAAGCGTAATAAACAAACATACACCAATACCTCGCTTTGCGTCGTTTCGTTTTGCGTTTTTTTTTTCGAAGTTGCGTCGCTGCTTAATTTTTACTAATTTTTTACTGTGCGTCATTAGATATTCGAAGTTGCGTTGTTTTGGATTCGAGTCTTTAATTTTTTTTTCTAAAATATGGCAACACCTTTGTTTTTAATTGCGCCATGCCATCAAAATTTGGGGATTCCCTTTGTAACTAAAAATCAACGCAAATTTATATAATACAATTTATTGCTTATCAATTGCTACAAGGAAACTTATTTTACGTTGAAAAAAAAAAAGCTTTTCAACAAACATTGAACCAATTTTTTGTGAAAGAAAGCCGACCTACGACCACAGCCACTATGTACACATCAAACAGTGATTAATTTTAATTTTAACTTTCATAAATTAAATGAATATGTAGTTTATTTTGTTTAATTACGTTAATACGTTTTGTTGTATATTATTTTTGTTTGAAAAATTTATTTTGTTCAATTTTATTTTTAAAAGGTAGTATTTTCGTAAGGCTGGAACCTATCCTCGATCATTAAATGGTTTGCTATAGAAAATCTATTTTCACTTTACGTCGTGTTTTTTTGGAACGTAACCTCAACGCAAAGCGAGGTATTGTTGTACATTCGAACGGTAGGATTTAGCTGATAGTCTCATAATAGTAACTAGGTACTGTCACAAGTCCCCTGTAGACAGCTGCAACACCGAAATATTGGCGTGACCATTACACCATTGACGATTATATTGGAGAGGGCCATGTTGATGAACATAAATAAATTTGAGTTTTCCAAATATCTCCTAAATGCGATGGAATTGGAGATTCCTATTTACAGTAAGTTATAGAGCTACATTTTCTCAATCACCCCCCATTATTTTTATACCACAACTTTTGCGATACCTGTATAAACCAATAACGGCCAAATAATGGTAGACATGACGTCGTATATTTGTGATACATAGAGTGAAAATGTTTAATTAGATAGTACGAGTATTTCGTTCTGTGTATTATAAAAACAACTCACTGGGATTGTAGCTTGTGGAGATACAACTTTACCAATGAGTACAACTCATTACTGGTGTTGGCTATGGAAATAAGCATGTATTTGTAATGCCTCCGTTTTTACTAGTTTAAATAAAATATTGGACAATAATAGAGATTTATATCGAGTTTCTCCTTAGTAGTTTGTAGTAGACGAGGTATGGCGGGTAAAACCCATAAATACAAACAGGATTTAAATATAAATAGTTTAAAAAAATAAGCATAATGATAATGAATGTAGTTATACGAGGGTTGCCTTTTATATTTCGGGATTAGAGAACATAAACAAATATTAATCATCGAAAATCACTTTATTGTTTTTTAAAATAATCCCCATGAAGATCTATACACTTTTGCATGCGTTTGAACCAATTGTCGAAGCACTTTTGCCACTCTGAGGTATTTCCAAAACATGCATTCTGAATGCAGCAACCGCTTCTTCAGGTGTCGAAAAACGTTGACCTCTCAGTTTTTTTTTACGTACGGGAATAAAAAGAAGTCATTCGGTGCCAAGTCAGGACTATAAGGCGGATGGCTCATCAAATCGATGTTTTAGGTGCTCAAAATGCAGTTGTTTGAGCCGATGTGTGAGAGCTCGCATTGTCGTGGTGATCCGTCTTCGGCGGTTGGTTTTCCTGATTTCTTGAAAGACAACTGGCAAACAAATGGTTGTGTACCACTTAGATTTGACTGTTCTACGTTGTTCTAGTGGTACGGTTGCGACATGTCCAGTTTTTCCGAAAAAACAGGCGACCATTTGCTTGGAAGTGCTTCATGCGCGAACATCTTTTGTTGGATTTGGCTCATCTTGAAACACCCATACAGTCGACTGCTGTTTACTTTCGGGCTCATACGCATAAATCCACGATTCATAACCTGTCACGATGTCGTAGACATGTTTCGAAGCACCGCGATCGTATTTTTTAAGCATTTCCTTCGACCAATCGACACGAGCCTGTTTTTGAGCGATTGACAAATTGTGTGAGATCCAACGCGAACAAATTTTTTTGACAGTCAAATGTTTATGCAATATTGAATGTACGCTGGTCCCACTACTGCCTAAGGTCGTCTCAATCTCACGATAGGTCATATGACGATCTTGCAATATCAGTTCGGCCACAGCATCAATGGCTTTCGGAACAACAGCTGATTTTGGACGACCTTCACGAAATTCGTCTTGGAGTGAACTACGACCACGATTGAATTCACTATACCATCGATAAATACTGGTCCTTGATGGAGCTTCATCGCCAAAAATTGAATTAAGTTCATCCATGCACTGTTGCTGAGTTAATCCACGTCGAAAGTTGTAAAAAATTATCGCACGAAAATGTTCACGATTTAATTTCATTTTTGGGCCGAAATTAATATTTAAGTTACTGTAAACAACACAAATAGTGCTCGTATGTCAAAACGTTCTGAGTACGTATAAGCTCAAAAATGTCCAACTTTACGATAGAGCTGTCAGTTGCCAGATTGCAACACTAGGGTTACCAAATCCCGAAATATAAAAGGCAACCCTCGTAAGTATTGAACTAAAATATTGTAACTTTTTGTTACAGGACAGAATATATGTTTAATTTTAACAAAAGGTTTCAAATCCATGATGATATAGATATTTTAAAACGAATGGGTTTGTTATTTGGTAAGCCATTTATTATATTTATTTTCTGATAATTACTTAGAAGTAAACATAATAAAAAAACTTACTCAGTTTTTTTTCTGGGTATCACAAATTAATTACATTAACAGTAAGATCAATACTTTTTGCACTATACAATATGTGTTCAAGATTTAGATTAATTTGTCTATTTTAAGAATCCTTTAAGCATCTGAAATAATACTTTTATTAAACTACTAATATTTCTATTTTTACATGTATATGTAAAAGACTGTAATTCTATGAAAAGAACATGTTGCACTCTTGTGTAAACTAAAACATGGATATTTTCCTTTCGTTCGGCGTTAATTAATTAAAATGTTATCTAGCTTTTTGCGATTTATAATATATAAATATATATTTCTTTAATTGTAAGAAAACTGTAGATACATTTATAAAATATTATGTTTCTTAGTTGTGGAAAATAGCTGGTCCCTCTTGTATTTCTTAAATTATGTCACTCTTACTTAGTAAATTGAGAATAAAGCTTTATTTCATGTAACACAAATTATTAAATAAAGCAACCTGCATTTTTTATGACAGCAATTTCATGATATTTACAGGCTTAGATAAAGGTGAATGTTCAGACGAAGATATTGAAAAAGCAAAGACTATGGTTCCAAAATCATTAGAGAGTTATGTAGAGCGTAAGTGTTTAATTTCATGTAACTTTGTTATTATTAGAACAAGCTGAATTTTATAATGAAATGTCGAAACTAAATCTAAAATCTTCATCATAGTCAACATGTGATAGAAGATTTATATTTATTTTTTTTTGCTTTTAGATTATTACTTTTTTTCACATAACTAATAGTTGCGTGACTTTAGCTTTAGAACTGCATGTAAAGTACAAAATAAATATATGTGTGCCTACACATTATTAAAGAGATTTAATTATTATTTAAAGATACATTTCTCTCATGTAAATCTTACCGAAACTATATTAAAATGACAATTTTATTATAGAAATGGGAAGAGGAGTAATCTCTAAGCTTTCAAATATACTTCTAGAAGAGGAAATAAATGAGGAAAGTGTGGATGAGGAAATGATTGAAGGTGATGCTGAGGGAGATCTGGACGATGAACCCGAAGAAGGCAATGAATACAGTGACGATAGTAGCGACGTTGACGTTTAGCAGTCAAGTCACGTGCCTCCTTGCACAATATATATTTTATCTGTGTACAATGTACCTGTTATGGTGAGTATAGACTAGAGCATTTTTTCAAGTGTTTCCATATAATGTAACATTCCCTCGAATGCTCAACACCGCGTTCGATGTAATACTTATGGCGAGTGAGCATTGTATTAATGTTTTTTTTTTCTAGTATTTACACTTCATTGAAATGTTATCCCTAATACTTCACACACATCATCTAATCTCGTGCGTTTGTTTGATAAGATGTTACACCAATACGCTCTTTATTAATAAAACCAGGGTTCAATTGGGAAGCTCCAAATTTAGTACATGAAAAGGTGATACATGATCAGTTAGTTGTTACAAATGCTCTAGTTTATACTCATTTGTATACAATTATTACAAAGAAAATCAATTAGAAAAAAACATCAATTGACATTTTACAAACATTAAATTAATATCAATAAGCAATTTAAAGAACACT
Source organism: Automeris io (assembly GCA_036320925.1). Taxonomy (NCBI): domain Eukaryota; kingdom Metazoa; phylum Arthropoda; class Insecta; order Lepidoptera; family Saturniidae; genus Automeris; species Automeris io. The sequence goes on from JAUDJH010000002.1 coordinate 12,130,822, forward strand.
AATTTTAATGGTAATTTATTGTATGAAATACAAAACTCAAATAAGCCAAGGAGTATTTCTAGCTGTGTTCAAATTATATTGTAGTCTCGGTACCGTCGCGAACAGACACGCCGCCAAGTTACTGCTGTTTGGACAGCAGCGCCCAGAGATCAGCTGTATCGAGGGTTAAACCTACTATAAAAGCAATGTCATCAACAAATATTCCAAAACCATAATAAATTCTGCTCAAAATGTTATATTAGCTTTTTATTTTTATGTAATAACATTGCGTTTATTCAAACTCATTGGCAACAAACGATTTCAATGAATGGAAATAGATACATATATAGAAGGTTACTGTTAAGATTAAAAAAAAATTTGCATTGGTTGTTGTGAACCAATAGAGGTTAAGAATAACTGTACAGTTGTGTTACATTTCACATAAGCGCAGACGTATTATAATAAAGTATCTTTGTGATCTTGCAAAGTATTAATTTGTTTTATTTTGTGATTTTACAACTTACGTCTAGTTTTTTAATAGGAATTGTTATAAAATAGTAACTTTGCATAAGCAATAATGATAAGATATTAAACATTCTTATAAAAAATTGTGTTTAAATTTTATATATGACGTCACCGATGTTTACAGAAAGTCATTAATAAAGGTATCAATCAGACTTGAAGAAGAGTATTTGTTACAACAAAAATGCTGTCATCAGAAAACAAGGCGTCATCAGAACAGACAGTAATTGTCTTTTATGGAAAATAAAATAGCAACCTTTTTATATTTTGGAAATATCTGATTTTAATCCATAGCGAATTTAATAATAATAGATTCAAGTTACTATCCACGACAAAAATATAGGGGGCAAACAAATTTACTGATTATTAATATTTAAAGACTTAATATTTGTAAATGCTTTCTTACTAAAATAGTTGTTATCATTTTTTATAATATGAAGTTTTAACTTCGTCTGTTGAAATTAAAGTAAAAAAACTGCCTTAAAGATAATTTATTCTATGACACGCCAAAAAGATAACGGCGGCATTTGGACTCGCGACTCAGTTATTTGAGACGCTACGCGTAGGCGTGTGATCTCAATTTACTGATTGGATAAATAGGTAATTTTTTTCTAATAGGCTGCGACAAGATTGACAAATTTAAAAACAAATAATTTTAAATTATAAAATGGAATTATTAGTAACAAGGCAGTAGCAAAAAAAAAAACAAAGGAGAGCCAATATTATTGATAGTATTTTGAAAAAAAAAGGATAATTATAGTAAAAAAATCGCCAGGCCGCCCACTAGGACTTTTCAAACGTTAAGAGAGATCGATTTTGAGGTCTAATTTTATGACTTCTGCAGCAGCAATAGCCCATGAAGCTGGTGTGCAGACCAATGTAAAAAACGTACAAAGATTAATTTTAGGGAAGCTTCTCCCGTCATTTCCCGAAGAAAATTAAAACAAAACCACTATTACTCTCAAACACATTAATGCTCAGTTACAGTTTGCCCAGAAGTACATGTCATTGTCAAAAGAATGGCAAGATTTTTATGACGAGACAAAAAAATAGTTTGGACAGACCTCTCGGTTACTCGTATTATTATCAAGATTTAAGAAAGGAGTAGATAACTCTCACGTTATCATAGTGGTGGAGGGTCAGTTATGGTATGGGTTGCAATTGGTTATAATAAGAAAACAGATATACCGTTTTTGGCTTCATCCATGAATGCACAAAGTTATATAAATATAATATTTTTGATAACATCATTTTAAAAAATGGTAAAGGTGTCATACCTATTAACATATCATTACTTATTTCCAACTCAATATTTCCATTTGCTGCAAAAGAACATGCACCTGTAGAGCTACAATTTTTTTTAGAGTAGAAATGAAACCACCTTGAGTCTTAACACTTTATCTGACAAAAAAATTAAGTTATTTACTACTATAGTTAATCTCATGCATGCCCTTGAATTTAAATTGAGCCTAAATAATTATCCCCAGTTTTTGGATCACACTGTACTTACCACTATGCCTAGATAGAATAAAAAAAAATGTCTAAGGTGTTGCAGGACGAGCGAAAGAAAGTTTGTATTACAATTGTAATTTATGATATATAAAATTTGTAGCTATAACAACAGGAAAGATAATTAATTTTGTCAATGTCTTTTTTATGCTAGTTTTATTATTTTAAGTATTTTTGTAAAACTTAGGATAAAAATCTTCATATGAGAAAAATTATCACCTTCCTAAATTATGAAAATAATATTAAACTCAATTCTTAATACTACATTTGCATGTATACAGTTTTTAATAAATAAGCTAACAAATTAAATATGATCACATCCCCACTCTCATTTTAGATCATCATCATCAAATAAATCCTCGAAATCTGTAACAAAAAAAAAAAATAATGCAAGAGTGGACAGGAAAATAACATCCAATGCTTAATCACACATTTTACATTTATGTTATACTGAATTTGTACAGGATGATAATATTTGAAGAAAGACCATTATGGGTATATGGCCTAATTAGTAAAGCTAAAAGAAATTATGTAAAGGGCCCCTTTAAAAATATACATATAAACTACATAAAAATATACATTTACAAATTATTTAAAAACTGTAATCATCTAGTAAATCTATACAGTTTTTTTACTATCTTTCCCAATGAGAACCACTTTGTTTGTGGAAGACATTTTTAGAAACAAAGAACTGTCTTACAGTTAATACCTGACAATCATAATATAGGAATATGGATGGACTCTATCTAGACCAAGGCTCCACAACCCAGCGGCCTGCAGGCCGCATGCAGCCTGTAAGCCTCTATGGTGCAGCCCGCGCAAGATCTTTCTTGCTATTCTACAGAATAATTTTTAATAATTAACTATTGAAAAAAAAGCATTGTTCTCGATTGACTGATGAACATTTAGATGCAATACTGCGCATTTATATATCTAAAATGGAAGCAGACATAAAAAAGTTGCAAAACAAGTACAGCCTTAAAAATCGCATTAGCTTTTTAAGTCTTAGTTAATTTTGTATATATTACTTCAAAATGAGAGTAACAATAAATATGGTTAAAAATGTAAAAATTAATCATATCTAAAAAAAATTAGTTTATTAGATGAAATGTCGCCCGCACCAATATACTCATAATATTTGTGGCCCTCATATACGAAAATGTTGTAGACCCATGATGTAGACTATTAATAATCTTATAGATATTGACATTACAAAAATTACCATTAAAGAAATCTGCATGTACAGCTTTTTCATTTGCTGCCAAATCCATGAGGAGATTTGAAGGACCACCAGCCTATAATAAATAAAAATATTTTCTTTAAAATAATCACATTAAGAAGTATATGCACTATATATCACAAAAATATGAGGTCTCCAAAACCAGGGACAAAAATGTTACTTGGATTTGGCTTAAGTGGCTTCATACAATATAATAAAGTACCTCTTCTAAATCCATATAGGGTCCTACGCCTTCAGGAAACATTTCATCTGCAGCTACTGTTGGTTTCATGTTTATTTTTAATAATTTCTATCTTGTGGCCTTTCCTCTGGTGTATTATTTTTAATTATTATAAATGAGAAACCAGCGTAGACATAAACATATATTTATCTCCCACCCTATGAGGGGCAGACAAAGGATTTCATGCCATACAGCCATTTCTAAAGTCGTTTCTTTTCAAATCTTATTAAATTTCCGTGAAGTCTTCCCGCCACGCTCCAATATCTCTGTCGTAACTTCAATTCAATCTGATCTATCTTTATTTCTTGCGAAGTTCGTCTAACGAAGTGATGAATCCTTTGGGTCACGGTGTTTTCGCCAATCTGCATAATTTTCTTCGCCGTTTATATTGTGTGTGTGTAGAAATGGTGCAACAAACAGAAAATGAAGATAGATTAGTTGGAATTAAAACTACGAAAGAAATAATGGAGCGGGGTGGGAAGATTTAACAGAAATTTAATAAGATTTGAAAAGAATGTCCTCAGACATGGGGGTATGGCGTAAAAGCCTTTGCATTCATCATAAAAGGGAAAATATTACAAAATAAAAAAAAAGTGTGTGTGCAGTGTGCGATTCACACACGATAGAAGTGAAACTTCAGTAAATCCACAAAAGAATGAGATGAATATATATAACAAGGGTAGGATAATTACAAAGTTTATATGATAAAAAATGAAAGTTTTCCATATCGAACTATTGATATATCGGCAAAAAAAATTAGTAATAATTATCGATATTTTGCAGTAATAATATCGATATTACTATATATCTATATTTTATCAACAGTCCTAACCTCTGTCATACGGGACTTCGTAAAATGAACAGGGTATCAACATAAAAGGTTAAAATAAGTGTTGTGTTTAAGATTGTTCCAAATCGTAAATATATATAGATAGTGAAATCAGTTTTTTGTGTGTACATTACAATATTATACATACTTTTAAATATTATAAATTGTGTAATATACATAACATTTACGTTAACATGCTATCTTATCAAGAAAAAATAATTCTTGCGCCTATGGTACGTATTTGTACATTGCCAATGCGGCTTCAAGCTCTTCGTTATGGAGCTGATATAGTCTATACTGAGGAATTAATAGACTGGAAATTTTTAAGGTCAAAAAGAAGATACAATGGTTAGTATGTTTATTTTACTTTTTATCGTGGGAAGGCAATGTAACAACGTTGCATCTAATGGCATATACATTGGAAAAAAGAAGTTACGAAGATTGCCCAGATAGAAGAATCCAAAGACAGTCAACGTCGTAATGTTAGCCCAAATATACTATGACAAAAAAGTCTAGATATATGAATAACTAGCTTTTGTCCGCGGCTTCGCTCGCGTTAAGAAGTGTTATTGTTAATTAGGTATAGTTTTTGAGGCTTTTGTTTAGCGTGTGTAAAAAATTAGGGCCTACAAAACTTCTTTGTACACAATATTCTTAACTAATCTATCATTAGGCGCTAAAACTATCAAGCTATTGAGTGAACTTATACAAATTTTCATCCCCTATTTTAACCTCTTAGGGGTGGAATTTATCAAAATCCTTTCTTAGGGGATGTCTACGTCATAGTAGCCTTATGCATGCAAAGTCTCAGCCTGATCGGTTTAAACTTGACAAAGTTTCATACTAATTTTCATCCCCTATTTTGCCCCCTTGGGGGTAGAATTGATTAAAATCCTTTCTTTGCCTACGTCATAACATCTACCTGAATGCAAAATTTCAGCCCAATTAGTCCAGTGGTTTGGGCTGTGCGTTGATAGATCACTATGTCAGTCAGTCACCTTTGAGTTATATATATTTAGATAGAAAATAAAGTGGACGTCTTTATCATAGTAGCTCCAATCTTTAAGTTCAGTTCAATCAGTCGAAACTCTAAGAAGATTTATACAAATGTTCATCCCCTATTTTATCCCCTTGGGGGTAGAATTGATCAACATCCTTTCTTATGGGATGCCTATGTCATAGTGGCCATATGCATGCAAAGTCTCAGCCCGATCGGTTCAAAATTGACAAAGTTTCATAAAAAAATGTCATCCCCTATTTTATCCCCTTGGGGGTAGAATGGATCAAAATCCTTTCTTAGCGAATGCCTACATTATAACATCTACCTGCATGCCAAATTTCAGCCCGATCCATCCAGTGGTTTGGGCTGTGTGTTGATAGATTACTATGTCAGCCAGTCAGTCAGTCACCTTTAAGTTATATATATTGGAAGTACCCATGCATATCTCGAAAGAGTCAGGCCAGAGCAAATAATCATAGCTTCCTACGCTCTTTTTCGAGCTGCGGTTGTGATCCAGTTAGGTTATGCCTTATTAATGTTGACTTTAACACAGAAGAGTTGTATATAGAGAGAGGAGGTTACATTAAAGATTTAGCTGTATTAACCTCCTATAGTTATACTGAACTAATTATACATATTAAAATTTATAATATTATTACTGTTTAATTTTCAGAGACACTTAATACGACAGATTATGTAGATCAGACAGATGGAACCATAGTTTTCCGAACATGTACTGAAGAAATTGGGAAAGTTGTTTTGCAACTGGGGACATGTTGTGCAGAGAGAGCATTAAAAGTTGCAAAACTAGTGTAAGATAGATTATTGTTGCTATCATTTTAATTATTAATCAAAATTTAACTAAACATTGTATTTCATAATATTCCAGAGAAAATGATGTAGCTGCAATAGACATAAATATGGGTTGCCCAAAAGAATTTTCAATAAAAGGAGGAATGGGTGTTGCATTACTTGCAAAACCGGATAAAGCTTATAACATATTGAAAACTTTAGTAGACAATGTATCTATACCAATTACTTGTAAAATTAGAATATTAGAAACACCAGAAGATACATTAAAATTAGTGAACAAACTTGTAAGTTCAGGTATTAAAGCTATTGCTATTCATGGTAGAACTAAAGATGAAAGGCCTCAGCATGCAGTACACACTGATATAATTCACTATATTGCAGATAGAATACCCATACCAGTTATTGCAAAGTAAGTATTCTAGTTGTTGAATACAAAGTATAGTAAATAAATAATAGTATTTACTATTATTTTATTCCACAACAAAAATAAAATCTATAATATATAATCAAATATCACACTAAGATCACTAGTGGATTCAGTTAAATACACTGACTGACTCATAAACTGCATCAAAGTTCAGGATTACTTTCAAATTAATATTTTTGATTAGTAAGCAAACTTTTTAGATTAAACTAAATGAGAAAGTGGAGACTATGAGTTAATAAAAAACAAAAAATACAACTGCAGTAAAAGATAAAATTATAGCCTAGAAAAAAAAATGCATATTCTCCTTTCAAATTCGTGCGTCATCAAAATAAGGTTTGAATTTTTTATGTTTTTTTTTTTCATTTGCGATTTCAATTATTGTTACCAATAATAATAATAATAGTATTAATTATTAGTCTTTTAAACTCAACAAAAGTTTCATAATTATAAATATTGATACTTCATCCGAACAAGCCGCTCAGATTGTGGCATTGGTGTGAGAAAGATTGGATCAATGAATGATTGCGACAAGTTTAAACCAGTGTATGGTTACTTGAGTATATCTAAGGCTTGTACAGATAAGTTCTTACAAAAGGAGACCGGTGCTAGTAGAAATTTAGCAACCACCCATCCTGATAACTGAATTATTGTTTTAACTCCCCTACTAAATCATTTCTCTACGTCAGTAAACATTAAAATAAATCTGAATAAAGCGCTGGAGTAAACCTGAGTGCATGAACAATAAGGAGGCTTAGGAAGCGGCAATCACCCCTTTTAGATTAGCAAATGTTCCAAAGCAATTCAAACAAGCTGACAAACTCATTTAAGATTTGCACGTGAACATCTTAATTAGACTGAAGAGCAATAGGCTTCCATATTATTCACCGATGATTGGAGGGACATGTTTAAATAGTGCAGACAGTCTTAGAAGAGTCTTTTGTCGATGTGGGGAGAGATATAGTATGAGGAGAGTGTTCCTTTTGGAGGCGGTTCATGTATGGTGTGGGGTGGCATTTCCATGATTAGGCTAACGGAACTTATGTTCATGGACATGGTTAGCCAAAACGTAGAAGAGGTGGTTTAACGGCATAATGCTATATAACAGGTTTTAGGAGCTCACATCTTCTACAGTATCTTACATGGAATTAATAGGCGAAAATTGTACTGTAATGTATTTGATATTTTATATTAAACAAAACCCAAATATTCTATTTAAAAAAACGAACAGCACAGCCCACAGTAGATACAGTCATTAACCCATTTCGTCCCAAATGTCCAAAATTTTTACAGTTTTCAACGCGATAACTTTTGACCTAAACGTCGCAAAAAAAAATTGAAAAGTACCAATGTCGATAGTTTTTGATGTCCTCTTTCGAAATCCGTGGTCTATTTTGGCCTTGGATTTTTCGATAAAAAGTTATGACCATTTTTTTGAAAAAAAAAAACGCGATTTTTTCGATATTTTTCTCAAAAAATCGTATATTTTCACATGGAATAAAGTAGAATCGACCGTTGAAAATAATTGTAATCGAGGATTTTTTATATTTTCTTTTTCGTTGCGTTGGAATTTTTTGAAAAAATAAATAAAATGGCGGCTCCAATAAGGCGGCTCGAAGTCAATTTTTTCGTTTTTTTTCTCAAATATCGACTATTCCATCGTGATTTTTGGTAGAAAGTATAATATGTCATATTCCTCATCGTCTGTTTCATCTCCGTCACTTTCATTGTCAAATTCAGATTCGAGATCAGAATTATCCTGTACTGGCAAAATCGATACCTGAATGTCATTATTCCGTTCCGACATTTCGCATGAGTCACTTTGCAAAATTGTTGACTCGATGGAAGAACGTGTACGAATTCTTTTTCTCGAAGACATTTCGGAATTCGAATTGGCGTTCACTCATAACAAATAATAGAGCGAAATATACTTGGACAGATGGCAAGGAATGAAAAAAGTTTTAGTTTAGTTTAGACTTCGAGCCGCCATATTGGAGCCGCCATTTTGTTTTTTTCAAAAAAATTCAACGCAACTAAAAAGGAAATATAAAAAATCCTCGATTACAATTATTTTCAACGGTTGATTCTACTTTATTCGATGTGAAAATATACGATTTTTAGAGAAAAAATCGCGTTTTTTTTTTCCAAAAAAATGGTCATAACTTTTTATAAAAAAAATCCCAAGGCCAAAATAGCCCACGGATTTCGAAAGAAGACATCAAAAACCATCGACATTGGTACTTTTTAATTTTTTTTTGCGAAGTTTAGGTCAAAAGTTATCGCGTTGAAAACTGTAAAAATTTTGGACATTTGGGACGAAATGGGTTAATGTATCTACACTGACTCTGAGAGAGGTATAGAATAATAGTATCTTTTTTTATTTAAAAACACTACTAAACGAAAATGCTAATTTGTGTTTCATATTTCAGTGGTGGATCAAAGGAGATAGAAAAACACAGTGATATTTACAAATTCAAAAAGTTAACAGGGTGTACAAGTGTTATGATTGCACGAGCAGCTGAATGGAATTGTTCTATATTCAGAAAAGAAGGTTTACTGCCAATGGACACTGTCATCACTGATTATCTTAAGCTTGCAGTGGATTATGATAATTCACCATCAAATACAAAGTACTGTATACAAAATATACTTAGAGAGTTACAGGAGACACCAAGAGGAAAACAATTTTTGGAATGCCAAACTTTGGAACAAATATGGTAATACTATAATTTGTAAGTTTTAGCATTTATTTACTTAGGATATTAAGCATTTACGTAACAATATCGATTCAGACGTATATCAGAATACTTGATTGCAATAACTAAACATTTATGCTTATTCATTATGTGATTTAGTTACAAGGGAGCTTTAAGAGTTTATTTTACATCACAGGCATACCATAACAACACAGGTGTTTTTTTGCTGGTTTTCACTTTATTTAACCTATTCTTGTAAGTTATGAGTAAAATAAATGTTTTTTTATTCTTTATTACTTCAGTGCCAAGTATTCATAGATACGACAAATCATTATATACAGTCTTACAGAGAGTTGTTTAAAATGTGTTCATGTTTTAAATGTCCAATTATATGGAATTTTAATCAGTCAGCATCTCTACCAATTTTGGAAACAGCTTCCATATAATTTAACAATTAAAAATGTATTTAAAAAAATGTAAATATATCTATGTATGTATGTAAATGTAGTGCCCTAAGAATAAAGGTCAGCTGCACTACTAAATGTTGGACACAATATACAGGGATACAGGTAACTAACGCAAAACCTCTTAAGGGTGGCTTTGGTTATATCAATACTTACAACTTTTCTAATTCAATCTTTTTTCCCCATACAAAAAAAAATAAAATAAATCAAACATGCAGTTCTGATCTTCTTAATACTCTGAAAGGTGGCGTGATGCAACTGGGGCAGACGATTTTGTAGCATCAGCTGACTGAACTTTAAACATAGAGCTAACAATTGATAGAAATCCCTACTAAAACAAAAAAAAATATATATCTTAGGATGTGTTAAGTTTTGGCAAAAGTCATAGAACAAAAGTTGTTAGTCTTGATGTACCTAAGTTACCTTTAAGAGGTTTTGCATTAGTTACCAGTAACATTGTATAAGCACAAAGTGGATACAGCCACTGATGTATCTCTGCACATCCCGTTAGGAATATGCTGTAAGAATATATTATTGTTACTTAATAATTTATTCTTTTACCAAGAGTAAATTCCGAAAAACCATATATTCAGGCCTCTCTGTGTTAATAGGTGAATAATTTAGAGCTTTGCATTTTGTGTTTCCATATTTAAATTAACTATCACAAATTCTAGCTCCATTTGGGGTTTAAAAGAATATTGTCAAGAGAAGCAATCCAAATATCAAAAGATGGGTATACAGGGTAGGTGGCAAGTATGTCCTAGTCACCTAGACCCTCCTCAGAAAAAAATGAAAACAAATGAAATAGACCTTATTGGAGTTAAGCAAATGAAAGTAAGATAATTTATTAAATTATATTTCTCCAGATAATTTAGATTTAAAAAATCACCTTAACTTTTAAATATCACGATATGAATTGGTTTGTAGAGTATTCTATGTACAACAAACAAGATCTATTGCTGCAAAGTGTAACATGTCAATTTATCTGATTAATCCTAAAATATACCTTCAGGAAAGTGCATATTACAATATTGTTGTGCTAAAATAATAAATATATTATAAGATTATCTCTTATTTTTTCAGATTTGTTTCATTCGTGCTAGTTTTAATGATCTCAATTTACCAAAATCCCGATTACACTCATGGGCAGGAAAGAATGGATATAAATTACCACTATATGAGACACAGCAAGTTGAAAAATTGTTCCGTTCAATCCTTACATTTAAGGATAAAAAATATACATCAACATATTGGGAAAAAAATAAAAAATTTGCAGAACAAGGTGCAGCTTTAGTTTGTTTATTTGATTTAGGTTTGATTTCTGAAGAAGAATTAATTAATACGGGCAGTATAATAAAATAAGCATTTATAATTGTGTTGTTTCATTAAGATGTTTCAAACTATTCAGGTATATATTATCATTCCAATGTAAATCATAATTCTCATTAGTATACAATGTAAACTAAAGTTTAATCTAGAGATTTAGTGCATTGTATTTCAAAACAATATCTTTGGTCTAAAATAATTATATAAGAAATCAGCATTCTTCAAAGGTAACCAGTTGTTTCTTTGGCTGCAACACTACATATTGCATTAATAAAATAACCTAAGACCACTGTGAATTTATTTTTTATAGCCATAAATAAGAAACAAAATGACACTCTGCTTTGCGATAAATGATAATATGGTTTATGAACAACTAATTTGAGAGTATTTTTGGTTGTCAACTTTGAACACAGTACAGATCAAATAGCAATGTTCTCTAAGAAAGAAATTGTTTTATAGGCTAGCCTATGCTTCTTTCCTAATTAAACAGAATGTTTTCAATAACAAACTTTACACAGGCTGAGCATTCATGAAGTTGTTCCAAGAATGCACTGTAGTTACCTGAGTACAAAAGACCAAGTATGAGGTTTTTCAAGGTAACTTTTTGAATTAGTTAACATTTTTAAAAATCAAAACGTATCAAGATAATGTTTATCAAACTATCCAATGGTCACAATCTTCATACAATTTGCAAATCCAAAATGTAAACTAATTAGAAAATTAAACGCCAAAAAATAAAATCCACACAAGCCTCTCACATCCTGTCAATTATAATAATCGTTTTTAAACATAGTAATTCTAATATTATCCATTTAAATAGAATTGATCCACATAAAAACATCATTTTTTCATCAGTTCAGATTATGAATTTGATTCATTCAACACGAAAAACTGAAATCTCAACGTTTTAAAACTAAGTTATACATATAATTAATATGGATGGAGTACACTGTATGAATAATAGTAGCAATAATAAAAATTGTATTGTTAGGTCATAATTTATTTATTTTGATATATACTAACTACTTTTTCCTCTAGCCGTGTTTTTATTTCTTCTAGGTTTTGTTTGAGCTCTGTGGATTTAAGCAAATCTTTTTCTAGTAATTTGCAATTGTAGAAACCGGTATATGCATTTTGTACGCAGTCATCATCCAAAGATAATTTTAAAGGATAGTCTAAACTGACGATATCGTTGTCTCCAATATCTTCCAAAACATGATCTATAGTAGGCAAATTTGGTATTGAATGTTTTTCCATAAGTACCAAAATAATTTGAGAAATTTAGAAAATTCGTCACTTATTCGACAAATTGTGATTTGTCGAGGAAATTAGAATTGTTTAACAATTTGACAATGTCAATTGTAGATATGTAGATACACTAATAAATAATACATATGACTTGTAGCTGTCAAGCTGTAAAAGCGATAGGCTTGTCGAATAAATATCGATATTTTCAATTTAACACATTGATTTTTATGGGCAATATATTTTGTAATGATATATCGATTTAAAATATCTAGTATCGAAAACGATATTTTTTTAATTCTTATAGCAGTGAAGTCGCTGAAATCTGAAACTGTAGAAGATAGGACCGAACAAAAAAAAAAGAACTATATTGTCTATGACTGTTAAGTATTATGTTTTGTTACGTTTCATGCATTGACATCTAAATTTGTTTCATGTATATTATTTGCCGCCATTTATTTATTAATTATTTATTTTGGTTTGATATCTTAAATAGGTCTTAAAGTTAGAAGATAGCCTATTAGTTCTTGATATTTTTGTAATTTTGTCTAATAAAATGGAATACTTGTAAAATACTTTCGTGTTTATTGAGATTAAATCGATATATCGATATTTTTCCTTCGATATATCGACGCCGATATCAATATCGGCGTATATTGATATTTATTCAAATATCAATATTTGAATAAATATCAAATACAAATATCAATATTTGAATAAATATCGATAAATCGATTTTTTTTCCATTTTCGACATCCCTAAAACGCGACGCCTTTACAACCGCCATTGTAAATCGTCTATAATAATTGTCTTTGGTATATAACCTATGTAGCGTAGGCGGTAGCAGGAAACTATAGTTGAACAGTCTTTGGTTGAATATGTCAGAATTGCTGAAAATGGACCCTACATGAACAGTTTGACATTTAATATCAGATAAATCAATTTAATATCAAAATTATTATTTTTTTTATTTAATTTAATATTTAGATTTCATATCAGATTTTTTTTTGGGAGCCGAAGCTGCTCGCGTCCGTAGGCTTTACCCTAGTTTCCCTACACGTGACTCCTGGGTGGGTGATAAACGAGCAGCAGCAAGATGGGAGGGCGTCGATGCCCGTCTGGATCGTGACCACAGTACATGAGTGTAAAGCCCGTCATAGTGACCAGTTTCGGCTTGTTGTGTTTCAGGATCAGCTTGTGTATATCCAGTAGCTCATATACCTAGAGACCTTCAGTCGTGGTGTATGTGGGCCGACATGACGACGTAGACTATCAATGGATTTTCATCCTTTGATAGTCGCTTTTATTTTTGGACTACACTGTACTTACCATCAGGTACTCTGTAGTCACTATGTCGAGCCAGTGTAAAAAAAAAGATATTTTATTTCAATTGTCATTATTGTTGCTTATTATCCTATTATCAGGGTGACTTAATTCATATTTTTTGACTAAATTAGGTAAAACAAATGAAGAAAACTCAAACTGTCTTACATTAATATAGACAGACAGATCGCGTTCAAATTCGTATCTACCGAGGTGGATTAACAGTGGTGCTATTTTCGATATCGTTAAAGCTCAATGAACCATTAGACATTTGGTATTAGTGACAAAATTGGCAAGTTAGAAAACGTCATAAATCGCCGTGAACGGTATTATTTTCGCCACTGGTCAAATTCTTAGCAGCGTGAACACATGTGACTTACCCGAAGGTTAGGTTGCAAAACATGAAATTTCACGAAACATTTTTTGTGGACGCATCATTTTATCATCAGCATTATCTATTAGGCAAAAAATTATTGTAACTTTTTTCATAACAGTGACGATACGTAATTTTAAGTCTTTATCACTGCTATGTAGCAGATGAAAAATCATTACCAAAATAGTTATGACAGTGTCGATTTTTATTGTAATCTTTATGTGAAGCTTCATTAGTTAACACTTAACAGCCTTATAGAAAAAATTATTGTATATGGGCGTACCTTTGTTGACAGTTAACCAGTTAACTGTGTCGCCAGAATCGAGCTATGACGAGTATATTCGGCAATTACACAGTAGGTTGCGCTGGTAAGATATTGGATGAAAAAGATGGGTCAAAAGGATTTATATCCAGAGCTGTAAAACTTAATATAAAAAAAATGGGTTTATTATATAAAATGAATGAAAATGAAAATTCTATTGCTGATGTTTACTTCTTTGGTCAACATAAGCATATATTACATACATATTATACTAAAAACGCAATATCTTCAATTAAATTTTATACATATAAAAGTAAGAATTCAAATTCTTGCGTGGAGAGATATTTAGCGTAACAGGGTATTATACACAAAGGGACATTGCAAATCGAACACCAGTGATGCGATTCCTTCCTGATCTTACAAAATAAATATAAATAAATATTATAAATACAGAATAATTCCTTATATTTTTCAGAGACTTATTTCATATAATTATAATAGAGTATAGGTAAATCTTTTAAAAGAGAAATTAATATTACAAGAATAATTAATATTAAACATTCGCGATAGATGACACAAAATAACAACTTGTTGTTAGTGTAATTGGCATGGTGTAAATTGTAGTATCCCTACTACAACAAATGTTAACACGTTGAGCGCCACGAGTATTTCTAAGACAATCCTGTTCAGGCCACGCGCGTCGCATCTACGCGCTGGTACCTACTGTAGGACCGATGATTCCGATCGCAGTAGAAGATCGTTTGCGTTTGGAAAGTGATACCTATAGGAATTCATTCAATACGTTACGCGTCAAATCAGTCCATTACAGCTCTTGGCTTTGTGCAGACAAAATCTCTAAACGGAAAGTCTAGTGTCAGCCATCGCTGGCTGACGTGGTGCTTAACGTGTTAATCTTTGCCGAACTGTAGACTTGAGGGAGCCTATGGTCCGGATGAGATTCATCTCATCCGCTCCCGCGGCGCGCAGTATCCGGTACAACTTCTGTGAGAAAGGTTCGGAGGAGTGGGCTCTCTACGCTCATTCCTCCCAGAGCCGAATCCTAAAATGCTGTTCGCTGCCCGAGCGACTGGAAGAATTTAGTTTCCCAGGCCTAGGTCGATTGATTGGATTGGACACCCTGAGGGATCTTAGTCAGTAGAAGTCTGACACACCGGGGTCGCTGCCCTCACAGTGGCCCTTATGGTCTTATGCAGGATTTTTTTCCGAGTTTTCAAAAAAGAAGGAGAGGTTAATTTTATTTTTTTATCACTTTTGGAGTCGTAGTTTTGATATAGTGCTCTCAGACATGCAGATATGATATTTATCAGGTGTGTTAGTTAATTGTAACAGGTTGAGCATATGATTGATTTTTATAACTGTTATATAACATACATATGCATATAGCATGTTATATGGTTATGCAGGAAACATCCATGACTACTATCTATCAAAAAGTTACATTTTAATAACAAAATTAACGTCTCAATTCAATCACATTGTTTTAAATTAAGAAAGTATTTTTTAAAGTAGAAAATACGGAGAAATACTTCGATTATTGGTGTGGAATGCGAACAATGTTATAAATAAGATTAATAAATTTACAATTGTAGAAATATATGTCCTGAAGTAAAAAGTATAAAGAATGGCGAGGCCTTTTTATTCAAGTAAAAAGCACAAATCACAAATTGTACCACACACACCACAGCACCTATTTAAGTGTTTATCGATCCGTTTTTTTGTTACAGTTATTACGTCCGATCATCCGAGCCAGGAACGTATTGCGCTACGTTGGAAAAAACATAAAAAATTATACAGACAGCCGACTGGTGGGCTGTAGTTATTTAGATAGATAGTTTGCGGTTTCCTGTGCTGACCACGACTACATCAGCCTTGACTTTATAAGTTCATGTTACGTACATTTGCTTTAGTTAGATATTTTAAACGTAAATTTATATCGAAAAGAAGAGAAATATATTTTACATATTCTGATAAAATGACGTCACCACATCATTATATACGTCTTTTTCTAAATTGAAAAGTCATCTTAGTTGCGCTACTGGTCTTGTTGGGCGCGCTATTTAAGCGCATCATTCATATAGCGAATAATGTAGCTCTGCTCATGCCGATAGGAATATAGCGTAACGATGTGTTAATATTATTATATAACATAAAAAAATCGGCAACGTGCCTCTCAGACTTATGCCACTGAGAGTTATTAATAGCGACTGACCGATGCTTCGGGCTATTTTTCCGAATGGCCGAAGCCGACGGTTTCTTGAATGTACCAGAATTAAAGGAAATGTTGCAAAATCAATTCGAAATATTATTGATAACCGTCTTCAAATGAAACACTTAATTTTATTGAAATATGCTTACTTTCAAGCACTTTTTAATCGTTAAAAAAAAGTAAAATGAATCTACCACTGATACGGAAAGCAGAATATATCGAAAAGAGCCGGCAAGAAACTCTGGTAATTGCTCTTTTCAACATAATGAGGTACAATGTAATACCCAAAGGAATGTCCCGTGACAAGAAAATTGTATAGGTACATCTTAATGTACCAAGCACTTTTAATATTTAAATTTTAAACAGTCATTGATGGGGAAATATCCTTTTTTTAAGCAATTTAGTCTTAATAGTTTTTAGTAGTAGATTTTAAGTCAATATATTTATTAAATGGTCGAGTTACAATGATTTAATGCTTTTTATGCTTTCATACGATGCACGCCACTGGGCTGAAGCTGCGGCCGGAGCTTAATTCTTTCAGTAGCGTGCATTCCATGGAAGCATAAAAAGCATTATGTAGTTATATTTTGACATTTAATACATATATTGATTTAAAATTCGGTCTAATTTGGATTCTGGATATCCTATTCTGGTAATTTTGAAATTTTAAATCAATGCACTTATTGAAATATGACCATACATAACAATATAATATTTGTATGCTTTTTGGAGTAAATGCTACTAAATTTATTAAATTTGAAGCATTCTGATTTGATTTAAAATGAACGGACACATTATTTTCTAAAGAATATAAAAAAAATAACCATAAAAACTTATTCAAAATTTTACACGCTTAGTCAAAATGATCTAATGAGTTTTTTGATTTATAACCACATAAGTTCGTAAAAGATTTCACCATGTTGAAAAGAAACCGCGAAATAAATAGGAACAGTGCGAGTCTGCCGCTATCGCCGATGATGACAGCGCCGCGCCCGACCGCAAATTGTCCGTGTTGCCGGTCGCGGTGCCCGCATATCGTAACAAATATCTTATAGATTGATTCTGCTTATTGATAACCAAAATTATACATTTTTATGACAGACACTGGTTCCAGAAATATATTATATATTTCCATGTCGCCAAAGAAATGTCGCTTAAAGTAAATAGCCTTTTACCCCTCAATATACTCGTACCTACATTTTTACATAGGGTATGAAAATTTCTGTAAAAATAAACTGAATTATAAGATATTTCAAATCATCTGAATGTAATTTTTGATGGAGTAATTATTAAACATCACACTTTCTCCATCGCTTTTCATCTCGGGTAACAGTAGTCCGTCGGTTTTCTGCTTCTTGTCAGTGTAAAGCCGCCGCAAGATGACTCTAATAAATAAACTGTCTATTATTTTCTCTGTTATTTACCAAAAGTCTTTATCATCGTAATTTTAAGCAACTTTATGGATTCTAATGTGGATATTTACTCGTGGCTCGCTACTGCTCCTATGGAAGTTTTTATAAACACCATGAAGCGGCCTAGTATAATATATGAGGAGCCAGCGCCTATTCGCTAAAATGTCAATGTTCGTGACTTTCCTATACAAAATATTCATGGGTTTCCTAACTGTCAAATAATATTCAACAAGCCGTGGTGGCTGCCGGCAGAATAGAATAGCACCTCCCTCTTCTTGCTGAGGTGTCGTAAAAGGCGACTAAGCTATCCCTTTAACACCGCAATTCAACCAGGTGTTCAGAGAAGGAAAACTCGACCAAACCTGCATCCTGCTCCCTCCCGATCGTACTGGTTCTCCTTTCCATCGGGCCTGAGGGAGCTCGGACGAGAGAGTGCTTTTCTGGCTGCGCGTCCAGTTATGCACTTAAATATCTCCTGCGCAATTGCCTGTTTCCGAAAATGGACCTCGATTTTTTTTAATCGGTGTTGAAACAGTCGCCGTGGCCGAATCCGGCTAGGACATCATCATCATCATCAACTGTCAAATATTTCATCCCGTTGATACGGTGAACTCTCCCCTCAAATTAAAGAACGTATTTAAATAAATATTTTGAAGCAACAAGATACATCTACAATATTTGGATAATAGCGTATTTTAGATTTAAACAATGTAGAATAATGTCTAACACTCAGCTAATCTGTAACACAACATTCATTGACTGTTAGGCGGCACGAAGTTCGACGAGTCAGCTATAATTTATATACTAGAATGGAATTCGCATCCTGCATGTGTTTTTCCAACATCTTATGACATGGGAATTTTCAAACGGTATTTATTAAGTGAGCGCGCGCCATCGTCGGCCTCTTCATCACTCTCCATCGGGTGAGATTGACGTCAAGCGCAATCTTGTCTGTAATAAAAAAAAAGAAATAATATATGCCATTTATATAATATCATTTATTCAAAAAAATCAGCTTGTAATAATAATTATAATAGCAAAACTACCTTTTCCACGCGAACGAAGTCGCGGGCACAGGTAGTAATAAAATATAAAACAATTCATAGGTTTGTGTTTATTTTTAATTGTTTTTTTTTTATATTGAAAAGAGCTAAAGGAAGGGACTTCAAATTAAATTCATGCCGTTAATTTTGAAACTACCAAAAATAAAGTTTTGCAGGTAGTTTCTGAAATAATTGGGCAATTACATTATAAAATGTGTTTTACTAATTGATATCCTTTACTATGGACAACATATTAAAAAGACTCTTGTTTTTTATTTTTAGAGATAAGGTATTTTCGGTTCCTGTAAAAATTAAAAGAAGCATTTCTTTGGTCGTTTTCAAAATTACCGATTGGAGTATATGTACTTTGTATTTTGAAATGACAATGACCCCTCACGATCAGTCACACAGTTTTGTGATGCATATTTAAATTACAAGTAATGCGATACTCATGCCAAGGTCGACATGACGTGACGTGAAAAGCATATTTCGACAGTTCCATTATTGTGCTGTAAATGACACTTCAAATAGTTACATTTGAGCATCTCATTATAAGAGGGGGAGAGACGCCGAAAAATTACAGTTTAAATATCATTCTTTGTATAAAAGCACGCCGAATCCCTATTGGAGTAGGCAGAGAGAATATAAAACTACTTCTCTCTATTTTTAGAAACTTCTTTCGCTTCCTTAACATTTATTACATCTTTCATGCACTCTCACCCCTTTCGCGTTCGTTTGACTTTACCCTCTATCAAAACTCTCTTCTTGGTCTGTATAGGTGAGTCTCGGTTGGCGTAGCCTCTTACTTCCACTTGAATTCATATTGTGTATCTTTTTCATGACATTCTTTCATCATTCATCCTTTCTACTTATCTGAACCATTGAAACATGCTTCGTATATCTAATTGTACGAGTAAAGTCGACATGTTGTGATCTAATTAAAATAATTTGACAAGCAATTTTTTCCTAAGAAATAATCATATCTATTAAGCGTTTCAAAATATTACGACCTCAGTTAACTATAGATTCAGTTGAAAGTAATATTCATTTTATGGTTGTTTATCATTGTGTCAATTTTAAAACGGAAAGCCGAAATCGTGCAAATGCTGCATGCTATTACAGTGTACCTACTTACTGTGTGTTTTCTTTTAATATATTATGCAAATTTTATGTAATTTGATGAAACGAAAAAGAGATATTAGAAAGAGACACACACACATAAACGTATAAGTTTAAATCTGCAAGAGAATAAGATTGAATACCTACATTATATTTGTACAGTTTTATTTCTACCGTTTCACTTCTACCTTGTATGATCAAACACTTTTTTATTTATTGTTCTCTTATGTGTAAATAATAGTAGATCAAGGATCAGGAAACAAGGCATTCTTATAGATCAGCAATAGTTTAGTAAAAGAACTAATTAGATACGTACGGAATTCCTGTCGTCTCAACTCGCAACGTGATCGAGCGCCACCCACGCGAAGGCATGCACGCCCTTCTCCGTCTAATAAATTAACCCCATTTTGTTTTTCTATACAAAGCTTCAGTTTATTTATGAGATCTAACGATTATGCTTTGACACGCGCCTCGGCCTAATAGCTCTCAACAACATAAAACGTCTATTCAATGTTGAGATAGTTTACAGCTATCTGATTTATATTCTTCTGAAGTATAATTTTATTTTTAATTACCTAATATTATTTATTTTAAGAAATATAAATGATTTATGGATATGTATAACAGAAACTGGATAAATAACTAAATGCCTTTATTAAAAAAAAAGAGTTTTCCTAATATAGTTAATTCCTAGATGCGTACAGAAATTTAAGACAAAACCTAGGTTAACATGACTTATTTCAAATATACTTATAATTAATGTTTCTTGTATCTAGGCGTATTCTGGTCCGCTTATTCTTTATACCATAGGTGGCCAACCTTTCATTAAGAGGCCGAATTTCAGAGCTAATAACTACCGATAGGTTGTATTTGGTCTAGTTTAGTCTTAATCTAGCTTAATCTAGTCAGGGTCTTCTATCAGCTCGGTTGACTGTGTTCCGACGGCCGGAACAAGGCCATCGCCAGTTTTTTCGACCCACGAGTCGAAGTTTGTCTATCCTTCTTGAGATTGTTAAGGATAAGGTATAAATTAATGAAAATTTTAAAGATTGTTCTATGTAAGAAATACATTTACAAAATATTCTAAATCCTGCTTAAAGTTTGGACAGTTTAAAATTGAATGATATTTATGTTTAACGACACGACACGAGCCAACTGCTCCAGTTGTTTGGGAATTTACGAGCGCGTCCGTACACGGCAAATACATTCGTTAATAGTCACATTAGCTGTAAAATGTGCCTGCTCTCGCGCTTAATTGCCGACACGATGTCGTGAATCGTTTGTAGTTTACTCTTCTAACAATAGGCCTATCGAGATAAAATAAATACGTATTAACGTAAGGGTAATGATAGTTTTATGGTTAATAGCTCGTAATCGTTGTGATGTTATGTAATTATGTGATCATTCGGAGTATCAATAGTTTGTTGTTTATTGCTATTTTATAAATATATTTTTTTATTCGTTTAGGTTTAAACTACAAGTATTTATATTCAGTACCTAGTTGAAAGACATACAACTAGTAAAAATAGCTCTCTTATAATTGTTATTGTAACCTATCTAATTACCTAATAACCTATTTAATTATACGTAGGCCTCCATAAAAATACATACATATTTCGCTAGTTGTGTACATTGTCCGTAATTTGTTACGAATATATCTATTTTAAAAGCTCTGACTTACTAAATAATGCTTCAACATTATTTTGAACTGAATATTATGTCTAAAAACTTAGTTTCATACCAATACAATTTTCAATAAAATGGAAGACCATAATCTGTAATGTAAAATCATACTTAGGTTTAGAATCCCGCACTTCAGAATAAAAAAAGAACTCTTATATATATTTTGTTATCAGTGTGTCTGTCTTTCGGTCTAGTCTGTCTATCTGGATCGACATTAAAATATTGCTCTTTATCAAATTAAATAGTTCTGGGTCAAATTGAAGTACATTATAGATTTACACTCCTTTGAGACTGAGTAAAATATGGGACGGCCGTATATTTTGTTAGTGTTGGCTTAGAAGTTTGATTTTTTCAGAGCCACAAGCGACTGCAGATCCGAGTATTTGACATTAATTATAATATTATACCGTTCCACATTCCCAAGAAACGGTTTGACTGACCGATAGACAAATTCATAAATGGATAACAAAGTGACCATGTAAAGGATTCAGTTTTTTTCTTTTTTAGGTAAGGAATGCTGAAATTGTAAAGAATGGATCAACGTTACGAATATAGTCTTAATGTTTGACAGTACTGGTTTCCATTTTGGCTGATTACCGCACAAAAGTTTCATAGTTACGTACACGGTACATAGGCAAATAGACAAATATTAGTAATAGCATTTATAAGATTTACTAGAAATATAACCGATACCTACACATATAAAAAAACATGACGAGTTTATACGCAATTAGCATAATGGCAGAGTACCTACAATTAGCATTGTTTTAGCAGCGAGTTTAGTATTGTTTAGCGAGTGCGTCGCTAACGAGCATCAAGTGGCGCGTGCGCGGTGGGTCCTCTGACGAGCAGATCTTTGTTTAAAGTCCCTCAATGTCGCTCCCCGCCTTTAACGTCACTACACATCACCCATAACACTTCTGACATCACAATCATACATTTTAGTACTATTGAATAGCTGTTTTGCATTGTTAGGCGAAAAATTTTAACCGAGAACTTTCATTTTCTGCGATATTGTTCGGTCTTCGGTTCGCTCACTCATTTTCAAATAAAGGTATTTTAGCTGTATCTTTAAAAGTACATACTAAGTCTGTAATAAATCTAAGAAAACTTAGAGATGCCGGTAGACTATTCATAACTATTTATTTACTTATCTTTTGCCTATTGCTACTATAATATACATATGTGTAAAGTGGATACAGCCACTAATGTATCGCTGCATACCCTGTGAAGCATATAGCGTAACATTATATTATTATCATCACACATTTCATTTAAAATATAAAACAAATACACATATTCTTTATATTTGGAAAGAATTATAATAATCATAAATAATATTATTATTGCTATAAAATATTATTATGTATTCTATGGTTATACTCTGGACACTAACTATTGAAAATAAATACATTAGATAATCATTTTGTATTACAAATAAGAGAAATCCATTCATTCAGAAAGCATTGACGTCGCCCTGTCTATCAATTTCGATACCTGAAACATTTTGGTAGAATGCACTTGATTGAAAGCGAGATATAGCAACAGCCATCAAATAGTTCTTTAGCTTGTTCAAATAAGAGTTTTGTCTAGGCAAGAATGGTGTATGACATTGAGGAGTAGCGAGCGTTAAGACCACCGGAGTTGGCGGGGCTTTTGTAAGCAAACGAAGCGTAGGTGCTCAGTGTTCATTGCTGAGAGCATGTTATAGCATCATCAGTACAGAAGTAAATATTGATTTTATTTAACAGACTTGTTTTATACAGGGATGAATGAATACTTAATACGAGTGGTGATCAAAAATTATCCAATAGGCCAGGAGTCGGCAACCGGTGGTTCGCGAGCTACATGCGACTCTTTGGATATGAATCTGCGGCTCTTTAGTTCCATACACTAATATTATTTATGTTATAAAAACAGAAATAATTAAAAGTCGTTCTGAATCGATGAATAGATTAGTTTTTTTTAATCAAAAAACTTTATTTGTGTAAGTACCATTAATTATCGGCTAGAATTTTTTTTGTGGCTCTTTAAAAACTTTGAAATTTTGTTAATAGTAATTATTGACTCTTCCTATGCAAAAGGTTGCCGACCCCTGCAACAGGCGAATAAATTTATTTTATTTATACGAGTATACAGTTACAATATATTTTATATTTCAACTTAATCTTCTACTTCATCTAGATTTATTTTACTTGGGGTCTATATATGTATGTATCTATATATAAGGGAGTTTCTCGATTGAAAAAAAAAACACTTCCACATAGACAGGAGGCCCTGCTCAATTTCATTCAAATAAATTTTGATAAATACTTTTAAAATTCTATCTTTATACTTACTTGATTAATATGTCGGTGAAATAAAAACAAATTATCATCGTAAATTTTTAGGATCTTTGATACTATATATTTTTAATCACTCCTAGTATTTTTTAAATATTAATTTCAAAAGGTATTTAATGGTAGGGTATATATATTTTTGATAAACGTCTGATTGCATTTAAAAGTACAATTAAAAATTGTGTTTGACCAACAAAACGGAATCGCTATTTCTTTTAATCTAATCTCGTTTGTCTCCACTTGTCGACCTACATCTTATGAAAATTCGAATCCGCTTACTCTTTCCAGCGATGTTTGGGATTACCAATTGATCGACAAACAGACGGTGAACCCTGGTATGTTTTTTTAACGTTCCGATAGCGATTAAGCGTCTGCAAGTAACGTTAGGTTTTGCCGTCAGCTGTGCAAGCTCTGAGTTTTTTTTTAACCTGCCCTCCAATCCTTTACCAACATTTACGGAATATCCTTCAAAGTAATCCTTCTAACTAATGGTTTTTTTACTGTTGGCAGCCTCAGAGGATATTTTCTTGTTAGCAGTATTACATTTTACAACTGCGTTTAATTTATTTACATAACAGCGACTGACTCGTGACGTTCATAACTCGAAAGACCAAAATATAAGGAATTGTCATTTTTGAAAATAGTATCTATTCGCTATTCGGTCGTAAATTAATATTAAAATAAACAAAGCCCATTATTTCTTAAAAAAAAAAACAACATTAATTAAAAATATGCGTAAAATAACCAGTGATATAAATATCTATACTTTCCTCTCAAATTTTACAGCAATAAAATAAATTTATAAATAAATAAAATGATCATATTGTTGACAATAGGGCCATTCATTCTCATCCCTATTGAATACCAATCAATACTTGTCTGAAGATCTCTTGTTCACGCATATTTTAACAAACAACAAACAATATTTCGAGTTGCGCATATCACCTCTCACTTCGACAGGATATTGAAAAATAGTCCATGTGTCGTTTGTACAAATGCTTTGAAATCAAAATGTGTTCTTGCAAAAATGGAGGCGGCATATCATGACACAAGGCACTGTTGCCTTTTCTTAGTTAATCTATTGTATGAATTCAAGTTTTTATAAGGGTTTTTATAGAAATGTTTCTCTGTAAGTAATTCGATAAAAGAAAATCCACCTTTGAATTTATTCACAATGGATGGCCTTTAAGAACGTAATTGAGAATGGAAATCTGCTGTTTATTGCCAACATCTTTGCTAATATTCGAAATATTTATTATAGAATCTTGCTAGGCAATCCTTCATTGTGATGCAAGTATTATGAAATATATTAGAAATCACTTCGTACAATAAAAAAATCTGTAATGTACTTACGAATTACGACGAGTAGAAGTGGTTATTACTTTTAAGAATATATGATCATGGCTGGCAATCAAAGCTTGTTGCCAGTTTACTGTGGGTGCTTTATTACTGTGGGTAATATAAAACGTGCTTGACTTAAAGCACGTTCTGCGCCGTCCCCGCCTCATCACGTTGAAAGCATACGCTTAGCTTCTGTTATTTGCCATTTATACCTCAATTACATCTATAGTAATCTCGATGAAAATTAGTTTGTAATTGTTGTGTAAATGAAATTACAAAAGCGATTATGTTGTTTTCAACTCAAATATCACTGGAAATATAATATAATAAATATAATACTTTGTCACCTTTATCATCATTAATATCAATATCACCAAAATTAATATATATATATATATATACATAATTAATCAGGGCCTCAGCCACCTATATAACATTATGTAGATAAAAAAAATTGAGAGCGTCTATATACATTAAAAAAAAAAACCAGTAAAGTACAGAAAACGAGCAGCCTAATAGAAAAATTTTGCTTATGCTATGTTGTTTAGTAAAAACTTATCGGAATCGTTAATTAATATACACACACACATATTGATTCGGTATTCAGTAATGTATTCTGTGAAGTTGCTTTTAACATTTAGTCTTAATTTTTTCATTTATTTATTTTACTCGGTTCATAGTAAATAAAGTTCAAGTTAAAGTTTTCAGTTTAAAAAAACATGTCAATAATTTGTTGAAAAAAAAAACGGATATAAAATAATTGTTTCGGTAATTTGGCTGAAATACATATATTATTATACTTTTAATAAAATTGTAACTGATCGCTGTATGTAGATAAATGGAAGATATATGAGAAAACTATCATTAGGGGCCTTTCTCAATGCCATAGAACCTAAAAAAATTGATTGATAAAACGTTTGATTACCTGTTGGTGCGCGCAAATGCGAAAACGGTTTAACCTTTCGGTTTCCATATTATTATTATTTTTTAAAGAATTTATGACTTTAATATATCATAACTCTACTATACTAGATATTTTTAATAATAGTGTTTTATATAATAACAATGTGTTGTCACGCTATAACCATATCGGGGCGAGCAGAAATACATTAATGTTTATATCTACTTTGCGTTTATATATCGAGTATAAAGAGACCAGTAGCGCAGCTCATAGTTGTTTTTAATTAAAACTCAATATTTTATGTTTTTATTTTATTATAATAATTTAATGTTTTTAAGTGAAACGTATTATAAGGTTTTTCGTTCAATAACAACATTCATTTCTTTTGACTAAAAGTGGTGTCATTTATCGATATTCTATAATAACATAGTAGCGTAGGGATGTCTGTTCTTTTTTTTAAACTGTATGAACGTCATGTATTATCAAGTATTGTAAGACATTAGTCCTAATTGTGTTCTATGTTTAATTGTTACAATTTATATAAGAAAAAAAAAAGAAATTTATGTAAGTAAGAAAGAAATGACATTTATATCATTTAGTTTTCAGCTTGAAATAATTATTACGATAACAAAATCTTTACTGCCACGCGAATGAAGCTGCGAGGATAGCTAGTATTATCATAAAAGTAGTGCTTCTATTTTTGTGTATCATCATCTAACTTTTTTTTTTTTTTTTTTTTTGTTATCCCGGTGGAAATCCCTACGGACCGTCAGGGGAAGTGGTGAGGGCCACTTCCCCCGGTGTGTCGGACCTGCCCCGACTAAAACCACCGGGGTGCCAGCACTGCCCTCTCTTCGCCTTCGCCGAGCCTGGGAATCCGAATACTTCCGACGGCTCGGCGAGCGTTGGCCTTTGGGCAGGCCTCCTCTCGTGGAGGGGGATTTAAACCCCTCGCCTCCTCTCTGTACTGGACGGGGACGCCCTCAACGTCACCCGCCCAGCCTGTGTCAGGAGGGGAGCTCGTCGTGCTGGGAGTCCTGCGCGAACTGCTCCCTTCTCCCGAGCCGCCTTGTTCTGCGGCGGCGCCGAGGGTTGCGGGGATTGGCGATGTGCCTCTCCCTCTCCGCCGCTTCTTTCACCTTCATGACGGCCTCGCAAAAGGCCGCCATTCCTCTCCACGCGGCCTCGCTGTTGGTGACCGCACGAATTACGGCCGGCAGCGATAGGTCGTTGCCGACATGTTGGGCAAGTTCGGCCCTCTCATCAGCCCAGGCTGGGCATTCTTCTAAGGCATGTTGTGCCCTCTCTACGGGGCAGCCGTCGCAGTGGTTGCACATTTCCGTCGGCTCGCTCCCGGGTATCAGACTCAGGTATCTCCCGAAGCTGCCGTGCCCCGAGAGTACCTGAGTCATCCGGTACGTGAGCGAGCCATGTGCGCGTGACAACCACTGCCTAAGAGTTGGACGGACTGCCTCGATAGTCCACTTGCCGGCACTTGGATTGGCCAGCCTGGACTCCCACTCCTGTATCGCGCTCTCGTTGAGGAGCGTCCTTTTCCTCCTTATTTCGGCTGGGGCCAACCGCAGGCCCTGGGCTCTCTTCTCCTCGCGCCATTGGTATAACTGCGCGAGGGTTCGTGCGTCCAGGTCCCACGGCACGGACCCGGCCAACACGCAGGCCGCCTCGCATGAAATCGTACAGTACCCCTGATTATTCGGATTGCCATAGCTCTCTGTGGGCGTCTGAGGAGAGCTATGTTCCGGCGGTTTAGACAATCAGCCCACACGGGGGCACCGTACATCACCATCGAGCGGACGACCTGCGTGTATAAAAGTCTGCAGGCCACGCCCGGGCCTCCTACATTCGGCATAATCCTGCTCAGGGCCCCTAGTACCTTCTGGATTCTGGGCATCAGAAGGTCGAAATGGGGCCCAATCATCATCTAACTGGGTTAAATGCAGGTAGTAGGGTTGTAGCTAATGCTTATTAAAAAAAATGTTGAATGCCAATTATAAGGTCCCTTGCGTCATTCCAATAAAACCGGAAACAGCAGTTCTTCGATTCTAATTTAAATGGCCGTCATATGCTAAGTGTATATAAATAAACGATCTGTTAGAGTTATTAAAGCTCGATTAACCCGTGTAACATGTCGCGGACCGCCCCCACCTCACCGGCTGGGTCTGTTACGATGGCCTGTAAAACTTCACTATATCATCGCATCGGTCACGCGCGCCTCTTTCCAATTTCATCCCCCCATAAAAAGGCGCAACGACAGGAAGGGTTAGATATTAATTACGATATTTTTCTATTATTTCCTCTGCTGTCTTAGTTACGGGGCAAGGGTCGTGAGATGTAATAAATTCCGTTTTTTATGAGGTCACGGTTAACCCTCTTGATAACGTTTATCGCGCATCTGGTTGCAACGAGACTTCATTTTTATTTATTAATCAATTGCTCTGACCCTGGAATTGTATTAACTTTAAATAGTAGTGTTCCCTTTGTCATAGCAATTCCACAGCTATATCTACGTATATGTAATGAAATTAAATGAAATATAACTTTATTCAAATAGGCCTACTTCCAAGCACTTTTGAATCGTCAAAAAAAACATAGTAAAGTGAATCTACCACCGGTTGGGAAAGCAGAATCTACTGAGAAAAGCCGGCAAGAAACTCTGGTAGTTGCTCTTTTGATTTTTGAACGTAATGAGGTACAATAACAAATATAATATACAAAGGATTGAATGTCCCGCGAGAAAGATTGCACATATTAAGACCACCCAATTTTATCATTCAAACAGTCATTGATGGAATATGTTAATATTCCTTTTATAGCAATTTAGTTTTAATAGTTTTTTTTTTACAGTTTATTATAGATCAGTATAGATCGTCTACTTATTTACAGATCTTATAGGTAACAGACCAAGGATAATTTGTAAGTGTATGTATATGTATGTACTTGTGCAAAGTCTTTTATTTAGCGATCGATGAGCTATAGTTGATCTGTATTTCTGCAAGTCCTGTTTCTTTACTGAGTGATTGACTGTTATTTCGATATTACATTTCTTCACTTAAGATTTATTTCTATTTAAGTAAGTAGAAGTTAAGATATGTAAGTAACCAAACTCTAAATAGATAGTTAATCGATCAAATCAGCAACCCCTAAACTATATTAATCATATAAAGTGATCTGTAGATGTAATTTAAGGTCAAGAGTCCGCCTGTAAATTTTAATTTAAAAATCTTAAAGATAGAAACAAGCTAGGTAAACGGGTAACCTTTTCAGTTTTGCTTTCTAAATGTATTTTGATATAAATGCATAATTTAAACAAAAAAAATTTTTAGTTAAAGCACCCACTAAATATGTGAAACACATTTACAGAGAAACAGGATTAATATTCAGATAATAACTTACTTGTGATAAAAAAAGTCATGTGAATGAAACGCACACTGCAGAGCGGATATTATTAGGGTCATGGGTACCCGTCAATCGAGAACATGTCACGGCACCTCGTTTTCTGATCCATGAAACGATGAGCCTCGCTTTAACATTTTCAACCGATTGCACACGAGAAGCGTGAGTGCAGATAATTTTATTGATCGCCTGTTATAACACATGCCTATCTAGATTTAATAAAAAAAACTTCCAATAAAAGGGTTGAATTGTTGTTATCTATCCAGTCGTAGAATTTTATTATGTTGTATCTTTAATGGATTGTTCCTTTTTAAAGTTTATTACTAATATTTGAGATTTATTTTTATAATAGATAATAATTAAAATACTGCTTGTGGAATCAACCATAAAATTAAATATTATAAAAAAATGAATTAACACAAATATGAATACCTTTATGGATGAGCCTCTTCACTTAAAATTACATGAAGGGCCCATCCACCTTTTCAGCTAATACAGTTAGAATGTTATCGGTGCTCACCCTCAGCAGCCGCAACAATATTATTATTGTTTATATTCGCTGAACAAAATTAGTTTAAGTTTCCACTCGCAGCACGCTGCGGGCAACTATGCTGCATCGAGCAGCCAACGCTCTGCGCTCTCTATCAATGACTAGATCATCTATAAGGTTCCGTGAACTTTTCTGTTGTTACTTACTACATATTCAAGCTTAGTTATTCAAGGCTTTACATCGCCATCCAGATACTCAGGTGAAATATTTATTAAAGTGATTTACTATTGGTTTTAAAAACCACACACATACCACCATCACCATCACCATCTTAGCCACATTAAACTGTAGAACAGGAGCCAATGCATACCGTTCACAAACAACCAATATTGGCAATAGCTTTCTCGCGCTACTAATAGACTGGCTGAGTAACACCCAGAGCGTTTGCCTAACTAAATGTTCGGTGCTAATGAAATGAATATTTCAATTACAAGTAATTGGCTATTAATATTGGTGAATGCAAAAAAAAAAACTATGTAAAAATGTTTAGCTTTTAAATGACAGACCCTTAAATCTGGCGCATGCGCGGATTTATGGACGCTGCCCTGCACATGCAGCCAGCGCCACTGTCCTACACTCCGTAATAATATACTTATAAATATATCAGTTAACCATTTTACATGAACATAAAAATTAACAATGGCGTTGCTGAGCTCATATATTATACATTCATGTGTATATTATACAGAAAGTAACTACTAATAATCAGTGATTTATACAAAGAAGGATCATATCTGTAGAAAGTACTTACTTAAATATTACCTTTGTCTTCGGTTCGGAAAGTAGGTACTTTTCCTAAAAAAACTTTTATACAACTATTTTTCTTAAAATGATGCTTCTAGAAACTGTAATAGATGTAATTGTAGACAGAAAATAAAAATAATTATTTGGACAAGCTATTTATATCACAAAAAGAACATATTTTATACTTTTAACGTTAAACCAACATTCGTTCTATTGTGCATAGTGTTTATGCAAGAAAGGATTGTCAGCGCCCGATGACTATGAATAATTATATTTCGTTAGGCCCGAGAATGGATTTATGTACTTAAACGATTAAAGTTATTTGAATACGGATTTATATCAATCGGTGTAAGAGTGGGAGCGACATACGCAAATACAGATGTTCACACTTGGGGAACGCGCGACTTGCATAGGCACAGATCGATGTAAGCTCTCTAAGCCTTAGATTGAAACTAATGAAATGGAGGTGTTGAATGCACTGTTTTTACAAATACAATAAAATTATACTTGTTAGATACACAATCGTCACGCTATATCCCATACGATTTGAGCAGAGATACATTAGTAGCTGTATCCACTTCACGCTTGTGTCATTTGTTAGATAGTTGCGATGTAATCAATACACTGAGACTATACAAAAACTACTGAGTAATATCTTTTTATCCGTCTATTATCATGTAAGTTCTTGACTGGCGTAGGGAGAAAGGATACAACAACCTTGCCTTGGATGGTCTTTAAAAGTGTATTTGGATTTTTAATATATTATTTTCACCTGACGTCACTTTGTGCACTTTCGCCTACTTTACACTTCGCTTTCCCTTTTGTTTGAATAAATTGTTATTAACATTATTATTTTCTATTTATTAAAATAAGTATAGGTATTATAAGTATCTTTATCAGTGTCTATCGTCATGCATTACCAATAGTAAATAGGTAATAGAATTTAAAAAGTAAGTACAATATATTGATTCTCCAAAGAATAGAGAACGTGATCGATCACTGGACACGTGCTCGTTCACCTAATACAGTTTTTGATCAAAAAGCATTTTTTGTCCCGAAAAAATAGTTTTAACAATGGTTCAACATCGCGATAAAAATATATAAGTAAAAGATAAATATTTGAGCGAGGGCGTAGTAGTGCATGAAACTGTCGAACAAAAGCATTATCTAAGGATTAGGACAGAGTTTAATGTTATTTGATTATTTAAACATTGGTGCACTCCATACGTTTATGGGAATATTAGACGGATAATCTTTTCTTAACACAAATGCAATAAAAAAAAATCTTGTGAATCAAATTTAAGCGTATCATAAAGCCTAAATAAATGTTTACCTACCCATAGAAATGCGATGTTTCGTATATCATGACAATGGATAACCTTACCCACTATAGCTATATACTTATCCGTGCTTGATCCAGATCTTTTATTAACTTCCTTAAACCGAAACAGTAGATGTTAGTAATTACGCAACCTGTATAAAAGTTCTTTTAGATAGAAAAAAGTATTAGGCCTTATCAATTTTAATTTATTGTATTCATATGTAGGGAATTCTAATTATGAACTCCAAACCATTTTTTTAAGTACAGTAAAAAGAAATATTAATAATTTTAATACCACTTTTCATAATTTATCATCTTATGTATTTATATACAAAAAATAATATAATATGTATAAAGATACGTTGTCTTTCAATTCAAGAGATTACGAGTCCCATGGCGCATGCGTTATAACAGTGGATATTATTTTGCAATCAATAAAGACCTGCAGTAGTGAGTATCACAAATATATGATAATCACAAATACAGTGTTTAATATTTATGCAATAAATTAGATTTGAAGATCTTCCATGTAATATTAATAATCGCTTTTTATGCCATGCCTTGTCCGCCATATATTATTTCCTTGTTTATGGATTTTTTTTAATGTATGTTGTTTCTCTTGTTCAAACTTGTATCAACGTTTCGTTTTTTTTTATGCTACCGATTAAACTTTAGACATTATTTATTTTACATATAATGAACTACGGCAATATAATCCAACCTTGGAATCACGGACTTTGAGGATTCCATAGTACTATCTCAGGGAGGTCGACGTATAAAGCAAACATTTTGAAATTTAAAAAATAAAGTAAACATTAATAAAAAAAAACTATATTGCCAATTGCAATTGTTTTCTTTAGGTATAGTAGTACTGGGGATTTCCCCTGAGTCGTACACTCTTGACAGAGTGGACGTGCTCCCCCCGCGTGCTCCGGTGCTACCGGTGCCTAGAGCCCGGGCACGTCGGACAGAGCTGCAAGGCGACCACGAACTGGAGTGGTCGCTGTTTTAGATGCGGATAGCCCGGGCACAAATCGCAGGGATGTGAGGCTCAACCTCACTGCTGTGTTTGTGCCGACGCCGGCAAGCGGGCGAGCCATAGGCTTGGCAGCGCGGCCTGTGCAGCCCCCAAGGGGCCTATTAAAAGGCCCCTCGGTAAGCCGAGAAAAGCTCCTGCCACTGTTGACGACATACCGTTGTCGTCGGTGCGCGTGGAGCCAATTGAAAAGGAGGCCTCCCCCAGCAGTGGCACCTCCGTCGTTACTGGGCAAATTTAAAGCCTCGAAGGGAGCGTCAGGTAACGAGCCTGAGGGGGCCGTTGCTTGACACGATAGCTCCAGTGGTAGCGTGCGTGCTTCCACGCACCACTAGGCGGTGGTTGAGGGACTTAAGCCCCTCCCTATTGTGGAGTAGCCCACAGGGCTGATCGCGCACCAGTACCTTTGGAAGTCCTCGGTGCACCCGGGGACTGTTGCATACGGGACTGAAGTAGCACCCCCGGGGCTTTAGTCAGTAGGAGTCCGGCATACCGGGGGGTGGCCCTCACCGCCCCCTGACGATCCATGAGGATTTCCCCTGGGTTACCAAAAAAAAAGTGGTCGTGCTCTCCTAATAATACATTTATCGTAGACATTACAGCCCGGTCCATGTGGCTGTATTTGTGGCAGTTTTCAGCATCACGGAAACATGGGTCTGTACTCAGGGTACGACATTGAAAAAGGTTGGGAAATTTTAAAATTAAAAGTATGTACTGCAATATTTTGTTCGTATAATCTTTTTTCGCTGACTGTGTTAGTGGTTCCTAAAAATTTACAAAGGTGTATCTTATTAACTCATATAACAAAAGTTACTAGTGAGTTATTACTAGTTTTTATAATACTATAATGATTTTGGTAATAAATTCAACCATTTTTGTGGTAACCCGGGGTAAATCATGATTAGGACCATCAGGGTCGACGTGAGGGCGACGACACCGGTATGCCAGACTCCTATTAACTAAAAATCCCCGGGAAGTCCTTCCAGTAGCTGTTAGCTGGGTCCGAGATCAGTATTCCTCCAACGACTCTTCGAGCGAATAGACTTTTAGGCTTCATCTCTTGTAGAGGTAGGCGTAACGAACCCACCCCTCAAGATCCCTCTATTTTGCGATGCGCAGGACACGTACGTCTCCGCCTCATCTGTCCAGTATACACCCTCAAGTCTACTTATTACCCGTTCAATGTCACGAAGAGATCTCTCTTGCGACGGTGTCTGGATCGCCGAATCTCGAGGGTGATTGTTTTCTCGCTATCTCTTTCAGCGACCTCCTTCTGCTTTATTACTTCTTCCCAGAAGGACATCACACTCATACAACGTCTCTCGCTACCAATCATGACCTTAACCACCGCTGCTAAACTCATTTCTGAGGACGGCATGTCCCTCAGCCAAAGCCGGGCATTCCTCTAATGTGTGCTCTGCCGAGTCTTCGGGATTCACGCACGCGTGGCAGACCGCCATCGGATCCCTTCTTGCTACCCGCCACACGTGTCGGCCGCAATTGCTATGACCTATGAGCGGCTGGGTGAACCTGAAGGGTGGTGCACTGCATTGGCTCTATCGTCAGAAGATCGGCGCTAGGTCACTCCAGCCTGATCTGACATTCCTCGATAACTTGGTCCTGAGAGAGAACATTCTGCCTCCGTATTTCAGCTAGGGCCAGCCGCAATACTTTTACTCATTTCTCCTCAAGCCATTGATAGAGAGACGCGAGGGTTCGTGCATCAAGGACTCTTGGCACGGAACCAGCTAAGACGAACGCTGCGTGGTACGAAATGAAGTTGTAACAACCCTTAATTATATTGCGTGAACTATAAATGCAGTTTGTATATTTACGGATCTATGCAATAATGCCTATATGCTTTATATTATATATTTAAATGAACTATGATCCAGGTTATTAAAGATATTTAAGTGCGGTATAACAATGATTTTATAAACTAGGAATAGAGAGAGATACTTGCTGTGATATGAGTGATTGATATGCTTTTGTTTATACGATTATACAGGGTATAAACACGTGCTGCTATTCCGTCGTACGATTTACCCTATTGTTATATTAATCACTCGGTATAAACGCACAACTACCAATTAGTCTGATTAATGAATTAATTATTCACAACAACGTCCTGTTTCTATCATGTTTGTTATGTTTTACATAATAACTACCATATTTTAGACTTGTTTCAAAGTGCTCAAGATCTATAAGGCATACCTTAAGTGTAAGATGAGAGTACATCTTAAACGTGTGATGTGATCTTAGCGTGTGATCTATCATACTTATCTCTAGATAATGTCACATAGAAAGCCCTGCTATTTTTTTATGTATAACATCCGAATTAAGATGTGTTCACACGTTAAATCTATAAAATATGGAGCGATAAGGCACTGACATTAATCATTAGCCACGCGTGAAATCAAATTATCGTCTACCAGTGTAGTATGAATAAAGGGTTACTGAAGTAACTTTCGTGTGACAGGCATACGACAATTGTAGTCCTTTTCGTACATAAAGTAAGCCTTGTATGTTAAAAAGGGATGCAGCACTGTGTGTTCTAATGTGGATGCCCGACAGCAAGAAATATTGCGCAAATCTAAAATGCAAACAACTATATACATGAAATTGGTTTTGTGTTGGTGATAAAATAAGCGATTATTTGAAATGAAAATGTCACGCTTCGGTCCGCAGTTCCCTATTATTTTCCATTGGTAGAGTGGTAAGCAATAAAGTTAATGTTACATTTACTTAAATCCGTTGAACTAAATTAGTGAAAGGACGAAATTCCTTAATTAAAATATGGGCTACTCCTCGATAAGTGGCTATAAAAATATATTACATTCTTTAGTACTTGTATGCTATTTCATTTTGTTGTTTTCTCATTTTTTATAGAATTTATTTCTGCCTATTTAGTCTGCCTATTACACAAAATTAGTTTTATTTCTTAATTGTAGTACCAACGTTATACATTTAATTTTTTTGTAAATTATATCTTCTCCGAATAAAACAAGTTTTATATGAAAATGAAAACAAAATACTAATAAGTACCGTTCGTAATAACTATTTCCAGTGTTCATATACCATTCCAATATTTTTAGAAAGATAGACTGATTTATCCATTTAGAATGTATATATTGCTTCTTTGTTTTGTAATAAACGCTTAATATATTATAATTTAATGCGGTACGTCATATCATGATTTTTATCCGTGTTTATATCTATCATAATATACATCCAAGCAATATTGACTGAAGGCAACAAGTGATACAAATAGTTTATTTTAGTTTACTAGGTACCAAAACAATCAAAAGTAAAATGATACCAAACAGAATGTTTGATCTCTTCTAGATTGACAGCACAAAAGCAAAACGGGAACATTAAAGTATAGGTACTGGAAATGGTCCGTACACATCAAATATTAATCCCGAAATTGACTTCGGTAATGGGGGTTCAGTTTTTAATTAGAGCGAATGGCCCTGTCCAAAGGGAAGGCGGATATAAGCGGTACAATACTGTGTGATTGACACAAATTACATCTAATCGAGTGTTCCGGACGAGCGATGCCAAAGCTATAAATTTCAAACCATTGATAAAAATTTTGCGCAATTCTCCGTTTAATTTTTAATCTTATATTGATATTGCTATAAATTTCACTATGAAATTCGCAGATATAAACTCGCGAACACATATAGATACTTCATTATACTAAAATATTAAATGAAATTTCGTAATTTTTCTTCATATCTGGGCCATGTTTATGCAAGAATTTAATGGGGGATAATTCATATTAAATGTGAACATTTTACCATGTTTGGCAGAGATCCTAAAATGTTGTTTAAAGGTCCCCTAATTATTCATTGTATTGTATATTGTATGTTAATATATGTATTAATGATAGAAATTTAACAATGCTTGTAAATAAATAACAGTAATTAGGCAGTACGTTGGGGAACTAATGCAGTCGCAGATATAGCTAATCCACGATACTAAACTAGGCTAGGTACGATAGGGCGGGGTTGTGGAGCAATTGATTACAGGATCCGCAGACCCGTCTTAGTACTTAGTACACAT
This sequence comes from Automeris io, assembly GCA_036320925.1. NCBI lineage: Eukaryota > Metazoa > Arthropoda > Insecta > Lepidoptera > Saturniidae > Automeris > Automeris io. The sequence continues at coordinate 12,168,245 of JAUDJH010000002.1, forward strand.
AAGATCACCTTTTTTAATCTTAGCCGGTACAAATTCAGTACTGCCCGGCTGCCACCTCCATGTGTGGCTAGAACAGTCCAATTAGATTTTCCCCAAGCAAAAAAGAGCTACTCTATATTATGTATTTATTTAAACATTTTAGGCAACCAACAGTATACATTTTATGTTTTATAAATAAACAATATATCATTATGCTACATCCCTTTAGGAGTATGCCGATGTACATTAGTGATTGTATCCACTTTGCGCTTAAGATGTGTCGTGCCCAACATGACCAGAAGCGTAGTTGATCGCCGTTCTCAGACTGGTAGTGTGGCCTGCTTAACCTGTAAAAATTAAATGCAAAAAAATATAACAACCGGGGCAACATTGGTTCACAGGTATTAAGCAAATATATATTTTTTACAGTGGATCGACAAAGTGACTACTGTGCTCCTGATGGTAAGTACAGTGTAGTCTAAAAACGAAAGTGACTATGAAATGGTAGTCTCCGGCGTCATGTTGGCCCACATATACCACGACCGAATGTCTCTAGGTGTATGAGTTACTGGTTATACACAAGCTGATCCCGAAACGCGGCAGTAATGTTTACATAATCAATAGGCATAAGATGATTTAAATTTGAATGAAGATTTAAATGTATTTAGGTAGGTATACATTTTTTTGTTAGTTTTGGATGCGTTCTAATGTCAATATATTAATATTATATATCTACATTTCTCTACACATCTGCTATTACATTATGGTACAAAGAGTACCTGTACAAAGCACTATGGCAAGTGATCTATCGGATGCCATCGAAAGTTTTAAATAAACGTTTTACGAAGGCGCACACCTTCCTATTTTAGTTATTGTCTGACCGTAGGCTGGTTTCTTGTAAAGCTGATTAATCGATTATCACAAGAACGTTCAAACGAAGCCAAAACTTAAGGTTTAAAATCCTTGAGACATTCAGTACAAAATTAAAAGTGAATGAGCTTAAAAACGTTTATATCAAAGGTTTACGTTGAGTGATAGAAAAATCTTCTGGAGATATTTAGAATTACCTTACAACTGTTCAAAAATGGTCATATGATATTTTGAAATAACGTGCACGTTCACATTGATTATTTATATTAAACAAGACGTGTGCTTTTAAAGACATAGAGTTGCCTAAAAAGATCAATCTGAAAAGCTTTTGTGCTCCATTTAAAATTAAATTTAATTGTATTTTAATCCGAGCGATAAACGTCAATCAAGTCTCTCCTGCGAGTGTGATACATGTATCAAGAGAGCTCAACGGCACGTCGCGCCCCCGTCGCCATTCAAAACGGATTTCGAGCAAGGGTGAAATTAAAATGTCAAAATAGTAGCTACGCACTGCGACGTATTTGTCTCCGGCTTTATCAGACACCATTGTGTATTTTCTATTCTCTAAAGCTTGCACGAAAAATGATACCGTTAAAGCCCATTATAACTTAAAACATTTACAATTTTTAAAGAACTCGCTTTTCGTACCTGCGTGTTTTTCATCTATAGAATATATTGTCAATGCTTTTTACGAGATTTTACGAGTTTTTACGAGATATACATAAACATTCTTTATATTTTATACTCAAGTTATTCTGTAATTAGGTATTGCGCAAATGAAAACATCTTTGTGCTGTTTTGCTTTATACTAATACTGCTGCTGTAATACTGTTGCATTTGTAGCTACCTACTGGTACTTACTTAGGTTTATGTTATTATTCTGTAATAAAATAATCTGTAAATAGGTGCAGAAGTTATTTTACAGATTCTTTATTCATAAAAAATGTTTTCATGCGCTTTTTATTGGCACATATTGCGCATTCCTTGAATTCTGTTTTACTAAAATACTCTACGCATTTATTTGTTTAGCTATTGAAAAGCTGAAGTGGGCGCAGCAAGGGCACACAGGGCAAATAAATAATTACACGCATTCTGCAGATATTTGCCCGGGGCGTCCATGGGGCGAGAGGCAACGCGGCTGAATTATTGTCCATGTAGAGCAGGGAGCTGTTACGTTAAAATGTATTTCGGTCCTTATTAATTAATATCGAAAATGCTCTTTACTATCCTTATGGCTACTAGTGTTAATAAAACATAACAGTGGCATCGAACATAAAAAAAAACTTAAGGTATTAAAAATGAATGGTATTATGGTATGGTATTTAAATATGAGAATAAATCTGGATATAATCACATTCATGTAAAGACGACAATTGCACTGTAACCCTCTTCATTTAATTTATGCCATTCAACTCTTATTCACGCGCTTTCATTTGTCGGTTGTGTTTAAGACAGTCCAATTTTTTTCCAACCACTAAGTATTACAATCTAGCAACTCTATCTAAGGTTCTACTTTTATTTTTTGTTTATTATCCACAACGTCTCGTACTTTATTGGATCCCAAGAACTTTTTGTCTCTCCGTTATCTTTCTCTGTTAAAATTTTCTTCATAGTAATATAGTCATCATTAATATCTAAGCCTTGAATTCTTACTTTGGCACATAATAATATTACCAATATTATATTATCTTTTTGGACAATCTTTTGTCATCCGTCTTCTCACTGCATAACTAAATATTGAAATATACGGAAAATGGAAGGGAAAAAGCTCTTTTATCCCTTGTGACTTATTTTTAGTGTGTCAATTAGAGTTCTGTATACCGACGGCACAGCGTGAAGCGACGTGGCGCGCCGGGGATCGCAGTCGGGGCTCTGCATCCTGCGTCCCTTCGTTCATTGCTTATTCTGACAAATTGTTCGCGTTGTTTTGAAAAAGAATAAAAAAACATGTCGCAGATGTTAATAACGCAAGTGTTCAATTATGTCAAAAAAAAACATACCTTGACTTGATATGTTTGCTACTTGTTCGCTTGATATGCCAAAATTTTGTAATTATTATTCTTGTAATATTGTTTCTTGAGATATTCTGTTAATTATATTACCCATAGTTATTACATTAACAATTTTACTTCCATGACAATAACATATAAACGAAGGAAGCAATTATGTTTTCGTTCATAGCAGTCACTATGAATGTCGGAGCTACCTGCTGCGTCGCTCTATAATTACGTTTTGAATGACGTTTATAAAGCTTTTGAAAACGATAACACGGAAGCTGTTACGAAAACTTAAAAAAGTAAGCTAGCATTGTTACAGTAATGCTTTTGCGAGTAAATATTGAAGAGACACAATGCGAAGTCCGACAACCCTTAAATACGGTCCGCGGGGTGCCATTAGAGCGGCTGAAAAGAGTTGGGTGTACCCGGCAGCGAGTACAAACTACGAGAAACGACTTTGTAAATCTAATTAAAATATCAATATGTTCGCAGGAGTCCGCGTTGACAATTTGATTTTACGCCTGACGCCCTCCACCCTTACTGTATGTGATACAAGAATATTGAATATTAAATACGTTCGTTACGATTTATGATGTAACAAATTTCATAAGTATGAATGAATGAAGGTATCTTTAACTTGCATTTCTTATTCGTGACTCACGGTCACGATTGCGATAAAAAACTGTACTTAAAGCTATTAAGTTATTTACTTATTAAGGCAAGTTTAGTAAGGACCTATACTAAGCTACTAAACACATTGATACCTAAGTTGCAATAACATTATTTGATGCCAGCAAAGTGCAAAACATGCGACAAAATTTGTTAAAAAAAATTGTATAGCTGCTAACATAAAAATAATGTATGGGGTATACATTCGTGTACAAACGTCACTGATCCAATAAAGTCAACGGCTTCTCTATGAAAGTGTTATACTAGTTTGGTCAATATCGTGAATTTTGTACTGTCAAGCAACAATCCAAAATGCCCTTATTTTTTCTCGATACTATAAAAGACTCAGGTAGCAATACTTATCACGATAAATACGTGACTGGTGACATATCAATCGATGTTTTGTTAATGTCGAAGTCTTACAAATCAAACATTGATGTGTTAAAAGTTTGATTTAACAAAGAGCTTCCAAAGTCGCTCTACGGGGAACTTGCTGAAGAGGCGTTGGAATAAGGGATCATTAGTTAGCAAATGTCAAACCCGATTTCGTTCCTTATTCAAACAATCTTACCTTTTCTTTAAAAAATCCTGTAGAGATGTAAACATTTTAAAGTGTGATTTATAACCTTTAACATTGGTATACTTTTGCGTCTGGAACTCTGTATTTATTTATACCAGTACTGCGAAAACTTGAAGTGAACAAATTCGGATAGATATAAATTTATCGGAACAAGTATCGAGTATTATTATTAGGGTAGTAATTTTTTTTATTTTCAATACAACAGACGTTTCATTAATTTGAATACTAAAGGGCAAATGTTACATCGCACGGCTGGCGTAATATTTCATCAATGACATTATAGCAAAAACGTAACCCTTTTTTGTTTTCTATTACAATCGTCACCCTTTACTCTTATTTCAATTAAATAATGTCTGGTCATTTGGGGCAAGCGGGAACTAACTCCGAGAAGGAGATTTGGAACAATCACAATGTTGCGTAGCGCAGTGTTGTGTTCGCGCCTCCCTTAGGCCCCGGGCGCGAAGTGCGCGTCATCCTGTGAGCACATTAATCACTTCCATTATTAAATGTGTTATTGTGTTCATTTAAAGATAACATTTTATAAACGGTTCGCTCCTGACAAAATAAGCTCCTATAATGACGTGTAAGCGAGTGATTATTATAAAAAAAAACTATGTGAAACCTAAATGAATAATAATAGTTTATATCACCTTGATAAAATCAATCTGTTTATTGAATTAATTTAATTTTAGTTAAAACTTCTTGCTTCGGAGAAATTAAAGTTCTAATAACGCGGTACGTTTCTAAAAGAACTTGCCACGCACTCCGAAATTTAAACTTGGTCGTAAAGATGCGACTTTGTGTAAGTATTTGGCAATCTATGACCTAAAAACCCACGAATTGACGTAACAACCTGTGCCCAGCTACAGAAGTCGCGTAGTCACGATCAGGAATTTCCGATCTTGATTTGACGCAACATACGATCTACGTTCACCGCACACAACCGGAGGCTCGCCGTGGCATATAGATACCTACTTCTGAGAAATCTCGTAAACACCGCTGCGCCGCGACGCCTCATTGCGCCGTGACAACCAGTCTACTGCCGTTTTCCTTATTTACTCGAGACGTTATTCTTGAAAAGGTCTATGACATCGTTGGGGGATTTTCTTTATACCACTTCTAATTAACATGTATAATTTCTTGTTCTTTATTTGTGAATTCCATTATGACTAACTAATGGGCGAGTGTAGGGCCTGTATGATATGAATTGACAAAACGAATAAATATTTAAACGACAAGAAAATAAACATTTATTAGATGCCAATATCTGTGGAGAATTCAAGCTATAGCCATATTCGGCTATTCAATTGATTTTATCTAGTTTACATAGCATTCTGGGCTTTTTAGGATTCCGTACATCAATAGGAAAAACGGAACCCTTATAAGATCACTTGGTTGTCCCTCTGTCTGTGTATCATGACCGTTTTTCTTAATAATACGTGAAGATATCTAGTTGAAGTTAATATTTTAAATATTTAAGTCAGAATTACCTTGTGGCTCAAAAAAAAAGATATCTAAGTCAAAGCATTCGAAGTTTATGTCGTATTTTTTATCGTTTTTGCAATTTTCGCAAGGAAATCAAAACATGACGTATTTCCCGTTGACCTAGAAACATAAAATTTGGCTAAAAGCAAATATATTACTTAATAATTATTATAAATTATATCACAAGTATAAGAAAGGGCCCGAAAGCCGGAAGTAATATCATAAAAAAAATTGCGAGTACTTTATTTTAGAGGAGAACAGTAGGGGAAAATTATAAATAAATTATAATGCGAATATTTCGACTGGACTACACAACTTACCTCAACTGGATTTCTGGAACCATCTGCTATTAGAAATTGAGATCCTTCGACGACTGCGCGTCGAGATGTTTTTGTGACTGCGTGCTAATATTGTATACTTTCTTCGATTAGTATATCGATTGTTCGTCAACACCGGCGTCTTATAACTCCACGTTCATAGCGATATGACGTATGTACGAAATTCTCGGTGCGTGAGCTTGACTAGCCTTGCACGGATTTTTAAAACATATTATCAGAGGAGCTAAAGTTTCTAGGTAATTACAAAGACATGACCTATTATATTACATTTACCTTAATATAACACGTACAAATATTAATAAGAATAGAAATATATTATTTTTATTAATTTATATATTTATTTATTTATAAGTACACTTACATAGACTATATTAACACATAAAAACTATATAAAACATGAAGAGGATACATTATAAATGCGACTATATTTATAAGTGTAGACTACATGCACAGAAGAAAAGAAAAATAAAAATAAGAGTAACACAAAAAGATACAAACTACTGTAATCAGAAAATTTTATAACAGAAATAAAAAAAAAACAATAATTTATGGAACAATCTTCTCAAATAACATCCTTTCTTTTAATTTGTATATAGTTTAGTTTCGTTCGTTAGATCTATTGATCTCGACATATAATTGTATAACTTTGTCATTCTGCATAGGGGTGCATTTTGACCTAAGTTTGTAGAAATTATTAATTTTTTTTTTTGTTTGTTTTAAATTCATATTATACAATTACGAATAAGGATATCCTTGTCATGTTTGCACAATTTATATAGAAGCAATTACTTTCTACGCTGAGTATAATTTGGCAGCATTTGAGGTATTTTAAATGATAATTTCCATACAATCACTTTCTGTTCTGAGTAATGAGGCAGGCCCTGGCGCGACGTCCGGTATTTCCATTTCGTCATCGAATAGGGCGTTACACCTCAATATAAGTGAAGCATATACGATAATACGTGGCTATTAATCAGTTTATCAAATCTAGTTATTCATGTTTTTCTTTGTTCAATTTATCGATAGGTACTTGGGGATGGTGGCGGTAATGATTATAATATTTCTTTCAATACATTTTACCACATATTCTTAATAGTAATGATATAAAAAACATATATCTTAATATAGCGAAATAGGCCCTCCGTCAGCTTAATGCCACAGAGAAAGTATGCAACGCTGGTTTTCGTGAAGGGCTCCAGTCGTGTTACATCTTATCAAGATATATAATAAATGATAAAATACAATTAAAAAATAAACATACAGCTTATAACAATACACCCACGTATAATCAAATTATCACTTTTTTGACAAAATTGGTTGTCTGAAATAAAGAAACATTTTTTACCACTTTTTATGCCTTATCACAATTTTTCGACTATAGTAAAAATTGAAATATCTGTTTAGTTTTAGCACAGTATGTACAGTTGTACGCCGAAAATAGAGAAATTGTGCGGGGCGACAAGTGTGCTAAGCGACATAGTCGAGCCCAAGCTGCATACAATCGTTTCTTAGTAGCATGGAAAATAACTTTCAGGGTTATTGCATTTTTAGACAACTCAGTATTTCTACAGAATTTTTTCAAGCTGTTTCGCTATTCATTTCACCCTCAATAAACAACAATAGCCGAACGTAACGCATCCATAAAACAATAGAAAATCTATGTTACAGAACAATGTCCGAATGTTGGGTCAAAAGTTTGACCGTTTACGATTCCAAACTTAACAAAAGAGTAATTTTGTTGCATTTTATTGCTTTGAAATAGGATCAGCAGCCATTAGGACCTTTTTTTGCCACGCCTTTTATTAGGGTGTCGTCCGAAGGCCATGCGGCAAAAGACAAAGCACTGACCGGAATCACTGGCATAAACAATGTTTGACGGCTTCTTCGCCCGTTTACGACTAACGATCAGCCACATCGACGGCTAGTAAACGATGATTCTGAAAATAATCTTCACCTTACAAATTACAATACAAATTCGAAAATGCATATATTTGTATGTTCTATTTTCACATCCGAACGTCGAAACTAATTTTGATGAATTTTAACATAGAAATAAATTAAACCTTGGAGACTGATACAGACTATCTTTCGTTGGAAAACTAAAACTTGATGGGACTGAAATAGAGGATGTATTTTATAAGGGTGGAAATTGGTGACCTGTCGCAAACGGCGCTTGTTTACGCGATGGTTGGCAGCGACGGATTAATGCGGACAGTACTCGGAGCATGGCAGGTCTCGTTCTCCTCGGTACAGAGCTAAGAGCTGATTTGAACTTTGGGTGGTCGATGGAGTTTAAACCAAAACAGCTGCAAAAAAATGACCTTTTTAAGGTCTGGCGGTGCTTTAGGCCATTGTAACATCTTAACCTGTGGCAGGCACAGAGGCGGTTGGGTGTGGAATAATGTTGTCACCTTCGAGACACATCTGCCAAATCTCAGTTGGCCATTCTGGACTCAATTAACCGCTAGGGCTAAGTTAAGATACTTAAGTTCCATAGTTTGTAATACGCATGATACAGTACACCTTAATGTTGTTAATTCATGATATTAAAAAAAAAACTAAAAAACAGTTGCTATTTTTACATTAGTAACACGTTCAAATTATAAAAAACAAACGTTATAATGTGAAAAAGTACATGCTTCTTAGACTTTTTTGAAGTATGTATTATTCTGCAGAGTTCAAACGACACTAGATGCTATTCCGAGGAACAAATATGTAAAATATAATATCAACAATGTGCTTTTATTTGTGCAATCGCAATGATATATCCATAATTTTAGCTTTTAACTCTTATTTAAAATATAATATAAAAAAAAAGCTTGTCAGAAATACAAGCATAATTTTAACTTTCTTATTTCAAATAATGCCTATTTATAAAGGGAAGTTTTACAAATTACAGAAATATTATATCTACAGCAAATTATAGAAATATAAAGGACAAAAAATATAAAGGGAGCGATAAAATAAAAGTTGTTAACAAATGACTCAACTGGCCAAACGTAGCACACATTAAAATATATGTTAATGGGAACATGTTGTAACCCTTTCTTTGTGCTTAGTTTTTATTGTTTTATTCGGAGGTCAATGTAAGTATACTTTTTATATTATGTCAATAGAAAGGATTATGAATCAATTAATTAAGTGTCTCCACGGTCGTTGTCACCGTGTAGATATGCAAATGAAGTTTAAATAACAATAGCTTGATTTATTGGTCGACACTATAAAAGGTTTGCATCAAAGGTGAGAATGGCAACATTTGTTTGCTTTCAAAACAATTCAAATGACGTCTTTTAAAATAGGACAATAGGTTTTTGTTGCTGGTAGATAGACATGCCTATGAATCCACAGTGAGCTTTGAATCAATTTCTTAGAAAATTGTAGATAGATAAGTAATGTAGTACCTATAAAAGGTACCACCACAAAGAGATGCTTTTTAAAAATTTAATACGTTTATCTCCGCACTTGATATATGATAATGTAGGCATGTCCTTATTTTATCAATACCTTATTTATCATTATATTATGAAAAATCAATATTATGTAGGTATTTCATTGTAATGAGGATGCGGTTTTAAACTTAACAACAAAATAGGTGTTTAAAAAATAATTAATAAATTTATACCTGAACTAAAATAGTTTTTAGTAGTTAATTTTTAGTCGTTTAGTAACGACACGATATAAATTGTTTTATGACTTTATGACATTTAATTTTTTTTTTATGGCATATAAAGTTATTTGCGATTAGTATACACTATCAAAATAATATCTTACGGTCGTAGTACCAAAAACACAATTTGAAGCACAGTCGCCTAGGGGTACACTCTCTACAAGAAACACTTTGCAGTTCTTCCCACCGAAGCTGTATATAAATCTGAAAACAAGTACTTTTAGGGAACCTCATGTTTTGAATAAAGCATATATCGATATAGTAAATTTGTATCTATTACGCACTCAGAAAATTACAATTCGAAGTGTAAACACAAAGTTAAAAGTTTCGTTGCCATCCACTGAAAATCAAGTTTTGAGTTAGTACATAAATATTAACACAATTTTAAGTCAAGTGGTAACATGATACTGAGGGTAAGGGCATTAAATGTAGCTTACAGAGAATCAAAAAACGGAGTGGATACCAGACAGAGGATTTGAAAAGAAAACCAGCCTGTCTAGACTACTGCATCCTAGAGAGAGAATAGGAATGGAAGACGATGAAATAGAAAAGGAAATAAATTTAGATATAAACAGATGGAAGTAAGATGGTAGTAAAGGTACTAAGATAACAACTTTAACAGTAGGGAAGAAAAATAGGAAAAAGAAATAGTTTAGTACTTATAGGAATAAACAAAGCAGTAGACCTGATCTTAAACTAATACCATCAAAACACAGCAATATTAATTGCTTCCGGAGCTACTACACTCCAAATAATAAATTATAGCAATACAGTTAACTCAATAGCAAACGAAATAAAAATGAAATTAACGAAAGCCATAGGGAAAAAAGAAGTAAAAATTGCGTAAGTGAAGGTCGTCGTCAATATCAAAGTAAATGATATAGTCTATGAGTTTCCAAAAAACAGCAACAAATAAAAAGCAAAGAAAACATACGGCAAAATACCTTTAAAACACATCAAAAGAAAAGTAATTTTTGAAAAATAATTTACCCATCAAGGTGTCCTAAAATATTATATAGACATACCTATGTTTACTATGTATGTAAGACTTACAATTTTTTTATATTAAATATATATATGGCGAGGCTTCTTTCAATGAAATGGTTAATATGTGTGATAAAAAATAAACCATGCCAAGAATTTCAAAAGTTACTTAGTAGCTAGATAACATATATTGTCTAAAATGGAAGAAAAGATTGAACTTTGGACCTTGAACTAAGTTTGCACACAACTGAAATATCTATCTATTCTATAATATTAATATATATCGGTTTTGAATTACATATTGATTAGTAAGCAATTTTTTTAGCCGCTTCAAAAACCTGTATCAAAGTAGACAATTTTTTCAACCGTTGACAATTTTTAGAACGTCATGCATTATTATGATACCGAATTCTAATTGTGAAAACATTACAATTGATATCCATACTTATAAATAATTTATTTATAAAAAAAAATAAGATAACTCATGTAGCTGGAAACAGTTCGATAACAAAAGCGTAGGCGTGTGAACGGTTTGTGGGAACTTTTCAACATAAATTTTATTTTCAAATACTACAGTAAATAATTATTAAATTACCTAGAATGGTAATCAGGCAGTTAGAACCCAAAAATTTTCGTTCTAATTTTATATAATTATGTATTGTACATTACAATCACATAATTTTGTAGCATATTATTTAAAGTATTTTTCGGTGTATATACTTCAATAATTAGTATGCCTATATTAAGTTTTTCAAATTGCAATATTCACTTAAAAATATTGGGTCTGGTAAGAATTTTTAATCTAGTAAGTAGTACACTTAAGCCACCAAAATTTCGTGTTATGCTGCGGATGTTTTGAATTTAGGCCTCAAAAATTCATTTTATTTAGCAAGTTTTTACATTATACGTCTATGGTAGGTAGCCGAAAAGAACTGGTAATAGTATAAAATTTAAATGGTTACTTTGAGTATTTTAAATATTAATTAACTTAAATAAATTGAAGCTTTGCGCTATAAATATCTAACGATTTTGATCTTTAGAGTGTTCTAGGTTATTTTGACAGATCTTATGCGTGATGAAACTAACTTTTAATTTAACAACGACTTTTTAAGCCATAATTAAAAATAAGTTTGTTCGCGCATAATATAAGTTATAGTATGTTTAATAAGTATCTAATCAGACCGAAACGATGCACATATGTGTTAATTTTTATATATTAGTAAATAATGATTCCAACTTATTAACTTCAATTTTTATGTAATATTATAGTTCATTTTATATTCGTCTATAAATACGATATTTTTTATTTATAGCTAATGCTTATAAAAATATTGTTAATAATAAAACGTACGTGTATAAAGCACGTGTTTCTAAGGAAATGATGGCACTTGTAGCGAATTTGTAGTCGCGTGCACGGCCTATTGCTCTCACGTATGTCTTTATAAGGGAAAGCTTGGAGATCAAACAGCATCGCTCCGCGACACGTGCCGTTCCTTTAATATGTACCTACCTATTTTGAATAATATGTTAAATTATAGCAGAATAGACCCTAATACAGTTATCAAAACAACTACTACTAGGCAACTATATATCACATGGCATGATATGTTATTTCTGTAAATAGAATAGCTTCTGCCGAAGATTTTATCAGTTTCAGAAGTGAACTAACCCCACTTAAGTAAAATTAAATTAACATAGTAAAACTTTTTCAAACTTAGGGTAAACTATTTTTCTTGTCCTCTCCAATATAGCATGGCTACTATCTACGAAGAGCTGTATCTTCATTTCTAATAATAAAAATATATCGTCACGCTATATTCCTTTCTGGGTGAACAGAGATACATTAGAGGCTGTATCCATTTTGCGCTGATATGTCATGCCCAACGTGACCAGTAGCGCAGCTGATCGCCGTTCTCAGGACACTTACACACATGACATTTCTATTAGATGCCATGCGGGCTTCCTCACGCTGATTTTCTTCACCAGTAAGCCCGTGATGCCTAAATCCGTACTTAATCTGGAAACACCACGATGCTCGTGCTGGGAATTGAACTTACGACCACTCGTTTTGCTGCGCTTGGATACCGATCACTCGTCCACTAGGTCACCACAGCTTATTCTATTCACTTAATCAATTCATTCACTCACTTATTCATATGTATATATTATGTATATATTTAATCATATGCGTTTAGGTATATTGACATTCAACATAAAAACTAGTCGTATTTAAAAAAGTCTAATATTTCTTTACTTTGTCCGTACTAAATACTTAATGTAGATAGATAGCAACTTTATTCCGAGTGTGATGTCAAAACCGTAAAGGCTTTACTTATTTAATGTGTTTGATATTCACAACTTTGAACCTGTATCATTTACAAAATATAACAATGGTAGACACTTAAGAATCCTTATCGAAGGGCGATCGGCTTAATAGATACTTTTAACAACACTTCACTTCACAAAGATGCGTGCCGACTGTAGCTTTTAGATCACATGGTATTCAGTTCTTTGATAACTGTGCAAAAAATTTTTAAAAAATTTTTAATGGAGAGGTAGGTTTTTTGTATTCGTGTCTCAGAGCGAAAGATGACTATCCCTCACGCGGAGATAATCGATACTCGTAATCTATGTATGTATATTAATATTATTAGCCAGTTGCCTGTATCGTCCCAACCAGTGGCGTGCATCCCATATAAAGCATAAAAAACATAATCTTGTTATACTTGGTAATCACCCGGTTATGTTGTGAAGGCCTTTCCCGGTCGTCAAAATACGTTGCCAGTTCGAAAAAAAAAGTTGTTATAATTGGTAATTTAATAAATATATTGACTTAAAATCTGATGTTAACCAAAATAGCAGTCCAAATTGAACCAAATTTTAAGTATATATGTAAATAAATTTCCAAGTACATATAATTAAATAATGCTTTTTATGCTTTATATGGAATGCATGCAAATGGTTCCGACCACCAAAGCTAAACGTCTCTATATTAATTTTATACCTCTCGCTTTTTGGGGTCACTTTTTCACTCTTATACCATATTATTGTATATTCTCTACCTATAGGAAAATAGGTTGCTAGCGCTTTCCACTAACACCGTCTAGGCTAGCCTTAATGTCGTTTCCTGTTTTATGGGACACGTTGGAGGAATAATCTACATTGCGTGCGTTGATGCCTTTCTTTCTGCCATAGTTGGACCATTGTCGTCTACGCTACGGGACGTGCGTTTGATCGTTTTGCGGAACAAATACTTTTATGACTTACAAGTAGTTGTTCTGGGTCATGCAGTTGTTTTTCTCCATGTGAAATAATTGATGTCCGATCGCAACACAGTTTATACGTATGACTATGGTGGTATAATCACTAACTTTGTCATAATATTTTATATCAAAATATCTAATACGAAAATGATTAGAGAGCACACAAAGGAGCTATTTTCGTAAATGTTTAGTTGCCTATCTACGGTCTCAAATCTAGCTCGGTGGTTTTAAAAATGAATCTATTTATAAATCTACTTATATTTTGCTTTACTTACTTTTGAATAAATAGGTAGTAAGATAAGTAAATATAGCCTTCTTGACTCAAACACACCTTGTATCCAGACCTTTATTTATTGTAGTTCCTTTTTTCATTTTCTTCTGATCTCACTGCAACTTTGATTGGTAAAATGTTTACTTTTACTGGCGAACACATTGCTCCTAGTGAACACAGGTACCTGTGTAATCAACATTGTAATTTATCTGCTGCTGCCTGCGATACAATTTTGCCTTTTCCCATATTATATCAAACGCATTAATAAACACAACATCTCTAAACTCTAACTTTTAGTAGAAAGTTATTTAATTTATTTTAAGTATGTAAGCTGTCTACGCTTTGTTAGAATGGCTCTACTACGAATAGGCACTTACTAAGCACAATTGAATACCGGCTACTTAGCAGTCATCCAATAAAACGGTTTTTATTACCATCAAAATATCACGTTACAATGTATGATATCCTGGGATTTTACTCCCCTTTTAAAAAAGTTGTATATAACATACATCCATCTCTTAACAAAGGAACAAAAGCTTTGATACAAGTATATAAAACACTCGAAAATGTCGAGAGAGGATAATACCTATCATTATACATTCATGTTCTTTGTAGTTTACAGTATTTATTTTCAAACGTTTCGATGGGGAGAAATCCCTCTTTTCGGTTGAAAGCTCCCGAAAGCCCGAAGAATAGGCGTCAGGCGGCGCCGTAACACGTTCCCATTGGTTCCCGGCGCCCCACCAAAAGAAGACTCCGCCCTAATGAAAATTCTCCCCATTCTGTTGCGCGAGAAATCATTCAGTATCCGAGAGGCGAGTGCTGTGGAGACAGGTAGTTGTGTTGCGACGTAGTGTCAGTCAATTCAAATCAAAAATTACTTGAGTCACCGTTGAGTCAGTGTGGCGTGCGTGCGTAGTGATGTTTGTATTTGTCGTGATAGAAATCTAACGCTTATGTGATGCACGCAATGAGTGATCCCGCTGCTTTGGCCGGCATGTTGCCCTTTGACTCCATCGGTCTATACGAACAGCCGAAACCGCGATTCATCTTCAAAATGCCTCGTGTTGTGCCCGATCAAAAGGCTAAATTCGAGTCAGAAGATCTCTTTAAAAGACTGAGTAGAGAAAGCGAGGTGAGTACTTTTAATTTAGTTCACAACAAATCCATTTATTATAATCCATTTGTTGTTAACAATAACATTAATGTACAATTTTTAAGCGACTTGAACAGGAAAAAACGATTAATTTATTATTTCAAAGTGATTAAGACTCCATCAAACTTGTTCAAATGTTTGCGTCAAGCAAATTTCCTATTATTCATCTGTTATAGATGACGTAGCCAGGGACTTGCCGACATATGCAACAATATATTATTAATATTTATCACCTATCTAATAAAAAAATATTATCTTGTTTATGTTTTCGATTTCTAAATCAATATTTGATGTGATGGAGACAATTTTTTTCAATTAGGTAAATGTGTAATATGAATAATTAATGTTTAATATCTGAAACATTTTGTTTGACCGTACCAATTATAGAACATAACTGTATATTGTAAATTGAATGGCGTTGAACAATTAAGGAAAATAATGTTAAAAGAGTGAATAATTATTCTATTTTTGTTTACGTAAATTCTATACATCCTTTATAAATAAAAATACCCACAAGCTTTTACAAAATAATTTATGATATAACACTTCTAAGTTGGCATCAAGTAAGTTAAATGGAACAAATGCCGACAAAAACCCTTGCTAATAGAATAAAGAATAATATAAAGTGCATATAAATTGGTATAGTGCAAAAACCTGCAAATAATTGTATTTACAGGTGTCTTTAGGTATAAACCGAGATTAAGTTGCAGTTTTAGGGCATACCTTGCCTGATATCTTTTAACGTTATGAACAGGTAGACAATCCTTATAAATTTGTCATACTATTTATTTACCGCCGCTTATAGAGCAAGGTAGCCTGAAGTGACTTATCTAACGTTAAAGGCACCAAATATTTATAATTCTATTGATTATTAATAAAAATTTCACTTTATTCGACAGTAAAGATATCGAAACAAAAATTAAAGTATTATATTTATTGTCAAACACCTGATTTACCCTAATAACGGGCCCTATCAAGTAAGCTTTCACAAACTAGAGCGTTTTTTTCTAAAGTATGTAAATAAGGATAAGAACCATCAAGAGAAAGAATTGCAATGATAAGAGCATACAAAAATAATAACTTTAGACTGTGAATATTTCTAATAATAATCTCTTATGAAATAATTATAGTTACGGACCTAATTATTTAGTTTAGCCTCAGGCTGAGATTTATAGACGCAACATTATGTTTGCTTAGACTTTACTTTAGTAAAGTATGTTTATAGTATGTTTTAACATTACAATATATATTACTCAATGAATTTCAAAGGATTTGGTAAGTCACCGATTTGTTAACATGGACTTTACTCTGCGAATACTATAGCTATACACAGGTTCCTATTATATATCCAGTATTTTATCAAAGGAAAATTATTTCTGAGAACTTTGCTAAGCAAAGTTGAAATAGCGTCTATAAATCTCAGCCTAAGAACTTTCTAAAAATTCTCGTGAATTAAGCAATTATTGATAAAATAGCAAACGTATCCAAAAGGCTTAGATAAAGTAACGTTCTATTATAAATATTGTTGAGTTGAGAAAGTTGAGTTGACGTGTGAGAATAACATAAGTTACCTTAATATCGCGTGTTGTAGGTTATATCAATAAAATGTTACTTTGTCTCTAGACCCCTTAATTAGGAAATCCATTATAAATTGATGATTTTTAAATAAAAATTTTAAGTGCTGATAGCGCTAGAACTGCTTCAGATGAATACATTAAATAACCATTTTGTTATAGGTACCTAAAGGCATTTAACACCGCCGATCCCAACATGAAACTTAGTTATAAACTGTTTAAATGGATACGTAATTATGTACCTAACACTATGTAATAACAAAACCTACTTAAAACATTCAAACAAAAAATGCATCTTTTTCAATTCTACCCTACTTTTAAGTAGGTTATGTAGATACTTTAACATTTTCACGTGTGGTATACATGTAATATCCAAAAGGAAGCCGGTATAGGTAATTAGGCAAATTGTATTCTAAGTTTCTAACATCGATGTGCTATTAACTTTTTGTGAATAGATGTAATGACTTATTTTGTACCCCATAGTAGGCTGAACCTTTTTGTTCTCCAGCTTAAAGTTGTTGGTCATGAATATCAACTTGACGAACATACATGACACGTTGAACTGATACAGCCTTTGTTTTTGGCGTTCACCACTCTTTTATACATAATATAGGTAATATATATTTGATTGGCAGGTTCGTTACACTGGCTACCGGGATCGACCGCCAGAGGAACGTCAGATGCGCTTCATGAGTGGCTGCCGTGAAGGCCACACCGAGATAGCATTTACAGCGACAGGCACTAACCTGCAGCTTGTTTTCGACCATTCACCATACAATAATCGGGGCTGTGATTTTCAGAAAGAAAATGGCAAGGTAAGGATTCTGACTCAACTCCGTAGAAAGACAGAAAAAATAAGAAGGCCAGCAAGTTGTATTGTTGACGTATGTACCTACGTTAACTTGTAGTTTGTCGCCATTCACCTATTCAAAGAAAAATCGATTCACTTTTATCATTTGTACAATGGGTACTGTTCCAAACGGCTGTTAAACTAGTTTCTCCATCGTAATTCCAGGAATACGCGATGCAACGTTGACTGTAGGGACATTCTCCCACTTTTAAGGCACATTAGCAGGCAACAATTATGCAATTCTCAAAAACATTCTAGTCGTTAATTACATTTATGTTAACCATAACGTAGTGTGAAATAAGCTGCATATTTATGTGGTATAATATTTTGGCTAAACTATGATATGGATCTCTTCAGAAAAGCAGTGAAAATGCTCTTCAAGAGCAGCGATAAATAACTACATTTCCATGTAATTCAGCTGTTAAAAAACTAAAAAACGAGAAACCACTCACCATCAGGTTGCCTGTCACCCTGTTCTCTGTCACTTACATAAAAAAATCTAAATAGCTAGTGTTGAAGGATATGTCAATCTGCCAGATATGCACACGGAAAATATTCGTTCGACTTTATTTCGTGCTCAGGTAGTCAACCGTCGTAATTACGGAATGTTTAAATGAGGATACTTTTGTAGGACTAACACCCAGTTTTAGAAAACGTATTTAAATTTTAAAGATAACTTTAACGCAAACATAGGCTTTATTTTTTTCTGTAAAAACGATTGATTAGTGTTTTAAATAGTCTTTATAACTTTAGGATCCATTTTGAATCTGGACGTAACGGACAAACTAAAGCGAGTGCATTTAAAAATTAAAAGGTAATATTAATTGAATAATTTGAATGGTTATTATTGTATATTTAATTTTCTATTGCGTTTAATTTTAATTTTTGAGGTGACAAAACGATCGTGCTTGGTTGTGACCATAACATCCGAGTGCAAAGACCATCACAGTGCCTCGATTCTTCCTGTCGCGTTTTAGAATAAGCTTTTTTACCTCCAATTGTTCATACCATATACTTAGAGACCACCTGTTATGGTATATGTGGACATTAGAATACCTACTAGGTATGCTGACTTTAAAATGTTGGCCCACATGGCGACAGTGACTGATGACAGTGATGGTTGCTGCATTCTTCGACTATACTATACTTTCCATTAGGTTCCATAAAGTCTAGTCACTTTATGGAGCTGTTATAATATGTTTTCTAAAACTTGCAATGTTTTACAAAAACGTTTTTAGTATATTATATAGATACGCTAATGTAATATATATATACTAAACGTTATTGCCCAATTTTTTATTTTTTATCATTGTGTTAAAGTAGGTACGTTGGTACCTACGGAAAAATGAATGGTAAATATTAATTGCTCAATACTAATTATACAGTCCATTACTTAAATGTAGATACTTATGTGTGTATTAATTATTTTTATTTCAATATATTATTGCCAAGATTGTCAACTTTTGTAATATCATATACACACATCATCAAAGTATAAGACTCATTCCGTAAATGAAAACTTTTTTTGAATGAAACTTATAAATTTAAAAATTTAATAAATACACGGTAGAAATTCATATTTTGTAAAACGTATGTTCCATCTTTGCGTAAGTTATCTGTAAAACGTTGCTACAAGTATTATAATGTTTTAAAGTTACATTTTCTTTAAATTTTGTGTATATAATATTATAAGAATAAACAAATTTTAAAAGAAGAAGCTTTATGTTGTTAACGTAAAGTCGTGTCGCCGTTTGCCGTAAGAAGAAATGTTTACGGGCTTTAGGTATGATCGAAGCCGGACGCTTACAGCGTGAAGTTGCAGTAACCACCAAGTGTTTGTAAACACCCAGACTGCAAAGAAGAGGTTGCCCAATATAAGTGTAAAGTCTCATAGGCCGCTGAGGGTCCACGCTCTTTGGCGTGGCCATCAAGTACGACGGTTACAGTAGATACGAATTTGCTAAAAATGATCTGAAGATCAATGAGCTCATGTCCTGATTTTTGATGAATTAACGTTCGCTTTTCAACCTGATTCAAGAAGGATACCCGCTTAGCGAGCTTCAAGATGTAATGGATGGCTTCAGGGTCCACAGTAAGTTCATCCATACCAAGGCGGAACAATCATATCTTCAACTGGAATTCAGGTTGGCAATAGAACTGATCTTGTTTTGATACAGGGCACATTGAGTGCCGAAAAATAATGCCACGACGTGATCGAACATGATGCTCCACTTTGACAGTATACAGATGAAGATTTCATGTTCATGCAGTATAAAGTTCGTATACATACCGCAGACTCGGTAATGAACGTGCTGTATAAGCGATATCGCTGCCGCAGTCGTGCGATATGAATCCTATCGAACTTGGGTATGATTTGCTTAGCAGAAGGGTGTTCGAAAAGTTGCCTTAAAATTTACGCACAGACGATTTTTTTGCATTTCTCCCGAACCTAGAGCCCCTGGCCACTCTAAGCAACCAGAATTATGCCTGCCGAGATGATACAGAGCCTTAATCAGTGCATTGAAAAGTCCTACTGACTACTGAAAGCGATCTAATATCTGTTTTTAATATTTAATAAATTTCTATCTCGCCACTTTTTTGGATTTTTATTTTTTTCTTACTTTTTACTCAATTTGTTCTTTATTAGTAAACTGTTACATTTTGTTTAATTGACTACAATTTTATTCTAAATTATAATTAAGAAGAAAATTATGCTATGAATTGTACAACATTCATTATTTAAAAAAAAACGCATTTTTTTAGTAGGCGTTGAATGAATGTCTGATTATTAGACTTGTTTGATGTGCTCATATAGATAATTGTAAAAGACAGTATTAATAAAAAATAAATTTTAGAATCAAATTTTTGTAGGTATTCTAAAAACCGTTTAAAATTTTACGATCAATACACAGTACAGAATAAGTATTCACATGTTCAGAACTGTTAAGAACGTAAAATAAAAAATTGGGATGTTTTGAGACACCCACAAGGAAGGATTTTTATTCAAGTTATTTTATTTGTGAAAAAACACAATACCAATCAATAATAATACAGTCGCATGGATTATAAAACAAATCAGATGAAAAAAAGAGTTAGCAATTAATTACATATTTCGATGAGGCTTTCGAGTCACCTTACGTTTTATTAAGCCTGCTCTACTTCACAAGGTAGTGACGTGAGAAGCGCATTGAGGAATTTCGTTTTTTTCTTGTAAGCATTGATGCATAAATGATGTAAGCCTTAATTGTGCAGGTATGAAGCAAGTAGAGGTTGACCGTTAATGACATTATTCGTCACCAATCATCATTTACTATTGCAATGCATCAGTTGCGGGCATTGCTTCCGGCCCACATTTTTATAACCGAAATGATGAAGACATAAATAACTTTCAAGTCGCTAATGAAAAAGTATAAAGCCGTAACTCCGAACATAACGCGCCGGTCACGCTCTGTCTTACAATGTGTTGAGAATGAATGACATGTCTTCTCCGACGTATTATTAAGGTACCTTTAGTATGATGTTAATTTTCGTAATGGTACATTCATTTTGATGTACGTTGTTTATTATTCAACCGTGATAAAATTCATTTTGGTAATACCTAATACCTCAAAGCGAAATCATTCGTGCTTAGACACACTACGTTCTAAATGTTTTCTTTTAATAAGGTACTTTCCTAAGTACCAATATACTTACATCAATAGGTATTGAATCTGAAATAGAAAACAACAATTAGTTACATTTGGTACGCTGAGTTAAAGAAAAGTGATTTGTTATTTATTGAGTTAGCGCGGTCCGTCGTTGGCCTCATCTTCACATTCCATACAAGAGTAGAGATTGAAGTCAAGCGTTTGCTTAAAAAAAAGTAAGTAGGACATAGAATCATATTAAGCCTCTAGATCTAAATTTACCCTAGTAATTTCATAAAAATAATAATATTCACGTAAAGTCATTTTGTATAAAAATTGCGATACTAATATCCATTTATAATAACACTAGCTGTGCCCACGCCTTTCTTCGTGTGGAAGTAGTGTTTTTATTATGATAATAATTATTTGAAACTGAAATCTTTGTACATATATATGAGAGTATATGAATCATTGGCATCAACTCTTTCTTATATGAATTAGAATATTTAAATATAGAAGACAATTAGTACTATGGCTTACAACATTGAACAGTTGAAATAAAATTAACATTAAACATTAAAAACAGCTTTCCGCAATACGTTAGTGAAAACATCATCTACATAAGTTTTGCGATTTCTGAGATTAGCGTGTACAAACGCGTACAGATATGAATATGCATATTGAATAACAATTCTCATAAATTTTTACTAGCCTAGTGAATTTTTTTCTGACCAGTGACATATATACACGCTCTTGTAAATTTCGGTATCTACAGAATTTTGAAGAGGTTTCTGAAGAACAGATATATCATACAGTCTCTCATAGTATATACAGGTTTTTACTAATTTTATCGCAATTAATCACATTATATTAAATTGAATTCGCTTTTCTGGGCAAATAACCACACAAAACTGGCAACTATATGCACGTGTGTAAATATATCCCACCCAAAATGATCACTAGAGCAACCGATCGCCTAAGTACCTACACAAAGATAGATATTTTGTTAAATGAACCGTGGATTTCGTGGTTGGCCAAGCAAGTCATTATAATATGAAACATTTAAATAGCTCTCGTAAGATTTCGAATCTACTTGTATATTTGTGTAGAGCAACGGTCCTTAACTAAATAATCTTTCACAGCACAAATCGTTTTTAAACAAAGCTAGGGTAGGTAGGGTAGGCGTAGGGCTATGATAACCGGGTAGTAGACTTGAGGGAGTCTGCTGCTCGGATGAGAGGTAGGCGGTGCGCGGTGTCCGGCTCGCCGACTGAGAAAGAGGTGTTAGAAGGATGGATACTTTACTCCCACCCCTCCCTAGGAGTTAGCCTCAACAAGGCTTTTCGCTCCCCGGTCGTTTGGGTGAATTTGGTTTCCCAGGCCCGGATGCAGCGATTAGAGGGACACCCCGGAAGTTTTAGTCAGTAGGAGTCTGACACAAAGCGGCCCTGGTGGTCCTATGCAGGATTTTCCCTCGGGATACCAAAAAAAAGGTGTTATGATGAGGTACATATAAAACCATCGCTATATATACCTATGTGACAATTAACAACATTCGTACATATACTTTGTTATAGTTACGTGCAGATAGCATGAACCTATGCAGTTTTTAATGAAGGTATAGAACTGAACTCGTCTGGAACACATTTGGTGCCTGGTTTATTGAATTTAGCCCCTTTCATTACACGGAGGCCGCCTCCTGCGCTTCTGTATGAATACTTATATTTATTTACATTCGGTTCATTTAACAAAGGGCTTGAATGCATTCGAGTTCTTCTCGAAACAGTATTTAATTATCGTACTATTTCATTTTCAAGTACCATTAAATTTAATATTTTTTAATAGAATCAAATTGAAATAAATAGTATATCTATGTATTACAAATATATCTATCAATATGGAATGTCCTAATAAAAATCTATTTTTATACAATTTTATTGTGAAGTGACCATGTGCTGGTAGATAGATACATAGTAAATAGTTGGAGCATATAATAGGTACTTGTAATGATGGCATTCACAAAGGTCACCAAGAACTTACTAATAAAATAATAATAATAAAATGTCGTCACGCTAATATCCCTTACGGGGTGAGCAGAGATAATTTAGTGGTTGTATCCACTTTGCGCTTATGTGTCGAGCCCAACGTGATCAGTAGCAGAGCTGATCGCCATTTTCAAGGCACTTCCACATAGCATTTTAATCACTTGGCATGCGAGTTTCCACATTATGTTTTCTGTCACCGGTGAGTATGTGGCGTCTAAATCGGTACGTAATTTGGAAAAACCCGGAGGTTTGTGCCGAAATTCGAACTTAGACCATTCGCGTGGCCACGCATGGAAACCGGTCATGTATCCACTAGGCGACCACAGTCGCTAAATAGAAACAACTAATTTTAACCAAAACTGTCAAGTTCAGTAGCTATTTGAAAACACAACACAAAAATATAAAATATCGGCAAAAATCTGTTTATTACTATTTATTTACATCTTGAGGTCGTGAACAACGGATAAGTGCACAATAAATATAAATAATAGTTTGGATATAAACTCTTCTACAGGCATAGATAATCACAAGTACTTAAAAATATATTTACTGTGGGTGAGAAATAATATTTTTTTCTCGCTACAAACGGAGGAAATTTAATTGACTTTTTGACGCAGATATGCATGCAATTGATGCAGTCCTTGAAATGATTGTTTTAAATTGCACTACTACTAGCGAAAATCTTTAATATTTTTTTATAATTAAATATTACTTTTATGAAGACCATATCAACACTCGTGAGCACTTTTATAACTCTCAACATAGATGTAAGAAATATAAAGAAACCACATACACGCGCTAAAATTGAAGCCAACATGTTGATTAATAGAGTAATATGAAATTTATACGGTATGCAGTGTTGACGTGTTGCATCTCCTCATTTTAATTAGGTACATAGTGCCGTTTCTGTGTCGTAGTTATATCAAGGAAATTTAAAGCGTTAAAACACACGATAGAACAAAATGAGCATTAGTGAGCCGAGGAAAACTGAATCATTAGCTTTATCCGCGCGTTTTGTTTCAGATTATCCTTCCATATATTTCTGAATTCTTTATTCTCAACCATAGCTCTAATTAAATTAAACATAGGTCTGCAAACATTTTAGAACTTTCTTTCTGTATATAGCATGTTATAAAGATAAAAATAGTTTATGAAGTGAAACTTCTATAGAATCGTTGTGATTTCAAAGCGAATGCAACGTATTTCGACAGGTAAGAGACATAAATACAAAAATTAGTGAGCCAGAGCGAGAGAGCAAATGTAGTGTTCCATTTGATTCATTATTTCTACATGCTCTACTGTGATAGGTTTGGCGCATTGGATCCTACAGCAAGAATCGTCCCGCTAACTGCATTCTTGGACGCGAGTTCAAACCTTTGGCTGGATTTACATCAAACGAGCGAATGCTCATTCTATCCCCACTCTATCAAATTCGGTTACTGTTAACAGACATAGAGCGTTTTTTCGTTGTTCTCCCTGCGCTCGCAAAGATTCTATGGAATATTCTAAGAATGCTCGTTCGCTTTATGTAAACAATACTAGAGCGTGCCAGCAGATTCTTAGAGCGTTCTTGCGTGTTCGGACGCGCTCGCCCGCCGGAGCGGTCTCTTCAAAGCGTTCTTGTGTTCGAGCGATCTCGATCACTGATCTGAGTATACTCATCGATTGAACTATGTATTGGTCTCAAGAAAAATGCCTATTTATGATAGAAGCCTACCGAAATTCCAAATGTCTGGGATCCGACGTTTGAACACTATAAAAATACAAATCGCAAACAAACTGATTGGGTGGAGATTGCAAATATACTAGAATTCAATGCTGAAGAAGTAAAATAAAGATAAGACTCGGTTGTCGCATGTTATCGCTGAGAAAGGGTATGGTCACAGAACCACAGAATTAGCACGAATGCGCAATGAGCATTCGTTCGGCCGCTAAACACCTGTTCTTCTCATTCTTGCTCGTTGATCGTTTGGTGTTAACGCTAAGAGCGGTATTTCGTTTACACTAAAAGAGCGAGAAAGAATGCTCTTGTTCTTGCTCTAGCTGTATGTTCGTTTGGTATAAATCCAGCCTTTAACAAATTAATACGAGAAAAATAGATTATTTTCTCATTTGCGTTTAAAATTTCTGCATTTAAAAGTATTTTTCGATAAATTAATTGTTTGAACATTCGGGTGATATACTTCTGAGCTGGGCTACTGGCAGAATCAAGTACTGATGAACAAATATGTTAAACCCAAAATGATGACCTAATTTATGTTAAAATTACCACTTAAAATCTTCGGAATTTTATCATAATTATGTTTGAGAATTCGCGATAAAGTCAGCGTGGTGAGACACAAATACATAAATTAGTGAGCCAGAGTGAGAGTGCAAATGTCGGTGTGTATTACAGCTTTTTAGTAAGAAGTCAGTTGGTCAGGTGGTGTGTTATTATTTAACAGTGTTGTGAGTATTTTTATATCTTGTTGTGCTAAATAATAAATTTTATAAGATGCTGAAAATTAATGCCCAAATGTCTTTTTTTTATTACATACAGGCTTGCACTTGACTTCAATCTCACCTGCTGGAAAGTGATGATGAGGCCGACGATGGAGCGCGCTCACCCAGCAAATACCGATTCACTCGATGTTTGAAGATTCCCATGTCATAAGAGGCCGGAAACACCGACGCAGGAAGCGAGTTCCACTCCTTCGCGGTACGCAGCAAAAAGGAGGAGGAGAATTGCTTCGAACGAGCAGCAGGAATGTCAACCACAAAAGGGTGCAAACCAGCACGGCGTCTCGTCAATTTATGGTAGAAGGGGAGGGTGGAACTAAATCATACAACTCAGCCGCACACTCTCCAGAGTATAGTCTATAGAAAACCGAAAGGCAAGCTACTTTACGCCGGTGTTCCAAACTGAGTAGTTTACGCGACGTAAGAGCCTCATCGGCAATAAGTCGCTGAGCTCGGCGATCAATTGAGTCCAAAGCAGCCAGATGGTGTTTGGCGCAACCATCCCAGAGGTGGCAGCAATACTCCACACACGACCGAACTTGCGCCTGATACAGGTTAAGAAGTTGGGTCGGCGTAAAATGCCGCCTAACCTTGAAAAGAATCCCCAGTTTCCGAGCAACTGTTTTAGCCTTAGCTTCAATCGAACGCCCTAAGTTAAGGTCAGCAGTTATCTCCATGCTTAGAAGCTCGAGGCTATCAGCCAATGGTACGCTAACACCAAGACGAAAGGGCTCCGTTTGGCTCATCAATCTCATGTCTCGTCAATGTCGACGCAAAAAAAAGAAATTAAAATTACAAACAAAAAAACAAGAAAAGGTTCAACAGAACGTAAGAAGAAGAAGTTTCGTGCTTGTAAAAAACAATTATGGATCAATCAAGATAGATGTTCAAATATAATTGTTAATAAATTCCAATAAATTATCTAGCATATGTTAAATAAAATATCTTTTAAAATTAATCAAAATACTTTCATTTTTAAACAAATAAACTTTGTAATTATCCTACCCTTTTTATATACATTCATCTCATTCTTTTGTCGATTTACTGAAGTTTCACTTCTATCATGTGTGAATCGCACACACACATTTTTTTTATTACATAAAAATATACATATATACTAGACATAGTAATTAATGTATATTAAAGCTGTACCAAATTTTTAGTTTTAGAGTTTTAGGGTATCATTATTAAATAAAAGTCGAAGCTGCTCGCGTTCGTAGGCTTTACCCTAGTTTCCCCACACGTGACTGTGAGTAAACGAGCTAAACGAGCTAAACGAGCAGCAGCGAGGTGGTAGGGCGTCGGTGCCCGTCTGGATCGCGACCACAGTGCATGAGTGTAAAGCCGTCATAGTGACCAGTTTCGGCTAGTCGCGTTTCGGGATCAGCTTGTGCATATTCAGTAGCTCATATACCTAGAGACCTTCAGTCGTGGTATATGTGGGCCGACATGACGATGTAGACTATCAATGGATTTTCATACTTTGATAGTCGCTTTCGTTTTTGAACTACACTGTACTTACGATCAGGTACTCTGTAGTCACTATGTCGAGCCAGTGTAAAAAAAAAAGTTCACAGCTCCTTTTCCAGACGAGAAAAAGTTGATTTTTTTCCAGTTATTTACTTGCTATTATGAGTTCTTGAACTCTGCATGTGAAATAATGTACACTTCCAAACCTGAAAACTAGACACTTGAAGCTACAATCTAAATTTTTTAAAGCTTCTATAGGACTATTTTCCTTTAAGTACTAGCTTCTTGAAAATTATCTAATTTTAAAAGGAAAATAGACGTATAGAAGCTTTAAAAAATTTAGATTGTAGCTTCAAGTGTCTAGTTTTCAGGTTTGGAAGTGTACATTATTTACATGCAGAGTTCAAAATTTAGACTTTTTAATACCCTTTACATATTGTGTCTACTATATAAAAACGAAGAAATTTTTAGATTTTATAATATCTCTTTTCTTATATGTGATTTTAATTTACGCCCGTCGTAACCGAAATAATCGGTATCGATTTGTAATAAATACATGAGTAAATAAAGTAACAGGCCTAACAAACATGTTCAGATTGAAAATTTACAAAGAGGGAAAATGTTTTCCCTAAAATCAATAACTCTCCCCGTCATGTGATTGGAAGTCGTCGCGACGTCGTATTCCGCCCAAACAACATGGCCGCCGAAGACGCGTACACTCACTTCATCACTTATGTTTTTTATCGTTTTAACTATATTATTAAATCTGATATCTGAATTTAAACATATATATTCATAAAACATTAACATCACATAAGAATAACCATAATATACGTTGTCCATACTGAATGTTTTGCAATTTTAACTTTACAAATTTATGAATTTTAGATTTTTAATAAATTAAATATACATGTGATTTTTTTATTGTTAAAGTTCATTTTCTTAACAGGAGTACCGCTCTTGTCTTCAAATTATTTTTGGACTTGAAGTATCACAAATAAGCGCTCTTAGGAGTTGTCAAGCTGAAATAAAACATCATCGTATTGTTCCTCTGTGATGAGATTTGTGAATGTCGCCGATCAACAACAATCACTAAATAAAATGTGGATAATTTCAGGCAACTCATTAAAAAGAAGGTCGACACATAACTTGCCATGAGATTCATGAAAAATCAAAGCCTTATTATTATTCTTAGTCTATTAATTTATTATTATTATGGTATAGTATATTATCAGTCTTTGCATGAAGCTTTAAAAGTCAAAAAGCTTTATAGTTGTAAAATTTCTCAGTAAATCACTTCAGGTTAAAAACGTGTTCGTGTTCATTGTTGTACAGAAGTGTTGCAAAAGTGTGACTACGGGCATTCAAGTGCTATTTATACCATGAGAACAGGAGTAACCTAGAGACCTTCAGTTATGGCATATATGGGCCAGTTCCATTACTCCAGTTAATCTTTCTTGTTTCATTATAACAAAACAGATATTAGAATAAAATTAACATGTTATACTTACTTTCCAATCCCCGGGATTGGAAATTCAAAAAAGTAATGAATTAATTTTATTTATTTAGAAAATCCTTATATATAAACTTTAACTCCGTATTTGACCTCTTAGGGGTTGAATTTTCATATATCCGTTTTTATCTTTTACCTACACCATAAAATTAACTTACATGCCAAGTTTGTAGGTCCTATACTTGCTGAGGTTTTGTGATGATCAAGTCACATTCCTTTTAATATATATTATTATATATAATTTTTTTCTATGTTATTACACCCAAGTTGTGTACCCATATACGAATGAATAAAAAGAGAAATATTTAACATGAATTGTTATTCAAGTATTTGAATAATTAGTGAATAGTTATTAAGAAAATTACACCGGTTTTAGTTCAAATTATCAAGCTATATATAGATTTATACTTATTTATTAGTAATTTAGGCAAAATTCTGATTTCCTGTTTTACTAGGACGGAATAATGTATTAGGTACCTATCAAATAAAATTGGTCAATTTTTCGATCATTTGAAAAAATAGAACAAAAACATACGGCAAGCGTTGCATATGCAGAAGGTTGTTATTAGTAAAATTGCTTCCTTGCTAAGTGTGTGCCACAATTAAAGGTTCGTTTGTAGCGGATGCCGGAACAAAGCGAACACGCGATCTGGCTCTCACCTACCTTATGCCGCTTCCAAAAAACTTTTATTTTCTGTTCACTTCAAACCCAACGTAAATGTTTAATAGCTGTTATAAATAGACATAAATAATTTTAAACTATTATTTGATGAATAAACGTAGAGTACCTGCAAGTATAATAAAATAATAAATATTGTTGAAAATCCTTCGAAGTTTACTTCATTACAGTGTCATTGAGGGTGACGTGGCTCTAAGGGCGGCTTGCACTAGCAAATTAAGTCTAGTTTAGACTTACATAAAATGCTATTTAGCGCTGAACTGTACTTATAGTCTTGCACTGAATAAAAACCCAGTTGTAACAACTCTTAAACTCAAATCATCATTAAGATGGAATTAATGTACTTCGATTAATTAGCGTCTATAAAAGCTTAAACTAGACTTAATTTGTTAGTGCAAGCCGCCCTTAAAGTTTAGAAAAAAAGGTTTAAGAATAAAGTTGCTATTTCTCCTACGAGGCACTAAATTTATACACGTGCCTACAGAAAACTTGCTCGCGTGCCCAACCGAACCGAGGCGACCTTATGGGTGATTTTGAGAAATTACTTCCGTGCCATATGTGACAGATAAAGTAGCCCACACTTACCCCCAACGGTGATTTTTTTTTTGTTTAACGAATCCGTTTTTTATCAACAGGCCCACATCGTGTCCCGATTCATCATGAACGGCGTCTGCGTGAGGTGGCGCGGTTGGATTGATTTAGAGCGACTCGACGGAGCCGGCTGTCTTGAGCTCGACGAAGAAAGAGCAGCGATAGAGGATGCAGCTTTACGCGATCAGATAGAAAGGTACAACCAACGGTTACGAGATTTTGAAGACAAGCAGCGTGCGTACCGGGAGCACGGCGAGGAACTGCGTGCGCATTCTCATGTACACGCACAACGCTGCCACCAGGCGCGACAGCCGCCGCACGCCTCTCACCCGGCGCATCCTCATCCATCCCATCCTGTTCACATTAAACAACACTCGCAAGGTGCCCTCATTTCATAAAATCGTTTAGGCTATAGCCACATCGCGACTTAATATGGTTAAAATATTATGTTTGTGTAGGCTGTTTATGTGCACTGTTTAAGCCTTAAAGCTTAACTAACGATAGACCCGTGCTTACTTGTAAGTGGGAGAAGAATTGTAGTATCGCTGTCCTGCTTTGTTGGTTTACAATCGAGTCTGCATCAACATAAGACTTTAACTATAGTGTATAATCCTATAATCCAAAAAAATGAACGGCCTAAAAACTCAAAGAAAGGCCACACAGGCTGTACCACTTGCATTCACATTTACATAATTTACTAGTTTCCAGGCACGTAGCTAGACATTCGTGGTGTGGTTAGACAATAATAGGTTCATTTTTGGCAATTAAGTCATTGTAAAACCTTGTGTATTTAGACACAATCACAAAAAGATAATTATGCGTTATTGATCTCCGTAATAATAATAACGATAAACGTAATATAACTTAGTGTCCATTTCGAATTAGTTATATATTTCGTTTTAACCCTTTCAGTCACAGCTTTTTGGAAATATCTGTAGCCCAAATTTGAGATCATATTTATTTTCTATACATAATTTGAAGTGATTTTAGCTTTGGTTTAATTAATTTCATCCATTATTTACCAAGATCCGAACTGTCCTCTACAGTAAAAATTGTGACTCAGAGATCGTAAACATGGAAGGAACAAAAAGAAACAAATTTCTAATTGTAGTTGATGAAAAAAACATTTACATTAAGAATGTTATTCAAAGTATTCATTGCTTTAAACATATTAACAAAAAAAATACTCGATCATAACAAAACAATTTCATTTACATTGATGAATTTCTATTCCTCGCAATACATAAGTTAACTTTACACTTTAAGCATTTAAAATAAGTTTTAGATTTGCATGAAATATTTTTACATCTTCCAGCTTCTTTTACATCTTGAAATTCAGGTAAATGATCGACTCTATGCCATCTTTCAGAGGTTGAACCTGTCTTTTACTGAACGTTTCAATAGAGGTTTCGGTTGGACTTCGGAATCTTTATCAGTACCTTTCCTTTTCACACTCTCAACTGTTTTTGCACATATCATTCTGATAAAAAAATATTCCTCTACTCTTGAAAATATTTCTTTCCTCGAAATTGAAATTTCATAGAATCACACTGTCCTCCTGAGAGGACACATGCTTGATGAAGTTTTGTTTGCATGATTTTGGGCGAATTGACCTTGCTCGAGTTTCTATCACTTCCTATTAGCTATTAACTATTATGTACAATGAGATATTAGGATAGAAGAGGAAGCTTCTTTATAATATTAGTTACTTTTTGTGATGAAATGTGAAAAAATCTAAACTGCAGTTTTTTCTATAGAATTAGTTTGAATATAACTAACTCTTATTCGATATTTGACTTCTGAACTGTTTCAATATGTAGAATATACATTATTTAATGGATCTATGCGATTAAATGACCAAAAATAAACACCATTGAATTAAAAAAAAAATCAAAACTATGTTAATTAAATAAATGCATTATCGAATCTTATAATGATTATATATGACTAATAAGCTCAATACCAAACAATAGGTACTTATTTAATGTATTCGATATCAATCAGCTTCATATTACTAAAAGGCGATAAAATGCATGATATTTATAAGACGAAAAATTAATAACAAATTGACAACATTTTATTAAATAAGTCCATTTAGTAAAATATAGTGTAGGATATACTTAGGTACTCCTTATGATATCGATACATTAGGAGATAAATAATTAAAAATACCATAAAATAAATTAAAAGATATCTGCGTAAATAATTAAAATATCACTAAAATCTAGTTTTTGATTTGATAGCCATAATTAAAAAACACAAATCAAAAGAAAACGTTCCAATTTCTGTTGTTTCAAGAATATAATAGTAAGTTTAATAATACTGAATGGTTTTGAAAAGTATTAACGGAACATAATAACAATAACCGGTTGTTACATTTTATTTAATGAATTTCATAGCTTCAACCAATCAGAAAACCAGGCCTTAGTAATACATTTTGAGATACTTCTACCAAGTAAGACTCCTAACATTGCCTTGGCTTGGTAATTATTTTATTTATAACCATTACTCGTTATTAGTTATTGTTAACTACAATGTTACCAATTTGAATATATTAAATTAGTGTAAACTACATTTGAAATACTTGGAACTACATTACAAGAAGAATTCTAGATACCTTATTAAGTCCGTTCATAGACTTAATTGTCATTGCGAAAATTAATAGGTAATATGTGTTTATTATAAAAATACCATTGCCAAATAAAAATGGATTGAGATATTTAAATTTCAACGAAATGAATGAAGACAAAATGCGCATTACTCTGGCGTTTAAAATTCATTACTAACTGTCAGTTGGCAACTGAAAAGCGACAGTTTTCGTAATTATATCCCATTGCGTTCTTCATTGGAGAACGCAAAAAGCTCTGTATTTAATTTTTTATTAGTCAATGAAGAAGTCAGGTCGAACTATTGAAGGTACTTCCGTACAAGATTTGTGTTATTCAAATGAAACAACTCAAGATTAGATATGTAATAATTAAATACAAATTAACTATAAGTTTACAGGTATTTTACGTATTGTCAAATTCTGTATTAATTTCAGTCTTCATTTTATTGTTATTTTTTATACTGTTTCGATTTTAATATTATGTAAATGTGATAATATAGGTCTACCTATTATGTAAATAAAGCTTAATGATTACAATATTATTGTTTTAAATTTCCCATTGCAGGTTTATCTTTCATTAATTTTATGGTCCTCCCTGAGACTTCTTAATGTTTCTTTTAAAACACTGCAAAGTAACTCCTAATAGTAAGTACAGTACATTTTAAGAGCGACAGCGACCAGAAAAACAAATTCTTCAGCAGTCGATGTTGTCATGTCCCATAAATGTACGACGGAAGACCCCTAGGTATGTCTGTTCCAACCTATTACATGGATAAGACGGACAAGATCATGGCGAAAGTAAGTCGATGAGCTTTACACTCATGTAACTTTGTTAAAATGCGAGTGTAATAAAAACGATAGGGGAGTTCGAAACGTTTGTAAAGTTACAGCTAATTAGTCTGCCGGTAAATGTCTGTTCGGTGCAGACAATATAGTCAGATGCCGGTCGTTCCGCATCAACTATATCGTGCGACACATCGCGTCGTGCGGACTGCAGGGGCGATGCACGCGCGCTGCACCTGTGCGCTAGATTCTGACCTTACAATTTACCGGAATATTTATATCATGTTTATGCCTTTTGAACACGAGTTAATCGCCGCCTTCCTGACTGTTAATAAAAGTATATATCATCACACTACGTACCGTTCGGGGTGAGCAGATTAGGGTGCAAAATTTTTTTTATGGGAAATCATACTAACACTGTAAATGTGACAGTTTGTTTGTGACTCTTACACACTGAAATGGCTGGATGGATTTTGAGAAATTTGGTTTATAAATATTTAGATTATAACCTGTGGTAGCATATATGTGGTGGTATATTTATTTAAGTCTAAATTTTACCCGGTTTCTGTGGCAACATAAATGAAACTGATGCAACTATAATCTCGCAAACCATAAGATCTCTCAAATTTTAAAGGATCGTTGCATTATTGTTTATGTCATAATATAATATAAATAAAAGTCTATAATAAAAATAAAAGTTGTGTCATATAAAAGTGTTTACTCATTCAAAATCAACTCCAACACTGAACATGTGTTAGATATATATATTTCTTCCTGGGTAACGCCAGATTAACACAACTAGTACATATATAATATTCTTGAAAATGATGCAAATAATTTCGTTATAGTCGCCATTCAAACTAGCCAGGTCATTTTTTTTTCGTAAAATTAAATTCACTTTACTGATTAAATATAAATAAGTATACGCGTCTAAATCGACTTATTGTGTTTTATCATGAGATCAAGCTGAACTTGTAGTTACACTGTGCGAATTATACACATAGGCAGAGATAGGCAAAATGTAATCTATCTAATCTAAATGTAATCTATATAACTGTAGTAAATCTATATAACCACCCCTCACCAAGTAGTTGGGGCCTGCAGAAGACCAGACGTCGCCGGAGGCGGAGGAAGATGGCTCAGCCTTGCCCTTGGCACTCGGCAGACGAGAGAGGGAATACCCCGCGGATTTTAGTCCGACACATCAGGGGGCGGCCCTCGCCGCCTCCTGAAGGTCCGTTAGGGATTTCCCCCGGGTAACCAAAAAAAAGGCAAAATGTAATCTGATTAATGATTAACGATTAAGAAAAGTAGTCATTATTTTAATTTTGTTGGTCTGTAATCAAGATTAAATCTCTTCAAAGCATTAACAAGTCATAAATGTGTATGCAATTGAAGATTCCGTAGTGTTTAAAACATAGATGAGCAAAATGCAGTCATATTAATGATGAAAAACGCAAAATGTAATCGTAATCGTTTTTCATTAATCATATTACATTTTGCCCATCTATGCACTTGGATACCTTATCATGTTTAGCGAAAAGCTCTCTATCGCTACAAAATACTAATAAAAACCTACTGTTAAAATTTATCCCCCAATTTTGTTTAAATGATTATTATCATTAGATATTAAGATCTTTTATCAGCGATCATTCGTGCAATTGGTATTGATCACGTTGAACATATTTAATATGAATACTTTATATATCTCTACTTCCCCAGAAAGGAATAATGCGACATTTTAACAGAAGCTTGGTTTTTTTCCTACATCAAATTTTTTAATACCTTCCTAGTAAGATGTAGGATACAAAAAGATACTTATCTGCACCCTGTCATATTACACGCGGAACTAACCTTTATACAAAAATATTATCACAAGTCTTATTGTGACATGCGATGTCTTGACCAAGCCGTACCATGAGCAGGTACCTTCTTTATTAGGTATCATCATCGATCAGAGGATCAATATCACAAAAAAACTGTGAGTTTTACATTGCACCGTGGCGTCGGACGCCGGATTTCGTTCACAATGAACCGATGATTTATCGAGACGTTCTTTTTGCGCAAAAAGCTTCAGGTCAGTGTTCCAACGA
Organism: Automeris io; assembly: GCA_036320925.1. Lineage (NCBI taxonomy): Eukaryota > Metazoa > Arthropoda > Insecta > Lepidoptera > Saturniidae > Automeris > Automeris io. Next base: position 12,203,835 of record JAUDJH010000002.1, read on the forward strand.
AGCACCAAAAGGGCATTCCGTGTAATCCGCGTGCGAAGCGTGGGAACAATGGATTGCACCATGTCGCGTTTAATCTGTAATAATGAAAATATTTTAACAAATATGCTATATATACCTATTTGCATCAAACTAAAAACTACTGAACTGATTTTCATGCGAAATAAGCATCAGTCAATCTATCATCAATAAAAGGAGTGCTTATTAAGGTAGGTTTTAGTGTATAATTTGGTACGGTTTTATGTAAATTAATTTAAATTTGACCATATATTTATTTGACCATATATTATACTAAGGCGCACAATATTCAATATATTTATTCAATATTTTGAATATACGTATTACCTATATAGGATAATATTGAATAAACCAACATACTTTACTAATATAAGATTATACTATCTTCTAAATATAATATCACACAGGAAGTTTCAAATATGGTATGAAGATTTTTTTTTCTTGGGGAAAATCCTCATAAGACTGTCTCAGCCGCACAGAGGAGTTGCGCGACCGAGGTCAGTCAAGCTTGAACCGACTTAAAACCCCAAGGTGACTACTTCTGCGCATTGGCGGGGACTGTGAGCCCTGTAATCAATTCGCCACAGCCTCGTCGCACCGCGCCCACTGGGCACAACTGTAAGGACGTGACGCCTTCCCAGACACTGTTCATCGTATTTAGGCAGATCACGTCACAGTGCTCTTCCGACTTCTCGAGGGTTGCTAAATATGGTATGTAGCTACAACAAAAAGTTACAAATTTTTGAAATAATAAATAAGTAACATATAAAGTATCAATAAGTCAAGCTAATATATTAGATGTTTATATTATAAATAATAATTGATGATAATGTCGGAATAAAACAAGCCACCTAGGAATCTTCATCGAAAACACTGTCTAATACCTTTGAGATATAAAAAAACAATGTATGGTGGGACCATTACTCTTACAGAGATCTACAGAAAAGTCTTCCAGGTATATACCTATTTATTTTTTAAGGATAGCTTATTATACTCATTTTTTTTTTCTTTTAAAAATTTGTATTTTTCTATTGTACAATTAATAAAAGACTACAAGGCATGCCACCTTACGTAATTCCAAATCCAGTATGTCGATAAAACTAGTAGCAACAATGTTGTCACATCATTAATTAATGCGACTGGTTTGTATGGAGCAGAGATGGGCAAAATGTAATCAGATTAATGATTATGATTACATTCTGTAATCATTAATCATGAATAATGATTAACGAAATTAATCAAAAAAAGTAATCATTTTTCGGTGATTAAGGATTATTAATCTTTAATCGGATTACAATTAATCATGATTACTTTTATGATTACTTTTCTGTTTGATACGTAAAATGTGCTGCCGACAGCAGAGCGGCTCTTGCCTTTTTTTTATTTATAGTATACGACTACTACTAGCTAAACTGGCGAACTGAGTACCATCACATAGTTAGGTGTTAGGGCGATTACCCGAACTGGGTCGTGACCGCGGTAGAATAGTGCAAAAACCGGCATAGTGACTCGCTTCGACCTGACTACTTTCAGGGTCAGTTAGTGCTCGGTGGACACTAAGTAAATCCAACGAAATCTAGTTAATCATTGATGCTTTTACCGTTGTTCTGAGTGATTCCTAGATTATTAGAACTGATTATCAAACTACCGCCCATATTTTACTGAAATACCGTCTCCAACCCGATAATCCACGCCCGCCTTCGGGATGGATATAGAGAGAGCAAGATAGCGAAAAATTTTAATTGATCAGAATAAGAGATTATTTTCTCAAATTTACACAAGCTTCTATAGCGCAGAGCGCAACATCACCTTTCTTGGTCATCCGTCTCTCTCTACTGACTCGGTTTCGTCTTTGATGTAAACCGAGCCGCCGCGCCGCACACGTTCGTATCGTATTTTGAATTTTAACTCATAATTAAAGTTGAGATATAGATCTGATTTTTTTTTCCGGATAACTGTCGTTCTACCTAATAACTTTGATTCTTACAATAAATCAGCGGGACACATACATAGTTTTTTTTCTCAGTTCGCTTAATTTTTTTTTCGCGTTTGACTTCCATATTCTTAAAGACTAAAGAATATAGTACTCAGAAAAAAAGAAGCAAATCGACATCGGGCACGCGCCATTTTTATCTCACTAAAAACGCTTTTTGGTTTACCAAAAATATATAGATATATATATATATATATATTGTTTAATGAGTAATAAAAGTAATTAATAGTAATTTCATTTTTCTGTTTTAAAAATTTAACTTTAACTTAAAGGATTGCACACAAAGTCTTTGGCCATTATCAGAAGTATTCTCCATCTCCAAGGCGGGCGTGGATTATCGGGTAGGAGCCGGTATTTCAGTAAAATATGGGCGGTACTTTGATAATCACTTCTAATAGTGCAGGAATCACTCAGAACAATAGTAAAAGCATCTATGATCAGCTAGATTTCGTTGGATTTACTTAATGGCCACCGAGCACGAACTGATTCTGAAAGTAGTCAGGTCGAAGCAAGTCACTATGCCAGTTTTTTCACTTTTGTACTATGGTCACGACCCAATTCCGGCAATGAACCTACCAACTCAAACGGCTGAAAGCACAAAAAATTGTCCTGAACGTACTCAGGTCGAAGCGAGTTACTACACAGTACACAATTGCAAAGACCCTTATAGTGATTATGATTCGCTCAACGAGACGGATATTCGGGGTCGGACTTGCACCGGCTAAAACCACCGGGTGCCAGCACTGCCTAATCTTCGCCTTCACCGTGCCTGCAAATCCAGATACTTCCTAGGGGCCCAGCGAGCGATTGGTCTTAGACAGGCCTCCTCCCTGGGAGAGGGTCGTAAAACTACCCAAACAATACCTCCCATTGGGGCGGCGTGTGAGCACACACACGACGACACCACCCCACCCTCCGCTGGACGTCACCCCCCCCTCTCTGCTGGACGCCACCCCCCACTTTCTGCTGGACGAAACTCCAACTCTCCGCTGGACGCCACCCCCCCTCTCTGCTGGACGCCACCCCCCACTCTCCGCTGGATCCCCCCAATCTCCACTGGACGCCACCCCCCACTCTCTGCTGGACGCCACCCCCCACTCTCAGCTAGACGCCACCCCCACTCTCCAGTGGACGCCACCCCCACTCTCCACTGGACGCCACCCCCCACTCACCGCTGGACGCCACCCCCCCACTCTTCGCTGGACACCACCCCTCTATTAGACGGAAGTTTGGGGTCATATTTAATTCGAAATAAAATAACTTGAAAAATTAAATAAACGAGTATTTAAATCGGTCTCTCTCTCAGCCAGAACTCAAAAGTAATCATTAAAATAATCATGATTAATTGAATGATTACTATAATCAAGATTAATGATTACCCATGTAATCATGATTAAAAGTAATCAGAATTCAAGTAATCATGATTACATTCGTCACGATTACTTGTAATCTGATTATTAAACTGATTAAAAGTAATCATGATTACGCCCATCTATGGTATGGAGTATATTCTAATGAACATAGATGGGCGTAATCATGATTACTTTTAATCAGATTAATAATCAGATTACAAGTAATCATGACGAATGTAATCATGATTACTTGTAATCTGATTACTTTTAATCATGATTATATGAGTAATCATTAATCTTGATTACAGTAATCATTCAATTAATCATGATTATTTTAATGATTACTTTTGAGTTCTGGCTGAGAGAGAGACCGATTTAAATACTCGTTTATTTAATTTTTCAAGTTATTTTATTTTGAATTATATATGACCCCAAACTTCCGTCTGATAGTGGGGTGGTGTCCAGCGAAGAGTGGGGGGTGGCGTCCAGCGGAGAGAGGGGGGTGGCGTCCAGTGGAGAGGGGGGGTGGCATCCAGCGGAGAGTGGGGAGGTGGGTGTCCAGGGGAGAGTGGGGGGTGGCTTCCAGCGGAGAGTGGGGGGTGGCGTCCAGTGGAGAGTGGGGGTGGCGTCTAGCTGAAAGTGGGGGGTGGCGTCTAGCGGAGATTGGGGGATCCAGCGGAGAGTGGGAGTTGGCGTCCAGCAGAGAGTGGGGGGGGTTGCGTCCAGCGGAGAGTTGGGGTGTCGACCAGCAGAAAGTGGGGGGTGGCGTTCAGCAGAGGGAGGTGTTGCGTCCAGCAGAGAGGGAGGGTGGCGTCCAGCGGAGGGTAGGGTGGTGTTGTCGTGTGTGTGCTCACACGCCGCCCCAATGGGAGGTATTGTTTGGTTAGTTTTACGACCCTCTCCCAGGTAGGAGGCCTGTCTAAGACCAATCGCTCGCTGGGCCCCTAGGAAGTATCTGGATTCCCAGGCCTGGCGAAGTCGAAGATTAGGCAGTGCTGGCACCCGGTGGTTTTAGCCGATGCAAGTCCGCCCTCGAATATCCGTCTCGTTGAGCGAATCATTATCATTACAAGGGTCTTTGCAGTTGTGTACTGTGGTCACGAGTCACGACATTGTTCGGCCTATTTTTCATTATTTTTTTTATTATTTTTTATTTTATTTTTTTATAATTTTTCTTTCCCGCCCGGTTAAGTTGTGAAGACCTTTCCCGGTCAACAAACACGCTTAAATTCGAAAAAAAAAAATTGTTCGGCCAATAAACCTACCAACTCATAGTAACTCGCTTCGACCTTATTACGTTCAGGACCATTTTTTGTGTTTTCAGCCGTTTGAGTTGGTAGGTTGATTGCCGGAATTGGGTCGTGACCATAGTACAATAGTGAAATAACTGGCATAGTGACTTGTTTCGACCTGACTACTTTCAGAATCAGTTCGTGCTCGGTGGCCATTAAGTAAATCCAACGAAATCTAGCTCATCATAGATGCTTTTACTATTGTTCTGAGTGATTCCTGGACTATTAGAAGTGATTATCAAAGTACCGCCCATATTTTACTGAAATACCGACTCCAAAGTGTGACCAAAAGACTTTGTGTGCAATCCTTTAAGTTAAAGTTAAATTTTTAAAACATAAAAATGAAATATGTATGTATGTATATATATATATAATTTGGTAAACAAAAAAGCGTTTTTAGTGAGATAAAAATGGCGCGTCTTTAAGAATATGGAACTCAAACGCGAAAAAAAGAATTAAGCGAACTGAGAAAAAAAACTATGTATTTGTCCCGCTGATTTATTGTAAGAATCAAAGTTATTAGGTAGAACGTCAGTTATCCGGAAAAAAAAACAGATCGATATCTCAACTTTAGTTATGAGTTAAAATTCAAAATACGATACGAACGTGTGCGGCGGCTCGGTTTACATCAAAGACGAAACCGAGTCCGGAGTCAGTAGAGAGAGACGGATGACCAAGAAAGGTGATGTTGCGCTCTGCGCTATAGAAGCTTGTGTAAATTTGAGAAAATGATGTCTTGTTCTGATCAATTAAAATTTTGCGCTATTTTGCTCTGTCTCTCTACCTCCATCTCGAAGGCGGGCGTGGATTATCGGGTTTGAGACGGTATTTCAGTAAAATATGGGCGGTAGTTTGATAATCAGTTCTAATAGTCCAGGAATCACTCAGAACAATGGTAAAAGCATCAATGATTAACTAGATTTCGTTGGATTTACTTAATGTCCACCGAGCACGAACTGCACCTGAAAGTAGTCAGGTCGAAGCGAGTCACTATGCCGGTCTTTGCACTATTGTACTGCGGTCACGACCCAGTTCGGGTAATCGCCCTAACACCTAACTATGTGGTGGTACTCAGTTTGCCAGTATAGCTAGTAGTAGTCGTATACTATAAATAAAAAAAAGGCGAGCGCCGCTCTGCTGTCGGCAGCACATTTTACGTATCAAACAGAAAAGTAATCATAAAAGTAATCATGATTAATTGTAATCCGATTAAAGATTAATAATCCTTAATCACCGAAAAATGATTACTTTTTTTGATTAATTTCGTTAATCATTAATCATGATTAATGATTACAAAATGTAATCGTAATCGTTAATCATTAATCTGATTACATTTTGCCCATCTCTGCTAATGAAGCAGCGATGCTTCCCGGCCGCACGTGCTGCCGACAGTGACCTATCATTGTAGGCAAGTACAATGTATGGCTATTAAAAGAAATTACGAATTGTTTTTTTTTAATGTATTCCTACCTTTTATTTCGTTAGATAACTATCTTACAAATAGGTACTTATTGGTATGGATGTCTATCCATTAACTATACCTAAAGTTTTTGAGGTGTTATGGCAATTACCGGAACAGGATCGTGACCATAGTACTCAATTGTAAAGACCATAATAGTGACAGATGTGGGCTGACACAGCGATGGCGACTTCCAACGGTTTTTCGTCTCTTGGCGGTCGTTGCCGTCCCAGGACTACACTGTATTTACCGTCAGGTGCAATTTTGTCACTTTGGCGAGCCAGTATAAAAATAACATCCATAATAACAATATAAAAGCAGTTACCTGTTACTAATGCGCTTAAATACAGAAGTGTATTTTCCTGTATGATTATTTTATAGCTAAGTATCATCCACTATTATCATACCAACTCAAATGAACGAATGAAATTTATATAGCTCTGTGAAAAAATAAGTAGGTAATAAAATCTGCCATGTGGAAGTTATGAACATTTAGTGTTGGATTTAATAGCGAAAACAGTAAATCCGTTGTTAGGTTAAACACTCCCGTTGTTAAATATATAGTGAGGTACTTATTTAAATGTAATCATTATGGTACGATTCCATCAAAATAGTGTGCAGCACATTTGATTACAAACATTTTGTGCAAAGCTCCAGCATTGCGCATACTAAGTTGGTATCGCGTTTAGCTGCTGTCTCCACCGGCAAGGTCTTGCGTAACTTTTGTAAACGCAGTGTGACACACTTGTGCACGAACATGTTTAAAAAGAGTGTCAAGAATCCATATTTAATTTAGTTAAACAATGTGCGCGCACAAATAAATATTTTCGCTCCGGTAGCGGAAGCAAAACTGAGTTCGCGAAAAACAAGCGTGTACTCGTCAACGCGAGTCCACTGCATACATCTGAGCGCGCACAAAAGTATACAGTTGTGCGCGAACAGTCTGGAAATGTTCGCGCACAATTTGTTATTGTTTGCCCGAGTGAGTCGACCAGCGTGCACATTTGTGTCGTACACTGTGCAATACTGTACCGCACAGTTGAGCACACTGGTGGAATCGCGGCTTTAGATACAAAAAGGAGGGAACCCCCACCAGATGAAAAGTGACTAATGGCGCCAACAACCGAAAGCAGAACCAGCCATCCTGTTGCTAACCTTGAAGATCCTTCTTCAAATCCTTCGTCAAAAAACTGACGATATCGACACGCCACTAGCCGAAATGAATCACTATAACAGTTCTTGTATCCATGTATTTACTTACTTACTATTGATCGCAAATTAGTCCGATTCAATATTTTTGCTAATTCTCAGCTTCATTAGACTTTATTTATGTATTAATTGAATGTATCTTATAGAAAATGATGAGAAAATTTAATATGACGTGTAACTATTGAAATAGGAATAAGTAACACACCAAGGTCAGCGAAACTCGAGTTTCCCATAATAAACCGAATCATTAATTCATTTCTACTTTGTATCAAATATCCATAAATAAAATTGTTTAGACAGTGAGTGAGATGAAGTATAAACCAGTTTATACGCGATACTCATTTCAATCGTGTCTTGTCTCCCGTCATATGGTTTCCCGAAGAAACGTGAGTTGAAGTCTCATATCACACGTGAATGAGCAAATGTAAGATGCATACTTGCGGCTTCTCTGTGTACCTACCTATATAAATATAAAGACAAATAAAATTAACTGATATACATATAAATAGATGTTTATTACCTTAGCTTATTATGTTAGCGAATTTATTTTATTGTAGATCATTTCGTATTTGTTGATAAAATCTACATAATGCATTTTGTAAGTTTTTATCGCATATATTTTACAAAACTGCTAGAAAACACAATTGTATTGAAATAGGACACAACGTTAAAAAATAGTTCGAGACTTTCGAGGATTTCACCAAATATAGATTATTGCTCCGTACCAACACAACTAAAGGAAAATATTTAGGTACAACGTATCTGTCAACATTTTAATCATGTGAACTGGAAATACAAATAAAGCTGTTTGTTTATACAACAAGACTAAATTACAGGACTGCAGAGCGCAGATACATCAAATGTTGAAGTTTTATAGCCGACGGACAGGCAGCGGCACTTTGAAACCGAGTAGCGCCATTACACCCATATGTTTCCTTGAATTAACGTCTGTTTTCTACGAAGAAAACGACTGTCATAAAACTCGTTATAGATACGTGCATAAAACATTATTAACTGGTCGTAAGTAATAAAAAAATTATATGGCGACAGATTTAGTGAAATCACTAGACACTAAAACATAAATTGGTTTACTAACTAGAAGTAACGTATTGGCTGTCTGTGGTATAATATAAAGATGTGTTTTTACCATTTCATTTTTAGCTGAGTTATAGTTATAGGTATGACTATGAAATCCTGTATCAATAAAGGACATCACACGATACAATGATCAATGCGCAAAATATTTTACAATAGCATGCACGATGAGGCGAAATGTCAAAAGGAACGATTCGATAAAAATAGTAAAGCTTCACCAATTCGGTAAAAATTGACAAGTTTTACGGTAAGTAACATCCTTCGTCTACTATCGTAACGATATCAAAGAGTAATTGTAATCATTAAGCTCCATAATAAACTCCAATTGGATTACGACATTGTATACCATATGAGTAGAATATATTAGGTCCTTACATATGAAATTGGCGTTTTGTATGGGAGGAACAAAAAGTCGAATATTTTTTAATATAATATATTTAATTAATCAAAGTATGAACCATTATTTTCTATGCACTTTTGCCATCTCATAGGTAGTTCATTGATCCCTTTACTAAAAAAACCAGTCGGACGGGAATCAATAAAATCTTTGAAGGCGATTTGGACTGATCCATCGGAGTTGAATTTTTTTCCTTGCAAGAAGTTATCCAAATTTCGAAAAAAATGGTAATCTGTTGGAGCAAGGTCCGGGGAGTACGGAGGATGTCTTAGACTTTCCAATTGAAGCTCTTCTAATTTAGTAGCCGTCTGTTGCGCAGTGTGTGGTCTAGCGTTGTCGTGAAGCAGCAGTGGCGTGGAGCGATTGACCAGCCTAGATTGTTTAGCCGCTAGCTTTTCCATCATGGTTTGCAATTGCTGACAATAGACATCAGCCGTAATAGTCTGGCCAGATTTGAGAAAACTGTAATGAACAATACCGGCACTAGTCCACCAAACGCTTACAAGTAACTTTTTTGGGGTTAATTTTCGCTTGGGGCAGGATTTGGCTGGCTGGCCAGGAACCAACCATTGCGTTGAGCGCTTCCGATTATCGTAAAGAACCCATTTTTCATCACAGGTAATGATTCGGTTTAAAATACCTTCATTATTGTGCCGGTTTAGTAATGTAACGCAGCAGTCGACGCGCGTTTGCCGGTTTGCTTCAGTAAATTCGTGAGGTACCCACCTTTCAAGCTTTTTAATCTTCCCAATTTGCTTCAAGTGAATAAAAACAGTTTTATCACTAACATCGCAGCCTGCAGCAGTCTCGGACGTGGTTTGCGATGGATCCGCTTCCACAATAGCCTTCAACTCTTCATTATCAACTTGAGTCTCAGGCCGTCCACGGGACTTGTTCTGCAGGTCGAGATTTCCAGAACGAAAACGTTGGAACCAAAAACGAGCTCTGTTTTCTTTTGCAACATGACCGCCATACACATAATTTACCCTTCGAGTTGTTTCCGCAGCACTAGTGCCACGGCGGAACTCGTACTCGTAAATAATGCGAAATTTTAAGTTTTCCATTTTGTAAAAAAAGTGACGCAAACAGAAAAAAACAGAAAAAAAAAACAAATGAATGACGATCATCGAAGCACAAATACATGAGTCTATAGCTGTACAAATTTGAATTTGGAATTCCTTACCAAAGAGGAGAAATTTGTGATTAAAGTGGCCAGTACGAAAAACGCCAATTTCATATGTAAGGACCTAATATTTTCTGTGGTTTGTACAATGTAACAGTAGCGGATTCAAGGTGGACCTAAGGGACCCAAGCACTCCTCCAAAATTAAAAAAGGACATTTTAAAACCTAACTTTCTTAGTATTTTGGCGTCAACTTCGACAATTGCGCGCTGTGGCGCCCTATATTTGTGGGGACATTTATATGGTCTATTTTGGTACAATGACCTTTTTTTTTTACTCTATGTCACCCATATTGGGCACCCAATGTAGTATAATAAAAAAAATGTCTACTCCTAGCAGGATCAAACCCCTCCCAATCCAAATTCCTATTGCTGCTATTGCTAAGTTGTAAGAAGCTACATAGATTGCATGAGTTTGCTTGAAGATTGTTATCGTGAATCATAAACATATGCGTATTTGCACTGATATGGGATACCTATTTCCTACTTAGTTAGTCGCTGACAATTTTAGGATTACACAATACATATTAACACTAACAGTTTGGAGCCTTGGTCCTTGCTTCCCAGCCGGCTTAGTATTGTCTCGGGTTACATATCATACGTTTCCATTTGATCCAGACATTGAGGTGGTAAGGCGGTTGTCCGAACTGAGTCGTGGCCACAGTAAACGAGTGTAAAACCGTTACAGTGACTCACTTCAGCCATACGTGTTTTGGGATCAGTTTGGGTCTATACAGTTGTTTATATACCTAGAGACTTGTCGTGACATACAGTGACAAACATAAGTATTGGCACAGTGAGGTAAACAAAATTATTATAGTGCTAGCTATTATAAGAATACAAATAAGATCTGTTTTATTTATTATAACAATACTTCCATCCTTGATACTTCATTATATTAAAAAAATCGATTGAAAACAATTTCGTAGTTCAGGAAAAAAATAATATAAATGGCATCATCTATTTTGGCCGGAACAAAAGTATTGGCACAGCACATAAAAATAACGATTTTTTTTTTATCAATATTTAGTTGGCAGCCCTTTTCCTTTCAGTAGCTCCCTCAACCTATCAGGCATCGAATGCACTAATTTAGCCACGAATGAGGGCTCGATGGCATACCATTCTTCCACGACGTTTCTCTTGAGATCGGCTTTACTGGAATTATAATGTTTCCTTATCCTTATTTCCAGTTCGTGCCAAAGATGTTCAATCAGATTGGGGTCTAGGGATTGTGGTGGATATGGTAGCGTGTGTGGGGTGTTGAAAACTATCCATTGACGAATGTTGTAAGCGTCTGCTTTGGATCGTTGTCATGTTGAAAGTAAAAATTACGTCCAAGATTCAGGTCATTAACGCTTTTATTTAAGTTCTCTTAAAAAAAATCATATATACATACTGGTATATTGTTCCTTCAATGAATACGAGATTTCCAGCTTCAGATGAACTCATACAATCCCACACCATTATCCTACCACCGCCGTGTTTAACCGTAGATAGAAGATTTTTCGCCTCAAGCTTATTGTTGAATTTTCTCCACACTAAAATTCACCCATCAGATCAAAAGATATTAAATTTTCTTTCATCCGAGAAAAGTACTGTGTCCCAAAAATCTAATTTATCATACAAAAAATATTTTGCGAATTTGGTCCTTTTTTTTTATTTATTTTTTGCTTATGTAGGGCTCCCTTCTTGCGACTTTCGCATTGTACCCGGGACTCCTGAGGACTCTGCGAACTGTTATGGGATGAAAAACTGTGCCAAGGTCTTCTCTTAATGTTGCTGCTATCGCCATTGATGAAACTTCCAGATTTTGTTTGACTTTATTGACCACTTTCCTCTTCTCTCTCTCGTTGAGCTTGGGTGGGCCGCCGGTTTGCGAACGATTTTCGACGTTTTCTTTACCTTTATATTTTTAATAACGTTTCGCACATTATAGCGACTTTTTTTTATTGTTTTTGAAATTCCTGCATAAGGTTCATTTTGATTGTGCAAATTCAATATAATTGTTCTCTTAGACAATGTCGTTTCACATGTCGTTTCTTTACCTTTACGTTCCATTATTATATTTTTTTACTTCTTTTTACTATACTACATAGATAATTCCTATAGCTATAACACTGGGATTCCCCTCTAGTTAGTTACACTCACCTACCGACAGAATATTGCAACATAGAACGGCTTGCCAACTTATGTTTTATACTGTGCCAATACTTATGTTCAGGTCAAAATAGATGATGACATTTACATTATTTTTTTCCTGAACTATGACATTGTTTTCAATTGATTTTTTTAAATATAACTAAGCATCAAGCATGTAAGTGTTGTTATAATAAATAATCCAGATATTATTTGTATTCCCATAATTGCTAGCACTATAATAATTTAGTTTACCTCGCTGTGCCAATACTTTAGTTCGTCACTGTATGTATGTGTGCCGATATAGCAATGGCAGCTATCAACGGATTTTCTTCTCCAGCGGTCGTTGCTATTCTTGGACTACATTGTACTTTCCATCAGGTGCAAGGTAGCCACGAGCCACTATACAAAAAAAATCCGGTTTTAGTCAAGGGTCTCTGCCGGTTGGATTTTTTTTTACACTGGCTCGACATAGTGACTACAGAGTACCTGATGGTAAGTTCAGTGTAGTCCAAATATGAAAGCGACTATCAAAGGATGAAAATCCATTGATAGTCTACATCGTCATGTCGGCCCACATATACCACAACTGAAGGTCTCTAGGTATATGAGCTACTGGATATGCACAAGCTGATCCCGAAACGCGACAAGCCGAAACTAGACACTATGACGGGCTTTACACCCATGCACTGTGGTCGCGATCCAGACGGGCACCGACACCTACCACCTCGCTGGTACTCGTTTAGCACCACCCAGGAGTCACGTGTAGGGAAACTAGGGTAAAGCCTACGGACGCGAGCAGCTTCAACTCCCAAAATTATTGGATTATTGTATCGTTGTATTATCGGCGTTTCAGTTCTTTGGATTCCTTTTTTTTTTTTTAGATAATAAAGCATTTTTGATTGTATCTTGTTACTGTCCTTTTCACTATATTTTATCTTCCACTTCTGTCCCGGTTTAGATCTTCATGATAATGGTTAGCTGTGCACATAAATATATTAGGTCCTTACATATGAAATTGGCGTTTTATATGGGAGGAACAAAAAGTCGAATATTTTTTAATATAATATATTTAATTAATCAAAGTATGAACCATTATTTTCTATGCACTTTGGCCATCTCATAGGTAGTTCATTGATCCCTTTACTAAAAAAACCAGCCGGACGGGAATCAATAAAATCTTTGAAGGCGATTTGGACTGCCCCATCGGAGTTGAATTTTTTCCCTTGCAAGAAGTTATCCAAATTTCGAAAAAAATTGGTAATCTATTGGAGCAAGGTCCGGGGAGTACGGAGGATGTCTTAGACTTTCCAATTGAAGCTCTTCTAATTTAGTAGCCGTCTGTTGCGCAGTGTGTGGTCTAGCGTTGTCGTGAAGCAGCAGTGGCGTGGAGCGATTGACCAGCCTAGGTTGTTTAGCCGCTAGCTTTTCCATCATGGTTTGCAATTGCTGACAATATACATCAGCCGTAATAGTCTGGCCAGATTTGAGAAAACTGTAATGAACAATACCGGCACTAGTCCACCAAACGCTTACAAGTAACTTTTTTGGGGTTAATTTTCGCTTGGGGCAGGATTTGGCTGGCTGGCCAGGATCCAACCATTGCGCTGAGCGCTTCCGATTATCGTAAAGAACCCATTTTTCATCACAGGTAATGATTCGGTTTAAAATACCTTCATTATTGTGCCGGTTTAGTAATGTAACGCAGCAGTCGACGCGCGTTTGCCGGTTTGCTTCAGTCAATTCGTGAGGTACCCACCTTTCAAGCTTTTTAATCTTCCCAATTTGCTTCAAGTGAATTAAAACAGTTTTATCACTAACATCGCAGCCTGCAGCTAACTCGGACGTGGTTTGCGATGGATCCGCTTCCACAATAGCCTTCAACTCTTCATTATCAACTTGAGTCTCAGGCCGTCCACGGGGCTTGTTCTGCAGGTCGAAATTTCCAGAACGAAAACGTTGGAACCAAAAACGAACTGTGTTTTCTTTTGCACCACGACCGCCATACACATCATTCACCCTTCGAGTTGTTTCCGCAGCACTAGTGCCACGGCGGAACTCGTAATCGTAAATAATGCGATATTTTAAATTTTCCATTTTGTAAAATGAGTGACGCAAACAGAAAAAAACAGAAGAAAAAAACAAATGAATGACGATCATCGAAGCACAAATACATGAGTCTATAGCTGTACAAATTTGAATTTGGAATTCCTTACCAAAGAGGAGAAATTTGTGATTAAAGTGGCCAGTACGATAAACGCCAATTTCATATGTAAGGACCTAATATATATATATATATATATATATACGTTATTATAATAGCTATTATAATTTGCAATATAATCGTAATTCTATATTTTTGAATTATAAATAGTCGAATTCAATTTCAAGGTATAATCGGTAGATACTAATATTGCAATGCCCGCAAATTAGCTCAAAATCATTTGGCGACGGTTCACACTTAAATAAGAAAACGTCGCGTCGCATAGTGTGGAAACTTAGAGTTAGCACTGATTGTTTTCTCATTCTTAAAATTTGTTCCAGTCAGTAAAAATAGTAAACAAAAAATATTGGAAAAAAAAATGGAGCGTTTTTAGTTGTATCTTTTTATAAAATGTTGACCAAGGCACAGACAATAGCCGCTGCCGGCAATGCCCGAAGTTCTCAGTTCCCAAAAGGTGTTTTTGTTATGAACACACTTGTTTGTCGATGTTAAATGACATGAAATTACCTGGTCTTTAACAACATATAATGTGAAACAAATTAATCATGAGTGAGACGGCACTATGACAAAACTACGTGTAAAATGAGATAGAACAAATAGCATGTTGCCTTCTATACCTATATAACAATGTTTAAACCTCTATGTCAAGGCATATTGTAAACCTTTATATCCGTTTATAAATGCCTGTGTAGTGCAAGTGCTAGCCACATAAAGACTAATTCAGTGTATATAAATATCCATTATTATTATTAAAGGCGATGTCCCACTTCAGAGACAATGAGCAAGCCAAAAGCTCAAAAAATGTCGTGAGCAAAAACTAATGTTACTTTAAAAAAACTTTACGTTCAATATTGAACAAATAATTTCATACAACCGAGTTAAATTTAAAATGATTATTTAAAAATTGAAATAAAATGTAGGGTGGTCCTGAGAGGATGAGCACCTCATGATCTCTGGATCAACGGCGCGCGCTCTCAATTAGTTGGGATTATCCCGACACGTGGCTGTGGATTACTCCAACAATGTCTCTCTCGATACGTCACCTGCACTAATTATTTTATATCGATATTATATTGACACATTACAGCTACATTACATTTATGTAAATCTACTACTAAATCAATTCATGACCTAGAGACAGCACCACCTCTTATTTATGATATTAATAAAAATGTATTTTGTTAATTTAGTAATAAGTACGTTAATTACTTCGGTAATAATATATCTTAGGGAAAGGAATAAGATAGTATGTATTGCCTAATTAAAATACTATATGCACCTATAAAATTAATTGTTCATCGATAAATGAGGCCTTGCAATAAAAAGGTATACAATAATGATTTTTCTGTAAACATTAACACTTACCATCCCATTTTGTTTAAATATACAATTATTGTAAAGTCACGGCATACGGCAAACCTTCATTAAGGGCTGGAACCTTCTCTCTCTGTTCGTTCTCCTAACCTATATGTATCTCACCATTTCTCCCAGCGAGTTTTGAGTTTTGGTGGAGATCACCCAGGAGCCGAAGAATCATCTGGGGTCCTGAGTCCACGCCGATCACCGAAACAATTAAAAATCCCAAAAGAAAAACCTAAAACACGCCGGGGTAGAAATTCATGTTCGCAGAATATGAACAAGACATGAAAGGAATTGGAACCGGCACCCAGCGAAAGCACGCCTTGTGCCTTGGTCTTCCACCACTGACTGTTACAAACAATGAGACAGCTTTTAAAACAAAACTGCGCTCTATGACCTGCACCCGGGGTTTCACAAAACACTTACCCGTTATCCGAGTTTTTAAATTGTACAACCTACGTAACTGTTTTCACCACCAAGTGGTGCGTGGAAACATGTACGACACTACTGGAGTATAGCCCAAACAGCCGTCCTCTTAGGCATACTATTTGGCATTCTTTGCGGGACTCCCAAAACAAGCGCAGAACCCTGCGACTCCGCATTAACCGCTGCAGTGGAGGTTTGGATGTTGCCGTTCCTCTTTAACCGAATAGGCTTTCGCACGGGCAGCACATGCATCGCCGCTGATTCAATAGCCTGCTGGTTTGCCGGCTGCCGTGCACGCTGCGCGATGGGTCTTGCCTTTGCAACTCTGGGCTTTGTGCCCCAGTTGAGCACACCGGTACCAAAGGACTAACCTATCGACATCGGTCTTACTACTCTTATCCACGTTTCCAGGCTCTAATTTGAATCCACAGAGCACGCGGGAGACACCAAACCTGGTCCACCAGGAGGACCTGGAATCTTACTCGGCCGATCTACACAACGTGTTCTAGTAAAACTTTAGCCGAATCAACTGGTCAAGTACCTAGGCCGTGTCAAGTTCAAATATGTTATGTCGGACATTATTGACCCTAATACGATCAGGTACTTAACCGGCCTCGTGATTTACACATCCGAGAGTATCAGAGAGTAGATCATAGAGAGAGGGGATCAGAGAGAGGATCAGGGAGTATGAATAGAAGCACCTAGAGTCAGGCGTCGGTTTTACGTGACGCTTATGCTGGGTCTTCAGCTGGCATGATGAGTTTTAACGCATCAGGAAGGGTAGCAAGAAATCGTATATCTCGTATATTCTGCCGAGCACAAAGCCGGGAGATCTCCCCATTGGGGTCCGACACAATTGATTCTTAGAAACCTACATTTCCCCGCGCCAGGCTGAAGTTTCTGAGGCTCAGCCTCATTATTAAATGTAATTTTCAGTATTAGTGCCGCCCTTACACTAATATTAGGTCCTTACATATGAAATTGGCGTTTTTCGTACTGGCCACTTTAATCACAAATTTCTCCTCTTTGGTAAGGAATTCCAAATTCACATTTGTACAGCTATAGACTCATGTATTTGTGCTTCGATGATCGTCGTTCATTTGTTTTTTTCTTCTGTTTTTTTCTGTTTGCGTCACTCATTTTACAAAATGGAAAACTTAAAATATCGCATTATTTACGAGTACGAGTTCCGCCGTGGCACTAGTGCTGCGGAAACAACTCGAAGGGTGAATGATGTGTATGGCGGTCGTGTTGCAAAAGAAAACACTGTTCGGTTCCAACGTTTTCGTTCTGGAAATTTCGACCTGCAGAACAAGCCCCGTGGACGGCTTGAGACTCAAGTTGATAATGAAGAGTTGAAGGCTATTGTGGAAGCGGATCCATCGCAAACCACGTCCGAGTTAGCTGCAGGCTGCGATGTAAGTGATAAAACTGTTTTAATTCACTTGAAGCAAATTGGGAAGATTAAAAAGCTTGAAAGGTGGGTACCTCACGAATTGACTGAAGCAAACCGGCAAACGCGCGTCGACTGCTGCGTTACATTACTAAACCGGCACAATAATGAAGGCATTTTAAACCGAATCATTACCTGTGATGAAAAATGGGTTCTTTACGATAATCGGAAGCGCTCAGCGCAATGGTTGGATCCTGGCCAGCCAGCCAAATCCTGCCCCAAGCGAAAATTAACCCCAAAAAAGTTACTTGTAAGCGTTTGGTGGACTAGTGCCGGTATTGTTCATTACAGTTTTCTCAAATCTGGCCAGACTATTACGGCTGATGTCTATTGTCAGCAATTGCAAACCATGATGGAAAAGCTAGCGGCTAAACAACCTAGGCTGGTCAATCGCTCCACGCCACTGCTGCTTCACGACAACGCTAGACCACACACTGCGCAACAGACGGCTACTAAATTAGAAGAGCTTCAATTGGAAAGTCTAAGACATCCTCCGTACTCCCCGGACCTTGCTCCAACAGATTACCATTTTTTTCGAAATTTGGATAACTTCTTGCAAGGGAAAAATTCAACTCCGATGGGGCA
The DNA here is from genome assembly GCA_036320925.1 of Automeris io. NCBI lineage: Eukaryota > Metazoa > Arthropoda > Insecta > Lepidoptera > Saturniidae > Automeris > Automeris io. The sequence goes on from JAUDJH010000002.1 coordinate 12,222,011, forward strand.
GTCCAAATCGCCTTCAAAGATTTTATTGATTCCCGTCCGACTGGTTTTTTTAGTAAAGGGATCAATGAACTACCTATGAGATGGCAAAAGTGCATAGAAAATAATGGTTCATACTTTGATTAATTAAATATATTATATTAAAAAATATTCGACTTTTTGTTCCCCCCATACAAAACGCCAATTTCATATGTAAGGACCTAATATTAAAAATTACATTTATAGCTATTGAAACGTATTTTAAAATCATACACAGGATCTATTGCGTGTGCAATTTTGCACGTAATCTGAATCTAAAAATGTGGTCAAGTGATAAGAATTGATAATATATTTTTAACAAATTAATAATGATGATATTGTGGTTTTCTAGTTTACCACAAAAACGGAAAATGGTTTTAGTTTCAATACTTGTATCATTCAGTATAGTACTTAATGATTTCGGTATATAATATGCGAATTATAATAACCTTGTATGTGTACTTTGACCGGGCTATAACAATTAGTACCTATCACAAGGTTTAAACAAATAATAAAGGGTATCTTTCCATGAACGTAATGTTTGAAAAAGCTAGATCTTACTTGATACCAGAGACGGGCAAAATGTAATCTGATTAATGATCAACGATTACAAAATGTAGTGTTAATTTTAATTTTCTTGCTCTGTAATCTTGATTAAGTATGTTTAAAACACTAAGAAATCATAAATGTGTATACAATCTGGGATTTTGTAGTGTTAAAAACATAAATAAGCAAAATGCAGTCCTATTTATGGTAAAAAACGTAAAATGTAATCGTTCATCATTTTCATTAATCTGATTACATTTTACCCATTTATGCTTGATACCAACAAAAGACAATAAAAATAAATATGTTATGGTAAAGCACAGGTTAGTTAAGTCTCGAAAATTGGGGAGTTTGTAACAATAAAAAACTAGCAACATTAACAGTTAAAAATTATAAATATAAAATTGAAAATTACAAAGATATTTCACAGCTTATCTATGATTGGAAATTTTTACACTGTCTCTGACTTTTCTCCGATAATTTCTTCACAATTCAAAAACACACAATGCCATAATAACAATTGCATAACAAAACACGGTAGCCCTTTTGGATAAGAACTGTCATTTATGAGAAGCGTAGGGTGTACATAGAGATGTAAATTATTATCAGAACAAATAATCTAATGCATTATTTAAGTACAACGGGTAACACTGTTTATAAAAATCAAGTTGTTGTCAATAATTCGTTGATCTCGCTATCAAAGACACAATTCCATTAAAAACAATTAATCAATAATCACTATCTATTCGTTACAAAGAAACGCGTTCATAACATCACTCATTGGCAATCTGTCAACTCTCAACGAATAATATAACCAATATATACCAATTGTCAAAACAATGACACATGAATTATTGTAGACAGTTGTAAAAATTTTAAGCAAATAACGATACTACAAACCGCAATTAAATGATTAATTACAATTTTGAACTTTTAACTGCAAGGAATAAAGTTTAATTTTATTTGATATGTTGTCAGCACAACGGATTCATCATTATCAGCTGGAAATAATTGTTATGAGATTTACGATTTTGGTCTTTTAGCTAAAAGGAATAAAGTTTAATTTTGTTTAGTATGTTGTCAGAATAACGTAGTTTTAGATTATAGGTTGTGCCAATATTATATGAGAATTAGAATTTTGGGCTTTAGCCTATATAAAATAAAATTTTATTTTATTTGATATGTTGTCAACACAACGGATTCATTATTATCAGTTGGAAATAATTGATATGAGATTAATAATTTTGGTCTTTATCAGTTTTGCAATAACGTTTTATTTTATCAAACGATTACAATAATGAAATAATGTTATTATTTTGCTAAAATATAATTTCAAAAACGTACGATTAAGACAGTTCGTTGTAGAAAGTCATTTACGCTGTTGCTATTCAGCGTATTTTTAATATTATTTCTTTAAGTTCTATTAAACAATAGTATAGTATTTAAAATACCAAAAATAAGGTCGACAACAACTCATATATGAAATTATTTTGGAAAATGTGATATAAAAAAGCAACTTGTATTTTTTGTAAAACTACTTTATCTTACAAAAGTGCGATCACTAATTTGAAATTACATTTAAGTAAAATATACATAGGGGTGTACGAAGAGTATAGTCAGTCGAAGTCATCAAATCTTGGTAACTTTATTGGAACTTTGAAGTACAAGCCTGTCCTCTACAATGGTGGCGAGAACATCAACATATATACCCATATAATCCCCCTATATATCCCTATATTCGATCTTTATAAAGCATGGAAATATTATGCTTATATCAGTGCCTTGCGAGATGGAATTTTCTAAAGCAGGTTATATTATAACAGACAGACGTACTAGATTAATCTCATCAAAAGTACCTCAGATTATGTTTTTAAATGGAAATTTGTCTATATAAACACCAGAGACAAATCATATTTCCATGAATAATCTGTAATACTGTCTGTACATACTAATCGTTCGGAGTAAACTGAGGCCTTGGGGTACTATAATATTTTAATGGCATAGAATTAAAGTTTTCAAACACATATTATCTCATATTAACATTTTAGATTTCATAGTTAATATCTACATTACAAAATTCATCTATTAACACGTAATATACTAACGACAGCGACGTAGGCTATATATAGGTTGATAGATAAAACATTCATTCTTTTATACACAAATATTTAGTTATTAGTAATTGAAACTTGTATATGTAATATTTGTTGTTGTTGGTGGCCTGATAGGGTAGTTTGTAGTGACTCTACCAGTGATGTTAAAGATTCTGGGTTCAAGTCCCGGTACTGGCAAACTTTTCTGTGATGAGCAGATTAGTTTATTGTGAGTCATGGATGTGTATTTATGTATAAATCTGTGTATATTTATCTATTACAAATACGTGTGCGGGGCAAGAGTAAGTTTAGGCAATGTAAATTTTTTGATATAATTTTTTTTTGTTTTCTGTTTGTGTTTATTGGACATCCTCTTTATAATATAGTAACAGTATTTTATGGAGTTTTTATACGTAGGATTAGATATACGAAAATATAATTTCTTAGGATTTTCATAATATGTTTGTTAAGCTCTGTGTAAGATTTTATTTATAAAGTCTCAGGATCCTCTGCGCGAGACAAATTCTGGGTTTGCTGGAATAAACGAAAATGTTTTCTTTTCCAATACAGCAAACTCATTTTATTGCTACACAAAATGCGACCTACTTTATAAAAAAAAAGAATGCTAAAAAAACAATATAATAAATAACAGTTTTTAAAAACCGTTATTATAAAAAACCATAACAGCATAATTCATTATTAAAAAACAGCTGTTATTAACATCTCTAGGTGTACATACCCATCCAATTCATTATACGTCTCCTGCGCGGTTAATGTGCCATAAGAAAATTAATAATTATTAATTATTAATTATCTTGGTTTCTAGATTTTCAGTCCCTAGTTTTACGGTACTTAATCATTTCTTTTTGATTTTTCTACACTCTGTGACATAGAATAAGGATGAGCGATATTGGAAAAACATAAATGATCCCGTTAATATTAATGATTATCATTAAAATAATAATATCGATTAGCGGCGCTACTGATCACGTTGAGTACGATATATAAGCGCAAAATGGAAACAGCTCTTAATGTATCTCTGCTCAACCCGAATGGTATATAGTGTGACTATATATTCTAATTATTTTATAATACTAAATAAAGTTGAAAAAATTTTACTTTGTTATTTTTTTCCAGATAATCTCTCAGTGTATTTACCTAAATTTTATATAAATTAATATCGATGTTGTAACATCGATGTTTCAATGATATATAATTGTATACTGTGGTTTATACGAACAACATAAATTGATCGATTAAACCAGTTATTATTGCTCATCCCTAACATAAATAATGTTTACAAATGATTTCAAAAAGTGCCTTAAAACAGTGATTACTTACCTAACCATTTATGAGATGTGGTAAACTTCATCTATTTGATTCGGATTAATTGTATTACAAGTAATAAAGCATTGTAATAAAACATGAGTGAAGATACAAATAGTAATACAAAAGAAACAAGAGAGTTACACTCGTTGTTTCATCAAGAATATGTAATCATGGCTGAATAGTATGTTTTTTTTTCTTTAATTTTTTTAACAATATATTATTTGATTCAGTTAAAAATAAAATATATACTTGTTCCAGTCGTATGTTGCAAACAGAGAATTTACAAGGAATTTATGTAATACCATCATATGAGAACTCATTTCGTAAGTACACAAATTTGTTGAGAATAGTTATTCCCAAATCCCAACTTAGAGTGAAATACCAAATTTTATTTTTTTCATAATGTGACGACGCTTTACCTCAATCACGCCTGGTCGAATTGGTCGTCTACATGTATTAAGTAGCAAATTAAGTAACAAAATTTGTAGGACGTAAACAATGACTTAATAACTTTTAACTAAATATTAATTTAGAGAATAAGTAGAATTGAAGAATTAATTAAAAAGAAGAAGTAGAATTGAAAGAAACTTAATGTAATTATACAACTGTTTATGTTGAACTAATTCTGAATATGCATGTACCACATTTTAATTACGGCATTGTGATTAATGTTGTGGGAAGTCTTGTTGAAATTTTTTCAGTAGTTTTTACAGGATATGTGAACATACAACATTTTAAAAATGATTAATTAGTCTTCAGCAGTGACTATATAATGAATATGTTACAGTTGTATATTTAGGATATAATATACCATACATTATACTGTATCAATTGTTTAGAAATATAAAGTTGTATCTGCCTGTGGGTAGTAAAGACCAAAATATACTTATATTAATAAAGTATGCCTAGCTTGGTACACCTCTGTTAACTACCACTAATCATCAAATATAATTATAGAGATGTATGCTTTGGAATTACTATTATTTCAATGAGTTGTTTGGTTTTTTCAAGGTTTAGTAAATTTTCATATTATTTCATAAAATAATAATTTTATTTTTTTTACAGTATGGTATGGAGTAATTTTTGTAAGGTCTGGCCTATTTGAAGGGGGAATTTTCAGATTCACTCTCACTTTACCAGACAAATTTCCAGACGATGAAGTTCCTGTGAGTAGTAGTATTGTAAACTAATATATAATGGTCAATAGTATCCATGTTTCATTAATAAATGATATTTTATCAAGAAATCTATCATGATAGCATTTCAATTGGCAGAGACTTTAAAACAACTGTCAAGAAACTCTAATTTTGTGTAGGTTTATATGATTTCATTAAGATGGGGTAATTCATCCTTGTGATTGCTTATTTTGAGCTGCACAGTATGTTTTCTTATGGTATAGTGAAGATATGTTTGAAAATTATATTAATTTATTATTTATTTTTAATATTATACTTTGTTTTTGATATTTAGTGGTACTTGATTTGGGTTTGGTTGTTTGTATATGTGGAATTTTGTTTGCAAGTGCACTATTAACAGCAGTGGGTAATCCTACAAAAAAAAAAAAAAATAGACAAATAGCCTTATTGAACTAGCTGCCACTAGATTAACACTAGTACAATAAAATATGTTCTTAATTTACACATCCATGATTAGTCATCACAAATATGTTTGCCAATTTGGGATTCATCCTCAGACCTATCAGAGTCATAAACAAAGTGACTACTAAATAAATAATCAAATCATATCAAAATAGCAATCTTTATTGAATATAACTATATTGGGTGCCCTGTAACAATACAATCAAATGGTGTGAGATCATAGCAAAGGTCTTACATTATAAGAAAAAATAAATGAACACTGAATACACTGAATGATTTTTGGAAAAAAAAGTGTTTTGTTTTTACACAAAATAGCTTCTTTTATAACTTTTAACGTTAAATGAACATTAAAAAAAAACTATTCTGGTGTTTGTATTGCCTATCTTCATAATTAAAAATCATGTTGAATGGACCAATAAAAGTTTTGACAAATTATAGATAATTATTAATTAGACAAACCACAGATTTCATAAGGATCTGGTCTAAAAAAATATTCTACAAGTCTTTTGCCAATTATTTTAAAAATACTAATTCTTAAGGATTCCAAAATGGTATGTCACCATTTAGTTCAGCATGTTGCAATTAATGTAATTATTAGTGGACAAATGGTGTTTTATTGGCTTTGAACGTCAAACGAGCCTATTTATTCAAAACTACTCCACTTGTAATTCTCTTTTTTTATTTTAGTATAAGACAATTGTCTTTACTATGATGCCACTTTTTAATCATAACCTTATGAGCTACATATTGTGTAACATGTGAAATGTACTTATATTTTCGACACATTGTGATTTACACTTATTGATATTTATTGAACTGGTCACATTTTTGATACACTTTATTTTTTGTTTGGATAAATAATGATGCCAGTGTCACCTTCTAAGCTAAACTTGGTTTCTGTTTAAAATATATTCTAATAATATCTGACATGGTGTTGGATACTAAAAACATGATGCATAGACCTTGTGTCATTTCTTCCAGTTTTTTCCATATCAATCTTTGCTATTTGTGTCTTCATTATTATTGGCAGCTTGATGGTAATATCTCTGGTGTTGCTCTAAGTTATAAACATACAGGCAAAGGAAATCTGTTGGGTAGCCTGTTTGCCAACTTTCTTTTTATTTATTCTGATTATGCAGTGTCCGCTATGTGTACCTGATGAAAAGTATAGTGCAATCCAAAAACACAGTACAACTTTCGATAGTCGCCGCGATCATGCGAACCTACAAAAATATCTTTTCATGCTTTATTCAAAGCCAAATATCATAGGAAAAAGGGAACACCCTCATCAGTAGACCATTCCATATTATAATGACCTGACAAAGAAGAAGAGTAAGAGTTAGAAAACCTGTTAGCTCTAGGTGAAATAAAAAACAAAAGTTTTTTGGAATAAAATGTAATTTTTCAGATCGTGACATTCACATCACATTTGTATCATCCAGCTGTTGATGCAAGTACAGGAATACTCAATCTAAGTGTAGTTTTTCCCCGATGGGATAGAAAGCAGAATCATATATGGCAAATTTTAAAATATTTACATTGGATATTTCATAACTTGAACTTGAAAGTTCCTATAAATGTAGAAGCCTCAGTTACGTGAGTATTATGAATGTAATACATAGTTGTTAAGTTGCTCAATATATTTAATGAATATTACACAATGTAAATCTCTAAACATAATATTATATATATTATAGAATATATGGTTATCATTATAAATACCCCATTTAGAATAAATTTAGACATGACCTATTGGTAGTTTTAAAATTTAAGACTTGATTATTTTACTTGAATTCCCTAGTGTATGATTGTGAGCACTATAGACAGAACATGCTATTTCTCTACCCAACTAAATATGACCAAACATCATACACAAGACTAAGTAATTTAAACAAATGTTATAAATATGTTCTACAATTTTTTCTATTTAAATTATAGGGCTTAGTGTCTTCTGTCATATCATTTACGTTTTTTTTTGTAGGTTTAAAACTAATAGAAAATTATTTTTGGAGAAAGTGAGAGAATGTGTGATGTCTAGCATCGATTGCATTTATGATGATCCACCAACTGAAGATAAGCATTATATAACATTTAAACCCTATAATCCAGAAGTACATGATTGTGCAAAGAATATTATGCTTAAATCACCTCAGTCTAATGAAATAGCTACCTCTGGGATTTCATGGGTGCAACAAAGTACATTTCAACCATTTTCTAAAGAAGAACCACATCAGTAGCTCAAAAAATTCGATTAAAATTTACTACTCTGCTCTTTATATAATTTCATATTCAGCCATAACTAACTTCTGTGATGATAGTATTTAATGAATATAATAATTGTTACAGTAATTATGTTAATAGTAGTTAATTAATAATATATAAAATTAATTTTTCAATAAATAATATTTATGAATTTGTTTTATTTCTATTTTCAATGTACACTCTAATCATATTATTTGGTATGTTTTTATAATTGTACCAATTGTAAAACTCGCTCTGAAAATATATTCAAATGAATCCTGATAATCAATTCCACTTATAGTTGGCTCACTTCGATACTCTCTTTAGACTTGTTTCTCGTTTGGGAGCTGGCAGACGACTGATTATTCAAGCTCGCGGTAGCAATATATAAGGGCAAAGAAATAGGGTGGCCATCTAAATAGTTCTCTTTGACTCAAGACAACAATTAGTGTTGCCATTTTAACAACAAGTGTAACACAATAAAGTTCTTATATATACAAGGACTTATATTTAGAGACATTTCCAAATCTTACTTTTGTTTAGGAACACCTCAGTTTGTGTAATGAAACTGGTTTGTTTAAGCTAGTTTTGTTTTTTACTTTAAGAAGTGTTAGGTTTAAGAAAACACTATTTAAGTATATCGATGTTTATTGCTTGGTAGCGTACATATTACTGGCGTCAATCACATTAAGTTTTTAACCTACCTACTTGTATTGATTGTTTCTTACAAACAACAATAAAGTACCCTACGTATACAACAAGAAGCAATGAAATATTTACAATGTCAACAAAACAGCTTAAAATATATTCTACACAGGAAATAATATAGTGCCTATATATCAGGTCTATTATTTAATATTAAATTATATTTTTTAATTGTTTCATATAACCAACACTGATCTAATTCATGTTCTCTATTTTTCCATGTAAAATGAGTTGGAGCATTAGTTTCACCATTTTTAAATTTAAAATGTCTACTTAATTCTATAGCAAGTTTTGATTTTATTAATCCTATTCCACCATATTTATCATCAGCTGGATGGTACAGTCTTCCGGTAGCAGGCAACATGTAAATTTTTTCAGGGATAAATTTTATGTGCATTGATTCACCAGCATATCCATAAGTCAATATGTGTTCATCATTTTTTTCAATAATATGTGTGTAGACAATAGGCACGTCATCACATCTAATATAATTTCTTTCCCTTCCGCATAAAGATATGAACGGAAATTCTTCTTCATATCTTCCAGTGTTATTCAATCTGATTCGCTTAAAGAAAAATTCTAAAAATTTCTTTTCTTTAAAACATGAAGTGAAATTTTTCATTTTAGAGTCGTCCAAGAATAACTAAAAACATAATCACCAATATACATTTGAGCTTTAAATAAAAATAAAAAAAGGTAAAGTTTAAAGGTTACATACCATACCTTGGTGATCTATGTAATAAAAATATTCTCTAATTTTTGGTTCTGGTTCTTGCCCTTGCACGTAATTAAGAAACTTTTTCTGAAAGTATACATATTGCCTTTTCAAACTGATACTTTTAATTTTATGGAAAGATTGATATAACATTATATAAAACTGCTATTATATTTATTTTTTAAACCCGATTTGTACTGCGAATCAAAACTCGAGAATAAAAGCATAAACAAAAAGTCAAACGTCAAAAATGTAATGTAATTGATAGGACTACTGTCAAATGCGCTAAATAGTATATTATATTATTTATTAGTCTGTGGTATATTATATTCTCTTTGCTAAATAAAACTCGCATTGTCAATAGCAACGTTTTCTGAAGATGAGTTTAAATAATTCAGTGACCCGTTTAAATAATTGAAAAAAAAATCAATAAGATTATGTTTTTTAATCTAGCGATGTTTTATATGGCTAAACATGGTCAAAAAGTATTTAAATTGAATGATAAAGAGAACAACAAAACAATTACATTTCCTTGGTCTGACTTTAAATTTATGTAAATAATTGTAATTGTTATTACTATATTTTTTTACTTTACTTATTATTACTAAATTGTTTTGTATTGTCTTAGTTTGTATTATAAGTTATAATTAAACACCTTTTTAATTAAATTGTAGTTTTTTGTGGGGGTGAATAAACACACAAAGTAACTGAATAGACTGACATGATAAGTTAAAAGACACACCGTTAATGTAAATAGACAAAGAAATATGCCGAATATAACACGTGATTCCGATAGCGTTACCAAAAAATTTATTGCACGCTTATGTAATAGATAACGAAGGTTTTAAAAAAATGTTCCAACTCAGTAGCAGCACCGATCTCAAATGCCAGCAGCTTACGCTATGTACTAGTCGATCAAACAACAACCCACACAAGCACTTTCTGTGCAACAGGATTGTCACAGCGTAAAATAATCTCCCAGAAGACGTAATCTCAGCTCTATATGTGAATCAATTTAAAAACAGCGCGGTCAAATACTGCTACGTGTTGCCGCGCATGGATAACGATCCCTTATCCATTGGGCCATCACAGATACAAAAATAGATAATTACGGATTAAGTATCAATTTTCGATATTATTCCTTTAATGTTAATATTGTTGGTAATTTTAAGTGTTGTTTATAGAAAGACTGGAAAGATGTGACAACTTTAAATTAATGCACTTACTATAATGCTAATATATAGATTTATTGTTCAAATTGCTGGTACTCTTCACAGTCACTTATTTGGAATTCACAATCAGTTATTTTTAAGGGCTTATATAGGGCCACAGGCTCTAAAAATAAAGGTCTTCTCCAGCTCATTTTAAGGTTATTGTGGGGAATTCACAGGAATATCTGTACTTACCATCAGCTGCACAGTAGTAACTTTACTAAAAAAAAGATAAACTTTCATTAGTTCTGAAAACAAATACACTCACATACACAAACCTAATAATTGCAAGTTTGTTATAAATAAAGTCTAAAGTAGTGATGCCACGAATAGTGAATTGACCGAATACCGAATATTCGGCAACTCTGTCGGCCGAAGCGCCGAATATTCGGCCGCCGAATATTCTTGGAAGTAGCGTGTTTAGAGAGAGGTTATTTTCTGAGGCTGGTAACATTTACGATGAAAAGCGTAATCGTTTGCTACCAAAAAATGCTGAAAAGCTTGTTTTTATCTATCACAACTTACCACTGATCAATTTTAATTACTAAAGTGTTGTAATTTGGAAATAAACACATAATTTTGAGCAGTAGCGTTCATTCCATAGATGCATGTAAGCATTGCATACCCTTGTGATAAATAAGTCTGGAATAAATGGCTTAAATTTAAACAAAAAAAGAGGGCTTTATATTTATATCTATTATGTATTCACGCCGTCTACCTTTCCTATGAAAGCAATATAATATTTACTATCATAATAAATATAATATACGAATTAATTACGCGAATTCTGCCTACCCTGTCCAAATACCTTATGCACGTCACTGATTTTGAGTAATATAACGTGTCTTTTTTACATGATTTGGTATTCGGTATTCGGCCGAATAGTACGTATTATTCGGCCGAATACCGAATAGGAAAAAAAGTGGCCGAATAGGCCGAATAACGAATAGTTGCCGAATATTCGTGGAATCTCTAGTCTAAAGTTTTGTAGATGGAATTTCGATTAATTTTATTTTTAACTTTTCAGGTTTATAATACTTTGAACATAGAATATGATAAAATGTAAGAGGTGCCCGAAGTATGACAATAATATAATAAACCAAGCTTAGGAAAACTTCAATGTAACTCCAAGATGTTCATTACCACCTTGCTACAGATAAATACAACATTATTTAAGCTTTTGCTTAAATTGCTTTAAATATTATACAGTGTAGCATTTTATATCATTGTCACATTGTGTATTGTGTACATATATCAATAAAAACTTTGAAAACATAAGTAAGCAATAATTTAAATGAAGGCACGCAACAACATTAAATCGTTATTTATATTTTAATACACTTTTAAATACTATGGAATCTTATATTTGTATGCCATTGATGATTCATCAACGTTTAAAAGGATCTTAAAATATAAAGAGAGCTTCTGAAAGTGGATGTTAAGCTAAAATAGATCCAAGTTTTAGCTGAAGCAGAAAGTTTCTAGCAATTGGCAAATTAAATATTACTGAATTACTTACTTTTAATTGATTAAATGTATGTAGGTATTTAATTTTTTGTTATTACTTTCTTTGAATTAATATCTACTTGCTAAACGGTATTACAGGAAGGGGGTCCCCAGTCGCCTCAGACCTATTCAGTCGTATTTACAAGTCAACTGATTTTTTTAACTGGCTCTTCTTTTAGTCTCAATTCAAGAAAAATATAATGAGACAACCCTACTTAAATTGTCTATTTAGATATAAGGTGTGACTATTAACCACATACGTAATATGAATGAAAATCACGCTTATTTGATTAATTTTTAAATTGATTACAAATAAATCCAAATATCTAAGAATATATTTTAATTCTTTTACCTAAGACTCAATTAATACTAGGTTTTAAAATTAATCATGAATTTGGGAAGACTACGAAACATGTTACAAAATTTTAAAAATGTATCTATTTAGTGCATGTGACGGTACCCTGTCACATCTGTCTGTTCATTTTACGTCCCTTATGACAGGTGTTTTTTTTTTTTTTGTTATAGGTCTAATATATATCATAAGGGAAGTTTGAATCGATCACGTTAGTGATGTTCAATTACCATAAAAAACAATACAATCGATTAGCTTAGAATGAGAACAATGTACAATATATATGTGTGTATATTTATTGCTATTAGTATATTGTCATAAATTTATCTTTATGTTGAGTTCATGAAATGTATTTTTAAAAATATAAAAAAATAACAAATGAGTAAAATAATAGACGAATGTGATTTGTAAAAATACGCAACACGCTTTTATTTTACATTCACCGAATTATATCGATCTTTTCGATCCTAGTCGAATCACTGATTAAAAGTAAAAAATAGGCTATAGATAGTAACTGTGTGATAACCGTGGATATTCATTTATTTTGTTGTTGTAATTATTTACGTACAATATTAATGTAAAAAAACAAACATAATTTATGTTCGAAGAATTGTTATAAGGGCCTTCGTAACATTTGAGGATGGAAGCACTCACACCGTCTCCCGTATTCGAGGTTCCCACTTAAGCCTACCACGTGCTGGTGGCTACGCAAATGAAGTTACCCAGAAGATTTTAATTCGGTAGAAGTATGACATACCGGCGTCGCTGTCTTCACAACGGTCCTTGCGATCTTATGAAGGATAGTTTCCCAATTAAAGAAAAAAAAATTCAAAATTAACTTACAATATATAACATTTATTATTATTACATATTAGTGAAAACAAAAAAAATATTAGGATTTATATATATAATAACGAAGCTTTCAAAAAACCAGAGTGTTTAATTATTGTTTATATAATACGTGAGGAGCCTGATAGAATAAAATTCTGTAATCTGGTCCCCATATTATCACAATTGCATTGATAGGATTCAAAGCATTTAAAAAACGATTCTTGCGTGCCTTACATTCAAATCAGGCGTAAACTATAGCGATAACCCATGGAGATAGGCTGAAGCACTTTAACATGCAGTTGTTAATATTGAGTATACATAAAGTTAACCAGCCGACCATTCTCTACAAAACTAAATTTTTGAGCTAATTTTACATTGAAATAATTACTAGACGTCTTCACAACACTTTCCACATACCATTGTGACAAATAATATCTCAAAAATAACCCGTTATTTCGTTTGTGTAGATCATATAATGAAGATAATTGTCATAAGCTCAATTTATTTGTTAATAGTTTAAAAGTGTATCAGAATGCTTGCTTAAAATTATTCTTTCTGGATTGTTATTAATATCTTTTTTAGTTTTGTGTTTCATTGTAATATATCCGTTTTAAGTATATGTTGTGCATGAGATCCACCGGACCACAAACTTAACATTATCTATTTTTAGCTTGTTATAATTTGTACATCTATAATTTGTGTCTGTAGCTTTACCTTTTAATAAATAAATATAAATTATTTTTATAGAAAATAAAAATTCAACAATAACCTTTGTTTTTACTTCCATACCAAAGTATTAGATATAAAAAAAAAAACAATAAGTGAAATACTGGTATTCAGTTCTATTTATTTGAGTACATTTAACTGACTATGAACAATTTATTGGATTTAAACGGATTCAAAACATAAAAAATCTCATATTGGTTGTCTAAGGCAAACTATCGATTTAGTATTATACATCTATACAAAATATCGATATCTAGCGTAAAATATGGTTTATACAATTATTCAATTTCAGATCTCCATCCCTACATGATTGTCAACTAAATTTCAGAATTCAGAAACCTACCTACATAAATAAAATATACAATATTTGTAAATTCAGTTATTTATTAAGAAATCTAATAACATTTAATAATTATTTCATCCTAATAATTCAATCATGATATTAAGAACAGCTAACTTTGTTGCTTCCGTACTTGTACATTAGAAAACTTACATTTAATGATCCATTACTAAAGGTTACATTTGCCGTACATGGAATTCACATGAATTGAAAATTTTATAATGGAGAGTATTCGCAAATCATGGAAATTACGTATGTATCTACGTTTACCTTAAACACCTAATAGAACATTATGACTATAAATATATCGAGATTAATTTTACTATTTTTGGGATACTCAAATGACCCGAATTCTAGCTGGATGCCCTGCGACAAAGAAGGGTTTAATTTAGTAAACATTTTATATGACTAGGATTTAAATTATTATAAGTTGAAGTATAGTAAGTGTAACATTAATGATGATGTAGTAGTGTTTGAATTTTTATTAAAATACAATGTTTTTGAGGCCAAAGTGGACCAAAACAAATGTTAAGGCAGGTATCAGTAGATATGCTTTACCAATGCAAAACTTGAAAAAATCAACTGTATTGTTGTGGCAAACTTTTAGAATCTAACATCTTATTGTATGATTATTAATAATCTAATGCACTGCAAGACTTTCTATAACTAATTATTGTGAATGTAATTGTAATATAATTACTATGAATTATTGGTAGTTCATACAGTACCATAGAATTATACACCTATAAGTTTACTTGTTCCTTTTAATGTTTATTTATAAAGTATCCTAGCTAAAAATTGGCAAACTTGACTTTTGTTGGACATTATTAAAGTTTTTTTTTTGCCAAAAATTTAACAGGTTTATATATTAATTTAAAACTAGAAAAGTTAATGACTTAGCTTCCTGGAGCAGATCTAGTTAAATCTTATTAGGCTATTTATATATAGAAATCAATATGTATCTATGTTTCTAGTAGCCAATTTTATCCAATCTTGTAATAATGTTAATAATATAAATACACCTTTCTTTTTATTAACACCTACAATTAACAATGGTTCATATTTTACATTGGTCAAGCTATATTTTCAGTTATACCCAGCCAAACATGACTAAACATGGCAAATGTTTAGTTGGAAAATATGTACTAAAATTTCAATATTATCAATACTTAATTGTAGTTACTCAGTAGTATTGGCACAGTGTGAACATAAACTTATAAAATTTCTAAAAATTTGATTTATGTTCACAATGTTATAGTATATTACACAGGCCAACATAATTAAAAACTTTTAAGTGTTGTTTTTATTTTTATAGTAACTATTTTTCATTTATAGCGTCTTGAATTTATAAGTGCTGTATTTTTTACAAAACAATAAATATGTATTTCATTTTTATTGAAATCAAACTAATTATTAGGTTAGAAAAATATTTATTTAAATACTAGCAGACTCAGGTATTTTTGGCTGAGTGAGATTTGCCAATGCAGCATAACAAAATGTTTTCTCAGGAATGGTCGCTTAGGTAGGGAAAAGAGTGCCAACACTAAAAAATATAAATTACTATTTAAAAAAAGAGAAAATTTATGCAATGTTAATTTTATTGAAAACCTGATGTCATGTTAAAATGGAGACTGAATTTGTCACCACCAAATCACTACCAAATTAGTAAAATACTCAACAATATTTTAAACAGAATTGAATGAGACCATAATTGATGTAATTTATGATTTTAAACAATGAAAATCATGTCCATTTTTCTATTTTAAGTAATATCTAATTTTATAAAATATAGATATGGATTATGATGAATAATGGCTGTACTGCAAATGCAAATGTATAAGAACCCTGAGAATGGTGATCAGCTGCAGTACTGCTCACATTGAAGACAATATATAAGTACGAAGTGGATAGAGCCACTAATGTAACTCATTCCGAAAGGGATTTAGTGTGATGATATATTATTATTATGAATAACTTTATGCTTAATAATAAAAAGAAATTAATTTGACTGTACCTTCATTAAATATTTGAAAACAGTACAACAAAGTCAATTTATTTATTCCAGAAGAATTTGTGGCCCACAAGGCAAATGTCAACTGTTTGGCAATGGGACACAAGTCCAACCAAGTTCTAGCTACAGGAGGTGATGACAAAAAAGTTAATTTATGGGCTATCGGAAGACAAAGTTGCCTGATGGTTTGTATTTTATGAGATACTTAGTTGTATAAGTAATTACTATTACTACAAATATTTGTATTTTGTCAGTATAGCTACTGGGAAACTAGCCAAATGTAATTGTTCTTTTATATTAATTTAATAGCTAATATATGTAATATTCATGTACCTTGTTAAAATTAATATTACATTTTCCTTAGAGCTTGAGTGGACACACAACTCCAGTTGAGTGTGTTTGTTTTGGACATTCTGAAGACTTAGTTTGCGCTGGTTCACAAACGGGAGCTCTGAAAATATGGGATCTAGAAGCAGCGAAATTGTTGAGAACGTTTACTGGACACAAAGGAGCTATCAAATGTATGGACTTTCACCCCTATGGTGATTATTTGACGACAGGTTCCTGTGATGCTAATGTTAAACTGTGGGACACCAGAAAGAAAGGATGTATAGTGACCTATTCCAGTCACCGACTTGCTGTAAATAGCTTACAGTTTAGCCCTGATGGTCAATGGATTGCATCTGCTTGTGAGGATGGTATGATCTATTATTACAACACCTATTATTATAAAATACCTTCCTCTTGATTCTAATAATATGTATATAATGTAAAATGTATGATTTTATCAAGAAATTTAATTCATACTTTAGAATTGTAATTTTTGAATATTCAATTTATTTTTCAGGATTTGTAAAGGTTTGGGATGTTCGTGTTGGTAAAGTGCTCCAAGAGTTTTCAGAGCACACTTCGGCAGTGACCTGTGTAAAATTCCATCCCCATGAATTCCTTCTTGCTAGCTGTGGTACAGATAGAACTGTGAATTTCTGGGACATGGAGAAATTCCAACTTGTGTCAAAGTTTGAGAAGGAGAACACATCTGTCAGGTATTGAGACTCAATTGAATAATTCATTTTATGAAACAATGCCCCTGTTTCATTTATTTTCAAAATTTTTTTTAGATATTAAAAATGTTTATGATTTATTGCAATATATGGAAAATAATAATGTAGGATTTTATTATTTGCATTTATAAAGTGAATGATTATATTGTTAAATGTTTGTATCCTATTAAATTTAGTACGCTATATTATTATATAATGCTCTACTCAAACAATAATAATGTAGATATTTAACTTGTGGCATACTCACTATATACTACTCACTATATACCACTCATATATCAAAAGATTATCAGCATCTCACGAAAGAAACTTGTGACCCTTGACGTGAAAGATGAGAGTTTCGGTTGAAACCGTTACTTCGAATCATGACGGTACCAAAACCACACAGCGATCGTGCCGAGTACGCACTTTCACAGCACCCGACAAAACATCATGGGATGAGTTCCGACATTTGGAAATTAAAGTGCACCCTTTGTCGTCAGAAGACCCTGAATATGGTTCGCACTTTTGGAAGCACAATTCTACAGCTATCATATAACGAACGACACGATAAAATTTTCTTGCGTCACAAGCAACTTGCCTATGGAACACTGCAAGATTGTGAAGGACATTATCATACATCCACCTTCGCAAGATAGGCACGAAAGACTAAAATGCTAGCTTATCTGCATCTTATGAGATCAAGGTCAGACAGCTTCTGACCCACGAAGAGCTTGGTGATAGAAAGCCGTCCCAGTTCCTAAGCCACTTACAAGACTTAGCTGGACCTTCCATGCCTGAAACACTTCTTAAAAAAATTTGGTGAAGCCGTCTCCCACGTGACCTCCAGGCATTGCTGGCATCTCAACCCACCCAATCCCTGGATCAGGTCACAGATCTGGCTGACCAAGTCCACAACATGACGAAACTGACCAACGTCTATGCTACATCTCCCGGCAACACACACAGATCGCATGAAGCGGACGAGATTAGGGAGTTGAAGAAATTTATGCAACATTTGGCTAGCAAGCTGGAGAAGCACTCTCAAACATCCGGCACCACCACAGCCTGCTTTAATAACAAAAGCGCGAGATTACAGGATCGACGACGTCCATCTTCTCAAAAGACAAATTGGTCCCGTATCAGCTACAGCAAATACCCAATACGCTGGGTATCATGATGATGTCCTAGCCGGTTTCGGCCACGGCGACTGTTTCAACAGCAATTAAGAAATTCGAGGTCCAGTTTTCAGAAACAGTCAATTGCGCAGGAGATATTTAAGTGCAACTGGACGCGCAGCCAGAAAAGCACTCTCTCGTCCGAGCTCCCTCAGGCCCGATGGAAAGGAGAACCAGTACGATCGGGAGGGAGCAGGATGCAGGTTTGGTCGAGTTTTCCTTCTCTGAACACCTGGTTGAATTGCGGTGTTAGAGAGATATCTTAGTCGCCTTTTACGACACCTCAGCAAGAAGAGGGGGGTGCTATTCTATTCTGCCGGCAGCCACCACGGCTTAATATACGCTGGGTATCATACCAAGTTCAGGGCACAAGCACAGAAGTGCATTAAGCCCTGCGACAACAGCGAAATGGGCAACTCTGAGAAAAGACAGGTGGCAAACAGTTGACTCGCCACAATCTTCTTCGGATCGTCTCTTCATCACCGACCACATAATGAAAACCCAGTTCCTGGAGGATTCAGGCAGTAATAAGTACCGAGCGAGTTGTCTTGCTATCACACTGAGACTAGCTCCACGCACCACTCGCTCGCTACTTATAGTTTTCGTATTGTGTTTGTTTTCGTGTTCTTATTCGTATTGTTGTGATCTGAACTTTACTTCTACTTGGACTATCTTACTTGTGCTTTATTATTTCTTCTGGACTCTATACTGTGCTTCATTAAACGTCTACCTATTGCTGTCTGGACTTCTACGTTTCATTCTTTCATCATCTCATTTATCACGCTATCCTGCGCTATAGTGCAAAGAAGGTCAACTATCCACCTGCATACCTACCACGCTAAAAACTTTTAGTTGCAACTGGGTTAAATTAACTGCGTAAATTCAGAAGTGTATTTATCTACTGTTACCCACGTTTACCACTACTTTTTATCCTGTATATTTATGTTTTTTCTTAATTTTGAATTATGATAGGCACATGGTGTTCAGTGATGATGGAGCTACCCTGCTGGGCTGTGCGAATGATGGCCTCCATGTTATTGGATGGGAGCCGGCCCGCGTTCTAGACACTGTTCAAGGACATTGGGGACAGATACATGACATTACTGTTGCTCAAACCCAATTAGTAAGTTAAGCTTCTGTTGATTGTTACTTTTTGTATGCACTTTGTTTAGTATACTTAACTATAAAAATATTTATTACATATTTATATCCACTTTCAGGAAAGATATTGTATTCGGTGTGTATAAATTATTTCTACAATAGAAGTAATTTAAACAGTTTGATTTAAACCTTTTTTATTTTACAGATTGCTGGATATTTTCATTCGACGTACGTGGTTTTAATGGTAGTTGATCTTAATAAGGTCCACCCCTTCGGCGGACCACCGCCGCCTGCATCCCCAGTCATCAGGGATCTTTCACCTTTTCAAAAAGGTCATTCAGTGCGAAAAAGTTTTTCTAAAGAGAAACCACCAAAAGAAGGTTATTAAACAATTTCATTATGTTATTACTTTAGGTTATGTAGAGTTCTGTTTACTTTCTTTGGCCTAGTCTAATATTCAGTCCAGTATATAAGTTACAACTTTATCAAATTTCATTAAAATCCCATGAGTAGTTTCAAAGTGAAATGTGTAGAAAAATTTCAAACCATATTGATTTGGCAACTATATTGATAACACACTGTATAACAAAGCAAAATGTCTAATATAAGTAATATACATGACTTAGCTATGATTTTATTATAACTAATTTAATAGATTTAAAAGAAAACTTATACTTTCAATTTTTAAATAATTTAACCCTGTCACAATCTTATAATAATGTAGATAAAATTTGAATTACTCATATTTATATACTTTACAGTGTTACACAGACCAACACTGCTAGACGAAAAAACAGCGGAGGAATCGACATCAGGGACAGAGGCTGACGATGATTCAGGTGCTGTTATATCAAATTTTAATGACTACTCTGAAATATTCCGCCCTTCAAGAGCATGTGAGTAGTTTCGCCAAAAAAAAAATCGCTGTAAAAAGAGAATTTCTCGTGCATGACAGAGAATTATATTTTTAATATTTCTGTTTATATTTCCAGTGACACGAACGCCGCCTCCAGCCACCAGCTTGTCATCAGAAGATTATTCTATATCAGGTTAATATTAAATTGTTTAAATATACTAAGTACATCTGTTAAATATATATAATTTTGTAAATATTCATTGTATCCAGCATTAATTTTTTTAACATACTTGTGATTGGAAAACTTTTAAAATCTATATATTAATACGTGAAACATAAACTTCGTACCCAATTTTATGAAAATTGCGCGGTCGTAGGAGTATAAAATTTGGCACACTTACAATTTACATAGAAGAGTGTAGAATGCTAAGATTAAAAAAAAATACATTAACTTAATTTAATAAAATACATTACAAACACTACCATTCATTTGACACACACACACGCATATATCCCTTTTGTTTATGGTCAAATTGAGAAATAGTTTGTCTCTTTGACAATAGAACCTTAATAATGTTCGAACTTCTAACTAAAATTTATTATGGTCGAATTTCGACCACTGGTAAGAATGAATAGGTATATGATGAGCAAATGCATAGTTTTCATCTTCTAGCACCGGGTTTGTTTGAGGTCAAATTTTGCTTGTAAAAATAATATTGAATAAAAAAAAAATAGGATTGAAAAATGCGGAGCTTATTTATTTCATTTCACACGAATAACTTTTTATTTTCTTTCTTTTTAAGTTGTATGACCGGTGGTCGTGGGTGTGGTTGTAGAAAGACACGGATTTTGGCGTTTTACGGTTTATTTGCACTTTACGTCACACCGAACTGTGACGTACACGCACGTACTCTCGCCTTGCGTCTCGGTAGTCGACTAACTCGCAAGCGTCCCGTGCGCGCACGCATCCTCTTACCCCGCACGTCTCGTAACAACCTAACGACCGATAGGGCGACAATTACGTATCGGGCGGCGTCTACATGCTATAGTTGTTTATTATTCCCATAGCTTTATTGTTATTATTACTATTCTTTTTTTTTTATTCTTGAGAAAAAAGAGGCTTTTGACTACGCAGTCATGTCAGCCCCGTAAACATACAAATTTAAGTTCTAATTTCTAAAAATTTTTTAACAAATTTGTAAATTAACAGTGCCTGGGTACTCCCGGGCTCGGTTAAGTATATTACTATTCTAAAATTTTAAATTACCGTTGTTAGAGTTTTTCATTACTACATTTCATTTACAATGCTAATGTTAGTAAGTACAGTTGAATTATGTAATATGAATCATTTTTGCGCAAAGTTATGGACCCCCTTGGACTGTAGGCAATATCTATCTTCATGACGACCTTAAATTCTAAGCGATCACGAGATACATGCGCGAAGCGTCGTGTCGATATTGCGACAAGGCGCCGCAACATTGAAACGAGTTAGTTTGTAACCTGTGCAATTACACACCGTTAAGCTGCATCGCATCTGTTGTGCGCCGCCCGCGTCACGTCTTGTTGGATCAGGAAGATCCAATTACCGTGGTTTAGAAACCGCAAATTCAGATCATGGCGCTGAAAAGGGGCACTTCTGCCCACTGTTGCTAACGCACAGAGGTGCAGTCCTACTCCGACGTAGCCTTGAGTTTCTTACAGCGTTTCCGAGGTAGTCGCTTCCGAAACGCTAGTAGATGGATAGATAGGTAGTTTTTTTTCCTAGTTCGTATCCACAGGGGTGCACTTGCGTTGCCATTCAACTTACAGTTCTTGCTGGCTGAGCACTTTAAGTATCCGCTCACCTCGCCACGGGGAAGTTGTAAAGACACTTCCAGGCCAAAAAAAAAATTGTCATGTCGAAAAAAATTATTGATAAGAAAAATTATTATCATTAAAGCAAATATAAAATTATGAAATCAATCTACTTTTTTGTAAATTTTAAGAATTATTTGTATAAATTATTTAATTCAATTCATGCTGATGCTGATAATACAAGTGTGGTTAGTCGTTATTTCTAATCCTATTCAATATCTACCCTAGCTATATCACTTTATTTGTAAGTATTCAGATTAGCAGATGGTCCATTCCGATGCCATGCATTGATGGGCAAAATGTAACCAAATTTATGAAATTTACGATTTTGTAATACACATACTATGTTTAGTACTCACAGTCATAGATGGGCAAAATGTAATCAGATTAATAAAAATGATTAACGATTACATTTTACGTTTTTTTACCATTAATATGACTGCATTTCGCTCTTTTATGTTTTAAACACTACAAAATCCCAGATTGTATACACATTTATCATTTCTTAATTATTTAAATGGATTTAATCATGAATACAGAGCAAGAAAGTTAAAATTACGACTACATGTTGCAATCATTCGTCATTAATCAGATTACATTTTGCTCATCTCTGCTCACAGTACACATGCACTATAGCACATTAGGTTTCAAGAGCTGTAGTGAAAGTTATAATGCCATGGCTGTTTATTTGCCTTCGTTGTTTAATTGTTGGTATGATTTTGTTTTTAAAGAAGCAGCCATGGACAAAGATATCAGAGTGAGCACTTCTCTGAGGAACCTGATGCTCGAGGAGCCGACGCCGCTTGCTCGCCCGCCACCGCAGCCCTCGCCTCCGCAACGCCAGCGCCCAGAACACTACTCTCGCATTCCTACTTCAACCAAAGAGCACTACCTTATAGAAAGGAAGACAGAAAGTTATTCCAGTATGTTTAAAATCTTAGAATTCAGTAACGCTTCGAATTTTATTTTAGCGTTTTAATATTGCGTAGTATTAATTATAAGCATAGATGGGCAAAATGTAATCAGATTAATGAAAAACGAAAACGATTACATTTTGAGTTTTTCGTCATTAATATGGCTGCATTTTGCTCATCGATTTTTTAAATACTACCGAATCCGCAATTGCATACATATTTATGATTCCATAATGTTTTGAAGGGATTTAATCATGATTACAAAGCAACATAATTAAAATCACGCCTTCATTTTGTAATCGTTAATCAATAATCAGATTACTTTTTGATCATCTCTGATTATAAGTACTTTAACGGGACTAATGGGCCAAGAAAGTTACTTTTGGTTCGATTTTTCAATACTATAGAGGCACGCGTAAAGTCGGCTCGTAATACAGGTCATGGGCAGGCATCATACTGACTTGCTATTTATAATTCGGGAATAAATTATCAAAATAACACCTATAGTTCGCTTGCTTAATGCTAAATAATATTGTCACGATTATAAAATAAAACAACATTGTGTAACAACTATTTAATCTAACCAACTCTAGATGAGCTAAAAATATAATTTTTATGTTATCATCAAAGAAATTGTGACATTTTAATGTTTTGCAAATCTAGTAAAGATATGCAACAATAATTTGCAAATTTTTTTTTTTACACTGGTTCGACATAGTTACTACAGGATACCTGATGGTAAGTACTGTGTAGTCCAAAAGCGAAAGCGACTATCAAAGGTTGAAAATCCATTGATAGTCTACATCGTCATGTTGGCCCACATATACCACGACTGAAGGTCTCTAGGGATATGAGCTCCTGGATATACACAAGCTGATCCCGAAACGTGACAAGCCGAAACTGGTCACTATGACGGGCTTTTCACCCATGTACTGTGGTCGCGATCCAGACGGGCACCGACGCCCTACCACCTCGCTGCTGCTCGTTTAGCACCACCCAGGAGTCACGTGTACGGAAACTAGGGTAAAGCCTACGGACGCGAGCAGCTTCGACTCCAAAAATCGTGACCATATCAATAAGTATATTAACTAATAATTGTATTTTTCATCGCTTATCACATATTTGCACCAGGGGTGACGGACAACGCAAAAGAGGATAATAACATAATATTTACAAGCATACCAGCATCCACAATCCGAGATTACGCTGCAAGTCCGGTCACAGCGAGCTCGCTTAATCGACATAATTCATACAAAGAGACTAAGTCTACTACAGACTTTAGTAAGTCTACTAACTCTATTTAATTTTATGTAATGACATTTTCAATAATCATCATAATCAATTAATTTTGTTTCAGCAGCAAGCAATTTAAGACAAAGCAATAGTGAAATATCTTTAGGCCCTCCTAGTTTAGGGCCGCGATCGCTCTCTTTTACCAGAATGCCTGGTGAAAATACAAGGTAATTCAATTGACACAGTTTCAGTATTCCGTTAGTTCATATTTATTTAGTAAAAATGTTGTACATTTCTAACTTAAAAGAAAATTAGTGAGGTGTGTTGAGCTTGGCATTGTTCTTGGTATTGTTTTTGTGTCAAATTGTGTTTGGAGGAATTGTTATTATTTATTGTTTTTTTTTTCATTTTTTATTTGGATTTTTGTAAATTTAATATCATTAATTAATGTTTTTGAGACATGCTGTGGTTATCTGTTAGTAGTATCAATTGTTGACATTTAACTAGTGCACACGATTTTATTTTTAACAATATAAGCAATTGTACTGTTGATAGTCCATTAATTCATAAATAGAAGAAAACTACAAACAATTTGTACATTAAGGATAGTGCATTCTAATTTCTAAGTATTCTCTAAAAATAAGTTATACCAGTTTTTACATTGTAAACTAATGAAAATAAGTAATATTATCATGTAAAATACCAACTTAATCTCATTAGCCCTAAAAACTCCTACGCTGAGATTTATAGACTATGCTTAGACTTAAGCAAACATTAGAAATTAATCAATTAATATCACAGTAAGCATCATTGTAAGTTACCTATTTTCTTAACTTGAACTTGGCTTTGTGAATAGTTTGGCTATACTCAAGTTCCTATTACATATTGGTTTTTTTTTTCTCAAAGTTGATCTTATTTCTTGTGGAATGTCTAAAAAAGTATAAGTAGGATCAATCCGTCCTAAAATCATGCAATGTTTTTAGACGTCGTGTGGATAGTGTGGGACGTGAAAGCGTGGCACACAGTGAGGAAGTGGCAGATCGTGAACCGGAGCCGGAATTTATCCCATATAGCACAGACAGACCTGTTGGACTCGACCTTGATGAGTTCTTACCTGTGAGTTACACTTGTACTACATTAAATCATAACTGGACCACCACAATCATTGCTTGAAATGTAAAAATGTTTGCGAGAAGCTTTGCACATGTGAAACATCGAAACTGTTTTGTATAGAAAATATGCACAAAAGATTGTTTATTACTGGAATGGAATTTAGCATATTCAAGCACACATTTTTTTTCTAGAAATAAAAAATGGTAACTCTGTTTGTAATGGAAATAACGAAAATAAATAAAAAAACTAAGAAATAAACTAATATGAGTTCTGTTTATTGTATTATAACATCACACGTTAGTAGGAGATCGTGGTGACGTATCACTATGCAATGGGAATGTCTAACACACCGCATTAGATGTTACTCATCAACATTCGCTTGTACATTCATCATGCGAACAGGTAAGGAGTGGAATATGCTTCCAGCGACCATATTTCCGCGATCGTATAACCGGGAGTCTTTAAGAAAAGAGTGAATAGGTATTTGTTAGGCGGACGCAGTTCATCGTCGGACTTATCTTCACTTTCCACCAGGTGTGAACCAGGTCAAGGGTCCGCCTATAAATCATTAAAAAAAACATTGGGTAAAATATTTACAATGTATATATTATATCGAAGGGTGAAAGGCTATTTGGTTTAAGCGACATTTTTTGGTGATATATATATATAATATCTATTTGGAATCGGTAAAAAACACTGATTCCGGAAATATATATATTACTATATCACCAAAAAATATCGTGTAAACCAAATAACCTTTCACCATTCGATATGATCAAATTCAATATTACAGCGTGGGCTTTTTTTAAATTTATTTCTTATTAGGGGCTTTTAACATGGTCCTATGAGCCCTATCGTAGCCTAATATATAGAAATAAAACCTTTCATACAGCGTGGGCTGAGTGGACCGGGAGCTCGGCGCGGCGTTCGCGGAGTGGTCGGGCAGCCGAGCGAGCAGGAAGTGCTCGGGGTAATGATGCGCGGCCACGACTCCATGATGGCCGTGCTCACAGCCAGACAAAGGGCTCTTCAGGTTACTGTTTTTCGATTGCACATTCTACTAGCTCTTTTATGAATAAAAAAAGGAAATAAAATTACTGCACATATTGATTAATTTATATCGGAGTTATGTCGTGGGTACCACCACAAACGTGTATGGGTAGCAGAGATAGGAAAAATGTAATCTGGTTAATGATTACAAAATGTAGTCTTAATTTTAATTTTGTTGCACAGATATCATGATTAAGTCCCTTCAAAACATTAAGGAGTCATAAATGTGTATGCAACTGAGGTTTCCGTAGTGTTTAAAACATAGATGAGCAAAATGCAGTCATGTTAATGATGAAAAGTTCAAAATATAGTCTTAATCGTTTTTCATTAATCTGTTTACATTTTGCCCATCTATATATGGTAGGTAGGTTACTGAGAAGTGATCTATGCAATTTCAAGTGTTTTTGACACTAACCAAGTCCACTATGCCAGTTCAAGTCTTACTGTGGAACAGCAATTTTAAAACTTATTGAAGTACCCATTTTAATTGGTGGATTTTTTTAAATTACTTTTGAATTTTATTGGTTTTTCTAACTATGGAGAACATAAAATTACTTTATGTACTAATATAGACTGCAGAAAGTATTTGTCTTTTCAAAAATTTATGTAACATTCACGCAAAATAGGCGCACTTAGACGTCGAGTTGCGTAGAATGAGCCCGTCTCAACCTTATACCTTTATGTAACATTATAGAAAAAAAAAATATCAGTTCCGATGCCTATGGTCTTACAAGCGTAGTAGTTTCGAGGCCACGATACGGAAAACTCAGTTTGGAAACACGCTTCAGAATGGTAAAGATAAACAAATAATGCAACAAGTTACTGACTTATATTATTATGATACTTAAATTATTTGGTATTTGCTGGGTGAGCACGCTCCATTGTGAGACCCATCATTACTTTTCAGCAGGTGAGATTGAGGTCAAGCGCAAGCCTGTCAGTAGTAAAAATATTGTCTCGTTTTGTATATGGCATCACATGAAGTTCTTCAAAAAGGAAGTTAAAAATGTTGATCCTGGTAGGCAACATGACTATGACACTTCTGGTGTTGCCGTTGGTCATCGACGACAGTCAACATTCTCCATTTCTTCATTTTCGTGGTTTTGCGTACCCCATTGGCATTAAAAAAAATCTGTTATTGTTTAGCTTACTTACATCCTTACTGACCAGTTGAAAATGAAATTTTACTTATGTCTAATTGGTTACTTTTTAATTAATTTTCAGATATTTCATTCTGTGAAAGTTAATAAAAGCCTCAAAACAGCATTAGAGTCTGTTATTGCACTGGAGGATACATCTGTTATTCTCGATATACTCAATGTCATGGCACATAAACCGTAAGTATATAAAATCAATAAATACAAATTAATTTAATTGTTATCATTTATTTTTTCTAGGTATATACAAACTTATTTAAAATTAGGCGTTAAGTATTTACATTTATCTATTTACATCTAAAACACATGTTTCAGATCGTTATGGAATTTAGACATTTGTCTTCTGATGCTACCAAAAATATATGAATTACTACAAAGTAAATATGAATCGTAAGTTGTAAAATTATATGATTTAAATAATGGTCGACATTATAATTATTAAGATAATAATGTGTATATTTTAATTACATAATTTTCAGATATATGCAATGTGGGTGCAATGCATTAAGATTAATTGTGCGCAACTTTTCATCGGTTGTGCGCGCCAATGTAAGCGCGCCTGTACGAACCTTAGGCGTTGATATACCACGCGAGGAACGTTACGCAAAATGTATGCAAATACATCAACTATTACTAGACATTCGCGCTTTTTTGCTCAAAAGACAAACATTACAAGGTCGTCTTGGTGCTGCATTTAGAGACCTACATACACTTATGCAACAGGGCCTGGACTGATATTGTTAAAACAGAAACTGAGATAGTTGAACATGAACATTTGGCCTCACAGATCATTCACCCTTATAAAGATTATTGACATTGAATGTTTTCAATAAAATTAAGATTTCTTACTACCTGTGATTTTAGATTTAAATTTGTATATTTACTATGGAGCATGCTCAAATAATGAACACATTTCTATTTATCAATTTGTTTTTTTTTTAACAGCAAAATTGTATAATTTACAAGTAAAAAATGAATATTTGCAAATGTATAAAGTCACATAATGTGGATTTAACAAACATTACACATTTATCATTTCATATATTATCTTGAAACCATTTAAGTCCTTTAATAGAAATAAGAAAAAATAAATTTACCTAAAAATTCTTTACAGTATGATGATTTTTAACCTTTCAACTAAGAACATTTTATATATGCAGTAAGGAAATTAATTTAGGGATATAATAATTACTTCTATGTACACAATGCAATACAATATGTCCAATAATTAGTCAAACGGTTGTAAAAAAATTTGTAACTATCCATACCTAATCACTAAGTTTGGAATCTGTATTATGGTCACAACCCAGTCAGTAAAGCAATATATAAAATTAGTAAGCATCAACCAGAAATAAAAAAGTAACAATATATTATATTGTTTAATCCTTAAAAACTCCTCTTTGTACTCTGCCTGTATTAATCCACTGATATAATAAGTAAGCAATGCCATTAAACTCCAAACCTTATCATCCTTAGCGAGTTTTTCTATTGAAATAAGTATTATTAATGTAAACCAGCTTATTGCAGGATAATAATTATATGCATATGCATCATATGTATCAACTGCTGCAATATAGCTAGTTATAATAGAAAAACAACATATAACTTATGTAAATATTTAAACTACAGGCAGTAAAAATTGAGTCTGTGAGATCTCATGTTTATATTAGGCTAATAAAAATCCATAATTTATTAAGGTAACATTAATTAGTCACTAATATAATAAATCTGTATTGTCTGTATTTTTACAAAACAAAGTCTTACACCACACTGACATACTTCTTATAAATGAAATTTATACATTTAATGTACTAAATAAATGTAATATGAACAATAAACTAAAAATATTTAAATAATTACAAATCTTTATTTTTATTACAGTCCTATTGAATGTTATATATATTTTTTATAGCTCCTATTTCAATATCAATTTGTTGTTGCTTGCTTATGATGGCTACACAGACCATGGTCAAAACAAATTGTAAATATTTGATTATAAACCTAGAGACAGTATTTACCTATGTGTCTTTTTAATTAAATCAATATATGATCCTAATAATGATATTTATTGATTAAAAATAAGAGAAATCCTAATACATAAAATTAGGAGGATTTATTTATTTATTACACAAATGATGAGGTTTTGATATGTTAATTTCAAAAGTAAAGTTTTTCACAAATAAAATCCAGTAAAGTACAAGTTTGTGTTAGAAAGTAAAATGTTTTGTTAACAGCAATAAAATTATAAAGTAAAAAAAAAGAATTAGTGATATATGGCAATAAGACTTCAAATTACTGTAGATAATGATGTCTATTAACATCGTTCACAGCATGACCACTCACATTAGCTTGTATTTTTAAATAATATATGTAGGTTATTTTTAAATTCACAATCATTATGAATTATTTATTTATTATTATAAAGCATTTGGCTAATTATTGGTATCAAAGCATAACTTTTAAAATATCTTTAATAAAACCCAGTTTAAAATTAATTATTTTTCGAATGATTAATTACAATAGCAAAAACATTTGCTTCTGTTCTCTTATATATTGTGTCAGGTCAATTAGCTTTTTGTTCAACCAAATATATATAAAGTAAAGATTTGTTAGTCTATATATTGTTTTTTAATTTTTTTATTATGTACTTTATGTTCTGTCTTCATTCTTCTTTTCCTATTTAAAGAATCAAATTTATTTGCCAGAACCTCATCAGATACATCTCTTTGCATGTCACCACTTTGTTCTTCTGGTTTTTCTAATTCCATAAGGCGCTCAATTTCGGGATTCATTCCTTTAAATGATAACCTACCTTCCAACAAGTCTTCACAAAATATGAAGCTTGACTCTGATATAAAATTACCAGTAGCACTACGCATTTCGTCAGTTATTATATTGCGATACAAGCTGCCATGATCTTTTGTGTTTTCTAATTCTCGTTCTATTCTCTCTTTAGTTTTTTTCATAAATTTCATATCTAGGATGGACTTCGGTAAGCAAGGTTTCTTAGTAAGTCCTGCCATATCGATATATTTCACTGCCAAACTACAAACCTTTATATTTACAAGAGCTGGTCAACAAAATAAAAAATGAATAATATTAATATATTATTAACCTAAAATACAAGTTATAACCTCCAACAAATATTTTGAAAATATTTTTTTGCACTTTATTCTTTGACAAGGAATTCAACTTGACAGTTTAAAATAATGCTTCCAACGCTGGTTAAGAAACTCCCCTAAAATTATTTTAAATCTCCCTATAAACTACTAAAACTTTTTAAAATGTTTTATATTACCGATACTAAAGATAATTTTATTACTGCCTAAAGAATCGTAATCTATAAAATGAAGTCAGTGAGATATTTTTTTTAAAAACCTATAGATTAGTAAAGATTTATTAGAATGTTCACAGAACGCAGTAAAACTAAACGTATAGACGTATATATGACGACCAATTATACATATTGACCTACTCTATTTATTGTAGTTAAAAATACGTTGTGTATATTAACTTATCCAGGTTAAATATAATAAGTAACAAAATTCACAATTGAAATAACTGACATTACATGTAACCTGTTTATGAAGGGCACATTTTTAGTAATTTTGAAGTATATGTCGTAGATTTCGACATATTTAACACATTTAGGTAGCTCCTGAAACAAGTTGTAGATGATTTAAAGTTATTACAATTACATTTAGTATTGCTGAATCATTAGTCCAATTACATTTTGCCCATATATGTTTTAAATATTAATAAATTCTCAATTACATTCAAATTTATAACTCATTAATGTGAGAAGGGATTTAATGATAATTAGAGATTAACGAAATAAAAATTATGATTATATTTCGTAATTTTTAATCCGTAATCTGATTACATTTTACCCACCTATGGCGATAAAAAAAAAATGTTTTTAAAAGCACTATAAACACACTCGTCTAAACAGTATTTTAGGTTATATGAAGGCAGGTATGATTTATGAACGTATATACTTTTGATTATAATTGATTATTTACCAAGTTAATGTGATATATTGAAGAGAATATTTTACAATTGAAAATGCAGGTGTCTGAAATAGATAATGTAAAAATATATAATCTCAGTGTTGGCAAATCTTTACCAGACGTAAGTATTCAACAGTTACAATATATCTTACATGTTTACACTATAGATTTTGTTATTACTTTTTTAAATATAACTTTATTCAAATAGGCCTATTTTCAAGTTATTTTATGTTCTAAAAAAACTAAAATTAGTCTACTACCGTTTCGGAACGCAGAATCTTCCGAGAAGAGCCGGCAAGAAACTGTTAGTTCATCTTTTCAACGTAATGAAGTACAAATATATCATACACAAAGGAATAAATGTCCGGTCGTGAAAAATTGTATAGATTAAAGACCACATACTTTTATCTTTGTAATATTTAAGGCAATGTAAATTTTCAGTGGTTAACAGAAATAAAAAAACGGACTCTTTTGAAAAAGAATGTGGATTTGCGAAAAAGAATAGAACTGATACAGGAATTTGATATGCCTGGTGTAAGTACAAACATTAGAATTTCAAAAGATGGACAATATATAATGGCTGCTGGTATTTACAAACCCAGGATAAAATGTTTTGATGTCAATAATTTATCCTTAAAATTTGAGAGATGCTTAGACTCTGAAGTGGTCAAATTTGAAATTTTAAGTGAAGACTATTCAAAGGTAATTTTTTGTTTTTAATTTAAAACATATGTTTATGGAGATTAGTTACCCCATTAATAATATAGTATGTGCTAATTTTATTTTTATGATTTTCTGTATATTTCGAATCTGCAAAAAATACATATTTCAAGTGTTTTGTGGTTATATGACTCTACAGCTTTTGAAACTAACAATAATATTTATTTAAAATACAAATTATATATCATATATAGAATAAAATGAACATTAATTGTTTTTTTAATGTTCTTTCTAGGCTCAATTATAAAAATGTTATAGTTTTATAAAAATAATCACAATAGATTATTGCCTCCAGAGTAAAGTTTTGTTTAATGGGTTTAGTATATATAAGGTTGAGACGGGCTCATTCTCCGCAACTCGACGTCTAAGTGCGCCTATTTTGCATGATGGGTTTAGTATTTTGGTATTATTTAAATAATTCTTGTTTCCTGTTTGCAGATTGTTTTTTTACAATGTGACCGTTATGTGGAATTCCATATAGGCCATGGAAGACATTATAGGCTAAGAGTACCACGCTTTGGCAGGGATATTGCATATCATCAACCATCGTGTGACTTATTTGTAGTAGGTGCATCATCTGTAAGTTTTGTTGACTTTATTTTAATTAGCAAACATGTTAGATCAGTTAGTGGCAAACTGATTTGTCTGAAAAGACTCTTATCAGTAATAACTTTTTGGTTGTGGCAAATGGAGATCTTATGGTATTATTTGATTGTAATGACAAAACAAGGATTTTTCGGAACCCAAGGAAAATGTTCCTAGTAGTATGCTTCAGTTTGTTGAGTATTGAAATCTGCTTATGGAACTCTAGTGGGTGCCCTTTGTAAAGGATAATTGAAATGTAGATAAATTTCCTACCTCAGAAATGTCTACAGAGGCAAATTTTTAGAGTATGGCATTAGTTTACTTGAAAGAATAGGAAAAGAAAATAAAACAAAATAAAGTGAAACCAATTTGTATAATGTGATAGCATACGTATAAGCAAACTAAATATTGTACACTAGAATATAAGGATGTAAGGAAATAAATGGTCACAGGATTCTATCTATACTAATATTATAAAGCTGAAGAGTTTGTTTGTTTGTTTGAACGCGCTAATCTCAGGAACTACTGGTTCGAATTGAAAAATTCTTTTTGAGTGGTATAGACCATTTATCGAGGAAGGCTTTAGGCTATATAACATCACGATGCAATTATTAGGAGCGAAGAAATAATGGAAAATGTGAAAAAAAACGGGCAAAATTATTCATCCTTGAGGGCTTCCATTGCGTGCGCTGCAAAAACGGTTCAAGATACCAAAAATATATGTAAGAAAGAATTATTCCTCTTGAAATGATCTAAAAAAATGTCCCCGACAGTATATGTCTATCTTTTAAGATTAAGTCACTAGAACCGTTTTTATGGTAAACAAATTTGGTCGAAATTAATGCATTATTTGTTAAGAGTTGTATCAACGTAATAATATTAATCTTTATCCAAATAAATGTGTTGTTGATTAAGAGTACTTAACCCTTTCGCGGCGGAATGCTCTGGTAAGAGTTGCGCTCTAAGCAGCCGATGCCAGATTGACCGCGCCGACAAAATACGCGAGTCGTTCCAAACGCATTAATGGCAGTTATTGATAACAAATGAACAGCGCCTTCGTACGAAAAGAGCGGCTTCGGATGGGCGCCATCTGGCGCTGTTCGTCCGCCGCGGGTAAATTTGCCTGAGCGCCGAACGGCGCTGTTCGCTGAGAATGAGCATCTATAGCTGAGCGCCATATGGCGCTGTTCGCCGCGAAAGGGTTAATCTTGAATAAAATTGTCTTTGATATCACTTTATTTCAATGAACATCTTAGAAGATATTACAAAATCTTACATAGCAAAACAACGTTTGCCGGATCAGCTAGTTAATAATAAATTAAAAAAAAACTCAGAAATGTTAAGCTGACTTTTATCATAGATAACATTTAATTTTTTGTACTAACTATCCAGCTTCGAGATAGTTCTGGCCAAATATACATAAATGGTAAGGCTTTATGTATGTTTACATAGGGCTCTTTTTTTGGTTAAAATCAGGGTAAAATTCTGCATAGGAACATCAGGGCCGCTGTGAGGGCGCCAACCCCGGTGTGTCAGACTCCTACTGACTAAAAACCCCCGTGGTGTCCCTCTAATCGCTCCACCAAAGCCTGGGAAACCAAATTCATCTAGACGCCCGGAGAGCGAAATGCGTTGTCGAGGCTGCCTCTCTGGGAGGGGTAGGGGTAGAGAGCCCACCCTGCCAATACCTATCTCACAGGCGGCGCGCCGGATACTGCACACCGCCACCCTCTCATCCGGACAGCAGACTCCCTCAAGTCTACTGCCCGGCTATTGTCACCGGGGGATGTCGCGCTCGCTCTGAGCGAACGCATCCCTCTAGCGACGGTGCCTTGGCCGCCGAATAGCCAGAGAAGTTGTTTGCTCTCTGATACTTTCGGCGGCTTCCTTCTGCTTCATCACAACCTCGCAGAAGGCTGTGACTCCTCACCATGCCTCTTCGGTGCCGACCATGGGTTTTACCACCGCCGCCAGCGAGAGGTCATCCCCAATGCAGTCCTGAAGGACCTTCCTTTCTTCAGCCCAGGCAGAGCACACCTCAAGCGTGTGCTGCGCCGTGTCCTCGGGGCTCCCGCACTCGTGACATTCCGCCGTCAGCTCTCCTCCGGACACCCGCCACCGGTGACGGCCAAAACTACCGTGACCCGTGAGGATCTGGGTGAGCCAAAAGTAGAGCGCGCCGTGTTGTCTGTCCAGCCACGAGTGCAAGACAGAGCGCACCGCCTCAATTGTCCGAAGACCGGCGCTAGGTTGCTCCAGCCTGGACTGCCAATCCCTCACGGCCTGGTCCTGGAGAAGGATCCTCTGCCCCTGAATCGCCGTGGGAGCCGGCCGCAGTCCGCTGGCACGCTTCTCCTCGCACCATCTGTAGAGGCTAGCGAGGGTTCGCGCGTCGAGATCCCACGGCACGGACCCCGCTAGTGCACACGCCGCCTCGTGCGATACGGAGCTGTATCCCCAGATGGCTCTTATCGCCAACACCCATTGGGGACGGCGTAGAAGGGCGGTATTATGGCGGTTGAGAGCCTCCGTCCACACTGGGGCGCCATACAACCCCATGGAGCGCACGGCTTGGAGATAGAGCCTTCTGCTGGAGGCATTGGGTCCCTTCTGATTGGGCATTATGCGGCTTAAGGCTCCAGCCATTGCCCTCACCCTAGACATCAGATGCTGGAAATGGGCGTTAAAATTTCAGTTCCGTGCATAAATTCCTATTAAAATAAAACAATAACCCTACAAAATATTCTAACAATTTAATGAAAAAGAATATTTATAAATAGGTCATGAATTTTTAACATTGTAATCATGAATATACTGCTCCTTGGATCAAAATGAGACTTATCTTGCCCAATTCTTCTTTATAATATTATAAGAGATTTTAATATACAAATTAAGTATATGATCTAGATATTTTAGGCAGTGGTATGGTGGAAATACTAACATTACTATCAATAAAAAATGATTGATTGCAGGAAGTATATAGATTAAATTTAGAAATGGGGCAATTTTTAGCTCCATACAAGACAAAAGCTTCAGAAATTAATTGCTGTACTGTCAACATGGAACATGGGCTCTTAGTGCTAGGTACAGATGCAGGCCATGTTGAAGCATGGGATCCCCGAACTAAATTGAGACAAGGATTATTAGATTGTGCAATGCATTGTACAGATTCAGGATACAAGTAAGTCCACTAGTCATAAATATTTAGAGGATATTTTAATAAACTGCTCCTTTGGTGTTATTTCTTTGAAAACTATTGTTGTAAAAGTAACTTTTGTATTTTACATTATAGGTCTCCAAACTTTTCTGTTGTATAGAACCCCTTGCAGTGTTTTTTGGTTTCAAGTGTCTATTGTTCACTGCTATACTAATACTGTATTTTGCAAATTCCTTACCTTCAAATGTGTTTTTGAATGATTTCTGACTCTACTAAGTACACTTAGTAGGGTGTTTTTCTACTCTACAGAGTAGAACGTTAAAAAATACATGTTAAGTTTCATAAATTTAGTATTGAAATTCAAATTGACAGAACTAAATTAATATCTGATGAACCTGGTGCTTTGATACATTTTAAATATTTGGCATTCGTTTAGTTAATATTATGAAAATCCATCCATTTGTTGCTTTCAGGTAGATACTAAAAAATTGCCATCTATTTTAGTGGATTATATACTATTCATGGAATGCCTAAAATCAAAGTTGTGACCTGTTTAACAAAGTTCCACTATCATGGACCATTTGTTTGCATCTTATTGAGTACATTTTTTTTCCGCTCAAGTGGATCCCTGGCTGGTCGTCGTTGACCCATTCGGGTCGTAAATAGATCACTTTAAGAATCAATGTTGTAGTTACACTAAAAAATTCAGTAAAGTTCAGAAGAAGCAATGAAAGAATTGAATAATATTAGAAAATTATCAAATTCTGCAATGTTTTGGAGTAATTTCAGGTGTTCACTAAAAATATTTAAAGTTGATGACCTTTGTTTTTTCAGTAATGGTGTATTACCTGCCATAACTGCTTTGAAGTTTGATGGTGCTCTCAATATGGGAGTGGGGACATCGACTGGCCATATACTTATCTATGATATAAGATCCAGTAAACCTGTTTTAGTCAAAGACCATATGAATGAAATACCCATCAAATGTATAGAGTTCCATAAACAAATGAATTATGTATATTCCATGGACTCCTCTGTTGTTAAAATTTGGGACAAAAATTTGGTGAGTTCTTTGATATAAATATAAACAAAATAGAAATTGTTTTACATTACATAAACAGTATAATATTGATATTATTATGTAGATGATTGATAGTTCTTTTTAATTGCAATGTATATTTAATAGGAGCAAATTCAGGTAACTACTAGAGTTATAGTACTACAAGCTGCTGACAGAAAACTAAATAAAAATTGAATTGAATTTGAATGATTACAAAATATATTTATTTGTCGGTGTCAGCAAATTTTAATTGTATTTACTGTTTGGGTATTACAGGGCAAGCAATACACAAGTATAGAATCATCAGTGGATTTCAATGATTTGTGCGTTATCCCGAACACGGGGTTAACCATGATGGCAGTTGAAGATCAGAAAATGCAAATTTATTATATTCCTTCGTTAGGTTTGTTCTTATATATCTATACAGCTTAAATTTTAAAATTTATTTTTAATTTACTGAACATAACAATGCATTAACAGGATGCCATATTTTTATTCCTTACGAAATCCAAGATCTTTTGGATTTAAAGACCACCTACCCCTAGAGGTGAATGATAAAATAAAGACATATTTCCTAGAGATTAATTATGTTGAGAAACCCAAATGATATCTTAATAAAACATACACTTGAGATTTTTGTCTAAATGGGAAACAAGACGCTATTATTATAATAAAACCATGCATTTCGTCACATGTTTTAGGTCCAGCTCCAAGATGGTGCGCCTTCTTAGACAACTTAACAGATGAACTCGAGACTTCAGCTTCACAAACTATTTATGACGATTATAAATTTGTCACAAAACAAGAACTTGAATCACTTGGCTTAGATCATTTACTTGGAACAAATCTTCTAAGAGCTTATATGCATGGGTAAAACATTTTTCTATGCATAAAATTGTAATGAGATCAAATTATCGATCGGAAATTATTGAGAATCATCTCCAAAAATTAAGGATTTTTACTTTTTTTATTACATTTCAAATTGACTTTGTCTAAAGTAATATTGAATACCTC
The DNA here is from genome assembly GCA_036320925.1 of Automeris io. Taxonomy (NCBI): domain Eukaryota; kingdom Metazoa; phylum Arthropoda; class Insecta; order Lepidoptera; family Saturniidae; genus Automeris; species Automeris io. The sequence continues at coordinate 12,260,275 of JAUDJH010000002.1, forward strand.
AAATTCGACTAATTCAACTTTAATTTAATTCTGTATTTTACACGTAGGTATATTTAATATTACATTTATTTCACTGATTTTGTTTATTTATCTGTATTTTTGTTAGGTGTTATAATGTTGTTTGATTTTCCTTTTATAAATTTGAGCTTAATTGCTGGAATCGGACCCGATGCATATCAAGTCGCGAGCAATTCCTGATTTCATATAAAATTGGAATGTATTTATGTATTTTCATTTCTATCTTTATGCTAAAGTACGGGTGTGTTGTACTGTTTTCAAATAGCCCAATATAAAAAATTAAAAAATATTTTATTACTAAAGTTATATAAAAATGAAAGTAATATTTTATAAACACTTTCTCTTTAATATTTTGTTGGTCTTTAACCTGTTAACCGGGGAATTAGCTATTGCGATTAATTAGCGATAAGTAATATCGCACCTCAAATAATAAAAGAATATCGTTTTTAACTTATGGTTTTTATTTATTTTGATAAAATATTTAATACATTACGATTAATTTCCATGACGAAAAATGTCGTCATACCCAGTTAACAGGTTAACGAAACTGATTTACGGTTATTGTTTAATTTTAGATACTTTGTTGATGTAAGACTTTACAAGAGAGCTAAATCCATTGCTGATCCATTCGCGTTTGAACAATATAAAAAACGCAAAATTAGAGAAAAAATAGAACAAGAACGTCCATCTAGGATTAAAGTTGTCGATAATTTACCAAAAGTCAACAGAGAATTGGCATCGAAACTTCAAGATGAGAGTGGACGTAAGAAGAAAACTACTAGCAATTTACTCAAGGATGACAGATTTAAGGTACATGAGATATCTAATGAAGTTGCGCTTACATTATTATTAAGACTGCTGTAAGAAACATTAATTTGTTTTAGGCCTTGTTTGAAAATCCTGAATTTGAGGTAGATAGAGAAGCTGAAGAATACAGGCTGCTTAACCCGGTCCTCTCCAGGATGGATAAAAATAAAGACAATAAAACTGAAGCAAATCCTATGCAGGTAGAAATGTTTATTTTTTGTTATTTATTCAATACTTGGAATTTTGATTTAATGTTTATAATATGATAAACTTCAGTTCATATATTATGGGCGAAAAAAAAAGGTTTTGGCAAATAATGGACCTATGACTTATGCGCATGCTCGTAGGTGTCGTGATTTTTCGAATAGTATCAGATACTTCCGACTATTGGGGTTTTTATAGAAAGTATTTATTTTTAAGTATTTATATTATGAAATAATAATATAGCCAAATGTAAGAAGTTATTAAGTGCTTAATACGGGGTACTTTTGAAGTTATACGATTAATTTATATCGTATAAGATTACACGAATATATCTTACTATATAATATTATAAATGCGAAATTTTGTGAATGTGTTCGTTACTCTTTCACGATAAAACTACTGGACGGATTTGCATAAAACTTACTTTACTTTACAGTAATATAGATTATATATCAGAATAACATATAGGCTACAATTTGTAATGATTTTATGTAATTTTCGTCGTAATATAACGATACAGGTCAATTAAGTCTGAAAAAAGTCTGGCCTCTGAGAGCTATCTTGGCGTAACCATTGGAGTTTAAACAAAGATGATATACCGTAGGATTGTTTGTCTTGAATAGTTCTAAATAAAAGTCCACCACAGCATATATCTACCTTTTATGTGGAAGCCACTATGACCAAAATTGTGAACCATAAATTTAATTAAATTAGATACTATTTTACAATGCGAAGCCGCGGGTAAAATATATTATAATACAGAAGATATTCACTAGAAATAATTTATATGGCAGAACAACGTTTGCCGGATCAGCTAGTTAAATAATATTGGATAACCGTAACGGGGCTAGTTTATATGAAACAGAAAATCTCCAATGGAATTTCTTTATATTCTGTTGTCACTTAGTATATTCTTTTATGTATAATATTGATTAAATTGTATCTTAACAATTTTTATCATTATTATGTTTTTTCCATCATTGAATTATATTAAACTGGAAACATATTAATTATATTGCAGGTTGACAAGGATGAAGAAAATGATTCTGATGCAGAATTATATGAAAACAGCGACGAGAGTTCAGATGAGGAACGATCGTGGGTGAAAGAAGTGAAAAAACAACACAAGATTATACGGAAAAAGAATTATGAAGTTGAAAGTTCTCAAATGATCGACGAAGATAATGTTGAGTTAAGTGCTGCTCCAAAGTCTACAAATGTTGTCAAGAGCATAACGCGTGCGAATAAGAGTAGCCTAGGGAACCGACTTGCGAAAGAAGGCTTCACTACCATTGTCACAGGATCAGGTGGAAACAGAGAAATGAAGTTTAGTATGAGAGGAAAGAAATCGGCTTCGGATGACCACAGGAAAATGAAACGGCATCATCACGAACGGAAACAGTTGGTCCGAAGAACTGGTTTTTTAATGAAAAAAAAGCTTCCTAAAATGTTATAATTTTAAAAATATATGTATTAATTTGTAAAATTTTCTCATTTACCTATTCCTATTTATTTACCTTTTGAAATGTAATTTTATGTTCTCAATTAAATAACAATTCATGTAGTAAAATCAGTAATACCTACTTTTAGTTGTTTTTTCACCTTTTATCTTTTCAAGTTCATAAAAGTTCAATGACTCTGTTATAAACAGTTCTATTATTTTTCTATTCTTATTAATCACAATGATAAATTCTACAGCTGAAATAGGAGATAAAATATGTATCACTAGAACTAGCTGCTGATTTATTCGTCTCACAAGTACAGTGCTGTCCAGTGCGGATGAAATGATTGAAATTTAAAACATTGCTGTCGCAGTGTGCGTTTATCTCTAGGAGGTAATTGCTCGGCTCCTACATATTATTGTTGTGATAATATGATACATTGCGCTGCACTCTTATCTGCAGACTCGAATATTTTTGTATCATTTAAACAGTGCACTTCGAGAGTGTAAAATAAAAATACTGATCTAAATACCTACGTATATATTTACAGCAAATGAAGTGTTTAATGTAATTTATTAATTATATTTAGATAATGCAAAATGACACCGGATCATATGGCAGTGGTGAGTGATTGATTTTTATTATTGAGTTTTTAATTTTCTACCTTCAATATTTGTTTGTCACATATATGTTTTAATAGTGGAATAAATTGTTATCTTTGTAATAATGTGCATAATTGTAATTAAATTGTAGATATGGGTAATAAAGTGAATAATGTAAATTTTATATATGATTATATAGCAAGTGATCTGTTGGACAACCATGTATTGGGCGACGACAAGCTTGTTGAACCAGCGATGGAAATATCGGCGCGATCCAGCCTAGATGCCAACAGTGTCGAGGTGAGTCTCGTAGACCACCCTCTGCTAGCTAATCGTATTCGCTTTAACACAAACAGATACATTTGAATTTACGATAGTGCTTCTTATAATCAAACGATTATAAGATTATGCATAGAAACCTATGCATTCTTATTTTAACTCCTTTCAGATTGGTGAAATAACAGAATCACCGGATACGGAATACATGAGTACATCTGCTATTTTACATTATTGTAAATCAAAGGTAATAATTATAGCAACAGTTTTTATGTTAACTCTATGAATGTTGCAATAATGATAATTTATTCATTCTTCAGATTTTAATACCATATTTAAAACTTTTAACAATCATGGGATTACGGCCTGTACTTGACGTGTCCAATTCCTCGAGATGCGCGATATTTTGTTCACATTTCCATTCTGCGCAAGTTGCGGTACTAATGTTTATGGGTTATGTTCTACAATATATGGCATGTTTCAGGTGAGTCTTGTCAAAAATATTATTCTATATTGTGAATTAGGTTCTTCACAACTCCTTTGAGGTGGTAGGACGATTGCCCGATTGGGTCGTTACCAAAACTCCAAAGACTGTCATGGTGACTCGCCTCGGTCGGACTCATTTCGTGAACAGTTCATGTACGTCCAGCTCATATTCCAGTACCCGAATTCCTTCTGCTTTGGTATAATATGTGAGCCAGCATGACGACGGCGAATGTCACTCGATACTCGTTCCTCAGTGGCTGCCGCTATTCTGGGACTACACTGTGTATTCATCAGGCGTGGTGTAGTCACTTTGTCAAACATTAGTAAAAATACAGTACTGAGAATAGCTAGTAAACATCAGAAACTTACAAAGCTACCAAAGCTCAGTTAAAACTTGTCCATTATGTATTTTTACACACGGCATATTATTTAATACTAGATCTATCGGCGAACAATTTATTTCTATTTTAGAAATAGATATAACATTTTATCTTTGTAACCCGGGGAAAATCCTGCATAGGACCATCCGGGACGCTGTGAGGGCAGCGAACCCGGTGTGTCAAACTCCTACTGATTAAGACCCCCGGGGTGTCCCTTTAATTGCTCCACCCAGGCATGAGAAACCAAATTCATCCAGACACTCGGGGAGCAAAAAGCCTTGTTAAGGCTACCTCTCTGGGAGAAGTGGGAGTAAAGTGCCCAGAGTTTACCGCTTTAAAAGTTCTTTTTCTCTTAGGCAGTGCGTCGGACACTGTGCACCGCCCCCTCTCATAAATAGGTGTAACATGGTTTATTTATTTTTTATTTTAATTAAATTAAATTCATAATATTAATCAACAACTTGTAAAGGCCATGTCATCTTTAAGAATTATAAAAAAATTAAAAAAGGAAAAAATCTAAGACAAATATAAAGACCAGTAATTTTGACTGGTTCGGTAAATCTAGCGTTAAAGTGGCTGATAGCTGACGGTAATAGCTTGTAGTACCTTTATAATAAGTAGTTTATTTACAGAAGGGATAGAGGTTTTTGCTACAAGCTAATTCCTTTAGCGTTAACTTCGTCTTTGGAGTACAATACATATAAGGAAGTGTGTTATGGAAATATTGCTTTCACCTACATCGGACCAAGTGTCTTGCATTTTTTTGGATTCCTATACGCACTATATTTATTTAGAACATCAGACAATGAACAGCTGCAAAATTTAATGGAAAGGGTGAGTGTGTCTTCAGAATCGATTTCATAAAACATTCCTACTAGTTATTTGCCCCTTTTTTATTTTTTGGAACGTTTTCAGTATTTTCATAATGCCAATATAATCATGCATATACATATATGACTCATCATTGATATCTTGTTCTGTGACTCTAAAGGCTAATAAGGTCAAGAGCTAGTAAACAGATTGTAATAATTGGTTTGTTAAGCTACTCTGGAGTGGTAACAGAATATAAAAATATAGAAATTGGCAACAAATGTCTTCGTGTATTCAAACCTACTACTTGTAAATACCGTACCGATAATGACACATTATATTGTTAATAGCATAAGGTAATAAGGCGCTGGTGTTGTTTAATCGAAGAGAGTAGAATATTAGCACACAGTCACAAAAACATCTCGGAGCACAGTCGTCGAAAGAACCCAATATCCAATGGCTAATGGTTCCAGAAATCAATTCGTTAAAAGTTCTCGAAACGCTGCCGTCAATAGAGTCATGGTTGCCTACCAACTGACACTTGAATTCATTCGTGAAATTTAATTACGTAAATCCTACATATTATTATAAAATATTAACTAGATAGATATACTCGTATAATAAGATACTGTGGAAAAATTCCCCAAAATATATATTTCAGGTATTCCTTCTGTCATCATTAGCACCGCAAGGAATACCCACATCGAAACCAAAGAGATTGCTGCGTATGTTATGGTTTTTCATAATACTCAGCGTCTTCTGGATGTGTCTGTCACTCTGTTTAGTGAATTTGATGCTGGCCAGGGGTAATATAATCTTTAGATGGATGGAGACAAGGTAACAATTACTATTTCGTGGTCCACATCGCCGTCAATTCGTTTAAATTATTGGCGAAATCAATTCTTTTTTGTGGAGCGTGGAAGATTGCACTTAGTACACTGTAATTATTATACCTAAATATTAGGGATGTAACGAAGGCAGTTTCATCGGAACCGAAGTCGGAGTCGGATTTTTAAAATTTGATTTATCGGAATCGGAGTCGGAGGCAATGTCAATAATCACAAATGATGTCAGAAGAAAGTAGTTTTATTTAAGGATAAATAAAAACGTTATTCAGATAACCTTTTTAATTAGAAAGTAATAAATTTACATAACCACAGACAATGAAAAAAAGATTGCTGTGTTTTTTATTAACAGTGAACAAATTAAATCAAATTTGCCCCAGGGCTGTTTGTTTTTGTGTTAATTTCTATTTTATTTAATTTAATGTAAATTTAAAATAAAAAACCTTTTAGCAATAAATTTTAAAGCACATTTAGTTTTAAATATATTAATTTTAATTATAATTTACTTTAGTCTATATTTTTTTTTAATTCTTCTTCAAATTAAGTAGCATTGATTGTTTGATTAATTGATATTATGTTACAACAATATATAAAATGAATGGACTACAACTGTGGTGGTGACGTCCGATGAATACCTCTGATTAAAAAGTTTCGGAACCGAAGGTAAAATAACAATCGGAAGTTCCGACTTATCGGAGTCGGAGTCGAAGCTCCGTAACGTCCCTGCTAAATATGGTATAAAAGCATACATATTAAGAAAACATTTCAATAACATTTTACAAAAAATGATTTAGCAGTTAATATAATACTTTCTTAATATAATATAATAATCATAAAATTTACTCGATATGATATTATTTTAAATCACTTTTCTATAGCGTTCACATATTCTATCAAACGTATGGTTCAGGATTAAGTTCGTAGTGGCAAGTGTCAGAATTATTAGCACAGCGTACAACGGTCAACTGTAAATTCTATTTAATTGGAGTTATTGTATTTCTTACAGTTCATTTGAAGTAATAATAACATTGAAAATATTGCTAATAATATGTACGCTAATACACGACATGGTCCAAGCAACGACAATAACGAGTTATTGTCTTCAAGCACAATTGTTGCAAGCGCATCTCATGTTTCTCAAAGAGCGCTTACTCAACAGAACAATAACCCCTCTGAATTGGATGAGGGTATGTTATTTATTTTAAAACTTTTATCACTCACTCATTTATGCATCAGTGTATAAGTAATTCCAAAATCTTTTGTCACAGGAGATCGCTGAATTTCATAAATTGCTTAAATATTTGAATGACGACCTGGCACCTGCAGTTTGCTTGTTTACATTAGTAAATATTTCTTGGGCAATATCAGGCGTCATGTGGCTATTGAATGTGGACAAAATGGACACTGAGACTGAACCCATAGTGGGCATAAGTGTGCTCAATCAACTATTGTGGTTATCGGCAGCCATCGTTCCTTTCATACAAGTGAGACTATAAGTATTACATAGGTTTTTAAGAGTAGAAATATTCCGATTGCTTTGGATATCTACATAACTTTTGCGTGATATAATTCTATTTACAATAGGTATACAATTTTATTTAAGTGAGCTAAGGAGTGGAATATGCTACCAGCGGCCATATTTCCGCGATCTTATGATCTGGGAGTCTTTAAAAGAAGAGTGAATACGCATTTATTAGGCGGACCCGGTTCATCATGGGACTCATCTTCACCTTCCACCAGGTGTGATTGAGGTCAAGCGTACGCCTATAAGTTATAAAAAAAATTTTTTAGCTTTTAAAAAAAAGCAATAAGTTTTACTAGTTATACTACTACTACCAGTTACTACTAGTAGTAATAGTTCTAGTAGTAGTAGTTAGTTAGTTACTAATTAGCTAAGTTAGTTAGTTTACTAGTTAGTTAGTTTTATTAGCTTTAGTTATAATTGAATTTAATTTCTGATAAGGTTCACTTGGCTTTCAAAGCTCATATTTAATGTTGATAAAATTCTGTCAGGCAGCGCGCTTAACAAAAGAATGCCGGAGAACACAATCTGTAGGACACGAGCTGTGCGTGCGGCCGTTCTTGCACCAGGACACGTCACAAGAAGACATCACGACAATACTCATGTACTCGTCCACTCTGCAACTGCACGCTAAACTCTTCTATTTTCCAATCGCTGGCCGATATTTGTGTGTTGTATTAACAATTATCGTTATTATCCTTTTTTCTCTTGGAATGTGTCATTTTTTACAGTAATTATGGAACGACTAGTAATTAGGTAGTGTAAGTTTTAAATAATAACATATTGTGATTTTATTAATATTGTTTATTTTTAGCACATAAAAATAAATAAATAGGTATCTACTATATCGTAGCTGAATATTATATATTTTTTAATACGATGGGTTTATTATCATTTACGTTACCTTTTACACAGATTTTAACGATAAAGTTAAGTCAAGAAAAGATATAATACCTCTATCAGTCCAACAGAACCATATAAATAGTGGCTGCATACATTTGTCTAAAATTATACGTCAAAGCACTTTTCAAAAAAAAATTTCTTTTATGTATACGGAGGCAGGTTAACAGCCCACCTGATGGTTAATGGTTCGCTTAATTTTTAGTACCCTTCTGCAGTTATTTTTATTGATAGAAGTATGAGTTAACACTTTCTTAACTGTTGGCTAGTCGGAATTTTACTTACAATTATGGCATACCCACAACGATATTAAAACCAAATATCATCAACGCATTAAAAATAAATAAATTCAATAATACATTAATATACTCACAAATAATTCGTCTGACAAAATCAGCACAATACTACTAAAGTACTTAATGTAATAAATATCTATTGTCAGTGCTGGATTAAGCTGGCGCGGGGCCCAAGGTTAATTTTACCGAGGCTCTTGGTTTGTAGTAAATTCAGTTGTAAAAAAGTGACATTAGAAATGGTTAAGCGTTTCAGTTATTTGTTACATATAACAAAATAATTATCACGTCAAAAAAAAGTTCCGCTTTAACAAAATCTCGCTCAATTTCCCTGAGCCTAAATGCGCCGAGCTGACTACGTCCATTGCTACCTGGATAATCCGGAACTGTTTACTGCATAAAATCAATTCTATTGCTAGTTGCGATAGATAGTAAGCTGATGGCTAGTCGCACTGAGAGTGGCCGCCGACCTGCGCGGTCCACCAGGAGCGCACGTCGTGCAGGACGGGCTGGTCGCGAGTCGGCGCGCCTGTGTACGCGTTGTGGCCGATGCGACTGTTGCTTTTCACTGTCGCTGTCACGTACAAAGGACGATTGTAATTTTTTTTCAGTAACTACATATCGACAAATGGTAAAATATGGTGCAGGATAAAAATAGAGACAACTGGCAAACTTCGAAATTCCGTTGATAGTGAACGTTGTCATGCCTGCATAAAACTGTGGAAGGTCTTTAGGTAATTAGGTATTTGATTTCTGTGCGTATCGTAACGTAACAAGTTGAAATTAAAATACTTGTCAGCTTATTTCGTACATGTTTTACTGAATTAAATGTACCCATTCTAAATAATAATTATATATCATTGCGCTATATCCCTTGCGGGGTGAGCAGAGAAACAATAGTGGTATCCACTTTGCGCTTATATGTCGTGCTCAACATGACCATTAACGCAGCTGATCCGTCAGGACACTTATACAAGTCATTTCTATTAGATGGCATGTGGGTTTCCTTCGATGTTTTTCTTCGCCGTTGAGCATGTGGTGCCTAAACCTGTGCATAATCTGGAAAACCTGGAGGTACCTGTAGGGACTCGAACCCACGACCATTCGCGTTGCTGCGCATGGAAACCGATCTTTTACCTATTAGGCCACGACAGCCTATTCTAAATGATAAAGAAAAAATAATGTTAATTTTATAACAGTGACTAATTCATTGTTATTAAATTTCCTTGGTCTTTGATTCGAGCAATCGGCCTATGATCATTTAGGAGGGAAATAGGTGGAATATTATTTAGCAGAAAAGCGAGGTAAGTGTTTATGCTGATGATGATGATGTCCCAGCCGGATCCGGCCACGGCGACTGTTTCAACACCGATTAAGAAAATCGAGATCCAGTTTTCGTAAACAGTCAACTGCGCAGGATATATTTAAGTGCATAACTGGATGCGCAGCCAGAAAACCACTCTTTCGTCCGAGCTCTCTCGAGCCCGATGGAATGGAGAACCAGTACGATCGGGAGGGAGCGGGATGCAGGTTTGATCGAGTTTTCCTTCTCTGAACACCTGGTTGAATTGCGGTGTTAAAGAGATACCTTAGTCGCCTTTTACGACACCTCAGCAAGAAGAGGGAGGTGCTATTCTATTCTGCCGGCAGCCACCACGGCAAAAGTAAGTGGTAAGTGTTTATAACATTTACGTGTATATGATATCGTGTAAGCTTGATCATATCCAGACCATTTCTTTATTAAAATATGCCTTACATACTTGTCACACTGTAGATACGGGCAATTGTAGCATTGTATATTACGATGCAGTAAGTCATTATTTTACGCTGTGTATAGAACGTAAAACCATACAATTACGTCGACCAGATTGAGTCCAATCTCGCTGTAGTTGCGGTTGGATTTTGAACTGCCTCAAATGCAATATAGTCCCTCTAACAAGCTAATATAAAATACTCACCTGAAGACTTTTTGTTAAGTGCTGGGTGGGGATCGCTCAACGTCGGCTGAAGATATTTTTTTACTGGACTCTCGGGTCTAGAAATTATAATAAAACTAAATTAATATATTTCAAGTATATTTACAATTGCTATATTAACACTAAATATATGTGTAACGTAAGAATGAGAAGTAAATTAATAATAATGCAGAAAAAGACTTGCCTCGGTACGCTGACAGACGGAAGGCCGGACCTTTTAAATTGGCTTTTGGCGGACGATCTCTTCGAGGGCTGCGAGTCGAACGACAATGAAGTTATGTCTGTTTAATTAAATATCATCTTTAAATAATAGTGTTTAAAATAAGTATTTCGTTATTCGCGTCAATGGACATACCTACGTATATGTTATGCCCGAACATCCGAAATCACTTATCCAGTACACAAGGTCTAAGTAACAAGGGTTGTTAGCATTAATTATAAAAATAGTATTCATGCGCAAAGACTTTGTTTCAAAGAAGGTATTATACGTAAAAAAGTTTTAGAAATATTTACGAGCTTTTAAATCCCAAGGTTGTCTTATAAATTGTGATAGTTGAATAAGCGCCCCTGCGACGAGACTATATCGAAAAAATTTTCTATTTCTTTAAATCTGCATGCGACGTCGGTAGTACATTCTCAGGTCAAAACTATAGATTAGGGGTGGTCAAGATCCTGGATAGACCGAGCTATTTTTCAAAATTTGAAATTTTTCGCTAACCGCATTTACATATATGTATACGTATTTAAAAGGTATAAAAAAATAGGTATTCATTTTTTTTATTTAAAATATAATGGCAATAAAATGAAAAGGGTAAATTTATCGAGAGCCACAAATAATCCTTCCAAGAGTAGCATGTTGCTCGCGAACCGCAGGTTGGCCACCCCTGCTAAAGACAGTTAAAATGTTTTTAACATGATTACTTGTAATTATGATTAATTAAGAACTTACTTGACATGACAGGTTGTGAAGCGGACTCTGTTATTTCTTGTCGTCCCATGCTTGCTATTGCTTGCTATGATACATAATAATAAATATACTTATTGATTACCTATCTCATAGTGATATATTACATGCATACATATATATATGTTGTTTGAAGTAACTAGCATATATATATTTTTTATAAATAATATAAAAGTTTGTCAGAGGCTAATTCGTGTCTATCAGCGTGTATAGAAACGTGCACGTAAAGATTCGCTTCCACATTCATCATGGGAACTGCTAAAGAGTGGGATATGCTTTCAGCGACCATATTTTTGCGATCTTATGACCTGGCAGTCTTTAGAGAAGAGTTAATAGGCATTTGCTGGGCGGACGCATTTCATTGTCGGATTCATCTTCACCTTCCACTGGGTATGAATGAGGTCACGAGTCCGCCTATAAATCATTAAAAAAAAAAACAGGTACTATTTGCTCTATACTAATGTAGGTAACATTTAAATTGTTGGATTGGAATACAGCAAGGTGCATCTTTTCTTGACTTAAAGTTTTAATATAAGTTTTTTATTTAATAATCTGTTATACATTTACATATTATTTATGTAATTACCTGAGCCTCGGCTTCCATCTTCTCTTTATCTAACTTCTCGTTATTGATGTCCAATACTTGCTCATTAGTTTTGCGTAAGCCGGCTATGAGACTTGTTTGTTGTTTCTGTAACCACATTTTAATTCATCTGCATAAATTCGGATGGAATTTATTAAAGTAGTTATGCTAACATACATTTGAATTTTACAATAAGTACTTAACAGTCTGGTACGCATTATAACGATTTCTCAATATACTATTTAAAAATACAATTGTAAAATAAGTACCTATAAGCCCTATGGAATATATTCCGAAATTATAATGAACACCACAATAAGATCCGTTTTGTAGTTAGAAGATTCGCTAAACCCACAGACAAATAAAAATAGCCTTAACATTCGATTTAACAATTTTATACCTACCGTGCAAAAATGTCGATAGGTACTAATCAGAGTGGGTATAATTTTATTGTTACTCTTAACATTAAAAATCTAACTAATCAATAAAAAAGTACATAATACATGAAATAATATTGAAAAAAATTCTAACACTGCTATTAGCTCGTATTTTCTTAAGGCATCCTTCAAGCCAAGTGCGTATGGTTTGTTTTGCAACTTCCTCTTCTATTAAATACTCAAATTCCTCTCGAGCTAGTAACTCTTCCATTTGTAAGGATTTGCGAATATCAACTGTCCGATACGACAGCATGCTGAAACGATAATATATTCCAATATTTATAATACTCGTTAATTGTCGTATATTAATATGCAATATTTGCGTGCTTTATGTAAAATTTCATGCTTCTTCACCAGCACATTACGATTGCAAAAATAAGTTAAAACATATTGTGGAAGACAAAGTCGTCAGTTTCAGGAAACTGACACAATCAGTTATTACTATTACTGGTAGCAATAAAATAAACAATAAACAAAAGCCGGTACATAATATGAAACGGCACTACTTATTTACCAAAAAAAAAAAACTAAAAATACGAATTTCTTAAAACTTTTTATCTTTTATGAAAATGTAGCTACAAAGTAGTAAATTCAGCTGAGTTAACTATATCGAGATTTTATATAATTCTAGGAAATAATAAATATTTGAACACGGTATTCAAATAATAATAATTTATTGTATTATACTTTATGACGTCGTGAAATGTGACATCTTCGCCGTTATGAAGTCGTTCGAGCTCGTAGCACATGTACTTGAACAATAGGCGTTCCTTGCGCGTGTCGCACTCTAGTCTGCCTTTTAGCAAGCGTAGAATGAATTTCACCTGAAATCGAATAACAATTGCTAACTATAATGCAATCTGTATCACTTTACGTCAAAATACAAATCACATACTCCTTTATAGGTAAACCATGTTAAGCAACATTTCAAAATTTTATTTTTTTATTACAATTATTAGATGTTATGTTTTTTCTGATGAGCATTATCGTTAACACAAATTGGAGCATGTTACTATAACTATTGTCTAAATTAAGCTATACTTTTAATACTATCCGTCAGAAACAAAGGCTTTTGACTCTTGACTTTTATATTCTGGTCCTTCGAGCCAGACAACCTGAATATAACGACCTAAGTGGTAGTTATGGTCATTCTCTACGCAATTCCTTAAAATAAAATATACACAAAACTTAATAGTTAAAAGAATATTCCGGTAGAAAATGAAGTTGTTGCTAGTTCATAAGGAATGAAAAAGTTACTGTATATAAATCGTACCTTTCTTACTGGTATAACTCCTTTCTGATGCACATCGACAACGTTCCAAGTGTTTTGGAAGCTTCTTATATCCGCGTATGATAACAAAGCGTCCTCTTCATTAGAGTAAAACAGTGAAAAATTCTCCATTATAATAGCTGAAACAATATAATACAGTTGGATTTTTTATTGAATGTTAACTTTAGATCACGAAACAAAGTTATTACGATAAATGCAGGAGTGTAATTATTTTCAGTCTATACAATTGTTCGACGAAGACGTCTCAACAGAGCAATCGTGCGCGGTGACAGAAGTGAGACGCAGGAACGTCGAGCCCATGTTGCAAACAACCCATTTTTTTAGTACCTAGGAACATACCTTTCAGGGTTATAGCAAATCGAAGTGTAATTTTAATTTGGGATTTATATTTTTTTGTTAGTTATTAATTTATAAGTATTTAATGTGAAAAAATTAATATGTAATAAATAGTTAAGTTTGTTAATAAATATTGTTTTCTTTAGACAGCCCTAGCTATCGCAACACTGTCGAGACGATGGCGGAATTTTCCACGAGATCAAAGGCATCGTCCTTCTTTTAGTTCATATTTTGTGTGTTTATCAAGTTGCCTAAGAGATAAAAGAAAAAGTATAGGCGAAAGTGGTGCGTATTTAACGACGAAACGAGAGATGGAATAAGCCTCCATCTAACGGCAGAAACCATCGTCATGCCGGACTATAAAGATATACCACGATTGAGTGTTTTTAGGGGCGAGCTGATCCCCAAAACGGACAAACTGATGTTAGCCGCTATGATAAACGGTAGACAAAAGGTTAATAATGCTTATAATAAGAAGTACATACCCACGAGCAAGTTGAGTACGATGTAGGTGATAATGACATAGAAGGTGCAGAAGTATGCTAGCGAGGCGGTGAAATTGCCGCAGTCCGTCTCCCAGTAGTTGTCGGCGGGCGTGCAATACGGCGGCGCCACCATGCAGTCGTGCATTATCTTATTCCAGTCCTCACCGGTCACGATGCGAAATAACATCGCTACGCTGTGTATCGGCGAGTTGAAATTCGCTCGTCTGTCAAATAAATTGTTACTATTACTTAATTTAAACGAAAGATGAGTTCCACTATCAACTGTCGCTTATCGGCGCAGTTATGTATCTAGCCGTGGTTTCACTCTCACGTAACTTTGATTTTTTTCGCTGTTTCTTCTCAAGATTCTTGCGTCAGAAACGCTAGCAAATTAGATAATAAAAAAATATCGCGAGTAACTTAATACATATATGTGTTACACCTGAAATATAGGGACAGTAGAATATATAAAAAGAAGTAAAGATAAAGAAATCGTAAACTTTAACATTTGCGTATCAAGACAGTAAATCTCGCTGAAAAAAAAAGCTTGTGTAATTATTCTTACCTCCCAATCCCTTCTCCGTACTTGACGTTCCCAAAGACAATAGTACCAGCGAGAGCATAGAAGAACACCAGTAAAAACATGCCAAATATTATGAAGAAACTTTTGCAGACGCTGACGCCCACCGTCAGCATCAACATTTTCAGAGTCGTGTGTTTGCCGGTTATTGTAAAGAAACGTAAGATAACCACCATGAAACCCACGAAATACGACAAGTCGTTCTGAAAGATAAATTAATATATATCTATTTGTGTGAAATATAATTCGCTTTATAACAGTATTCATCCAATTCAACAATTCTAAATACTTTTTAAAGAACTATATAATTAAACATTGATTCATCAAGTTTTTATAAGATTAATCAATTTGAGGAAATTGTTTGAAGTCAATGCATTGAGTGCATAACAGTTATAATATATTAATTCTATAAAAGTGAAGTAAACTATAATTTTTTACCTTTATAGTAAAATGCATAAAGACCCAAATGCAACCGGCTACAGTGACCAACAAATCATATCTATTGCGCCGACTCTGCCAGTACCCGCGCGGCGTGAACGCAACGGTTTTGAACCCTACCTCGATCACGAAAACCATTGTTAATCCGGCAGACGTATTTGCCAAGTGCTCAGTGTAAGGTGAATATCGAGACCACTGTGAAAACAAAACAAATAACAATAACCACTTAAACTGAATAATATTAAAGTTTTTTTAAAGTGAAATTTCTATAGCAGCTTGCACTAAAAAAGATGCCAAAATTTTGTGTTTTTTTCCTGTTGTATTACATT
This sequence comes from Automeris io, assembly GCA_036320925.1. NCBI lineage: Eukaryota > Metazoa > Arthropoda > Insecta > Lepidoptera > Saturniidae > Automeris > Automeris io. The sequence continues at coordinate 12,276,279 of JAUDJH010000002.1, forward strand.
GCGTGGTAGACGAGTGACACATATGCAGAAATATTGTTAATGAACGTACTGATTTTTTAGGTGGTAGGTTTACAATATCGAGGTGCAGTGAAAGCTTAAAGATTTTTTTTCTTGGTAAATATATTATTTATCTTATAAAAAGCTATATTATAAGTAGTAAATAAGTAGGTAATAGTAAAACTATTACAAATTTGACTTACCGTAACCGCAAGTAATGCACTGTTGATAAGCACAACGATGGCTATGACCCGCTTGAAGCTTAAATTTTGTGTGACGTCATAAGCAAAAGCTCGTATTTTCCTTTTATTAGGTCGAGGCGGTAAATGCAGAGGCTGGGCAATTTTTAGCCTCTTCTTAAGGTCACACCTAAACGTATAATTATTTTCTATTATTAGTTTATCAAAATAATTGTATTACAGCTGATGTTAAGAATGATTTTAAAAATGATCAAATACAATAATGATGATGAAAAGAAAATCTATTCACGGTTAAAGTCGTCATGATTACCATAAAATCAGGTCATATTATAATAAAAAAACTTAGTTACTTAGTTTTTATTGTTAAAAAGTTAATAAATATGAATTTTTACCATCTTCTTTGATCCACCGTCAACAGTGCAGTGCCTTTGTTTTCTGAATAGTTCGCAATTACTACACCAACGAAGAGTGTTAATCCAATCATACAACCCAAAAATATATAAACATGTATATAGATTGCGTGGACCTAGAAATGAGATTGTTTTATGTATATAATTATATATTCAATAATTGAATAATATCTATATATACATAGCTATAGTGTAAATATTCACATTAGCTATTTAAATGTTGCTTACCGGACCTAACGCTTTGATTAGTACGTCTCTCACATCCAGCCAACCCTTGAAAGAGAGCACTTCAAATAAAGTTAGAAGTGCATCACCGATGTTATCAAAATTAAATCGTTTTGGATTCGCCCTGTAAAAGTATAAATAAGAATGTATAATAAGGTTTTTAAAAATTCACAAAAATTTTAGATAGTTAAAAAATTATATGTGATAAGGATAGCGTGATCTGATGACACTTATTTTTAGGTGTCCTGGAGTAATATCCTGTGTAGGACCATCAGAGCAGTTGTGAGGGCAGCGACCCCGTGTGTTACGACTCCTACTGACTAAAACCCCTCGGGGTGTCCCTCTAATTGCTCCACCCGGGCCTGGGAAACCAAATTCATCCAGACGACCGGGGAGTGAAAAGCCTTGTTGAGGCTGCCTCTCTGGAAGGGGTGGGAGTAAATCGCCCACCCCTCCAATATCTTTCTCAGGCGGCGCTTAGGACACTGCACACCGCCACTTTTTGACATGACTCTTTGTTGCTTATGAGACCTCTGATCTAATTATTGTAAAATGTCAAAATAAGTGATATTACACAATTTTCAGCATATTATTATTTATTTTTTCATAGAGAGTATAGCGTATTTTTAATGTTATAGTGGGTGCTCTGAGTGATCTGGTCTGCCACTTGTAAAATTTGGCGTCCGGGCCGCAGACCTGGACTTGCCCGCTACCCTCTATATTCAGGACTTGGCCGCAATACCTTCCTTCCTTCTTTAATATGGCCATATTTTAAAAAAATCATTCTATTTATTTGAAACGTTTATTGTATTACCAAAAAGCTTTCCAATCCATAAAAAGTAAACACAAACCAAACTCTAGGCACGAGCATTGACGGGAAAGTTTCATTGGGTCCCGGTCTTATCTTCATCTTGGTGACAAATACGCGGCGCATGAACACACCCACACAGTCCTCGCGTCGTGTTATAGTCGGATCGTTGCACCGTGCCAACCTTGTGTAAAAAATATAACGTTATACCTATAAAATATTTCATTGTTTCTATTTTGAATCAGCAGCGTACCTTCCTCCGTACAGCTGAACGCCGTAACTCGCAAACACAAACATTAGTAGGATCAAAAGAGTGGATACCTGAAAACAAAATTAATTATTGCTTGCTTTATAGGTAAACTTAATACACACATAAACAAAGTCTAAGACACAGCCCGTAAATCAAAACTTTTTGGTATAAAACTACTGGTCTGAACGTACTGGTCATTTACAAATCTAAAAAGTACATAAGCACGTGATAAAAATAACGTTCTAAATTCAAATTTTATAAAATTACGTTCTCTTTTTTGCATAAATTTGCGGTATATAACGTTACTGTGAGGATTATGAGTGGTTTAAAATTTCCCTTTCTTTCAAATCATTGGCAAATTTGCGTATCGACAAAGTGACTACACATCACCTGATGGGCAGTACAGTGTAATCCAAGAACGGTAGGGACTATCAACGACGAGAATCTATTGTCACCGTCGTCATGTTGACCCACATATACTGATAGGTAGATTAATTACTAGTCGCACATGAACTAATGTCGAAACGCGATAAGCCTCAGCGAGCCACTGTGATGGCCTTCGGCACTTGTGCACTATAGTCATGTCATGTTCAGGCCTCACAACTTTAGTTTGATCCCCTGTGAAAAATACATACAATCAAGTCCATATTACCAGTAATATCTCCATGAAGCCGCGGCATAGTTCGTAGACGACCTTGCGCATGTGCGGCACTAGTGTGAATATCCGCAAAGGGCGCACGCAGCGTAATATCATGAGCATCTGTGCGCCCGAGCCGGGCGGCACGCGCCGCGGCATCCAGCATAGGAATGTCAATGATACCTGTGCGTAAGGGTGAAGTAATAAAATTAAAGTCATATTTGAAAAAACATAGAACAAATTAAGTGTCGCTACGTACGATGTAAATAAAAACATCCAATACTGCTGCTGCATCTTTGAGATAAGCTTTTGGGGTGAAAAATAATCCATCAGCCAAAATTTTTAAGGCCAGTTCCAGGCTCATAAAAATGACAAACCCATATTCAGCAATCTAAAAAAAGGAAAAGATTTAAACGTGTCTTATTTTTTGTCTCAAATTACAATATAAGAAATTCTTAATATTGACCTGTAAAACGAAGTTCTCCATAACTCTGTATGTGGGCGTTTCAAACATCATAGACAAGCAGGAAAGTGTTGTAACCATAATCATAACCCAATCCATATACGTAACAAGACCAAGAAAATTGCTAAAATAAATATACGATCAATTATATAACAACATCTCTGTGTCTAACTTCATAAGTAGTAAGTGTTTTTTTTTTAATTTATTTAACTTTAACCATGTAAATTTCTGGCGATTGTAATTTTAAAGATTGATTCTTAGACTAAATAGTGTATTTTATATTATTATAGTTAGTCATATAAAATGACTAGTTCTTTTTTTTAAGCGGACTAACTACTGTGTGCCGGTAAAGGCATTTACAGTTTAACCGGGCTTAGGGGGCGAGCACAGAAGGTGCTCAGCCAGCGAGTTTTTGGGTTGGGTGGCAATGCAAGGGCACCCCTGTGGGTACGAACCTCGACTTGGACCGCCAGCCAAATAAGTACTAACCCTATGGGTGATCTACTAGCGTTACGGAAGTGACTACCTTGAAAATAAACGCCGAAAGAAACTCAAGGCTGCGTCGGAGTCGAACTGCGCCTCGGTGCGAAAACGCACCGGTTAGCAGCAGTTGACTGAACTATCCTTCTTCGGCGCCGCCGGTGTCGTGGAGTGAAATTAGTGTGTGTGTGTGTGTGTATATCTCACTGTTTGATCGGTCGGTATAAAATGACTAGTTTACTTGTTCAATAATATACTCGAGAAGGCTTGTTAGTCGAGTAAAATTGTACCAATGTTGCTACGCCATTGGAGCACAAATAGTACACAGTATACACACTTCGCAATCTATTTAGTTAGTAGCACAACCAGGCAAGCTTCTCTACGACCCCACGTTACCTAATGTCCTTTGGAAAAACCTTTGGAATTGGATACTTTAACATGAAACAGTTATCAAGAATGCCTACACCGTAATATTCGTAACATTTTAATGTTTTCCTACACATAATGGTCTTCAACGAAGCGTGTGATTGTGTGACTGCTCTGTGTATATGATAACATGGTAATTTAGATTATCCCGTATATAACAAGATATAAATAATAGCGCCGAAGCCGCTTAACTTACTGGAAACTTTTGTAATGTACTTTTCTCTCATTGCCCGTTATGGGATCGCGTAGTCTGGCGTCGTATCGGGCATCTACAATCGCTCGGCAAATCTTTCTAAATCGCGACTCACGAGGCACAATCAGGAGTGGCGTGTCGAACAACGGATGGTTTTCACGCAAGTCTTCTTCACGTTGGTTCCTATTTAAAGAAATCATAATTACTTTTACTACTCTAAAAACAAATAGTTGTTGTATATAGAATGTATTTTAGTTTTCGTTTATGTCACAGTTTAGGTTATCTACGCTACCTTGTCACAGTCGGGTTTCTGGTTCTCTAATTAGATATAGGGAGCGACAATGTAAAGGGGCACAAGGGGAGAAATTTAAGTCACGTAATTATTGTCTTTGGTCACTTATTTTTTCTCTAAGCTCTATACTAAATGTCATTTAAATTAAAACAGTGACATCTACAGTTAGTCAAATAACGACAATATTATTAATTATTACTGCTCTCCTTAAATTTATATCTTACTTATCATCCGGTTCAATTCTACAGTTATTTTGGGCACTATAATATGAACAATATTATATTAAGAGCGTGATACTATTTTCCAAGAGCACAGGCATTGCAGATGATGCAGCACAGTGTATAAAGTTTGAGGAGGCCTATGTTGAGAGACATAACGCAATACCCGTATAAATTCAAGATAAAAACGTATTTGTACACCTATATCAATAAGGAGGGACTATTTGTTTACTAGGATACCTGCGCATCTCAGCTTGCTGTCGCTTGGCCTGCAAAAGGCGGATGTCGAGGTATGGTGGACGCGCACGTGACGAGGGCACGACCCGTGACGCGGCGCCGATGTCTCCGTTCTCCAGCAGATGCTCGTAGGTCTGCTTCAGTTTTATCGACCCGCTACGGACGGAACGACGAATTGATCGCGAACCGAACCTTGGAATATTTATGCGCTTTACATATCATTTCAGGGAAGCAGCGATACATTAGAAACACTAGTCATGAAATATTGCCTTCTATCAACACATAATAAATCTGTACCTCAGTTACCTTTCCAACATTTCATAGATACGATGATTTGCATGAATTTGTAAATATGCCAGTAGACAGAAATTTCTACTGTGCGATGTAACTTAGTACAAATGTATCGGAATCATTAGTCAATATGCACTATCTGTACGCGCTTGTGACCGCTATTCTTAGGAACGGCATAAACGATTTAAAAGCGGTTTTGAATAATGTATTGTAGCAAGCTACCTTTAACACTTAATGCTAATTTTAGTTCAATCTGTTTATAAATAAAAAAGGTATGTCAGTTTACAAAAAAAACGTCGAATATTTAATGAAAAAAAAACTGTTCTATTAATTTGACTAAAACTTTAGTTAATGTTAACTTTAGCCTGTAATACAATGACAATTGAAAGTTTGTATGTACAAAATAAAATAAAAAATAGACAGTTTCGTAGATTTACTTTCTTTTAATACCATTGAGCTCGCATCTATATCGTAAATCACATAAAATAGTACAAAAGTATCCTCTACTATTGTCTTAAAAACTATTAGAAAGCATTAACGCCATCTATTGTCGACTATTAAAATTCTATTACTATTATACTACTATTACACTATTACACTTATTATTATTATAGACTATTATAGTACTAATGGAGTTCTATATTTAGTTTTTGTTGTAATTTATAATGAATCGATATCATTTATACAAAGATTTCCGCTTGAAATAATCATTATCATAACAAAAGTACTGCTTCCACGTAAACGAAGTCGCGGACAGAGCTAGTTTTATGAATACGTGGTTAATATTCAATACTGCGCATATTTTTTGGTAAATATGTTTTATAATCTTTGAGGTTCCTCCAAGTGTTCTGCATAGTTATAATCACATGTGATGCATTAGGTAATTTATTGTAATATACTTACTTTTTTTGATCGACACGCAATTGTTTCGCACTAGATATCGTTCCCTGCGACTTTAATCCTGATTTTCCACTAGTAGCAAGCATCGCAGAATCTCCAAGCAGAGGTCTATGATTATTCGAGTCTCTATAACAAAACAGTTTAATTATACCTGTAGGTAGGTACATACGTAGTTCTTCAGTGTTTTCGGTTGTTAAAATCATAATAAACGTTAAATCTAATTTATACATTGAATTTTATATATAAAATAATTACTTATGATTTAATAAAATTTAATTTAATATAATACAATAATACACGGGTCTAATAACGTATGAATATCCAATTAATTAATCATTTTTGCCCTAGTGCTCCCAAATCACGTACAACTTTCGTAGTATTTAGATACATTTTTTTCCAGAAGGTATTTCGAATATCTGTTCGACATCTTAAGTTACGGTTTACTCCAAATCTGCACAACTTCTCTAAATATGTCTTTATCTATGCTAAAATGACTCACTCAATAATGGACGTAACGACATGTCTCCTGAGCGCTGAGTAGGGTCGCTGTGAGGGTGGAGCGGGAACTAATGTCTTGACTAGACAACGTTTGCGGTATGTGAAATCAGTTTTTCCTGGGCCCATAAATTGAAAAGCGCGGTGGGAAAGAGGAGCTACAGTTCGAGACACCACTGCTCCCCCGTCGCTCACCCCCGCTGCGGCTTCTTCCTCTCCATCCACTTCGCAAACGAACTGACGCATAAACGACTCGCGCACCTTAAAGTTTCAAAACCACAAACAAATTTTAAATATTGGGGCTTATGAAAGCCGATGACGATGCGACTAGCGATGGTAGATGGTGATGATGGTAATATCTAAATATATATAACTCAAAGGTGACTGACTGACTGTCATAGTGATCTATCAACGCAGAGTCCAAACCACTGGACGGATCGGGATGAAATTTGGCATGCAGGTTGATGTTATGACGTAGGCATCCGCTAAGAAAGGATTTTGATGAATTCCACCCCCAAGGGGTTACAATAGGGGATGAAAGTTTGTATGAAACTTTGTCAATTTTAAACCGATCGGGCTGAGACTTTGCATCCATAAGGCTACAGTGACGTAAGGGTCCTCTAGGAAAGGATTTTGATGAATTCTACCCCCAACGGGATAAACTTGGGATGAAAGATTGTATAGATCTTCTTAGATTTTCGACTGATTGAACTGAAATTAAAGATTGGAGCTACTATGATGAAGACGTCTGCTTAAATACGACTGTGATAATTTCAAACCCCATGGGGATAAAAATCTATCTATCTCTCTATCTCTAAATATATATATCTCAAAGGTGACTGACTGACTGACATAGTGATCTATCAACGCACAGCCCAAACCACTGGACGGATCGGGCTGAAATTTGGCATGCAGCTAGGTGAAGTCTGCTGCGCCATGACAGTAAACAAGACTCAGGGGCAAACTCTCAAATTTGTAGGCATTGACTTGAAAGAAAATTGCTAATCTCAGGGACAGTTTTATGTTTCTTGCTCACGAGTAAGATCACCCAATAGCTTTATAGTTTTAGCGCCTATTGATAGATTACTTAAGAATATTGTATGCAAATAAGTTTTGTAGGCCCTAATTTTTTACACACGCTAAACAAAAGTAAAACCGCTAAAACTATACCTAATTAATAATAATACTTCATAACGCGAGCGAAGCCGCGGGCAAAAGCTAGTGGTCTATAAAACTTTGTACGACCCCAAACAGTAGAAACTAATAATCTTTTGGTCGTGATCCTTAAAAGAGAGGAGCAAGAGCTAGTAGAGTCATTAAAATCCAAGAAGCATAATTTTGGATTATATACCTTTGGTAAATTGAAATCACCCGGCACTTTGTGTAATCTAGTCATTTGCGGACTATCTGGAAATTTTTCAAAAATTCTTAATCTAAATGGTAAGCTCTCTTTTATCTCTGCGCTTTGCTGGCGATATTTCAACTGTTTCAATTTTTTTATGTCCTCATCCAATTCAAGGTTATCCAGGATAACAGCAACAAACAGTGACAACACAATCTGAAAGTATGATTTATGTGAGATTATTTTAAAACAAAACACAAGTACGGATATTTGCAAATAATGTTTTTAAAAACATGCTCTTACCAAAGTGACAAACAAGTGATACAATATAAAGTAAATTGCGACGAGAGGTGTAAGCGTTTGACTTGTTCTGACCATTGTTTCGTCCATCACTTCAACCCATGCCTCTTGAGTCAATATTTGAAACATGGACATAAATGCCTGCCATAAAGAAAAATAATTTGTCACGCAAATATTTTATTATAAACAAATAAATATTTATTTATTTTAAAAATCGACACACGCTAAAACCAGTTACCTCATCAAATGTTTCGAATTTAGTAAATTCACAGAGAAAGCAAAAGAGCTGCATCGAAATCGACGAACTTATTATTAGTAAACACATTGTGAATATTATGAGACTGCCCAACTTCTTGCCAGGTCCAAAGATCTTGTATACAAACCCCTCAAGAATAGGAGATGCTTTGATCAATCTAACTACACGAAGTACCTGAAAAACGTTTTAAGGATTTGTTTACTACATTCAAACGGTGGAAGTGACTTGCGGTCTACTTATCTGACATTTAAATTCAAGATCAAAGCCGTCATAGTTTACCTGAAAATAAGTGAATCCAGACATATAGAGCTGAGGTATAATGTGAATGGTTGTTCCAATAGCTAAAAGTAGTTCAAACTTGTGTACAGAGTGCTTAAAGTATCCCTTCAATCCCAAACACCAAATCTTTATTAATGCTTCTAAATCCAAGAAAATTGTAAAAGCGATCTTAAAAAAAAGTAAGAAACCATCATTTAGATTTATATAAGAGATAATAAAAGAAAATCATAAAATCTACTTACTTCAATATAATAGTACTTTTGGTAGAAGAATTCACGTGGATTGCCATCGTGTTCGAAGTGCATCGAAGATGTTATCACCCCATTAGCTAAGACGACTCCCATCACCAGAAGCCGAAAATAAGCAGACCGCAACATTTTATGCAGTATTTCCGGAGCACTACCTGCAATTTGTTTATATCTAGGCAATATACATACATTAATATACTACTATATACATGCTTTGTTGTATATTATCATCATCAGCCCATCCTAGTCCACTGCTGAACATAAGCGTCTCCTAACAAGAGCTATTGAGTCCGATCTTCGGTTCTTTTCATCCAATCCTTTTCGGCCACCTTCCGCAGATCTTTGTTCTACCTTATAACGTGTATATTACACCAATAATATTCTATGATCGAAACACGGATTTCATTGAATCACGAAGTATATTCAAATAAAAAATCGGCTTTGCGATTCACCTACATAATTAGAGGCGAAGTTCACTTTGCGCTTATGTGTCGTGTCTAACGTAACTAGTAGCGCAGCTGATCGCCGTTCTCAGGCCACTTACACATGACATTTCTATCATATGCTATGTGGGCTTCCTCACAATGTTTTTTCTTCACCGATGAGCATGTGGTGCCAGAGGCTGTACTTACTAAAAAATCCAGTATTACGTGCCGGGAATTCAATCTCCCACTATTCGCGTTCACGCGTATAGATACCGTTCCTCATCCACTAGGCTGTCATTGCCATTTATTAAAAAATATACAGACAATATAATATATATAATGTAAGCTGCAAAATTCCCAAGGCTAAAACTTTGTTTATAATTTTTTCGACAATCGTAAATACTTTACTACGGACATGTGCAACATTATTAAGTTAAAAATCGCTTCTTACCAGAATGTTTGTTTTCGTCTATAGTAACCAATTTCCACCCATTGTCATCACCTATAAAAAATTGAGTGGTGCTTCCTTTGGTAATGGGGTTCCTAACACCCCACATTTGTTGGAATTGTACTCGTATTTCGTTGAATGTTTCAGTTATGACAGCTATAAAAACGTTCTTCACAAGCCAGGCTAAGAAAAATATCATAGTGCTGAAAATAATAGTACGAATGAAAATATTAGATAAAATATACGATAATAAAATATGAATTATGGGTACAGCTATAGATTTACAAATAGCAGCGAAATAATTGTGTAATATCAATACAATAAAAAAAATATTACCTGAAGTATAAGGCAGATCTCCAAGTTGGCAAAGAGTCGATAGCTCTGTACATTATAAAGACCCAACCTTCCTGCGAAGATGCTTGGTATACCGTAAATAGACTTGTTGCTGTAAAAAAATTCATTACAAAATTCTTCTATTTTTATATTATCGATGTTCTTAATTTATTTTTTAAGAAAAACAATCAGCCCACCTGATAAAAAGCGGTTATATAGTTGGGAAATCAATTTGGCTGTAGTATTTTCTAGATATATATTAAAATGAAATATATTTATAATATATATTTCCTGTACGACCACATTTATGCGATGCCTCTATTTATTGAATGCTACAACTAATATCTTTAAGAGCCGATGTACACGATACGTTTCGCTGCTGCAACGTTGTTACGTCGGAACGGACTGTTATTAAAAATGTACCAGAAAATACTACGAAGTCGTATCACAGCGGAACTCAGGGTGTGCAGTGTGCACCTACATATATATTTGAATACAAAACACCTGAGCGGCATGCAGGGCTCGGACACCGCGCCGCTGGCTCAACGCATCGTATGCCCCGGCACTTACTAACAATTATCTACTTACTAAATTCTTCAAATCCATTGAAGCCCATGATGTACTTTGACAAATTCAGTTTCATGCATTTCATTCCAGCTGGGCACTGGTAACCAGATCCAGGTTCGGGGGAACAAAATGTGTCAGGAATAGCCAACGAGTTTATAGTGATGTCACTATAATAAAAATATTTCTATAAATATAACAATAATTATTTATTAGAATAATTGTTAAAATGGTGCCTATTGCAGGCATTCCTGCAGTACTAACAAATTTTATTATATCTTTTGTATTTATATAATTTTGTATGAGAAAATAATGCTTTATGTTTATGCAAACTTTAAAAAATTGTCACACTATATCCCATTCCATCTAAGCAAAGATACAATATTCCTGTCGTTTATTACATATATAGAATGTGACCAGTAGTAAAGTTTCTCATCATAAAAATCCAGAAATGCAAGACTATATTCGACCCTATGAACTATCGAATGACCGCTAGCTTTTAAGTAGGCAGGTAACAACAATTATTTAATTTTATTTAATAGACTCTTCTGCAGACTCCTTTACTTACTCCTCCTCCTTACTCTTTTGGAAATTATCAAGATAATATTGTAAATTTTAAGGTGTAGCATATAACCTTTATTTGGTATCAGTGATTTCTTTATATGTCAAAATAACAAAATAATGTTAACAGATTTCGATTAATTAAATAATGGATTTAAATACTTACTTAGGGTCTGTATTATTTCGGACACAATGATGAGTTAGTTCTCCGAAGAATTGTACACCAAGTAAACTGTACAATGACATGAAAAATAGAAAGAAAAGTGTAACATTGTAAATCTGTTGGCTTGACCTCCTGTAAAACAAAAATTAAGCATTAAGTTTTTTGTATAATTTTATATACAAAAGAGCAAGATTATTAGAGCATTTTGAAGGAGGGAAAAGAAAAGTTAGAGAAATCAATCACGTCTTGTTTAATTGCTTGTATTGCTTGTCTTGTACGCTTGCACTATGGGTACCAGGCATAGATGTGCAAAATGTAATCAGATTAATAAAAAGTATCACGATTACATTTTGCGTTTTTTACCATTAATATGACTGCATTTTGCTCAACTATGTTTTAAACACCACAGAATCCGACATTGCATACACATTTATGATTTCTTAATGTTTTAAATGGATTTAATCATGATTCAGAGCAAGAAATTTAAAATTACGACTACATTTTGTAATCATTAATCAGATTACATTTTGCCCATCTCTGGTACCAGGCAAACGCCTAGTTTTAGGTAGGTTCCTTAAATTTCAAAAATCTTTAAAACACTAACGAATCATAAATTTCTAAACAATTGATGAAATATTAGTGTTGAAAACTGTTTTCAAATTTCAAGAGCATTTTTGAAACTAGGCGCAAGATACTTCGACATATATAATATTGTACTATATAAAAATATAGTACAATATTTTATAATAAAAGTTGACATAAAATATTAAAGATACTCCTGTGGTCGTTACTCACTTGAATATTTGGTTGATTCTAGATTTTGGCATTGAAAACTTTAAGAAAACTCTTAGAAATCGTATCATAATCAAGGGTCTCGGAGCTCTTAGTATGCTTAAATAGCTATATCTTGGCACAATTGATGGTAATTCGAACATTTGTAACAGAATTGATATCCAAAGGAAAAACACCATTGACGCATCAAATTGGCACCAGTGATCTTTTAAATATGCTACATCACCCTGTAAAATAAGGAATTTTAGAAATACATTAGTTGTTCAATAAATTACTTTATTATATTTCCTATATTTATAGTATAGCTAGCGGATCATACATTATATAAAATGATATAATAATTACTTAAAACTTAAAAAAAAAGTAAATGCCTGAACCAATGAAGGCTACCACACACAGCCTGCACAAAAGAAAATAATAAAATGAAAATCGAATACAAATCTATTACAATAGCAATATTTTACTGTTAAATATTATGACTTATAATAAAATACCTTGAGGACTCCTCGCACTTGCATTTTCGCAATCATCTCTGCAGTGAATAAAAGTGTAACAGAACAATCCACAACGAAAGTAATAATCTGAAGATATGGATATTTTTCAAAAGATTTTGGTGTGTTTAAGGAAACTGACAAAAGGCTTAAAAGGGCGCACAGTCTTAATATTCTTCTAACCCAGAGCTGTAATAAATCATAAAATGTAGATATTGATTATAATTATACAGGTACTTATACAATTATAATTTATTTAGAATTGTACCTATATCTTTTAATAATTATACATTCATCCAAGGGTTTACATAGTCATACTTACCTTATTTACCCATTCTATGTCAGCACTTTCGTTCAATGATTCTTCTGGGCCATAGTCTGCCAGAACCGGCTCCCCTTTTAAGCTTTGTTTTCTTCCTAACATTTTAATGCGTTTAAAAATAATTTTTGAAATTTTAATTAACTACTAATAGCAATTAATTTTATTTTTATGAGTACGCCAGCAACGGCGACTCCATAAGGTTTTAAAAATTGATTACATCTATTATAAAAATATTGCCTGGATTTGATACCTAAATAATTTATATATTTTTTCGCCGTTTATTGTACACTGCTACAATTTCTGCGTCGAGTTCCGCGCAAATCGCTATTGATTTCCTTCCTGTGAGTTTTAAAAAATGTACAACTTATTAATATAAGTTAATTGGTACGAGTCTTTTTGCCATTGGTTAAATTTTTTAATCGTTTAAAAAAAATGCCTACTGTTATCTTAACAAACAAGTTTCGTAAAAAATTTTTGAAGAACCTGTTATTTCATTTTCATAAATCACATAGATTTATATTATAATTATTATAAAATACAACTATTTTTTGGTCTTTGCTTTTTCCACAGACTTATTAAAAGTATCCGATTAGCGGCAAAATTTTAAGTCGGAGTGGTTGCATCCCTTATGCACTCTCGTTGAATAATTGTTGTTTTATTGTTGTGACGGTCGGCTAGAAGTTTAATTGTTGTCTGAGTTTATGTTGTGAGATTTAGTAGCGGTAGAATGCTTGGCCAACCTTGTGCAATTGGGAATCTATTATTTTTTTGGCGAGACGCTATCAGAATGATGTATTCTTTGGGCCGCTGAGTTTTCCCGTCAATCTGCATAGTCTTCTCACCATTTATATTGTGTGTGTGTAGAAATTGTGGACCTGGAAATTTAATTAAAACTAGGACAGAGATATTGGAGCGTAGCAGGAAGCCTTATTTGAAATTTAATATGATTTAAAAATTAATTACCTCAGACATGGCTGTATAACGTAAATGCTTTTGCCGTCTCCATGAAGCTAAAAATATAACAAAAAAGGTTATAGCGTGGAGTAAGTGAGTTTTAAATTTTTGACTAAACAAAAATTGGTTTTGGACAATGAAGTCATTTTTAACTGTATAAAAGATTGTTTATTTTGCATGTTGAATAAAAGAATACAATTTAACATATGTATAATATATTTCTAGGTACCAGCGAAATCAGAGTGCTACTTTGATACTGTAGTTCAATGAAATTATGCTTTAATTAAATTAAATGTTTTACATAAACAATATGAATGTATTATACTCATGAAATTGGATAAAAGTCACATAATCAGTATCCTTATTAAAAGAAGATACTTAGTTGTTGTAAAATACATATATTTCATTACAACAATTATGTTTATTTATATGAGTAAAAAGGTAATGTGTACTTTTTGTTGCTATGGAAATTGAAAAATATTTAAACCAAAAATCTTTCACTAGATGTACTTATTTTACATTTCAAAATAGTTTATCGAAAGATTTGACATTTAAAAATAAAGAAGGAGCTATGTAATGAAAAAATGTTAGAATGAAAATAAAATAATTTAAATAAAAATTTATGTTCCACAGATTGCGATACCAAAACAATCAAATGTTTGTTGCTTAGCATGGAACCACTCGTCGGGGTATATTGCAGTTGGTGGAGAAGATGGCATGCTGAAAGTTTTAAAATTAGAATCAGGTATAGCCTATTTACACAATTATTAAAGTTATTAAATTGTTTATAAGTCTTATGAATATTAGCACATTTTTACTAAGTACAGTAGATTATTTACACACAGAGTAAAATATTCATTTTGTAAAATTCAAAAACTTATTTAAATATAAATTCCATCATACAAATTTTTCCCACTTAATGATAACAGTACAATCTGTTGCGTGGACTGTTAATAGTTGCTTATTGATGGTGTCTATCAGTATCTAATATATGAATACTCACAACATAAAAATATTCTTTATGGAAAAATCAAGAGAGCTATTTTTTTAGTGATTTTTGATTGAATGTATGTTGTGAAAAATAATTTATTGGAAATTTTATGAAGAAAAAAATTTGAAGTCCTAAAATTTCTACTTTTCAGATCTTTCAATCAAAATTCCATAAAACATAAAAGAAGCAGGATTTTTGTCCTGTAAAAATGTGTAATATTTAAAAAATAAAAAATCTTTTTTATTTCAAATTTTTTCACAAATCTGTGTTTACCGTTTCTAACATAGTTTCAAAATCATTAACACAAATTAACAGTTCAATAATAAATCATAAGATGTTTAAGAAGTTATTTATCCAACATTTATTGCTGGCTAGCTTTATTTCTTTATTGTTATTTATCTTTGTGATTTAAAATAATATGAAATCCATTTCATAGGAGGAGGTGGAAATTTGTCAATGAACCTTAGCTTGGAAGGGCACACTGGCCGATTATGTGTGGCCATATGGAATGAAGTTTATCAAAAATTAACCACTAGTGATGAACATGGAGTCATAATTGTATGGATGTTGTATAAGGTAACTTTAATATTTAATCATAATGTCTAAGATGACGAGATGGGGTCCTCTCATATGTAGACCATAAAATTTCTGCATCAAAAATTTGTATATATCATGACCTACAACACATCTGATGGAAAGTACAATGTAGTCCAAAAACGGCGACGACTATCAAAGGACTAGAATACATTGACTGTTGCCATTGCTACACCAGCTCTCATATACCATGACATAAGGTCTATAGGAATTTAATAATTTACAAGTTTTGTTCTTACCATTTTTATCTTACAATTTGAGCTAGAAGCAAAACACTTTGTGAATAATAACTGTTGTGTTCATTTTGACCAGCTAATGGCAATCAACACCTACTAAATAATAAATTAAGACAAATAATAATTATCTTTAACATCAAGTATACCATATTTGATGCCAGCAAAAATGAAAGAAGAAATATTTTTTGTTATTGCTTAGATTATATAAGTTTCTAAAATTGGAGAGTATGAAACCATAAAAAACTAGGGACATAAAAACAGCACACCAAGCCATGATAAAAAAATACAGAGCTTAACAGGGCAACCTTTCTGACAATTGCTATTCATGAGAAGCATGAGGAGTAAATATTCATTCAATTCATTGAAATTATCCTGCATAGTTAGTACTTTATCTAGTCATCTTAGGGTAATATATAGGATTGTTACCTTGTAGATATTTTACTGCACAATAATGTTATGATAATTTGCTTACATGATATATATTTATTGATTGAGAACTGATTTGACAGAATATAAGCATAAAATGGATACAGCCAAAGCTGTATTCCTGCTTAGCCCAATAAAGATATAGAGTGAACATATTTATGTAAAAATATTTCTGTGTATACATACCACCATAAAATAAATGAACAAGTCATTAGATATTCTTACCTAAATTTGGATTTCTAATAATATTAATAATTTAATTTGAAAATGTAATGACCACCTATGCATGAGTAACTCATGTACCATCAGACAATAAAATGTAAAATATTTTTAGGGTTCTTGGTATGAAGAAATGATAAACAATAGGAACAAATCAACTGTTACAAGTATGGCTTGGGGTTCAGATGGACAAAAAATATGTATTGCTTATGAAGATGGTAAATTCTTTGTTTTTTTAATCAGTGTCTCTAATTATAATAAGATAAATAGTGGGTTATCAATTTTGAATAAAGGCATTATTTTTTAAAAGCACTATCATTTCAGGTGCTGTCATTGTGGGATCAGTTGATGGTTCACGGATGTGGGGAAAAGATATTAAAGGTCCAGGCTTAGCTGCAGTGCAGTGGTCTCCTGACAATATGATGCTACTGTTTGCCTTAACCAATGGAGAAATGCACATATATGATAACCAAGGAAATTTTATGGTCACTATCAGATGCCACATTATTTATTAGGCCATGACATATTTTTTACATAAATTTTCCCAGCATATTTAAAGGCACAACCACAAGAGTTAAGCTTTTTAAAAATACTTTAATAATCATTGCTTATTTTGATTTTTATGAATATTACAGATGCCTATGACTCTCAATGGAATTACGGGGTCAATGGAAGTTCTTTCTATGGATTGGTATGCGGGCAATGTACCAAGCAACAGACCAGTATTAGCTATCTGTTACAAGAATGGGGTTGTATTACTAATGAAGAGTTGTATGGAAGAAGGTTTGTAATTCCTTGATAATTATAGTTGATTTTAATTTGCCCATTAGGTTACCTCTAGCTATGAAAAAACTTAATTAATATTATGTTAAAATGTATAAATTATTTTTAGATAGTGTTTACATAGAAACCAACTTAACTGCTATTGGTTGTCACTGGAATCATAACGGTACGATTTTGGCCATAGCTGGTAGCAATAGAGATAAAATGAACATTGTACAGTTTTTCAGTGCTTATGGAGAGGTTGGTTTTCATTTCTCATAATTTATTAAATATATATTTTAGTATTTACCTCTTATTTCCTGATCTGATCTTTGGCTTTTATTTCAGACCAAGTTCATGAGAATTATAAGAACACAAAAATCAAGGAATTGTAATAATTTGTGATCTGAATTTTTTATTTAAGCTAACTAATACACATTCGTTATTTTAGCACATAAGAACACTAAGGGTACCAAGTGGTTCTATGAAGGCTTTGTCTTGGGAGAAGCGATCACTCCGACTCGCCATCGCTATAGATTCATTTATATATTTTGCAAATGTAAAACCCGATCATAAGTATGCTTTCTATGGCAATACATTATCCTTTGTATCTGGAACTGAAACTGTTACGTTTTGGGATACTGTCACTCATCAGGTAACTTAAAATTTGTAGTATATGACTCATGTCAGTAATTAACATTAACAAACTATGAGTAAGCTGGATATTACAGTGCTCGCCTGCGTCGTTAGACGGTAGCAGGGATTGAGAACAATGGGAATTGCAAGAGGAACAAGCTGTGGGTAGTTTAAAATTGCGCCTGATGCAGATTCTCACTCCCAACGCAATGTTTTTTCTAGTAATGCGCCCTCCCTTCTTGCTTGCCAAAAGGGTTACAATATTAGTCTATAGATTCTTTTAAAACAATTTCTGCTGATTTATGGTGTTACAGTTTTTCAACGTGACTTTTAGTTTGTGTGCAACATTTAGATTAAAAATAATAATTTGTTGATAAACTATTTCAAAGCCTATTAGATTATACTTCGTTAAATAAATTAAGTGTCTATACCGTTTGAACATAAACAATTTACTCATTTCAGTCGTGGATTAATCATATCCCTGACGTTATCGACATGTGTGCTATTGAAGAATATTGTGTTATAGCTACACTTAGTATGCTAATAATTTCAAATCAACAAGGAATTCAATGCGATGGTAAGGAAGTTATATATTGCAATTGTTTTCTCTATTCATTCTATTAAACATTTTATTTTATTATGTGTTCACAGCTAAAGCTGTAAATATTCCCGTAGTCTATGTGACAATAAATTCCAAGGCCATAGTGGTAGCCGCTTCTAAAGAATCGTTTTTGGTTTGGAAATTTTCAACGCCTTCGAGATCACGTAAGGTTTTTTTTATGCTTAAGTTGATTCCATCTGTTTTATAAGTTTAGTTTACTCTGTCAATTGAGCACTCTTGTGCTAATTTTAATCAAAACCACTTAGTGCTATCCCAATTTATAATAATATTAACATATCGTCTATCGTTTAGTATTTCGGGGTGAGCAGAGATGTATAAATGTATGTGTTACGACGGAACTAGGGCGAAACTTGAACCCTAGATTTTTAGGTCTTTAAATAATTTTTTCGCGGTTAATATTTTTAAACGCATCGGTTGTCTGGAGATGCTCTTTCGAATAGACTAACTGTCAAACAAACCACCATCAATGATTGAACACAAAAATACCGCTCTACCGGCACCAATCATTCCGAGAAACGGAATCGAGATTATTCAACGACTGCGCTTTGAGATATTTCTGTGACTGCGTGCTAATATTGTACACTCTCTTCGAATAGTAAATCGATTGCTCGTCAACACCGGCGTCTTATTATCTCACCCTTGTAAGATTTCTATCTACTTGGCCCTTAAATATCAGGATCAATGCTAGTGCATAGCCATTATCCACATTTTGGTGATGCAATTGTCACTGTTGGCGACGCGCTCGGTTATTGTTAGATACAGAGATGGGCAAAATGTAATCAGATTATTGATTAACGATTACGATTACATTCTGTAATCATTAATCATGATTAATGATTAACGAAATAAATCAAAATAAGTAATCATTTTTCGGTGATTAAGGATTATTAATCTTTAATCGGATTACAATTAATCATGATAACTTTTATGATTACTTTATATGTTTGACACGTAAAATGTGATGCCGACAGCAGAGCGGCGCTCGCCTTTTTTTATTTATAGTGTTCGATTACTACTAGCTAAACTGGTGAACTGAGTACCACCACATAGTTAGGTGTTAGGGCGATTACCCGAACTGGGTCGTGACCGCAGTACAATAGTGCAACGACTGGCATAGTGACTCGCTTCGACCTGACTACTTTCAGGATCAGTTAGTGCTCGGTGGACATTAAGTAAATCCAACGAAATCTAGCTAATCATTGATGCTTTTACCATTGTTCTGAGTGATTCCTGGATTATTAGAACTGATTATCAAACTACCGCCCATATTTTACTGAAATACCGTCTCCAACCCGATAATTTACGCCCGCATTCGTGATGGAGGTAGAAAGACAGAGCAAGATAGCGCAAAATTTTAATTGATCAGAACAAGACATCATTTTCTCAAATTTACACAAGCTTCTATAGCGCAGAGCGCAACATCACCTTTCTTGGTCATCCGTCTCTCTCTACTGACTCGGTTTCGTCTTTGATGTAAACCGAGCCGCCGCACTCGTTCGTATCGTATTTTGAATTTTAACTCATAACTAAAGTTGAGATATCGATCTGTTTTTTTTTTTCGGATAACTGACGTTCTACCTAATAACTTTGATTCTTACAATAAATCAGCGGGACACATACATAGTTTTTTTTCTCAATTCACTTAATTTTTTTTCGCGTTTGACTTCTAGTTTTTTAAAGACAGTACTCAGAAAAAAAGTAGCAAATCGACATACGGCCATGCGCCATTTTTATCTCACTAAAAACGCTTCTTTGTTTACCAAATTATTTATATGTATATATATTGTTTAATGAGTAATAAAAGTAAAAAAAATAGTAATTTCATTTTTCTGTTTTAAAAATTTAACTTTAACTTAAAGGATTGCACACAAAGTATTTGGCCATTATCAGAAGTATTCTTCATCTCAAAGGTGGGCGTGGATTATCGGGTAGGAGCCGGTATTTCAGTAAAATATGGGCGGTACTTTGATAATAACTTCTAATAGTCCAGGAATCACTCAGAACAATAGTAAAAACATCTATGATTAGCTAGATTTCGTTGGATTTACTTAATGGCCACCGAGCACGAACTGATCCTGAAAGTAGTCAGGTCGAAGCAAGTCACTGTGCCAGTTTTTTCACTAGTGTACTATAATGATGCCACGAATAGTGAATTGGCCGAATACCGAATATTCGGCAACGCTGTCGGCCGAAGCGCCGAATATTCGGCCGCCGAATATTCCTGGAAGTAGCGTGTTTAGTAATAATAATAATCTTTACTTCAACACAACACTTATGCATATACACAAGGTGACAAGTCTCACCAATTAAGTAAATCTTGTCTCTGGTGCGACTCGCACTTCCCTTCGGGTTATTCAAGGGTGTTTTGTGTTTTTATATGGATATTCACGGTATAAGTTTATTAGTATGTGTGTGAGCGAGAGAGAGAGAGTGTGTGTGTGAGAGGTTATTTTCTGAGGCTGGTAGCATTTACGATGAAAAGCGTAATCGTTTGTTATCAAAAAACGGTGAAAAGCTTGTTTTTATCCATCACAATTTACCGCTGATCAATTTTAATTACTAAAGTGTTGTAATTTGGAAATAAATACATAACTTTGAGTAATATAACGTGTCTTTTTTACATGATTTGGTATTCGGTATTCGGCCGAATAGTACGTATTATTCGGCCGAATACCGAATAGCAAAAAAAGTGGCCGAATAGGCCGAATACCGAATAGTTGCCGAATATTCGTGGCATCTCTAGTGTACTATGGTCACGACCCAATTCTGGCAATGAACCTACCAACTCAAACGGCTGAAAGCACAAAAAATTGTCCTGAACGTACTCAGGTCGAAGCGAGTTACTACACAGTACACATTTGCAAAGACCCTTATAGTGATTATGATACGTTCAACGAGACGGATATTCGGGGTCGGACTTGCACCGGCTAAAACCACCGGGTGCCAGCACTGCCTAATCTTCGCCTTCACCGGACCTATGATTCTAGATACTTCCTAGGGGCCCAGCGAGCGATTGGTCTTCGACAGGCCTCCTCCCTGGGAGAGGGTCATAAAACTACCCAAACAATACCTCCCATTGGGGCTGCGTGTGAGCACACACACGACGACACCACTCTACCCTCCACTGGACGCCACCACTCTACCCTCCACTGGACGCCACCCCCCCTTCTCTGCTGGCCGCCGCCCTCCACTTTCCGCTGGACGACACCCCCACTTTCCGCTGGACACCACCCCCCCATTCTCCGCTTAACGCCACCCCCAATCTCCACCGGACGCCACCCCCACTCTCCGATGGATGCCACCCCTCACTCTCCACTAGATGCCAACCCCCACTCTCCGCTGGATTCCACCCCCCACTCTCCGCTGGACACCGCCCCCTCTCTCCGCTGGACGCCACCCCCACTCTCCGCTGGACACCACCCCCACTCTCCGCTGGACACCGCCCCTACTCTCCGCTGGTCACCACCCCCACTATTAGACGGAAGTTTGGGGTCATATATAATTTGAAATAAAATAACTTGAAAAATTAAATAAACGAGTATTTAAATCGGTCTCTCTCTCAGCCAGAACTCAAAAGTAATCATTAAAATAATCATGATTAATTGAATGATTACTGTAATCAAGATTAATGATTACTCATGTAATCTTGATTAAAAGTAATCAGATTACAAGTAATCATGATTACGCCCATCTGTGGTTAGATATAATAACCCTTGTTTAAAAATGTATGTATGTGCGCAAATATTCCATAATGTTCGGAGACGGAGCGTACGCGCCGCGGCCTGCTGTGGCATCAATGTTTTTAAAAAACAGTTCGGATAAGGTCACCGACAGGGTGGGTCGCGTCGCGTGCGTACCGCCCTTACTAGACAATTTGTACTTGTACTATGCCTTTCCGGTAATATACGTGTGGTAAAATCGTGCACCTCTTGTTATTTTGGCCTCGTCAAGTGTCCACATTGGCTACAGTCACCTTATAATATATTATTATTTAAATTTGTTTATTCAGACACATCGGAACAATTGTATCATGCCGACGGGTCACCAGTAACAGCAAATGAAGGTGGTTTCCAAGATGATACAATATGTTGTATTGCAAGCTCTGATAGCCATCTTTTAATTGGTAGAGATTCTGGCGTAATATTATTATTTTCTCTGATCAACTTTAAAAAAATAACTTCGGTCAATTTAAATTCAAAGCCATATAAGTTGGGCCTGAACTCTAATTCCAGGTATAGACTTCAGTTTATTTGTGTCTTTATTAAAGTTAGTTATGAACATGATAATACACCTGAGGATATGACATTATAATGAATAGTAGATAAACCTATAAATAACTTTGCAATGTGATTATTAGAAAGGGTCGAGAATAGTTAAACTGTTAGCTAGGTAACCGGTATAGCAAAGAATGATTCACTAATTTTTTTATTTATTGGCATCAGGATTCATAGATTAAAAAAAGCAGGTAGAGTTAGCAAAAAACTCAAAAATTATACTACTATATCATGTACATACCATTACTATATATCTGGGGTGGTCAAGCTGCTTGATAGTCCGAGCTATTGTTCAAAATTTGACATTTTTGGTGAGCCTCAATTAAATACGTAATGAAAATGTATTAATTGCTTTTCAATTTAAAATATAATAGCACAAAAATGAAAAGGGTACATTTATCGAGAGCCACAAATAAACCTTTGAAAAGCCGCAGGTTGGGCCCCTGCTATATATGACATTATCAAATGATTGAGTTTATTATAAGAATCGAATTATTCAATTTGATTATTTAGTATTTACATGGTTTCCATTTAACTCAGTATCATGTAATGAAACCTTGTAGAGTCATTAATAACAATAATAAATAAATCAAATGTAATTGTTACAGTAAATTCTATGTAATCGATCAACCCGGTTCTCTGTATATTTTGGACACTGATATGGCAAACAACATAAGTATCGGGCAGGCTTTGCGCAAAGACGTATGGAGTGCTATATGGGCATCAGATAATCCCCAGATGTTGGCGGTGGCGGAAAAAGCCAGACTTTATATATTGCGAGACGGAGAACCCGAAGAGCCTCTCATAATGCAGGGTTATTTGTGCAAATTTAAGGTATGTAGTCTGGGGTACAAGTGATCTGTCATTTTCAAAAATACTGCATTAACCTTTTCTAGATAAATACAAAAAAAAAGTGAATTTTATATATATTCCTTATTTATATAAATAAAATACTTTCGTATGTTTAATTTATTTATTGTTTAATTTTATTTTTTTATAGGAATTGGAAATAACCACCACAATTCTAGACAATTTGACCGACAAGTGCACACCTCAACATATAGTACGTATAGAAGTAAAATCACTGAGGGATACGCGACAGTTGATAGATAAAGTCGGTTTGAAAGAAGCAGAGAATTTTATAAAAGATAATCCTCATCCACAGCTATGGTTCGTAATTAGTTCGTAGTTTTAATTGCCAATTTAAATTAAACAGCATAGATTAGATATCTTTATAATCGGGACAAATGAGGGAAAATTTACGGATTTTCGATTCCTGTTTTACCTGCTTTGAGTGGAATATAAAAAATCTGCCGTTAGTGGATGCCTGCGTCGTTCGAGGAAATTGGTATGGCCGTGCCCTTGGTGCCGGCTGACGGGGTAGGAGGAACACCTCGGAGATTGTAGTCGATAGGAGCCTGATACATCGGGGCAACGCCCTCATGGTGATAAACAAAATCAGAATATTTTGAATATACCAAGTAAAAGATATATTAACGAAGGTTTGAAAATTACAGTAAAAGTTTTGCATATAACTGTTTTATTATAAATGTATAAGTTAGAGGTCTTATATTAAATAAATTAAAAAATTGTACATAAAAACTACAATGTTTAAGATTAAAATATAATTAATTATTTATGTCGTATGAAGTATGTGACAAAATTGAATTATGGGAATTAAATTGACCCGTTTGGACAGACCATTGTACGTTGCCGCGTCAGCGCCACCTATCATATAGATCAGATTGTTGTATTTTTAGGTTATTACTTGCTGAAGCTGCTTTAAAACAATTCGAGGTAGAAAATGCATTGGAAACGGCTGAAGCTGCATTTGTGAGGCGCAACGACTACGCCGGAATTAGATTCGTATCGCGTATTAATGCATTACATTCAAACGCTTTAAAGAAGGCCGAAATTTTAGCCTATTTCAAAAATTTTGATGAGGCCGAAAAGATATATCACAATGAAGATAGACGGTGAGAAACTATGGTACCCGGGTTTATGCTGGTTATCATATCTATTTATTATGTAAAATAATACAAGAAAAAGTATATACGTGTACCTGCAACAAAAAAAAACAATATACACCAACTGTGATTAAAATTATACCTATAATTATATAAGGTTTGTTACATAAAAATGCTAATTGTGTGTTACTTAAATACTGCTTATTGAATTTTGTATGAGATTTCCCCGTAACTGGGTAAAACAAGCTAGAGATAGACAATGAGCAAAGAGCTCAGCTTGCGAGATTTGCATTAATTAGAAAATGGTTGAATTTACAAAGCATTTTTTATACCTATGAAATGTCATTTTAGGAACATTCAGTAATCTTGATAGATATTAAATAAATATATTTATTTGCAGTGATTTGGCAATAGCATTACGCAAACGTTTAGGTCACTGGTTTCGTGTTGTAGAATTGTTAAAGATGTCACCGAACACCACAGAATCACAAATAAAACAAGCATACAGTAACATTGGCGATTATTATATTGATAGACAAAATTGGTAAATATTTATTTTACTAAAAATATATCTATATATTAATATTATCTGGCAAGTGACCACATACATTGTTTTTCTCCTTTGACTTTTTATTGTAAAGGTGTCGAATTTTACAATTATAATTCAAAAAGTAAGTGTGAAATGTATCTTATTATTACTGACAGCCCAAAATTATTTTAAGGGCTGGTGCAATCGAATACTACTCTATGTCAAACAACATTGAAGGATTGAAGAAATGTTATATGGCGTTAGAGGATAACGAGTCCTTAGCCAAACTACTAACAGGTTCACCGAGAAGAAATAAGGTACATTTTGACCACATCTTGAATCATACTTTTGAGCCTATTTCGTAAAAGCACTCTTGCCGGGTGAAATGTATTTTATATGATAAAAAATGTGTAAAGATTTATAATAATATGATTAATGCATTCGTGAATAAATTATTATTAGTTCGAGCCGACAGACTATGATAAGGTAGGCAGAAAATAAGTTGGTTTTAATGAGTTTAAGGATTCAGGTACACCCCCCCAGAACTGCCTAACAAAGTATTAAATGTAGTATTAGTATTTTTTTTATTACATACTATACTTATATTTTATTTTAATGTTGTCTGTATTGAAACTAGGAAACGTCGATAAAAGGAAATGTGACTGATGACGTGAATGAAACGGTTAATGAGCCTCCATCGATAAAGGCTGTGCTACATTTGAAGGAAAATGGTCGACCGACGCAAGCCGCTGCGATAGCTTTTCAGGTACGCTATAAAATCATTGCCGTGTATGTGGTTTGGTATACATATATTTTAACTCAAGCGTATACGTCACAAGCACAGATGGGCAAAATGTAATCAGATTAATGATTAGCGATTACGATTACATTTTGCAATCAATAATCATGATTAATGATTAACGAAATTAATCAAAAAAGTAATCATTTTTCGGTGATTAAGGATTATTAATCTTTAATCGGATTACAATTAATCATGATTACTTTTCTGTTTGATACGTAAAATGTGCTGCCGACAGCAGAGCGGCGGTCGCCTTTTTTATTTATAGTGTACGACTACTACTAGCTAAACTGGCGAACTGAGTTCCACCACATAGTTAGGTGTTAGGGCGATTACCCGAACTGGGTCGTGACCACAGTACAATAGTGCAAAGACCGCCATAGTGACTCGCTTCGACCTGACTTCTTTCAGGATCAGTTCGTGCGCGGTGGACATTAAGTAAATCTAACCAAATCTAGCTAATCATTGATGCTTTTACCATTGTTCTGAGTGATTCCTGGACTATTAGAACTGATTATCGAACTGCCGCCCTTATTTTACTGAAATACCGTCTCCAACTCGATAATCCACGCTCGTCTTCGGGATGGAGATAGAGAGATAGAGCAAAATAGTTTGCTACCAAAAAATGCTGAAAAGCGTATTTTCATCCATCACAACTTACCACTGATCAATTTTAATTACTAAAGTGTTGTAATTTGGAAATAAATAGATAATTTTGAGTAATATAACGTGCCTTTTTTACATGATTTGGTATTCGGTATTCGGCCGAATAGTACGTACTATTCGGCCGAATACCGAATAGTTGCCGAATATTCATGACATCTCTAGTCACTATGCCAGTTTTTTCACTAGTGTACTATGGTCAAGACCCAATTCCGGCAATTAACCTACCATCTCAAACGGCTGAAAGCAAAAAAATGGTCCTGAACGTAATCAGGTCGAAGCGAGTTACTATGAGTTGGTAGGTTTATTGGCTGAACAGTGTCGTGACTCATGACCACAGTACACAACTGCAAAGACCCTTATAATGATTATGATTCGCTCAACGAGATGGATATTCGGGGGCGGACTTCACCGGCTAAAACCACCGGGCGCCAGCACTGCCTAATCTTCGCCTTCGCCGGGCCTGGGAATCCAGATACTTCCTAGGGGCCCGGCGAGCGATTAGTCTTAGACAGGCCTCCTCTCTGGGAGAGGGTCGTAAAACTACCCAAACAATACCTCCCATTGGGGCGGCGTGTGAGCACACACACGACGACACCACCCCACCCTCTGCTGGACGCCACCCCCCACTCTCCGCTGGATGCCACCCCTCACTCTCTCTCAGCCAGACTCTAAAGTAATCATTAAAATAATCATGATTAATTGAATGATTACTGTAATCAAGATTAATGATTACTCATGTAATCTTGATTAAAAGTAATCAGATTACAAGTAATCATGATTACATTCGTCATGATTACATTCGTCATGATTACTTGTAATCTGATTAAAAGTAAACATGATTACGCCCATCTATGGTCACAAGTATCAGAAATGTCAATTTTCATAACGTGTTGGCTGGGAGGAAATAATTATTTATATATAACGCAATTAATAATTCATTATTCAAAAATATATAAAACAGTCCAATTGGTATGTCACAAGGACCGAGAATACGTTTAGAACTTAGATCTATGTTATTTATTTTCCTTACAGCTGGCTAACGTTGAGGCCTCCAAAAATGCGTTACCTTCAAGAATTAAAAAACTCTATGTGTTGGCCAGTCATCTTTACAGCCAAAACACCGTTGGTAAATATAGTTGTTATAATTTTTCTACGGACGTACCATATGTATGTTGCATAGGAACGAATATTATCGTAGGGCGCTTTAATTACACGCAATATCACGTATGTATAGTATAGTAATAGTAAAATATCACGGGCAATTTTTGAGGGGTACATATAAGCGTAAAGTAGATACATCAATTGCTACTAATTTACCTACTCGTATATCAGACAGATAATGTAGCACGCCCGTGAACCATATACAAATTCACTTTTTGTTTGAAATCTAAAAAAGTTAATTTGTAACAGATATTTTTTATTATTTTAAACTTATGACCCTATAGAAAATCAGCGGCCTCGTTATAGTATTTGCTAAGAGCCTCACGTTGACGTAATATGGCACTGGATGGTATTTGTGCGTCTGGACGAATTAGGTTTCCCAGGCCCAGGTGGAGCAATCAGAGGGACACCCCGGGGGTTTTTAGTCAGTATGAGTATGACACACTGGGGTCGCTGCCCTCACGGCGTCCCTGATGGTCCTAGGTAGGATTTTACCCCGGATCACAAAAAAAAAAATGGACGGTATTCGTCATTTTAAGGTTAAAATGGACGAATGATGAATGATGATGGATATATGGTTACATTGAGATCGTATTAGTATAAGGTATCTAAAATATGAACTTTTGTTTTATTGGGTTAGGAACTGAAAATTTGCATGCCTGGAGTATTTTTTTTTATGCTCTCCAGTTCATGGCATAGCATTTATATGATTGTATTCTCTTGTTCTAAGAGGGCGGTAGTAACCGACTAGCGATGCGATGTTGGCGGCTGGCTACTGCGCAGCACTGGGCAAGCGCTGCAGCGGCTGCGGCTCGCGCTTCACACGTCGCGCTGCAGCCGAGCATCCCGAGACGACTCGATTCCGCCCTGCGCGCCGCGACCCGTCTCGTCGCACACATTGATGATTTACACCCTAACCAACATCTTCAGGTCTTTACTGCACCTATATTGCTGCCTCTTTGCAAGATATCTCTCAAAACTTTAAATTTTACTCATACTTTATAAGCATATAGCTTGACTACAGTTAGAAGAAAGAAGCTATTCCTCGGCTTATTTCGGAATAAAGAAAAAATATCAACCAAAGCATTTAGGTCCATAATAATTTGACTGATACATTCATTTTTTTTATCTTTTTTGGGCTCGAGTCGATAGCCATTCAACTATCATTCAGACTAGAATTAAGCCGATTGTTATTGATCGAGAGACGCGGTACATCGTTGCAGCTTTTTATCGTGAAATACCAAACTATATCTAAATGTATATTAATAGACAATAATAATATATGATCACGGTGAGCAGAGATGCATTGGTGGCTGCATACACTATATGTTAATGTATATCAATATGGTTTTTTTTTCAGGCTTGGTGTACTATTACCTCTGTTGCGATCCGAGCACGTGCATATGAATTATGTTCTAAAGCTTTCATCAAACTGGAAGCTATGGATGTGAGTTTTTTTTTTTAATTATAATTTTGGAATCTAATACTGAGCTGTACTTTTAGGTTCTTAAGACGGAGTACAACTTGCGGTCAATTACTTGTAGTCCCACACATATTAGCGGCTGTTTTGTATCATTTTAGATGGGGTTTACAAGCCGTAATTCTTAGAGAAACCAGAGATCTTTTATCTAATTTTAATCACGTCTACTTCAGTGTTGCGTACATGATAATAATTAGGAAGTTACGATATTTATATCCGATTACATTGTGTTCTTGATTATCATTTCTCTACTCCAATCAATACCAAATATCATTGTGTTCTATGCATGTCCAGACGAGCATGACGACGATAATTTTGTTTCACCGTAAAGACTTTGTCCAAATTCTAGGTTTCGGACGTTCTTAAATTGCGCTTGTAGGCAGGTGCGATGTGGTATTTTCCAAGCTAGTATTGTTAAAGGAATTGTTTTATTTATAGCCAAAAACATTTGAAAATTTGGCGATCGAAGTTTTTACTAAATGTAAACCTAAAGATACCAAGGCAAATAAGGTAAACTGTCCCAACTGTGATATCGGAGTACCAGAGTGGTGAGTTTTTTACATATTTTAATTTTTCAAACGATTACAAACAAACCTGATCATATAATCTGTTGTCTTATATACCGATACAGTGCATTTCAATTTAAGGTTCTACTCCGACGCAGCCTTGAGTTTCTTTCGGCGTTTCTTCTCAAGGTAGTCACTTCCGAAACGCTGGTAGATCACCCGTAGGGTTAGTACTTTATTTGGCTGGCGGTCCAAGTCGAGGTTCGTACCCACAGGAGTGCCCTTGTATTGCCGCCCAACCTAAAAATTTCGCTGGCTGAGCACCTTCTGTGCTCGCCCCCTAAGCCCGGTTGAACTGAAAATGGCTCTCCCGCCAATCAGTAGTTAGTCCGCTTCAAAAAAAAAAAAATTCAATTTAAGGGATAATATTTTGAAAAATTATTAGCATCATATAAAATAAAATAAGACTTTATTTCTACTACTTTTTTTATACATCTTATCCTAGATTATTCTTCTATTAGTACTATATATATATATATATATATATATTTTTTTTTAACGTTCCGTAGTAGTCGCCTCCGCGGCGTAGGCCTCCCCCATTACGTTCCATTGGTCTCTATTTCTGGCTATTCTCATCCAAAACGATCCTGCTTTCTGTACAAATATGTCTGCCCATCTTTTTTTGGTCTTTCTCTGCTTCTGGTTCCGTCTCTAGGTATCCACTCTGATACTTTCTTTGTCCATCGGCTGTTTTGCATTCTACACATATGTCCTGCCCAGTTCCATTTCAGAAATCTAATTACTTTGATAACATTTTTTAATTTTGTTTTTCCTCTTATTATACACGGTTAGTCGGAAAGGGTATATAAAGCGAAAAACCTAGGAAGGGAGCCATTAAAACATACATCTTGTGTACTATAACTTTTCGCAAAAATGAATAACTAATGAGATACAGGTACCTATAGATTTACATACTAAAAGTATAAAGAGGCAGCCCTAGAAATCATATATTTCTTCGTGTGTCAACGACCCACCATCCTTGACCTATAAAATCTTAGGGATCTTTCTATAGGTTGGTGAAGTTTTAGGTAATAAAAAATTAGGGATGTCGAAAATGAAAAAAATATCGATCGTTATATCGATTTTTAGTCAAATATCAATATTGGAGTCGATATTTCAAAGGAAAAATATCGATTAAATCTCAATAAACACGAAAGTATTTTACCAGAATTCCTTTTTATTAGATAAAATTTACAAAAATATCAAGAACTTGCTATAACAATAAATAAATAACAAGAAAATGCTATCTTCTAACTATAAGACCTATTTAAGATATCAAACAAAAATAAATAAAAAATAAAAAAATGGCGGCAAATAATACACATGCAACAAATTCAGATGTCAGATGATATTCCGATATTTTCAATTCACAATATCGATATTTTTGAGCGATATATTTTGAAATGATATATCCATAGAAAATACCCAGTATCGAAAATCGTATCGACAGCGATATTTTTTAAATTCTTATGGTACTGAAGTCGCGAAAATCTGAAACTGTAGAAGATAGGAACGAACGAAAAAAAAAGAACGTTGTTGTCTAAGACTGTTGAGTGTTATGTTTTCTTACGTTGTGTGCATTGACATCTGAATTTGATGCATGTATATTATTTGCCGCCATTTTGCGAGTATTGTCATTGTCAGTGTCAGTACCTTATTATCTCGTGAATTGTTTACTTTTTTTATTTTCTTTAACGTCAGAATTAAAGTCACTGTGGTCTCGCCACGAAAAGCTTCTAGTTGCTGTAGCCAGCAACAATGCAGCTAACTGCTAATGTGGCCTCTCGAAGAAACGGAATGCCGAACGAGTTGAAACAGTTCCTCGATGCTCCAAATCTATCCCGCGAAGAAAACCCTATAAAATTTTGGATTGAAACAAGACATTTTACCCCAGTTCTTTCAAATTTAGCACTTAAATACTTGATATCTACGGCTTCTTCTGTACCTTCAGAGAGAGTAGCTTCTGCCGTAAATCTGGCGGTCTAACAATAGAAGCTGGTTGACAGCGTAGCATGTAAAAAGCAGAGCTTATCTACTTTCGCTGTCGGACAAATACTGGTTTGTCTGATTTATTTTTGTTTGATATCTTAAATAGGTCTTAAAGTAAGAAGATAACCTTTAGTTCTTGATATTTTTGTAATTTCGTCTAATAAAAAGGAATACTGGTAAAATACTATCGTGTTTATTAAGATTTAATCGATATATCGACATTTTTCCATTGATATATCGACGCCGATATTGATATTTTAATAAATATCGATACATCGATATAACGATATTTTTTACATTTTTGACATACCTAGTGGGCGTGGCTTGTCGCTATGGTTGTCAAAGCTTAAGAATAAATAACATAATTTATTTTGTGTATGTAAAAATAAATTACAACTTTCAGGAAAATTACTATATTCCTTTTTAAGTATATACGATACCTATACCAATAGCCTTGGCTTGCTATACCCTTTCCGATTAACCTAACCTAACCTTTTCTTTTTGTTCTATTCCTAGCATACTTCTTTTCATTTTTCTTTGACAAATTGCTAGTTTATTTTCGTCTTCGTTTTTCGGAGACCAAGTTTGACAGCCGTATGTTAGGCAGGGCAAGATGGTGATCTCATAGAGTTTTCTTTTTGTACTAATATCTATTTGCTTATTTTTAAATATTTTCTTCAAGCTCCAGTATTTTTTCCATGCTATAGCAACTCTCCTCTGGATTTCGTTACTAGTGCAGTTATAAAGGAAATCATATAGGTATAATATAATTGGATGGTTTTGCGCAACCCAAAGTGCCAAGAGTGACCCAGATTCGCGTAGCCAGGGTCCATACACATAAACTATGAAAGCACCATGTATCGCGTATTTTTGTTATAATACCCTCAGCTCTATCTAGTGTATGTCTGAATGTCCCGCCCATTATGATTAATAAAACTGTCATTAAACTTCGGGAAAATGAACTAAGGAATTGATTCTAAGCTATACATTGAGCAGATGTTTATATATTTGGGCAGACTTAAAAATATTATATTAATAAAACGATTTCCTTAGTTGTTTTTAACACTCGAATCATGGCGGTCAACTTAGAAAAACGAGACTAACTATAAATCGACCATTATAAATATGTTTGCCAATAAGAGTTTGGACTGGTTTCTGTTGCTATATTTAATATTGTTGGTTTATAATTTTAGTTGTCTGAACTAGCGCGAGACGGCTCTGTAACAGTTTTGTAAATATCAACCAGTGATGTAACTTTCACCTCTAAATCTAGCTATTTTATTATGGAGATTGGAGTTATTTTTATTCTTAAGAATTGGTTAGGGGTACTTCGAGGGTTTTAAAGTTACTTTACGACATTATTAGGAGTTGATTCACTATTTCATTCATGTATTGACATTTACTAAATTAATTATAACTTTTTTATGATAATAATTTAGTCAATATTTCACATTCAGTTTAATGTGAATAGGATTTATACAAATATTTGATTAACATTCTCTTTAAGTAAAAAAATACCTGTTAATATTAAGTCAATCTCTATCCGCATCCGAGATGACGTTTAATGTAAAAAAGAAGCACGTAGTATTTATATTATCGATACATCTAGTATTTAACTTATTTTTTTATTCGATAGCACACGAACGCTTTGGACTATCTCCCCTTAATAATCTGAATCACCGCAGTGAGAGAATAGTAATTGACACTTAACAGTTTGAAGTAAAAATACAAGGCGTTTAGATACAATTTTTTTTAACAATAGGTTCTTTGAAAAAAAAAAACCTTTTAAAATAGTTTTTTTTTTCTTAAAGAAGACTTCTGGATTAAGGATTCTAAACTTTTGAAAATTTAAAAAAGATCCACTTTGGAACTCGTCGACTTATATGCACTTGCAGATTTTGATTGATTTACCAGTATTTAATAGTGTATTCAGATATTAAGAGTTTAATATTAGTTTAAAAATTTAATATTAGTCTTAAATATCATAGCGTGATATAGAACCATTTCATTATTGCAGGTGTTCATCATGTGATGCATGCGGGGTTTCTATAAGTGAATGTACAGCTTCAGGACGCGCTTTAGCAGTTACACAAACACACGAACAAACACAATTGAAGTGCAATGTGTGCTCTTCGCGTGCTCTACGTCACGAGCTAGTATTGCGGCATACTTGTCCTATGTGCCATGCACCATTATCACAATAGTTACTCAGTTTCACAGAATATAAATTTTAACATTTTTTGCTTAAATTAAGTTATTGTGACGATTTAAGTGTAATGTAAACAGTCCTATTGAAAATCCACTTGATAGGTTGTTAAATAAAAGACAATATATATATTTAATTGCAGTTATTATTAGTATTCCTCAAAATTATGGGTTCTTTAATATAATTAATTCTGACTAGATGCTTGTGTTTCTCAAAACTATTATTTTGTAGTTTCCAAATATTAAATTATTGTGTATAATAATATTTAACAATCAGATGAATAGTTAAACAAAGTTTATACATAACTTATGAAGCAACTATAGTTATTGTGTTGCCAGATAAGAGAAATAATTTTACATTAAATTATTTATATCGACGCTGGGAAGCATACAAGCTGTAACCGTTCTTGCCTAAGGAACTTTCCAAAGAAATTGAAATAACATACTTAAAGCATAGCATAAACTGCATCACATATATCTAACATAATACTAACTACGTAACATCCAAACTTGTAGATGAAAAAATTAATAAATTAAATGATTTTCCTTTTCAAAAATTTCAAGATTTTGGCTCTTATGTAAAATTCACAATTTCAGGATTACAGCGTTTATGCTTTCCAGCATCTATATGATCTAGGTTAATTTTAAAACAAAAAGTTTTAAGTATCTAGTCAAATTGTTTTAGAGAACTTATTTTGAGCTAGGGTCATCTAGCATTTTAAATAAGTATGAAAGAGAATCTCTATATTTTTTAATGCATGTTTCTGAAAAATATATTCATACTATTCCTATTGATATAAACAATGCTTTAATATGTATTGTTTTATTTATATCTGAATCGTTATAAGATTACTGAAGTTGTCAGTACCCCATTTGCTTAACTATACTATACTGTCTTATATGTATAATGCATCTCAATAAGAAATCCGTTTCCCCCTTTATACATTTAAAGACTACAATTTAAACAATATACTTATTATTGAACAAAATTATTTTTAGGCAAGTCCATTTTAGAGAATTGCAATGTGTTATCTATTATCTGGAACAATTCTGGTGGTTGTGGAATTCTTCCAGTTTCCAATTTAGACCAGAGTGGAATGCTGTTAAGAGATATTTCAAAAGCTCCTGATGAGACAAGTTGACCCTCAATCATGTTTGCCAAGAAGAACATCATCATGCATGCATACAATTTATTCTCTAGACACCAACTCCACCAAGCAGGTTGAGGCTTGTTCAGCCATGCAAAGATGTTGACTCCGCTTAGAATACACATGATCAGTATCATTTTCCCAAAGCCCTGAAAGCAATATATTTGTATTTATCTTTTTAAAAATAGATTTTTTTTCCTTGTATGATACTACTCCTAACTAATTTATGGGTAACTTATAAATTTAAAAAGTAAATTAGTATGTGACAAATAATTTTCTAATTTCTATTCAAATTATATAAAATTTATATTCACTTTTTTGCATAAATTAGCGGTAAAATGTTGCTGCTGTATTGTCTTTAAAAGTTTATATTTTTTTAAATTATCTGCTAATATATATTTTTAGAAAAAAACTATTATGAGAAAAGATTTTGCTTAGCATAAAGATGTGTCGTCATTTGACTCAAATCATTTTTCCCTCTGTGGGTACAAGCACCCAAACTGTGAGGTCACACAAGACCACTCTTACATCTCCTAGGCTGCTACAGGTTACACTACGTTCTTCAGTGTGGCAATCGAACATGACGACTACAGTGGGCACAGGTTCAACAACAATGGTCTGAATATTAGTGGGCTCATGTTCTGTGTACTGATGAAACAAGGTTCGGTTTTCAGCCTGATCCAAGAAGGATCCCATTTGGTGAGCTTTGAGACGTCTTGAATGGCTTTGGTGTCCACAGGAAGTTCATCCCTATCAAGGCGCATCAACACAATCACAGTTTGGGCCAGATTTTGAGTTCACAATAGATCTGATCTTATTTTAATATGGGACCTCCTGACAACTGAAAAATACTGTAATGAGGTCCAACATGTTTTTGATCTACTCTGACAGCAAACAGTCAAATGTTTCCTGTTTATGCAGGACAGTGCTTAAAAAGAAGTAGTTTCAAAAATATAAATTTATACATAGGGGGCACAGAGTTTTAGTGAAACATCATCTGAATCTTTGCTTTATAAACACACAGTAAATATAGTGATCATTAGGTATAATGATCTAGCTTTGCTCAACAGACATTGCAATGGTACATTACTATTGGTTTTTTGGTGTTATTTAGTTAAGTTACTTTATAAAATTATTAGTTTTTATTGATCTTAAATAAAACTAAACCTATGCCTATGCTGCATGAATACAAGAGCAGGGAAACTATGCTGGTTCCAATAAATATTTTTGATCAAAATTTTAATCAGAAATTCTGTTGTGACAGTTTTGCTAACTTACAATTAATCTAGATAGATACATATTTAGACCCGGAGGATCATAGTTAGCCCCAATCACTGAAATCTCAGGATACTTTTGCTGTATTATCACTGCATAATCTTCAAATACTTTTCTATAACCACAGGAATAACTAAAAAGAAAATTATATGTTAATGAATAAATAAGCTAGTAAAATAATATTTACAGACTATATTATAATTTATTAACCATACCAATAATATATATTCATTGTGTGCCCCACGCCTTGGCCTATTTTAGTAATACTTTCAGCGTCATTTTCACTAGCTTTTACATAGGTATCACTAGATAACAGAATACATGTAAGAAAAATCGAAAACAAATATGATAAACAGATATTATTGAACAAAGACATTTTTTCGTTCTAGGTCAAGATTCTCGGAATTTATTTCACTCAACGAAGAATACTAGCGTAACTGAGGCTGTAAGTAATTTTTTTTACAACTGAAATAAGCAGAATTATCTAAAATATCACAAGATCTATAATAATAATAATCGTTGCAAACCTATCTTATATAAAATGACTGTCATTTCAAGTGTTGCCAACTCATAATAAGGAAAATTTTTTAGTGCGCAAAAGTAACACATTACGATTATAATCACGTGTAATAAACAAGGTACACCGTCACATGCTCTAAATATGTACCTTTTTGAACTTTTGTAGTATTTTTCATAAATTTCGGGATATAATAACTAACTTTCAAAGATAGTACTAATTAAATCGAATAAATAAATAATCATAATATATTCAGGGTTTATTTTTATTTAGGATAAATTTCCGTGAAAACGAATGTAGACAATTGGCAACAATATGCATTTAAGGGTTAAATAAAATAATTAAGCTTATATTAGTACATTAGTACCTATACAGAAAACTTTGCTCTTGACAAAACGAGCTCAATTTAGAACCTATATATTTATCTATTCAATTCATTGGATATTAGACATAGGTTTAATTAAGTAAACCCGTATCTTATCCTTATCGATATTATACTTTTTTTTTATTAGTTAAAAAATATTTACCGTTGACATTTTGTTCTTAAGTAGTTAGGTTTTGATTTGTGTTGTAAATGGCTCTAAAAAGTAATGGGAAAGAGTAGAACATGTATGAGATGTATTATAAAAAATCATTTAGCCCATTTCTTTTGTCTGTCTACTGAAATTCGATTTAATATAGTCAACAGTCGACTAAAGATGACCATTATTTGTAGTGTATTTTTGAAAATATTATATTAACATTTTCGAAATTCTAGATGACACTTTTTAACATAGGAAAGGAGAATGGGCATTGTTGTTAGGAATACGGTTTCACTACGAAGAATTTTATACGAATGATCTTTTTATATAATGATATTATTGACAAAAGCATATAGGTATTATTATAAATTCATACGAAATGAAGAAATCCCTATTATTTTGTTGGGTTTTTTATATAATTACATTTTGTTTGTAGGTTGGTTAGCTTCATTTATATAAAAAAGAGTAGATAAAACTAATTACGGCATTTTTAATGTTCTAAAGGCCTAGTAATCACTTATAAATGAATACATCAACCAGAAGATGCAATATCGTTTTCGAAATTTTAAATCTATCAATGTTGCCAACCCTGGTCAAAACATATCCTTAAAATTCTAAATATTACATAGTTTTATCTCAAAACTCGCATAGCCTTATTATAATGCCGTGTCAGTCCAAGTCCGCATGATTTCAGATTATTTCTGTAGTGATTTCACTGACTTTGCTATATCTGTTCTAATCTAATAAAATATTTCTAAAAGTAAAGATAAAATGATAAGAAAAATGATTCAATCAGCACCTCTTGAAGCAATAATATTCTATGATTTTTTTATAATTCGCGTGGTTTCTTTTCTTTATAATAAAAAAGAACACTTTTTCCCAGAGTCAAAATCTGCATCGTGTGTACATTTTGACTAATAATTTTTAACATTTTATTATTTCTATGAACTAAAAATTAAATATCTTTAAAAATTCTAATATAAATCTGTTATTAATAGTACGTATAAGATGCTAAATATCCCTATAAATACGGATTGAACAATTTATGTGGCAACATATTTTTTATAATTATTTTTTTTGTTCAGATGTATAAAATAGGAAAAGATCTAAAGCTTTATAGCCTTTTCTATTTATTTTAATTAGTTTAGCACTATGAAAAATTATTATGTTATATTTTATTTTATATTTCCCTTACGTATACATCAATTTTTAACATCGATTATATTATATACAAATTGCGATTGTTCTGTCTGTTTTTTAGTGTAACATAAAATGCAATAAATTATATATACGGTGAAATGGAATGTTTTAATGGCTGCTGACGTGATAATCAATAACAGCTGGCAGGAAGTAACTAAAATGTTTAATTTTTTTTTT
Organism: Automeris io; assembly: GCA_036320925.1. Lineage (NCBI taxonomy): Eukaryota > Metazoa > Arthropoda > Insecta > Lepidoptera > Saturniidae > Automeris > Automeris io. The sequence continues at coordinate 12,315,239 of JAUDJH010000002.1, forward strand.
CAAGAACGTGGAAAAACCTTTTCAGTGATAGGCTTGTAGATTCACTTGAAACAAAAAATCGATCTCTATATTGATTCAAATTGAACATACAAAATAGATTCTCAATTAATCGAGTATTAAAGATTGATATTCGATTAATCGCGAATTTTTCAAACTTGCCTTACATAGACGCAGAGCATTATTGATGATAATTTACCGTTAATACATGCAATGTATAATAGGAATTGTAGGAGACCAATCAGGCAGTCTGTTTCTTTTTTTTTTACTTGGGGAAACTCTTTATAGGATCGTCCCGGCCGCGAAGGGGGTGGCAGCCGGGGTGTGCAGGACTTTTACCAGCTAAAAACCGCAAGGTGACTACTTCTGCGAATTAGAGGAGACTGCGGGTCCTGTAATCAATTCGCCGCAGCCCTACTACGCCGCGCCTGACAGGCACAATCACGGCGGGGGACGCCACCTCCCCCAATACCCCCTAGTATACTTCGGCAGAGCGCGTCACAATGCGCCTCCGACTTCTTGGGGGTCGCTAACCGGTTGCTCAGAGCCCCCACCCTAAACAGCCACAACCCCTAAGGCACCAGCTGGCCGGTCGTGATTCGACCGGTCCGCTGGGACTGGTATGTCGGGGCGGTTGCCGACAGCCCGGCGTCTTCTTCGAGCGGCTTTCTGCCGGTTTCGCTCTGCAGCCTCCTTCTGGGGCATGAAGGCAGTCTGTTTCTAGTCTAACCTAAATAAGTCAATCATAGTCATATCTAGTGATGAAAATACCCGGGAATTTTCCCAAAGTGACCAGCACTTCCGCGAACATTTCGTAAATTCCCGGGAATATTCCCAAGCAAGTTTTCCAATTCCCGGGCATTTTCATCACTAGTCATGTCGTTACTTTAAAATATAATATTTACTCACACTATGTGTTTGATAAATACAATAAATTGACTGCACAGGAAGAGGTTTCTAAATAGGTTAGTTAGAGTAACAGTGACTGACAGTAGTGACAACTTTTTTTAATTTTATTAGTAAGTAACGCCACCTTCTATACTGATATTCGAATGCAATCATAAACATTTATTTTATGCGTTCAAATTATCAATGCGTCCGACAACAGCAAAATATTAAAAACTAAAATATCGTAGCCAATTTAGGAATTTTATTGCTAGTTCTTGAATTGAATTGAATCGCACCAATTCGAGGGGTACACGAATTGATTCATAGAATCGATTTAGCATTCCAAGTCGATCTGAAAAAACCATTATTTTACTCTAAATAAAAGATTTTTTGATTCATTGATTTCAGATTGACATGCCTATTCAGTAATTTAGAGGAAAAATAATAATTAAATGTATTACGAATTTTGAACGTAATAATCAATAGTATACATATTCATGTTCATAAATATCATCTTCGATAAAAAGTGAGCGCAATCTCCTTTAACATCTAAATATCAGATTGCACTTATTGATTTATAAATATCAGATAATGCATTTTAACACTAAGCGCCATATCGCATCCAGGAAAGATTTAAACGTAATATTAACTAAGCTACAATATTAAGAAACAGGTATTTTTTAGTTAAAGATGAATAATAATCTACGCATCTAATCCGATAATTTTGCCTCACCTCTATTGGATGTGTTTTGCGCTGTCAAAGCGACATTTATATTAGTAATTATCTTAGTTTAAATAATTAAAACACTGTAATTTATTTCAGTACGTAATAATTAAAAAAAATATTCCTGCCTGTTTTTTTATATATAATTAAATTCAAGGATGTTATAGTTACTTTAGTTTACTGTTTGAACATCTATTTTATTGTATACATATATTAAGTAAAGTATAAGTTTAAATTAATATAGTAATCCACACAATATATATATATATATATATATATATATATATATATTGTGTATATATATTTTATATATAAATTAATTTTAGATTGTAAATTTATAAAGCAGACCAGTAAATAATGCCTCATAGTCATTGTGATCACCATGATCATGATCATGGAAGTCCAGAAGGAACCGGCTTTCAGTACAATCTTTTCGAAAAGATTGATAAAGATAATTTAGAGTGTCTCAATGAAAGTGTAGATGGTACTGGTAAAACAGTTTTCAAGCCATGGGAAAACAGATTAGATAGAAGCCAGGTAATTGCTTTTACAAATGTAAAAAGTTATATCCATCATGGTTGATTTAGGTAAGGTGTATGTGCTTGATAGAGCTTTCATAGAATACCAATAAAGACCAACAGTGTTTTGAATTATATTTACTGTATAGCTATAGTTGTAGGCACAGAGTAAAAGTATTATAATTTGGATTAAGTAGATTGTGTTAATAGGTGCTAGCACTTTAAAAGACATTATAAAATTAGTTCAATAATATAATCTCAAAAGTGAGAAGAGATACTACAGTGAATGTCCTCTCTTTTCATCTAAAACAGTTTAATTGGTATATTTCTCAGATACAGAACAATATTTTAACAACCATTCTTATGACCATTGCTTAACTAGGCCAAAATGACTAAATCAAAATAATGTTTATAAATTTAGCTTAAATTTATATTATTTTATTACAGTTTGTAGAAAGTGATGCGGATGAAGAATTACTATTTAATATACCTTTTACGGGAAATATTAAACTTAAAGGTATAAAAGTATCATCAGAAGATACCAGTGCTCACCCTTCTAAATTAAGATTGTGTGTATACTTCTTATTTGAAATTAACTTTCCTATTTCAATAATTAAACCAATTATTTTGGGATGTTAAAAAAATTGAGCAGGGTCAACTATTACTTAAAAATCTTTTGAACAAAAAATAATTATCAAGATTTTTGCATATTTGTTCATGGAACGCACAAAAACTTCTCTATTGTGATATCATCTTGTGTTTATTTTTCCAGATTCATATAATAAGGGAGTTATCAAGCAACAAATTATTTATTTTCTGTTGGGTTAGTGAGCTCTATTATTGCTGTCATCATCACTTTCCATCAGTTGTGGTTGTGATGCAAGCGAAAGCCTGTGTGTAATAAAAAGTACAGTCTTACATTATTTAAATGTTTTTTTTAAATATTCTGTACTGTGGAGAATCCATGCAGTGCACACAACTGGCATGACATTTGTGTGATACTCATTGTCATCAGCCTACTTTAGTCCATTTCTGGACATATTTTTCCTAGTAGATGCCATTGAGCTATCTTTAGCTCTTCTTATTTAGTCAATACTGGTTTCCACGCATAAATTGTCATTCCACCTTGCTGAAGAGTTGTACACTATATTTGCCAAATCCAAAACCTATAACAAGAACAAGCTTTCTCATTAAGACATAATCATGATTATTAATTACTTTTTACTAGGTTCAAAAATAAACCGAACATGACATTTGATGATGTATCACTGCAGCCTGATCAAGAGTTTGAACTGCAAAAAGATACAGATGGTACTTTAGAGTACAGTCCAAAGTAAGTCCGTTAATGTCATTGTAGATTCATGTACAAAATTATTGTTTAGTATTAGTAATTTGTATAGGTTTCTTCAGATTTGACTGTATCCTCTAATAATTCATTCTGTACATTTTTTTTTATTTAAGTGTAGTCCTTTCCTATGCCACTAAAAATATAAATGGTATTAAAGTTTACCTAGTGAGGTATGTGTTTTTTTATTTTATGTAGTTTAATTTCCTATTTTTGATCAAAACCGAATGACAATTGGCTTAAAAAAGACTTTAAATTCAGATTGTTATTCACACTAACAAAATGTAATATCCAAGTATAACTTCGTAACAAGCACAGTAGTTTTTTATGTAATTTTCTATTCCTCGTATAATTGACTTTTAATGTGCTGTGAAGTTATTATTAAAATGAATAATAATAATATATTCCATATACCCAGTTTTAGGCTTGTTTGTTGAAAAGTAGAATCATATGAGTAACTAAATAAGAAAATATTTTGACCAAATATCTTTTAATACTATATTAATGTCATATTTATATTATATTAACAGCTTTACAACACTAAAAATAGTGATTAACCTGTTGTTTATTATTTCAGGATTGTAACATTTTCTTCAGTGACTCATTTAACTATGCACTTTCCCAGTAATTTTGGTGCAGAGACCACAAAAATTTATTATATCGGTTTAAAAGGAGAGTGGACACCTGGTCATAGGCATGGCGTCACCATTTGTTCATACGAGTCTATGCCTAATTTAGATGACCACAAATTAAAACATTTGGAATCTGTATCAAAACCAATTGAGTAGATAATTTATGTGTATTTGAGTACTAATATAATAAACATATTTTAAATTTTTATTTTATTATTATTTCTACCTGATTTCATTATTTTCTTAAACAAAATTATTTCACCAGGATAATGTAATATTACTATCTAACGGAGAGTTCAACTGAATTTTTCTTCTTGCAAATGTTCTACATAGGTCTGCGTTAAGTAATTTTTTCCAATAAGTTCATATACAACTCTAAAAAATAAAAGTTCGCCATGCCTTCAGTTTGCTCTCTTTTTTTTTTGGTAGCCCGGGGGAAATTCCTAACGGACCTCAGGGGGCGGTGAGGGCTGCCCCCCGGTGTGTCGGACTTGCACCAACTAAAACCCCCGGGGTGTTCCTTCTTCCCGTCTGACCGGGGCCAGAGGAACAGCGTCATCCTCTTCTCCGACCCTCGGCAACGTCTGGCCTTTTGTAAAGCCGCATCTATGCACTGCGAGGAGTGGTGTAAGGCGCCACTCCTCGCACACCTCAATATCTTGGAGCGGTGTGCGGAAACACGTCACACACTGCTCTCGCCTGGATAAGTTGGGCGGCACTCTCCCTCAAGCGCACCGCCCAGGTGTCTTATCCGGTTTTAAGGAGGAAGGCCCTCCTCCTTTGTCCTGAACTGCGTGGGCGGTGGCTCGGATTGTCAGGGCCGGCTATTGCCTTCCTGTTCCTCTCCGCTGCCTCCTTCCTCACCATGACTACCTCACAGGACGTGAGGACCGCCTGCCATGCCCTGTCACTGCCGACCATCGCGCGAACGAGCGCCGGCAGCGACAGGTCACCACCCACGACCCTGGCAAGGTAGGACCTTTCGGAGGCTCAGGCTGGGCACTCCTCTACTACGTGTTGTGCGGACTCGTTGAGGCATCCGTTACAGTGGTGACATCTGGGGTCTGGCTCGCTACCGGTTATGCGATACAGGTACCACCCGAAGCTGCCATGCCCCGTTAGCACCTGTGTCAACCAGTAGGTGATTGTGCCGTGACCCCTATTTAGCCATTCAGCCAACACTGGACTAATTGCCTCAATCGTCCGCTGACCATAGCGTGGGTTCTCCAGCCTTGACCTCCATGCCTCGATAGAGTCAGCGTCCAGCAGACGCCTCTTTGCTCGCAACTCAGACGGGGCGGCTCGCTGGCCCCGGGCTCGCCACTCCTCGCGCCATGTAAAAAGTGACGCGAGGGCTCGAGCATCCAGGTCCCAGGGAACCGACCCGGCCATCGTGCAAGCCGCGTCGCATGATACTGTAGAGTAACCCCGAATGATCTTGATGGCCAACGCTCTCTGGGGTCGCCGTAATAGCATGGTATTGCGACTATTGAGAGCGTCGGCCCACATCGGGGCACCATACAGCATCATAGAGCGAACCACATTGCAGTAGAGACGCCTGCTGCTTACCCCCGGCCCGCCTAAGTTGGGCATCTGCCGCCCGAGGGCTTTCGTGACGCCCAGCACCTTCGGCATCAACTGCCGGAAGTGCTCGCCAAAATCCCATCTGCCGTCACAGTTTGCTCTCTGTTTATCACCTTTATCGACATGAATTACAATTAATGTATATGGGTTTTTTTTAATTAATAAAACTGGATAAAATTATTATTTTTCATAAGATTTATTACATTTTATAAGCAGCTAGTTATTTACAAGTTACCTTTATCTAATCGGCTTTAGCGAATATAGAATACCTGCTTATTTAGTAGATTTTGTTTAAACATTGATAACAATCTATAAGAAGTAATTAATACCTACAGTTATTTAAAATAAAGTAACAGGTCACACAAAACATTATAGTTTCAGCTACTTTAAAGCGGAGCGAATTCAAAATTATTTTTTAATTTTTCGTTCTACATAATATTTTACAAGTTATGATTACAATATTTAAATAATATAATCAGTTGGCAGTGGTTTAACTTATACTAAGTACATTTTAATTGATTTTATATAACGTTTTTTACTTTTCCTCCGCAGTATTGAGTGTTTAAAAACAAACTAATCTTATTAAAGTATTATATCACATGGAAGTGTAGCTATCAAAGATCACTGTCGACGTCTGCCGCGGACTATCCGTCCCCGTCGTGGGTACCCGTTTTGTCGCGTGTAGTAGGGCCGACGGCCTAGGGCCGGCCGGCGCACTGCTTTCGGTACGAAGCCCACGTCCCCACCGGGATAGCCAGGGTTAGGTCTCTGGCCTGGCCAGCTCCTCATGCATACAGCACATCTGAAAATTATTGTTATGTCGCACACTGAACACGTGGTACACATATGAATTGTACTGCTTTAAAATGACAGTTGCCGGTAATGAGCTTTGAAAGAAGTTTTACGAACAATATGTTATCTGAATTTTTATTTAAAATACTATCACTGAAAATAAAATGAAAACTCTTAGGGTACAGAAATTGAGCATACGACTTTTTCACTGTGGGTAGTAGTTTTCTCTCTCTGAACCAGTGTTAAAACTTGAACAAACGAGACTAACTATGAATCGATCATTATAAATAAATATGTTTGTCTACTGGCAAACATAACTCCTATTGGAGTTAGGACTATTGGATTTTCTTCCTTTGATGGTCGCTTTCGTTTTTGGACTACACTGTACTTACCATCAGGTACTCTGTAGTCACTATGTCGAGCCAGTGTAAAAAAAAAAATGGACTGGTTTCCGTCGTTATGTTTAATATAATTTGCTTATAATTTAATAGTCGCTTGAATCTAGCGCGAGAAAGCTTTGTAACAATTTTATAAATTGCAACCAGTGACGCCAACTTCGGGGCTTCATCTTTAAGTCTAGTGATTACTTTTATACGACTGAAGTCATTTTTGTTCGTAAGAATTGGACTGGGATTCTTCCAGCGTGGTAAAGTTACTTTAAGACATATGTTAATTAGGAGATTTCATACACGATTTCATTCACATATAGCCACTTTTTAGATAATAATTTAATTGTTAAATTTATAAAATATAGAAATAGAATATTAATAATATAAAGTTGTCAATATTTATCGATACCATTAGTAAAGCATTTGCTTAATATTATATTTATTAGTTGTTAAAAGAATGTAACATTAAGTGTAGTATTTTAATCACACATTGCCGTTTTGTAGCACTGAATTACCTGCTGACTTTAGTTATTCGATCGGCTTTCAAAGTTTTTTGTTCGGGCTTTAGGAACATCTTGTTGTCATCGATGGTGGAGAGCCAATAGGAAACAGCAGTGGCAAAGTAGTTGCAGCGACCAAGACCATTGCATTCAATGAAAGGTCTGTTGCGGAACTCACGTAGACATGAACCTGGAGATATAAGACTTTGACCTGAAGCGTCAGCGCCGGCAGTATGCTGAAAAAAAAAACCTTGTTTCATTGCAATACATATTAAACTCATCTGTTCGTTTAGATAGTAATCACAAAAACTAATTACTGATTAAATTATTCAATGATAACATGTGTTGACATAACAACAGGTATTATTATTTATAAGCAACCCTGTCGGTAATAGGCATAATACAAAAGAGATCCATTGTGACAGGATTTTCATTATTTGAAATGAAATATTCATATTTGCGAGCTCGCTTGGCATACACAGAACTAAATTACTACAATATATTAAACATAAATACTAACAAATATGGTTCTGTATTTGCCAAGTGAGCTCTTGGTATTTTACTGTTCATTATAGTTTTTAAACAAAATGTTCTTATGTAAGTTATTTGTATCTTAATGAGAATAAACTCTTTGAACTGAAATCTATTTATTTCGCCACAAAATAACAAAAACTAGAAATTTAAATGCAGTAACACAAACAACATACAAAAACAAAAGAAAATACAAAAACATATAAACATAGCGAGAATGGGACCTTCATCAGCTTAAAGCCACAGAGGAATAAGGATATTTATAATCCAGTTGTGCTAAAGAGCTTTATCAGATATCGCCAACCATTCTGAATAAAATAGAATAACTAAAAAAAATTTTGAATAAATAAAACACACTTATTAAAATTTTCTTACCATTAAAAAGCTGTAGCCAACCCATAATTCTTCCCAGCCCTGAGGGCAGGTAGGTATTATATTACTTTGACTATGAACTGCGATTGTTCGTGTTGGTGCTTCACAAACTTGACATCTGTAAAGGTACAAGCTTGGGGAATCACTTGGGTTATTTACTTAACTTTACAAAATATTTAAACCGAAAGTAGGCAATAGGTAGATAGGTTAGGCACTTTATGCTTGCTATAAAACCAGGGATGATTTTTATGTCTTTAGCTACGTAAAGTAACGAATATAAAGACATTTTGTATTATATTGTACGACTAAATTAAGTGTAAGACAAATATACTTTTAAATAACAGATATGTAAGTTGATCAGGCAAATTGGTCTTTAAGTATAACAATCATTATCAACTGATTTAATAATTCTTTATAGAATATACATATAATAATATAGTTAATGCTGTGGACTACTAGTATGCGGCACTGACGATGTACGGCTACGGCAGAATTGTGTCTAGGTAGAGTAACGCGAGTGAACAATAAAAAAATGTGAGCGCAAATTGATGGATAGTTTGCGCACACCGCAAACGCGATGTTCACGCACTCGTTCAATAGATTGGGAAGTCGTGACAGCACGGGACACACGCATATATGTTTGCGGTCAACTTGCCTCCGTCACCGGTGTAAAAACGTTTGCTTGTTCGCGTTCAAAAGTGCTTTATTTACAAATGTCATGCACAGTCATGTTAAAAATATATAATACATATAAGCACAATATACAGCACAGCACTATTGCATCAGTACCACTCTAGCAGTCTGCCATAAACTCCCATCTTGCAAATCAATGCACAACTAGAGTCCTGTACCAAATGTTTGCTATCAAATATGCCACACACAATTTTGGTAGAAATGCAGCTTATTACAGAAACAAGATCTAAATGGATACCTTACTTACCTAGAAATATATGTTCCTACATCTCTTGCTTGTATAGGAGTCATAGCCATGGGCATAGGTTCTTCTGTCGACAGCCAAAAACTATAATCTTCTCTTTGAGCAAAATCGCAAACATTGTTTAAGTTGCAGAACATGTATGGCATTGTCGAGAATTTACGCAAGCAACTACCTGGAGCACCTGTTTCAAAATTACTTATATTTAGTGTTTATAAAATGCAAAAACTACTGGCTTTACGATTACTGTCAACTTAATTGTGGTTTCGTAAGTATATACAAAGCCACCGCTAGAATACTTATTGGCTTATTTAATAAAAACTGAAATTACATGAGCGAAATATATTTTAGTCAAAAAAATATAATAAAATAAAGCTATAGGGTCTATTATACTTTAGTGATACATTCGTGATTTAATTTTGTCTTTGGTTCGAGTAGATACGATATAATCCGGGCAGTTTGTCAACATCGGGTCGGTCTGTAATCGGGCAGGGGACTTGAGGGAGTCTGCTGTCCGGATGGGAAGAACGCAGCACGCTCATACATATATGACATACCCTGAGATGAACCCACAACTCCCAGAGATGAAGCCTAAACAGGCTGTTCGTTCCCTGGACATCTGGATGAATATGGGTTCCCAGACCCGGTTGGAGTGATTGGAAGGACACTCCAGGGGGTTTTTCAGTCAGTACGAGTCTGATACATCGGGGTTTTTTTTTACACCCAATTTTACATAATCACCAACACTGGTAATAAAACGGCTGTTGGCTTAGAGGCAGATATATCCTCACAACTTTATCGTGATATTACTGTACCTAATTCTGTATAAATTAGTATGTTTAACATTTTTTAGGTTCCTTCTTTATACTACAAAAATTAACGTGAGGTATTAGGAAATGTATTTCTAATATGCACGAAACATGCGATTTAAGCATGTTTTCTTGTTACTATATATTTAGGTATGCCAATTTGTTTCCCTTATATTTGTTGAAAACAAGCTTATGAGATTTTATTTACTAAAAATTACGTTACCATTTTCAAAAATACATTATTTTCAATATTTAATTATAAAGGCTGCATTTACAATAAGAGGTGACGTACGATCATATAAGTAATGGTTATATAAAAATGGCAACTAATAAAGTCTATAAAGTTTTTCATCTCATATATATATAGATCAGACTTGCAGAGAGAGTTTTGTAATCTACGACTAAAATTCAAAAGCGAGCATAGAGATAATTAATGTATAAAAATAATGGTTAGTAATTTTCTTACCTAAATCTTGGCCATGAGCTTTAGCATTAGCAACTATATGGATTAAGGAAAATCCTTCCCATAGAGGAGATGTCCCTCCGGGACATTGAGGTATCATGCTTGTTTGCGAATGTATAGTAAAGTAGAATCCACGTGATTTTGGTATCGGTGGGAGTGGTGCTGGTGCGCCGATTTCACCCATTGATCCTTGGCGGCCTTCGAAACCTTTGACGCCTCTACGACCTTTCAATCCTTCTAAGCCTTGAGGTCCTGGTAGTCCAACGAGACCTGGAGGACCTATATCACCCATTTCACCTTTTTGTCCAGGAATACCATTAGAACCAAACTTTCCAGGCATTCCACCTTGGCCAGGTCGTCCATCTAGACCTGGTAAGCCAACTTCTCCACGTTCTCCAGTAGGAATCACACTTGGAAGAAGACCTTCTCCTTTATCACCTTTAATTCCTTTAGGTCCAGCTATTCCAAAGTAGCCATTTTCACCCTCATCTCCCCTTTCTCCTTTGTATCCTTGTAATCCTTGTGAGCCCGATAGTCCATCTAAACCAAATTCTCCGGTGTCTCCCATTTCACCTTTGCGACCTTCTATACCTGGCCAACCGCGATCTCCACGTTGACCCTTCGAACTAATAGCAATACCTGGTTCTCCTGGATTACCTCTATAACCCTTTAATCCAGGAGATCCTTCCATTCCACGAATTCCAGGTATGCCCTGAGAGCCCTGTCGTCCCGGTCGTCCTTCAATTCCTGCATCACCTTTAGGACCTTGGAACGTCAATCCGGGCTTACCAGGAGTACCTATTGGACCTTCAATACCATATTCACCAGGAGCGCCTTTTTGACCCATAGAACCAGGCCAACCAGGCAGTCCGTCAATTCCAGGCTTGCCTTTATCACCTTTTACCGCATTTTCACCACTGCGGCCAGGTAAACCTTGAGGTCCTCGATCACCAAGCATACCTTTTTGTCCAGGGGCGCCGAATTCACCGTAAGCTCCTTGATATCCTCGGTCACCTTGTTCTCCTTTTTCGCCTGTTTGTCCAGGGAAACCAGGCTGACCGTATTCACCGCGAAGACCTGGTAGTCCTTCCATTCCAATATCACCCATATCACCTTTGGTTGCTGGTAAAAGTGTACTTATACCTATTTCTCCCATTTGACCCTTAACTCCTGATGGGCCCCTAAAACCTTGTGGTCCCTGTGGACCTTGACTACCAGGTCTTCCAGATAACCCTATCCGCCCAAGTTTACCATCAAAACCTCTGTCTCCTTTTCCACCCTTTTCACCGGCAAAACCTATAGGACCCGGAATTCCTTTTGGACCGTCCAATCCACGTCTACCAGGAAATCCAGGAGCACCTGAGAATCCCCTATCCCCAACTTCACCCGGTGACCCGACGTTGCCAATATCACCAGTGGTTCCCTTTGATCCGGTAATCCCACGTCTTCCTGGATAGCCAAGGTTTCCTTTGTCACCCTTATATCCTGCTGCACCTTCCATATTAAGACCCTGCATTCCTTGTTCACCCTTTTGCCCTCTATAACCAGGCAATCCAAATTTTCCAGGTATACCATCAAGTCCATTATCTCCGACATCTCCTTTCATTCCATCTACACCGTTTTCACCTCTCAATCCTTGTGGTCCTACAAAGCCTTTATCACCCATTTCTCCTTTTATACCTAGCCAACCTTGAGCACCAGGAATTCCAGGAAAACCTCTGTCACCCCTTGATCCCTTTAGTCCTTGTGGTCCTTGTAAACCAACTCTTCCGGGTTCTCCACTGTAACCAGGATTACCGACCTCTCCTCGATCTCCAGGAGGTCCAGTTGAGCCGGGTCGTCCTATCAATCCAGGGAATCCAGAAAAACCATCGGGCCCAGGTTCTCCGCTAGACCCTCTACGTCCAATATGACCCCCCTCTCCTTTCATTCCTTTAGGTCCTCGGTCTCCTTGTAAGCCATTGCTTCCTTGTAAACCAGGTTCACCAATTGGCCCAGGTTTTCCTGAAAGCCCCGGTTGTCCAGGAAGTCCAGGGGCTCCTTGTATTTCTACACCGCTCATTCCTTTCCTTCCCTAAGAAAATTTATACTTTTATTAATTAATAATGTAAGCCACTAAAATCTAAATATCACAGCGACAAATAATACACGCATACGAACTCGAAAATTGTCTTCATCATTAATTAATTGAATGTATTCGAGTTTGACGCACATATGTCTCTTTGATCTTTATATGTAGTATATACTAATAATTATGGAATACCAGACGTGTGCCTAACTAGTTTTTCCACAAATTGTCGGTGAAAATCTCGTGTTATTGCTTGTTTTAACTAACCCGTTTATTAATTTATTAGGTTGTTTTACAATACAAAGTACAATGATTGAATTTTTATTTTTTGAAAGTTTAAAAGCAAAGGAAATTATAAACATATGTTGAAAGAGTATAAGGACTCTTCGCCTTCAATTAGTACTATAGAAAGATAGGTTACTGAATTTAAACGTGGTCGTTTGTACGACCTTTTTGTGTGGTGCCTTAAAGACGATTCACGTCAAGGACGTCAAAAAACAGAAACAAGACCGGAAATCTTTTTTTGGGATGTGAAATGAATTTTGGATGTGGCTTACTTGCAAACTAGTAAAACCATACATTCTGAATATTATTGTAACCTTTTAAACCAGCAGAAGAAAAAAAATCGTAAAAAGGACCCGGCTTGCAGAAGGAAAAAAATCACGGCTAAAACCCATGAATAAAGTTCGAATTGTTGGAGCATTCACCGTATTTTGAATTTTTTTTTTTTTTTCATTTATTATCATTTACAAAAATCATTGTTACATTTTTTTTAATATAGCATAAAGAAACCACTAAGGTTTGAACGCATGCTATTTACAAACAGTCCACATTTAGAGTCGCAATTAATGTATGGAACTACGTAAACACATTTCGATTAAGGTGGTCACTATTAATGAGGTCCAAAAAATGTTTTTTTAATCTTTGTTTCACATTTTTAACTGAGATATTTCCTCGCAAATTTGAGGGTAATTCATTGATTAGTCGCGGGATCAAAAAGGAGGTAGTTCTTTCCCCATACACGTTTGTTGCACGAGTCGTGCACAACTGCTCACGTGAAACGGCACGGATATATATCGGATGATTTATTTTATTAACCTCCAAATCGAAAAATTTTTCTTTTAACAACATATACCTTACTTTGGCGTGTACAGGTAGAAGTTTACAATAATTAAAGAGCCCATTATCGTCGGCTGTAAATTGAATATTGAATATTTATTGAATATTTGTATTGGAATCTCGTTGGGACAAGTGTATTGATGTACAGGGAGACTATACTGAATAATAAAGTGTATTTAAAACCATTAAATTGTGTTTTTCTTATCGAGCCGTAAAACTTATTGAACAGCCTAGTATCTACATTGAGTTATCTACATATAGCAAGACGGCAGGAGCTGTGAAAGAAGTAAAGCAGCCATTTGCAGAAGTGAATATTACTTTTACAGAAATAAACATCGTATTCTGCACTTTCGGAGTGGGTGTTATGAAATCATGGGCAAAAACTAGCGATTTTTTTTTAAAAGCTTGTATTTATCTACGCATGATTACATAGAATTTTAAGTACGAATATGAATAGGTGCAATAATATATTGAGTACTCACCCTTGGACCAATTGGTCCGTCCGAGCCGGTATCTCCAGGTATACCAGTTTGTCCTTTCAATCCTATAGCACCCGCCCGCCCAGGTGAGCCAGAGTAACCTTGTTCTCCGAATTCGCCTCGTTCTCCATCTACACCAGCAATACCTTTCTCGCCGGGTATTGCGGCTGTATCCATATCTCCACGCGCTCCTTTTAGACCTTTATTTCCTGGAAATCCTACGGGTCCCATTTGTCCGCGGCCACCTGGTTCTCCATAAGGTCCAATATCGCCTTTATCTCCCGGGAAGCCTTTTAAACCTTTTGCCCCAGGAATTGAAATTCCTGGTATTCCTGTGTTTCCTTTAATTCCGGGGAATCCATCATATCCCATATCACCACGCTGACCCTTTCTTCCACGTATGCCTATAAAATGAAATGAAATTAATGAAGTTAATTTATTTATACACTAAACGCATTAATTAAAGGATATTTAAAAAGTCCCCAATTTTTGGGTGATTTTTAAGAGGCTGTTATTTTGAGGGAAACAGTCATGTAGAAGTTTTAAAAGTAGAAGGTTATAGCTTCCAGTATCTAGTTTTCAGTTTTAAACGTTAACATAATTAACGCGTAGGGTTTTTCAGTAATCGTAATAAAAATACAGGATGAAAAAAATTACAAAATTTTCCTCGTCTTCAAAATGTTCTATGGACTTTAATTTTTTTATTCAATAGTCTCATCTTAAAATTCTTTTAGATAATCGAATTCCCTTTCATTTTCCTTACCTATAAGCTTTGTACGATGATTTAATCCTGAATTATTATTGATCAAAGGAAACAAGTCCTTATTGATTTTGACAATGGATTACTTGGGTAATAAAGGTTGGACTGAGAATCGAAGCAGGGTTTTGTAAGCTATAAAATATTCTCTATAAGATGAAATTAAATTTGTATGATGATACATTATGTTTTGAAAAGAAAATGCTAACTGAATATAAGGTAAAAAATCGCATATACAAGGATATTTGGATAACTTGGAATAACTTTGCATATAATGGGTTAAGGAAGAATTCAGTCCATAAGTTTTAAGCCCTAAGGTGACTTGAAAAAACTCTTTGGAGATTCGAAGAAATACGAATTTGTGGTCTTCTTTACCAAAAGGTTTATTTAGAGGTTTTGTGAAACATCCGCTTAATGGACCATTTTTCATTGTTTATTGATTTATTTAAGTTTAAAGTGTTTTCTTAAATAATGTTCATGATTTTTATATTTAGCTTATAGCAACTAGGAGATACTCCGGGTGTTTTTAAACCACAACCGACATGACGACAGAGATTATCAATGGATTTTCACCCTTTGATGGTCGCTTTCGTTTTTGGACTACACTGTACTTACCATCAGGTACTCCGAAGTCACCCTGTCGAGCCTATGTTTAAAAAAAAGACGCATGGGCCGAACCATACATACATCCACAAAAACAAGCGTGCGCACACGCACATGTGGGAAAAATAAACAATTAAAAATTATTTTATTTTATAAAAGTTTTGGTTCAAAAACCATGATAATATTATTTAAGAAAACACACACACACACAAACTTAAATGAATTAATAAACAATAAAAAAGGTTCATTAAATTGATTTTTACAAAACCACGACCATGTCATTCAAAATGACAGCCTTTCGAAAATCACCTTATAATTTGGGACTTTTTTTAATATCCATTAAATAATGCGTCTAATATATTATTCGATGTGTCCGTGACAGTAATCGAACGAATGTATATAAATTTATCAATACATTATATTTCTAAGCTACCAGTGACCTAAAAATACTTTTAGTAATCCAAAGTATTTTTAGATCGTGTGATATAGATATAATAATTTACCTTTCCATCCAGGTACGCCAGGTTGACCCTTACGACCTTTGGCATTGATTCCATGAGCTGAAGATTCGCCTACTTCTCCTACTTGTCCTTTATCGCCTACATCACCAATTTCACCTCTAAAAATATTGTTAATTGCTAGAAAATCTGTCTGAGTTCTAGGCATATAAAAGAACTATGTTCGAAAGAGTGAGACTTAGTTTCGTGCTTGACAAAACAGACATAACAGGGTCAAATTTACTATTACTCAAATACGTCACAGAGCCCAACTTACTTGTAACCCAATTATTAACAACATTATTGTACTTTAGAGTTAATAAAAAAAAATCAACCATTTAGGACCATTAGTACTTTTCAGTATAGTATTAGTCTCAGCCTCATTTATTTCGAGTTTTACAGAGACAGAGAATTATAAAAGGGATTATAACTAAAAAAACCTTTTTATGTTTCGTTTCTGCATTATGACATCGCACTTGACGGTGCTAAGTAGAGTACAGTGCAAAATCGAGTATAACAATGGATAGCTTAGGTATTATACCTACCTGCCGAAAGTCGACCGGAACATACCTATATAAATACACAAGTATATCTAAAAGTATTTAGTATACAAGTATAGACGTCTCTAGGCTATGGGCATGGGAGGGGCAAACCAGTCTTTGCCTTATATAGTAAGGAAAACGCCTACGGGTTATCATGCAACTCTTTGTAGAGTGAAAATTTAATTTTTGTTATTATCATTTACTTGATTCCACTGTCTCCTTTTTCTCCACGGAGGAATGCAATAGGTATGTCTGCCGCTTCGCCAGGCCAACCAGGGTATCCATCACGTCCTTTTGATCCGTTACGGCCAGGGTATCCAGGTAAACCTAAATCACCTTTTCTGCCCTTTACTCCTGGTATACCCATGTCACCCACTCGTCCAGGCCACCCTGGGTCTCCCGGTAAACCAGGAGGCCCTAAGAAACCTGATAAAAATATACATCTTTTATTTTTGCTTTTTGTAATCAAAACGAGCTTTATAAAAAAAAAAAACAAAAATAAACAAGTAATTCCGAATATACTTCTCATTTTAAGGAATACAATAAAAAAAAAAGAGTATCGTAAGATTATATTGGAATATAATTTTTTAGGATGTCAGTTGTGTATCAAATTTTAGAATACCATGTTAGTTGTACCAATTATAGGTATATCAATGATTGTAATTAATTACTATTGATAAATTATTGGTTAGTCATATTCCTTTTTTTTACAGTTTAAAAGTATTTTAGATAAAGTTATATTTCATTTAATTCACTTATAGCCAAAAAGCTTTAAAATGTCATTTTGTTTTTATAGAAAACACTAATGTACAATGATAGATCAATCCAAATATTTTATGCTTATGGTACATTTGTTTCCATTACAATGAAGGACATTTTGATATTATAAAAAAACATGTATATTGTTTAAATAACTTTAAACAACAACTTTTATTTTATAGATAAAACCTATACCTTGATCTCCCGGTACTCCACGCTCTGCTTTAGTCAATGATAGCGGTGGTTGAATTACAAGACCCTTAAATCCTTGTGGACCCTGAGGACCTGCCATACCGGGTTGCCCTCTGTTGCCCTTTGGCCCCTTTGGACCAGGTGTACCAGCCATACCAGGTTGACCCTTAGGACCACGTGGGCCCGGAATACCTTCGAAACCAGGATAGCCTGTTCGACCAGGGAATCCATCATCACCCTTTGATCCCTTAGACCCCGGTTGTCCTGAAATTATACATATCTATATAGATTTTAAAGCTTACGGCACAAGTATTTTTATAAGCTTACCTAGAATAGATAAAATATAAAACATATGTAAAATGAAAACACATGTTTCATTATGTGTATGTGTCATATGTAACCCTTAACTACTCGCACGAATAAAATCGCTTAACTGCTCGCACGGGGTCCGTGGTGACCCCAATTTGTATGGATGAAATTTGATGATTCCTTTTTTTAATAAAACAAGCAAATAGTAATTATGAAAGTGCTTTATTTAATCTATAAGACATAAAAACCACAACTTAAAATAAAATCTTCTAAGGCATAAAAATAAAAAAATATAAACTTCTACAATAAGGAACATTTTTGGCATAACATGAGATCATGCATTAAAATTTCATGAATATTTAGGAACTATGGCAATAATCGTTATTGCAGTTTTGGCAGTAAGCAATGAAGTGCTCATTACACAAAAACTTTTTGCATTTACTGCATTTTGTGGATACTTTCGGTCACTCTTTCTGGGGCAATTATAGCACCGCCCACGTTTAGTGGTAGGTGGAGCGGGTGGGCTTTCCACTAGCTGTGTCGTGTTCACTATGAAGGACTTCCTCTGCTTCCGAATCCCCAACAGCCTGTTCTTCATCAGGTACATTCAGTAGCCAATGTGCAATACGTTCGTCTCTGTTTGATAACTGAGGAATAAAAAAAGACCTATGTATGTAAATAACATATTTGTACGAAAAATACAAAAAAAAATTCTAAACCAGTAAAACGATAGAAATTATCATTCACTATAATATTTCATTCAAAGTTATATCAATATCTAAATAAAAACATTAGAATATAAAAAGCTCACCTTTCTCAAAAAAGTTACGTAAGTACTCGCACGGAGTCACGGCTTAAGAGAGCAGCGGCGTGGCCTTCACCTGCAGCGGCCTAAACGGCACCAAAGTATGTTCTTTAGCGCATATTAAGAGGCTAGCGGGCGCGCGGGGAGGTTCCAACCATTGCAAGTGCATTTTTTCGATACGCGAAAGTGCGTTGACCCCATGCGAGCTGTTAAGGGGTAAACATGTGTGTGTGTGTGTGTGTGTGTGTGTGTGTGCGCGCGCATGCGTGTGTGGGTGTGTGTGTGTTGTGTGTGTGGTGTGTGTGTATGTATGTATGTGTTGTGTATGATCTTCGATGTGATCTTCGATCAAATATATGGTATTGGGAGAGTTAATTTTTTAATTATTATACTTATTTTGGAAACATTACTGCACGACATCTAAAACCAATATTTAAAATTACATCTAGAACAAAGCGATCCAGAGAAAGAGGTTAACAGGTCCAAAACTGACTACTGCGCAATAATTCACAGAGCCCAACTTATCTGCAGTAGAATTATCACAGTACACGTGATAAAATATGCAATAATGTTTAAAAATACAATTGTCTCGAAGTGACTCATCACAATTCACAATAGGTATTTGTTACTATCAATGTAGGAATCTTTCAATCATTTCCTAATATTTAATTCCTATAAGTATATCTCTATTGTTTAACAAACATAACAGCTGTATCAATTTTAAAGTAGGAGTTATTTTGCATTTGAGTTTTATATATTTAACAGGTAATTAGGGTCCTTTAATTAAATTAAGTGAAAACTTACAAAAAACTGAAACATACACTGAAAGAACCTACAGTATTATTTACGTATGTATTAATTCAAGTACAAAGGAGAAAAGTGTTTGTTTGTTGAGGAGTTTTATATTTGTTATCTAAGTTTACTATTGTTTTTTCGTGGTTCAGAGTGAAATAGTTACCTGAAGGACAGAATGGACAGTCATCACCTCTTTCTCCCGGTTGTCCGTCATAGCCAGGTCGACCAGGTTGACCAGTATCACCTACAATACCTGGGGGCCCTGGAGGTCCATCATCTCCAGGAGGCCCTGCTCCATGTACACCTCTTCCTGGGTAACCGGGTGCTCCTATAAAACCTGGTTCACCTCGGATTCCTCGTATACCTGGTACACCATCTAAACCAGGCATTCCCTCCTCTCCACGGGGTCCTCTGACTGTGGCTCCTTTAAACCCTTTGGGTCCCATTATTCCTGGTGCGCCAGGAAATCCTTGTGGTCCTTGAGGACCGGGTAAGCCTTTGAAACCGTCGTTTCCTGGCTCTCCTTTAGGAGATATACCGGGGGGTCCCATTCTACCCGGAAAACCTTTTGTTCCAGGTAAACCAGGTAGTCCTACTATACCAGGCAAACCAGGTGGTCCATCTAGTCCAGTTGGCCCGATTGGTCCCGGAAAGCCTTCAGGGCCTTGGGGTCCAGCGGATCCTGGCAATAAAGGTTCATTTAATGTTTCGTCAAAAATTCCCACTTCTCCTGGTGGTCCTTGTGGTCCAGGATTTCCTATTTTGCCATCTTCTCCTCTTGCTCCTGGTAGTCCATCTTCGCCGTCACGACCTGCGTATCCAGGAGCGCCTTTATCTCCCTTAAGACCAGGGGGACCGTCTGCACCCCTATGACCAGGTTTGCCTCTTGGTCCCTCAATACCTTGATCTCCTTTATAGCCTTGTGGACCATTAACACCGTAAAGTCCCTGCCAAAAAATATATTTAAAATGTGTAACTTTCAAACAAGTAGGTATAATGCTAGTCCCAGTGCTACTAAACGAGAAGCATTAAGATGGTAGTGCCACAGGGCCCGACTGGATCGTGACCACAATACATAGGTGTAAAGACCGTTATTATGATTCACCTTGGCCAGTCACGATTCAAGTACAGCCTATGTATGCTCTGCTCTTTTTGTCTTCTAGGCTAGCAGCACGATGACTATACGCCAAATTTTCCACTTGACACTTGGCTTCGTTGGCTATTTCTTTATAACCATATTTTGGTATTTAAAAAATATAATTTTAGAATTCTCTACACTCACTCTTGCACCCATGGATCCTGTGTCTCCTTTAATTCCTTTAACACCTCGTTGACCAGGTAAACCTCTTTCTCCCCTATCTCCTTTTGTTACAATAGTTATATTGTGATGCACTTGATCAATAACTACCGTTGGTGATCTACCTGGTGCACCAGTTTCTCCTTGATTACCTTTTTCTCCTGCTGGTCCGATAGTATCATCACCAGGATGTCCTCTGTATCCTGACTCCCCTTTTATACCTATTGGGCCCTGGAATAATTCAAAGGATTGACTTAAATAATATAATACATTCTATAGTATAGAAGCATTATTTATAACAATTACACCTGAAAATATTTTTGTATTATATGTATTTTATTTAACTGGTAAATTATGAAACATAATAGAATTACAATCTATACCTGATCACCATCTTCACCACGCAAACCGCTGTCTCCTCTCCAACCAGAAGGCCCTATTATACCAGAAGTACCAGGATATCCAGGTACTCCTTGATCACCTTTAGCTCCTCTAGAGTTAACACCTCCTTCTCCTGCTAACCCTTGGGCACCTTTTTCACCGAATGGTCCTGGTAAACCTCTATCACCCGGGATACCAATTCTACCAGGCGGACCTACTGCTCCGTCTACGCCACTACATCCATCCATACCGGGGAGTCCAACGATGCCCTCTGGACCCGACGGACCCTAAAAATTTAATAATATATTAGGTATTTTAAAGTTTGATCTCGTGTCGTATTATTTCGCAAATCAAAATTTGGTAGCAATAACAATATTGTTTTCTACTACCACGTGCATAAAGTTACAGGTTCAACTGTTTCATATTTAACCGGCTTATAATTTTTTCGTGCTATATAATAATTATATCTCACATGTTATGAGTAATATATCTTATAAGATATTAAATTGCTTATATTATAATATAAGCAATTTTTTTTTAATAATTTGTATAGTTAATATATTTTTTTCACTACAAACATTACAATATACGTATGATATAAATATAAAACTGGAATATTATGTAGAGGGGTAGGGTACCTGCAGACCTGGATATCCATGTGGTCCGTGTGGTCCATATGCACCCTGCGGAAAATTTGAAATGTTACTTTACTACATCCGAAAACCTGATTAACTTATCGCGAGAAAAACAGTTTCAAATTCATACCCTTTCTCCTTTATCACCAACGTCGCCACGTTCACCCCAATCTCCATTTTCTCCAATAATACCAACACGACCATCGGGACCATCATCACCGTATTCACCTTGAGAACCAGGAATGCCTGGTGGTCCGATGTCTCCTCGGTCGCCTTTTAAGCCAGTGCAATCGCACCGCGTTTCGTTACATATTACCTGATAACAAAATTGAATTTTATTTTACAACAAATCCAATAAATTCTTCATTTATTATAATAAAAAAATGTACGGGGTGTATTTTAAGCGAAGTGAAAAATTTAGATTTTTATCTGGGAAGCATATAAACACCTTTTCATATATTTTAATTGCCGTTTTCACACAAAGCATCTTTCTTTTTACAGCAACTCAACGTTTACTCATTAAACGTTTTTTATTCTTACTCCTGCGAGTTGCGTCGTTAACGCGAATTTTGGTTAAACCGTATTTAAAAATGTCTCATTTTCAGACATTTGTCAGCTAACTAAGTAAATCCTTTAACAGATCCTCATTATAGAGTTTTTAAGATGCTTAAGGGTAAATAAAAATATTATGATGACGTATAATTGTGGGACTAAAAATATCAATTGCAAGTAGACGTGCCTTATCATCAGGACCTCTGACACACATACAGGGTAGAGTAAGTGTAGACCGTTGCACTTCCTACTTTTTATTAGAGCATGCAATATGAGTTCTCTCATGTACACATTATTTTATTACAGATGTTTTTTTAATGGTCTTAATTTGTTCGGTATTTATAATAAATATTCATGGTGGTCGGACAGCAACAATTACGATTATGTCAACACGTCTTTTGCATGATAACAGTTGGATATCATAGAACCACAGACCAAATTCTAACGTATAAGGCAAATTCGTCTAACCATTATTCTTAAAATATAAGATCTGTCTGTGTGAATAAATTGTTTTTATTATAAAAAAAAACTATCAGTTCCGTCATCTCCTGTTAATGCAACAAGTATGTAACGGAAACTTATCCTCTACTCATATCAAGAGAGAATGATTTAACCCTCTTTTATTATAGTTTTTTCCATTCTTTATACGTATATCTTCAACCTATAGTAATATAGATAAGCGTGTGTCTACAAGTAGCCAGTTGTCCCCCTATTGAGCATTTAAAATTTTAAGCATTTAAAGTTTTTGGAAATAAAACAAGAACTTCCAACGACCATCTATTCATATAATAATTTGATTAGTTAATTATTTGTCAAAATAAAATTACAAATATTCCTAAGTATAAATTTTCATTTGATCTAAAATTTTTATTTATAATTTTTATTAAAAACCATTGTGTTTATTTTTAAAAACATATTCCACATACTTAGGACTTTCTATGAGCGTTAGCGTTGATCAAATGTTATTTTGTCTAAGCCATCAGTCCTCTAAGTATACAAATATTATAACACCTATAAGTAACAGAAAATATATGATCTGATCCCAAAGACGCGAGAAGCCAAATTGAGTTACTATGACGGGCTTTTCAGTCATTTAACGTGTAGCCGTTGGTATGTATTCATTCAGACGCAAGACTATATTCTTACGGAATAAGGATGGGGTATGTTGCGAACTCTATTATCCAGTAGATGAACCACCGTTTGTATTGCCATTTTATGGCGAATAGCATAACTATTCCCACTACTAATTGAGTCATCTATTGGAGAATAGAAAGTATTTTCTAGAAGTATCGCTGCAGCTGGAATAAACGAGATAGCTGGAGAGTCTTCTATGCAATTAGTCGGGGCTGTCGCTTCGCTATAAATAGGCAACAGGTTCAAACGTAGAACAGTAGTTGTCTACGGAAAGCGGAATACAGCGATCGAAGTAAAACTGAAGTGAAGTTTTCTGTGCAACATTTAGTGTGGTGATTTGTGAACTTAGTAGTATTTGCATTTGTGTTTAACTAAATTAAATTTAGTGATACCGTTGTGGTTTAATTGAAGACACTAAGCTCACAACAATATTATATAATTGTAGATCATTTGGCACTATCTAGCGCATCTTGTAAGATATCTTTGGAAATCCTATATACATGAGTGGTATCAACCCTGAACATAAACAAATTGATAACAATATAAAAATATATACAAGATTACAATACAATTCCTGAATCAGCAACAGAGACAAGCTTGTATTATATTACTGTTGCATAACAATAAAAATTATTAATGGAAGTAGTGCTACAGAATTACTTTAGTGGACACATTTAGCTAACCGAAATGGATTTTGCAGAATTGGTTCACTGTCCAAGGATGATGTCAGCATCACTCGATTGCATCATCATCGTTTGGATCGTAATTACAAACATGTACAAGGTTTCAGCATTGCCTATTGAAAAAAACCCGGGCCAATCATTGTGACTTTCTTTAGTTGGTCGCGTTTCGAGTTTAGCTCTTGTATGCTCAACTCTTTTTCACTTATTCATCATCTACGAAGTCTACAGTTGCTTATAGACAATAGAGCCATTTTCTATCACGTGGCCTGTTAGCAAAATTTTGGTATAACAAAGTAATAGTAAATCAGTGAGTCTCCTACTGTGAAGCATTGTCGCTTAATTTCTTTCTTTGTTATTATTATTATTTTTATATTATTTCTTGCTAAATGTTATATTTGTATTCGACAAATTATGAGTTATAATAATGAAGTGATTGTGTCCATTACAAAAAGCTTAATGTAAAATGCTATATAAAAGTCAAATACAACACAAAATTTAATTAAATAGTACTGGTAAGAATATACCACGGTAGTCTTATTACAGTCAATATAAACTCGCTTACGACGACAATGGCTTTATCATATTGTTTATGTCTCTGAGATATTCAAGTTTTCAGAGCCTCTTCTGACAACTCGATCTTACGGAAGAAAGCAAAGTAAAGGGATGTGTAAGGTATCTCACCACATGTAGTATCCATAAAGTGGATTTGATGAATCCGTTATGGTTAGTTGGATAGTGTAGTATGTGATGAAGGGTACGATACATAATCATTTCATTTATGTATATAAAACTAAGAAGTAACTTCGTAAATAAGTCATATCATGTACATGTTGTATGTTATACATATCATACCATACATGGGCAATATGTAATCAGATTAACAATTACAATTACATTTTGTAATCGGTAGTCATGTTTACAAATTAACAAAATTAATCAAGAAAAGCAATCAAATTTGGTGATTAAGGATTATTAATTTATAATTGAATTAGTGATTGCTTCTATAATAACTTCTCTGATTAATATATGAAGTATGCCGCTGACAGCAGAGTTGCACTCGCCTATATTTATTTATACAGTATACACGAATACTATTTGATGGGCAAACACTGAAGGAGCTAAGCCAGCGAATTTATGGGTAGGGTGGCAACGCAAGAACACCCCTGTGGGTACAGACCTCTACTTGGGAGGCCAACCAGTGAAACGAACCTAACGGTGTTCTACCAGCGTTTTGGAAGCGACTTTTTTTTTTTTACTTGGGGAAAATCCTCATAGGACCGTCTCAGCCGCACAGGGGGGTTGCGCGACAAAGGTGTGTCGGACTTGTACCGACTAAAAACCCCAAGGTGACTACTTCTGCGCATTGGCGGGGACTGTGGGTCCTGTAATCAATTCGCCACAGCCCCGTCGCGCCGCGCCCGATGGGCACAAACTCGGGGGAAGATGAAACGCTCCCCGATACTGCTCGTTGTGTTTAGGCAGAGCACGCCACAATGCCCCGCCAACTTCTCGAGGGCCGCTAAACCAGTTGCTCAGAGCCCCCACCCTGAGCCGCCACGACCCCAAAGACATCAGCCAACTGGTCGTGGATCGACCAGTCGGCTGGGACTGATGTGCCAGGGCGGTTGCCGGCACCCTGGTGTCTCCTTCGAACGGCCTTCTGCCGTTCTCGCTCTGCGGCCTCCTTCTGGGACATGACATCTTCACAGAAGGAGACCACTGCCCTCCAGTTGTCATACCCTGCCAGCATTGCCGACACCACTGCTGGCAGGGAGTTTGGAAGCGACTATACGCTGAAAATATCTCAAGGCTGAGTCGGAGTGATCTAGTAGTCCAGCGCACAAGTGCACTTTAGGAACAGCCGCCCCTGATCAAGATACTGTAATCTTTTGATAGCCGCTATCATCCTGTCGGCCGACATATGTATATCATGCCTGAATGTGGGTGATTACACCCGTCTTTTATACTTATACATATACAATACGTCGCAATAAAATTACGTGTTCTCTGATACAATATTGTAATTTATTACGAGGACATGCGAACCATATCAATTTGCATTTGACAATGTTTCTAAATTTGCTTGACGACGCAATACAATAAAATCTACACTTGTCATCTTCACCGCTGCACCTTTAAATGGACAATTTATTAACGCTATAAGCAGACGCTCCTGTAAGAATTCGTTTATATCGCATTTATTAAAAACTTGATATCTCTAACCTTCAGGATAATTCCCTGAAAGTAATAACATTGACGTCCAATTTAGAAAGCTCTTTAAATTTTAAAACGCTTTGTATCACTAATGATACATCAATTATATACAAATTTATGATTCTTTAGTGCTTAAAGCGTTTTAAATATTTGAGAAATCTTTTTGGAACTGGGCATAAGTGATTACCTACATATTTAAGAGTAATAATATACGCCTTTGCAAAACACGGGCGCTTTTGATTCTTCTACATTATTGGTAATAATTTAGTTCTAAAGAGGTTTTATTAACTAAACTATATCACTAGCACTTAATAAAGAGTCTCGGTATGAAAACAGTAATTCCAAATTGGAAATGTTTAAATGTTTAAAAAACCTTTGTAGCGTGCACTCTGCCGATTCACTCTCGCGGACGCTGTAATGGTTGTACGGATCGCTTGCGCATCGTCCACGATGGACGGTAGAAGGGAGATTAGATACTTAGATACGGACGCTTACTAATTATTGCTGTTGTATGTAATTTTATGTTTAATCTAAGTATCGTGCAATAAACGTATTTGTGGTGAACTCTGTGGTGTTTTACTGCCTCTCGAACGTTATACCTTTAGTTTGTGACTTTTTGCAGGTTTTTGTTAGAAGATTTTCAGGCTACTAACTTTTTGTTATTTTTAGTAGAATAATTTATTTTTGTCGTATCATCCCGCCTTATTGTGACTCAAAAAACTTTTAACTCTTGGTAACTATTGTAATAGTAGAAAAAGCATTATGAGCTAGTAAAATTGTAGCGCTGCTGCAAGAGGGGTGTAGCCAATGTTATGTCTCACAGTGGTTAAACGTGAATCGTTCAACCGTTCAAATCACCTGGATTTGGTACCAAGACACAGGTTCCATTCAGAGAAAGCACGCTTCTGGGGGAAGACTTTTTTATGTTTTCTTGGGTATAATAATTTTTTGTATTGTGGTTGCTTATAAATAGAATGTTACCTCTGTTAAAAAAATGTAAATTGAAAAAAAAAACTTTTTTTCTAACAGGATATGAGTTGATGGCCGGGATATAGACCTTCACTAACCGGGCGAGAGGGCGAAAACTAAGGTGCTCAGCTGGATATATGTAATAAATGTTCTGGTAATTTGGCTGAACTTGTACATATAAGATTATAATTTTAATAAAATTGTGTGTAAATGGAAGATATATGAGAAAAACTACCCAAAACAATGATTGTTCAAACTTTTGTTTACGTGTTGGTGCGCTCTAATATCAGAAATGGCTACCAGATTTTTTTTAAGCGTTTATTATTTTAATACACAATCGCCTATTATATCTGGAAAATTTAAGTAATAACGTTTTTAGAAATATAATAATAATATATCGCTACGCTATATCCCTTTCCGGGTGAGCAAAGATACATTATTAGCTATTTCCAGTTTGCGACTATGTATATATCGTGTCCAAAGTGACATGTAGCGCTGTTAATAGTGGTGCTCGTCGTTTTTTAATTAAAGTCTAAAATTTTATATTTCTATAAAAATAAACATTTATTATGACTAAAAGTGATACTTTTTATCGATATTGTAATAAAATGAAATATATGTTGTATATATGTTTATAGTACAAGTTAATATATTTATAATACAAACACATTTAAGGCATCAATGCAGCTTTACAATTTACATAAGCTTAATATCAATAATACCTATAATGCTAAAAACTGTAAAATACAACAAATAGGACTGCGACAGTTAACGAGCAAGTCAGGACATACTTCCTGATATACTTCAAAATCTTCTATTCAAAATCTTGATTTTAAATTAAGATGCCCCTAAAATTTAAAATACATTATAAGATCATATTGCATATAATTTTAATGTTAGCTTTTAAAAGTAGCTTCATCGTGAAACATGTTCATTTTACAATAAGAAAAACGAAAAATATATTTTTTTTGTATAGCTCTAATTTTAGAAAAATTATATATCTACTACTGCAGTCTTAGATTATTAACACCAGTGGTGTGCATCCCATGGAAGCATATAAAAACATTATGTTATTATACTTGGATATTTAACACACATATTGATTTAAAATATAGTCTAATTTGTATTCTGGAAACTTCTATTCTGATGATTACCAGATTTTAAGCCAATATATTTATTAAATATCCAAGTATAACAAAGCAATGTTTTTTGTTTTTATGGGATGCATGCCACTGGTAAACCTACCTACTAGTCACAATGAAACTTCATGTCGGTTATGGTTTTCAAATATTTTATTGCTAGCATACTCCTTTTCTTATGTATTTTCACTAAGCGAATCCCAGGCCTTGGCCTTTGTGTTTATAACCGCACTTACGGCATAGGAGAAAATTCTAAACTGAATTGTAATTATTTAAGACCGCAAAGACCGATTTATCTCAATTGTTTGTTTAAAATGATTATGGTACTTTGTTACTATTTCTTGAATCAAATTATATAAAAAAATATTATGGAAGACATTTCAGTCTATTAATAAAATCATGGCATTTTGAATGTTAGATGAATTTGGAATGATGTCATGAATTCGTTGATATATTATGGTAACTGGCAATTATGGAATGATGATTCATCAGTTGCAATTCAAGGAACAGGCTGGATAAACAATCATTGCAGTGTCCAGAGCGATAACAGCCATTCGCACATCCCGCACTTCTCGAACAAACACCCACACTCGTGAGACCCATGCTGTACAGAATGATTAAAATTATGTAGATTTACTTGGGTAATATTTGCTATTTCTCAAAATTTTACTTAGTGGTGTTTGCTTTTCTAAATACTGTTAATCTTAAGTGTGAGAATAAATAATAATCACTAATAAGTAGATATTACTTACAAATTTTACTACATGTTACGATTTTAGTATCTTTTGACAAAATGTTGTAATAACTGTTTTGTAATAATATTTAGAGACATATAACTAATATTTATTATATTTTAAACCACGCATTACATGTGAGCTATATATCAAAAGCAGAGTTTTAAGGACAGAGATACTTCAAGAAGGCATCGGTGATGTGAGAAATAACATCAAATTTTACAAGCCAATTAAGCATTAAAACCCTATGGTTTTAATGCTTAATTGGCTTAATTTTTTTGACTTTATTGTCATTGACAGTTTTATTTTGTCTTGAAAACATGGTACTACTTTTCAAAAGCATTACCGTAGAATTAATAAATGCATGGAAGGAAAGTATAGTACAAAACGAGTTGCTCAAAGTAAAGCAACAAATTTCTAAAGATTTCGTGAGCTTAATACCAATGGGTATTATTTTTTCTTCTCGATTTTATTTAACTCTGTTGCATTTCTTGTTACTAGAGCGACATAGAAATGGAACAATGTAAATAAAAACAGAAGCTCACGACGCGTTGACTCGCTACAGGTCGTTGAAATTTCATGTTGTTCCATTTAAAACATATTATTAGATTTACTTATGGTGCGTTTATGCGGTTTCTTTATATTTGCTAGTTATATGGGTATTTATTACTTGCTATTGTGAGATATCGTATAACTATCTTTATCATCGATAAATTCATACGCCATGTTTCGTATTTTTCTTGTAAAGTTTCCTAGGATGTGTATATCTAGGTAAGAGTTAATTTCGAATGAAACCGATACACTATTAAGCTCCAACATCGATTTTTTGTGATATAGGTGAAATAAATCACAGCAGACACGTGTTGTCTAGTCATAATAGATGTTACACGATAAAAAAGTAGGAGTCATAGTTTATTTTTAAATATTAATATAACGATGTCAAAGATTAAAAAATGGCACACTGACGAGATTTACGAGTCTTTACCGGTATCTGGTGATCCCGCCGAATCATAAACGTGCTCTTGATGGCTTTCATTGAATTTAACTCGATAGCTAGCTAGACTAAAAATAATGATCTATACAAACTTACATATTTTACATTAGGATTTAGACATAATAATTACACAGCCGTGTTATACGCACATATTAAAAATTATCGTAATATTATTATTTACTTTTTAAAATATTAGTATCTAATTTTTAACTATACTCACGTAGAGTCATCTGTCAAAAGGCCAAAATAATAAAAAGATGTACCTAATATGAAAAAAACAGTCAATATCATAAATAAACGTAAACTACATTATATTGAAAGTGGATAATATTGTACATATTTCATTACAAAAAAATCTTTACTCTTATTAAAATAACTGTAATAAATATTTAAAGAATACGCCATTTTACGACAGGCATTATGTTTTATATCTTTTTTTATTTTTATTTTTTTACACTGACACGGCACAGTGACCACACTATACCTGATGGAAAGCAGGGTGCAGTTCTAAAACGACAACGGCCACCAACAGCAAAAAAAACCATCGATAGTCGCAGCGATCATGCCAGCCTGCGCAAATATCTCTTTATGATTCGCTTAAAAGACCCAATATCATAAGGACGATGGAAACACGCTCGCCGGAAGACCATTGCACAGCCCGACAACTTGGCAAAAGTAAGAAGTTAGAGAACTTTTTAGTCCTAGCCTTTATTAAATAAAGCTTAATAATCGTTTTTGCTTACCTAGCGCAATGATTAAACAGAAACATGAAACATAACATTTGTTGTGTTTGAATAAATATAAAAAAATAATTAAATGAAAAAATATTTATGCTTTTTTCTACATTTTCGATTATTTAATATACTAGTACATGCAAATATGCATCTATTATAATGTATCGATACATTTTTACCTCAGCTACTGCTATCGTAGGGCTAAATCATACAACTAACGCTAAATATAAACGAAGAATATAGGTAGGTATACATACAACTGGGTTTTGTTACCGCACTGAAACTATTGACCTATTTTACTTTACTGGAAGTAAGCGATAACTTTCAGTGCAACGTTCGCAGCTATAAAATTGAACTGTGAGTAACCAAGCCACGGATGTAATGCAATGCGGTAGGTGCCTGAAGCTTTAATAACTTTACTACTTTGTGCACCTAATTTTCATTGCTAATATATACGCAAATGCGGATAAATTTATTTTCAAATCACAATGAAACATTTGTTCTTCTTAATATGTATTCCGCTCATTCCAGAGTAATTTAAATAATAGTGAACAACAAAAATGTTATATCGACATTATTAGATTTGAGGAAGATGGCTATGCTTCCTCTAGAGTTCAATGTTCTGTACAGTTTTACGTCATGGCGATAAAATAACGACTCATGAATGAACCCGTGCACTGACAGGGCAACTCACCCCGGAATCAAATATCCAAACGTTGACCGAGAACGCTTACTTAGCTCACAATATGCTTTATTTAATGTAAAAGATATCTTGAGAATTTTAATTTAAAAAAAAAATCATGCAGTTGCGGTAATTGTTGGAGATATTATATGAAGATAGTACCTATTTTTTAATTATAAGTTAAAAACAAATTTTCGATTTTTATTGCATTGACAAAATAAACATATGAAGGTACCTACTTTTAACAGATAATTATAATATTATTAATTATTTAAATCTAATAAGTTCAATTACATGCTTTATATGTATTCCTGCTTTTGATATTTTAATGATTTATGAACACTAATATACAATTAACATGGATATATAGAACATTATTATTTCTTGTATTAAAATATCATAGTGTAAGTAGGAGACTGTAGGATAGATGATATAATACATAGAAGTAGTTACTTATCTCTGTGGCAAATTATTATTTTAATTATAGATACAGCCTAATATCGCACTCCGATATCAAATGGCGGGAGTTGTAATTATTTCGGCAATAATTGCAAAAATTGTGTTATAAGCCTAACGACAAGTTGATAGCAGTTTCCTGTCGCATTGATAATGGAAGTTGCTGTTTGTGCTGCGACCTCGTTTAAGAGAGCTTTGTCAATGGGAGCTGATTTTGACCTAATTTATAACCGTTTGATAGACGTGAGTGCTCTGAATTAAGTTCATATATTTCAATGACGATGACTTATTTCCCGCGATTCGCAGAAGCGATATGACCGCGCACGGGATATGAAAATGTGTTCACTTTTCTGCTATTCGTACCATCTTCTTATCAATGTATACATTTATGGCTGATAAATATATTAATTTTAAGAATTAATTTATGTTAATAACTAATACTTTATCTGAAAAAAAAATCATTTATTTATATCAATATACGCAAATATATTTAAGATTATATATATATATATATTAAAACATATTAAATATATTTAGCGTCAAATTTTTTTACAAATTAAATATGTGTTTTTGTAATATGAACAAATTTATATCAGTCAAAGTTATTTAAGCTTACATTAACGATAAGTTGTCCAGTACCTTCACTCTTAGCTTTTAATAAATAATTACAATTTAATTATATATTTAATTATATTTATTATATTATTGTTATACCTATTATAACTTAAAACAGTTACATAGACGCGATGTACAAAGGCAATACGAACATAGCGACTGATATATACAATCTGCTCGAATTGAAAAGGATAAGCACGATGACTTATTATAATTATTACTTTATTTTGAAATATAAGGATAATAAGCATGTTAGGATTTGATTGTGGCAAATATTAGTCATTCGTTTTGTTTCCTTCTTTCAAGCTTAGGTAATAGAAAACAAAGAACAAAAGGTAAAGATAACAATTATTTTTTTATTTATTAATGACCACAACACAATATTTCTTTATCACGCTAACATTTACTTTATTTTACTATTTGTTGAATATTAAATATTTGCATTATAAATTTTATAATATTTAATCTTTTTTTTAATGTTTTTGGAGTAAAATTATTTATGGTAAAAATGTATTGTAATAAATAAAAAGAATTATCACAAGCATAAAAATGATTCATCACATAAAAACAAACTTTTTTTAAATTTCTTATTGTAGCGCCTGCCTTCAACTCATCTTGTTCGGTGCTAACATGAAAGACAGATAGAGGATAATGGGGATAAAGGGGATCAGTAGCTAGTCCACATGCTATTTCTTTATGTGCAAAATAATTAAATTATCAATATGGGTGAAATACACATTAAACTTATATTTATTTTTAAAAAAAATTGATAACATGTAATGTTTTTATCTTCTGTTATCTACGAGTACAATATAGCCTAAAATTTACTTAAACATAAAATCAAAGCGTTGTATCTTATGTATGTGGGTCAAGCAGTTTTAAATTGGAATTTGTGTTTAATCAGACGTCGCTCATCCGTCTGTTTATCATTAGGTTACAACGGGTTAAAAAATAATTAGTTTAATTATTTTTAGATAAGATAACATTATATTTTTGTTACTCCAATCTACTATTCGGCAGCATCAATCGCTTTATTAATTCCGTATACTGAATACAGGAAGTAGTAAAGACTGGTGAAAAAGTTGCGAATCGAAATTAATATAGGTATTATAAGTACAAGGATGTTAATTTCTATTACTGCCTTTATTAAGGGACAGTTTTTATAAATCATAAAGCCATTTTTAGGTCATGAGGCTATGACATGATAACAAGCTGTTGTTGCCAGTTGATATTACGTACTAAATAAAAACTTACGATAAAATGGCAAAGGTTAACGTAACATCAGATTATTGAAACTACTATTACATATTCCGAAAATAAAACATGAACAAATTTGTAGCTTATTTCTAAAGAAGAAGAGTTGAATTCGTTTACTTTTTAATCAATTATAAATTATACATAAAATATTCAGTTATAGGTCATGATGAGAACTAAGTATAAATATATTCCCAACTCTTACAGTATTTTGGTTTCAGATAACAAGATATAATTATGAACAAAGAAATCTTAATTAATGGCCACATTTACTTCTTCATTTTACATAAATGGGTACCCAATATGTTTGACATAATACAATCGGTGGTTTATAATTATATATAAATTCAAATACATCTTTAAAAATTCCATATTCCCGCCAATTATATTTTTTATCTATACTCTATATATATTTACTTTTAGTACAGTTTTATTAACCGTCGACACAAAAAGAAGGTTGTTACAAGTTAAACGTGTTAATGTGTTTATCTGTGGCGTTGTAGTTATGAGTACTAAACCAATAAACCAATTTTAATTTAGTTATTTTTATTAGAAAGGTTAATCGAGAGTGTTCTTAGCCTTAGAAATCTGATAAGCTGTTTGAAGATCGTCAGCTCTTGTCTAGTTGTTGAAAAATTAAAAAAAAAATACCGCTTACATCTGTCGTGTCCGGTGGAATTGTCACACTTTTAGTTGACAAAAAAAAACAGTAGAGAGGATGCATGTTGTATGACCGTTGTTTTGACCCAAAACTTGACTCGTAAATGAATATTATCTATAGAAAAGGCATGGAAAAAACGCGATAACATAAACTTGTTGAAATGTTAATGATTTTTTTAAGCTGGTTGGACAAAGTGACTACACTACAGTGGATCTGATGAAAAGTACAGTGTAATTAAAAAAAGGCCACCACGCTACTACAATCTATAGAAAAATCTTCGTTGTTATTCCAAGCGACATACATATAACACGACAAACGGCCTCTAGATATAGGTATGCACAACTGAATGTAATATACATAAGCTGATCCTAAAACGCGAAAGCCTGAAGCAAATCCTAGTGATATTCTTTGTACTTGTGTACTGCCGTATCGACCTACTTCTAGCTATCACCCTATCACTACGATTGGTGGCAATCATTGATCTGCTTATTTAGAAATAAAAAATAAAGTTCTTATCTTTAATTTAGTATAATTAAATTAATAAATAATGTTATATGTAATTATATTATATACTAAAAAAACTAGAACTTGATTATTCAAAACTTCAAAATAAAATAATTAATTTTGATTGAGTCGTATTAGTAATTGTTTTGCAAATTCATTAGAGTTTGCAATCGAATGCAAATTCCGTTCACCAAATACAAGTTATGCGTACTTACTTGGAATTAGAAACATGAAACTGTTATATGTACACACTGTTTAGATATCTCTATGTACAATACCTATTCGCCTACATGTTTATATAATACTAGCTGACCCGGCAAACGTTGTTTTGCCATATAAGTTATTTCTAGGTAATTTCTAGTAAAAAAATAAAAAAAAAATTTGTCCAAAAATTAAAAAAAATTTTATGTGTGAACAACCCTTATCACTTAGGGGTATGAATAATAGATAGTAGTCGATTCAAAGACCTACTGAATATGCATATAAAATTTGGTAAAAATCGGTAAAAAACCATTTTGGAGGATGTGCACTATTTTGTGGTTGCTGGTGGTATTTGATAATTAAAATTGTCCTTTAACATATTATAAATAATATATTTTGGTCTTATGATTACTTTATGCACAAAATTAAAAAAAGGTTAGGTTAGGCTCATGTGTGTTCTGACAAAGTCGTGGTCGCCGCACGAAGGGGCGCGACGCGAGCTAGAGCTGCCCAACTCGAATGATTGTCGATGTGTTAATCGATGTTTTTGAACAGTCTGCCGCGCCGCAATTCTTCTTATGATGTCTGGATCGGTAGAGGGCATATGTTATTATATGCTCTCACGATGAGATTTTTCTTGGTTTTAATTTCTGCCACCCTTGCGACGCCATCCTTTCCAGGCAAAAGACGAGTAATTCTGCCTAAAGGCCACATTAAAGGTGGAGTAGCCTTTTCCTTTATAATTACTAAATCTCCTTGCTTGAGCTGCCCCTGTGTTTGTTTCCACTTTGTCCTCTTCTGTAGCCAGTGGATGTATTCGTGAGAAAACCTCTTCCAAAAGTGCTGCTTCAGTAGATCAATACGGCGATAACGCTGCAAGTTTTGTATTTTTGTGTCGTCTTGCACGTATCGATGAGGCAACATTACCAGAGAACGTCCTATGAGGAAGTGAGCAGGTGTTAGGGGGGAAAGGTCAGAAGGGTCGTCGGAGAGAGGAGTTAGAGGTCGGGAGTTTAAAATAGATTCAATTTGTGTCAGTAGTGTTGTCATTTCTTCAAAGCTTAAATGACTAAGCCCTAATATACGTCGCAGGTGGTGTTTTACAGCTTTAACAGCAGATTCCCAAAGTCCACCGAAATGTGGGGAATAAGCAGGAATGAATGAAAAATGTACTTCCGGAATACCTATGTCCGAAATAAGATTTTGATTAGACAACAATTTGGAAAGTTCGTTAAAAGCTCCCACGAATGTAGTTCCGTTATCGGAATGGACGTTGTGTGGTAAGCCTCGTCGAGCAACAAACCTGTGAAAAGCAGCGGTGAAGGCCTCCTTCGTCATGTCTGAGACAAGCTCCAAATGCAAAGCTCGTGTGGCTAGACAAACAAAGACTGCAATGAAAGATTTAACCAAAGATGCACCTCTGCCAACGCGATTGACTATCATGATTGGTCCAGCATAATCAATGCCAGTATTTAGGAACGGGAATTCTAGATGAGACCGTTCGGGTGGAAGATTCCCCATAATGGGTTGTACAGTTTCTGCCTTTATTTTGCAACATTTAACACAATTCCGAACTATCTTCTTGGCTAAGTTTCGGCCGCCAAGAGCCCAATAGTTATGTCTAACAGTAGCAAGCAGTAATTGAGGGCCCGCATGCATCAACTTTTTATGCATCATTTGGAATATAAGTTGACACAATCTTTCGGAACTTTTCATTAAAATTGGATGCTTAGTGTTATAATCGTAATATGAATTACTAAGCCTGCCTCCTACTCTTAGTATACCGTCTGTATCAATGAATGGTGACAATGATAAGAGTCTATTTTTATGTGGTAATGAATGGCCTAATTTTAATAAAGAAACCTCGTCGGGAAAGGATTGTAATTGTGAATTTTCAATCAAGTATTTTATAGACACACTTAGTTCGTGGTTAGAGAGTGGGCCATAACTTATATTTGTTTTACGACAATTGTTAATAAAGCGAAATATATATGCTGTAACTCGCTGTAGTTTATTGAACTCTGAATATTTGTATATCAACATACTGTATAAATTATCATTATCGCTATTGATAGAAATAGATGTCGTTACTATTTCTTCTAAATCACTTGTACATGTGTGACTAGGAAACTTCGGCCATTTAGCATCTGTGGAAAGCAGAAACGTAGGCCCGGACCACCATAAGGATGAGCTGATAAGACGATCAGCACTCAATCCTCGTGATGCGAGGTCTGCGGGGTTTTCTTGAGAAGGCACATAGCGCCAAACAATTCCAGAAGCTTCATCTTGGATTTCAGACACCCGATGTCGAACAAAGGGTACTAGGATAGTGGGCGACGAAGATATCCATCCCAAGACAATGGTTGAGTCACACCATAAAATACATCTAGAGAATTCTAAATTTAATGAATCTTTAATTTTTGTATATAGTCGTTTTCCTAGTAAAGCTGCACATAATTCCAATCTTGGGATCGTCGTAGTTTTAATTGGAGCTATTTTGCTTTTTGCAGCTATTAAGTTAACGTGAACTCCGTCTTCTGTGACTGAACGTAAATAGGCACAGGCGCCATATGCTTTTTCTGACGCATCTGTGAAAATATGAAGTTCAATCGTTATTGCCTGGTCACAGGTTATACGTCTGTTAATTAGGATGTTATTCAAATGTGGCAAAGTAAGTACAAAATTAGACCAAGCCAATTGTATGCTTGGAGGAACAGCTTCATCCCACGATAATTTGTTTAACCATAACTGTTGCATTATAGCTTTTGGCTCTACAATGGAAGGTACAACAAGACCAAGAGGATCAAATATTTGAGCAATCGTAGATAAGATGCTTCGTTTAGTGATTTGATCCTTTGGAGAAACATTTATTTGGTATGAAAATTTGTCTAAAAAACATTTCCAATTTAGGCCTAGTGTTTTCGATGATCGATTACCACTCAAATCATATGTGTCTGTAGGACATTTTGCAGATAGCGC
Source organism: Automeris io (assembly GCA_036320925.1). NCBI lineage: Eukaryota > Metazoa > Arthropoda > Insecta > Lepidoptera > Saturniidae > Automeris > Automeris io. The sequence goes on from JAUDJH010000002.1 coordinate 12,353,460, forward strand.
TTGTAATATAATTTTTGAATTAGATTGCCACTTTCTCAAATTAAACTTTGCGTCTTTTAATACGATTGAAACCTGTTGACATAAATAGATAGTTTCATCAATTGAAGAACCCCCTGATAAAAAATCGTCAACATAAAAGTCATGTACAATGGCACGTTGAATGTTAGAGTCTGAACAATCTCGACCTAGTTGATTGAGACAACGTGTAGCTAGAAAGGGAGCTGATGCTGTGCCGTATGTCACAGTATTTAAATTGTAAACCTTGAGAGGATGTGAAGGCTCTGACCTCCAGAAGATCTGCTGCAAAGATCGTTGGTCGTCTTTGACAAGGATTTGCCGATACATCTTTTCGATGTCTCCTGTTACGACATATTTATGTTGTCGAAACCGAAGTAAAATTGAAATTAAATCGTCTTGGACAACTGGTCCAACCATTTGTATATCATTATACGATTTGCCTGAAGTGGTTTTAGCTGAGGCATCGAAGACAGCGCGTAATTTTGTTGTATTGCTGGAAGCCCTCAGCACACCATGATGTGGCAGAAAGTAGGATTTAAAAGAGGATGAATGTCTGGTTGTATTTTCGGTCATATGACCTAGCTGAATGTACTCATTCATAAAATCAACATAGAGACTTTTAAATTCTATGTCTTTGGAAAGGCGACGTTCCAATGACAAGAATCTTACTCGAGCGCATTTGTAAGAATCACCAAGTTCTAGGGGAGATTCTTTAAGAGGTATGGTTACTATAAACCTGCCGTCTACATTGCGGTGAGTGGTCTCTATGAAATTCGACTCACAAAGACGTTCTTCAGAAGTGAAGTTATGTTTTACTGGAATAGTATCTAACTCCCAAAATTGTGTTAGGTTTGTATCATGATCTTGATTATTATTTAAGAATAAACATGTTGAAGGAGTAGACTGTTGAATAATAGCGCCAGAGATAACCCAACCTAATTTACTATCATATAAAGTGGGCATTTTTTTACCTAAGTCTATACGATTTGTGCCAATAATGTTCCAAAAGATTTCTGCACCTACCAGTATGTCAATGGAAGATGGAATATTAAAAGACGGATCGGCTAAACAAATGTTTGATGGTATTTTCAGATTGCTAATATCTATGTATGTATTTGGTAGATTTGCTGTGATGATGGGTAATGTATGGCATATGGCATTAAATACAAATTTACCAGTGTTGTTATGTACCTTTATACAACATGACCGCTGACTATTGGTAACCTGATTGTCAATTCCTACAATTTTGGTGCCTGATGTGAAGTATTTTAGTTTAAGTTTTTTAAATAGGTCATCTGAAATAAAATTGGTTGTACTGCCATTGTCTAAGAGTATTCTGGCAGTATGCAGGCAACCTTTATTATCTGCAACTTGAACAAGAGCAGTAGACAGCAAGACACCATTTGTATGACTGCTATGACTTGCTGACAGTGCTACATTTTCCTGGTTACTCATGTTTTTGTCAATATGTAATAGTGTGTTGTGCATTTCTTTACAATATTTGCAATGAGTTAATTTGCATTTAGAGATGGGATGACCAGGTCGCAAGCAATTTAAACAAACCTTAGAGGCATGTGCCTTTTGTGTCCTTATAGCTACAGGCATATTCCTAAATGTTGGACAATTATATAAATAATGTTGATTTTTACATATGAAACATTCTATATTTTTAAATACTTTATTATTTTTATCTAAGTTACTCATGACAAGAAAACTTTTTGATTTTTGAAAGCTGGAACTTTCAGGTTTATTTTTATAAATCCTTGATTCTTCTAAGCTTTCGAGAAGGTCGGCTCTTTGGCTTAAAAATGATATGAAAAATTCCAAGGTAGGTGGATCAGTTAACGTGTTCCTTGCTGCCTCCCATTCACGTCGTGACAAATGGTCCAATTTGTGAGACATCATATGTATTATCAATATGTCACCGATTGTTTCTTTTTGTCCTAAAGTAAATAGTGCTCTTAAATTTTTCTTTGTTACATCAATTATATTACGAATAGAGCTACTGGATTCTTTGTGCAGTTGTTCTACACTAAATAGAGCTTGTACATGGTTATTTACCAAAAGACGCTTATTGTTATACCTTTCACACAATAAGCTCCATGCTGTTTCATAATTTTCAGATTGAAAATCTAGATTATCTATGATTAAAAGCGCACTATCTGTTAAAGAATTGCGCAAGAAGTGTAGTTTTGTAATATTATCTATGTCTGACTTATTGTGTATAAGTGAACTAAATGTGTCCCTAAATTTCAACCAATCATGGTAGTCACCGGAAAACTTTGGTACTTGAATGGATGGCAGTTTTATGTACTCATTCTTTGTCGCACCACACATACCAAGATTAGAACTTGCCTCACCTTTTGAAGATGATGAAGGCCTGTGTTGTTCTAACAGTAACCGAGCAGCTGCAACTATGCTGTAATAATTTGATTCAAATGTTTCCCGTTCAATACATTCCTCTTCGGGGTTACTGGATGCTATCTCAATATCATATTGTAAAGTATCAAAATCTGTCATTAATGGCTCTAATTTACTTAATCTTAGCTCCAGTTCCATTAACTGTTGTTTGCTGAACTTATCACAGGTTTTTATAGTATTGAAATATGAAGTAAATAAAGTTATTTTACTTTTCATAGCACCCCGCTTCCTTACTAAGGCTGTTAGTTTTGGTTCAGACATTATGACAATATAGATAATTTATATCAATATAAAATAAAACAAAACAAGTTAAAGCACAAATAAATAATAATGAGTGAATATTACTGTTACAAGTACATAAACAGTTTTGTACTTATAAACTTAGTGTGTATGGTTTGCAAGTCATTTAAACTTTGAAGAATAACTTGCATGTAATTGACAAACTCTGTATTATGAATTTTTTGATTATAGAGTATGAATATTATGTTTTATTGTTTATCATGTATATAAAGTGTATATTTTAATTTATGTATTTATTATATGTATTTATTTAATGTATTTTGTGTTTATTGTTCACTACAGTGAGTGTAGAAATGTATAATGAATGATTTATGTGTTTTGGACTGTAATTAATGTATTATGTATTTTATACCGCGTGTTTGTATGCAATGTGTGATTATATGTATTATAGATTTGAATAAAACGTAAGGAATTACGAAGGTTTAAGGAATATGGAACGTTCTCACGGTATTTCTTTTCTTTTCTTCAAGTTTGTTGCACCATGTGATTCCAGGAATGAAGACCGAAGAGAATCTTGATGACGATGTAACTTGAAGCTATTGAAGGCTCGAAATGACCATTTTGTGCACTATTTTGTGGTTGCTGGTGGTATTTGATAATTAAAATTGTCCTTTAACATATTATAAATAATATATTTTGGTCTTATGATTACTTTATGCACAAAATTAAAAACGGTGAGGTTAGGTTCATGTGTGTTCTGACAAAGTCGTGGTCGCCGCACGAAGGGGCGCGACGCGAGCTAGAGCTGCCCAACTCGAATGATTGTCGATGTGTTAATCGATGTTTTTGAACAGAGGAGTAAGGTTGTAACATTGTGACACGAGAATTTTATATATATAAAGATGAAATGTAATATGATATTTTTACGTATTATTAAAATTATGTATAATTTTAAACAATTCGTGCTGTTGTTTTATTCAAAGTATTTTAATCCAAAGAACAAGTACCATAAGTAGTGAAGTAGTATTTGTATAACCAACGAAAGGATGGGTACACAAAAGCACCATCAGATAGACTAATAGATCAGTTGGTGACCTCGCCTACAAACCTGAAATTCCTTTGTTCGAATCTCAGGTCCGAAATTTTTTTCTATGACATTTTGTTTATTATTATTGTTTTATGGTTAAATTGCTGTGGGTTACGTTTGTATTATTTTAATAAGTAATTGTAGTTATTCTTGTATAATTGCGCCTCCAAGATGTAATGTGATTACCTTATACACACTTTCAAAACGTTGTTTGATCTTATTTAAAATATAGCAGTTTATTGATAAATAGTGACAAAATCTCTTTCTTGTAGGTACATCACATATTAGAACAGAACCTGTTTCCATCATGACAATACAGTGTACGTGACAGTGTATTGTCATACTAGGGAACCCTGGCCATTGATTTGCACCATTATGAAGATGCTAGAGATCAGGAGAAACAGCAATATAGCTTAGTTATAGTAATTACATTTATGTTCCCTTTAACTCTGCCCAGTTTTGGGTGTGAGTCTGACGCACTCTGGTATTGTTTTTATAACACTGCATAAGATAGACAGTTACTAGGTAAATATTTTATTTATTAATTATTAGGTTTAATTGGTGTTAGGGCAGTTCAAAGACTGCGTCGTTACAGAACTGAATCAGTTTTAATTTTACAGTTCGTTGTTTTATTACTAGTAACTCATAACTGACTACTTCGGAAAACGGGAGTATTATCCTCAGAACCATTTTAGGACATTAAAGTGAATTAATCGTTGGCCTGCTTTTTTTTTATTCGCTTGGAAGTGAGTTTATCACTACCACGACTGGTCTTGAAATTATTTATAGTTAGAATCTGTTATACGATATGATATAATGTAGTATTATAATGATTCAATTTATGATTTCAAGACAATCAACATATTTTGTCTATGATACCCTTTGTAACTAAGTAATACACTATCTACATTTTTTACACAACATAAATTTATATAATTTGAACAGAACTTAATCAGAATCAGAGGTCATATTCTTGTTTTATATTTGAATTTAACCCAGGTTTTCCCGATTTCGGAAAAATTCAGGGGTAATTATGTTGTGACGTGCTCTGCCTAAATACAACGAGCAGTAAGGGGAAGGTATCATCTTCCCCCGAGTTTTTGCCTATCGGGCGCGGCGCGATAGGGCTGTGGCGAATTGATTACAGGATCCACAGTCCCCGCCAATGCGCAGAAGTAGTCACCTTGGGGATTTTAGTCGGTATAAGTCCAACACACCTCGGTCGCGCAAACCCCCCTGTACGACTGAGACGGTCCTATGAGATTTTTCCGCAAAAAAAGGGGTAATTACGTTGCTGCTGCAGACAGAAGTTACACATCCTTCAGTGGTTAAGGGCTATACGGATATACACGCGGCTACAGAACCATTTCATATGAGGCAGCGCCGCCAGTGGTGTCGGAAATGATGGCACGGTATTAGAACTGGAAGACCGTGGTCTCATGTGAGGATGTCATGTCCCAGAAAGAGGTAGCAGAAAATAAGCAGCAGGGGAACGATCCTACTCAAAGAAGACATCTAGGTGTCAGCAACCACCCCGGCGCATCAGCCCTAGCTGATCGGTCGATCTATGACCGGTAGGCTGTGGCCGTTCAAGGTTGGGGCCCTGCGCGTCCGGTTAGCAACACTTGAGAAGTCGGCAAAGCATTGCGAAGTGCTCTGCCTAAATAAAAAAAAAAACTAAAAAAAGAAAAAGAGAAATTTCTTTAGTTTATCTTTCTGCCCGCGGAGCAGTTCACATAAAATTCCCGTTTCTAATGAGAACGAGATAACGTATAGCTTATTTCTACCCTGAATGTCCATTCCAAATAGTACAAAAAAATTGGAATCGAATCTCAATTGCAAACATTACCTCTTTATAATAATAGTATAGATAACCGTTTACTATTGACATTATGCGCGTGTTATTCCTTGCATATTGCCCCTGAAGCCTATGTAATAGCTCGGTAAATCTTTACTTCAGTTTAAATTCATTCAATGTCTCATTATATATTTCGACCTATGTCATCGTTCCGAATAAATAAGATAAAGATATCTTGGCTTTCATTTGAAACGGTTAACTAGAGTTTTTATTTTTTTGCTTTGGTGTCATTTAAAAGAATAATAAACAATAATAATGTATATATATATGTACTATATGTTAAATAAAGTATACGAATAATAATAATATATCGTCACGCTATATCCCTTGCGGTGATAATTCATACTATCATTCACAGGTTGCTAACCTACAACAAAGAAATAAATAAATATTAAAAATCGTAGTCTATATTCAATTGATATCATATACAGCAGTATCAAATCAGATATACCTATAAATATTTCATAAGAAAATGTATGTTAACACACGAATGTATTTATCATATAGACAATAAACATCTTTCTTTTCTTTTTGTTTACTTGGGGAATATCATATAGATAAAAAAATTTTTACTTGCTGAAAATCCTCATAGGAACGTCCCGGCCGTACAAAGGGGTAGCAGCCGGGGCGTGGCGGACTCGTTCCAGCTAAAAACCTCAAGGTGACTACTTCTGCGAATTAGTGGGAACTGCGGGCCTTATAATCAATTCACCGCAGCCCCACTACATATAGATAATAATCTATGTTATGTACCTAACCTATAACTTAACTATGGATCTACAACTTAGATTTTTTGTGTACTATGATATTATAAACAATGTGTATGTTATTATCTTACAGTGTCCTAAAAGCTTAAAAAATACTTTAAAAATAATGCTTGCGATGCGACTCTATTGTAAAGTTTCAGTTTATACTTATTTTCATTTGTTAATGTGTTATACATTTTCTAACTTAGTTTTTGTTCGTAAGTTTTGTTATTTACCAAACTTCAAGCAAGATCTTGCCTTACTTATAACGTCATTATGGATTGAAGCATAGGTTGAAGTGAGCGCTCCATTAATCACAAGCGTGTCTTTTGTTACTGGTCCGCTTCTAGTTTCCACCTCAGCTAAAACCGAATGGGCCTATAAATTTCAGTCTAAGATTCATGAAGAACAAATACTATATAGTAGATATATATCACATATATTACTATGTAATCTCTATGATGTAGATTTAATATATGTAGACTGTAGTGTAGAGAAGGAACACTCTTCGGCTGAGATATATAGACGCTAATTTGCTTAAACTTTGCTTGGAAAATACGTGCTTTTTTGAAATACCTTGAGTATGTGTAATAATAATAGAAACTTGAGTGTAGCTTAATTATTCACAAAGAAAAATCCAAGTTCGGAAAATACGAAACTTACTATATACATTTATATTTTACATGATATAATTTGTAATATTTGAGTAAAGAGTAAGTAAAGTCAAAGTACCTTTTATAAATATTAGTCATAGATTACGTTGATGTTTTCATTAGCAAATTTTTTGACTACGGCAATTGGCATCTTGAATGGTGCAGTGGCTGAGCGACCGGTTTTAAAAAAAATACATTATTTTGTTGTACTTTGATATTTAATACATAGGTAAATTGATTTAAAATTTTATCCAATTTAGATGTTAAGACTCTAAATTTGGTAATTAATGGACTTTAAGTCAATATATTTATTAAACGTCCAAGTATAACAAGGCAGTGCTTTGCATGCTTTTGTGGAATACACACCACTGGAGTAATTACTTACCTACTAGTTACTGTGTAAGTACATGTCAGTTATGGCCATTTTTTAATATTCTATTGTTACCTATTCTATTATGTATGTAGTCGAGATTCGCTCAAGTAATTAGTGAAAGTAATTAGTATGAAAAATATGTATTTTACTTGCTTAAATGGCAATATGTACATAAAAAATGCTGTAAAGGGTTGTAAAGGGCTCTAGCAAATGATCTGGCTCTATCTAGGCGTGGGAGAAAAATAAAATAAAAAGAAAAACATGTACACATGTACTTTGCACGGCTACTGGTGCTTTTCCATGGTGCTGGCAGTGGTACAAATGGCCTAGACAAAGTACTTATTGTTCGATATAGCTATTAAAAATTACAAAATATAATACATGGGATTGATATAGCGTGGCGACGTTATATTTCAAAAGTTTTTGTTAATCCCACACATTTTCCACTTTTTATCGCTGGTCAAATACTACTTTGTGTAGGCTCTCAGATCTGAATGTAACCGGAAATCGGAAAATCATAAATATATAACCATGAAATTAATTAAACATAGTCCTTTTCCTATATGTTGTATACTACTGCTTCTTTAATAAATTAAAAAGGGAATACAATTTTCTTCAACACTCATTAATTTTTTTTTTTTGCTTGGCGTTATGGCTGTAAACTTATCGGATTGTTGAAAACTCGGTTGGCGCAGTGATCGAGAGTACAGCTTCTGCGCTATGGATTTTAGATTTGATCACCACATGGAAAAATATTTGTGTGCGTACAATTAAGTGATTGTCCAGGGTCTGGGTATGTATGCATACATAGAGTTTATATTTATAATCTTCGTCAAGAAAGTATAATTCAAAGTGAGGCAAAATTTTAATAAAAAAAGAAATTGTTATATTAAGTTGTAGGAACAATATTATTGTAATCCTTTCATACTTAAATATATTAATAATTTAGCGTTGTAAGCCTCTTATGAATCAGTTGAGAGTCCATTTCTGTCAATATGGTGTCGAGTACTTATTTTCGCTGGAGATATATAAACCCAAGCTTATGCTTAAGCGTTCGCTTATGGTAGGTTTTTTACACCTGCTTGACATAGTGACTACAGAATAACTGATGGTAAGTACAATGTAGTCCAAAAACGAAAGCCACCATCAAAGAATGAACATCCATTGATAGTCTCTGTCGTCGTGTCGGCACATATACCACGACTGAAGGTTTCTAGATATAGAGTTACTGGATATACCCAAGCCGATCCTGAAACGCGACAGGTCAAAGCGAGTGACTATGACGGTGTTTACACTTGTGTACTGTGGTTACGACCCAGTTCGGGCAATCGCCCTACCACCATATAAAATATATAATACAATAGTAAAACCCATTGAGTGAGATAGGCGACTATTGGAGTTTCTTATTAACTCTTCTTCGTGGATTCTGCTTTGATTAAAGTTATTGACGAATTAAAAGTGCTTGAGGTAGGCCTATAAACAACTCCGGGTGGCGCGCTTTGAGGGAGTGTGTCGCCCAGATCCTGGCGTGAGCGGTGTGCGATGTGTTTCCGCACACCGCTCCAATGACAATTCAAGGAGACGATGGCACTCTACACCACTCTCCTCGAAATGTGTTAGGTGTACGCGAAGGTCGGCGACTATTTAACCGCCCCCCACCTAGTAGGTAAGGCCTGAACAAGGCCGGACGTCGCCGGATGCCGAGGAAGACGGCTCGGCTTTGCCCTTAGCATCCGGCAGACGGGAGAAGGAACACCCCGGTGGTTTTAGTCGGGGCTGGTCCGACATACCGGGGGAGCGGCCCTCACCGCTCCCCTGACGGTCCGTAGGGATTTCCACCGGGTTAACAAAAAAAAAAGTCCTATAAACAACTAATTAGTAAACAATAAAATGAAGCTTGAAAACTATTCGTTACTAATTTAATGTCGTATTGTTGATTTATAGCGATACATACATATATTATATCATCATCATCAGCCTATCCTAGTCCACTGTTGGACATAGGCCTCTCCTAATAAGTGACATTGAGCCCGGTCTTCAGCTCTTGTCATCCAATACTTTCCGGGCACCTTTCGCATGCAGTCGCTCCAACTTGCCGGGAAGCGCCCCACGCTACGTCTGCCGATTCACGGTCTCCAATCAAGAACCCGCTTGCTACAACGACCATCGATTCTTCGGCATACATGACCTGCCCACTGCCACTTCAGCTTGCTGATAAATATTGCTAATAATGATTTTTGGTGGTAGGGCGATTGCCCGTACTGGGTCATGACCCAGTACACAAGTGTAAAGACCGTCATAGTGACTCGCTTTGGCCTGTCGCGTTCGAGATCTTGTGTATATATCCAACTCATATACCTAGAGACCTTCAGTCGTGGTATATGTGGGCCGACATGACGACGGAGACTATCAATGGATTTTCATTCTTTGTGGTCACTTTCGTTTTTGGACTACACTGTACTTACCATCGGGTACTCCGTAGTTACTTTGTTGAGCCAGTGTAATATATATGTATATATATATATATATACTTCATTATTATTGTATATGCTGTAGGTACGAACGCAAGAGATAAAATGGCTGCCATTAAAGCCTGTGTATTCATGGCGTATGCTGAAAATATTTAAATATTATGAGTCTTCGCTCTGTATAAACGACACAGTTTCAAGACCTCTCCGGTTTTTTACTTTTGCAATATCGTTCAGCAAAAAATAGATGTGTAGTTGCAACTCTTGAAAGTAATTTCATGATGCATTTCCGGTCGCTATGGGCACGATCACAATATACATACATATGTCCGTACCTCGCAGGGTGCGTTCACAAAGTTAGACATTTTTGCCAGTGGAGAAAATAATGCCGTACACAGATGTTATGGCGTCATCTAACTTAGTAAGTTTGCCACTAATGACAAATGTCAAACCGTTGTCTGTCTCGAAAATAACGCCGCTTTTATGTGAGATTTTAAATGACACCTGTGTGAGAAATGTCTGATTTTCATGTATTTATGCATTTGCTTTACCTAATTTAGTCAAAAATGTGTTTTATGAATTAACTGACCCTGTTAACAAGATAATAAGCAGCAAAGTGTACAAAGAAATTGTCAAATAACTGCAATAGAGTAGTTTGACGATATCTGTTTATTTTATAGTTACTATAACTATACTATCGTATAAATTTACATAACAGTCAGCAATTGAAAAATCCATTTTTTTAAGTAATGAATCTATAATAATATTTTCAATTATTAGAATAAAACTTGTAATTATATTTTTTAAAAATAATATATAAATCGTTCAGTAAGTTTTCTACTACGTGATTAGTATATGGAAGCTTGAATATTTAAATTATAAGAGTAAAACATAGCTTAATTTTTGTTGTTGTAGACGTATATGCCATAAGAATGTATAAAGATATACGGTTAGTTGAAAACTTTTATAAATGTTTTATTTTTTATATTTTGTGTAAAGCTCCTCTATAGTAAGTGCAGAGCTTTTAAGAGATAGCTCGGAGCTTTGATTCTACAGCGAATTAGTCGCCACAACGATGTCAACGAAAAAAATTCAGCAGTTTTCGCAACGCTTCAATTTTACAAGATTATCTAACGGACATTTTGGTGAATATGTTGCAAAACAAACCATTAAGCTGCCTTAAGTTGCGCGTTGATGTCTTTTAATAGGAAGTAACAGCAATCACTGTAAGTAGGAAGTATAGCAACAAAAATCAGAAGTAAGATAGAGATACTCACCGCTGAGGCAGGATTAGGATTCCAGAGGAGAAGAAGAAGCGCGGCGGGCACAAGCTGGAGCGCGTTGAGACGCACACGCGCCGGGCCCGACATGGCTGTGCCGCACTACTGGATGCGCGCCCTCGCGGCTCGCGGTCAGCCGGGCCCGCAGGCGGAGCGCCCGCTCTCAGCGGGGCGGGGGTCGCCTGACCACCGCCCGAGCTCTCCTCTGTCCTTTAGTATCCCGGCACAAACGGCGCGCGCGCACGGGATTCTGGCGCAGCGCGCTTCGTGCCATGGCGGCCTACGTACTATGGTAAGATTTTTATAAATTCATCTCTGTCTAGTCAGAATTAATTTGCCATGTTTTTAAATATTCTAAAATATCACTTAACAATTTATTATTATAAACAAGGTATAAGTTTAATTTAATATATTTGAAATATTATTTGCAACTAATAATATTTAATATTCTTCTCGAACAGGTTCTTAGCTGCTTTGGTATTAATTTCGGGAATCAGAACGGTGAGTACTGATTTTAATATGTACTTATTTTAATTTATAAATTACTTTAAAGATTAAAAATAAAAGTAAAAATTCTTACCCAGTGAAAGCAATCAATGTTGTATAATATATAGGTATATAAGCAAAAAAGAGAATTGCGAATGTTAAGGCGGCGGCGAGGAGACGGACGCGACTTGACTCGCCTGTCCGCTTGTATTCGTCCTTTTGCAATTTCATCAAATCGCGAAAATATCAATCTTCTACCGATGCGGTAGAAATTAAATAATATACTAAATACAGATTACTAAATAATGTATAATAAAAACTACAAATATATATATTATTTGATAATAAATAGATTTCGGTATCCACTATAAAATGTGAAAATTTTCTTTCATTCTTATTGTTAGTCTTACTTATGTGCGTATATAGAAATATGGTAGAGCCGACCGACAAAGTTTATCGTGACTCGGATGTAATGCGTCGGCATTGCGCAAAGCTACTGCTCCCTTTTGGTACATTACTATTTATATTCATTATAATTAAAACGCATTTATATATGAATATTGTTTTTAAAAAGTACCTAGATTTGATCAAAGGGTAAAATTATAATTTGAGTACCTTTACTACCACAATAGCTGAAGAAATTATAGTTTTTAATATTAAACTAATTAAAGAATATTACAAAAATTCAACATCCAAGTTTTTTATTTCTTATTCTATTTGTTTGTTATTTTTTTTTAATATAAAGATTTTTAACGTATATGGATATGGAATACAGCTCTCCTACCGCCTTCGTTGAATATGTATTTTTCAATATTTTTCTTTGTTCGACATCCCCTTTAGTTTGTAAATATATTTTGCTACTCGCAACTCTCTGCTATTCCTAATTTGAATTTGATTATATTACAGAAGTTTAATTTGAATAATATTTTAATTTTTTTCACGTATGTCAAAAATATTTTTAGAGCTTCATTTACTATACTGATGCCTCGATCAAAAGCAGTCATCCACTATCACTTTGCGACTCGCCTGGTTTTAGGAACCATGACTTGAAAAACACTGCGTTAAACTTCTGTTTCAGAAGATGTTGCGAAAACTTTGAATTCGCTTCAATGAGACATAACGTAACAAGCCTAATGGAATAGTGTAGTACACATTATATATATATATATATATATATATATATATATATATATATTTGTATTAAAGTTTAAAATAACAGATATCTTCATATTTTTTGTGATGTTCAAAAATACATTTTTAAAGAACTGGCTTATATGATCTGCATTAGGTAATCTATAAGATTTCGATGTCTCCATGAAATATCGTATAATACTTACAGAGTTGTACAGCTTATCAAGGCTTAAAAAGTCCTCACTATCAATCTTTTTAGGATACGAACTATTTAAAAGTTAGTTGATTTTAAATAATGTCAGATTTGTAATGCTATTTTAACCTACATAAGTAGTATTAATTGTTCATTCTCCAATTAAATGCTTTGATTAATTTAAGCATTACATATATCTCAAGATTGTCGTTTATATCATAATATTTAAATAAATAACTGAGAAGATACCATGTCACAGCATCACAAGGCCATCAAAGAGATTATATTATACGATCACAACAACTTTTACGCCACCTTCAATATTTACCACTTCTGAGGATCTTGATCTTACTGGAGCCTACGAAAAGATGGACTTACAAGTGGAAAAAATGTCGTTCTCATAAAATCGGGACTGGATCCATTTATACATAATATTTCTAATATCGTATAATCTATTATTTTCATGAGTAGAGGTGCCATCACCTTTAAAAACTACAATGTTTCTTCTATCTCAATTACTTGCATATTTGGCACCAGGATGTTCTAAAAGTAAGCTCTTTTTTAATGACGGTTTAAAATCGAGTCGAGTTAATCGAGTATTATAGTCGTTTAGATAAAATCGCTCACTCAATTTTAAAACAGACGGAAAAGACAGAGATGTAATAACGCTTATAAAAATTATACTCTATTATTTCGTTCAAACAAAATCACTAATACAAAACTGAAACAATTTTGATCGTGGTATGGATATACATTATTAAATTATGATTAAAATAATAATATTATAAAACACCGTAACACAGTTACAGGTCACGAATTAAACAACCGCTTTTCTGACATTTCGAAATAAAATTGTAAATTGACGACGCCACGTTAACATAAAGGTGTAATTAATAAATGATTGCAGATCGATTATAAATAGTTACTTGTATATTTGTGTTCTATATAAACTCACGACATTGTCTATAATAATAATACGAAATGTATTTTTTCAGCTTAGTTAAAATTATTTGCCAAAATAAATGCCTATCCAAAACAAACATGTACAAAGTCCAATGTAATTCTCTTAGTAATGTCTATTTGATATTTGTTTTATTTTGCATTAATTTTGTCCAATGCCGCAAATTGCAAGCGACTACACCTAGTTTAATATTACAATAAAGAGCAAGTGTAGCATTGTATCATGTATCAAAATCATCATTCCATTACCGAGAATGAAAAGTAATTTAAAATATTTTGATTGCGCTATATTTCCAGTACAAATCGAAATAGGTTGTTATGGAACCATCTCAAAAGGTAGACATAGATTTAGTCGTAGATTCTTTTGGGCTTTTTTAATTGCTTACAATTATATCGTAAATGGATTAATGGTTTTATAGAACTTAAAGTACCCAGCGTACGTTGTGGTAATACCCTAAAAATGTCTTTTTATACTAACTTACTTTAAGATTTTTTGTCATTTTTAAATTTAATTAGAATAAATTTTAACAACTTATGGCTATTCGCAATCAATTTAATAAATGATGGTGTACTGCACCATGTTCCGTGACGTAACATATAATCAAACACAAAAACAGCGCCTTTAATTAATATTATATATGTATATATATAGAAAGTATTATTCAAGAAGAATTAAGAATTTAGAAGTATTATTCAGTATTCAAGAAGATCGAGAAGCATTCAATATTTCAAAATGTTCAGCTATAAACAATACATTAAGGTGCATTAATAAAAACACTTCCATATGTATGAGGCAACTCCGTACAAAATAGTTTTCTACAAAAATTACTTTTTTCGTTATTTTTGGTCCTGAGATCACCAGAGCCAGAATAACCCAAATACAAACTTTGTGTGCTAAAGCTTGAAACAAATAATTTAATTTAATAAATCTTACAATCAAATGATCCCGCCATATTTTTCCACCAAAATATTTACTCATTCATATTGTTATGATATTATATTTTTTATTTATTGCTACTGTAAGTCTTTGATGAAGTGATGTGAAAAAGTGCTGTTACAATTAGTATTTTCTAGCAATCCATTTAACAGAATTTAACTTGAATTACTCTTGTTTTAACGTTTGACGTGGACAACATTTGAGCCACTTAAGTTCTTGTGACCTGATATCTCGAGACTACAGTCCTAGATTTACAATCTCTTTGATACATTGAATGTTGCTAAAAGGAAAATATTAGGTCTGGGAAAAAGTTCGTGGCGTTTTTTCAGTTAAATTCGACTGGTCTCCTTAAGCGGGTGAATGAATTTATTTGAACCAAATTTGTTCCATTATTATCGATAATGTTCGACATTTTTTAGGTAGATCCATGATCCCATCGGTGAAGACCTTCTGTGGTTTCTGGTTAAAGAACTGGATCAAGTAGTTTTCACAGGCTTCTTTTGAAACCAAGTTAATTCCATGAAGAGAGCTCTGCAGAGATCGAAGTAAATGATAATCAGAGGGTGCTATATCCGGACTGCAAGGTGGATGCAACCAAACTTGCCAACCGAACTCTCTAAATTTATGACGGGCCATCAAAGAAGTGTGTGGCCGGGCGTTGTCATGATTATAGACAATACCTTTCTTATTTATCAATTCGGGCCCTTTCCTCTCAATCGCCACGCCTAATCTTTCTAGTCTATCACAGTAGAGTTGATAATCAATCGTATCACCAGTCGCAAGTAGCTCGTGGTGGTCGATAACCATCCGGTCCCACCACACACACAACATCACTTCTTTTGGCGTCGATGTTAGCTTAGCAAATGATTGTGAAGGCTCACCATCCTTTATTCACAATATTTTATGCTTCCAGTTGACGTACGTGGGCCATTTTACATCTCCGATTACTAGACATTTTAGAAATGGCTCGATTTCATTCCGCTTCAGCAGTGTATCGCAGATGTTTAATCGGTCTATCATGTTTTTCGCACTAAATTCACGAGGACTCCATTCGTCAAGCTTTTTTTATAACTAGCTTTGTGTAAATGATTCAAAACATTATTATGGTCAATGCCTAGCTCTATACCAATATTGACATTGCTGATATGCTTATCTTGTTGGACTTTTTCAATTATTTCATCAGCTTTTCCTGGGATTGGACGACCGCAGCGCGACTCATCTTTGACATTAAAGATATCGAAATGAAAGTGAGCGAACCATTTCCATACAGCAGAATTTGATAAAGTACCTTCTCCGTATACAGCACATTTTTTTTCGTAAGCCTGCGCAGCGTAGTTCCCGTTGTCATAATGATATTGTAGAATATACCGGATTTTTTCATTATTCAGCTCCATGTGCGAGTGCGAAATACTTTCGAACCACTGCACAGATTGCAATGTTTCTTACATTTAACTAACGTTCGGAAGTTCACCTTTAAAATTGTACTCATTGGTGTTGCTGTAATTTATGTTTCTTTAGTTATATGCGACCAACGCCGTTCATCGGAAAAAACGCCACGAACTTTTTCCCAGACCCAATATTACTGGTATTACCTATTAAATGATAAAAACAACACCATACAAAACATTGGAAATATCATTATATGTACAGTTTTAAAACTTGGGCATTGGTTTTTGTAATAAGACTAGGTTTTTCTATTTTTTTATGATACCGTTTATTTATAGTGTTACTGTTTTAACTATTATATTTTGTGTATTCTAGCAAGAAGACGAATATTCAGAATGGAATGAAGTAGATTCGGGACGGTGGCCACCACCCAGATGGGACCAACAACCCAGCGAACCGCCGCGTCCTGATATCAACACGTATGGTCTATCTGGACGGCCCGATGTTCCTCCACCAAGACCGCCACCGAGTAGTGGACTTAACTTTGCGGTATATGACCCAGTCACCAGACAACGCACCGTGGCTATGGATCGCAATTGCACAGCGACGGGTTGTTGTGTACCAAAATGTTTTGCAGAAAAGGGTAATAGGGTAAGCTTGAAATCATCTACTTTAAGAAGAAGACAAAAATTATTCTGATATAAATTGTTCAAATTTTGAATCTCTTATTATCCGTCGTAACTATATTGGTATAATTCTTTCAAATAATTTATGTATATATTTGTATAGGGATTTCCGGGCAGTCCCGGACCTGCCGGAATGAGAGGGTTACCCGGACATGAAGGTGCAGAAGGTCCACAAGGGGCTAAAGGACAGAAAGGACAAATGGGACCTCAAGGACCTCGGGGACCAAAAGGAGAAAGGGGAAAACCTGGCGCCCAAGGGTTTACTGGTTTAATTGGACAACCAGGTCCACAAGGTGAACCTGGTAGACCTGGTCATCATGGTCGAGATGGTTGTAATGGTACTGATGTAAGTAGATATGCTAATTTTAAGTATTGCTTTGTACTATGACGTATCAATTTAGTATAGGCAAACATACTTTGTAGTTTGTATTAAAATAATCATGTATAAGATACAATAAGTTTATAGTATCAGTTGGACAGTAATCCGCAACATAACGTAAGACTTGGTATCCTAAGCAGAATGCGACCGTTTTTCATGCGGGATCAATTGTACCTATTGCTTAAAGCCCAGGTCAGGCTCTGTACATAATTTTTAATAATTACTATTCGCATCTCTGGACCTTAGAGAAGGACGAAGCGTGAAGAAATTTTTGTGCAGGCCGGTGACGATGAGTATTGTGACTACCATAACGTTTTTTACTGTTAATAGTCGTTATTGTTTTTTGGATTGCACCATGTGCCATCAGATTTAGTAAGTCAAGATAAAAAAATGTGTTGATTTATTAATAATAAAATATAATCTAAGGGTGAAGCCGGAGCAGAAGGACCGAAAGGTTACCAAGGCCCACGTGGTTTACCTGGATTTAAAGGAGACAAAGGTGATAAAGGAGAACCTGCTCATATGGGTCGTTATCCGAAAGGACAAAAAGGTGAACCTGGAATAGATGGAATGCAGGGTAATCCAGGGCAAGTTGGACCACCCGGACCACCTGGACTTCAAGGCGCAAAAGGTGTTGTTGGACCTATTGTAAGTTTTATATTTTTTCATTTTTTGTGAAATTTTTTTTATATTTATACTTAATGGTGTTTTAAACTAGTAAAAATGTGTATGTACACGAATTACAACAAATAAAGGCAAAAGGACTTCGTGATATAATAAAACTGTATTTTTCTGTAAATCGTTTCTAGCCGCAAGGCTTTCAGTCCATGAAATCGGTGTACATGATCTATTACAGCTAAGACACAAAATACATATTATAACGCTACGATTGTTATTTATGTACTGACAGGGGTTGCCAGGACCAAAAGGAGATAAGGGATTCAAAGGATCAAAAGGCCAGTCGATACAAGGTGACAAGGGTGACAGAGGTGACAAAGGTGATAGAGGACAAAGTTGCGTGCCGTCTCCTTCAAATTGGCTTGATAACAAAGGGGCGATTAAAGGAGTGCAAGGAGATATGGGTCCGAAAGGTGATAAAGGGGAACCGGGACGTATGGGTGAAAAGGGCGACACTGGACCAATGGGTGAACCAGGATTACCAGGTCAAATGGGAAGTAAAGGAGAAAAGGGTATAAGAGGAAACCCAGGAGAGCGGGTAAGCTTTATTTTTGATACCTACAGTATTAGTAGTTTACTAGTATATATATTAGAATCTCTTTTAACCCTATTAATACTTTCATATTATTTATTGATATCTCTTAACATGTATTTATTTTAACTTACATAGTAATGTAGTATATCATAATTCCACACTATCCCTTAAATTACATCAGCCTTTCTCATGCTTTTTAAGAGCGGACTTCCTAACAACACATTTCGAAAATTCACGACCTTCTTTAAAAGTTTTATTTGCTATAATCACTATTATATTGTATTCTTAAAAAAAAACGGATTTTGAGTGAAGGATCACCATTTGCACGTCATTTTATCTTAAAAGTAAAAAAGGCACATATCAGCTTCACCACAATAAAATTTTCAGAATATTGGTAGATGTAGGCGATGTAGCAATGTTTATATAATTGTTCTTTCATTCGGTAGATATTTAAGGCTACAACTAATTTAGGCTTTTTTCATTTTATCCACGAATCCTAGATTTGGAAATTCTGGCTTATTGTAAATCACTTACAAGAAAAAGATATTTACCTTGTACCAAGTTTTTTTATAAAGCACTGTCACATTTAGTTCTACCAAATATATCATATCATAACATACATTTCAATGCAAAAAACAAAACAAAACAAAAAACAAACCTGTGGGAAAGTTATGCATAGAACCGTTTGAGCAGTCGTGAGGGTTGGGCCCCTTTTGTGCTAGACTCCACACAAAAATCAAATGTCTCCTTGGTGGCTAATAACCACCAGGATGTCCCTCAACTCACTGCCAACAGGGCTTTGGTATCCAAATTCCTTCAATAGCCCAGTGAACAAATCGCCTTTCTTAGGCTCCACCTCTGGGAAGTGTAGGTGTAAAGAGCCCACCATACAGGAGACGTACACCTATGTCAGACGGCGCGCAGAACATATAGACGCCGCCTTCGCCTCGTTCGGACTGCAAACCCTTTCATGTCTCTCGGAAGTATCTGGATTCCCAGGTCCGGAAAAGGCGAAGAGTACGTAGTTCTGGCTCCACGGTAGTTTTATTCGGTGCAAGTCCGACACACTGGAGGAGTAGCCCTCACCACTCCCCTGACGGTCTGAAGGGATTTCCAACGGGTTAACAAAAAAAGACCCTTTCATGTCTACTGCTCGAAACAATACAACATTGACAGTCTGACACAACACAAAACAACAACATCGAATAAATAATACTGTTATAAGAGTTCGTAGTATAGCTACGGATTGTTTTAGCTTGTTATTAATAATAAAATATCATCATTGAAAATATGGTTTTATTAATTTTTTTTTTCTTATGCAGGGCCGAGATGGTATGTATGGTGCTCCGGGGCCGATGGGCAAAAAAGGAGATAGAGGATATGAAGGATTAGCTGGATTGCCTGGAAAACCCGGTTTCGATGGGACACCTGGTCGAGATGGACCTCCAGGGCCTAGAGGTTTAAAAGGTGTTCCTGGACCACCAGGTGGACTTTCGGGATCTCGAGGACCACCTGGACCGCAAGGTCCAAGGGGATATCCTGGCCCGTCAGGTCCTGCAGGAAATGATGGAAAGTTTGGTGAAAGAGGACAACCTGGCCCTATGGGTCCACCGGGAGGACAAGGAGAACCTGGAACACCAGGAATTGAAGGCCCACCTGGACATAAAGGTGAAAAAGGAGAACCAGGACTTAATGGTCCTACTGGACAGATAGGGCCGAGAGGTTATGATGGTGCTGTTGGACCACAAGGACCACGAGGTCCTAATGGCGAAGATGGTCTTTCTATACCTGTAAGTAAAGCACTGTTTATGCAAGGGTGATTTGGCTCATCATTATTTAGGACAATTTATGTACGTCAATTCTTTCATATACATAGAATATCGTGGTATATGTTGACAGGGATGGCGATAACAGCTGTCAATAGATTCTAATCCCTTTGTAGCTGCTAATGTTATTGGACTACACTGTAATTTTCATCAGATGCAGACAAATTGGGGAGCCAGCGTAAAAATATTAATTTGTAATATAATAATCTACTATAACGATATATAGGTACAATTTGGATTGAGCAAAAATGAAGTAGCAGTATCCATTTTGCGTTTCTATGCTCGTTACCCCTAACGCAGCATGACCAGAGGGCCTCGACAACGTAACATTCGATAAACGATCATGCTAGTAGAAAATGTATGCAATTGGCATAAAGTGAGGATTAAGGAAGCTTATGTCAATAAAAAATTGACAATTATTATAACCAGTAATTGAGTTTCAGAAGTTTAGTCACAATCCAGAAATTATAATAATTTCAAAGAAATTGTGTTCAGTTTAAACTACAGTTACATAACAAAAGCCCCGCGTTACAAATGCACTTAATGGTCAGCGAAGTCCGCTTCGGCACCTTCGGTCTAGGAGTGTGCTGGGCGACTTGTCCCGTCGACATTGCCGATCTCATCGTCAAACGGGGTCTGCACGTCGGCTGTACAAGCGCCCAGGTGAAGGTTGCGGAGCCCCGCGTGTTCCGGTGCTTCCGCTGTCTGGAGCCCGGGCAAGTGAGCGTGAAATGCAAGGCGTTGGTGGACCGAAGCGGTCTGTGTGAGCGCTGTGCCCAGCCGGGCCACAAATCCCTCGGCTGCACGGCGCAGCCGAAGTGCGCCGTCTGCGCGGACGCCGTCAAACCTGCTGGTCACTGCGTAGGCCAGCGGTTCTCAATCTTTTTTGGTGACGGATCCCTTTTGGAAAGCGAAATACTTGACGAAACCCTATAATAAAACAATAGTTTTTAAAAGTGTATTCTTTATTAATAAGCATAATAAAAGTACAATGTAACAGTTAGCTATTACTTACTTACATAACAAGTATAATAATAGAAGTTATTAAAAAAGAAAAAAAATATAACTAATGGGAGGTATGAAACTGTTTTTTATTTTTCATCAATTAGTTGATATCAGGTTTGATAGAGGACAGTTGAAGTCTCATATTAGGTTCGGCGTCCAGTCTATAGCGGTATTTTGTTTTCGTAGCTGCATAGGTTGAGAATCCTGTTTCGCACAAATATGTTGTTGGCAACGGGAGAAGAATATTCAGAGCCATTTTGGCAAGCATTGGATATTCATCACGAATTCTGCACCAAAAATCGTTGAGAGGCGTCGTTTTGAACAGTGCCTCCATACTTGTGTCTGATGACATTTCTAAAAGAGGTTCATATATCTCGTTTGACATACTTTCGGGCTTTTGTAAGTTGGGTAAAAAAGGATTATGAATCCATGAATTCAGATTCATTTTTGTATTTTGTTCTTCGGGAAAATACTTCTCAAAAGATGCGTGCATCGAAGTGAGATATATGACCAATTCCTCAAATACATCATCTTGAAACATTTCTGAATCATTATCGCTAACGAACTCACTGAGTGAGGTAAAGCTTTTTATTTCTCTCTTTCCAACGCAAATAATCCAAAAATCTAATTTTCTTTTGAAGGCAGTTGTTTTGTTACAGGCCTGGAACACTGTTGTCTGTTTACCTTGCAATGATCCATTTAATTCGTTCAGTTTTTGAAAGATATCCGCCATAAAAGACAGTTGGAACAACCAAGTTTTATCATACAAACGGTCTTTCAAATTAAAAGCAGTATCTGAAAGAAACATTTGTAACTCGGCTCTAAGTTCAAATAGCCTTGTTAAGGTTTTACCCCAAGACAGCCATCGCACTTTTGTATGGAGCAGCAGTGTTTTATGTTTGCTGCCATAATCTTCACACAATAATGAGAACAATCGGGATTGTAGTGGTCGTGTTTTGATCAAATATATATTTTACCGCTTCATCCATAACCAATTTTAGATTTGACGGCATTTGCTTCATCGCAAGTGCTTGTCTATGCAGGATACAATGGCTGGAACTACAATTAAGCGCTTTATTTTTTATTCGTGACCCTAGTCCTGCTGTATTACCCGTCATCGCCTTGGCCCCATCTGTACAAATGTCAATGCAATAGTTCCAACTGAGATTATTTTCCTCAAAAAATATATTTATTTTATTAAACATTTCTTCACCGGTAGTTTTTGTGGGCAGCGGTGAACACATAAGCATATCTTCTTCCAAAGAACTTTCACATGGATATCTCACGATAACCAGTAAGATAGCCAGACCAGCGACATTCATCTATTTGCAAGACGAATCGTGTTTCTTGTAGACGTGTAACTAGTTCTTGTTTGACGTAGCTTGCCAGATCATGAATTCGCCGTGAAACAGTATCGTTTGATAGCGGCACAGTAGAAAGATGCTTTGCAGATTTTTCATCGAGCATACATTTTGTTATGTCTAACACGCATGGATTTATTAAATTCTCAGCAATAGTGTGCGCTTGACCTGCTTGTGCAATGCGATAACTAACTAAATATGATGCCTCTGTGGCCTTTTCATTGATAGTTTGGGTTACATGCATCATAGTTTTTTGACTTTCCAATAACTGTTCTTTTTTACGTACAAAAAATTATTTATTCTTGTCTTTAGACTCGGGGTGTACAGTTTCTAAATGTCGGCGCAACTTGGCAGGTGCTATGGAACTATTAGGAAGCAGTTTACTACATAAAATGCAGAGAGGTGAGCCGTTGGAATCAACAAATCCGAAACTGATATATGATTCATCATACTTCCGTTTTTTCGCCTTTGAAACCGTGGAACTTGACGTCGTTGCATAATCGTCTGGATCGGTAATTGCTGTATACTCCGCTCGAACTACTTTTAAACATTCGGCTTCGTTAGAAGATGTTGTCGCAACACGTTTAACGCCTTTAAGCCAACGTTCCATTCTTCTTTATTTATAATGTTACATGTCAGAATGGTGGGGTCAAAATAATGCACGATTGTTACTGCGTAAAAGAGTTTAGTCCAAAGAAGAAATGTACAATCAGAATACAGCAGTAGAACAATAAACACTTTGTTTCTAGCAGGTAGGTACTTATCACTCCGAACACTAATCGTCGACTAACTAAGCGTCGAGGCGCGATCGCCACTTTTATCGTCCTAGCCAGATCTCGAACATTCACAAAAATACTCGAGTCGGCGCCTTTGATAAATAACAAGCCGAAATAAAAATAGAAATACAAAAAATGCTGTGTAAACAATTTCGACTTTACATTTTACAGTTAGAGCCGAAAGTAGCTTGTTTACAATTATTGTTAATCGCAGGGGCGGCTTTTATCAAAGGGACTCGCGCTCACAAGTAGATATCGGCGGTGACGGCATAGTAAAATTGTACGAGGCGACTAAGTTCGGTTGCGCCTCGTGAATCGTGATACGCCGCGTCAGAACGGTCGACCAGAGAGAGGTGTTTGGATTTTTTTCTAAATTCTTACGGAACCCCTACAGGGATGTCACGGAACCCTAGGGTTCCGCGGAACACACTTAGAGAATGGCTGGCGTAGGCGGCCCGTCGTGCGCCGCCTCAAAGCGGCCACTGCGTATGGGTCAGGGCCGACCATCTGCCCCCAACGCCGCCCCCGTGACGACAGAGGATCAGCAGGGAATCATCTCTGCTGTCCCGCGGGAGGAGAATCTTGCATCGGCCCCGCCGAATCTATTGCAAGGGTTCTCCTGCGGACTGCCGGGCGATTCAGCTGAGGGGCCAACCGTCTAGGCAATACTCCGGTGATGACGTGCGTGATTCCATGCACCACAAGGCGGCGGGGAGGTGAGCACATCCCACCTCCCCCACATTTTTGGCGTAGCCTGTAATGAGGTTGATCGCGCACCGGGCTTGCAGACGTCCTAGGTGTATCTGGAGTCCGGTGAAAACGTGAGTGGCGGATCACCCCAGAGGTTTTAGCTGGTGCAAGTCCGGCACACCGGTGGAGTGGCCCTCACCACTCTTCTGACGGTTCGTTAGGGATTTCCTCTGGGTTAACAAAAAAAAAAACACTTAATAGTCACCACAGCAATAAATAAAGTTAGATTATGACCTATTGTGCTAATTACTATGCTTTTTGCAAAAATAAATGTATATTTTTAGGGTGAAAAAGGAAACAGCGGTCTTCCTGGACTTTCTGGAGAGAAAGGACAAAAAGGAGATAGAGGTTATCAAGGACTCAGAGGTGTCCCAGGAAATTCTAGCTTAGGAACCCCTGGAAGTCCTGGAGAAATGGGTCCCAGAGGAGAAAAAGGTGACAAAGGAGCGCCCGGTTTCGATGGTCTCCCAGGAACCCCTGGGTCTAAGGGAAATATCGGAGGACGATGCAACGACTGCTGGCCGGGTAGTCCAGGACCAAAAGGAGACCGAGGATCTGATGGTGCTGTGGGTGCACGTGGAGAGCGAGGATTACAAGGACCTATAGGTATACCGGGAGAACGAGGTGCAGACGGACTCAATGGTATGCCTGGAACGCCTGGAGCACCAGTTAGTATCAAATATTTATATTTGTTTTGAAACATTACATATTTTTATAACATCCCTGCTAATATTATAAGTAAAAAATTACTACATATGTATGTGTTCGTTACCTTTACACGTTTGAACCACTGAATCGACTTATATAAAAGTTGGTAAGTGGGATAGATTTAGACCTTGAAAAGAAGTAGAAAATTTTTTATCTTGAAAACTACCCCTTAAAGAGATAGAAGAAGCTAAAGAAGAAGGCATAACATTATAAATAAGAGTATAAGTTTGTTAATCTGTATGTTTGTTTATTACGCTTTCACATCTTATCTTGAGATGCAGCCTTTATCAAGACTGGCTAACCTGTAGGTGTTCGAACACGTGACCACTTGCTTTCCAATGTAATTCCAATCTATAATGATGAAATAAAAATAATATGAATTAATATTATTTTAGGGTGAGCGAGGAGATGATGGTCCGATAGGTCCACCTGGTGACAAAGGTGCTGATGCTATTATACCATCAAATTTAGTAAAAGGACCTCCTGGTGAAAAAGGTCCTATAGGACCACCAGGTTATCGTGGTCCTAAAGGTGAAAAAGGTCGTGATGGAGCTAAAGGTGAACGTGGACATATTGGAATGCCAGGTCTAAAGGGGGACTTGGGACCAATGGGTTTACCTGGAATGGATGGAATTTCCGGAATTGATGGAGTACCTGGAGTTCCTGGAGCAAAAGGAGTTTCCATAAAAGGAGAAAAGGGTACTGCAGGTAGTCCTGGATTTAAAGGAGATAAAGGTTTTAGTGGGCCTAAAGGTGTGAAAGGTGAATCAGGACAATGTCCAGCGAATTTAGCAGAACTTACGAAAGGTGACCCTGGAGTAAATGGGGAACCGGGACCTCCAGGACCTCAAGGTAATTTATTTTTATCTCATTTTTCTACGTGCATGCTAATGTAATTATGGAGTGTATTGAATAAAAATGGACCCAATTGATGCGTCTATGGTACACAGCACCACTTTCTTGAATTGTCTATATTTTTAATTTGATTACGTTACTTACCCATAGCACAGGTATACTTTAATAATGTGTTTGACAAAGATCATAAATATTTATGTTTCTACATAAGTGCTCAGATTCTGAAAAAGCATGAAATTTAGCGTAGGAATAGAGGTATTGCATTATTTTTTTGGTCCGATAACATAATAAACAAACACGTTGAAAAGTTAGTAAAAATTTTGATCATTTCGGCGTAAATGGGTTAATCTTTTACTAATTCAATCTTAGAAGCATAAATCTGGTACATTAACAAAAAAAAAAAAAAAAAATATAAAAATCACCAAAACGATGGAACTTCGTCCCTATTATTATTGCATGACATTTTAGGTCTTCTAACATGTCCTGTCAAAAATACGGCATAATACAAACAGCTCTGTATTTCGATGCAGCAATTTATATCCTAGAAAAGAATTAAATAAATAAAAACAAAACGAAACGAAACGATTCTTAAATCGTTTTAAATATAAATGTAATTATTATTATATAATAGTATCGGATATGAAAGATGAAGGCCAAAATTAACAACATATCTAGCTTTAATTCTTAGATATTTAGTTATATCTTTCCCTTTTTCTTATATATGGATGGAGAAGGAAATAGTATGATTTATATAACAATAGATCCATGATAAGAGATAGGATAAATTAATAATATTGGCCGATAGGCACTATCATTCGAAATCTACGTATAAGCGTCAAGTAACTTTTGTTTTATAAACAAAGATAACGTTGTAAATACATATCTAATATATTTTTATTATTGCTATTTATACAGGTGAAGAAGGAGAAAAAGGTGATAAAGGTTTTCCTGGTCGATCAGGAGAGAAAGGAGAAATGGGCTTACCTGGACGACAGGGACCCGTTGGACCAAGAGGTATTCCTGGACAAAGAGGAGAAAAAGGCGAATTAGGAGCCATTGGTTTTCCAGGTACTCCAGGAGAAACTGGATCTAGAGGTTTTCCAGGAATACCAGGATATAAGGGAGATAAAGGGGAATTAGGCCCTTCTTTAGTTGGACCTCAAGGATCACCTGGACTTCCTGGACGCAAAGGTGAACCAGGCTCTAGAGGGCTACCGGGTATACCAGGTGAAGATGGTCCACCTGGACCAATCGGTTTAACTGGCGAAAAAGGAGATAAAGGTGTAATTGGCAAGGTTGGTTTCCCTGGTCTGCCAGGTCAAAAAGGAGAGCCAAGTTTGGTCGGACCCCCTGGAATACCAGGAATACCGGGTGTTGCTGGAAGAGATGGACCTAAAGGACAACAAGGATACCCTGGTGTATCTGGAAAGCCTGGAGTTATTGGTTTACCAGGCCAAAAAGGCGAACCTGGCGTTCAAGGTCCAGAAGGTCCGAGGGGATTTCCTGGTAGGCGAGGGCGTCCTGGTGCTCCAGGTGCTACTGGTATCAATGGTACACCGGGTGAAAAGGGAGACAAAGGAGAGCTTGGATATCAAGGAACACCAGGGGCACCAGGTTTACCAGGTCGGGAGGGACCCATTGGATTAATGGGGCTAAAAGGAGATGCAGGATATGTTGGACCTACAGGTGCACCTGGTATACCCGGCTTACCTGGTGAAAAAGGTGACAGAGGTTTCACAGGTGATATTGGTCCAAAAGGTGAACCAGGCTTTGCATCTCAAAAAGGGCAGAAAGGAGAATCTGGTAGACCAGGTTTAATGGGTATGGATGGCTTACCTGGCAAAGATGGTGAAAAGGGTGATAAAGGAGATATAGGCATACCAGGCTATGGTTTACCTGGTATTCCTGGATTAAAAGGAGAACCTGGAATGCCAGGATTAGATGGGCCTCCAGGATTAACGGGTCAAAAAGGGGACAAGGGTTTCCCAGGGCTGACAGGTTTAAAAGGTAATACTGGTTTACCCGGTATATCAGGACTTCCTGGACAACCTGGAATGGATGGAACTCCAGGCCCACAAGGTGAAATAGGATTACCCGGATTTCAAGGCCAAAAAGGGGACAGAGGGGACATGGGATTTTCTGGTAGAGATGGAGTAGACGGTGAAAAGGGAGACACTGGTCCAATAGGTCCTGTAGGTTTACCAGGACCTGCAGGTTATCCAGGACTCAAAGGAGACAGGGGTTTACCTGGTTTGTCTATAAATGTAAAAGGAGATAAGGGAGAAATTGGCGCCCCGGGCATAACAGGAGCCCCTGGACAAAAAGGAGAAAAAGGATCAGATGGAATTCAAGGCTTCCAAGGAGAAAAAGGTGATCGCGGATTTACAGGAGACAAAGGAGAAATAGGTCACATTGGACTTACTGGTGAAAAAGGTAATTTTAAAATTTTGTACCATTTTTATTAAATAATAGGTGACTTTAATTATTATGAATATTGTTATTTATTTAAATACGCTATATGTACTATATATATACTGTATATTGTCGAGAGAAACCATAAAGTTTTCTGTACGAAAAGATTTGATGATAACTATTGACAATTAAATTAAAGAGAATGGTCCTTATGAATAGTGCTTGTTATCTTTGGGGACAATAGATAGATATAATTTCATAAAGTGTAACGTGTATGTTACGACTTGTTATTCCATCCTTTCCGTTCCCCACACTAACAATCGACTAAAGGAAACATGCGCAGCGCGCATCACTAGCGCCGGCGCATTCAAAATCAAAACCGTAACAGCGAATGCACACCGGTCGATAAAACACGAGAAAAAACCTCATCACCACCAAATCCCAGTGAGTACCTTATCCTGTATTCAAGTCCGTGAACACCCAACACGAGCAAAATCAAATTAATTAAAAACAATCTAGTTCAATTTATAACAGTGTATGTTGTTTCTATATTATTAATATACAACTACATATAACAAAAACTTTTTGACATGGTTTCTTGAACAAATCTTTATTGTTTTAAAATTGTTCGAATTTATTAAGATTTTTATGGTAAAATAACCATAAGGTAATTATATATGAAAAAGAATAATCTCCTTCATATAAAATTCTTATAACAGAAAGAAAAAAGTAGGGTCTTATTTATAGGAAATAGCAAAATTATACCAAGTAAAAAACTAACCCAAATATCAGTACACATTATATATAGCCAAAATTATTATATTCGTTTATGGTATACAAAAAATGCAATTATCCTTAAATGCGTCTTTTAAAGCGCTGATTTGTTGTTTTATTATGCTGATATAATTTAGAACAGACCAATACAAATAAGGAGCTTTAAATATAAGAAAGATTGTTTAAAAAATTTCCAACTTTGGCTAGTATTATAACTATTTTTATATAGACAAAAACTGAATGGAATATTAATTACTAAAAATGTTAAGAAATCATTCTTTTGTTTTAGGTGATACAGGTCCTATGGGTCCAGCCGGGATACCAGGCCTGACAATCGTAGGAGAAAAGGGACTCCCAGGAATTCCTGGCAAACACGGCCATCCGGGAAAACCAGGTGCTCCTGGTGATAAAGGTGATCAAGGTTTACCAGGACTTCCTGGACAAGTAGGACGGCCTGGGGTACCAGGAGCTCTAGGACAAAAGGGACAGAAAGGCGACCAAGGCCCTGAAGGCGTTGCGGGTCAGCCAGGACTCGATGGTCCATCTGGACTTCCAGGAGTTCCAGGTATAATTGGCGAAAAAGGTGACAAGGGCAATCAAGGGCCCATGGGCTTTGGACGACCAGGAGAAAAAGGAGACCAGGGACCTCAAGGCGTACCAGGTATAGTAGGACAAAAAGGAGATAGAGGAGAACGTGGATTTGATGGTAGACCAGGAGCAGCTGGAGCAATCGGAATACCTGGTGAAAAAGGTGACAGAGGTTTTCCCGGTAGAGTTGGTTTAACCGGTGTACAAGGTTATAAAGGTGACAAAGGTGAACCTGCTGCTGTAGTTTATGGTCAAAAAGGAGAACCAGGTCCTCGCGGAGCTCCTGGAATAGACGGCCTTCCTGGTATAGACGGTATAGCAGGAGCTCCGGGTTTAAACGGTGCTCAAGGTGCTAAAGGAGATCGTGGCTTCCAAGGGCCTCCAGGTCCACCAGGACCTATCGGCCCAAGAGGTTTCCAAGGCGTAGAAGGCGAACGAGGTGAAATCGGTTTATCTGGACGAACTGGCCCACCTGGTCCACCTGGTGCTCCATGTGCCACCACCGATTACTTAACAGGGATATTATTAGTGCGACATAGTCAAAGAGAAGACCTACCCCAATGCGAACCAGGCCATGTCAAATTATGGGACGGATATTCTTTACTATACATCGACGGCAATGAAAAGGCCCATAATCAAGATCTTGGATACGCTGGATCATGCGTGCGGAAATTCAGTACAATGCCATTCCTGTTCTGTGACCTGAACGATGTTTGTAATTACGCCAGTCGCAACGATCGCAGCTACTGGTTATCGACCGGTCAACCTATCCCAATGATGCCAGTCGAAGGAAATGAAATAGTGAAATATATTTCTAGATGTGTTGTTTGCGAGGTGCCATCTAATGTTATAGCAGTCCATAGCCAAACATTAGACATTCCTGGTTGTCCAGTAGGATGGAGAGAATTATGGATCGGATATAGTTTTGTTATGGTGAGTAAATATATATTAATATCTATTAGTTCCTCGTATGTTTACAATAATGATACGCTTCACATGTATTTTGTTTGGAGAGCTTTTTTATATTATATACATGGATATACCTAATCAATTTACTGCAAATAATTAATAATTTAAAAAATATATGGAATTGACATGTGCTTTCCTAATATCACGTGTTTCATCATTACGACGATTGCATGCATACATTTATACTTTTCCTCTAGCATTGTCGTTTACCGCATGTTACTTTGACTAGGCCCTCTGTTACAATTTTATAAAATAAGTTGATCCATTATATTTCCGTAACTACAACTTTATTAAAAATTAATTTTATTTTTGGACACATTTTCCTTTTTGGTTCATGATAACACGACACATACTACATAGTCTTGCCATAAATATTGTTACAAAGAAAAACTTGTTTTATTGTTCGTAACATTTATTACTATTACAGTGTTTTTATTATTTTAATACATTAATATAAAGTCATTAAAAATATATAAAACTTATTCGAAGTGGTTTCCTTTGGCTGCAATACAGTCCTTTACACAATGAGGCAATTTGTCAAAAGCAGCACGCACTCTTTCTATAAAAAAATTCTTCCCTTCCAATCATATGGATTGTTTTAAGGACTCCAAATTATCATAGCGTTTAGAGCAAGCTTTATTCTCTTAAAAAGACCATATATCATAATGCAGTGAATTAAGATCAGGATTAGATGACGGTCAGTCTTCTACTCTGGTGAAGTCCGGAACGTTCGTTACTAACCAAGATTGGTTGGATCGAGCTTTATGACCAGACGCCAAGTCTTGCTGAACGGATCATTCATAGTTATTGAACATGATGTTGTTAAGGGATTTAACTACCTTCTCAAGAATCGTATCTTGATACACTTGTGCCGAAATTTTATACCCTTTCCACAAAAATATGGCTCAGTCACTCATAGTTAACACCCCACCAAACTATCACTGAAGTCGCATAATACCCACGATGTACTTTGTTGACTATTTCGAAAGTTTCTTAAGAGCTATCAACATAAATACGGTCATTTTATTTGTTAAAATATTGCTCAATTGTAAAAATTCTCTTATTAGTAAACAACATTTTTTTGTGACCGCCCTTTGCGTACCGCTTAAGTAGTTGTTTTGATTTTAACCCTTTATTTTTGTTAACCCGGTGGAAATCCGTTTGGACCGTCAGGAAAGTGGTAAGGGCCACTTCCCCGGTGTGTCAGAGTTGCACCGACTTAAATCACCGCGGTGCCAGCACTGCCTACTCTTCGCCTTCGCTGGGCGTGGAGATCCAGATACTTCCGAGGGCCCGGCGAGTTTCGAGTTTACCACTATTTTTTTTAAATTATCAGTTAAGAATTGAGCAGTGCGACACTTATAGGCTGTAAGTCCTAAGTCATCTTTTAAAATACGCAACATGGTTCTAGGTGTTATTTTCGTCTCCCAAGATGTAATCTTTTGCTTTCGGACAGGATGTCTTCGAATCCTTTCCCTTACTGCTTTGATCGCTTTTTTCGTACAAACAATATGTGGACGGCCAGATCTTTTTCTGTCACAAACGGAGGAGGTTTCATTGTACCTATCAATAGCCCGGTATACAAATATTTGACTAATACGAAGCGTATGGAGGATTTTAAAAATTGTATTTGGTTCCATACATACTGTAATGCTATCACAGCGATTCGGTTCTCTTTATCAGCTCACTCCATTTTAATATCACAAAATATTTTACAATATATTGGCGCAAAAAAAAACACAATGAACAATCGTATAAAAATGACAGATTCCAAATTCAAAAGTAATGTTTTGTTTATTTTTAATTCAAACAGTATTTATCTAGACTAAGTATGTTTCGTTGTTTAAAAAATATCTACCGATCTGAATATGAAAATGGACGCCATTTTTGTAGACACCTCATTAAAGAATCTGGAAAACGACACCCATATTTTTATATTTGAAAAAATATATATCTGCTGCCTTGGATATGAAAATGGTCGCCATTTTCGTAATGACGCAATTTTACTATTTTTTTCACGTATATTATTTACTAGCTGTGTCCGCGACTTCGTCCACGTGGAATAGTTATTTTAGGCATTTTAGTTAGTTATTTATTTTAAAATTGTAATATCTTCTAAGATGTTTATTGAAATTAAGTGATGTCAAAGACAATTTTGTTCACAATTAAGTACTCTTAATCAACAACACATTTATTTGGATAAAGATTAATATTATTACGTTGATACAACCCTTAACAAATAATGCATTAATTTCGACCAAATTTGATTACCATAAAAACGGTTCTAGTGTGTTAATCTTAAAAGATAGACATATACTGTCGCGGACATATTTTTAGATCATTTTAAGAGGAATAATTCTTTCTTACATATATTTTTGGTATCTTGAACCGTTTTCGCAGCCCACGCAATGGAAGCACTCAAGGATGAATAATTTTCCTCGTTTTTTTCACATTTTCCATTATTTCTTCGCTCCTAATAGTTGCACCGTGATGTTATATAGCCTAAAGCCTTCCTCGATAAATGGTCTATTCAACACAAAAATATTTTTTCAATTGGAACCAGTAGTTCCTGAGATTAGCGTGTTCAAACAAACAAACAAACAAACTCTTCAGCTTTATAATATTAGTATAGATATAAATTATTTTTAATTCTCTTCAAGATAGTTCAAGTGCAATAATATTATATTTGAGAGAAGTTTTCGCAGTCAATATATAATCAATTTTTAGCTTATTTAGGGTGTCATGCATGTGGCAACTCAACTTTAGTTAGAGGTCGGGGCGTATGCATGTAATATAGATCATGGATTTCTACAAATTCTGATGCAGAATTTTTATGGTCAACGTATTAATTGACTACATCTAGACATATTAATAATCTTAGACAATAAAAGTTACATTTTATTATCAATTACTAATCGTTAGTTAGATGTATCGACATCAATGAGAATAATTTATTGAACTTTTCTTAGCTTTAATCTTGTAAAGGAAATGGAAATGTATAATGAAGCGCAATAAAATTGATATTTTTATATTGTTAACAGCATACGGGTGCTGGAGGACAAGGTGGAGGTCAAGCGTTAGCCAGCCCTGGATCATGTTTGGAAGACTTCCGAGCGATACCGTTTATTGAATGTAATGGAGAAGGTGGTACATGCCACCACTTTGCAAATAAGCTCAGTTTTTGGCTTACTACTATTGAAGATAGCCAGCAGTTCGCAATGCCAGAACGACAGACGCTAAAATCTGGACAACTTCTTGAACGTGTTTCAAGATGTGCAGTGTGTATTAAAAACACTACATAACATTAATTAAATTGAAAAGGTTCGCTACAACCAAATATATATTAACTACTTATTTCGATCCATAATGTAATATTACTTTTACTTTGTTATAAATATCTGATTAAGTAAGTAAGCAAAACTGAATAAACTGTAGTGCAATAAATATATTGAAGTTCCTGGATATCTATTTTACACCAAAGCAACTTAAATTTATGATTTTTATGATTAAGTGAACTATAACAATGTTATGGTAATAATATAATTTTATACTACAGTACAAAAACTAAAATGTCAAACTCGTTCGCCACTTCTTTATAAAGTATAGAAACATGTTTTATAACAACAATTTAATATGAAAATAATTATACCTTTTTAAGGATACACTAGTCACATATTAAATTACGCAAAAATTTTAGACACGTCATTTCCGATTTATTTGTGATATACATAGATTTGCTTATAATTAATTGTATAGATATATTTTATACATAATTATTAATTTAATGACTCTAAAAAAATGTATGTACGTAAATAGTATTTCTACCATTCATTTATGTTTTAACAATAATGTTCCAAATTCCAGTAATATAAAACAAGTATCATAAATGTTAATTAATTAATAACAAAAAAGTCGTTTATTAACATAACTTAGGTAGTGTAAAAATTATAAATGTTATGTAAGCACTGCCATTGTAGATAGATTAATATCGAGATAAGAAATTTACTTAATAAAATAACTTTAAAAGTTCCCAAGTCTTTAATTTTTATAGGTACATCTACTGGACAAAATCACTAGGTAAATGAAACCACACAGCTAATTTAGATATTACTAAAATTCAGTTGTTATTAGTATGAATATGAACGTTGCTCATTTCATATTAGTACATATTTTTATAATTTCACACACGTTTATAGTTTTCCTAACCTTTATTTTTTGTATTACGGGGGAAAATCCTACATAGGACCATCAGGGACGCTGTGAGGGTAGCGACCCCGGTGTGTCAGACTTTTACTGACTAAAAACCCCCGGAGTGTCCCTCTGATTGGTCCACCCGGGCCTGGGAAGCCAAATTCGTCCAGACGCCCAGGGAACAAAAGGCTTTGTTGAGGCTACTTCTCTGGGGGAGGGGTGGGAGTAAAAATCCACCCCTCCAAACCAGCAGACTCCCTCAAGTCTACTGCCCAGCTATTATCAACAAGGGATGTCGCGCTCGCTCTGGGCGAACGAGTCCCTCCGGCGACGGTGCCTTGGCCGCCGAGTGGCCAGAGAAGATGTTCGCTCTCTGACCCTTTCGGTGGCACTTTGCCTAACCTATATTAGCATCCCACAGGTACAATATGTAGGCATAATGTGACACAAAAGATTTCGGCATTATAATTGTATAGTAATGTACTTAGTGATTAATTTAAACCAAGTAAAAGCCTTGCTTATAATAGGCGGTCAAAATCAAAGGCTACAATTAGGGCTTCCGTTCCCGCAGTCTATCATGAATTTAATTTACTTTACTGCACTGCACTGTTAATATACATAGATATTATTAAATACAGGAAAAGTATAAAATCAATCCAATACAATTGAAACAAAAACTATTTCAATTGGATCTTGAGATGTTCCGGGATTCAAAGCTCTAGTTAAAATTCTTATCAAGCTAAGTTATTAATAATTATTTACATATCACTATTTATCACATTGCTTGGTAGTGAATATTTAAAAGTTATTGTTGCGCATTTTGATAATGTAGGGAATTTGATCCGTGCAACCTAAATCTCTTCAAGTCGAGCTATGTGATCATAATTCATAATAATTATTATAACCAGACATTCAGTAGTTATATAATATTATAGTTTTTTCAGACAATACGATAAACATAGAATTACGAATTAAAATAAAAAAAGCAAATTGTAATCTCATTAATGATTAATCATTACAAAATGTAGTGACAATTTCAATTTTCTTGCTCTCTAATCATGATTAAATTCATTTAAAACATTAAGAAGTCACAAATATTTATGCAATCTGGGATTCGGTAGTGTTTAAAACATAGATGAGCAAAATGCAATTATATTAATAGCAAAAAACGCAAAATGTAATTTTGATCATTTTTAATAATCTGATTACATTTTGCCCATCTATGCTGGAGACGCACCATAAAATATTTTAAGGGCATTTCTTGTTTGAACTTGGCAACACTGTTTTCCTATTTTTTCGTGATGTTTCAGCGTAATTGTAGTGTTTCAGACGTATATCTTCGGATATCTATATATTTGTTGTACCTACTTTCAATTTTATCCGCCAGTGCAAAGGAATATATTTTCTTTAAATATTCTGAATAAATCAATGGCTATTTACTTAAATCGATATATTATAATCTGACAATTTAATTTTATTAAAATGTTCGAATGGGCTTATAGCGGCGCTAATAAAGCAGTTCCTAGAAATGTTGGCCCTGAATGTGCGTATTTTTTAACAACGCAACGGAAAATAATTGAAACTGTGCTTGTGACAGGGATTTGTATATATGTATTAGTAAGTATAATATTATATTATTTAAATTACGTAAAAAGTACTTAATTGTTAGTGTAATCACTAGTGCGCAATCAATAAATTAAATTAGACGTCGCAACATTTAAGAATTAAATATTCACTGTTTTTATTGACAGCTAAAAACTTATCCAAAATTATATGTACCTGCTGACACAAACTATTCAAAAAACGACAGAGGCGGTAAAAGATTACTAGTTATTCTTTTGGCTTTATTATGGGGAATGGAAATTGGATTTAAATTCGCATCACGTACAGTTATATATTTATTAAATCCATGTCATGTTACAACATTGATACAGGTAAATAATATTGTTAATACTATTCAAAAATATAATAATACTTCTCTTTGTTAAAAATTATCAAGTTACGTAGCAATTTTTTGTATAGTTGCTCCTAATCATACTCAAGATTAAATAATACCATGAGTACTCATATTGTCCTGAATAATGCAAGTCATTTATTATTTGTATAAAGACATTAAATTAAATGCTCATTAATACCTTTACAAAATGCAAATTGGTTTTTACTATTGTTTAACAAACTATAATTATCAAAATACCATTTAAGTTTAGGTTTTCAGAGGTTTTGTGCAAATACTGTTGTGTTGTTTACAGGTTTTTAGTCTAAAAAATAAAATATATAAAAGTGACATGGTAGCTTGATACCCGTTGGATTATTAATAACAAAAATGTAATTCTCTGATAACCCCAACCCTTATTTTATCACTGAACTTATATTTCTCCCTTATACATTTTTATATAAACTGTATGGAATAAATTTATAAACGACACATCCAGTTCTTTGATTCTTATATGTCAATTAACATAATAAAAAGTAAATTTCAATATTGACATCCTTCTAGTTACCTGTGCCATGTATTGAAAAATCTATGAATATACTTGATAATAAATACAAAAAATAGTAATAGTCTCCTTTAAACATTTCCTATATCTGCATTGGTTTGTTTGTGGAAATGGCAGACCAATTGCCCGAATTGAGTATTATGGACATTACACAAGTGTAGAGATTGTCATAGTGACTCATTTCAGCCTATCGTCACATTTTGGGATTGACTTGTGTAAGTCCATTTATTTATAAGCCTTCTGACCTGTGGTGCTATATGTCAGCTAGCATGTGCAATAGTGACTAAATTACAGTCCTTTGGCAGTCAATGTTGTTCTTGAATTATGGTAGAAGTCCATATTATGAGACACTGTCCCTATTTATGATACACAATGTGAATATAATCATTTATAAAAAGAATACCAAATTATACTTTTAAAAAATATAATAAACACATAATTTTATCGTTTTTGAATGAAATTAACAAGTCTAATTGTTAATTATTACTTGTATGTTTTGAAAAAAAATTATAAAAGCATGAGGTTTGTTGTTGGTATTCAAAACCGTGGCTTAAAAGAGTTGAACGATAACCACTGTACAGTTTTTTACTTGGATGAAATTATATATTTTATTATATTTATATACATAATGTAAGTGTAACCTAAAAGCTTATAAATTATAGATATTGTATGTTATTTGCATTTATGTTAATTTATAGCAATATTATTTAATTTTTGAGTGTCTCACAATACCGACATTTGTTAACGTAGACGTACCGATATATGGAACACTTTACACCGCGTATCACTCAATACGGACATCAAGTCTTATGATTGTCCCCATTAATGAGACAGTGTACTGCTATGCGTTTTTAATTAAAATATCAATAATTTTTAGTATTAAAAAAGTAAAATTTTTAAATATAACAAATTATTTATCAGCATAACTTCAAATAGTTATTTCTGAGTAAGTATTTTCAATTTAATTACGTTAATTTCAAAACTTAACCCAAAATCCAAACATTAATTTTGCAAGTTTTTTTTTTAATTTTTTATTTGATATTATTGAAATATTTAAAATATGTTTTTTTATACTTTTATTAATTTGTGAATTTTTTTTTTACACTGGCTCGACATAGTGACTACAGTGTACCTGATGGTAAGTACAGTGTAGTCCAAAAACGAAAGCGACTATCAAAGGATGAAAATTCATTGATAGTCTCCAACGTCATGTCGGCCCATATATACCACGACTGAAGGTCTCTAGGTATATGAGCTACTGGATATACACAAGCTGATCCCGAAACGCGACAAGCCGAAACTGGTCACTATGACGGGCTTTACACCCATGTAATGTGGTCGCGATCCAGACGGGCACCGACGCTCTACCACCTCGCTGCTGCTCGTTTAGCACCACCCAGGAGTCACGTGTAGGGAAACTAGGGTAAAGCCTACGGACGCGAGCAGTTTCGACTCCCCCCATCGACATAGCTCTCGATATTTTAGGTTACGTGTCAACAGTGAACAACAAAAAACAAATTATTGAAAATCGGAGTAATGGGGACAACAGCCGTCTCAATCAGCAAAAAAGAAAGTGTTGTGTTCAAAAGTGGTTGATAAAAGACTTAAATATGACCCAATAGATGTAGAAAATGCTTTAAAAGCAATAAAAGATACCGGGTCATCATTACGGAGAGTAGCTGTTGCCTTCGAAGTATCTGTGGCTACTCTAGGCAGGAAAAAAGTATTGGGCTAGATGAGATAAAAAAAACTGAACCAGAAACAGTCTTATCGTCTCAGGAAGAAGATGATATTGTCAAATGTATGCTGGACAGTGCTGCAATAGGAGCACCTGTAACAAAAACTGAGTTATTGGATTGTGTTCAAAAATATGTCCAAAAATTAGCTGTAAAAACTCCGTTTACAGAGTCGTCCTAGTCGCCACTGGTATGAAGGGTTTAGAAAACGTCATTCAGAATTAGCTATAAGGAAACCCCAACATTTGAGTGTTACAAGAGCAGCTGTCACTTGTGTAGAATTGCAAGTGGTTTAAAAAGTCTGGAGCATATTTTGAAAGTAAAAATGTATGTAATATTTCTCCTACAATTTTTTTTAACTGTGATGAAAGAAGTTTACTCCTCTGTCCTGAAGCAGAGAGCGAGTTGGCATAAAAAGGATCACCATTCCACCACAAAACCACTAGACACCGTGTGGGATAACATCCGTATGTGGTGGATGTTCCTTATATCAGCACGAAAAGATTCGCTTCTACATTCATCATGCGAACGGCTAAAGAATGGAATACGCTTCCAGAGGCAGTATTTTCGCGATGTTATGACCTGGGAGTCTTTAAGAGAAGAGTGAATAGGCAATTGCTGGGTGAACACGTTTCATCGTCAGACTCATCTTCACCTTCCACCAGGTGTGATTGAGGTCAAGCGTTCGCCTATAAGTAATAAAAAAAAAGTTACAAGAAGAAAAGAAAAAATTGATGGACAAAGTAAAAGAACTGCAAAAGAAAATTAAAGAATAAAAGTGAATTAAATATTTTTATAATTTTCATTTATTTCTCATTTAATTTAGTAAAGACTAATTATTTGTTATTTCAGATTCAAGTTTATTATCTATTTTATAAGTATTGTGATTTAAAATTAATAAATAGTTATTTTAAAATCAGTCTTATTGATTTCTAAACTGTCTCAAAAATAGGGACATACATCATGAGACATTGGGGCCATCTACTTTTTAAGTGTCTCATAAATAGGGTCATAGAGGTTCCTCTCATAAAAGGCTATTAATATTATTTTTACAAATTAACATTCAATAAAAACTAGCTATATTAATTAAATAATCATAAGACAATTGTATGATACGATTTAAATAGTATTTTTGACTTAAACAGATTATATAATAGCGGTAATGTACGACCAACCTGAAAATGTGTCTCATAATACGGACTTTTACCATATATACTTTCAATTAGTATGTACCTGGATTAAAAATTACCCTTAGTAACATATGTAAAATTATATTGATGTATAACAAGACTATTATGGAAATATTTTCAGTAGGACTATCTGATCCTGCAAACATCTGAATATATCATACAAATAATTGCATACCCAAATATATTATTTTGGAATAAGTATAAAATTAATAAATTTCAGATTTATTTATTGGCAGCACCACCAAGCAAAACCATAACCATACTCTTTCGCATACACTTAAATTTATTGAATGGACCACTGTTGGCATTTTTATTTCCAGAAACGGCTTCTAGAACGGTATATCATTTTTCATTATTAATGTCATGTCTATATTCATATTTAATAAAAGCATAGTGCTTAACATTAACATTGTAGATATTAGCAGAAGCGGCCTTATATTGGATTCAACATGGAATGATGTTCATAATACCATATTATCTTTTGAGAATTGGAGGTAAATATACATATATGCTACTATTGTATAATTTTAAAATAATATATATATTTTTTTTTAATATTTTTGACTATATTTCAGGAGTGTATAACATTGAACCATTATGGGATTTCAACTGGTCAATATTTAGTTACTGTCTTAATTTATTATATCATTTTGTTATTTTACAAACAATTGCTATTGTGAGTATATTTGATCTATTTATATAAATTTTAGCAGTATTATTGATTTTAATTGACTTATTTCTTTACAGCCAGCACAAGTGAATTTGAATCACATGCTGTGTCCAGCAATTTTGGATCCATTTGATGGACCATGGTACCGTATTGTAGCTGTGATACATCAAGCTTTATTATGTCCATTACTTTGTAAATGTTACTGTATTATAGCTGAATTTTGTCTCACTAAATTTCCGCCAACTAAAGTCAAACCACAAATGAAAGATTACTTACAAGAAAGTAAACATTTAAATCAATTAGTGTCACAAAAGAATATTGACTAATATTATTATAAAATGAAAAGCTGTTTATCTATTTGACAGTAGTTCTTCTCAAGAGTGCCTACATAATGTTTATCAGGTTAAATCGCCTAAAGTTAAAAAATAGTTGATCGCGTCCATTAAACTTTGGTGATTATGATAATAATGTGGTGATGGCAATAGTCATATACCTATTTAGTAATTAAGTGTTACTTAGCTTGAGCTAAGAAATCGTCAAGCTGAGGTATAACGAATGGTAAACATGTTGACAAATGCTCTTTTTTGTCCAGAAGTTGATATTTTAGTTTTATTTGGTTAAGGTTTAGATTTGATATTGGTCTTTAGTTAATCAAAGAGTGGCGAGAGAAAATAATGCACGCCAATGCAGCGCGATTGGTTCTTATTCAGTCGACTCTTGAATTTTTTTCTTTTTATTAGTCTATTGGTTTCTTAAAGTTTTTTTTAGCTATTTTTTAGTTGGTGGTTTAGTTTGTTTAACAGACTTGCGTAAAATAAATATTTTCGAAAATAATTGAGTTATTAATATTTTGAATTAAAAAAAGTTGTGCCTAATCTTTTTAATCACAAATTAATCAGTAATCTCAGTATTATTGTCAATAAAAAATTAACCTTAACTTCGAAGGCTTTAAAGACGTATTTTGGAAGCAAAATTAAATGCAAAAATAAATTTTCTTGACATTGTTGCAGTCTTTTTGTACCTTGTTAAATTCTGATATTGTTGTCTCAATCTTAATCTTTTGTATCATCAACAATGGGTTAAAGGTTAACTTGGGAATCAAAGGCTGAGATTTATAAACGTTATTTCGACTTTGCTTAGCAAATTTTACAAAAAATAAATTTGTTATGAAAAAAAACTGAATAGTATATATTAGGAACCATAGCCATATATAGCCATAGTATTTGCTGAGCCAAGTCCATGTTGACAAAATCAGTGACCAAATCTTTTTAGATTTACTGAGTAATATAAATTGTAATGTTTTAGTAAAGTCTAAGCAAACTCAAAGTTGCGTCTATAAACCTCAGCCAAATGATTTATTGAGTTAAAATCTAATTTTCCTAAATTTGTTATAACTATTAATTACCACTTCATAGCTATACACCTTTAGTACAGAGTAGAGCAAACCATTTAGTATATATATTTATTTTATTAAGAAAGAATGGATAGGAAGCTTGAAAGGGAAATCTGGAAATATAATAAAAAATTCA
This sequence comes from Automeris io, assembly GCA_036320925.1. Taxonomy (NCBI): domain Eukaryota; kingdom Metazoa; phylum Arthropoda; class Insecta; order Lepidoptera; family Saturniidae; genus Automeris; species Automeris io. The sequence continues at coordinate 12,395,813 of JAUDJH010000002.1, forward strand.
TGGCAATAAAGACACAAACTTAAAGAAATCTGGATTCGACAAGAGATACAGATATAATAGACTATTATTACTGTACATATTCTTACTTTGCTATTTATATTAGGTCTTTACATATGAAATTGGCGTTTTTCGTACTGGCCACTTTAATCACAAATTTCTCCTCTTTGGTAAGGAATCCCAAATTCAAATTTGTACAGCTATAGACTCATGTATTTGTGCTTCGATGATCGTCATTCATTTGTTTTTTTCTTCTGTTTTTTTCTGTCTGCGTCACTCATTTTACAAAATGGAAAACTTAAAATATCGCATTATTTACGAGTACGAGTTCCGCCGTGGCACTAGTGCTGCGGAAACAACTCGAAGGGTGAATGATGTGTATGGGGGTCGTGTTGCAAAAGAAAACACAGTTCGTTTTTGGTTCCAACGTTTTCGTTCTGGAAATTTCGACCTGCAGAACAAGCCCCGTGGACGGCCTGAGACTCAAGTTGATAATGAAGAGTTGAAGGCTATTGTGGAAGCGGATCCATCGCAAACCACGTCCGAGTTAGCTCCAGGCTGCGATGTTAGTGATAAAACTGTTTTAATTCACTTGAAGCAAATTGGGAAGATTAAAAAGCTTGAAAGGGGGGTACCTCACGAATTGACTGAAGCAAACCGGCAAACCCGCGTCGACTGCTGCGTTACATTACTAAACCGGCACAATAATGAAGGTATTTTAAACCGAATCATTACCTGTGATGAAAAATGGGTTCTTTACGATAATCGGAAGCGCTCAGCGCAATGGTTGGATCCTGGCCAGCCAGCCAAATCCTGCCCCAAGCGAAAATTAACCCCAAAAAAGTTACTTGTAAGCGTTTGGTGGTTTAGTGCCGGTATTGTTCATTACAGTTTTCTCAAATCTGGCCAGACTATTACGGCTGATGTCTATTGTCAGCAATTGCAAACCATGATGGAAAAGCTAGCGGCTAAACAACCTAGGCTGGTCAATCGCTCCACGCCACTGCTGCTTCACGACAACGCTAGACCACACACTGCGCAACAGACGGCTACTAAATTAGAAGAGCTTCAATTGGAAAGTCTAAGACATCCTCCGTACTCCCCGGACCTTGCTCCAACAGATTACCATTTTTTTCGAAATTTGGATGAAACTTCTTGCAAGGGAAAAAATTCAACTCCGATGGGGCAGTCCAAATCGCCTTCAAAGATTTTATTGATTCCCGTCCGACTGGTTTTTTTAGTAAAGGGATCAATGAACTACCTATGAGATGGCAAAAGTGCATAGAAAATAATGGTTCATACTTTGATTAATTAAATATATTATATTAAAAAATATTCGAATTTTTGTTCCTGCCATACAAAACGCCAATTTCATATGTAAGGACCTAATATTTTGCTTTTGGTACTTTCAAGCATATAGAGAAATGAAATAGATGGTGCAATTAAGTATTTGAAAGTAGACAAACACCTAGCGAAGATAATATCAAAAATTAATTTGTGAAATGTTTCTTCGAATCATTTCAGTTTTCCATATAGACGCTATTTCCAATATCCTTGTACAAAAGTAACACCTCGACAATGATATACATCGAAAATCATACTACTATATAAAAAAGGGAATATAGAATAGAAATAACTATAGGTGCATTAGTTAAATGTCTAATACGTATAAGATCTTTTCGAAAATATCGAACACACAAGAATTTGGACGAACATCAGCCAAGAGAGCAAGCAGGGTTCTGGGTCCTATGGTCAAAGATTTTTCGATTGTTTTAGTATGTATTGTAAAAAAATATAAGATTTAAAAGCGATACCCCTAAGTTTACATCACTTGTTGATTTACAAAATTATTACAGCGCTATCTTGCGTTAAGTTCAGATAACTGGGAAATTATAAGCTAAATGTAACTACCGAAACCAGTTTTAACTTTTACTGGCAAAAATATTTATAGTGGCCGATTTATAAAGGGTGTCTCAGAATGTTTTTCATTTTTTGATGTTAAATAAAAAACAACATTATCCATTAAAACTTGTTTTATTTATTGTTAAATTAAAGAGCAGATCTTGAAGTTTATTTATGAAAAACAACCGTTTGCAAATGTTCACCATTTACTTGTTCACACTCATTTAGCCTGGAGCTAAAATTTTCAATCACTCGCTGGAGCATTGCTCTTGGAATAGCGTTGATTTCTTCAGTGATTCTTTGCTTCAAAACGTTCAGGTTTGGTGGCAATGGATTGTAAACTTTACTTTTTAGGTAGCCCCATAAGAAAAAATCAGCAGGCGTTAAATCAGGACTCCTCGGTGGCCAGTTTATGTCTCTTCGGCGGCTTATCACTCTTCCGGGGAATAAATCGTGAAGAGCAGCTGAGTCATTTGTTACATGAGAAGTGGCCCCATCTTGCTGGAAAAAGGTGTTGCGGTTGTAGCCAGACTGGTTTTGCATTTCTGTAGCCAAAAAAGTCCGGATCATATGGCAATATCGATCAGAATTAACGGTCTGAGTTCGACCTCGGTTATCCTCAAAAAAATAAGGACCGATAATTCCTTGACTTGATATGGCAGCCCAAACAACCACTTTTGGTGAGTACAAGGGCTTCTGATGCAGTTCTAGCGGATTCTCGGTAGCCCAGTATCTGCAATTTTGTTTATTCACGTGACCGTTGATGTGAAAATTCGATTCGTCGGAGAACCAGATGTTATTGAAACTCCTAAAACGGTTTTTCATTGTCCTGCAGAATTCGACTCGTTTATCAGGATCATCAGGCTTCATTTCTTGAACAATAACAATTTTATATGGGTGAAAATGCAAATCTTTCGAAATAATGCGATAAACCGTAGATTTGTTCAAATTCAGAGAAGCTGCGCGCAATCTCAACGACTGTCGTGGGTCGTCCATAACAGACTGGCGAACGCGGTCGACGTTCGTGCTCGCCCTTGATGTCCTTTTGCGCCCAGATGATTTGTCCGGCATTGTATTCCCAGTCTCTTCAAACTTGCACACCCAATGTTTAATTAAATTGGCACTTGGCACATGTTTTAAGCTTGTTAAATTAAAATGTGTCCTGTAGAGACGACGAACAATAGTGTAGGAATCGTTGTTTTTATAAAACGCTCGCACGCAAAACGCGCGCTGCGGTCCCGTGAAACGATTCATGGCTACTAAACTTAACAAGCCGGCCAAGCGTTTGAGACCACTCCCCTCCCCCTGCTACCAGCGATCGGCGCGTATTGGTCAATTCAAAAACGAAAAACATTCTGAGACACCCCTTAGTTAGTCTAGGTATAGATAGATAAGCAAATGATAATTCCTGTGATTTGAAAGAAAAACATTTAGTTGGTATATAAAATATAACACAGAAAAATAGATTTAAAAAAGGAAGGAATAATAAATTACATTACTATCTAGTACCCGTTTTACGTTGGGAATAGGAGGAAATAAATTTATAAAATAGGTTTATTTTTACTATAGTATTTATCACTAATACAGATAGTCGATTTATTTATTGTATGTAATAGTTTATTTTAGTATCACTCGTATTTATTTTGTATTTATTATTTAAGCTATATGTATTTTTATTGTTTATTGATAATTCTTATTATTGTTTATTAATAATTCTTATAAGATGTAACACGACCGGGGCCCTTCACGAAAATCGGCGCTGCAGACTTCCTCTGTGGCTTTAGGCTAATGAAGGCCCCATTTTCGCCATGTTTATATTTTTTGTATTTCCTATTGATTTTGTGTTGTTTGTATTGCTGCATTTCAATTTCTGGGTTTTTGTTGATTTGTGGCGTTATAAATACTTTTTCATTTTTTTAAAACCCATAATTTACTGAAATGCTAAAACTTGTCCAACAATTCTGATGAAATCCTGTTTTTCAATAAATAACATACTGGAAGGGCTTGTATATGTTTAAATATTCCCTTGTTGCCAGACTTACTGTGTGCGTTTTATGGACCCAAGTATATTTGGTTTTAAGGATATATTATTTTTGTTATCCTGATATTATATATTTATGATAATTTCCAACCGAGAAATGCGATGCAAATAAAATAATCTTTATAAAGATGTTTACTGCTTAGTATATAAAATATTTGTACTACCATATGTGTGTATTTTGGACAATTTACAACCATGGACCAATTTGTAATCATGGAGTACGTATAAGGTAGAAATATACTAAGTGTTAATTATTATACACTTTTTACGTGTTAACCTCAACTCATCTTGTGTAGTCATAAATAATGGGGGCGATCAAAATCATTTTTAGTTATTAGAACACGAACGTGCTCACAGTAGGCGGCGTCATACAGCGTTGTCGCCATTTTGTATATGTCTCGAGTCAGTTATAGGGACCTTATCAGCGTGCTTGATCACAGTAAGGATCACTATCGTCAAAATCATCTTCATCAGCTTATTCGCATCTACTGCCAAGGATGTCTCTCCTCCATATTGACATAAGGACCTTCTCTGTGCTACTCACGCCTCAGTTTTACTCAGGACCTGATAAATGTCATCGTCTCTCGTAACAAGTGCACTAACACGTTTCTGATTCTACTGTCCACCATTTCATAATGGCCTTATTCCAACGATCACTATTATTATGCCAAGCCACTTGCCTGACGAAATTTGTTTCATGACATCTTGCACTTTAATTTCCCATCTTATATCGATATTACGCAGTATTGTAGTTTAACGCCGAGCATGGCACACTCCATGGCTCTCTGTGCAACACTCACTCTTTCTTCATTGTCAAGCTTTCCAAAAGCGGCAAAAGACAAATGAAGTCCCGCTGTGATCTTTTGGCTCGATGCTCTACTCCAAAAATAAACGCCGACCAAGATGAACAATGATGAACCACCTCCAGTTTGTTAATGTCAACGGCGTCAACATAATTTAATATTGCACCCCCGCACCAATTATAAGTTAAAGTTATAAACCATATGATCCGTTAATTTGATGTTAACTTAATGAATTTGATTACCAATTCTGGAAATATGCTAGCTGACCTTAAGAACTCCCTCGTGTCACCCGGTGTTCGGTGACATTATTGTTTCCCAATGCCAACAATAATTGGTAATTTACAAAAAAAAATCTAAGTGTATCACTATAACAGACTTTAACGTATATACCGGAAGCTCATACAGATACACTAATATTTAAAAAAATCACACGCATTGATTACCATTTACAATTTTAATGTATAAAAAAATCTTCAAAAATTTCAGGATAAGGTTTATAAGAAATGTAATAAAGCAGAATAATAGTTTTTCTCCTAATACACAAAGTTCTCTCCCTCTTACTAATTTACTGTTCCAGTTACATTTTAAAACGAAATGTTTACATGTAAGTAATCTGTATTTAAATGAGTATAAACTCATTGAAATTATAAAGGGCTTGGCTTCATAAATAATAACATTAAATATTATGGACCACTTCAAATAAATATTTGAAATAACACACCAAATTCATATTTTTCTTGAGTATATTTATGATTTCATTTCTAAATGACTTCTACATGTATGAGTTATAATTAGTGATGAAAATGCCCGGGAATTTTCCCAAAGTGCCCAAAACTTCCGAGAACATTTCGTAAATTCCCGGGAATATTCCCAAGGAAGTTTTTGGGCAGTTTGGGAAAATACCCGGGCATTTTCATCACTAGTTATAATGCTGGAATTCTAAATTTTAAATGACACATATATAGATGAACTTGTAACCTTGATGGACCTTGCGATGGCGTGGGCTGACATAATAATATGGGCGTAATAAACCAATATATTTTACAAACTAGCAATCATTTATTACATCTTACCAGCCACCACAGGCCGAATGGGTCCTAATTAGGTAAAGAGAATATCAAAAGCATGCATTCTCTAAACATAGTTATTCAAATAATAATTCCATCAAAATGCGCCACTTACATTTTATTTACATTATAATTGACCAAAAATTATTTAAAACAACATAGTGGAATGTAAAAAAATACCTTTAAAGGCACAAATAAAATTATAATAAAGCATTAAAATAATATATATATATATATATATATATATACTGTATACATATAGTATTGTATGTTATACTCGGATAAATAGGTATGTAAACACAGTCAGAATACTTTAAAAATGGGTAAAATTATGAAATGTACAATTCGTTTTAACATATTATTATTATGTTAAAGCTCTAAAGTGATTCATTTGGACGATAGCCGCAAGGCGGAATGGAGTGCGGAAGTAAGTGAGTTGGATCGTGTTAGACTACCTATTATGAATAAAAATGAATTATGTACACAATTTAGTCAATATATATAATGTATATAGAATCAAAATTTGTACAACCAATTTAGCTTTAACATATATAAACGTTTCACAACTACTACCGAAAGCTGAGAGAACACAATTTGAATATATTACAATTGAAATGAAAACTATTTATCTATACCATCGTATAGATAACCATGATATGATGTAGCATGGATCCGCAACCTTTTCTTATATAAGGGCCACAAATATTATGAGCACGTATGTGGTACGGGCCACATTTCATCTAATAAACACAATTTTTTAGATAAAACTAATTTTTGCATTTTTAACCATATTTATTGTTACTCTCATTTTACCGACTGTGATCGCTTGAACTAAATTTCCGGCTTCCGCGCACACAAAACAATGAAATAGAAACTTATTTCTATGAGTTTTTAATTTATTGCCTGCGGTGCGGCGTTCTGTGAAACGGCTCTTACTTGCGTGGGCCGCACCGTAGTGGCTTACGGGCCGCTGGTTACCGACCCCCTTGATCTATACTAAATATCCTATTGTTTCAGATTATACCAGTGAGCTCAAAAACTATATTTCTACTGCAATTGGTAAAAAGATTCTCGTATCTAGCTGATTTGATGACTTTGCAGCTTTAAGTTAGGTTTACCATGGTATTGCAATATCATTGAAGGTTTGTATCAATCAGACCATTAGGATATGTTTACAGCCCTAAATTAAAAGAGCTGGTGATCTTCCAATACCCAAAGAACACTCTCGATTTAGATACCTTTCTAACAAAATAAACTAAATCAAAATCGACTCATGCGTTTAGGAGCTGCGATGCCACAGATATACTCGATAAACTTATAACACCCCATTTTTGCGTCATAGATTAAAGCTGATCGGTATTAGTATTTTCTTTCTATTTCATAATAATCACAGTAAACTATAAATAGAAGGTATCAGATAGTGCATCTAACTTATTTAATAAACATTCATTAATCACTACATAATAGTAATGTCTTGAAATCTGGAGTAGAAACCAGTTTTGCTGTCGGAAGACTTCTAAATTAAAATCTAATAGTTGTTCAACTCAGTGTTAGTGGCCCTTATGCAGTGGCAGATAGCATTGAATATGTTCCACGTTGTACATTGCAGCATATGCTACATAAGACATACATATCAAAATGAATTTAACGATTTTCTCAATAAGTATTTACGGCAAAGTTAAAATGTTAACTTTTTGTTATATTTCAGGTATACGAACATACCTGACATAGCTTACAGTACTTGAGCGAAGTAGTGACCCAGGCTCTAATATTTGATTCAAACATAAATAATTTCAATAAATAAATAATCCTTATTAATGTATAATAAAAATGTTAATACAATCCCAAGAAGATTTAAATAGCATATGCATCATGGAATAAACAATGTTAGGATATCATATTATTTATAATATTTACACTCGTGCTTGAAACTCGTTTGTTCATAATTTCTTAACTAATCTTACTATTTTAATAAATTAATTATATTATTAAGTCTTTTGACTAGAAATTCTCAGATCTTATGATTGTAAATCAGCCATCTAATGGATACCCTATGTAAACCATAGATACTTCAGTGTTACCATAAACAGCTGATACTGTTGGGTACAGCCTCTTACGTGGAAGTCCTACAAAAAAATAAAACTGTATTAATAAAATTCATAATTAATTTACCAGAACCATAAAAAAAAAGTTACGAGTGCTTGAAAGGTTTGTCTACAATTAATTTGAGATGCAACGACACGAATATAAATATTTACATTTTATGCAATTGCAGATTTAGGATATTGATTATAGATAAACTTGACTTGATCTCTGCTGTGAGATGCGGCCTTACAAAAGGTCAGACGTTGCCGAAGAGGATGACACTGTACCTCTGGCCCCGGTCAGACGGGAAGAAGGAACACCCCGGGGTTTTAGTCGGTGCAAGTTCGACACAACGGGGGGCTGCCCTCACCGTCCCTTGAGGTCCGTTAGGGATTTAGGAAGAGGATTTTAGGAAGAGGGGGAACTGGGATGGAGATAAGGGGTATAGCGTGGGGTATGGGCGGTAACTAGTATTTGTGTAAGAGAAATTTATGTTTCTAAACGTAGCCATTATATTGGATTCGATGCTATGTAAAGGGCAAAGTTTTTATTTTTTGCCAATATATTTGTTATACAAAAATAAGATTATTATTGGGGAAGTACTCTTTATGGTAGCCATATACGTAGTATTCATTGGGTATTAATAATATAATAGTTAAGAAATACAGAGCGTAAATGATGACGTTAAATAAGTATCTTACCTCTAAATGCTACTCCTAAAAATTCATAAGATCTTTCAAACGATAATGTTCTATTCTCGCAATCTAGAATCACTCGTATGCGTTCACCCATCTGTAATTATTATTTTAAAATATATATTATACCATACAATAATAATTAAAAAAAAAATACTATGATAATAACCATTCAAACATTGCTACAACAGTTTTCAAGCATAGATAACATATATATAAAGACAGCAACTAAGGATAGCATGAGTTAAGACTTGTATATCGAAGAATACAGTAAGCAGCACATGTCTGCTCCATGCACATCTATACAAGCCAGTTATTTTGCTTGCTACCTTCTATCTCTTGCTAAGATTGGTGCTGCTGTTACTTCAACTTACTACTAAAGTTAGTTTAAGTTGCCAAAAAAACTAAATAACAGCAATACCAAGCAACATTACCATTATTTTTACATACATTATCTCTGATAACAAATGAACTTTGGCAAGCAAGAGAAGCAGCTCATGTGCCCCGGCGTTATACAGTGTAGCCACCATAAGAATGCGAGTGACACGTTCTAAGTTGCAACCACACATTCGAATAGCAAAACAAAGAAGAGCTTTCGCTCTGTCGTTTTACATACAACTGTCCATGGTGCGTTCCACGTTTTAACGCCAGAACGGTACTGCTCTGCAGTCATTTCAGATATATTTAGAATTACAGACTACAAGAGCAATGCCGCTCCGATGTAATAACGTAACGGCGTCGCAACGCATCATATGCCAGCCAGTCCGGTAAATTATTGCGGTGCGGCGCCGCAACGCATCATGTGCGCCGGCTCTTAGGTCGTATTACTTATAATTTATAATTAATATATTATTAGGTCTGGGAAAAAATTCGTGTCGTTTTTTCAGTAAAATTCAGCTAGTCTCCTAAAGCGCGTGAATGAATTTATTTGAACCAATATGTTCCATTATTATCGATAATGTTCGACATTTTTTAGGTAGATCCATGATCCCATCGGTGAAGACCTTCTGTGGTTTCTGGTTAAAGAACTGGATCAAGTAGTTATCACAGGCTTCTTTTGAAACCAAGTTAATTCCATGAAGAGAGCTCTGCAGAGATTGGAATAAATGATAATCAGAGGGTGATATATCCGGACTGTAAGGTGGATGTAACAAAACTTCCCAACCGAACTCTTTAAATTTATGACGGGCCATCAAAGAAGTGTGTGGCCGGGCGTTGTCATGATTATAGACAATACCTTTCTTATTTATCAATTCGGGCCTTTTCCTCTCAATCGCTACGCCTAATCTTTCTAGTCAATCACAGTAGAGTTGATAATCAATCGTATCACCAGTCGCAAGTAGCTCGTGGTGGACGATAACCATCCAGTCCCACCACACACACAACATCACTTCTTTTGGCGTCGATGTTAGTTTAACAAATTATTGTGAAGGCTCATCATCCTTTATTCACAATATTTTATGCTTCCAGTTATCGTACGTAATCCATTTTTCATCTCCGATTATTAGACGTATTAGAAATGGCTCGATTTCACTCCGTTTCAGCAGCGTATCGCAGATGTTTAATCGGTTCATCATATTTTTCGCGCTCAACCCACGAGAACTGCATTCGTCAATCTTTTTTTATAACCAGCTTTGTGTAAATGTTTCAAAACATTTTTCTGGTCAATGCTTAGCTCCATACCAATATTGACACTGCTGATATGCTTATCTTGTTGGACTTTTTCAAGTGTTTCATCGGCTTTTGCATTGATTGGACGACCGCAGCGCGCCTCATTTTTCACATTAAAGTTAACGAAATGAAAGTGAGCGAACCATTTCCATACAGCAGAATTTTATAAAGTACCTTCACCGCATTAAGCATTTTTTTTATCGTAAGCCTGCGTAGTGTAGTTACCTTTGTAATAATGATATTGTAGAATTTACCGGATTTTTTCGTTATTCAGCTCCATGTTCGAGTACGAAATACTTTCGAACCACTGCACAGATTGCAATGTTTCTTACATTTAACTAACATTCGGAAGGTCACCTTTAAAGGTACACTTATTGGTGTTGCTATAATTTATGTTTCTTTAGTTATATGCGACCAACGCCACTCATCGGAAAAAACGCCACGAACTTTTTCCCAGACCCAATATTATATTAACTAGGGCTGGGTATAATTTTCATGGCAAACAGTCTTATAGAGATTGCCACTTAAGACATGTTTTTATATTTATTTTAAGTAAAATGTTCCTTATGAAATAAAATCTGGTATTTAAATAAATAATTACCTGATATTTGGGGCAATTATTGAGCAATGGAAAGCGGCCTTGGGTATCACCACTGTGTAATAAATGATTGTCAACCAAATTCCATCCCCAGCTATGTTCATCTGAGCCTAAGAGTCCAACATAACCTTGACATTGTAAAGGAGAATCTCTCGTTGATACACCAACTACAGCTACTGTGCCAAGTGGACCTTCCCATATCACTTCCCAGGCATGCCTGCCTCTATGAAAACCAACTTTTCCTCTGCATGCATCAGTACTTTGTGCTACGGGATTTCTGTAATTGTCATTTATTTTTCATGCACATATTATTTATTAAATTAAACTATATAGAAAATAAGGATAACCATACTATTTCTTTTCATTTGAAATAATATCATTTTTTCATAGAATTTAAATATTAAGGTTTGTAGCATTCTAAACAGATATAAACACCAAATAATGTTACTTTTATGGGAGAATAAATATTGGTCCTTTACCTCTACTTTGCTCTTATATATTAATAAGTCACTTTTTACTTCTGTGATATACCACAGGGTTTATGATTTTAAATAAAAACCAAATTAAAAAAGCAACATGCTGGAGTGGAGATACGGGATAGGAGGTGAAAAATCATAGTCATTGATATAAAATTTATTTATGGCCATTATTGACTGAGCCAAACATGGTTTCCGAGTCAAGTTGGGGTGTTCTGCACCTTATCAGTCTGTCAGAGGCCTATAACTTTTAAACCAAATAAGAAAAGACTTGAAATCTGGATCAAATATGTAAGCCTGTGACGCAAAGCCAACTGATATTTAATGTAAATGAAAAAAAAAATTAAGAGGGCTTCAATGAGGAAGACAAGTAACCTGTACAGCTGTCAACCCACATGGGTTAATGAGCACATGCTCATTAAAACACCATAGATTTCCTCTAATAAATTTATGTAACAAGGGTTGGCAACTTTTACTTGCAAGCCAGCAAATCCCCTTGTTACACTGTATCCTCTTCAGATCTGCCTGTAAAATATCATTACATACTAAAGAGTTTCCAAAGTGTTTAAGGTCTTCAGGAAAGAAACAAGCCTCTGAGTCAATGTACAGAAAAGGTCTGATACAAATAACTTAATAAAGCCAGAGCATAACTAAACTCTGAATTCCACTAAGGACAAGTTTTGATTCAGACATGGGATAAAAGTTTCCCTTGGATTCTACCCAAGTAAATGCATATAGGTTTTAAGCCTTTAAAGAATTTTGAAAAAATGTTCAAACTCAGTGGCAGCACCCATCTCAGAGGCCATCAGCTTAAGCTATGTACCAGTCACTGCATGATATGCAGTTCGGATTCCGACAGGGCCGTTCTACGATAGACGCAATTTTAAGGGTTCGGTCCCAGTCGCAACAAGCCGTTTCTCAGGGTAGGATGGTCCTAGGCGTAAGCTTAGATATTTCCAACGCTTTTAACACCCTGCCCTTGGCTGCAATCAGGGGGGCGCTCGAACATCATAACGTGCCCCCCTACCTGCGCTGTATCGTTTGGGCGTACCTGCGCGACAGGTACATCTCGTACGTGGGTCGGAACGATATTCGCTATACGAGGGAGGTGTACTGCGGGGTTCCGCAGGGGTCGGTTCTGGGTCCCCTTTTATGGAACCTCGCGTACGATGCGGTCTTGCGTGCTGAACTCCCCGACGGTGTCAGCGTCGTCTGTTATGCAGACGATACGCTAGTACTTGCCGACGTGGAATCCTTCGCAGGGACCACCGAGCTCGCCGAGCATGGGGTAGCACGGGTCGTTTCTAAGATCCATGAATTGGGTTTGCGGGTAGCGCCTCTTAAATGCGAGGCGTTATGGTTCCATAAACTGCCGCGAAGTAGGGAACCACCTGATTCGTGGATCAGAATAGGTGACGTACATATAAGGGTGGGCCGGTTCATTAAGTACCTCGGGCTCACCCTTGACGGTCGTTGGGGCTTCGAGGAACACATCGCCTCGTCCCCCGGGTTCAGAGGGTAGTGGGTGCTTTGCATCGACTCCTACCCAATCTCGGGGGACCGTCTGAGTCGTGCGGTCCGTGGCTCTCTACGGGGCGCTAGTCTGGGGTCACAGACTGCGCGTCCGCCGCTGCAGGCAGAAGTTACACAGTCTGCAGCGGTTGATGGCCATACGGATCGTACGTGGCTATCGAACAATCTCCTATGAGGCGGCGACGATCCTGGCACGCTTTATGCCCTTTAATATCCAGGCGGAAGTGGACTTGGCAGTCTTCAACCGGGTCCACGAATCTCGCCTGAGAGGCGAAAGCGTGCCTCCTATGGCGCTCGAGAGGCTGAAGGCGCTAGAGCGCCGATCAGCCCTAAATACGTGGCGCGTGCAGCTTAATGAGAAGGCCTGCATGCGCCAACGCGTGGTCGGCGCCATTTTGCCGAACCTCGAAGCCTGGTTTGATAGCAGAGATCACGTCACCTACCATCTGACACAGGTACTCACGGGTCATGGATGTTTCCCTGAGTACTTGTGCCGGTTTGGACGAGAAGCAACGACTCGGTGCTACCACTGCAGTTCGGACCTGGATTCCGCCCAGCATACGCTCGCACATTGTCCGGCGTGGGACAGCGAGCAGCGGGACCTGGTCCGATGGATCGGACACGACCTTTCCCTACCGGCAGTGGTGTCGGCCATGCTGGCAGGGCATGACAACTGGAGGGCCGTGGCCTCTTTATGTGAGGAAGTCATGTCCCAGAAGGAGGCTGCAGAGTGAGAACGGCAGAAGGCCACTCGAAGAAGACGCCGGGCTGTCGACAACCGCCCTGGCATATCAGTCCCAGTGGATCGGTCGAACCACGACCGACCAGCTGATGCCTTAGGGGTTGTGGCTGTTCAGGGTGGGGGCTCTGAGCGACCGGTCAGCAACCCCCGAGAAGACGGCGGTGCGTTGTGACGTGCTTTGCCGAAGTATACTAGGTGGTATCAGGGGAGACAGCATCTCCCACCCGTGATTGTGCCTGTCAGGCGCGGCGTAGTGGGGCTGCGGCGATTTGATTACAGGAACCGCAGTCCCCACTAATTCGCAGAAGTAGTCACCTTGGGGTTTTTAGCTGGTAAAAGTCCGGCACACCCTGGCTGCCACCCCCTTCGCGGCCAGGACGGTCCTATGAGGATTTTCCCCAAGTAAAAAAAAAATGTAGCAGTCAATCAAACAACAACCCATATAAGCACTTTCTACGCAACAGGATTGTCAGAGTGTGGAAAGATCTCCCAGATGACATAATATCAGCTTTAAATGTAAGTCATTTTAAAAATCACTTGGACAAATACTATATCAACCACAAAAAGCAATACTTTAAAAAAAAAGTGAAATAGCAGGATACAGGTACTTCTCAGTTGTTTCAACTGCTTGACTGATGATAAATAAATTAGAAGTACCTTATTGAAAACATGATTAAAGTTCAGATATAATATCGAGGGGTGAAAGGCTATTTGGTTTAAGTGAAATTTTTTGGTGATATAGTAATATTTATATTTTTGGAATCTGTAAAAAACGCTGATTCCGAAAATATATATATTACCATGTCACTTAACCCAAATACCCTTTTACCTCTCCGTATATTAATAGGTTACAGGTATCAACCTCATAAGCCCCTTTGATAAAACAAAGTCAACAAGTTGGTTACAGTTAAGCATCCCTCAATAAAGCCATGGTTTCACAGAAATTATGTGTTTTCTTCAAACAAAAACTTTTTTAGTTTATTGTAAATTATGGGCTCCCTACATTTGCACAATACAAACTACTACTATTTTTCAAACTTATAGACTCATAATTCAGTTTATAAACTTTTTTATAGACTGGAGTTACTATTGCATGCTTCCATACACTTAAAGTTTCCTCTAAAGATTTTGACATAATATTTACTAAGATTGACTTAATTTTCTAGGCAACATTGTTTAGACAACAGACATACCATATCATCAGGTTCAGCTGGTGAATTAATATCTAAGGATTTCAATATCTTAAAGATATATTTGGCAAGAATTCAACTATATGAAGGCAATTTAAAATTCTTGGTGAATATATTACACCAAATACAATCCACAAATTTAAATTGTTTTTAATATTTTTTTGTAATGTGATTTTACCATAATTATGGTTTTATATAGTATTGATCTTGTTGAATTGCTATGAAGGACTGTACTTGCTCCTGGGTGTTCAGTCATCACATTGTGTCATTATTCAATGTGTATATTGAGAGGACACATGAACCAATTTTCTTGTTAAAGAGTTATATTGATTTACTCATAATTTAGAGCATAAATTGTTGTGAAATGTGTTTGTTGAGTTGCCTTTTTTAAATCTTTAATCTAGTTTTTTGCTTATAATGGCATAAGTATTTTATTTTTAATTCATAAATTTGAAAAATCACAAATAAATAAAAATATGAAAATAACATAAATTACGATTTTGTTTAGTTGTCTGTCACTTCTGTAATTGCAAAAGGTTCCATTGAGAATGTTTTACTAGGCTACACATTTATATCAAAACAAGCAATCAACATTGTTTAATGGAATAGAATGGTGAGTAATATGTCTTGCCAATTTCAATTCATTATTGTTAAGCAAATTATAAATTTAAAGCTTATGTCTATTTTATATATTAGGTCCTTACATATGAAATTGGCGTTTTGTATGGGAGGAACAAAAAGTCGAATATTTTTTAATATAATATATTTAATTAATCAAAGTATGAACCATTATTTTCTATGCACTTTTGCCATCTCATAGGTAGTTCATTGATCCCTTTACTAAAAAAACCAGTTGGACGGGAATCAATAAAATCTTTGAAGGCGATTTGGACTGCCCCATCGGAGTTGAATTTTTTCCCTTGCTTGAAGTTATCCAAATTTCGAAAAAAATGGTAATCTGTTGGAGCAAGGTCCGGGGAGTACGGAGGATGTCTTAGACTTTCGAATTGAAGCTCTTCTAATTTAGTAGCCGTCTGTTGCGGAGTGTGTGGTCTAGCGTTGTCGTGAAGCAGCAGTGGCGTGGAGCGATTGACCAGCCTAGGTTGTTTAGCCACTAGCTTTTCCATCATGGTTTGCAATTGCTGACAATAGACATCAGCCGTAATAGTCTGGCCAGATTTGAGAAAACTGTAATGAACAATACCGGCACTAGTCCACCAAACGCTTACAAGTAACTTTTTTGGGGTTAATTTTCGCTTGGGGCAGGATTTGGCTGGCTGGCCAGGATCCAACCATTGCGCTGAGCGCTTCCGATTATCGTAAAGAACCCATTTTTCATCACAGGTAATGATTCGGTTTAAAATACCTTCATTATTGTGCCGGTTTAGTAATGTAACGCAGCAGTCGACGCGCGTTTGCCGGTTTGCTTCAGTCAATTCGTGAGGTACCCACCTTTCAAGCTTTTTAATCTTCCCAATTTGCTTCAAGTGAATTAAAACAGTTTTATCACTAACATCGCAGCCTGCAGCTAACTCGGACGTGGTTTGCGATGGATCCGCTTCCACAATAGCCTTCAACTCTTCATTATCAACTTGAGTCTCAGGCCGTCCACGGGGCTTGTTCTGCAGGTCGAAATTTCCAGAACAAAAACGTTGGAACCAAAAACGAACTGTGTTTTCTTTTGCAACACGACCGCCATACCACATCATTCACCCTTCGAGTTGTTTCCGCAGCACTAGTGCCACGGTGGAACTCGTACTCGTAAATAATGCGATATTTTAAGTTTTCCATTTTGTAAAATGAGTGACGCAAACAGAAAAAAACAGAAGAAAAAAACAAATGAATGACGATCATCGAAGCACAAATACATGAGTCTATAGCTGTACAAATTTGAATTTGAAATTCCTTACCAAAGAGGAGAAATTTGTGATTAAAGTGGCCAGTACGAAAAACGCCAATTTCATATGTAAGGACCTAATATTTGAACTATCAATATGGGTGGTTGAGAGCTTGATTGTCTAGGCATGCTGGTTACAATTACAGCTAAGTGCCTTAAGAATTAATAAATGTTTCAAGTTTACCAGATTACAATATTATTAATGAATAAATATATAATTTAAATATTTACATACCTATGTAATGTAAATCCATTTTGTTTTATATATATATTCCTTGAACAATCCCGTGGATTCCATGCATGCAAAAATGCTCGCAGTTTGGATTTATACGTAATTAAGGGTGATAATAAATCTGATTTTATTACTTCCTCTGCCAGTCGTTTCATACAATGGTATCTCCAGACATAATTGTTCTCATCATTAAGGATTCTGTACCAGCTTTTACATACCAGTGAGCAATGTCGAAGATCTCTTAGATTCAGATACGAGAATATAATTTCTAATACATGATCAGGAACTATTTCTGCAACCACATAATATTTACTTGTACAGAATTTATTCATTTGATTATTTTATATAGTTTTATTTAAATTCAATTAAACTTCAAAGTATATAGGTCATGTTTTGCGATATATTGTCACATTATAACAAACGTTATCAGTTTTCTTAATTAAAAATTATAAAAAACCAAAGAGTTTACAAAATATAGGTTATAATATTTAGAAGAATAAATAAATGAACTTGATTCGACATAGCTAATAAACAGCTACCTACTATAGACCACTTTTGCCGGTAGATAGTGCATTGCAATAGTTTTTATTCCAATGTATATTTCGTCACACAAATTTGCAATACGAGCACTTGTGCATAAGAGAACACATTTTTTTCAATTTTTCAAATAACAAACAAAAATATATTTCAGTAGGGAATTACAAATAATTACAATACATCATCAGCACTCATAAATATTAGTATTTTTATATGAGACCATAATGAAATAAAAGGAACTAATTTTTAATTGATAACAATCAAAAACGATCACAAACAAATGACAAACGTAGAACTAGTGGTGGACTTACTGTTAGACTAGGTACGTGAAACAGGTATTTAATGGAAATTTTGGATATTAATTCTTATCAAGTCTTGACTAAAATGTATTATTAGTTTATCTCTTTCGTGTACGTGAGATGCCACTCAAAAGATAATATATAGTTTTAAAAAAATATTAGTCTATCGTTATCTGCGAACAAGATGGCACTCATAGGGTATAACAATAAAGGTGGTAGAGTTTAATGTATAATACACTACTAGTCTGTAGTCTGTAGTACTTACCTACATTGATTTATACCAATTCAAAAACTAAGCCATTGTTCTCTAAATAAAATCAAAATAAAAATAATATTATTTAAATAATAAATAATAAGAATACTCTACAGAGTACAGTAATATATGTGAAAAAGAGATACTACTTGCCATCTTCTTCTGTTTAGAAATTTAAAACGCTACCTGACTGTCAGAACTAGAACTAATGCTGCGCTTATATATGTCTATCCGTATGTAATTTGAATGTGTGCCTATAGGTGTTATATTTCAATCAATTTTATAATGCTAGTATCCTGCTAGTACCATACCGGATGGTATAATATGAATTTTTTTACTACGAATATTCTTATACTAAGTTTTATGTACTTATAGAATAAAATTAACTTAATACTGGATTATTATAAAATAGAACACTAAGATCAAAAGATCACTGCAAGCATAACACCCATTATAATTCATAGTAGAAGTTTTTGTTATATCATGTTTGCTAAAATCCAGGTAAAACAACATTAACTAAAATAAATTTTAATATTTTGATTTATTAATTCCTAAGTAGGAAGAATAAAACATAAAAAGTAGTTTACATTTATTATATGATAATTATAATATAATATTATTATTATAGTGTACTTAGTAATACTAAGGTAACCTGTACCTATAGAAGAAGTAAATATACCTAACTAGCCTTAAGTAGATCCACTCAAAATAGAGATGGCACCTCGTTCAAAACAATAAACATCAAATACTGTAACTTCACTTCTTCCCCATATTTTGCATTTTGCATTAATTTAAATTTTGTATATTTAATTATTTGCCTATTACGATAGATAATTGTAGCGTGTGGGTTAGTGATTTGTTTTATTATATATTTCTTTGGTGTAATGTGTACAAATCGTGATAATCATTAGGGATGTCGAATATGAAAAAAAAAATGTTATATCGATATTTATTAAAATATCAATATCGGTGTCGATATATCGAGGGAAAAATATCGATATATAGATTAAATCTCAATAAACACGAAAGCATTTTAACAGTATTCCTTTTTATTAGACAAAATTACAAAAATATCAAGAACGAAAAGGCTATCTTCTAACTTTAAGAACTATTTAAGATATCAAACAATAATAAATTAAAAAATGTGCGATTCACACACAATAGAAGTGAAACTACACTAAATCGACAAAAGAATGAGATGAATATATATAACAAGGGTAGGATAATTACAAAGTTTATTTGTTTAAAAATGAGAGTATTTTGAATAATTTTAGAAGATATTTTATATTTTATTTAACATATGTTACATAATTTATTGGTGTTTATTAACACTTATATTTGAACACCTATCTTGATTGTTCAAGAATAATTGTTTTTTACGCGCATGAAACTCACGACTACGTACTGGTTTTTTGTAATTTTATTTTCTTTTTTTTGCGTCCATATTCACTACACATTTCGGTATTAGTTATCGGCATCTTAAAAAAATATATTATTTAGCACAACAAGATATAAAAATACTCACAACACTGTTAAATAATAACACACCACGCTGCTTCTTATTAAAAACCTGCAATACGCACAAACGCACCGACATTTGCTCTCTCGCTCTGACTCACTAATTTTTGTATTTGTTTTTCTTAGCTGTCGTTATCCGTTGCATCCGGTTTGAAATCAGAACGATTTTATAGAAGTTTCACTTCAATAAATAAATAAATGGCGGCAAATAATATACATGCAACAAATTCAGATGTCAATGCATGCAACATAACAAAAAATAGTACTCAACAGTCATAAGCAATATAGTTCTTTTTTTTTTTGTTTATTCCTATCTTTTACAGTTTCAGATTACAGCGACTTCAGTGCCATAAGAATTAAAAAAATATTGTTTTCGATACAATTTTTGATCTTGGATATTTTCTATCGATATATCGTTACAAAATATATCGCCCAAAAATATCGATATATTGAATTGAAAATATCGATATATCGATATTTGTTCGCAAGCCTAATACTCATAAACTAAAGTGTTAAGAAATGCTGTAAGATTTAATCAATTTTTAAGTCAACATTGGCCAACTTTCTTTTGCAATAAGTTTAGGCCTTTAGTTAATTTTAAGTAATATTGGTATAAGAATGCCAGGAGTAGACCCAACGTTGTCAGATGAAGACTATATTATTGCTAGAGCTAAAGATGCTCAAAATTACAATATTCACTCAGCGAAAGCTTGGATGTTAACTGCAAAAACGTTATTTCCTACAAACTTTAAAGTGCAGTTTGAGGCTTACTTGATGGAAAAACAAGCGGGAAATGTCTTGGAGGCAGCGGAATGCTTTAGTTCATTGATGCTATCACGTCAAAATATAACAGCTCTTTTACCTGAAATATCTGCTATCGCAAATGCACTTAGATCACTTGAAGGAAGTTTTTTGGCTCAGATGTTTGATGCTATTTGTCCTGATATACAGCTGACAATATTGAAAATGAGCGTAGAGAACAGTGAGGACACAATAGAGCATTGTAGGTTATTAGTTATATTGTTGAAGAAGTTTCCACAACTAGGTGTAGATAGTCTTGTTAAAACCTTAATAAACGCTGAAAAGTTTTTTTATGATAACCGTTATGCAAGACTATTAGTAGTAGAAACATTACCGTTGCTAAGTTCTTTAGAATCACCAAGACTGCTACAGCGGCTGTTAGTTAAGGCTATTGATTTCTATAGTTCATATATTTATGATGATTCTGAGCATGATATAGCAGATCCTTGGCAAAGGCTCTATGGAATCCTTGATATGCTAGGAAGGCAATTAAGCTGGGATCCTTACCTTGTAACATATAGTAATAGTTTGAATAAGGAATCGTATATACAGAAACTAGCAGCCTTAAGGAATAGTGATGACTGTCGTCAACTACTATATTGTGGTACTACCTTTTTCTTAAGGTCCCTTTATGAACAACGATCTTTAAAAGGTAATCAAATTTTAGTAGAAGCATTGTCTGATCCTGATATGCTTCAATCAAAAAGGAAGAAAGGAGATGTAGAGGTGACAGGTATATCAGCACATCAGTTTCAAGCTGCTGCCAATTGTTGGGAATTGTTGCACAATAATGATGTTATTACCAGAGAGTTTAATAAATTGCTGAATCAATTACAAGCAAAACCTTGGACTGAAGCATTTTTAGATGAATTGGCATTGTATAGAGGTAGATATGAAGAAGCTCTGCCTCCTGCTACTGTAAACAATCTGAATACAAGCATTTTAAAAGCTTGTATATATTACTGTCAGAAAAAATATTCCTTATGTGTTGAAAATATTCTAGCAGCATTACCACAATTACCCACCATAGAAGGAATGCAAGAAGCTGAACTTATTGTGGGGGGCAAACATAGACATTTACATTTTCTGCCAACTACAAAAATTGCAATCATGCATTATTTTTGTACTTTACTCATTCGAATTCTACTTAGCAGTGGTAATAATTCTGACATAAATTATGGACATATGTTAGTATTGATGCAACTTGGTTGGCCACAAGAGGAATCATTATTTATACACATACTAGATGTTATGAGACAAAAAGGTGTGTTTCATTACCATTTATTTTCTGCATACATAATTCACATTGATATTTTAGAAGAAATAACTTTCATTTGGAATGAACAAGGTGCCAGTATAGTATTGGACATATTACCTAATTCTCAGCAACATTTAGGTCAGAGAAGGATTGGTACTCGTGGTGCTGATAAAGGAGTTAAAGAAGATTTTAAACAAGCAATGAAGGCACAAGTAGCCAGAAGTAATGAGTCTATACTTAATCTAATTCTGCAATTTATTACATCGGAAAGATCTTACTTCCTTCAAATTTAGGAAGAAAATATAATTGCACACACATAATTATATGTTTATGATTAGTAAAGAAATAATACACTATTCTTATGTATTTAATTTTAAAACAGTTTAATTTTGTAAAAAACCAAATTTGAAATTACCAACATTCCTAGTATAACTTCTCATGAAATCAGTTATTTTTCCAGTATTTATGCTGTGGACTCAAATTTGTCAATTGTCATATTACTATTGTGCTTTTTTGACCGAGGTGCGTCGGACTTGTACCGACTAAAAACCCCCAAGGTGACTTCTTCTGCGCATTGGCGGGGACTGCGGGACCTGTAATCAGTTCGCCACAGCCACGTCGCGCCGCGCCCGCTGGGCACAAACTCGGAGAAAGATATCTTCCCCGAAATTGCTCATTGTATTTAGGCAGAGCACGTCACAATGCTCTGCCTACTTCTCGAGGGTCGCCCAGCCTGAGCGGCCGCGAACCCAAAGGCATCAGCCAACCGGTCGTAGATCGACCGATAGGCTGGTACTGATGTTCCAGGGAGGTTGCCGGCAACCCGATGTCTACTTCGAGCGGCCTTCTGCCGCTTTCGCACTGCGGCCTCCTTCTGGGACATGACGTCCTCACAGAAGGAGACCACGGCCCTCCAGTTGTCATACCCTGCCAGCATGGCCGACACCACTGCTGGCAGGGAGAGGTCGTGTCCGATCCTTTGGATCAAGTCCCGCCGCTCGCTGCCCCACGTCGGGCAATGTGCGAGCGTATGTTGGGCGGAATCCAGGTCCGAACAGCAGTGGTAGCACTGGGTCGTTACGTTTCGTCCAAACCTGCACAGGTACTCAGGGAAACATCCGTGTCCCGTAAGTACCTGTGTCAGGTGGTAGGTGACGTGATACTATTAAACCAGGCTTCGAGGTTCGGCAGAATGGCGCCGACCACGCGCTGGCGCATGCAGCGCACCTTATCCAGCTGCATGTGCCAAATTCTCAGGGCTGATCGGCGTTCTTCTGCCTTCAGCCTCTCGAGCGCCAAGGCAGGCTTTCGCCTCTCAGACACAATTCGCGGACTCGGTTGAACACTGCCGAGTCCACTTCCGCCTGGATACTGAAAGGCAGAAAGCGTGCCAGGATCGTCGCCGCCTCATATGAGATTGTTCTGTAGCTGCGTGCGATTCGTATGGCCATTAACCGCTGCAGGCTGTGTATCTTCTGTCTGCAGCGGCGGACGCGCAGTCTGTGCTCCCAAACTGGCGCCCCGTAAAGGGTCACGGATCGCACGACTCCGGCATAGAGGCGACGGACTCCCTCAGAGGGTCCCCGAGGTTAGGCAGGGGACGATGTAGGGCACCTACTATTCTCTGAACTCGGGGGACAAGGCGCTCGATGTGTTATTTGTTGTGTTTGTTGTATAATACCATTGTACAGGGTGTATACAAATATTACAAGGATTAGTTTAGTATCTTATCACATATGACATAATGCTACTTAACAAAGTATTTAAAGTTTTACTTGATTAAACTTAGTTGGATAGATATAAAGACCCAGCTTAACCACTACAGTAGCTGCTGGCCTACAACCGAGGTCCAAGGGAAATATTTTTCTACATAACATAGCTTTAATAGCATGCATGCTACTTGAGTTTTAAAGATGAGAAAATGCAGGTTATATTTCCAAGACTGGATGAATTTGGTTTCCCAGGCCTGAGGCTTAAGTGGAGTGATTAGAGGGACACCCCAGTGGTTTTTAGTCAGTATGAGTCCGACACATTGGGGTTGTTGCCCTCACAGCGGCCTTGATGGTCGTATGTAGGATTTACCCCAAGGTTACCAAAAAAAGGTTACACTTTCAGTACCACCACATAAAAAAAAAAGATTCAGTTTATTTTAATTATATTTCAATTATTAGGTGACAATTCTTACCCAACTACATTCATACAAAAGTACTTTGTCAAAATATTTTTTTACAAATGTGACAGTGTTAGCTTTATTTTTATTGATTTTCTATGCACTACCTTCATACGAGCCAACAGCTAATAATAAGTTACGTCTTGTAAAATGTAAACCTTTTATAGGTGAATTTTTAGTAGGAAATGAGCGTAATAAAAATTTATCTTCCTTGTGGGCCACATTGTTATTTCCTTCTTCTCCAGTAGCTTCGTCTGTTATGGCAGTGAAATCCCATAATTTAATAGTACAATCCAATGACCCTGAAATCAGATATACATGCTGTAAATACTTGTGATCGTATAACTTTATTTGAAATCTTTAAAACTTGTTAAATGTATTCATAATTTGTAACATTAAATTAAAAATATAAAAATCTAACTGAATCATATCGAGGGGTGAAAGGCTATTTGGTTTAAGCGACATTTTTTGGTGATATAGTAATATATGTGGAATCGGTAATATATATATTAGTATATCTCCAAAATTGTCACTTAAACCAAATAGCCTTCACCCCTCGATATAATAACGTAATCATTGGAATCATTCCATTCCTTCAGTAAGTTGGTAGAGTTCATTATGATTGTATGTAACTTGTTCATGACGGCGCGTACTTATAGATGGCTCGCACAAATCTACCTCATCGGTCGGCGCGTACCACTATAGGCTTTCATCTAATAGTGAAACTGGGAAGTACGTACCACCAAAAAATTGAGATCGCATATTTAGTTTATTGGCACTAATATGAACAAAAAATACTTAAGGGAACAATTCTAACCAACTTATACTTAAATTTCAACACTATTCTAGATCCCTATTTAATTCCTTGTCTATTTAATTGTCTTTACGATTTTGTATATATATTCAATATTTTAGTGTGGGCATTTACACTCAACACATAGCAATAATAGTGCTAAAAGAATAATGCATGATAATCTTTTGTTGTTCCCTCAGTTCGGGCTCATCCCATAAAGCGAAAAGCTTAAGTGCAGCCGTCTATGGGCGAAATGGTAATAATCGAATATGGTGTTAATCATATTTATAAATTTTAATGTGAAAAAGGAAAATTAAAATAGTTTAATTTACGGATTTGTGTAATTGTGTTGTTTGATATTGTTATCACAAAAAAGTACTTGAAAAGCTATAGCAAACCACGATTCCCTTGATATCATTTTCATGTTTCGTGCGGATTTATGCATTGATTGCTTGTCAATATTCACCTGATGATAGGATTGTTCCATCACGACTAAATGCTAAAGCATGTACTGGTCCAGCATGCTGCAATGGTATCAGGGTAGCTGGAGAACCGGTAGATAAATCCCATATCATCACCTCTCCACCACTGCCAGCTGAGGCGAGCCAACGTCCACAAACAGAGAATGCCAATATATATATTGACGACTGTAATGGACAAACATCGATTATTAATTTACTAATATGGTTTTTGTAAATATATTAAACTTGAAATAATATTACTAAAATAAATTTTTATTATTGATATTAGAAAACACATATGTACTGTTCCTAGTCAAATAAATTAACCTGCATGATATACTGCATATGATTACCACGTGTAACAAGACAAATAATGTCTAAGTCTGATATTTATAAACGCTATTTTAAGATTGCTTAGATATAACTAAAACATTATAAATTACATTATTAATGAATATTAAAGTATATGGTAGTTGCACCATTTTCTAAACTTGGACTTGGTTCTATGAATACTTAGGCTATACTTAAGTTTCTATTATATATTCAGATTTTTGTTAAAGACAAACATATTTTGAGCAAATCTCTAAAGCAAATGTAAAATCATACCTTATGTCCAGTCATGATACGAACTTGTGACCCTGTTAAACAATCCCACAATCTGACTGTTCTGTCACTTGAACCAGATGCAATGTAATTGGAATTTGGATGAAATTGGATACACTGAAAAATTGAAATGATTAAGATATCTATATTAAATTCTTTATATTAATATTTTACGTAATAAAGTCTCTGTGAAATAAAGGAGTTTAGAAAAGTTATGATACAAAATTAAAGAGCTTGGTAGTGTAAATTTTATATTAATCTTACATCTACGTCAGAAAGGTGTCCGGAGAAAATCCGCAATGGTTGATGATGTTCCGTAGCCCAAAGACGGGCTGTGCGATCATGTCCACAGGACGCAAAGTAGTGTCCATGAGGGGACCAACGAACGTCCCACACTGGCCAAAGGTTACCACGATACACCACGAGGCACGTCCAACAATGCAGTGACCAAAGTCGTACTGAAATTAGAACCATTATTGTCACTTTAAATTGTTTTACTTAAAACAAAAGATGTCAGTTATATGTAGACCATACCAGACGAATCTTCAGAACAGGAAAGAAGTAAAGTTTTGAAAGGGTCAAAAGATACTTTATAGACAGGCCCTGAGTGACCGTACAGAGTACGGCAAGTATCTCTATCCTTTTCATCCATCATTCTTACGAGTACATCACCTAGAAGTATTATAAGAAATAAGTTACTACAAATTTCTTACATAGAGATAAATGGTATAAACATTGTTTAAAATACTTACCTGCTTCCCTGTCTATATCTTGTAATTTATCTACAGATTTTATGCCTCGTAATTTTGCAGGAGTTAATGTCCAAACCTAAAAATATTAACATTAATTCCATCATGACTTAAGCTATATGGAGAATTATTTTTTGAGGAAGCAGATACTTTGGCTGTTGGCATGTTAAGCACCTCACTAAGCTGCATTCATAACAAAATACATGATGCCATAAGTAAAAAGTTTCCTAGATTCAATCTGAAAATTATTTAAGTACTGGCTGTCCCGGCAGACCTTGTTCTGCCCTATTTCTCTAAAACAAAGTCACATTGTTTTTTTTTAATGTTAATAGCTTCCCCGTCAGATTTTATTCTGCCAAAACCTATTGGCCTGTCGGCTGTTTTTTAAAAATTGTTTGAAGGAACCTGGCCTTAATGCTATATGTATAAAAATTGACAAATATTGACATTAATATTTATACTAGAGTCCGACCGAAACTGGTTTTCCGGCCGAAACCGAAACCGAATATTCGGCCGTGGCTTCAGTTTCGGCCGAAACCGAAACCGAAACTCACATGGTCAAGTATAAAAGTCAACGTGCTCAAGTAAAAAAATGAAACATAAACTTACATGTAATCAGTTCCATCAAAACATAACCTCTAAAGAATGTTTACGTCGGGTGATAACGCACTGACTAAGTTGTGTTGCTATAGAGCAATGCGAATTAGATCCGTCAACTGTCGTCTAAACGACGCAGTTACACTGCGACGCAGCCTTGAGTTTCTTTCGGCGTTTTTTCTCAAGGTAGTCGCTTCCGAAACGCTAATAGATCACCGTTAGGTTTCGTATTTTTGGCTGGCGGTCCAAGTCGAGGTTCGTACCCACAAGGGTGCCCTTGCATTGCCACCCAACCCATAAATTGCCGGCTGAGCACCCTCAGTGTTCGCCCACCCGCCCGGTTAAGTTGTGAAGACCTTTCCCGTTCAACAAACACGCGTAAATTCGAAAAAAAAAGCAATGCGAACGGCGGACAAATCCCGAACAGGGCCGCCAGCGTCCGCCAGAGCGTTGCGGCGAGAAACGAAGTTAGGCAAGCATGTACCACAACTACCGAAATCAGTTTCGGTTTCGGCAAAAGTTTCGGCCAATTTTGGCCGAAACCGAAACTGCCGCCGAAACTTGATTTTTGGCCGAAACTCGGCCGAAACCGAACTTTCGGTCGGACACTAATTTATACGTCACTCAATAATTGTTCAAACTCCCGGAACTCGTCCACTAACATTTAAACTTTATGGTATGGTGTTAAAGTTCAAATTGACTTTTAAATATTATTACGAATTTTTTGTATGAAAATATAGAAAAGTGGTGATTTTAGACTTTTTCAGACAATTTTTTTAATTTTTCTCTCCGTGATAACCTTCCCCAGACTTCAACAAACACAACAAAAAAGAAATCAGCCAAATCGGTTCAGCCGTTCTCGAGTTTCGCGCTTATCAACACATTTAGCGATTCATTTTTATATTATAAGATTATAAACTTTTTAATTTCTGAATTGTTAGTAGCCATATTATAAGTGAAGTAGACATTTTTAAAAATGATTCATTTGGCGATTTAATAGGGTTAAGAATGCATCACTTTAATATATAATGACAACATAACAGAAATAAAGTATCAAAACAAATTATTAAATGTAGTTTAGAATTTATACCACCTTTATTATATCTATTGCATATTTGGTCATTAACCAGAAAGGGAAATGAATTATTTAAAAAAGTTTTGGTCGAGTTTTGGAGATAAAAAATAAGGGAAATAGAATATTTTCTATGATTTTATTTGTTTTAAATTGGGATTGAACAAAGCAGACAGGTCTCTATTTTTTATGCATTAAATTGCTAATTTGTAATATCGAATTTGAATATCAATAAGTGTTTTAATCAATTTGTACCTTTATTATTGAAGTACTAAGTCCGACTGCCAAAAGGGTGGAATCATCACAAATGTCTGCACAAATCGCTGTATGTCCACTATTTAAAAGTGTATAAAAGCATATGGATGGCAGACTATCAGGTCCAAGTTGTACACGTTTAGATGCTTCACGCAGAGCTTTCCCTTTCTCTATTTTATCTGTTTCCTTACTAAAAACAGAGTATCTATTATTTAAATAGTTCTTTTATTCTGTTTATATCACATCGGTTGGATACTAGTCTAACAAAACTGTATAAATAAAATAGGAATATTAATTTGTGTATAGATGTATTGAACATGTCAGTCTGTACAAGAACTTCCAGATTTTATTTAGTGAAACACAGTGTGTCGGAGACAAACATATTGTGTTATTATAAGTGTCCGCGCTAGCAACACCGGGCGGTCTTTGTTCGCTCCGGCTGGCGTGCGGACGTGTATTTTGTGCTTGTAATAAATGCCTAAAATCTACAATCCATCAGCGTATCATTTTCATCTGCTACGTGCAAGACCAATACATGTGGTCCTTCGAGCCGGATATGAACCAGCGACCTATGGATCAAGAACCAATTGATCATTGATTTGGACACAGTGTTATAACATAAGAAAGTATATATTTATATTGAGTTACTGGTATATCTCTGTGTTCTTATGTAAACTTATTAAATAGTTATAGCTAGATGTAACAGTAGTGACAAAAGGGATCATCTCTCACTTATTAACTGAGTGCCAAGATCCAAGCCTAAGTGATTTATTATAAAATAGTATCAACTGATCAAAAACATTTACGAAACCATAGCATTAAAATATATTTCTTAATTTTACATACAAAACTAATTTTCTTCATTAAAATATATTTCTTAATTTTACATACAAAACTAATTTTCTTAAATTAATCATTCATAAATTAAACAATACTCAGACCATTTCAATAGACAATGTACTGTTTAGTTTTATAGGAAAAAGTGTATATTTTTGTGTAATAGAGTAGTTTCATAAATTGTAGTAATTGTGTGTTGTTGTTGTGTAAATTGTAGATATTGTACTTGTGATAAAAAAAATCAAATTAAAATATATATATATATATATATTTTTTTTTAAAGATTACGGCCTTGAAAAAAATTGATATGCATGTACTCACAGTTCAGGCAATGGGATTCTATCATTAGGTGGAGCATTAGGGTCTGATTTTGGTTTTTTCATAAATATATTATCTTTTTTAGCTTTCTTCTTTTTGGGTTTATCAGGCGTTTCTTCCACTTCTTCCTCGTCTTCAACAGGTGCAGGCAGAACTTGAATGTCTGGTTCTTTTAGCAGACCATAGTATACTTTCGCACGATTTTCTAAAGTGACAAAATTTTAATTTAATTTTACTTTTCTTTTCTCTAAAATTATTCAGTTAATAATAGAAACACAAAGAATATTAATTTTCAAAAGTATCTTGCATATTGAATAATTTTAAATATAGGTACATTAAAGTAAGATTTGTGTAAATCTATTAATTATTATTATGGATTTAAAACAAGACATGATGAAGCAATATACTTCTATTATTCTTCCAGAGAAATCATGCCATTTTAATGAATCAGATCAATTTAGCAACTAATACATAACCCTAGAAGTGTCACAATGTGTAACTGCACCCACCCTATTTGAAATTTTTCAATGAAAATGCTTAAGAAATATTTACCATTTCGTATTGCTTCACCTAAGAGTCCCCCAGCAGCAGCACGCACTTGAGCCTGAGTACGTCCAGGGCCGTCATGAACTTCTAACTGTATGTGATTATTTATAATATTTATCACAACAGTTGAACTTTTTTGTTCATGCAAAAATCTTTTAAGCTGTGATGAAGCATCTCTTGATAGTTGAACTACAAACTTATTAGAACTGAAAGTAATATCACATATTTTTGGTAAAATAAGCATATATTATAAAATTTTGTTTTATTTGTATAACCTTAATAAATATTTCTTTGTTTGTTAGATGTCAGAAAACATGAGAAAGCTGTATGTTCCATTGCTAAGATCAAGAAAGGTATAATGATAAGAACCTCTCTGAATAGATATAAATGCATGGGTTAATTACTTTTTATACTGGTTTGTCAAAGAGATTACAGTGTACCTGATGTAAAGTAGTGTAGTCCAACAAAAGCAACAACTACCAAGGGACAAGAATCCATTGAAAGTAGCCATTGTTACTTTGGTTCTCATATACAATTGACAATCTGTAGCTATATGAACAACTGGAGGTATGTAAGCGAATCACGAAATGGTACAGGCCATACTGAGTCACCGGGACAGTTTTTGTATTTATGTACTGTGGTCATTACCCAGTTCACACAATAATAATAGCCCTACCAAATCAAAAATATCAACTTTACTGTTTGCTAGAAAACATTTATTTACTGCTTAAAACAACATATATGTTTAAAAAGTATACATTTATATTATTTACCATTTCACTTCAAGCCTATATAAAGTTTAATTTCTTTGATATTAATACTAGAAGTCTCATCTAGATTAGGTAAGCATTCATTGTTTCAGCATGATGGCCAAACAAATACAAAATTTCTAAGAATAAATGATTTGTATTTTGGAGCTTCTAAAATATCAATCTGACTGTTATATTTTATATTTTGAAATTAGGCCCTGAATACTTTTATAATAATATTATATAAAACTAAAATAGTTAAATGATTTTATGTTATTATTGTCAAAAAGACAGTTATGAGATTAACTTAATAAACAAATTATAATCTACCTGTAAATAATTGCCAACTCATTGCCCTTGATTTGATCTTTATGTTTTACAGCAGAAAGTCGTTGTAGATCTTCTTGGCAGTAATCTTCTTGTTCTGGACTAAATTTCTCAAAGAAGTTGTTTGCATGTTCATTGTGGTCATATAGTATTAGAATTAAGTACATATGGACAAATACCGGGTACAATAGTGTTGATAATTCATGCTGATGATTAGACAAATAAATTAAATTGTATGATAATATTATAATATTCATAAAAACATTACATATGTACATAATGTCTTTTATATTTAATACTCATTTAGCCAAGCTTTTGTACTACAGAAATAATCTTTCAATAAAATGCTAGACAGCACTAGTTCCAAAACTTTAGAAAAGTATAATTATGGTTCGCATAAATATTGTAGCTGGTAAAAGTAGTTTTTCTGCATTCGTTTCAACACACAAATATCTTCCCCTATTTTTAGGCTATTGTATATTTACACAAAGTTACTGCTAATTTTTGATAATCTAAATTATTTAATATAACATTAAGTTATCTTTAAAGCTTTTTAATTCTCACCTTATATATATCCAATGAATTTTCGACGAATTTTTTTAGATTATCATAAGCAAATTCATAACTATAAGGGTCACTTTCAGTATGATGAGAAGTGAGTATGCTAGCCAATTCCACCTCTGGCAAATCTAAATTTTCATATTCCACATCACCTAAGCTTGCTTCCTTTCGCAATATCTCTTCTGTGCCCTAAAATTATTAGAAATTATTTATATTCTATTTATTATAGAATCTATTTATTTTATGAAACTGTTTATGTTATACCTTTAAATTATATTTTCGCAATAATTGTAAAACTGCTAAAAGTGGTGTTGATTTATCACCCATTGTGGAAATGTGTTGGTCTTTTGGCCAATACTCTAATATAACTCTATCTGAATTTTGTTCTTTGGGATTTCACCAAATGGAGTTACTACTTTAAAATCGTAGCTTCAAAAAGTCCATAAAGCAAAACAAAATTCACATCTAAAGAAAACGCAACCACAGACTAATAAATGAACGCAACTAGCAGTTTAGACTTCAGGTAGCACTTGTCACAGACTAATAAATAATAGCACTTGTCACAAGCACAGACATCATCATCAGACATTAGGTAGCATCTATTAGGTGCGTTTATAGAGACAGACATTTCTTGCAGTAGCGAAAATAGAACCTTTCACGGAGGCTTATGACGACATTAAACATGACAATTTTGCTACTAATGATAAACATGAAACCGTTAATGAAGCCTCAAAGGTATTCAAATTAACGTCTCTTTTAACCCACCTCTGTAGATGGCAATTGAAGGACGATCTGTCAGTTTGACAGAATTTAAACGTCATTAGTGTGAAAATAGTTCGTTATTCGAGTATTTATTTCAATGCCTAATTTAGTTAAAAATTTGTTTTACGAATTTACTGATCCTAAAATATAAATAGATCCTGATAACAGAATAATATGCAATAAAATTCACAATAAAAATAAAATAACTGACATTAAATGTCAAAGTGTTCATGAAGAGTAGATTATCAGCAAATTAGTATATTCAATTAGCTCCTTAATCAGCTTGTAGATGACTGAAAGTGGCGATGCCAAAAGTATCGTTTATAATACGTCCAATTACCTATATATGTAAGAAGTGTCGGACAGACAGATTTAAGAATGGAATAATAGGCTCTCATACAGTTATAGTCCATGGAACAAGATACCATTTACCAAATTTGTGTTATGCATAGAATACAGTAATATATTTGGTTTTATTAAAAAAACAATTAAAAATCAATTATTGAAATATTTGTGTTAAAACGCCTAAGCTTAGAGGTGCAATTCTTTCCCTCCCTAACAGATTGACGCCTGGGCGGCGCACTTGAGGGCAATGCGTCGTCCAATCTCTTCAAGGCGAGAGCGGTGCGCGATTTGTTCCCGCACAGCTCCAAGACAGTGAAGGCGAGCAAATGCTGTCCAGGGGCCTTCCATCAATAGGTCAGACGTCGCCGGGTGCTGAGGCACAGTCTTGCCCTTGGCCCCGGCAGACGGGAGAAGGAACACCCCGTGGGTTTTAGTCGGTGCGACTCCGACACATCGGGAGGCGGCCCTCACCATCCCCTGAGGTCAGGGATTTCCACGGGCTAGCAAAAAAAAAATTAGTGTCACATATGGTATAGGTTTTAAGTTAGTTCATAAATTAAAATATATAAAATATTGTATACTTTATTTAATAAATAGCTCGCCACAAAACCTTTTCGGTAGATGGATGACTACGTGACGTATGAGAGGTTAGTTGAAACTTGAAAGGCGCTAGAATTTGTGGTGACTGAAGTGAAAATTGATATCAATTAGTAATAAGCCGTGGCCTAAGATACACCGTGGCTTATGTTGTTCGAATATATACTTTATACATACGACGACTTTTAAGTCGCTGTGACAATGAAGATCAATGATCTAAATATTATATACTAGCTGTCCCGGCAGACCTTGTTCTGCCCTATTTCTCTAAAACAAAGTCACATTGTTTATTTTTTTAATGTTAATAGCTTCCCCGTCAGATTTTATTCTGCCAAAACCTATTGGCCTGTAGGCTTGTCGAATAAATATCGATATATCGATATTTTCATTTCAATATATCGATATTTTTTGGCGATATATTTTGTATCGATATATCGTTCCATCGTTCCATCCAGTATCGAAAATTGTATTGAAAACGATTTTTTTTTCCTAATTATTAGGGCAGTGAAGTCGCTGAAATCTGAAACTGTAGAAGATAGGACCGAACGAAAAAAAAAAAACTATATTGCCTATGACTGTTGAGTATTATGTCTTGTTACGTTGCATGCATTGACATCTGAATTTATGCATGTATATTATTTGCCGCCATTAATTTATGTATTATTTATTTTTGTTTGATATCTTAAATCGGTCTTAAAGTTAGAAAATAGCCTTTTAGTTCTTGATATTTTTGTAATTTTGTCTAATAAAAAGGATTACTGGTAAAATGCTTTCGTGTTTATTGAGATTTAATCGATATATTGATATTTTTCCTTCGATATATCGAAGCCGATATTGAAATTTTTATAAATATCGATATATCGATTTTTTTTTCATTTTCGACATTCCTATTGGACTGTCGGGTGTTTTTTGAAAATTGTTTGAAGGTACCTGGCCTTAATGCTATATTTATAAAAATTGACATTTCTTTACATTAATATTTATACGTCACTCAATTGTTTTGCCTTCCCGGAACCCGTCCAGTAACATTTAAACTTTATGGTATGGTGTTAAAGTTCAAATTGACTTTTAAATATTATTACGAATTTTTTGTATAAGAATATAGAAAAGTGTTGTTTTTATACTTTTTCAGACAATTTTTTTAATTTTTCTCTCCGTGATAACTTTCCCCAGACTTCAACAAACACAGCAAAAAAGAAATCAGCCAAATCGGTTCAGCCGTTCTCGAGTTTCGCGCTTATCAACATATTTAGCGATTCATTTTTATATATAAAAGAATATGATATGTATGTGATGCTCGATCGATATTGATGTAAGAAATCTATCTTATGGATGCTGGTTTCGTAACAGTCGCCGTCGTTCTTGAAATAAAATATATACTTCACGATGAGATGTAACGCAGTTATTGTTATGCCAATACATTCATATTTACTTTATTATTACTTTAGTAATTATTGACATTGTCGCGTAAAATGTACATGAATTTAAAAATAAAGGGAAATCAGTACGCAATACAAAACGATGTATTGGTTGATGGGTACTTAAATAATTGATTCACCTGATAACAAATCTCCACAAAAATGGTGTAATATTCTTTATTATTAAAAAAAAAAGGGATTTTAATATTCATACAGTTATGTATGAGCGACGTCGGCAATAAATTCATCGCTGATAAAAACAACGTAGTCTACGAAACTCTAAATTAAGTTTGGGATTCCAAAACTAACTAAACTACAGGGTAATTTATACATTTTGTTCAGTCAATCAATCAATAAAAAAACAAACAAACAAACACAAACACATTTTCCATACAATTGTATTCAAACTGATTATCTCTTTACTTTATGTGTTTTGTGTAAAGTCTGATTAATTTCATGGTTGGTATTATATAGGAACTGAAAAACTGCGACTTATGTAATAACATGGAACTATTTGGAGAAAGGATCATTAAGTTAAGCCGGCTTTATTTAATGAAGCCGGTATTTTTTAAATTATTAAAATAATCTTAGACAATTGTGTAAATCTTTAATGCCATTCTAATTAAATTTAAAAAGCCATCTTAATTTGTTTATAATTCTACTCATCTAATCAAATTGCTTTAAATATTTACTAATTAATAGTTTTAAAACAGACCAAGAGGAAATATTCTAGAACAATTTTCATTACAATCTTATATTATTATCATGTACATAAGATATGTATTGCAGGGATCTTTCTCTGTATAAGAGAAAGTTAAAAATATATATAGCTAACACTTAAAATGGAGGAATTAACAAATATTTCCTCAAACGAAATAATAAACACATCTTAAGAATTAACAAGTCTTATTCATGGCTATTATGGCTGTAGCAAATGTATACTAATAACTCGTGAAATACATTCAGTCTTAAGATCCGTCTATTATTAATTAACAAGATGCAACACCCGCTTGATAATGAAACTAAAATAGTCATTATTACAATAATAACGGATTTTAAACGCAAATACCAAAATAAACGTGTAAACTAACTGTCTTTCACAATAATGTTCAGTACAACTATAATGGGCGACAAGTTTTAAACGACATTTTTTGGGTTGATGCCTGTTAACTTAATCCAAAAGCGATTGTTAGCTTAATTAATAATGTAATAGCCCGATTCTATTAATTAAATTAGAGTAATTATATTAATCTTTATGTCTAAGTACAACAATATTTTATAACATTTTATTTAATTAGTAAGCATACAGAGGATACAAATAAAAATAACGACGTTGGTAGACACCGCTGTACCAATACAAAAATAGGTAAGTCCGTCTTATTCGGTATAACCAAAGGTTTATCTTAGGGACAAACTTACGCACCAACAAAATTTACAAGGGTTGTCACAGATGGATAACGTAAATTAAACAAAACATTTATTTATCTGTTAATTCATTAAATGTGTCGAATATTATTATGTATAAATAACTTACTCTAAATATTGTATTATTTTTGTTTTTTAATATGTTTTCTTTTAATGTGGTATGGCAAATAAAAAATCTAACTTATAAAACAAGTCTAACGGATATTAATTGAAACGGGGTTCTTCTGTTTTCGATTTGTTTATTTGCAAACACAGTCACAGCAAACACGTAATAAAATAAATATAAAACAAAACAAAGAAAAAGACGCGCGTAACACGAACGGCGGACGGGCTACGATGCTTGCGCGGCGATCTGTGGTGCGGGGCACCTACAGGTGAGGGGAAAGAGGTATTTACCGTAATGTGCGAGCGATCTAAGGATACCTCCCCCCCGCATTACAAAAGTCGATAGGAAAACAGTCCATAGACAGTATTGCCGCAGAGTGAAAAGTAGTTGAACCAACAGACAGCATTGAATAAATGAAGAGACCAAAAATATTAAAATTTACATTATTCTAAGTTTTAATTCTTTATAGTCCAACGCATTAGCAAAAATGGATCAAATCATTAAAAATTAAAATTTAGAATGTCCACTATGAGTCAGCCGCCATTTTGAATTTAAGTTATTTATCGATATCATCGCTATATTTTGCTATAGCATGTACAAAAGAGTTGTAAAGAGAAAAATTGTAACAGATTAGATGTTTTACTACTATTGTACAGGCCAATTATTCTCTAAAATTGATAAAAAAAAGAGATAAATCGATTATTATGATTATAAATTATACACAATTATTTTCTTTTAACTTAAAAATATCGATAGTAGTATGAAAATGGTAGAATTAAATTTACAATAAATAACCACTCTAAACTTAAATTAAAATTAAATTTGAAATTAAAAGTTATCTTTGGGATATAAATTGGTTATATCTTATGTCACGTTTCAACAAATACAATGAATTGATCTTTAAATGTGTTACGAAAATTATTACTACAAGTTTTACGCTTTAAGCTCGTAAGTAACAGACTGCTAGTGGACACGCACATATAAACCGCTTGTTTGTGTAATCAGTAATTAGTGTAATCATATGACAACTCCGTGATAAGCGAATATTCTATAGGATAATTACTCATGTGTGTATCTCGTGTGGCGATCTATTACAAGCATAGGTCGTAGTAAGCCAAAATTGAGCTCTTCGGTAGTGTACATCACTTGAGTGATTGTAATATTCTGTTAGCGGGAGTATCAGCAGTTTCATAAGATGGCGTAACTAAAGTGGCGCATAACACTAACCAGTGACAAAGAGTACTGTATACTTAATAGTACTGTTTACTACAAATACGTATTTTACCGCATTTTATGTTAGGGAACTATAAAATAAATGCACCAATAAAAAGGTTTGTTACTATCGGAAGGTTAAGTTCAGAGTTCTTACTTCCAGCTTCTCTGACCGGCGGGTGTGATCTTATCTAAGACTACTTAATCTAGGGAATGTAAATATTCTAGTTTATAGCTACACTAACTTTCCGTTCACATTATTTTCCAGTACAGTTTCAATATACAATACATTTCCATCTATAATAATTTAATCTTAAATTAGGTACCACGAAATTTAATGAACTTAATATCAAACGGTACAAGATGTATTTCAAAATAATTTATCATTTTATGATATCGTCAATTGTTTCCAATAATGCTCATAATAAAATTCAACCTAATTTAATAAGTAAATATTTTAAGCCAAAGTAGAAGATTAACTCATCTATTTCTTATTATTATTGGTCGTCAAAAACTGCCCTCTAAATAATTTTTAAGTAGAAATTTTTAAAACTCAAGACTTTTGATAATACAATATGAAATACACAATGAACGTAAACAAAGCTCCGTTTAACATAAAATTAAAAAATATCTATGAGTTGTGAATAAAAATATGTTTTATATTCACCAAACGTGTTTTAGGAATAAGATCTAAATTACCTACATTATGTGCAGCGTTAAAACAGTAAACTGAATTAAGGACTAATTAAATAATGAAAAGTTATTGGGCTAATTAATATCAGAGACGTAATTTTTGGGAATGTTTCGTTGGCGTTTGCTAGGACTCTTATTATATTTCTATATGAAACTTATTGGTTCAATTTAATATAGGAAATAGCATAAATAATATTTATTGCAAGAGTAATTTTTTCATACCGAACTACCGTCTTGAGAGAACACATTTTTACTTTTCGCGTGCCATACTTATTGTAAAACCAGAAAATGCATGTTGCATAGGTTGACATTAGCGAAACTGTTATTCAATCACAGGATTGAATTACATTAGCTAATCGGTCATCTCGGAATTCGTTTCTACTATCCAAGATTAGTACGAGAAACGATCGAGATTAGAAAACAAAACATTTATAGTCGAGATGTTGGGGTTAAGTAATCATCTGTGTGAAACGTAGCAATTAACAATTGATCCACATTTTATATCCCTTTATAGAAATGCGGATATTATGATTGTTGTATGCCGTGACTATTTAAATTATCAAGAATAAAAGCGGGTAGTAGCAGTAAATTCATGGCGCTTGTGGTGAAGACACTGCGGTTCTCCAGTCAGTGGTAACAAGAGGGCTTAGACAAAAACAATTTTATTGCGAATAAGACCCGTCAAATTATTTATAATGAGTACCATATAAATATAGTATATAGTAATGTTATTATTTATTTATTTGACTATTTACTGCCTATTTCTAAAAAGTTTTTATGGTATGGTCCTTTTTATTTACATACAAAACATATTTTTAGTTTTCTACACAAAAAAAAACGAAAAGTTTTAAAATCAAAAATATCACGATAACGGAGCTTACTACATAAATAATAGTTTTGTATTTTTATTAAACATTTCTTAAAGTACATTCATTATTCTACGAAGATTCCTACGGGTAATATTTTGTAAAAAAGCTTATATCGGAATATTGATAGTTTGCTTTAGTGAGCAAAGTAACGTAGGACTTTTATAAAAGTATTTCCAAAAATTATTAAATAGGTGTCATACTAGTAGGTAAGTATAATAATTAAAGCTTGGAAAGATGTAAATACTTTACAAAAACAGTTGTCAATATACGCTTATATAAATACACATAAAAACGTTATAAATACCCACAAAATATTTATTTTATCTTATAGGCGGCCTACTATGAAGTAATGTATAAGATAAGCGTGTAGTTTTATATGCGTTTAAAGATAAAACTGATTTTCCCTTTACGATATGATCATAAATCCACAGCAACTATACAATGACCAACACTAACGTAATTTTGATTAAATTAAAAAGGTTTTGGGGTGAGCAGACATACATTAGTGGTTCTACCTACAATGGGGGTAAGGATTGCGTGATGACATATATATTATTTTCTTTAAAAGGTTTGTTTGTTTGTGTAGAATTAGGAGATGAATGATTTTTTTATAGACTGTCGCTTAATTAAATATATATCTTCATTTAAAGACTATCATTATGTTTTCTTCTGCATTATTTTTGGAATTGAAAGTAATTTTAATTAGGTTTTGGTTATATTCTTTTTCTGTTTAATTTTAATAATGAAAAAAAAGAGGCTAGTGTTTGCTGAAAAAGGGGTTTTCATCACCTTAACGTAAATGTATTTGTTAATCATAAGTAGCAAAAAAGTTCTTAAATAGCACATATTCTTATTTTTATTCAATTTTACAAATTGGTTTTTGGCTTATGACAAATTTCGGTAATAATTTTTGATGAATTATTGACAACTGAGTTTGTAATAGATTTTATACATTTATAAAGCTAGTTTATTACGCATCTTGACTTGAACAATTATGAGGATCAAATATTCTCGGAGGTATTTCTTCATATGGTGTGATGTGTGACAACGCGAGTTCTCGTGACAATCGCTCCGCTGCACTCATCACACGAAGTAAGTTCAAGCCTGCTAGTTTCTTTAGGTCTTCTATATTCCATCCTTCTTCCATTAATTCAGCGAATAGTAAAGGATATGATGATACATCTTCTAGTCCTTGTGGTGTGCTACATAAAACATAATTAGGAAGTAATGTACATTGGTACAAGAAAAATATAAAGAAAAATAAAGCTGAATATGCTATGATTCGATTAGAATAGGTAAGTACATGTGTAATACATTGAATTAGTTTAGTACATTTGATTATATTTTTACGTTAAAAGTAAGATTAAAGTAGACTAAAACCTTTGACTAAAGCGTAGTCATAAACAAATATTTTGCTAAATTCAAACAAGGCAGCAGGCTTCTGTTTTCATAAACAAAAACTATTTTGTGCTGGTGTTTTTTGTACTCACAGATACAAGAAACATTAACCACGGCCACTCCATAATACGTAAGTGTTCGAAATGTACATTGTAGTAGGTATGAGTACAATGTACAGTAATTGTCTATAAACGTGTAAACATACTGTTATTAAGCAAACTTTTGACATAAATTGGTTGTTATAATAAAATAAAATAGTAAAGTAGTGTTTTTTTTTTTTAAATAAAATAGTAAAGTAGTGGACACTTACAAATTGATTCCGTCATAGCCAGCACCCAGCCCTACATAATCAACACCAGCAACGTCCCGAATATGGTTAATGTGCGCTGAAAATATTCGTATTTATAAACAACGTTTAATACACAATGAGAGTTTGAAAAAGTAATTAATATAAAGCAACGAAATATAATATTTAATATAATAGTGAAACTTACAATAATAGTACAAATAAATAATTAATAATTACTGGGTTTTTATTTATTTTACGTGTTATCCTTTCCTCAGTGAGGTGTCCCATTCCAGGATACGATAAAAAGTCCTTTCCTTATAAGGTAACTCCTAAGGGTAACTCATATTATTTCTCATAGAACAGTTGCAATGCAATTCAAAGTCAAGTGTAGTGTAAGAAAGTACATAGAATATATTTTATTCATAAAATTAATTGGAGTTATACAAAATTCTAATTAGCATGGTACTAAGAAAATTCATATGTAAGATTATCGGACCATATTAAATATAGTTTTGTTGTTATAAATATGGTCGTTATCAACCATAGCACATTAATTAAATAAACACAATACCACAATTCCTTCATGAATTTAAATTTATGAAAATCATACATTTTCTTTAGTCTCTCCTGAGGTTTAATGTCTAAAATTATAACTTACCAATCGCATCTTGAACGGTTGCCGTCTCTTTGCACGTGAGAAAAGAAGTGTAAAAATTGACCATTATGAGTCCTTTATTAGCGGCAAGTAACCTCAGAACATTGTCTGGCACGTTCCGAGTGACGTTGCAGAGGGCGCGAGCAGAGGAATGAGAAAACAGCACTGGAGCCCGCGACACGGCTAAGGCATCACGCATCGTCCTCTCCGATACATGCGACAAGTCCACTAGCATGCCTAGTCGGTTCATCTCTTTCACCACGATCTGTCAGATAAAATACTGTATTCCTAAAACGGTAGTTTAATTCGGGTGGCGCAATTTTAACTATAGGTAAACCATATAATGTTGTCCTCGCCTACAATGTTAGAAGGGAGTCAGGAGTTTAAAGGAATTGTACGGAGAGAGAGTGGTAGGTGAAATTGCATGAATATTATACGTAATTTTAACTGCCTGCTATCCACCCGATGTAGTATTTCGAGTATATCTATCGTTATCCTTGTTGTCAACTATGTAACAATGCTGGCAAGGATAGATATGGTTTTTCCAGGTCCGACTTATTAATCTTTTATATTCCTCCTTTTCCTTCCTGCATGTATGCACCGCGCATGCCGACATGTAATAATTAAACTTAAGCAGGTTTTCAAAGAATATTTTAATCTACCTAAATGGCTTCAAATTATCAAATCCTTTTAACATTATTACTCTCACTTAGTTAGATAATTATATTAATATTATAAATAATTTGACGAGTCTTATGCGCGATCTAATTCATTTTTAATTATGCTCGTGACTTGTGTAACCAGGTCGAAACGTCGAGCTATAATTAAAAGCAAGTTAATTCGTGTATAAGTCTCGTTAAAGTATTTATAATGAGTACAAAAAGCGAAAGTTTAAAATGGATTAAACTAATATTATAACAGGTTGTTGTTAGAAATGTTTAATGATTCGTTTCCTATCTTTTATGGGTCGTAGATAAGGGCAAAGGTGAATAGTTCCCGATATCGACAAATTGTTATAATTAGTTTCTATTATAGTGCTTTCTGTTGTTAACTTGTATCCATTGTGGTTCATCTTTATTATATCTATAGTAAAGTGATTGATGTAATGACAAAAGTTAAACAAGATCAACTACATGATCAATTATGGAATTTATAATGTATGGATTATTTTAATATCGTATATAGGCAAATATAAACTGGAATATTTTGAAAAGAGCATTCACAGAACCTACTTGAATGATACGCGGGCCTACGTTACACGCCGAGAGTACACAAAACAAAAGAATGCATTTTGAAAAGTATCGTTGCAGGAAAACAAAGGACCTGCATGCACAAGTATTCAGAGTTCATATA
The DNA here is from genome assembly GCA_036320925.1 of Automeris io. Lineage (NCBI taxonomy): Eukaryota > Metazoa > Arthropoda > Insecta > Lepidoptera > Saturniidae > Automeris > Automeris io. The sequence continues at coordinate 12,438,568 of JAUDJH010000002.1, forward strand.
AAGCAAAATATTGCGGTAGATGTTCGCACAGTGCTCAAGTTTATATAGAACTAATGATGTAATTGGTACCTACTCCATGGCAATAATAATATTTTATGTAATTTTAAACTATTGAACTACGATACATATACTATTCTTCTCTATAATATAAAAATGAATCGCTAAATGTGTTGATAAGCGCGAAACTCGAGAACGGCTGAACCGATTTGGCTGATTTCTTTTTTGTTGTGTTTGTTGAAATCTGGGGAAGGTTATTACGGACAGAAAAATTAAAAAAATTGTCTGAAAAAGTCTAAAATCACCACTTTTCTATATTTTCATACAAAAAATTCGTAATAATATTTAAAAGTCAATTTGAACTTTAACACCATACCATAAAGCTTAAATGTTAGTGGACGGGTTCCGGGAAGGCAAAACAATTATTGAGTGACGTATAAATATTAATGTCAATATTTGTCAATTTTTATACATATAGCATTAAGGCCAGGTTCCTTCAAACAATCTTCAAAAAACAGGCGACAGGCCAATAGGTTTTGGCAGAATAAAATCTGACGGGGAAGCTATTAACATTAAAAAAAACAATGTGACTTTGTTTTAGAGAAATATGGCAGAACAAGGTCTGCCGGGACAGCTAGTAATATATAAACATGTATAATGTACCTCTACTAACTCCCAAAAATATTTAGCGTAAAACCATTTTCAAGTTATTTCAGCATTTTGATTTGTAAATTACAGGTACTTATCCATCAATTTATATCAAACAAATAAAATGAAGGAAAATTGGTTAGCATTATAATTATTATGTAGTCGTTAATTCATTAAAACAGTTATCTATAATAAATAAAATTAAAAGGTTTCTGATATGGGATAAAGTCGAAAGTACTTGGGAATCTCCGAGACTTTATGTAGGAACTAGCAAACCTGGCGAACTTTGTTTCGTCACCAGATGGCATCGTTTTGGTTTTTAGTTAGCGTTTGAAAGAACGTGCGCATAATAAATGTCACATGAAATTAACTGAGCAGAGTACAATGAGTAGCTGTCAAACAATGTATAACGCATCGGCGCCATCTACTTAAAATACTGGTGCGATCTGCCCCACCACCATGCAAAACCATATCGGTTTGTAGTACATGCTATGTATCAGAGATGGCGCTGTATGTGAAAAATGATTTTCCCCGTATTCCTGCTTTTCTGTTAAACTTTTCCTGAATTTTGTTTGCTATAAGCTTCACGAAGCTCGAGACCTTTCCAACGAATGCAAAACCGTGGAAATCGGTTTGTGCGTTCTGGATCTAAGCATCAGGAAGGAAAACCGGACCTATTTTTATATAATAGATTAATAAAAACGAAACGAACGAGGAATGTGAAGATAGACAGAAGTGGCGTGATAATAGTTTTTTTTTTTTATAAAATGCTATGTAGTTTATTTTGATATAATGAACAGACGATGATAGGTAAAAAATAACCTTTCCAAAAGGTGATAATCCGCCGCGATGAGATGACTCAACTCGGTCAGCTGTAGCACACTCTGCCCATGGCGTATCGCAGGTTGACGTGAGTGTGAGGTATCGCACTCCCACTTGGTACAGCGTCCGCAACACCCCCAGTGACCCCCCTATGGCGTGTCCGCCCTCGACTCCAATCAGTGAACATAGCCGTTGATTAGCGTGCGCCAATACAATATCTGTTTGTTATACAAAGTATTATAATGTTTAACAACTACCATTCGGGCACCTAAAATTTATAAAACATACTTCCACAAGTGTTAAATTTTGTTATTACCTAACTGTTATGTATATTTCTGCTTTTCCTTCAAGGTATTTTACTTATAGATTTAAATGTGTATCATTCTACTTACCTATAACTAGGTTAATTAAAAGTAAAAAGAAAAGGAGTTGGAATAAATTTACGTCCATTAATTAATTTCGGGAACAATCGGTATTTTATGTAAATTATTTTTATCTTACATTTCCATTTAAAAGAGTTTCACTTCCGGAACAAAAACTTGACTACACCGTGTAATTTATACACAATATTTAAAATAAAATATTTTATTAAAAACAGCGTTACTAAACAGAAGTTATTAGTACAATCAATTAATTTATAATAATTAGGGATTAAAGCAAAAAGTAAGGGAAATAGTATTAGAAATTTTGTGTATTTATAGGCATTTTAAATATCAACAAAAGATTCTATATCATTGCTGAAGCAATAGTGAATTACTTACCGTCAGCAGAAGTACATAGCGTGAGTTGTGGATGATACTTGTCCGTGAGTCTCTGAATTAGATCAATTTGTTCAAAAGTCAGTTGCACGGCATCTCGATGTTGAGCGTCACAAGGCACGTACGCTGCCCAGAACTGATATCAAAAATCTCGTTGACATAATTTGATTAAAATTTATACACGACTGACTCGATGTTCTTAAAATACGAACAACTAGGGAATAAATGAATTTGGCTAACAATATTTTAAGCAATACATAATATGATTATAAAATATACATACATGACTAGGGAACTAAGAAAACTCTTCTTCACATAAAAATAAATCGTCTGAGATTATAACTCAGCATCAATTTCAGCAATTTAGTTTTCAATTATTCAGATAGAAACTATAACATTTTTAGCGAAAATAAAATATCAAATGTACCTAACTAGATGTTTTTCACTATAATATATAAAGCTGCAAATTTTTACATTAAAACAATCAAAGTTGAATATGTACCGCTCAGCATCAGGATAGATTTTGAACTTGTAAACGCAAAGACTATTGATTCATTAATTGCGTTTGATTAGTAATTCATTAGTTTTTTAAGAGAATATTAAATTTTAATTATCATTCTTGAAACTGAAAGTATAGTACGGTATATTTAAATAATGATACAAGTGTTTAGATATTCAGAAAACATGAAACATTTATCTCTCCGCCAACTGCTACTAAATATATGCGACGGGACGGTTCACTGTTACTTCGTTCACGATAATTTAAATTAGATGACTGAAGCCATTCATAATGATCCCGTGACAATGGCATAGTTACTATTTTATAATTTTGTGTATGTATTGGTACATATTATAAATGAAGTGACAGTAGGAAATATAGAAGGTATTGTCACGATAAATTAATCTAAAAGAGGTTTACATTTAAATAGTAAAAAACTTTGGTTACTTAAGTGATCTTATTTAGAATTTAAAGTATTACTAAGGATGTAAGCCAGTTACTGATCATAAGAACACGTGTAAAAGAAAAAGCTAAAATTTACTTCTTGGAACGATAATTCATAAATAAAATAAAAAAAAATACAAATAAATACATACAAAAATACATACATAATAAATACAAAAAAAAAAGTTTTAAGATTATACATATATGTACCTGTGCTGCTACTCTGCCTTGCTTTAACCTTGGTAAGTCTGTATGACTCCAAGAGCTGGTGGCCCATGGTGATATTGTTCTCAAATCTTCATCGAAGCTGAATAAATTCAAATGAAATGAGAGCTTAGCAAATAGTAGAAATATACAAGATATCAGCAGAAATGTATAACCAAATCGTATCTCATATCGCAAGGCTTGCAAAGAACCTGGCATAAAGCCAACATACCCGTCAACATTAACCTGAGAAGAAAAGTGTATATGATAGTACAAGCGAAAAACTACTTCGAAGCTTTCAGTGCTTTTTCGTACGATAAAAGCTAAAGTTTTATCCTACTGCTAGGCGGGATCTTCTAATTCAGATAAGTTTTTATGTAAGTCAAGTGTACACTGTGTATTGGCGAAAATTATATTGTTTGTCGTGTAAGCAAATAACAATGTTCTTAGATTTGATAATCCGAAAAAAAAACAACTTGGTTAACACAGAGCTTGAGTGACTGATTTCTACGTTTAGTGTTATTAAATATTTGTTTTGCCCGCAAGTAGTTGCTTGGGATCTGAGTACTTGTGCAAGTGAATTTAGTATTCGTAAATGCAGTTACGGCAGGAGCAAATGCTGGTATCGGCTTTTATAAAAAAAACCTAAACGGAATTCGAATTTAGCAATTTCGGCGTTATACCGAGTGAATAAGAAAACCATCAAATTGATATTAAATTGTTTGAACTTACCTAAAATCTTTGATTTTGTTGTGTAAAAATTTTCTAATATTCCATGGCAGGTCATTGTGCCCGTCTATTAATGGCGTGTCATGCAGGAGCCTTTCAGCGAGGCGCTGCCGCTCATGAAGCGGGGCGCCTGGTGGAGCTCTTAGCGCCAGCGGTCCTGCGACACATGCAGTGCCAGCCACCAGCACTAAGATCGCCACACAGCACCAACGTCGATGCCATACTGAGAAGCCTATAGATATTTACATTTATAATCCTGTGGAGCAATTTCCATTAACAAGCATCTTTTCTTACATTATTTCTGGATTTATGTGTATGTATGTTGAAGTTATGATTTCTAGCGATTTGTTGCGTCAATGATATATATATATATACGTATATATTTTGCAAAGTGTATTTTTATAATAGAATACTATCTGCAATCTTAATAATAAATAATAAGAATAAAAGTAAACGCCGTCTTTCAAAGGGCCATTGTAAATCAGTGTGTGTTTTGTATGTTGTGTATATAACATGAAAAAATCTATTTTATAAACATAAATATATAGTTACGTGAAGAGTTTCCTGTAGTCGTAGAACTATGGCTTGTTGTAGAAGTTGTTCCCGTGGGCAACCACTGTGGGGATTTGCAAGCATTACACGCAGGAGTACCGCCATGGCCACGCTCGGTCACGTCCGGAGCTGGTGCAGTACGTTTCTTTCCCTTTACAAGCAAACTTATTAGTTTATAAACAAGCTTTCTAGCCGTAACTACATCTAGATTAAAAACGACGAAAGGGTATATTTGGGTTGTTTGATTACGGGTTAAAAATATTAACAATATTAATATGAATCGACAGGCCATTTATGACTAGTAATTTGTTGTAGCTACTATTAATTAAAAGTAACTACCTATCCTAAAAGCAACAGAAGAGCGCTCAAGTCTAATTACGTATTGTAAACTACACAATAATTTATAGGTGTGGCGGGACAGAACAACAGCCCTAGAAGCTGCCTGCACGGCAACGGATGTTCAGCAGAGCATATCTGCTCTCTCGAGAGAGGAAGACCTTCATTTTACTCTACGGAATTTTATACAAGGGTTCTCCTACGGAGTTTACTGCAGTTCATCTGAGGGGACGGTTGCTTAGACTTCGGTGCTGTCCTGCATGATTCCACACACCATTTTGCGGGGCATTGAGGAACATCCCACATCTCCCATATTCAGGCGTAGTCGGTCATGGGACTGATCGCGCGCCGGGCCGCGAAGCGACCCCAAACTGGTACCCATAGCCCAATGCACCCTGCGATTGGAGAATCACTACGGTGGTTTTAGTTTGTAAGAGGTCGGCACATCAGGGCTCCGCTCTCATAGCGCCCTGACAGTCTATGACGATTTCCCTCGGGTCACCAAAAAAAATTGCTTACATTATAGAGAAACTTACTATAATTACTTACTTTCGAATCATAAAAAATTGAAGGAATTCCTATTTCTTGATTGGGTGCACAAGTACAACGCGCATGAGTACTTCCTGGATCACTTAGCATCACATCAGACTCAATGAAAGTTTGAACGCCATCATCTATCAAATCGCTTCTCGAGTTTCTTACTTCTACTTGGTTTTCATTACGTGACCAATTATCTGCTAATCTTTCTCTTTTCCTCTCACTTGGGAATTCATTGTATGACATTTGCCTTCTCACACTCCTACATCGACTTCGATTATCCAAAGTCGAGAATTTCATTGTTTCTAAAAGGGGCGAGTTTTTGTTAATATGGTCCCCATTGTTATCGAAACTACGCATTCTTACCATTTTTGGTGTCGTTCTTTTTTCTGTATCTACATTGTAATCTTTGAGTCTGTCAAAACATTGATCAACGTTACCAGAAAAATCAGCATACGTTGAAGCTTTGTTTTTGTTTTCATCTTTAATTTGAAACCCTGTTGCCGTAAAAATGCTATTGTGGCTGTTAACTCTCCTTTGTGACTTGTCTGCTACTGACAGCATTGATAGTTTTTTCAGTGAACTTGAAGAGCCCGATGTTATCTCTGCTAGTTGGACCGCGTTTTGTTGTTTCTTTGACATCGCATCACCTCCCATCTTTTTTAAATTTGATAATTTCCTTTTTATTTTTTGCATAAGTGTATTTCTGGGATCGTAAGATATAAGTTGTTTTGAAATGTAATTAGACACACCAGTATTTTTATTTTTTGTGTACTTTCTGTCGAGGCTACGATGGGAGCTTGCGCTGTGTATATTACGTCCAGTGTCTCGTTTGATTCTCTCTAAATCATAAATATTAAGTGTATTGTATGGCCTCGATGATCAGCAACGTCTCCATGACAGTTCATATAATAATTTTGTTGAATGTTACAATTACAAACTAAGTCGAAATCATGCTTTGATATGTGTTCATTGAGACATTGTCTCTGCTTGGCCAGGGCGAGACAAGCGTCACAGTCAACACCAAGTAACAGTTCAAGACTAGTATTCCTAATAAAACCATCGCTAAAAGTTCTCGATCGGAAGTGCGCAGATTGTTGTCCTAGATATGAATTAAAATCTTGTGATGGACCGATATCACTTGTAGGTCTAAAGTTACTGGTTTCACCATCTACCATTGTAGCGGCGTCACGGTTGACTTGGATTACGCGCGGTTGACGAAACATCCGGCTGTCACTGCGGATTGAACTTCGCGAAGGTGACGGCGAAGGCCGTTTAAAATTGTCTACTTGTATCATCTTTGATGTTAAAATAACTGAAACAACATAATATTAATTAATTTTATAATAATTTAAAATAATAAAGGAGTGCTTTTAGTGTCGTTTGTTTTTGTTTCTAATTGGCATATATTTGTTTATTTTGCATTGCTTTTATTGATAGATGATAATGATTACGTTTTCACTCATTCAAGTTATCTCTATAATGTATTAAGAATAAAACTATAGTTCATTGATTTATTTATAATAAATTATATTTTAGGTTATAATGTATCTTAGATTATAATCAGGTTATTGAAATAAGAAAAGGTTCTTGTGAAAGGTAGTGTAAGGTAAGGATTTGTGTAAACTAGATGTGGAGATAGATAACTAAAACCTTGAGTTAAATGTTGAAAGTACAGCAATAAAAATAGCTTCTAAATAAAATAATATTAGTGACATTAAACTTTTATTTTGACTGAACTTTTTATAAATCTATTACATAAAAATAAGTCCGGTTTTCCTTCCTGACGCTATAACTCCAGAACGCACGAACCAATTTCCACGGTTTTGCATTCGTTGGAAAGGTCTCGGGCTCCGTGAGGTTTATAGCAAACAAAATTCAGGAAAATTTTCAACAGTAAAGCAGGAAAACGGGGAAAATCATTTTTCACATACAGCGTCATCTCTAACACATAGCATACACTACAAATCAATATGGTTTTACATGGTGGTAGAGCAGATCGCATCAGTATTTTAAGTAGATGGCGCCGATGCGTTATACATTGTTTGACAGCTACTCATTGTACTCTGCTCAGTTAATTTCATGTGACATTTATTATGAGCACGTTCTTTCAAACGCTAACTAAAAACGAAGCCAACAAAAACGAAACGAAGTTCGCGGGGTTTGCTAGTTCTTTATAAAAAATGATTTGGTTTCTAAGCTAATACTATGTCCTGTTTGGATACGCGAATGTTTACTGTTTTTCGCTGTAGGCAACAGGGTAAACGATACTCGGTATACCAGTATAAACAATACTTTTTACGTATGTTCATTGTAGCGTAGAAACATGCAAGCTACGACGGTCCGGGTGAATGCGCAGAAGATTACGTTTTTCTCTCCTTTGCATCACAAATCGTTTTTTTCGGTTATATGTGCAGTGACAAATCGCTTGCCTGCAATTTATTCACTTCAGATTTGAGCACTACATCGCTACCCGTTTCCTTCAAGCCTACGCGCAGTCACTCTTACGTGCTCCGTTTGAATCGATTAGCGAGCAAATCATTAAGATTGTTTTTGTAACGCCTTAAGTGTACTATAAATTTAATACGTAATATACACTACTCAGGAAAATTAAGAGAGCAAAAAATAAGGAGATTTTGCATAATTTTTATGAGCTGTATCTCAGTGCAAAACGGACATATCGCAAATCTAAAAAATAATTTAGAAACTTCAAATTTTTAGATTTTCTATCTTTTAAAAAAAAAATGTAGAGCTACGAATTTTTCGCAATCCAAAAGAATAGATCGGTAAAAAAAATCCTCTAAATGTTGTGAACCGATGATTTTTTGAATGTGAAATATATAACGTAATTATATATAAAACGTAATTATATATAACGTAATAATATATATATATATCTATACTAATATTATAAAGCTGAAGGGTTTGTTTGTTTGTTTGTTTGTTTGTTTGAACGCGCTACTCTTAGGAACTACTGGTTCGAATTGAAAAATTCTTTTTGTGTTGAATAGACCATTTATCGAGGAAGGCTTTAGGCTATATAACATCACGATGCAATTATTAGGAGCGAAGAAATAATGGAAAATGTGAAAAAAAACGGGGAAAATTATTCATCCTTGAGGGCTTCCATTGCGTGCGCTGCAAAAACGGTTCAAGATACCAAAAATATATGTATGAATGAATTATTCCTCTTGAAATGATCTAAAAAAATGTCCGCGACAGTATATGTCTATCTTTTAAGATTAAGTCACTAGAACCGTTTTTATGGTAATCAAATTTGGTCGAAATTAATGCATTATTTGTTAAGAGTTGTATCAACGTAATAATATTAATCTTTATTGAAATAAATGTGTTGTTGATTAAGAGTATTTAATTGTGAACAAAATTGTCTTTGACATCACTTAATTTCAATGAACATCTTAGAAGATATTACAATAACTTATATAGCAAAACAACGTTTGCCGGATCAGCTAGTATATATATAAATTTAATGTAAACAAAAAATTTATTACCCTTAGGACAGAAAACAGTTAGCGATAGCTGTTGTAGATATCATTATTAATATTTACAGATACAATATCTATTAATCTTGCTCAAACATGTATCTTTAGCAAATTATAATTTCGTTGAGCAATGAATTTCATTCTGCTGGTTAAGCTTTTCTTTAGCCGACTATACAAACCTGAAGTCTATCGCAAACATAATATGTATAATAAGCTGTAGCACTGTAGGTAAAACTTTCAGTTACAATACTAAAATTATTAGTTTTCTCGAACGTTTATCACTTTATACTCGGTCAATTAGGTTTATTACGTTCGTGTTATGAAAACTATATAAGAAAGTACTCTGATATGTAATTTGTGTAATATATGACCTAAATTTACATATATAAGATATGTAATATATGTACATTTAATTTATACTCGACCTACATAAATTAGATGTAGATAAATTTCCAATGCCTAACAATTTAGGACATATGTATTTAACCTGGATTTTCTACTAGAAATGATAGGTATTAAGACATCATAGATCAAAATAATGTTTTAATATATTGTACTTTTAATTTTTCTGTTATAATTGATCATTTTGGTGTTATTATTTCTATCAAGCTCACTTCGGCTACTACCGTGCTGACTACTGGAAAAATTTATTGACGATTGTTGCACCAAGTATTAAGAAAAAGAATTTTTGTTCGTTATCCAAGTGATGGGACTGACATACAAATATCGTTGAGTATGGAGTTAGTAAAATTGCTTACCTTGAGAAATAATCGTCTCTCTCTACGAAATTGAGCTCTTTAAGCGTAATGTGAAGATTCAATGTTTTATCTAATAGAAGAAATCTATATTTTTACATTAATATAGTCAATATTTGAAATTTGTACTGCATTTAAAATTTTTCCATAGTTTCTTATACGATTCAAGTGTATCGAGTAAGAAATCTGAGTAATGTTTATTTAGTTATATTATATAATTACAGTTTATAAGGACAAATAAGATGTTAATTTAGAATATTATTTTGAATTGCTTGGAACATTTCCAGTGTTCCACAACCTTTTTTAACAACAGACTCTTTTGTATTGTTATGGTAAGGTTATATTTTATATTAAAAATATATATTTTATAGGAGATGTTGTTTATATTTTCCAATAGTCAATATTTAGTGGTCGATATTCAATCTTAAGGCAAAAGTGAATCTTTACAAAGAATACCTTTTCCAACAAATGATATAGATACTTAGAAGTCGTTCATTTATTTTTACGTTTTTACTTAAGTATTTTTATGTTCCTCGCGGATCTTAGGTTAAGAAACAATGTTCCAGATCCGCTATATGAACATTGAAATAAGATGAACGTTACTGTGAACTCCGAAATAATCACGTCACACGTTGTTAACTTTTCATTTCCGTAAGTGCCCACGATTTGTCTTTGAAATAAAAGCCACAAGGATCTTTTATATTATTAGAAATATTTATTTCGTCTCGGTCCGGCTTTGCTTAAGAGTGATATAGATCACATATTTATAGTAATATGTATGTATGGTATATTAATAGTAATATATCATAATTTAGGTTAAAGTGTTTGTACACAATTTCGTTGGCTACATTTCTCTGTTATAAGCACGGTTATTGAATCGAAGTTTGATTTTTAAAAGGCCAGTTACAGTCGGCGCAGTTTATTTGTCCAGAGGAGTTGTAGGTGTAATTGTATGAAGGCTTGGGACTACTTTATCGTCTTGCGTAATTTGTAAAGTAACGTTTTCAAATGTTGCGTAAGCGTTTGTGATTACCTTAAATTATTTAATTAAGTTCCTTATGTACGTAAAAAGCATTTTATTATATTTATTTTAATGCACGTGGAAGCCGGATTTTATTGTTTTTGTTATATGAATGTAAAAGAATAATTTCTTTCGAATGTATTACAATTACGATAATGCGGAATCACTACTTACAAATCTGTACTTGTAATACTTTGTGAATGGAAGACCTCTTGGAGACGAGAATGAGTCGTCTACCAGTATAAACAGCGGGAATAAGCCATTTTTGTTTGTTTCGCCGCCGCGCTGTTGGTATGACAATACAGCTTTTGTGTTCACTTCAGAATTCATTACCATCAGATTATTTATATGTTTGCTTAGGAAATATTTCTTAACAATATTGTGTTCTGAATTATCGTCATTAATTACGATTCTTATTCTGTTTCAGCACCTGAGATAATGAGAATACACTTAATTATTATTCTGTTTATTTCATTCTTTATTATATAGATATTTACATAAATTAGAGTAAGTTATATCAGGTAAAAAGGCTTTCACTTGTAATTTCACTATGGTACGTGATTACTACAACGTACGTATATATGAGATGTATAATTTAGATATATTTTCTCAGTGCAATTTTGTATAAATGATAAACATTTATTAAACATCTTTGACAAATATTTCTGAAACAAGTTCTATTAACAAAATAATGGAAATATTTATACGAGGAAAATGAAACGTGGAAAAAAGATATCTGAGTACTTTGTCGTCATTTGTGAACTGCCGAGAAAAACGCTTACACGTCCAGATAAAATATATAATCGAGAGCTGGTATTAAAATACCAGCTTAATAATAATAAATCTTCAATAAATTCAAATAAAATTTGTCAAATAAATACACCATAAATAATTAATTTCTACGGTATTACCAAAATCATATTCAAGTATTTACGCCGTTGACGATAGGTCGATAACCGTTTAATTTATATCTATAATCACAGAAAATGATTTATCGTGCAAAAAAGAGATTTATAAAGTAATGTTTAGTTTTTAATAATAATCAACTCAACAAACATATTGTTAAAATAAACTAAATTAATATAGTCTTTATGAAAATGTTAATAATTCCTATTCATATTGTGCTTTGTGCAGATGTAAAATAATTGCCTAGCAATTTCAAACATCCCATTGCAACATTTTCTATAAGTTTATAATTAATCACATATCCATACTAAAATTATAAATGCGAAAGTAACTCTGTGTATCTGTCTGTCACGATTTCACGCCAAAACTACTGAACCGATTTAAATGAAATTTGGTACACCGATAGTCTAGAGCCTGAGAAAGAACATAGGCTACTTTTTAACGTGAAACAAGGTTGTAAGTGTTTGAAGAGGGGGGGGGGGGGGGGGTCGGTTGGAAAATTATATGGAAGTTTCGTCATTTTTAGAGCTAAAAGTTTGAAATTTATTTTTTAGGCTGTTGATTCGATATTAATAAAGATTGCATTCAAAGTTTGTAAAAGTTTTACCCTCAAGGGTGTAAAATAACAATAGGAAATAGGGGATGAAAGTTTGTATGAAAATATGTAACTATGTTTGTGTGTTGTGTGGATATGTCTCATATTGATATTTATACCTTATGTACTTAAATCATTCAACAAGTTCTTTGCAGTGAAACACTGTGAATAGCTCAATAAAGTAGTTATACGTATGTGTCTTATTTGTAAAATAATTAGCCGAAATAATTAAAAATGCTACCCAAAGACACTATTCCACGCGGTCGAAGTCGCGGGCACAACTATATATTTATACTATATACTATACTATATATTTGATTTAGACAAGTGTGTAGATAAAAAAAATGAGCTCTTGATGAGTATGTAAAATATATAGTTTAATTTTGATTGGCATAAATATTGTAACAATGATTGAATTTAAAATATACTACATTAATAATAGTTGGATTTACCTAATGATCGCGATCAAACAAGTTTAGGGGTGCCATTTTATTGTATCTGGCATAAGTAACATTAGTTAAACAATTAAACTCCAAGTTTTTGTTGAAATACTCACACAAAACGTAAACGAATCACAAAGTTATGAAATGATTAATTATTCGCAAGATACTTAACATTGTATTTTAATGTAATTTAAATCACATTTTTATAAAACACAATAAGAAACATATTAATAATATTCATTAAACAGCGCGGCGTAGGCAGTGGCGGGCTCGGTGCTACCAGCTGAAAGGATACATTAACGTGCAAGCTCGCGAGCTTCGTCCCGGGCACAGACGCGTTACATGTGCTCTCTAGCTACAAGCTACGGCGCGGCGGTCGCTACGAACAGAGGGCCGTAGCGCAGGAACAAGCGACCAAGGAAAGCGCGTGGGTCGCACTGGCTCCGTTCACCGTTCGTAGCGAATAATCCATACCCGAGAGACGGAGAGGCTGTATTTACCGGACCGAAGGGCGCTCGGGCGAACTAGCTCCGGTTGCTGGCTGTTCTCGACACGGCTGTGTTGCCTGTCGCGATGTGTTGCACATGCTACGTGCCCTGGGCCACTCTGCAATAAAAACATTTTAGAGACAGTATAATAATATTTGATTTCAAGAATTTACACTTCATTGAAAGTCTTACTAACTAAATTTCTACTAAGCAAACGGTACAGTAATTACTTATAAATCTATACTAATATTATAAAGCTGAAGAGTTTGTTTGTTTGTTTGTTTGTTTGAACGCGCTAATCTCGGGAACTACTGGTTCGAATTGAAAAATTATTTTTGTGTTAAATAGACTATTTACCGAGGAAGGCTTTAAGCTATATAACATCACGATGCAACTATTAGGAGCGAAGAAACAATGGAAAATGTGAAACAAACGGGAAAAATTATTCATCCTTGGGTGCTTCCATTGCGTGCGCTGCGAAAACGGTTCAAGATACCAAAAATATATGTATGACAGAATTATTTCTCTTAAAATGATCTAAAAAAATGTCCGTGATAGTATATGACTATCTTTTAAGATTAACTCACTAGAACCGTTCTTATGGTAATCAAATTTGGTCGAAATTAATGCATTATTTGTTAAGAGTTGTATCAACGTAATAATATTAGTCTTTATCCAAATAAATGTGTTGTTGATTAAGAGTATTTAATTGTGAACAAAATTGTCTTTGACATCACTTAATTTCAATGAACATCTTAGAAGATATTACAATAACTTATATAGCAAAACAACATTTGCCGGATCAGCTAGTGCAATATAATGCTTAAATGCAAATGACGAGTTAATTTTCAATGTAGCTACGTATAGTTCTTGTTGTGCATTTTATTTGTAATTAGGTCTAAGCAATTTATTTTGATAACTTAAGAAATAAAGTCAGGCTATTAGGTTTGAATTTTTTATTTACCTAAAGTCAACGATAACAATAAACTATGTTGACGTGACCGGCTTATTAGCAGCTGCATTACACTTTGTGTTCGAGGTCTACTGGGCATTAAAACTTCAAATTTGAAATATGAATGTACAGGTAAAAAATTTCAAGCATAACATTTACTGAAAAAAAAGGATGACATAAATTTTGTGCACAGTTGCTTCGCTCCAATCGCAGTTATCACTAGCGAATTCTGTTTGTTTATTGACCATATCCTTTGTGTCCAAATGGCTTTTGAGAATGATTTAATGCTCGCTCTTTCAGAATTCGTACCATTTATATTCAAAGCTGCCCCCAAAAGTACTATCCGATATACTTTAAAGTTATCGTCACTTTATTATGAATTACTATGTACTATTTATGCCTTTTAACAACAATATTGACCAAATCATACAAGGAATTTAATTTACAAAATGATTTCAAATGTATTATTTAGCCTTAAGATATCTGGATAACCTTTATTACTTCTTTTGTTTAGAAGTATATCGTCACGCTATATCCCTTTCAGGGTGAAATATTAGTTATTATGTATTTTTGTTTAAGATGTATATAAATAAAAAAAACGTCAATTATTTGACCTAATGTTGCATTTTAAACATTTATCAAGTAAGTGCTTTTCGAAGTAAAATTTGATCTTTGGCCTTTCTCAGTGAATGCTATCTAATGTATCCACACATAAAGAATTTATGAAAGTGTAAAAAAAGCACTTTGGTCCCATGCAGAATAAATACATGAGTAATAAAAATTGTAATAAATTTAATTAATTGATCGATCAAATCGGTTATACAGCTTAACTTTAACTTGTAAGTTGATTATTTCTAATCAAATCGCTTAGTGTGTCTGGCTTGAAATTATCAAACACACGGGTTCAATATCCGCAAGGGCAAATTAATTATGCAATGTATTTGCTTAAGGTCTTGTAAATCGATATCTTGCTCATACAATACAAAAACATACTATATATCAATCTATAGATCTTGCAGTGGGTAGATAACCAAGTTTTTTTTTATAGTCGCATTAGTAAGATAAAAAAGGGGCAAATAATTCCAATATTTTGCAAACTATTTGAATTTTATAACTAATAATACATAATCAACAAAATATTATTTGAAATACTATTTCCAAGAAGGAATACCAGTGAAAATTTTGCGTAAAAATACTTTTTATATGAGAAATTATTCATATTAGATATCTTACTTCTTATTAATAGATAATAATACCTAATATGTGTATATTCTGAAGCTTCGAATATATTATATTAGACTACGCATACGCAGTGAGGTATGATAAAATATAATCTGAATTTAGGTAATTCTTGGGTAAGAAAGGAAATGGCCAGAAAGGTTAGGAGTAAAGTGGATGACATGGACGGAGGCCGGCCGCACCTCTTGAGAATACACAGCTACAAGAATTTAGGGTTGCGCAGACTGATGTACGCGTTTATGAATTCTTTTCGCCCTTTTCATCGCAAATGTCTGAAGATTTACACTCAAGTAAACTTGCTTTTATAAACAACCACGGCGCGGTGCCATTGTTATTTCAGAATTCCTATATTTTTACAGAATGTATTATTTTCGTGAAACCGTATTATTGTATTTCCAGACTACAATGTTTATTATCTTATTATATTAATTATTACATATTTTTTCTTTATTCTTTTCGTATTTTGTGATGTTTGATTTTTAATTACTTTTAATTGAAACACGAAATTTTGTTATAAAACAATAATAAGTGAATTCTTGTTTTGAAAGTACATCTTAAAGTTAATTAATTGACTTGACAAGTCAATTAATATGTTTAAGAAAGACAGTGGTGTTTATATTAAGTTACTTACTCGTATTTATACAATAAATATTGCAAGACCAAAAAATAATACATAGATTAACAAAATTTAAGATTCAGGCACACTTTTGATATCCACTAAAAAACATGCACATTTTAAAATAAATAATGTTGTATGATTTATAGCGTAATTTAATGTTTATTTAATTTAAAATACATCGATAGTCAAATGATCGAAATAAAGTTTATTAATAAAGAACTTTAAGTAGAAAAATATCAGAAAAGTAATGAAATACAAATTTAAAAAAAAAATGAATATTAGGTGGCATTCAGTAATCAGTAAGAACTCTTAAGGTACTGCATTGGCTCTGCATTATAACGACATGCTTAAATCAGGTGTCTAGACTGACCTGCTCTATGTTCGTGAGAGATGCAAAAAAATATCTTGTTTTGAGACAAATTTTCGAATGCCATTCTGCTGAGCAAATCCCACACATGCTCGAAAAGATTCACGTCGCACGACGCCAGTCTAGGACAGCGATATCACGCTTACGAAATACGTTCCTAACCGAGCCTGCGGTATGTGTATGAGCATTGTCCTGCAAAGTGATGAAAATGCCCGGGAATTTTCCCAAAGTTCCCAGCACTTCCGCGAACATTTCGTAAATTCCCGGGAATATTCCCAAGCAAGTTTTGGGCACTTTGGGAAAATTCCCAGGCATTTTCATCACTAGTCCTGCACGAACACAAAATCGACTCATTTGCTGTCAGAGTGGAGCAGCAACATGTTGGACCTCCTTGGAACAGTATTTTTCAGCACTCAAGGTGTCGTGTGTAAATACGAGATCATTTCTATTGCCAACTAGAATTTCAGCCCATATCATGATTGTTCCGTTTTGATAGGGATAAACTTTATGTGGACATCAAAGCTTTTCGCGACGTCCCAAAGCTCACCAAACTTGTACCCTTCTTGAAACAAGATGAAAACCAGAATTCATCAGAAAATAGGACATGCGCCCACTGATCCTCAGATTATTGTTGGTAAGCTTGTGCCCATTGTAACCGTCGTGTTCGAATATGTCTGAAACTGATCTCGTGCAATTTCGTGCTCATACTTTGGTGCTCATAGCCAACTGGTATTCAGAGCGCAGCCTTTCTAAGACTTGCTGAGTCGTAGTCTGAGGCTTTCTTTTGGGTATATTTAGTAAAAAATGGTCTTGTTGCTGAGTTGTTGCACGATATCTTTTAGGATTTCGTTCGCCCACGCTTCCAGTGACCCGATAACGACCCAACAACGGTTGAATAACCGATTAGTTGGAATTAATGGATGCACCAACTTCAGGCTGTGAAGTACGAGTATATAACGTAATATAACTGTAATCACATTTCTTTTCAAACAAATGATGACGCGACAATATATGTATGTATAATGCAAATTGTCTTTCTTAAGATTGTTCTTTAACATATGCATATTCTCCGAATTTTTCGTTTCTTAATTTTTATTCAAGTCTGTCCTTTATAAACTTTTTTATTTGTTCATTTTGGTTACAATTTTATTTTAAATTACAAACAAGCATACAATTACAGTTTAAAACGTATAACGTTGATTGTTAAAAAAAAAAATTTAATAAGCATCAAAAGCGTGTCTGAGTCTTAGGCTTCGTTGATGAGTGTAGAATGTATCAAAGTAAACAGATGCGTTCGGAACCGGTTATAGGACAGATAGAGCAGCGTAAGCTTATATTCGAGCTTAATCCACTATAAGCCTACCTAACAGTAAATTTTCAGGTAAATATTATACACCTTGCTTAAAATGTTAAGATGTCAGGGAATGCCTATATATTCTATAAGCGACAATTGACATATTTTTAAAAGAAATATTTGAAAAAGTAATAATGGTATTTTTGATTGATTTATTTTTACATTTAAATATAGCATGCTTTTATTAAAAATTATGAAATTTTATTATAGTACATTATTTCAGTAAATATAATGATTTTTATACAAATTTAAGTTACATGTTGGTTATAAGGTAAAATCCCCAGTAGATGGCCAGTTAACGCAATTCCTTTCGATTTGTAGGCACTCCTAGGTTGAATATAATTCTATTTACTAAATGAAAACATTATGTTATAGTTTGAACTCCACTTTATCAGGAACTTATGAACAAATAACTTCAAGCAAAAGAAATTTAGCAGACTTTATGAAGAAAAACAAAAAACGAAAAAGCTAGTAGATGGCCACTTGAAACCACAAGAAATTCAATAGATGGCCACTTCGTAGCTAGAAGTTGCCCACCCGCTAAAACTTTATTTATTAACACATTTCCGGTATCGAGCCACTTAATGAGAATGAAAAAAAGAAAGAAAGTACGAAAAGTTTATTTCTTGTATAAAAAGAATGAAAAATAATACATATTTCGCAATTTTTTAGTCATAGTTAAGCATTTCCGGCACATTGTACAGGTCTCTCGTTTTACTGGTTTTCTTCGGTTCTTCAATGCTTGTAACTACAGCGTCCCATTCATAGTAGAGGACGTCTGGCCGAAGAGGCCACTTCCATAATTTTCCGCTTGGAGCCATGGCAGAAATTTTAGCTTGAGATGGGAGTACCTCCAAAACAACCCTGGGTAAAATTTGCCATCATACTTAACGATAATGTACCGACAACTTTTTTGGGAGGGATCTTATTTTTCTCACCAACAGCATCCTCTTCTCCTTCGTCATCTTCCATATCATCTCCAGAAGCATCATTTGTGCTTGTGTCCGAAGAAGAAGAAGAGAACGTTAGTTTCTTTTTAATTTTTTATGCTTTGTAACTTGTTCTACCCTTAAGTAACCATAAGGTTGAAAACTAAAGTTATGAATGAATACCTGCCTACTCCCTTCATTAACATACGCCTGCCAAACTTAGAAATTTACCAGAAAAACAAAACTCGTTTATATGGGTATAATACTGTTGTGGGGGCAAGGGTACCAGCCGCATTTCCAGTGACGAGAAATGTGAGGCACTCCTTATCATCGGCGTTAACCTGTTGATAGACGTTCTTTTCTCCCTTTTTAGCCAGAACTTTTGGGGTCTTTGGTGCCAACATGAAAGCCGTTTCGATGCAGTTAAAAACACAATTTGGGTCGGCCAAAATCTCCGCCCAACCCTTTTCCTCTAATTTACTCTTCACTTTATTAAACCATTCTCTTATATCAGCGGTTGTCACAGACGCTCTTGAAGACTTGAGATTTTGGGATGACAAGGACATCTTTATTTCTCTTCATGAAGAGTCTAGGTATGTTTTTAGTAGTTGGCCAAAATTTAAGTCAGTAGTTGCCCACCCGGCCCATTATTGAAATAAAAGAACATAACACAAATATTTTTTAGCTGTTTCAATGCTTCGTGTATTTCGGTCAAATTTACAAGATTTTAATAAAATTAAGTATATATTTCAAGACCTCGGTAGTTGACAACCCCGGGCAACTTCTAATTTTTGTTGAAAAATAGATGCCAGTAGTGGGCCTCCCCCCCCCGATGCTAATGTAAACAAAACAGAATTCACTGATTCATAAAAATTCCTTGCAAAACTTCTGCAAATCCTAAAATCAAATAGTTTAGCATATAAGTGCAAGAAAATTCTTCAAAATTTGCAAAATACCAGAAGCATATCCTTAATAAATTACTTAAGAAATTACTTTGAATGACTTGGGACGTCGATGCTTAAAACTGGATATACACGATCTTTTAGTTACAGAGTGGCCAACATGCACACTTTTTATTTACTAACTGTTAGATGGTTATACCATCTCATAAGCTACTAATATGATGACAACACTTCTTAAAACTCTTGTTTTTTAATATTTTGTATCAAAGTGGCCAACTACTAGCGCATGGCCATTTACTAGCACTTCTACCTTAAATAAATATTATACCATTCAACAACATTGTATTTTATTTTACAATAATATTGAACTATATAATAATAGTTTTATCTGAAAAAATAGCTATTGTTTGGACTAGAAATCATATTGCTCCGACCAATAAAACAAATTTTACGTGACAAAAAGGCATCGTAAGAAAACAGTCGATGTTTGGGAACTAAAACATTGTATCCTGTCTTATGAAAATTATTCACCATAAAAAAAAGAAACACTTTTTTGGCGTTAATAAGCATTGTAATCGAAAGTATTATTTTATAATCCCTTAAATTAGTTAAAAAAATGATAATCATTTTACTCTTATTTTAATTTATAATTTTGTTGACTTGATGAAATAGTTTGTAGAGCATATGTTTTTCCAAGTCTGATACATATAAAATCTTTGTAATTTCAGTTACATTTTTTTTGTCATAAGAATCTCAATAAGATCAATCTCTTCCATTTACGGTATTTAGCCTTACAATACTTTTTTATTAAAGTAATCAAATATTTTAACATTATAACTAGATCAAAAACAGATTTCTGTTTAAGGTATGAAAATATTACTGCATTAATATAAAAGCTTACATTAAATTGTATATATCGAATGTATTCAAATATTGATTCTGTTTTATTTAAAAGTAGTGAGAACAAGTTTAAAATAAAAAAAACTTGTAAATGGCTCTCCTGTCAACCTACCGAAAATGAGTTACAATGTTGTTGAATTAAGGTGTCGATATGACAATAACAAATACATAAAAATTTAACGGTTTCATAAAGTTAAATGATGTATATGTACACATTATAGAGATACATACAATAAATACATATTCTATATAGATTTATAGATTACAATTGAAATTTAACCTTACAAAAAAATTACACTTTGTTTGCAATATATTATAGTCTTATAACTATGAAATTGTTTTTTTTTTATATGTAGAATGTACTATTCAAATAAAATATTAGAATAATGTAGTTTTTGTTATGCATTTACACAACGCATTTATACGGTATCTATTGATAATAACAATAAAAAGAAAAGTATTGGATTTATTAGTACAATGACACTAGAACTAGGCATACTTTTATCGTCTTTCCAAACAATGTAAGTTGAGCATTTTGCTCGGAGGGTCGTGAAAACATTCATTTAACTGAGAAGTTTTTATGGTTCCGTCAGAAAGAAAATAACCTTCACTAATAGAAATTCCTTCGTATACTGTAAATGAAGAGACGTGCTGAAAAGACTGGTATCTGAGACTGGACTCATAATATTTTCTCGGGCTTGGACTCGGCTTTTGCGGAAAATCTATCTACTGAGCTTTACGTAAAATAATATTATCGGGGAAATAGAAAACATCGTGTGATTTTGGGTAAGCATAAACCAAATATATAGCTGTTGGTATAATATAAACAAGATAACATAAGTGGTCGGGTGTGTTGTAAAATGACTCGGGCAAAATGCAAATAGGGGAAAATTGCTTTATATTATGAAACATTTAAGGGTTTCTTCAGCATGCTGATTAAAATTTATGAAGATCTGAATGAAATTTATAAAATCGTGAATATAGTTATATTGAATATAAAAATGGAATTAATAAATTTGATAAAATACGTACGCTTTTTGTGTTAGTAAAATTTGAGATGGAATTACTTTTAAAACATGGTTTTATTAAACTCCTTAATGTTTTCTAACCAAAAAATTGATCGCGCAGCTATTGCATCAATCATGTTGTCGTGTAGGCACTGTATTGATAATACTTTCCATGCACGTAAAACGAATAAAATGTAAATAAATGTAAGAATAAATAAAGTTTCCCTATTGAAAAATAACCTTATTTGTTGACGTCTAGTGTGCTTTGGAGGAAAATAAATTTGCTCTTGTGGATATTGAGAGAGGCCACTAACCGGCGACATCTTATTGAATGCAGATCTCCGACTTTATATAACTTGCCTACGTATACTTTATTATTTTCCAGTTTGCTATTTTTTGTATCCAATGCACTGTGTTGAAAATGTTTATCAGACTTGACAATTTTTTTATTAAAATATGATTAATTCATTGGATGTAGATGGTATGTTTTATGAAGAGGAATAAATTTACAGATGAGAATCATTATTTAAAGTTATTAGTCAACGTTATCTTCACTAATATCAAACTCCAATATAATATCTTTAACTTTAACACCACTGTTAAATTGTCAATATAATATACCACCGCACTAACTCTACAGAGTCTACTAAATAAAACTAATAAGAATCTATGGTAGTGACTCTTTTCCAGATATAATTTTTGTAATATTTATTGGCTGTCCCGTCAAAAAATTCTACAATACTTACTCTAAGCGCACATCTTTTCCCATTACATAATTAGTAAATAAATAACTAAAGGTATTTGCCTTTAATTATTAGATGTACTGGACGATTCAGAGTATATTTGTATATTTACAAATTTGAAAATAATAAATATACTATAAAATATAATAAAATAAAAGTTTCTCGACTATATTAAGAGTTCTTAATATAGTCGAGAAACATTTATTACACTATAACTTAGGCACAAAAGTGACCGGGCAATAGACTTGAGGGAGTCTGTTGCCCGGATGAGAGGGAGGCGGTGCACGGTGTCCGGCGGATCGCCTAGGAGAGAGATTTTGGAGGGATGGGCTTTACTCCTTCCCATCCCAAAGAGGTAGCCTCAGCAAGGCTTCTTGTTCCCCTGGCGTCTGGATGAATTTGGCTTCTCAAGCCCCGGTGGAGCAATCAGAGGGACACCCCGGGGGTTTTTACTCAGTAGAAGTCTGGCACACCGGGGTCGCTGCCCTCACAGCGTCCCCGATTGTCCTATGCAGTATTTTCCCCCAGAAACAAAAAAAAGGCACAAAAATGAGGAATCTGCAAACATTGTAACTCGTACCCATATATTCTAGTTTACTGATTTACATAACAGTTTTTATGTTATAGATTGCTTGTATTTGTAACAAATGGTAGAACAGCATTAAACCTGCCAACACCAACGTAGATCATTACGAACAAATTTTTACAGCATTGTTCGCCTCATTTAACTATTTTTCACACTTATATTGGTACCTATCTTAACAGAAGAGAAATGTTTTCTTTAAAACACAATTGGACAATGATCCGTTCTTTTCAACTAAGACATTTTGTAACAGATATGTGAACTAGACGGCCTTAAGGCGAGGTCTTTTATTAAAGGTAAAATACCTACGTGTACTCATAAAAGCAAAGCTATACAACCACTTAAGCGCCTAGATATATGAACAGATCGTAAATCATCACGGAAGTGTCAAATAGAGCTTTCATTACGGTAATAATTTTTGTAATAGTAATAAAAGAGCTCCCAACAGAGATGGCTAGTAAGTACACTTTAATTAAATATAGTGACAGTAAGTAATCCCCAAGTGTATACACAAGCGCATCTCTTAATTACGGAGATGATGATACATACAAAAAATCTGAGTCATGAGTATTAATATTTTAGGTTACGCTACATTACTTAATGGAATTGCGACTTTTTAATACATTTTTAAAATATAGTTACTAGTAAATACTACACTGATTTTTATATTTTGTTACTGATTGTTGTTTTATGAACATTGAACAAAATTTCTTTCAGTCAAATTTTTCCCTATTACGGTTACTTTTTGTATGAATCTTATCGAAGGTGTCAATTTGCAGACGAAGGGATTGATGTTAATTGTATAATATTAGCTTTGTTTATGATTAATTGTGAATTGTTGCTCCATGTTTTTGGGGTTTAATTATATTCTTCCATTTAAATAAGAACTATATTTCAATGACGTTTGTATAAAAATAAAACAAAAATAATTGATATATTTTCATACGATTAAGAAAGAAACAGTTTATGAAATTACATTGACATTATCGTTACGTTTAAATTATAATATATATATATATGTATATATATTTTGGTTTTTTTTTTATAAAAGACATATTATTTTAGTTTTAATTCGTCTATATCATATTTTTTTTACCAATAGAAAATTTATTCGTTCCTAAGACTTTTATATATATTATTTGTTTTAGGTGAAACTAAAAGTTTAATAGAAGGGTGAATTAAATTAGGAATACCTTTTGTTATTATTTAAACAACTTGTAAATGTAGATCAACGTGAGTTTTATTAAAATGTAAGTAGCTCTACCTAGATATTTCACAATTCTTATTAATGTGTTATTCAAGGTATCCGAACACGAGACCCTTTTTTAATTAAATTCAAACGTAAGCTATAAAATAAATTAAAAGTCAGAGTTCATCGTCTGCTCTTCGTTTTATTAGGTTGATGTAAGATTGCCCATTTGGTCCGTGATAACCTATTTTCGTAGCACCCGCTAGACACTGTTCTTCTGTAATAGGCACGTTGTTTACCCTCGCCAATGCATAGGCAGTCAGATCCTCACAACACATCATTCCCAAGAACGGTTCAACAAGTTTCATCCTTACATCAGCTAATTTTAATAAGGGCTTTGGGTACGGTCTTTCTGAAACCAGTTTAAAATAAATGTAATCATTATTGTCATCAACGGCCTACACTGTTGGACAATATCCTGTTCTACTAAGCGCCATTGACCTCGTCTTCGGCTATTCTTATTCAGTAATTGCTGCCCGACTTCTATAAGTCGCAGCTCCGTTTTTCCAGAGAGCATCTCACACTACATTTGCCGGTACGTAGTCTCTCTACTCCAGAACTCGCTTACTTTAACGATAATCGGTTCCTCAGTATATCTGGCCAACTCACTGATACTTTACATTACTAATTTCAAGACTAATAAATGTATTAATAACATATAATTACCGTTTATTTATGGACTTTGGGTTTCAAGTTTGTAGGGTGACGTTAAGGAAGTTCAGACATGTTAATAACTAGGTTATGTAAAAAATACTATGAATATATGCAATTAAGGAATAGTGTAGCAGGAGGACCCTTGAGATTATTTTTTTTGGTTTTCATTAAATATCATTATTGCCTTTGCGTGAAAATTTTACATAGTATATATTAACATCAAATCGTTATCTTATTTGACTTAATATTTAATAAGCTTTTGACAGACAGGCAGATAGATAGATAAGGTGTCGAACACCACCATCAACAATCTCATCATAAAACCACTAGACACCGTGTTCGATACCACCCGTATGTTATGGACGTTCCTTATATCCGCACCAAATGATTCACTTCTATATTCATCATGCGAACAGCTAAGGAGTGGAATATGCTAGCAGCGACCATATTTTCACGATCTTATGACCTGGGTCTCTAAGAGAAAAATGAATAGGCATTTGTTGGGCGGACGCGGTTTATCGTCGGACTAATCTTCATCTACCACCAGGTGTAATTGAGGTCAAGCGACCGCCTGTTAATTATTAAAAAAAAAAGATCTACCTTGACTCAGAAACCTTGCTTGGCTCCGTCCAATATACTTATACAAAATGTATCTGAAACACTTTCCATAAAATGTAGGAAGATGACAAAATGGAGTTATAATAACAGTTGGCAATTACGGCAGCCGTTGTTTGAGTAGATATGTTTAATTCGTTTTCCAGTCATATATCTCCTAATGTAATTTAATTTAAAAGTACAGCTTATTCGTATACATTTTTGGATCAAACTTTCCTTTTGTCATAATTTTGCCATAACTTGAAAAACCAGATGAAGCCTGTGCACCTATATACTGACAATATTACTAGATATAAACTAGATTATAATAAATTAGTTACTAGTGAATATAATATTCACTACGCGGGTAGATGCGTTTCATCGTCGGTCTCACCTTCACCTTCCACCAGGTGGGATTGAGGTTAATTGAAGTGATGAGGTCTGCCTATCAACTATAAAAAAAAGGGACTATTTAAAATAATTATGTACTTACACATAACAAATCGCCCTTTACTTTATTTTCCTAGGGCATTGTTATGGCTTTAAATACTAATAATAATTAATGTTGTTCCAAACAAACAAATGTTAAAATTTTTAAACAAACACCTTTAACGGTAATTTTTGTATTTTGTACTAACTATATACATCGTGAAATATATAGAAACGGTAAGGTCATTAGGAGAGAAATGTAATAAATAAGAGAAAATGGTGCAAAACGAGACCTGTTTATTATCATTTCGAGTCAAGTCGGGCGGGAAAAGTTGGAAACGGAAATGGCGGCAGGGAGCGCAAGTGAGCGGGCTGCGTAGTGGGTATATGATATTGTCGTACCTTTTTTACGTTGTTCTTGTTTGATGACTGCCCGGAAAGCACCTGGCGTACCTGCGTCTAACAGTAAGACTTCCACTCCAATTCTTGGTTGCATTATTAACACTGCTCTTTGCCATTCAACATTTAAATTAGGATCTGTTAGATTCACTATTTCTCTGAATTTAGCTAATTTCTACAATGTAGATTTTAAAGTTTCAGTTACTTTTTATTATTAACTAACTGTGCTCGCGAATTCGTTCGCGTGTAAGTAGTACTTTTGGTATGATAATACTTATTTCAAACTGATTTTTTTGTATAAATAATATAAATACCATCGTTTTTTTTTATTACAGACAGGCTTGCATTTGACTTCAATCTCACCCGGTGGAAAGTGAGAATGAAGCCGAGGAAGGAGCGCGCTCACCCAACAAATACCGATACGCTCGTCGTTTGAAAATTCCCATGTTATAAAATGTTGGAAAAACAGACGCAGGAAGCGAATTCCATTCCAATATATACATTATATATATGTAACTGACTCGTCGTTTATCAAAATCAATATTTTGATAAACTTTCCTTAGTTTACACAAAATAAATTTCTTAACGCACGCATTTGACGACCAATATACGAGTATATGTCAATCCTTTTTTATTACTGGCATTATTCTACATTTTCGAATTCTAAAATACGCCATTATCCGAATATTGCGGATATATCTTCGAAACCTTTATTCGAAACCTTAAATACGTTCTTTAATTTGAGGGGAGGATTTACCGTATCGATGGGATGAACATTAAATGTTTGACAGTTTCGAAACTCCCGAATATTTTGTATAGGAAAATGTTTTTTTCTTTTATTTATGTTTTTTTGCCAATTTTTCTATGTTTTGAAAAGTTATGTTGCTATTCGGGACAGAAACAAATACAACAAAAACCCGACTTTGTTTTATATATATAGATAAACAACCAGATACCATATGTACCGTATAAATATATAGTAGTATTCGAAAAAATGATATTATGAAATTTGTTCTTAACATGGGCCTTTGTTTACAAACATAGGATATATGGACCGTTTATTTTGAAAGAGGTGTAAGTCAATTTTCTTTTGTTTCGAAAAAATATTTGTTGATTTAAAAATACAGGCAAATTATATGAGGTCTGGCATTGTTTCTATTGTTTTATCAACATTTAATTTGTTTATATTATTTTGTTTTTGGCTAATTAGACTACGATAATACATATTTATGTGCTGTAAATGGACTTACACCACTTTCAAAATTAGACAATTGTAAAAATCGCTTAATTTCAATTTTGAAAAATCAAATATCGCTTAAAATATACTTCATTTTAATATAATTTTGTTTACAAATACGCATAACAACAAACAAAATTTTATTTTAGACGTCAATTACATTCTCATAATTACAAGATACTGATAGATACTGATTACAAGAATTTGCTTATTCTCTGCATTTGGTAGTGTTTCAAAATATGCATGATGCACCGGAGGTATATAGGGTAGTAGCTGCTTCATGTCTTTATATTTTTCGTACGTAATAGGTCTGGCATTGTGGTACAAAGACTCCAGGGCGATTTTTTTTTCATATAACACCTATATAACATTTACTATAATAATATTATATTATTCAAATTAGGTAAGCGAACACTGCCTACCTTGTTTGAATACCCTATGCACGTCACTGCCTAATAGTTACAGATATTCAAATTTATTTTATATTAATATAAGTAATAGCAATAGCTTGCATTCCATAGATGCATGAAAGCATTGCATGCCCTTACGATAAATAAGTCTGGAATAAAGTGCTTAAACTTAAAAAAAAAAAAAGGAGCCATTTATATTCATATATATTCTATATTCATGCCGTCTATCTTTCCTATGTAAGTAATATAATATTTGCTATCATAATATAATATTTAAATTAATTACGCGAATTTTGCCTACCCGGTTCAAATATCCTATGCACGTCACTGAGTAATAGGATCTTATTTTAATGAATCGGATAATTTCGTATTTATTTTCTTCTCACAGGTTATCCGCTGTACAATTTCTAATACATTTCTCTAATCTTATCCTTCTTTATAATCTAATTAAAATTATAAAGACATTATAAGCTCAATGTTTTATAATATAAAACGATAATTATTAATAATATTATAATTATGTACGTAAAATACTATATATACTATAAATAATATAGATACCCGCGGGACACAGCTAGTATAAAATAAATGAAAAATAACAAAACACTGATCGGCATCCATCTGCTATGCCTCCTACCTCTGTCAATTGGACTTACACCACTTTCATAATCGATGATTATGCAATTTCATTTACCGACCGATTTTAAGTTGTACAAAACTTAAGAGAACTTGAAAAATTAAATACGGACTAGTTATATATACAAAAATTACATTATATTAAGCATGAATTACGTGATAACTCATTTTTCTCAAAAATGGACTTACACCACTTTTAAAATAAACGGTCCATATATTAGTTATAGTCAGTACAAGTAACTGCGCAAATGTACAGTTTTAATAGAAAAAAAACTTCAACATTTTTTGTCATTGTTTGTTGAAATAGTATGTATTGTTATTTTTTATTCTACTGGTTAATAATAGAACCTATTGAAAGAGCCAATTGTTTATAGGAAAATGCTACATTTACTTACATTTTTTGAGGCTAAATTAAATACAATCGGGTTGAGCTCCGTCGTATTTGCCCAAAAATAAAATATTTTCCATGACATATCAATAACCGCATAGGGATTGAAGTATGCGCTACGTTCAAATTCTTCGCATGTAGTTGTTTTCGATGGTTCGAAAGCATGCACAACACTCAGAGCAACTGCGACGAACAAAAGAATTTCAAACATCCACATCCAGGCAAACATAGCGTTATTACGCTTGGTTTGTAATTTCGGTGTTTACTTACCTCCTTTATATAGAAGAATATTTGAGACAAAGAATCGTCAGTCACAGAGACGAGATATGACTTTGGAATATACATACAATATGAGAGCCGAGCTTTGCTTAGGATTTATCACGAACCATTCGGCAATGTTCTTCCTGACTTATAACTGGAATACGCAAAGAGATTTTTGAATTCGTTGTTATATTCTATTATATCTATTTCAAATATATTGCACTAGCTGATCCGGCAAACGTTGTTTTGCTATATAAGGTTTTGTAATATCTTCTAAGATGTTCATTGAAATTAAGTGATGTCAAAGACAATTTTGTTCACAATTAAATACTCTTAATCAACAACACATTTATTTGGATAAAGGTTAATATTATTACGTTGATACAACTCTTAACAAATAATGCATCAATTCCGACCAAATATGATTACCATAAAAACGGTTCTAGTGAGTTAATCTTAAAAGATAGACATATACTGTCGCGGAAATTATTTTAGATCATTTCCAGAGGAATAATTCTTTCATACATATTTTTTTCAAGGACGGATAGTTTTCCCCGTTTCTTTCACATTTTTCATCATTTCTTTGCTCCTAATAGTTGTATCGTGATGTTATTTAGCCTAAAGCCTTCCTCGATAAATGGTCTATTTAACACAAAAAGAATTTTTCGATTCGAACCAGTAGTTCCAGAGAGTAGCGCGTTCAAACAAACAAACATACAAACTCTTCAGCTTTATAATATTAGTATAGATATATTTTCATAGTTATAATATTATTACCGGATCCGGAAAGTATCCCAAAAACACATTAAAGTAAAAATATATTTTATTTAAAAAAATGTCCCAAAAATGTATAAGATTAGTAATAATAATTAGAGTCCGACCGAAACTGGTTTTCCGGCCGAAACCGAAACCGAAACCGAATATTCGGCCGTGGCTTCAGTTTCGGCCGAAACCGTAACCGAAACTCACGTGGTCAAGTAAAAAAATGAAACAAAAACTTACATGTAATCAGTTCCATCAAAACATAACCTCTAAAGAATGTTTACGTCGGGTGATAACGCACTGACTAAGTTGTGTTGCTATAGAGCAATGCGAATTAGATCCGTCAACTGTCGTCTAAACGACGCAGATACACTCCGACGCAGCCTTGAGTTTCTTTCGGCGTTTCTTCTCAAGGTAGTCGCTTCCGAAACGCTAATAGATCACCGTTAGGTTTCGTATTTTTGGCTGGCGGTCCAAGTCGAGGTTCGTACCCACAGGGGTGCCCTTGCATTGCCACCCAACCCATAAATTGCCGGCTGAGCACCCTCAGTGTTCGCCCACCCGCCCGGTTAAGTTGTGAAGACCTTTCCCGGTCAACAAACACGCGTAATTTCGAAAAAAAAAGCAATGCGAACGGCGCACGAATCCCGAACAGGGCCGCCAGCGTCCGCCAAAGCGTTGCCGCGAGAAACGAAGTTAGGCAAGCATGTACGACAACTACCGAAATCAGTTTCTGTTTCGGCAAAAGTTTCGGCCTATTTTGGCCGAAACCGAAACTGCCGCCGAAACTTGATTTTTGGCCGAAACTCGGCCGAAACCGAAACCGAACTTTCGGTCGGACACTAATAATAATATTTGCGGGTAATACACACATGCACCTAGTGGCAAACAGCTTACACTTATCCTTTGGGTACTATATAAAGATATACATACTTAAAAACATATACAAAGTATGATCGTGACCAACTAAACTACTCATCAAAGAAAAGTTTGCCGCTAGTAGAATTCCAACACTGGTTCCACCGTATGTAGAACCACTACAAAGGATCAAGTCTTAGAACTATTAAATTTGATTTTTTTGAAGACCTCTCGTTTTGTTTTCGATGACAATTGTTTACATTTTTAGATGAAAATATTTTTAAAGGTTTTTTTTGTGAATACATACTTGATAATATACTTTCTTCTTATCGTTAGATGGAACGTTTTAAAGTAGGTAAAGTTTCTATTACATTTTTTTTTTCGTTACATATTCTTTGATTATTGTTACACTCAGTTCATGTTTATTTGTGTTAGCAGTTTACAAACTTGACATTGTGTGTAATAATACTTACCTGTGTGAATATATATAGGCTGCCAAAGATTAACATTGTCACCGTTAAATTTATGGAAGCATTCGCCATTACGAAGATTCATGACGTTTGTATTTAGTCATTCTCTAGAACGTAAGTATAATAGCTATACATTACGGGAAAATGAAATGAAATGAAGTGGATACAGCCACTAATATATTGGTGCTAATTCTGAAAGGTATATAGCGAGACGATATACATATTATTATTACGGGAAACTATTATAGTTCACTTACTATAGTAGGAGCAACATTAACCTTCCAGAATAAGAACCCATTAGATATTTATTAGCTAATAAATAAATACAATTAATAAATCAAACCAGCCTTTGATATGTTTAACTCTATCTTAAATAACTTAAGATAGATATATTATTTTCTAATATTCCTTAAAATGTCTTCATGTGGATAATGAATTCATATGTTTGGGGCAAACATCCTACGTTTGCGGTCAAGTTATCTCTCTTCACCAGATGATATTAAGGACAAGCTCGGCGTGATATTTTATAAAAATCCACATAAATATAATTATATGTAGGTTTTTACATAAGACCTAATTAATAACTTCAATATAAACATTTCTACATATTAGCTTTTTGACAAAACAAAACAAGGAAGACATATGTACAATAAAACGAGTCCATCATATAAAGCTATGCCAATGGATGGATCTATATCCAATAGTAAGAAGACAACTCTCGTAATAAGTAGTACCTATGTAGTAAAAACACAGAATAACAACTATGTCTGTTATCTGCAGCAAGCGCAGCGCCTTGGGAATAACTAGGCACGTACACTCCAATCATCAACGCAAATAATATATTCGTTGGGCGTTACGTTCTATGTAAGCGTATTATCAATCTAAGTGAATTTTGCACAGCGTTCTCGTATTCAATTTCATTGCTTACACAAATAAATTAGATTGAAAACTTGTAGAATCAGGAATAACCTAGTTTTTATGATATTGCTACAATCCGTCTAGATTTTACTGCTATGATTTGCAATATATTATTATATAATTTATGGACTAGGTGAGAGCTTATTATTTTGGCTTTTTACACATAAGTCTAGCTTTGCAAAATAAATATTTAATGGGAAAAATATGACTTTATTTTCGAAGTCTTATTTATTAGTCTTCATTTTTAGTTAAGTTTTCATTATTAATCTAATAGACTATAGCTAAAGATATGTGTATGTATTTGAGGCTAGTTCTTAATTCAGGATGATATGATATTTGTTGGACCATTCAAAAAAATTCTAGTGCATGTTCACCTTTGTTCGATACAATAATAATCTTTTGAACTTTACTATTATTTAAAATTTAATTATATATTTGTATTGCATATCTACCTAGTGTGAATCTTCACACTAGAGATAATTTCTTTTGTGTTATGAGCGTCGGTCTCTTATTCTTCTCATGTCCGTTTTTGTACAAATGTCCAAGATCAATCTACATTACCTCTAGATATCAATAAAACAGAGTGGGTTCAACTATTATACTTAAAAGCCTAGGAAATCATCAAACGTATTCAGATAATAGGAGAAATAGATTGTTGCAGAAATAGTCTGTTATGATCACGATATCAAAAATATATTCTTTTTATAGTTTAATTGTAAGTGAGACTTAATGATTTATTCTTTATAATCGGTTATATTTACAAGTAGGCTTGTTATAATACTGAATTTATCGTATAAATTCTTTCTTAGGAAAACCTAAACCTTTATCAAATGATGAAGAACGATATAATATTTTAAAAAACGAACACTTATATTTGAATTTATATAGTTACATTATTCAAAGAAGTATCCAGACTGATCATGTTTTTTTTTTAATTTTCAGTTTATTTGTAATTGTTAATCTAGTGTCTAAGTTGATAAATAGGAAATTTTGATTATATATTAATCACAGTTTCAATTTTGAACAATAATGCCTTCATAATATTGACAGGCGTTGCATTTGAATGGCTATTACATGCCTTTTTTTTACTCCATGTAAGTCCCTCGTATAATTATGGATAAGAAGGTAATATTCAATAACTAAAGTAAATTTTATTTGGATAGATATTTAGTTTTATCCTTCATTTCGCATTGCCCGTTCTTTTACTCGTGCAGTTTGTGCGTAAGATACTCGCATAAGGCTTACAACGCCCTTCGTATTAAGTATATCAATGCGTTCAGGGAACTTTTGGGTCTGACCCAGTTCTTTAGTGCGTCAGGTATGTTTACCGAAGTAAGCTTGCATGATTTTTATGCAATTATGAGTCGACAATCTACTTCGATGAAGCTGCAGCGATTAAGAATAAATTCTGATGGCATTCTGAGCCTTTTGGCTGAGCGAGTGGATGGGATTTTCATGCAGATTCTCTGAATCGTACAGTCTCGTATTAATATATAGACGTAAAATCTGATGTTTACCAAAATAGCAGTCTGAGAGTCCAACTGGATCAATTTTTATGTATATAATATAAGTATAATGCTTTTTATGCTTTATATGGGATGGGATGCAGGCCACAGCTATTAATGTTTGTTTTTTTGAGAAATCTGAAATAAAGCTATTATTCTTTCGGTGTGTAAAATATACTCATTAACATGACAAGGTGTCACTGAATATTTTAAATGGATTCAGTGACGTTACACCTTGCGTCAGCCGGGCACCAAACAGTGTATGTCCAGCCCTGGTTGGGACACGGCGACACACACACACTTCTTTTAGTCCTGCATCGTTCCGTTGTAGCATGAAAGCTTCGAGTTCAGGCACTGCCGTTGTAACAGGGTAGGTGCCTGAAGGGCCTAGCTCAATAAAAAAAACTAAAACCTGACACATAAAATTTATTTAAAAAAAAAGGAAATATAAATACGCGACTCGCGAAAAAGATGTGAGCGGTGGATTCGGATGTACTTGTTGTTCCTTTTTGGTTTTAAAAGGAACAGAGGAATCAACTAAGGAAACGGCGACTCAGGCGACCCCCTAGGTTGGTACGGTCGCAGGTCGGCGACCCTGGGACGAACGCGGCGGGACACGCCGGGGCTCGCTGTCCTTAAAGGCTGGGGCGATATCGGTGACCGCTCCCAGGCTCCCGCAAGCAAGGAGAGTTCCTTAAAGGGAACGTGGAAAAAACCCGGTTACACTATCCGGGTCCACGATAGCAACAACCAGTTGGCACAGTCAGAGACAATAGACAGACTATATAATAAGTGAGTACGTCTTCTCACTATTAAAGTTAAAATAGCAATGACAAATGCGATTGTCTGAGGCAGTAAAAATAAATAATCTAGGCCACGCCTATAAATGTTTCCCGAATGTATTGAGGGTTGCAAACCCTCAATATATGTAACTCCTTCAAAATATGTTATATGTGAGTGATTGGGTAACTAAAATAAATATATGTATATATATTACCAGTAATATAAAAGAGGGAGGAAGTATCATAGCGTGACATAAATTACCGCTACACCGTAGTGAGGAGGTATGACATATCAATTTTAATATCTGTAATACAGATATATAAAGGTGCCCATTATATTTTTTTAGTAACAACCTGATATGTTCATTCTACCACCGTCAACACTAATTCTATAACACGTCGCTGTGTTGGCATGGTATTGACACGGTCCGTGGCGTACATCCCATAGAAGCATAAAAAGATTATCTTGTTATAGTTAGATATTTAATTAATATATTGGCTTTGGTGCAATTCTAATTCTAAAACTCTGGATCTAGTAATTACCAGATTTTAATTTAATACCATAGTATTTAGTTATACCAAGGTAATATTTTTATTCTTCTTTAGGATGCACGCCACTGGAACAATGATCCATAAATGAACTCGTATATGCTTCTAGAAGTTTAAAAAATTGGAGCTGCATTAAGACTTAGAATTAATAATATAGAAGGGAAGCAACATCAGTGACGATTGACGATAACCTAGATATCACTTTCCTGTCCGTTTAAACATCCCAATTAATGGAATTCCGTATTTTAATAAAGTTTCCAACCGAACAGTACAGTAGCTGCCCCGCTCGTAGTAAATTCATTTTGTATCAGAGACACAGATAACCAGGTGGGTGATAGACGTAATTGACTTGCATGAGGCAGCTTTTGTGATTTGGCACATGAGTCAAGAATATATTTATTTGTTTATCCTAATATATAGTTTCTAAAAGTTTCGTACCGCTATTTTTGTATTATTATAAATACAAGTTAAATAGGTCATAAGATTTCCTATGAACAATTTAGACATTAACAAGAACTTATTGGACCGTATATCCACCACCTACACAAGTAGTGAACTAATTTGATCGAGTGCGCATAAAAATATGAATTATCGTTAAAGTAAAAAGAAATCTTGCGTATTATCTGGAGTCGGTGTGTTTATTTATGAGTTTTCATGGGCATACGAGGATGACTTACTATTGAGAATATTTCATAATAATAAATATATTATACACGGTGGAGAGTGTTCTCAGGAACTACATTCTGTGATTCCACCAGCCCCAATTCATCACAAAACCACTAGACATCGTGTCGGATACCATCCGTATGTGGTGGATGTTGCTTATATCCACACGAAAAGATTCGCTTCTACATTTATCATGCGAACGGCTAAGGAGTGGAATATTCTTCCAGCGGCCTTATTTCCGCGATCTTATGACCTGGGAGTCTTTAAGAGAAGAGTGAATAGGCATTTATTGGGCGGACGCGGTTCATCATCGGACTCATCTTCACCTTCCACCAGGTGTGATTGAGGTCAAGCGTTCGCCTATAAATAATTACAAAAAAATACTATCACGCTATATCACATTTGGGGTAAGCAGATATACATTAGTGGCTGTATCTATTTTTCGCTTACGCTCAACGTGACCAGTAGCGCGGCTGATCTCCGTTTTCAAGGCACTTAATATTTCACATTTAAATATTATTAGTTTTATAGATACTGAACATTGGTGAACAAATAGTTACGTATAGTCAATGAGGAACACTAATAAAATTATATAGTAAAAATTTACGATATTAATTTTACAGTAGTCAGAATAAATGCTAGTATTTTAAATTAGACTTTAAAATACATAAATATTATAATTATACTAAATGTTTGTAATTATAAAAAAATATTTAATGTTTATTAAATAAAAAAAGTAAATATATACAACGTAATCACCATTTCTAATAATAATAAAATTATTTATATCTTAAACATTGCATCGTATACTTTGTATTGTATTGAGTGCTGAAAGCTTGCCAGGGATGTCACGTTCTTATTGTACGGATCTACATAATTAAATGCGGGTTAACAACCTACAAATATGTTATGATTTTTCAAATGACTTGGTAATTGCCGATGTCGACGTCCGGCCAATGACCGATAACGGTTCAACAAGGACAGTAAGGCCTATGTAAATAGATAGTGTAAAGGTACTTCGTTCATCTTATAAAGCTTTCCATTATCTTTTTCAGGTCAGAACTGATATTTACTACTTGTTTTTTTGTGTAGGTACTTTTAAAAATATATCAGTGTTAATATATTTTGTGTTTGTGATAATTGAAACTGTTTGAATAGAAACAAACCAGCAGTAAACATATCTACATAGATATTGTAGAAAATTTAATATTAGGTCCTTACATATGAAATTGGCGTTTTTCGTACTGGCCACTTTAATCACAAATTTCTCCTCTTTGGTAAGGAATTCCAAATTCAAATTTGTACAGCTATAGACTCATGTATTTGTGCTTCGATGATCGTCATTCATTTGTTTTTTTCTTCTGTTTTTTTCTGTTTGCGTCACTCATTTTACAAAATGGAAAACTTAAAATATCGCATTATTTACGAGTGCGAGTTCCGCCGTGGCACTAGTGCTGCGGAAACAACTCGAAGGGTGAATGATGTGTATGGCGGTCGTGTTGCAAAAGAAAACACAGTTCGTTTTTGGTTCCAACGTTTTCGTTCTGGAAATTTCGACCTGCAGAACAAGCCCCGTGGACGGCCTGAGACTCAAGTTGATAATGAAGAGTTGAAGGCTATTGTGGAAGCGGATCCATCGCAAACCACGTCCGAGTTAGCTGCAGGCTGCGATGTTAGTGATAAAACTGTTTTAATTCACTTGAAGCAAATTGGGAAGATTAAAAAGCTTGAAAGGTGGGTACCTCACGAATTGACTGAAGCAAACCGGCAAACGCGCGTCGACTGCTGCGTTACATTACTAAACCGGCACAATAATGAAGATATTTTAAACCGAATCATTACCTGTGATGAAAAATGGGTTCTTTACGATAATCGGAAGCGCTCAGCGCAATGGTTGGATCCTGGCCAGCCAGCCAAATCCTGCCCCAAGCGAAAATTAACCCCAAAAAAGTTACTTGTAAGCGTTTGGTGGACTAGTGCCGGTATTGTTCATTACAGTTTTCTCAAATCTGGCCAGACTATTACGGCTGATGTCTATTGTCAGCAATTGCAAACCATGATGGAAAAGCTAGCGGCTAAACAACCTAGGCTGGTCAATCGCTCCACGCCACTGCTGCTTCACGACAACGCTAGACCACACACTGCGCAACAGACGGCTACTAAATTAGAAGAGCTTCAATTGGAAAGTCTAAGACATCCTCCGTACTCCCCGGACCTTGCTCTAACAGATCACCATTTTTTTCGAAATTTGGATAACTTCTTGCAAGGGAAAAAATTCAACTCCGATGGGGCAGTCCAAATCGCCTTCAAAGATTTTATTGATTCCCGTCCGACTGTGAGATGGCAAAAGTGCATAGAAAATAATGGTTCATACTTTGATTAATTAAATATATTATATTAAAAAATATTCGACTTTTTGTTCCACCCATACAAAACGCCAATTTCATATGTAAGGACCTAATATATAAATAATAATGCTAGAGCGCTGTTGTAGTTTGACTCGTAGTTGGTATAGTAGGCTTTTAAAACCGCCAAAAAATTCAATAAATATTTTTACATATTAATTTATATCAATATAAATAGTTTTTATATGTTTTCCGGCCTATTTTTACTGTTATAAGTATTGTCATGATAGCCGAGCAGTAGCCGTGAGGGAGTCTATTGCCCGGATGAGAAGGGGGCGATGCACAATGTATGGCGCGCCGTCTGAGAGAGAGATTTTGGAGGGGTGGGCCATTTAGTCCCACCATTCCCAGAGAGGTAGCCTTAACAACGCTTTTTGCTTCCCGGGCGTCTGGATGAATTTGGTTTCCCAGACCCGAGTGGAGCAATTAGAGGGACACCCCGAGGGTTTTTAGTCATTAGGAGTCTGACACACCGGGGTCGCTGCCCTCACAGCAGCTCTGATGGTCCTATTCAGGATTTTCCCCCGGGTTACAAAAAATAAGGTATCGTCATGACTCTGAAGTTGAATTTGTACAAGAATCTATTAAGTTATAAAACTGTTTAAAATATAACGTCACTACTTTTAATCAGAAACAAATAAGACAAATAATGTATTTGATTACATGTAGTAATCTTTGAGCTCATATAAAGTGACATGTATCTACAAACAATTATATCAGGGGTCATGATATTTATTACTTTCACGATAATTCTTCTGTTAGTATTTATCACTTTAATACTGTAGTCATAACAAAGGATTATTTTAGGTAATGGGAATAGTTAAGGGAAAATTTTGATTTAAAATAAATTCGGTCACAATTAAAATTTAAAAAAACATTATTATAGAAAAAATCAACCGATTTCAAAAAGTGTATAATTATCCTAAATTTACCAGCTACTAAATTAAATGATATTGTCATTTTTGAAGTCCGTGTCAAATTACGCAATATACACATTACACAGAACCAACTTGAAAAATTAAAGTTTTATATCTATATACCAATATAAGTGACTTTTAAATCATTTTATTTACTGATTGGAAAAATATGGATTAATATTTAACTTACGCACTTGCTTGATTATTTAAAGGCTTTTATTCTACTATTTTTTGTTTCCAAAGCTACTAATTCAGGTTATTTAGTGTGTTTGAGATAAAATATTGATTGAAATGAGGCAAACCCGATAAATCTGCTCAAGGAAGGCTTCATCTGATGCTCGCCATATTAAATCTAAAGTAGGAATAGAGTATATCATATTGAAAAAAAAAAACAGATTAGTCTGCACGGGTCGGAGATATATGTAGATAGAAAACGATTCATTTTTCTGTCCACTATTTAAGAATTCTTTGCTAATATCTTCGAAGACTTTCAGCTAGGCCCGTATCTGTCAAGCTGGAGCCCGTATCCTGGGCGGCAAATTTTAGGGGCGGCCGACGAGAACATCACCCAGAGTATCCACTGAATAAAATATCTAAAAAAGCGGGGCAACTTTTCCATATAATTCGGCTGATAATTGGTACTAACGTTTGTTTTGACTTTTTAAAAGTAAACTCAAAAATATTACTTCCTTACGAAATCTTATATTGTTACCACGCCTGAAGTTAAGCGAGATCACAAGCAATTTATTGGAAATTTTTTGCTTCCAATACGATAAATAATTTTTACAAAGTTAGAGAGTACAAAATCGCTAAAATATTGTGCTGTAAATACTTGCAATGTATTAGAACGAAACCAATTTCATGATATAGCCTATCGATTAAAAAAGTATTATCCAAATCGGCCAATAAATGGCGGAATTATATCTGAACATATAAAAAAAAACGTACAGCCAAATACCTCTGTATTTGGCTATATTTGGTTGTATGTCTTTCTTTTTAAAGTATATACTTTAACTACCTATGTATAATAGTAAACAAAAATTGTAGCCACATAATTATATTATTGATATTAACGTTTCACAAAATCAACTGATATATTATTCCGAATGTTGAAAATGAGATATTTGTGTCATCTGATATAGATACTTATGTATAGTAACAAAATTAATATATGTGATAAAATCACGGCCACTCTTTATCAATTTACTACGGAAATAATGTGTTCAGTTTATAACAGTTGTATTTAAGAAGATTAAATTCTATTTTCCTTTCGGACTGAGTACCTGACGTTATTAATTGCAATCACTTTACTCTTTGCAATTATTATGTATAATTATTTAAACTCAAGAGTTTATTAAAAATCTTTAATCTTATTCAAATTTTTTAGTTTTCCCGGACGCATAATAGATCATGAGTTACCTGTATTTACATTTATATAGCGGTTTAACTAGATTTCTGTTTTCGTAGCAGTTTGAGTTCGCTACTAGCGAGTACATTGCTCTGTTCTGATAACTATTTATATCAGCTTGTCTCGTAATGTGCTCCGCGAGCCAATCAGCACCCGGCAGCGTGCACTCTGCATTTTTTACAACATAACGTAATACACACCTCACCACCGTCTAGCGATATTTTGTATAAAGTTCTTAAACTCAAAAAATACTGGCCAGTTTTAAAATCTTTTGATGAAAGACTATTTTGTAAACCTTTTTGGACGATTCTAAATTTGAATTGAAAAAAAAAATAAAAACAAAAGATTTACGCGGCATAATGGTAGCGAAGTCCGAAAGTTTCGTTTACCTACAGTAATATCGGGATATTTTTTTGTGTCAAATTTAAGTTTTATATGAAGTTATCGATTAATTTCGATTTAAACCTATTGTAAGCATCATTCAGTGGCGCCATTTAACGAGAGAAGAAATGCTAAGGGCAGTAGGCATGCTCAAAGCTGGCGCGACTCAACGCAGTATCGCTGAGGAGATTGGAACAAGACAAAACGTGATATCTAGGTTACGGTCACGCTACCGTGCTACTGGTGAAGTGTCTGAAAGACATTCAGACGGGAAGCGCATAACCACTCAACGACAAGACCGATTTTTACAAGTTGCCGCTAGAAGAGAACCAAATGTTACGGCCATGCAGTTGGTTCAGAGGCTCCAGTCAGAGCACAAGTTGCTTGTGAGTGACCAAACTGTGAGGAGAAGGCTGCATGAAGCTAACCTTCATGCTCGCAGACAGGTTCATACTCCAGCACTACGCCGAGGAAATCGTGGACGACGACTAGAGTGGACTCCTGTACATTTGCTCTGGGAAGATAGCCAGTGGTCTGTAGTGCTGTTTACCGATGAGTCCCGGTTCGGTTTCCGTCCTGATACACGTAGAGCACGGGTTTGGCGAGTCCCTGGTCGAGATAGCCGTCTGCAACATCCTCAGGAAGTCCATTCATACCATGGCGGGACAATTATGGTTTGGGCGAGAATTCGTCTTGGTGGAAGAACAGACCTTGTTTGGATCAGAAACACCATGACGGCTGAAAAACACCGTAACGCGGTGCTAGTGCCGATAATCTACCCCATAGACTACAAATGGGCCAAGAATTCACGCTCATGCACGTTAACGCCCGTCCGCACACAGTGAGAGTGGTGACGAGATGGTTGCAGGAACACGACGTATCGGTCTTAGGCTGACCCGCTCAATTACCTGACCTAAGCCCCATAGAGCACGCGTGAGACATGCTCCAAAGAAGGGCTTTAAGTCATTCCCCTGCAAACATTGCGACGGAAGAGCGTTCTTTTTTTGGATCTTAGCCAGACCTGGGACATTATACCGCAGCAAGACTTGGATAACTTAATTCAAAGTATGAAAAATCGTTGCAGGATCGTTATAAATGTCATGGGTGGTTTTACAGACTACTGATTTTTCACATAATTATTAAAAACAATAACTTTTCCTCATTTTTTACATTTTCTTGAGAAACACATTCATGTTAGTTTAACCATTATTTTACGTTTTTTCTTTATTTAAGTATAAAATTATTTTCGCAAAATAATAAGGTTTTCTTTTTATGCTGGAATATAGTCAGATAAATGTGCTTTATAAAAATATACACATGTTGCATGTATCTTTAATAAATTTTGAGATAATTGAGTAAATTCAAAATATCCCTAGACAGTGTTGATGTGTATACTTGATCAATACAAGAAATAACTCTTTGAACACTAATTGCCACACTTAACCAAACTGATCAGTTTTAAATATTTCATAGATTGTTGGATCGTTTATTTGTAGAATAAAAGGTCCTAATTCAAATTTCGTTATTAGTCAATTAGTTAGTCCAATCAAATGTTTTGTTTTAAATCGGGTAGATACATATAATTAAATAGTATATTAAGATTAAGTAGATAGTATGTACTTTTAACCAATTAATAATTGCAGGTACTTATAATATATATATATAATGAATGGGTATTGCAATACGATATATCGTTAATTAGTTATAAAAATCAAAAGAAAAAAAAAACTTTTGTCCTGTGTTATTCTTATGGGAAATCGAAAAGTGCGATGCGGACAACCTAAATATTCATATTAAGCGCTCATATTTTCAGAAGCCTATTTTGGCATTAAAACGAAACTTTTGAGCGTGGTTCCGAGGAATTTTTTTTTAAACGCCCTATATATATATATATATATATATATATATATATATATATATATATATATATTCTCGAAGCCATGTATAATTTTGTCATTTTACATAATGTTAATAGTTTAATTATGTTTAGACATGCAAAATGCAAAGAAACCTAGGTAGCTATAAATCTGGCGCATATACTTTTTAATTTTAATAAAACATCATAATCTTGCATTTCGGGCAAGAGCGCTTTCTCTACTTTTTAAAAATTTAATGCAAATGTATTGTAAAAACGAACGATCTAAGACATAAAATATATATTGTCTTAATTATATCGAAGACCCGTTGCGTATTTTAATAATGTATAAGTGAACACA
Organism: Automeris io; assembly: GCA_036320925.1. Lineage (NCBI taxonomy): Eukaryota > Metazoa > Arthropoda > Insecta > Lepidoptera > Saturniidae > Automeris > Automeris io. Next base: position 12,481,494 of record JAUDJH010000002.1, read on the forward strand.
CTGACAGACGAAAATAGAAAATATCACATTTCCTCTGAAACGTAATAATAAAATTAGGAATTCATTGATTCAGTGCACATAAGACAATACCTTCTTAGGTATATGCGTATTTTTGAGCTATGAATACACCTTACCTGTTAACTTGTAAATAACTCAAGCAATTTTTGACTGACAAAGGCAATCAATTAAAAAACTTCTTAGTATTCTGAGACATTACATTTTTGTCTAAGGCGTATGTTTCCTAATAAATAAGGCTTAATGGAGAACTTCTGAAGTAGGAATAGCGTGATGAAATTTACTTTTTTCCTTTATTATAAAGACACAGTTGGAAATAATAATACATATAGCATCAATTTCGATATTTTTTTCGTTTGTATGTTGAACAACTATATAAAAATTCTTTATAGTTTTAGGATAAAGATAGAAATTTAAAATGTGAAACTACTAAAGAAATTTCAATGTCTAAATTATGTTAGGTACTAATGTGAGTCGCTAATTAATCACAAGAAGTAACCTTTGAGATCGTGTCAATATACAGTATTAGGAGACTCAATCATATTACTAAATAATTAACAAATATTGACACACAATACCAAAATTGTCGTCGTGATTAAACATTCGTTTATGATAATGTTGTTTTCAAATGCTTCGGATAGCGTTTAATATTCAGTCTGTATCGAGTCGTTCAATAGCGCGACTCATCTTAGTGTTTACGTATATATATTTTTGTCCGCTTAGTTACTATGTACGATGTCACCAACCACTCACAATAGATACGAGTGATATGCGTGTTTTCGATAGTAGTTATTTGCTCTCCGTTCCATTATAATGTTTTATTAGTGGTATATATATTTTTAATATTATATTTATCAATATTTTCAAATAGACTCTATACATTCTAAGGTGAGTTTTGTTAATTATTTGTACACTCTAAGAGATTATTAGTATTACTAAAATATTCATATACCAAGACAAATCATAAATATAACACTTCATATTTAGGTACTTATAAATTACAATGTAAATTTATTTACTTAATTGAATTAATGGACATACAATCTTGAATGTCCCTTTATAAAGTAGGTACTATTGTTATCAGAGTTCAACTTATGAACTGAGTTTTATTTATTTATTCTACTTGTCTAATTTAGATACTAAATTATATGTTGCTATATAAAATTTAATTAAAAGTGTACTTCATGCGACAATAATATGAAAAGTCGCGAGTGCGAGTTTTTACCGCCGAATACACCGGTTTTATGATATTATATTTACCAATTCCTTTGATTTAAATTTGATTCAAAAAACCATTTGTAATTCTATGTTTCTAAAATAAATTAACAGAGACGCTAATCAAAGGTCCAAAAAATATATCACTATTAACGTATAACAGTTGGGAAAGTAACCTTTTTTAAGTCACACTTGTTTTTCTAGTTACTAAAACAAATTATATGCATAACATAACTTAATATAAATATTATTTAATAAGATTTTGTTTTTAAATGCATAATAAATAATTTAAATAATTATGTTTTAGTTATTTGTTATATTGTATCGAAGTTTTCAGCATTAATAATGTTAGAGTTTGCCGTGCTACTTCGTGTCATAAGCAAATCTATTCTATTATCTATTATATATCTTTCTAATACAATTTTCAAATCTAATACATAGAATATTTTTTATATTCTCTATGAATAAAATTAAATTCATAACATGTTTATTCCGCTATTATAAATTTTCATGAAAATTAAAGAGACAAGATAAAGTGAAATATTTATAACGACATACATAAAGAGCCCTTTCGTGTTTGCCCATGGATCTAAACATCTGTTAGGGCGGACAGTAAATCATTGTAATATCCATTGTGCTCAGGTGTATGTGAAGACACTTAAAGTAACGCTGACATCGAAAACAATATTTCTTCAGTTATAAAAATGTCTACGTCGCTTTAGGCGCACCTCTCCGAGTTCTCTGAAATTTATGTTTAATTAGAACTTTTTTAAGGCATTTTTAAAACTAAAGAAGGCTGAGTGCCGCTCTTGAGTTCTAATGAGAAGCTCTAAGTATATCACTGTAATTTTAGCATGGAAACATTCAACCTTTTTGATTGTGTCATGATTATGAGCAAAGTGGCTAGCACAGCTACTGATTGACATTATCATGGTCCTAGATCTTTCATTTTTTTTAATTACATTTTTTTTTTAATCGGGCAATGCATTGGTGTTCGAGATAGGCCTTCAAAACTAAATCGGGCGAGAGGGCGAACACTGAGGTGCTCAGCAGGCAAATTTATGGGTTGGGTGGCAACGCAAGGGCAACCCTGTGGGCCCAACCTCGCCTTGGGCCCCCAGCCAAAATTCGAAACCTAACGGTGATCTACTAGCGTTTCGGAAGCCACTACCTTGAGAAGGAACGCCGAAAGAAACTCAAGTCTGCGTCGGAGTAGATAGCTATATATTTTGTACTATTCCTGACGATATTGTTGCTCTACAGCTACCATAGCTGTAGCTGTAAGTACTATATGAGAAAAAATCCGGGACATAATCCTTGGATTGAGGCATGTCTTTGCTTAAATTCACAACAAAATAAATTATAAGCTTCAATATAATATTACTAAAATATGATAAATATCATAAAAATGTTCTTAAAATACTAGTCTTATAAAGTATGTATGTACTGTTATGTCCATAAGATAACGTTTCTTGTGAACTATTATTTGAATTTATGTTATGTACATACTGATAGGTTCCAGGTCGTATAGATTAATATCAAATTTAAGTTTATCAATTCCGAAAGATAACATTTGGAACAGTGTAAATGGTAATTTTATGGAAACGTTTTATTTATTAAGCATAACAAATTTTAGGAAGTATAATGATGTAACCTCGTAAAATAAATATGAATAATAATCTCAGCCTACGGTCTTTACTCTCAACAGTAGTCAAAAATGTATAAAATTATAATCTTTTATTATTCCGTTCCGGGTGAAATGCCTGTTATTACAAGATATTATAGAGAATTGACTTGGATCAAATATTTAAAAACTTATGAACACAAATATACAGTCATAAATAATGACTCGCTGAATCTTCTGAACCAATCTTGACGGGACCGTCACAGTATTAATACATACCTTCCAACTTGAAGCAAGGACTATGGCTGGACACGATTAGTTGGGCAGCAGCGAAGATACAGTTTGACAAAGAAATAATATGAACCACTATTAATTATCATTATTATTGATACAAATGAAGACGTAGTTTTAATATATACATGATTAAAAGGGTAATTATAAAAAAAAAAGTAAAAAAAAATCAACCGACTTCAATAAGTCAATAATAAACCTAAATATACCAATTAGACTTTGTCATTTTTAAAGTCATTACTTAGGTACGCATTATATTTTACGGCAATGACTTCTAAAATGGCAAAATCTGATTAATATACATATTTAGGATTATTATTTACTTTTTGTAGTCGGTTGATTTTTTTTTAAATAGGTTTTTATATTACAACTTTTTGTATTGACGTGGTCCCAAATTCAGGTGATTTACCATCTTTGTCACAAAATCCTGATTGAATTGAGCCTGAAGACGATATATCTAATGTATTAAGAAAGACCTGCATCATATTCATCCATACTATAGTATTTACTCTATTTAACAAAAAAATATTCATAGAGATCGGTCTACACATCACAGAAATATACAAAGAAAGCTATATATTTTGCTGGTATACTCGTATATTCAAAGGTTAAGGCCTATATATCCGAAGCCCCTCATCAGAAATGCACCATATTAAAAGGGAACAATTTAATACTATACATATATTTTATATTAATTCATAAAAAATAAATTAAAAAGCATACATACAGTGAAATGCAGATCCTCTTCCTTTTTGAAGTCGGGTTAAAATTTGTCTGGATAAAAATGGAGATACAACTTTGCTCTCAGTATTAGGAAATACTTCAGGGAAATCAAATGAAATGGATAATCCAATTGAAAAAAAGCATTATTTTTTAATAACTGTAACCACTGAACCAATCTTAACGAAGCTTTGGCAGGGTCTGTAAAATGTTAACTTATAAAATAGAATATATTCGGTCATGGTTAGTTAGGCAGAACCAGATATAAAACCAGACCAATTAATAAAACGAATCATCATCTTTTATGTAGGTTAATGAAACTAAGAACTTATTTATACTTATTCAAAAATGAAAAGATTATTAACAAAAATCAAGTAGTATATATGGATGTTTCAAATTATATTTAACAATAAAATTACGATACTTACACTTAGCACTATATAAGTACATTACAGTGAACAAATTATCTCAGAGTTAGAAAATGGGAGACTTTTTAGTTTTACAAAAACATTATGCGTTTAATTACGTTATGTGATATCTTTATCCATATTAAAAGAAGATGTTAGGGTTAACAATTGTCAACATTTTATAATGAATTCGAAATGATCTCGAGCAAATAAATGTATGACTGTGGATTCTAATGGACACTGTTGCTGGGAGTAAATATTTATAACAATTTACACCTATTTATGATATTTTATGTAAACAAAGACTGAATGACGAAATCCAACATGTTATTTATCACACTAAACGTTTTAGTGGGTAAGCATCCATAAGTATTTTAATGGCTTGTGACCGGCAAATTGAGATTTCAAGATGCCTGTTTTCTTAAAAGTAGATATTTTGTTAAGTATTGCTTTATTGAGCCGCATATATTATAATATTTCTGAAAATTTTATAACCTTATACCTGTTTTAATATAAATTAACTCTTAATGATAAACAAATCGCTTCATAATCAATGTATGTATTAATATAAGACCAGTATACTAGTTACACATTATACAGTATGTCTAGGAAGTTAATGTGGCGTCAAGCCGGCTATTTTGAAAAAACATGATTATGATATCGTAATCTACCGTTATCTATGATATATGTGATGAGTACCGCTTGAGTTATATGTACAGAATATGTATTTTTTCAGAGCAGTCTAGACATTCGGAAAAAAAAGTCGAACTATGACTCCTACTAATGGTGAAAGCGTGGAATGCCCAAATGTGGTTGTGTTGGATGGCGGCTTCTCTACTCAGCTGTCGTGTCACGTGGGCCATGTGATTGATGGTGACCCACTATGGAGTGCGCGCTTCCTTTATACACACCCTGATGAGGTCGTAAATAGTCACCTTGATTTTTTAAGAGGTAATTGTATAACTTTATTTATAACTATGGTCGTGTCTTTTTTGGGCCAGGATTGTTTCGTTTGGTATGTGCTAACGCCACGGATCTTAAATTACTATTTCATCTGGCTCTTCTTGCGTTCATTTGCCACCCAGTCCGAGGAGGGTAGTTTGTCAAATTCATTAAAAAATAGGTCGATATTGTATTGACTAGAGATAGGCAAAATGTAATCTGATTAATGATGAACGATTACAAAATGAAGTCGTAATTTTAATTTTCTTGCTCTGTAATCATGATTAAATCCATTAAAAACATTAAGAAATCATAAATGTTTATGCAATCTGGGATTTTGTAGTGTTTAAAACATCAATGAGTAAAATGCAGTCATATTAACGGTAAAAAACGTAAAATGTAATCGTTAATCATTTTTATTAATCTGATTACATTTTGCCCATCTATGGTATTGACACGTATGTGTCGGCAGTGTGGTGTGAACTCTCACCTTATGATATTTGGTGTGAGCTTATACTAGAATTATCTGTGCTACGAAATTTGATGTGACCTATCTCTGGAACTCCTGAGCAGCCTAACAATTGGGTGGCTTGATCTTTATCGCATGAGACAAAGTCCTAAGAAATATTACAGTTCACTTTTTTAATCCCGTGGTACCTACCAAACTACACGGTGGTTCCAGTATGTCTGTACTTTAATCACATCTATGATCAATAAAAAGGTTGAGTAATATAATAGGTAGGTAATAACGATAATGAGAATTTAGTTCTTCTTCAATAAAACTATTGTTGATAAATGTATCTCTCATCATGATTTGAAATTACTTCTAAAATTGCTTATCCACATATTTTTTTTGCCTCTAAAGCTTTACTAACTGATTCATATCATTTATTTACTTAAGTAAACTTGTTATAATAAAATAATAAACCTATTTGATTAATGATGATTTACAATCCAAAACAATGTTTCGAAACATGGGCGTGTATTTGGTTAATTGTTGGGTTCAAACAATCTTTGTTAGTTTCTGTTTCGACGGACGTGAGTTGTTGTTAATAGGCAAATATATGTGTTATTATGATTTAAGTTCGTAATGAATGTTTGTAACATGAATATCAATTTGTTTAAACTAAAATTAATGTGGTAAAGATGTACAAGTCCAACTGTTTTCTTAAAAGTAAACACATAGCTGTCTACATGTTTATTTATACATACGTTTATAAACATAGGTAGAGCTTACTTTTGAAAAATACTAAGCAGAATATAATGTCGACAATAAGGGCACATAAAAGCATCTAAAATCGTGTATTTATCTGTTAAGTTAGCTACTCAGAATATCTATTTCACTTTTAAAGAAAAAATGTATAATACCAGTAGGTAAATTTGTTATATACATATACCCATAGGTAGAGCAGTTTTAAAAATGACAATAGAATTTAACGTTTACAATGTCTTAATTTATAATACATATGAAATTAATCGATTTTAAAGATTAATTATCATTCATAATATTAATACGTAGTCTACTTTATAAGACAACTAAACGAACATCAGGTGATCACATTTGAAGAAAGATATTTGTTCGCTGGAGAAACAAAATATATTAATGTAATCTAATAATCAGAACACATTCTTACTGTAACAGCTATTAAGAGTTAGTTGATTTGAAATAATAAAGGTTTACATAAACTGCGTAAAAATGATGTTTTAAGTAGTTCTTTTATTTTTTAGTAGAAACAAAAATCTTTGTAATGTTTATCTAAACGAATGATTTATTTCATAATAATTTAAATAATCTGAAAAGATTAAATATTTAATAAGTAGTATCTACATACACACTTTAAGAACAAGAACGGCGCACAATACATAATATTTTATTGTAGCTATAGATAAGAAATCGTAATAATGTAGTGTGTTCATTAATACGAGAATGTAATTTACAATTGTATTAATGAATAATATATTATTTTCACGAGAATCATTATCAATATCGCTCACGTTTAGACTAAACAAAGGTTCGTGTAAATTATTACGGTTATTTAATTACTTTAAAATATAACTAACCTGTTTGAACTGCAAAGTAATTGTGTAGTGACCTATTTCAAAGTTTAAATGAATATGAAGACACCGGCACACGAACTGTTAGCGAATATACGGCTCCGAAACAGGAAGCGGGTTATAGGATCATATACGTTGTACCGCATCTGAGTTTTGACGAATTACACGTTAGGTCGCTTTTAGCCCGTCATTTCATGCATCTGACAGCGAGAGTGCGACCTCGCTTCGTGTCATCGTCCTCTGAAAGCGCCTTTCTGTACCACAAAACGGGCCGTTTCTTTTCATAAGGAAAAGCTGAAAAGTGTCTACAAGCAAATAACTCCCTGGAGGGAAAAGCCTACTGCCTTGCTTTGCTACACTCTCGTAGCAGGAATATAAAAAACAAAATATTTACCGGAGCTTTGTAAAATTACTTGTTTTTAAAGTCGAAGTATGCAAGGATAAAAATAATATATTCATATATTTCGATTGCGTTGCTTCACTTCTTTACACAATACAATTTTAATATGAATAGTTGGACCATTTTTAAATGGAATTTTCTTTTACCATTTCACTATGTATATATGTATCTATTAATATCAAATCATGACAAAGTAATCTGTAGGACTATGATGTCTATATTAGGAGCAGGCGTCCACTTGAAAGATGCATTTACTGTATGTAATTACAACAAATTAAACAGTTCCATCTTTTTCACTGTGATTATGATTGAGGCTGTAACGAGTTGCCAAGTGACGTTGCTGTTTCTCTCTCATCTGGTAACAATTTTACATTTGCATATTATAGAGGCGTTGCGACGCGGCTCGGCTGGAAGGAGGCACAAGTACCCGGTGTAATACCGTCGCAACGCGGCGCGTCTGTATAGAAACTAGAGCTCCGGATATACCACGTTGTTGCCATTAATCACCTTGTCTGTCTAATACCCTTCCATTCGCAAGCCTTGTGCCGCTGTCTATTTATTACATAATTATTTTCTTCGACAGAAGAGGGTTCCTTTTCCCGGCCCCGCTTCCGTAGTATTGACCCAGTCTCAGCAAAACTCTTGTTGCATTACTAAGTTACAATAACATTAATTGTTTATGCCTCTTACCCGCACCCTGTTCTTAGTTAACAATAGTATCAAAGTAGTAGTTTGCTAATATTTGCTAAGTTAGTTTCGCGTTGTGAACTTTATTGCGAATAGAAAAGGTAAGGCAAACAATGCAGCAGCGCTAAAATAAATAATTATTAAATAACACAAATTTTTGAAATAATGATTTATTGTTTACAATAAATTGTGAGTAATGATAATTTAAATAATGATATATAAAAATAATTATCTATAATATTTCTTGCAGCGGGAGCGGATTTGATAATAACAAATACTTACCAGGCTTCCGTGGAGGGGTTTATGGAGCACCTTGGTGTTACTCGGGAAGTCAGTTATGGGTTAATAGGACGTGCTGTTGATCTAGCGAAAAAAGCACGTTCTTTATACTTGGAAGAATACCAGGATTATATACAAAACGGTAATATATTCAATATACTTGGAATTTATAATAAATATCAGGTGATAACTAATTAACACTTAAAAGAAAAGTTGATTAATTATTTATTTATTTTTATTTGCCACTTATTTAAAAAACGTATTTCATAATGCATTTTATGAAATGTTTATATTGTTCAACATATATTAAATGTATTATTTATCTCTGTTCACCCCGAAAAGGATATCGTGTCATAAAATATTATTATTATATTCCCGTGTAACATAAATAATTGGACAGCAGGAAAATTATATATCTATGCAAATTAAGGGGTACCTATATTCACCAGATTTTTTAAAATCTGAAATTATTATATTCAAATGTGAGCATTAAAAACTGTCAAGACAACATTTTTAATAATTTTAGAGAAAATATCTAACTCAAAGTGGATATTTATACCTGTTCGATAAGACAAAAAGACTGCTGCACTCAGCTCCTGATTATGTCATACACTTCTACACTTTTATGACTGTATTATCTTAAATTGCACGTTATTATTATAATTATTACAAGAAAAGCGTCGGCTAAGAAATACGGCAGATGCCAAGAAGCGAGAGTCTAATGACATCCGTCTGAAAATACCAAGTTTTAAAAGTTTTTTAAATCCCTTATATACTTTATATATATGAATATCAAATTAAATTCAGAGGATGTTTGTATTTTAATATCAACAACGATTCTTGGCCTCTCACTGGCTTGGGTCGGGTGCTAGCACGCATTAATTAAACTTTCCAAGCATTGAAACGTATTTTGTGTCGATAACACTACAAAAATATTGTTTTAATTAATTAAATAACATGTGAAATTAATTAAAAATCATGTTTCGCCAGCTCACATCTTGAATTGGCGCAGTAGAGTGCATTTTCAGTAATTGTTTATTAAACTTGGAGTGCAGTAAAGTTTGAAATTTATATGTTTTCAATTCCAGTTAATCTTTTGTTTGAGTCTAATTGTTGTTAAAATAATAATAAGTTGGAAACGATAATATACTACGCAGCTTCGTCGAGAAGTTTAGATTCTATGACATTTATTGATAAAACGACGTCGTTTCTGTATATTGTTTTACTCCCGTTTTGATTTGTGTAAATATCGATATTATTGCTGATAACAATGTTGTTATTAATTTAGATCGAATACCGCTAGTTGTTGGATCGGTTGGTCCTTATGGGGCTCATCTACACGACGGGTCTGAATACGACGGTAGCTATGCCGACACTACGTCAGTGGAGGTACATTTTGTATTATTTTCCTTTTATACTGGGATATAAATAATAATATATTAGTTGCAACCTAATTCGTCCTCTGTTAATTTACATTGCTTTTAATATTTAAGTGGAATTAATAGCAGGTATAATTTTTTTAACCAATGGTGGAAAACAGTTTTATAAACCACCTGATGGGAAGTGACTACTGTCTTCTGAAAGCAAGTACAACACCTCAAAGTACTGCCATCACACTGCCGATCTTAAAAAAGAAGAAGAGAAAAAGTTACTGGACACAAAAAAGATGATGCCGAAACACGACAGGGCGAGGCGGGCCATTAATATGGACTTTATATCCAAATATTGTGGTTGCGATCCTGTCGGTTACAGACGCACTATAGATACCATCTCATTGCTGCTCATTTAACACCACCCGGGGAGTGCAGGATATCGAGGGTTAAATCTAACTAAGGATGCAACAGGATCCAACCCCTTATTATATCTTAATTTATACGGAATTTCGTCACAAACAATGATACAATTACATATTGGTCTAGCTATATCCCCGATTCTATCCTACTAATCATAACACCATGTTATAAATTGTAAATATGAATTAAACCTGCAAAAACACCCCGTCGCGTTCAGTTCAATAATGTGTACGTTATGTTCGCTCCCGCATACAACCAGACAAATGTTTATTAAAGGTGTGAAATAGGTCCTTTCTTTTTTTAATATATTGTAATAACAGAATTGTACCCTATTCGATTTTTTATATAAAAAGGAAATAGATTATATGTTCATACTTTTGATAGTTCCTATACGAATCAATTTCATAGACTAAATAGAGTTCATAGTATATGTTTTAGACTTCGTTGCAAGTAGATGCACTGTAGTTAGAGAAGACTTGCTAATGCTATTGTTCTGCAGAAATATATTTTGTTTTTTTGTGAGAATACAGATGAGACCACGTGGTATACTTAATCTAAAAACATACTACTTATCAAACCTTCGCCATACTTTTGAAATTTTTTGCTATCTATAAATGATGGCAATTATGAAAATAATACATTTTATATTGTATGCTTATAAAAACGAACATTTATAATATGGGGATAGAATATTTATATATATTTCACGTGAAACAGCAACGAAAAAAGAACGAGATTCTGGTATTCGTTCATATTTAACTAGTTTTTACTTCTAGGATGTACGAATCTTTTCGAGTTTTTTTTTATTTGTATGAGTTTAAGTTCTCCAGTTTTGTATTTTGAAAGAAGATAATCAAATTCCGGTTTTTTTACGAATCGATTTATCTATGACGATTTAAAGTAATATTAAAAGAAATTAAACATTTTAATTTGGACAAAAAATTAATTATTTTCATTTCGTTTCTTCTTTTAGTTTTGGTTTTGAACAGAGAAAACATTCTGAAATTTGATTATTTCACTTCTTTTGTAAATTGAGAACTAAAACTCATATAAAATAAAAAAGCCTCGACCACATTCGTACACCCTAGAAATAAGTACAAATAAATCTGAACCTTAACGAATTATGGAAATTCACTCTCTTTTCGTTGTCCGTTTCACTTAAAATGTTTCATTTGTATAATTATTTTTAACGTTTATTTATTATAGACAATGCGTGAGTGGCATCTGCCGCGAATTCAGGCACTAGTAGAAGCCGGTGTGGACATGTTGGCTTTGGAAACAATACCGTGCCAGGAAGAAGCTGAGATGCTCTGTGATCTTTTAAGAGAATTTCCTGGCATGAAGGCATGGCTTGTATTTAGTTGTAAGGTGAGCAAATATCAGTCATATTATAAATAAACAACAATCGTGGAATTACTGTAAACTAATATTGATATATCTGACTACTTTTTTAAGAACTATAAATTTGTTTGTGGCTGTGACTCCAATAAATGAGTCTACTAAATTTAGTACTGGCGGCTCGCGCCGCCTTCGCACAGCTGCAGTTTTTATTTTAACTTGTATAAACTTACTTGAAATTATTACTCTTCTTTATCTTAAAGGAGAATGGGCATTGTTGTTAGGAATACGGTTTCACTACAAATAATTTTTATACGATTGATCCTTTTATATAATGATATTATTGATAAGAGCATAGGAGTACTACGATAAATTCATATGAAATGAAGAAAACCCTATTATTTTGTTGGGTTTTTTCTATAATTACGTTTTTAGTTTATAGGTTAGTTAGCTTCAACATGTTAAAAATAAGTCGGTAATACGATCATTTATATAAAAAAGAAGAGTAGATAAAACTAATTTCGGCATTTTTAATGTTTTAAAGGGTAGTAATAACTTATAAATGTATCAACGAGAAGATGCAATATCATTTACGCAATTTTAAATCTATTAATGTTGCCACCCCTGGTCAAAACATACCTTTAAAATAAATATTACATAGTATAAATAATACCCCCTAAAATATTACATAGTTTTAACTCATAACTCGCATAGTCTTATTATAATGCCGTGTCAGTCCAAGTCCGCATGATTTCAGATTATTATTGTAGTGATTTCACTGATTTCGCTATCTCTGTTCTAATCAAATAAAATATTTCTAAAAGTAAAGATAAAATGATGAGAAAAATGATTCAATCAACATCTCTTGAAACAATAATATTCTAAGATTTTTTTCAATTCGCATGGTTTATTTTCTTTTGAAATAAAAAAGATCCCTCTTTCCCAGAGCCAAAATCTGCACCGTGTGTACATTTTAACTAATAATTTTTAACATTTAATTATTTCTATGAACTAAAAATTAAATATTTTTAAAAATTCGAATAACAATCTGTTATTAATAGTACGTATAAGATGCTAAATATCCCTATAAATACGGATGGAACAATTTATGTGGCAACATATTTTTTTGTCATTATTTTTTTGTTCAGATGTATGACATAAGGAAAGATCTAAAGCTATATAGCCTTTTATATTTATTTTAGCACTTTAAAAAAATATTGTTATATTTTATTTTATATTTCCCTTACATATCTATCAATTTTTAACATCGATTATATTGTATAAAAATTGGGATTGTTCTGTCTGTTTTTTAGTGTAACAAAAAATGCAATAAATGATATGTGCGGTAAAATGGAATGTTTTAATGGCTGCTGACGTGATAGTCAATAACAGCCGGCAGGAAGTAACTAAAATGCTTATTTTTTTTTTTTTTTTAAATGTGGAAAAATCTTTTCTGTAATTTAATGGGAAAAATAAAAATTTAATATATCATGAATTTTGAACGTAATAATCAATAGTATACATATTCATCTTCATAAAAATCATCTTCTATAAAAAGTGTGCGCAATCTCCTTTACAACTTTTAAACGTAGGAACCCCTAGCATACTATAACCTCCGGACAGAATTTGCTGCGGATCCCGTTTAATTCGGCATTGATTTCAGAGATACATATAAAACTTTAAACATAATCAAGGAATTAAGTAAAAACCTTTAAAAATAATTCACACATATCCATAGCTGGGATAACCTTCATACGGAATTGTTAGTTTGTTAGACTCGATAGGTACCCATATCTATATAAAGATTATTATGAATAATGATAACTTTAACTATTACTGAGAAATACTTTTGATAATCTTAGAGAGAATTTTCATGTTTCTTCACATTCTTGATTTGTTGTTGATAGAATTAAAATTACTAACACAGCGAATACGTAGAATCGGTAGGCGGCCACAACAAGAATAATATTATACCTATGTACTCGGTTCTCGCCATTGTGGCAGTCTGTTCACGTACTATCTCACATTCAGGATTCTCAATGGCTAAGCTACGTAAATCTTGTTATTTATACCTCGTAGGGTTTTGTAGTTATCCACAGATTGCACCTACCCATTTGCAACATAACAAATATAACACAATACAACTATAGAAGTAAAAATTAACTAGAAAATCGTTTCTATTGGTTTAATTCTTATAATATAATGTTTTAGTAGTACATAGTGTCGCTTTGGTGTATGTAAACTGGAGTGCTGGCGACATTTCATTTACAATACTCGTCGCCATTGTCTACTTACCATTAGATTTAGTCATTTTGCGAATCAAATAACCAAAAGAAAAAACATTTTACATTCCGGCAGATTTACATTTTTGTTTAAGTATATATGAATTTTGATATGTGCACGTTATTTTTCTTAATATTAAAATACTTTAAATGTCGACTGGCCACGTAAAGTGAATATAACAAATAAATATGTATCTAGTAGGGAAATAATAATATTAGGTATGACGATAAGTTTCCGCCTTTTATTAGACAAAAGTTAATATTGATTCTAAAAATGAAATACAAAAAGATATTATTCAACGTATGCACCTGAGGAAACGACAACTTTATCCTATCTTTCAGGAAGCGTATAGATTCTTCTAAGAAAGTAGTCAGAGTTTTTCGACTTAATCCGTTCATTGAACCATTTTTCGATACTTTAGTAAGTAGTGAATCGCTTTCCAGTAAGGGCTGACTGCGTAGAGTGAAAAAGATGATAATCCTATAAGGCGCGATTTCTGAGGAATACAGCGGGTGGGGCAAGATTTTCCAATTCACTCCTTGCAAATATTTTTTGACAGATTGAGCAACGTCTGGCCTAACATTGATAAAATATTTATACAATATATAGATATATAATAAAATGATTTTATCATGTCTCCCGTCATATTCCGACCGTTTTTATTTTTAAGCTCGATTCTAACGTATTTACTGTAGTCGATAAGGATCGCCAATGATTATTTTGAACAGTTTCAGGAATTCATAATAAATAGAACCCCCTCTGCTCCCACCAGATACACGACACAACCTTTGAACCATCAATATTTCTTTTTAGCGTCGATGGACCTGGTTTACCTAGCAGCCCCCAACTTTTTCGTCGCTTAGGGTTATCGTAGTAGATCCATTTTTCATCGTCAGTGACGATGCAATGTAAAAAATCTTTTCTTTTTCTGCCATTTGACAAGCATCTCGCACGTCGCCAAACGTCTCCCGATACTCCTCTCATTCAATTGATGTGGTACCCAATATCCCGCTTTCTGGATCATTGCCATCGCCTGCAAACGTTTGCCGATGGTCGATCCGTCAACATCCAATTCATTGGATAACTCACCTATGGTTCGGCATAAATCTTAATCCAGTAGCAATATATCAGAACTTAGCTGATTTGTCAGTTAAAAAATCACCGTTTACAGGTACAATATTTCCTCAAAACTCTGAAGGAGCGTGTAGTATTGGTGTCACGATTTTTAGTTGGATGAAGGGCCACTAAGCTTTTTTACACCGAGTAAAGGTTTAATAAAGATTTATACCTAACTACATTATTTATCCGTTTAATTTCTTTCAGAATAATCAAAGCATAGCCCATGGCGAAAGCTTTCAAAAAGTCGCAAGAAAATGCTGGGATTTGAATCCTGAGCAGTTAGTCGCTGTTGGGGTTAACTGTTGTGCACCGTCCTTTATTTCCAATTTACTAAAGGGTTTCAATGACGACAGGCCTCATAATCCTATACCTTTAATAGTTTACCCTAATTCTGGAGAGAAATACAATCCTCAAATAGGGTAAGATCATAAATTTCTAATGTGCTGACTTTTTTATACTGAGTCGACAAAGCGACTGTATCTGGTGGAAAGTAAAATGTAGTCCAAGAACAGCAACGACTGCCAAGACACAAAAATCTATTGACAGTCACCATCGCGATGTCGGCTCACATTACCACGACGGAAGGTCTCTAGGTATATGAATAACTGGATATACACAAACTTATCCCGAAACACGACAGCTCGAAGCGCGTCACTATGATGATCTTTACATCTGTGTATTGTGGTCACGACCCAGTTTGGGCAATTGCTTTACCACCAATAATTAATATTTTAGTTTTACAGATACAAAATAATGTACTTAATATCTTTATTATTAAATGTAAACAAATCCGTTTTGAATAAATATTCTAATTTAAAACGGTAAGTATTTCACAGTACACATAAATGTAGTGTTTATAAAATTTTGCAATTGAATGCAGTATTCAGTTTAATTTACCTATCTAATAATATAATCTATAACGCTCTGCATAGAACGATAAGCACTTTGCAGACTTCACTTTGTTAGACATTCAAAAGATCAATTTTCAAAGATTTAACTGTTAACAAGACTTGATTAAATATAATACTGCCATTAGAAGGATGATCACTTTTTATCGTGGATATTTATTTAGTCATTAAAATAAATACTTGTTTCAACCAAATATATTATATGAACCAATAATGTATAGTTTCCTGAACTTAGAGGATAAATATATTATTTTGAAGAATAAACAGATATTAGTTGGGTAAGCCTTCTTAATTCATAATCACCCTTATGTTCATTGTCCATCAATCATGACTGAAATCAAACGTAAAACGATTCTATAACAAATTAGTGATATGGCAAGATATAATTAACCCCATCGTTACTGTGCAGGTGGATAGACCGTGACAAGTGCGAGCCAGTCGAAGTATTTATCCAAGAGTGGTTGGATCTAGGCGTGCGGTATGTGGGCGGCTGTTGCCGTACATACGCAGCCGACGTAACTCGCATCCGCCACCAAGTGCGCTGCTGGTGTGATAAATATAGTTTTCGAGCACAAAGCAATATTTCACAATGAAGAACAAAGCAGTTCACGCATTAACTGCAGTTAAAACATATAATTATAAAATAATTTTCATTATATTTTTTATAGGTACATAAAAGTTTAGAGTAATATCGAACTATGTGGCATCTAAACTGCACGACAAAGTTCAGTTAGGTCATTTCTTGGCCATTCTACTACGTTATAAGTGTCTTTCCTGAATGGCATGCCTAGTTATAATAATAGTATAAGTATATATATTATCGCTTAAGAATATGTGCCATTTTATATTTTATTATTCTTAATTACGAAATTTATAGGTATACCAAAGATGTGTCATCCAAAGAAATTATTAAATAAAAATTAATGATATTATAATATTTTACCAAAGAATAAAGTTGCATTAAATTGTGATATAACATTAGTGATTTCGTAATAAAAATTGCTGACATTAATATAATTGAAAATTGTCCGTTAGTTCAAAGATAATACCTAATATTAAACGTTCTAATTCACTCGTAAAGTCCACGTATAGTTATAGCATAGTTGTAGACATAGATGAGCAAAATGTAATCAGATTAATGAAATGATTAACGATTACATTTTACGTTTTTACTTTTAATATGACTGCATTTTGCTCATTTATGTTTTAAACACTACGAAATCCCAGATTGTATACACATTTATGATTTCTTAATGTTTTAAATGGATTTAATCATGATTACAGAGCAAGAAAATTAAAATTACGACTACATTTTGTAATCGTTGATCATTAATCAGATTACATTTTGCCCATCTCTGATTGTAGGAAGTCACAATAGATCTGCAAATACACTTGTTGTTTTAAAATATAACTTTTACATACTTTATTGCGACAGATTTTACAATAATTAAGACAATTTACGATTGCATTCTTTATAGATTTCACATATTACTAAAACTGTAGAAATCTCAGGTATAATGTGATAAGTAATTGTTGTGTATATTATGCAATTAATTTCAAGTAAATTTCTATTTGAGTATCATATAAATAACAGCAAGATAAAACATTTAACGATAAACAACACAATTTCAGTGTAAAATAAATCAGTTTCTCAAAATTGTAACTACTTGTCTATTAGATACGAGCATATAAATACCTACCAAAGACTCTGTAAAGATAGATATGTTCTTAATAAATATTAACAATACACTATGTAGATATGCATATGTAAAACGTTATATAGGTTTAAAAGTGAGTAATAAAAGCACCCAATTGAAACCTGTCCTCGTTTCATTATCAATTACCTAAGCAAAACGTTTCACGGTTCACAGGTATTAAGTAGCGCGAATTATCAGCATTTCCAACACGAAATATTCAAATTAAATTGATTAATTTTCCTTGACTTAATTCATTTCCAAGAGATTCAAAACTCAAACCGCTGGTGCGGCATATTTGCGTTGAAACGGTTGCGCCAACTGGCAGCTATGAAATATTACTGACATTTTAAATGAATAATTTAAATATTCTACATTTATCGTTTTTAACTAAAGCTGAAGTGATAGCAAGCTCAAGTCAGAACAGGTTTCATAGGGTTAATCTATAACGTGAGGGTCGCCAAAACGGATCACATAGGTAATAAATATGTAAGTTCGAGTAGTAACATATACATATAAACTAGCGTAATCACATGCGATTAAAGCCCTAATAAAATTATAGTTAAATATATACAAACGTATATATGATTCTAAGTTTTACCACTATATCAGAAGAACCGCAGCTATTCTGGCTACTCGACATAACATATTGTCACGCTATACTACTTTCGGGGTGAGTAAACATATATTACTTGCTAAATCAACTTATGTTTATACTTCATGCTGAATGAGACTAG